>CM045453.1:4197215-5424770 GCA_024666655.1 Dascyllus trimaculatus | reverse complement strand
ATTAAAAGAGGAGGCTCAGACTAGAGGAGAGGAAAAAACACTGGACAGCGCCCGTGGTTTGATCCCAGGGAGGGATGGAGATCAGCTAATTCTTCAGAGAGAATTGATGGTCGAAGTAACCACTGAGCTAAACCAGTGCAGCAGGAGGAGCAGGAGAGCTGCTCTATGAAGGCTGCTGTGTGTTCTGGTCTCTGCTGGAGGATGAAGAACAGGAAGTCAAGTACAACTCTGCAGTGATGTTTGAATTATTCATTCAAATCTCTGTAGGCCTTTTGATCACTTAATGCAACAACAACAACGAACAAATAATAATGCAGTAGAATACTGTCGTCATCACCAGCTGTCCACATCTGGCATCACAGCTGCCAGAAAACGAAATCTGTTAAAAATATGGAACATTGTAATAATGTCAGAGTTACTATATTTACCACAAAAGTAGTTTATAGCTGTTATTTAACAGAAAGCTTCTCTTTCAAGGTCATCATTGTCATTTAAGGACAAATAACTGAAAAAATAAACATATAAATTTCACATATTAAACAGTAAACACCTTTAAATGAAAGACATATGAGGAAGATTACAAACTATCACCTGAGGAATAAAAAACACCAAAGATACAATGGAGCTTGAAGAAAATGACAAAAACCCTGTAATTTAACACAATAAAATCCCTCAAATTACCATTAAGTACCTGTAAGACAAAGAAAGAAAGAAAGAAAGAAAGAAAATAAGTCTTGTCAAAAATAATTTAGAGGGAAAAAATTGATCTCCAGAACATTTTTGTGATTTAATAAAAATCAAACATCACTGCAGAGTTCTACTTGACTTCCTGTTCTTGATCCTCCAGCAGAGACCAGAACACACAGCAGCCTTCATAGAGCAGCTCTCCTGCTCCTCCTGCTGCACTGGTTTAGCTCAGTGGTTACTTCGACCATCAATTCTCTCTGAAGGATTCCCTGATCTCCATCCCTCCCTGGGATCAAACCACGGGTGCTGTCCAGTGTTTTTATGCTTCCCTCTCATTCCAACCTGCTCCTTTACTCTATTAAAGACTTTCTTGCAGAGCTCCAAGTTCATTTCTCCTCTCCAACGTCCCATTAAGAAGTCCAGCTTCAGAGGCAGCAGCTGTATTAAAGCAGCTCTTCCTGCTCCTCCTGCTGCACTGGTTTAGCTCAGTGGTTCCTTCTCTGCTACAGTCATCTTCAGTTTTGTGGTTCAATCCCTCCTCAGGGTCAAATCAATGATGCTGTCCAGTCTTTTCTGGTTTTCCTTCTGATTTCAACCTGACGTCTGAGTTTAAGACCTGAGCAGGTTTACAACATCTTCACAAAGAAAACAGCAAATATATAGAAGGCATTGATCTGTATTAAAAGTAGTATTATTATTAGTCAGACAGAAGTGCACCTGCTGTTTTCCTTCATGTTTAAGTACAAAGACTTCATGTTCTTAGTGTGGTTATTAGTCTTTAGATGTACTGCAGGTCTCAGGCAGGAACAGGTTTCTAGCACAGCCGTGAACTTTGGTGAGAACAGATCAATTTGTTTCCAGCAGATCCAAATGGTCAAATGGTTCCAACAGAGATCAATATTTTAACTGCTAGCTCTGGAAAATGGAAAAATCCTCAGATTGTAGTGGCTGATGCTTAAAGGCAGAGGTCAGAGATTTAAAGTTATTGTTTAATAAAAATCATTTAAAGTATTTGTTAATAAAAATATTTTTTCTTTTATTCTTCAGGTAATCATTTGTAATCTTCTTTATTTCTGTCATATAAAGGCGGTTACTGCTTTAAAAGGAAATATCTTATGTTTATTATATTTATTTTTGCATCATTGCTGCCAGATTTTCACTGTTTATGTAGATTTCAAATCAAATCAAATCAAACTTTATTTATATAGCATTTTTCATACAAATTAAAATGCAACACAAAGTGCTTCACAATGTTAAAAACATTAAAAACAAGCACCCATCCCTCCCTACCTCCCTCCCTCCATATATACACATAACTGTAGTAGCACACAACATGCACCCCAACACACACACCCATACATGCACAGACACACACGCCCACACACTCTCAGCACTGACTGTAGGGAGACATGGCACGGCACTGAGGATCATGGAAAACGCCTACACTGGGGTCCTCCGCACCGGGAGGAGCCATAGCTCATGACCACTGGGGGCGCCGGCACACAGACCCCCGACCCCGTCAGACAGGGGGATCCCCACACCAAGGTGAGGAACCCCCAACCGGCCGGGCCAAAGGGACCCGCGGACAGAACCCCCAGCATTAGACCAGACACAGCCCCCAGTGTGGAGGACCATCCTGAGGAAACACTGGAGTTAAAAAACTATAAGAAAGAATAAAAGACCTAAGACATAAGTAAAAAGATTAAAAGAGTAAAATACATAAAGTAATAAATAGAAAATAATAAGAACATAAAAAATTATAAAACTCAGTTAAAAGCCTGCTTAAAAAGGTGAGTTTTTAACCTTCTTTTAAAAACATTGACAGTCTCTGCAGTCCTGAGGTTCTCCGGCAGGCTGCTCCACAGCCGGGGGCCATAGTGGCTAAATGCCGCCTCGCCGTGGGTCTTTGTCCTGGCTTGTGGAACAGTTAAAAGGCCGGTGCCGGAGAACCTCAGGGTCCGCGAGGGTCGATACGTTAAAAGCAGATCAGATAAATAAGAAGGCGCAAGGCCATGAAGACATTTAAAAACTAATAAAAGAACCTTAAAATCGATCCTGAAGCGGACGGGGAGCCAATGCAGCGACTTTAAAACTGGTGTAATGTGTTCCCGCCCTCTGGTCCTCGTCAGCACGCGAGCGGCTGAGTTTTGCAATAATTGTAGGTGTAAAATGCTCCTTTTGGGAAGACCAGAGAGCAGGGCATTACAATAGTGTAAACGAGAAGAGATAAAAGCATGCATTAGCACCTCCGTGCTGGCATGAGACAGAAACGGGCGGACTCTGGCTATGTTCTTAAGATGGTAAAAACTGATCTTTGTTATATTTTTAATATGTGGATAAAATTCAGCTCAGAGTCAAAAATCACACCCAGGTTTTTTACAGATTTAGCTGGTTTAAATTTTGTAATTTAGATAAAAGTTTCTCTCTCTGGCCTTCAGGACCTATAACTAAAACTTCAGTTATGTCCTGGTTGAGCTGTAGGAAGTTCACTGCCATCCATGACTTAATATCTAAAATACAGTTTAAAAGGGTATCTACTGGCTCTGTGTCATCAGGAGACACGGCAATGTACAGCTGTGTGTCGTCAGCGTAGCTATGGAAACTGATGCCATGTCTCCTGATGACGTCTCCAAGAGGAAGCATATACAGATTAAAAAGAATGGGACCTAAAATTGACCCTTGGGGAACCCCACACCTAATTCCATGGGTTCCTGAGGAACATGTATCCATACTTACATAAAAACATCGATCTGTGAGGTAAGAATTGAACCAATTAAAAACAGTACCAGAGAGGCCGACCAGGTGTCTGAGTCTGTTTAATAAAATGTGATGGTCTACTGTATCAAAAGCAGCGCTTAGATCCAGCAGAACCAACACTGTTAGTTCTTTATTATCTAAATTCCACCTGAGGTCATTTAAAATCTTTAAAAGTGCTGTCTCTGTACTGTGGTTCATCCTAAAACTAGACTGATGTTTTTCTAAAATGTTGGTTCTATTTAAAAAGTCATTGACTTGGTTAAAAGCCAGTTTCTCTAAAATTTTACTTAAAAATGGTAAGTTGGATACAGGTCGATAGTTATCAAAATCATTAGGATCTAAATTGCTCTTCTTCAGAAGGGGCCTCACCACCGCCGTTTTAAAGGCAGTGGGAAAGACACCCGTCTGAAGAGAGCAATTTATAATGTTTAAAAACTGTTCCTCAAAGAATCCATAAAATGATTTTAAAAGTGATGTGGGAATTGGATCTAAAAGGCAGGTTGTTGGATTTACTTGGGAGAAAACTCGACCAAGTGTCCTCGCATCAACCAGGACAAAACTCTCCAGTGTTTCCTCAGGCAAGGACAGCAGATCAGGAGTGTTAACAGGTAAAACTTGCTGGGATAAAAGGCTAGATCTGATGTCCTTGATTTTGGTTCTGAAGTGGTCTATGAAGCTCTCACAAAGAGAGTCAGTTGGTGCCTTAAAAGCTTTATTAAAATCTGTGCCTGTTAAAACGTTAAAAGTGGAGAAGAGGAACCGGGGGTTGTTTTTATGATCTGTAATGAGTTGTGTGAAATGGGAAGTTCTCGCCTGTTTGACTGCGTTATTGTAGATTTTGAGTTGTTGGCATAAAATGTATAATGAACTGTTAATTTTGATTTCCTCCATCTTCTCTCAGCACTCCTACAATTTCTTTTTAATTGATTGATTTGATCATTTTTTCTCCACGGGGGTATGGGTTTACTTTTGATGGTTTTAGTTAAAAGTGGAGCTCCTGAGTCAAGAGCTGACTTCAGTTTACTATTGAAATTGTCCACGATAAAATCACAGGGTGCAGGTAAAATTACTGCAGGAGTGCTCTGTAAAATCTCAATAAAATTTGCAGCCACTTCAGAAGTTAGGTAGCGTTTCCTCACCGTTCTCACCGGGGCCTCCTGCTGGTTAAAACTGGTGATATTAAAAAACACACAGTAATGGTCAGACACAGCCAGGTCAACAACAGAGGACACACCAATGGCAGGCCATGAGTTATAACCAGGTCCAGGGTGTGTCCTCTGTTGTGAGTAGGCTGTGTGACATGCTGTTTAAAATCAAAGCAGTTCAACAGGTTTAAAAAGTCTCTGGACATTGAGTCTGAGATAACGTCGACGTGTGAGTTAAAATCACCAGTTATTAAAATCTTGTTATATTTTGTGTGAATGATTGATAATAGTTCTTAGAATTCACTGATAAAAAGGGTGGAGTGATGGGGTGGTCTGTAGACTGTAATACACAGGATGTGAGTGCTGCTAAAAACAAAAGAGTGATGCTCGAATGATGAATAACTGTTAAAAGACACTTCAGACAGGGTGAGAGCTTTGTTTATAATGGATGCTGGTCCTCCTCCTCTTCTACCATGTCTGATGGAGAATAAAAAGTTCAAATCTGGTGGGGAAGCCTCGGTGAGAGCAGCAGGTGCATCAGTGCCACGTCTCTGTCAGAAGAAGACCATCTAATTTATTGTCTAAAATCAGGTCATTAGTAATAAAAGTCTTGTTTAAAAGGGAGCGCATGTTCAGCAGGGCCAAACTGACACCGGTGGTGAACATGCGCTCCTGACGTTTTAAAAGAAATAGGGTTCTTGGTATAAAAGAAGTCCTGGTTTTGGTGGCTCTGTTAAAAACGACAGTGGGAATGTTGTGAGTGAGGCAGTCCGGTGTTTCAGTGGGCAGAGGGGAAGTGGGTGGGGCGTGTGAGGGGGCGTGGCTTAATGACAGTCATTCCGCTGGCGATGACTGAACCACGTGGAGATTTATTAAAGGTGTACAATATAATAAGTTGATGTTTCTCTACCCCTCAGTCATGCTGCTTTAAATGAAATGACTAGAATCATAGTTTGAAGTAAATCAGATCAAGTTCATTGATGTTAAATTTTATAAAACAACCTGAGTTGAAGACAGACAGAACACACAGCAGCCTTCATAGAGCAGCTCTCCTGCTCCTCCTGCTGCACTGGTTTAGCTCAGTGGTTACTTCGACCATCAATTCTCTCTGAAGAATTCGCTGATCTCCATCCCTCCCTGGGATCAAACCACGGGCGCTGTCCAGTGTTTTTTCCTCTCCTCTAGTCTGAGCCTCCTCTTTTAATTCACTGTCTTCTCTTACAACAGTTAGTATTTACACATAAAAGTGGAGACTGTCAAAGTTAACATTTACTTCCGCGAGTGAGACAAACGTGACTGATCCAGCTAAAGAAGTGCTGTTGACTCCTGTGGCTGTTCATTCTTATCGTTGTCCCTCTGAGGAGCTTTGTGACTCATCAAAGTGTAAATGTGGCTGTAAAGCGGCTGATAAATGAGCCATAAAGCGGTCAGACGTCCAGCTGATCTCCGCCTCAACACTGATCCCTGTCGGCTGGTTTCACTCCACCTGCGTCAAGCTGCAAACATTGACGACTGACTCAGGATGTTTCCTGCTGCAGTGGAGGACAACTGTGACTGAGGAAACCTTTGTGTCTCTGTTTTTCTACATGCATGTTCCAGCTGTGAGTGTCCAGCCCTGGACTGCATTCAGTGCTGATAAGTCCAGTAGTATTAGTGATGTGAGTGCTGAGGCTGGCTGCTCCTTCTCTGTGAGCTGAGACACACTGGACTGAACAGAACACAAGAGAGTTTTACTGCCATTTGGCAGGGTAAGAGAAGAAAAAAGAAAATGTAAAGAACAAGGTCAGAGCAACGGCAATAAAAATACAAAGATACATTATAAAAATACGATAAGTACACATTATATATAAAAAAAACATTTTGTATTAAACTGTGTTTAAAAAATACCCTGATAAATCACATTACACATGTTGGACTGAGAGGGAAGCATAAAAACACTGGACAGCACCCGTGGTTTGATCCCAGGGAGGGATGGAGATCAGCTAATTCTTCAGAGAGAATTGATGGTCGAAGTAACCACTGAGCTAAACCAGTGCAGCAGGAGGAGCAGGAGAGCTGCTCTATGAAGGCTGCTGTGTGTTCTGGTCTCTGCTGGAGGATGAAGAACAGGAAGTCAAGTAGAACTCTGCAGTGATGTTTGTTTTATTCATTCAAATCTCTGGAGGCCTTTTGATCACTTGCTTTGATCATTTGCTTATGCAGACAAACAGCCTTGTAGAAGTACCTCATATATATCATATACATATACATATATTCACTTTTTATTGAATCACAGAAATGTGACTGAGAAAAAAACATTAACTGTAAAGAGACATGTTTACAAAATGACTGTATTTGACTTTTTTTTAAACAAGTATTTGTAAAGTGCAGCTTCAAGTGATTTCATCATGGCTACACTACAGATCTGTCCCCCTCTATGTTTGTACAAGTCATATTTATGATATTCTTTCATTTGTTCTTCAGTAATCATTTGTATTCTTTGTTATTTCTGTCATATAAAGGTGGTTACTGCTTTAAAAGGAAATATCGTTATATGTTAATTTGTTTATTATATTTATTTTTGCATCATTGCTGCCAGATTTTCACTGTTTATGTAGATTTCAAATCAAATCAAATCAAACTTTATTTATATAGCACTTTTCATACAAATTAATATGCAACACAAAGTGCTTCACAATGTTAAAAACATTAAAAACAAGCACCCATCCCTCCCTACCTCCATATATACACATAACTGTAGTAGCACACAACATGCACCCCAACACACACACCCATACATGCACAGACACACACGCCCACACACTCTCAGCACTGACTGTAGGGAGACATGGCACGGCACTGAGGATCATGGAAAACGCCTACACTAGGGTCCTCCACACCGGGAGGAGCCATAGCTCATGACCACTGGGGGCGCCGCCACACGGACCCCCGACCCTGTCAGACAGGGGGTTCCTCACACCAAGGTGAGGAACCCCCAACCGGCCGGGCCAAAGGGACCCGCGGACAGAACCCCCAGCATTAGACCAGACACAGCCCCCAGTGTGGAGGACCATCCTGAGGAAACACTGGAGTTAAAAAACTATAAGAAAGAATAAAAGACCTAAGACATAAGTAAAAAGATTAAAAGAGTAAAATACATAAAGTAATAAATAGAAAATAATAAGAACATAAAAAATTATAAAACTCAGTTAAAAGCCTGCTTAAAAAGGTGAGTTTTTAACCTTCTTTTAAAAACATTGACAGTCTCTGCAGTCCTGAGGTTCTCCGGCAGGCTGTTCCACAGCCGGGGGCCATAGTGGCTAAATGCAGCCTCGCCGTGGGTCTTTGTCCTGGCTTGTGGAACAGTTAAAAGGCCGGTGCCGGAGAACCTCAGGGTCCGCGAGGGTCGATACGTTAAAAGCAGATCAGATAAATAAGAAGGCGCAAGGCCATTAAGACATTTAAAAACTAATAAAAGAACCTTAAAATCGATCCTGAAGCGGACGGGGAGCCAATGCAGCGACTTTAAAACTGGTGTAATGTGTTCCCGCCCTCTGGTCCTCGTCAGCACGCGAGCGGCTGAGTTTTGCAATAATTGTAGGTGTAAAATGCTCCTTTTGGGAAGACCAGAGAGCAGGGCATTACAATAGTGTAAACGAGAAGAGATAAAAGCATGCATTAGCACCTCCGTGCTGGCATGAGACAGAAACGGGCGGACTCTGGCTATGTTCTTAAGATGGTAAAAACTGATCTTTGTTATATTTTTAATATGTGGATAAAATTCAGCTCAGAGTCAAAAATCACACCCAGGTTTTTTACAGATTTAGCTGGTTTAAATTTTGTAATTTAGATAAAAGTTTCTCTCTCTGGCCTTCAGGACCTATAACTAAAACTTCAGTTATGTCCTGGTTGAGCTGTAGGAAGTTCACTGCCATCCATGACTTAATATCTAAAATACAGTTTAAAAGGGTATCTACTGGCTCTGTGTCATCAGGAGACATGGCAATGTACAGCTGTGTGTCGTCAGCGTAGCTATGGAAACTGATGCCATGTCTCCTGATGACGTCTCCAAGAGGAAGCATATACAGATTAAAAAGAATGGGACCTAAAATTGACCCTTGGGGAACCCCACACCTAATTCCATGGGTTCCTGAGGAACATGTATCCATACTTACATAAAAACATCGATCTGTGAGGTAAGAATTGAACCAATTAAAAACAGTACCAGAGAGGCCGACCAGGTGTCTGAGTCTGTTTAATAAAATGTGATGGTCTACTGTATCAAAGGCGGCGCTTAGATCCAGTAGAACCAACACTGTTAGTTTTTTGTTATCTAAATTCCACCTGATGTCGTTTAAAATCTTTAAAAGTGCTGTCTCTGTACTGTGGTTCATCCTAAAACCAGACTGATGTTTTTCTAAAATGTTGGTTCTATTTAAAAAGTCATTGACTTGGTTAAAAGCCAGTTTCTCTAAAATTTTACTTAAAAATGGTAAGTTGGATACAGGTCGATAGTTATCAAAATCATTAGGATCTAAATTGCTCTTCTTCAGAAGGGGCCTCACCACCGCCGTTTTAAAGGCAGTGGGAAAGACACCCGTCTGAAGAGAGCAATTTATAATGTTTAAAAACTGTTCCTCAAAGAATCCATAAAATGATTTTAAAAGTGATTTGGGAATTGGATCTAAAAGGCAGGTTGTTGGATTTACTTGGGAGAAAACTCGACCAAGTGTCCTCGCATCAACCAGGGCAAAACTCTCCAGTGTTTCCTCAGGCAAGGACAGCAGATCAGGAGTGTTAACAGGTAAAACTTGCTGGGATAAAAGGCTAGATCTGATGTCCTTGATTTTGGTTCTGAAGTGGTCCGCAAAGCTCTCACAAAGAGAGTCAGATGGTGCCTTAAAAGCTTTATTAAAACCAATGCCTGTTAAAACGTTAAAAGTGGAGAAGAGGAACCGGGGGTTGTTGTGCAAAATGGGAAGTTCTCGCGTGTTTGACTGCATTATTGTAGATTTTGAGTTGTTGGCATAAAATGTATAATGAACTGTTAATTTTGATTTCCTCCATCTTCTCTCAGCACTCCTACAATTTCTTTTTAATTGATTGATTTTATCATTTTTTCTCCACGGGGGTATGGGTTTACTTTTGATGGTTTTAGTTAAAAGTGGAGCTCCTGAGTCAAGAGCTGACTTCAGTTTACTATTGAAATTGTCCACGATAAAATCACAGGGTGCAGGTAAAATTACTGCAGGAGTGCTCTGTAAAATCTCAATAAAATTTGCAGCCACTTCAGAAGTTAGGTAGCGTTTCCTCACCGTTCTCACCGCTGGTTAAAACTGGTGATATTAAAAAACACACAGTAATGGTAAGACACAGCCAGGTCAACAACAGAGGACACACCAATGGCAGGCCATGAGTTATAACCAGGTCCAGGGTGTGTCCTCTGTTGTGAGTAGGCTGTGTGACATGCTGTTTAAAATCAAAGCAGTTTAACAGGTTTAAAAAGTCTCTGGACATTGAGTCTGAGATAACGTCGACGTGTGAGTTAAAATCACCAGTTATTAAAATCTTGTTATATTTGGTGTGAATGATTGATAATAGTTCTTAGAATTCACTGATAAAAAGGGTGGAGTGATGGGGTGGTCTGTAGACTGTAATACACAGGATGTGAGTGCTGCTAAAAACAAAAGAGTGATGCTCGAATGATGAATAACTGTTAAAAGACACTTCAGACAGGGTGAGAGCTTTGCTTATAATGGATGCTGGTCCTCCTCCTCTTCTACCATGTCTGATGGAGAATAAAAAGTTCAAATCTGGTGGGGAAGCCTCGGTGAGAACAGCACGTGCATCAGTGCCACGTCTCTGTCAGAAGAAGACCATCTAATTTATTGTCTAAAATCAGGTCATTAGTAATAAAAGTCTTGTTTAAAAGGGAGCGCATGTTCAGCAGGGCCAAGTTGACACCGGTGGTGAACATGCGCTCCTGACGTTTTAAAAGAAATAGGGTTCTTGGTATAAAAGAAGTCCTGGTTTTGGTGGCTCTGTTAAAAACGACAGTGGGAATGTTGTGAGTGACGCAGTCCGGTGTTTCAGTGGGCAGAGGGGAAGTGGGTGGGGCGTGTGAGGGGGCGTGGCTTAATGACAGTCATTCCGCTGGCGATGACTGAACCACGTGGAGATTTATTAAAGGTGTACAATATAATAAGTGGATGTTTCTTTACCCCTCAGTCATGCTGCTTTAAATGAAATGACTAGAATCATAGTTTGAAGTAAATCAGATCAAGTTCATTGATGTTAAATTTTATAAAACAACCTGAGTTGAAGACAGACAGAACACACAGCAGCCTTCATAGAGCAGCTCTCCTGCTCCTCCTGCTGCACTGGTTTAGCTCAGTGGTTACTTCGACCATCAATTCTCTCTGAAGAATTCGCTGATCTCCATCCCTCCCTGGGATCAAACCACGGGTGCTGTCCAGTGTTTTTATGCTTCCCTCTCATTCCAACCTGCTCCTTTACTCTATTAAAGACTTTGTTGCAGAGCTCCAAGTTCATTTCTCCTCTCCAACGTCCCATTAAGAAGTCCAGCTTCAGAGGCAGCAGCTGTATAAAAGCAGCTCTTCCTGCTCCTCCTGCTGCACTGGTTTAGCTCAGTGGTTACTTCGACCATCAATTCTCTCTGAAGAATTCGCTGATCTCTATCCCTCCCCGGGATCAAACCACGGGCGCTGTCCAGTGTTTTTTCCTCTCCTCTAGTCTGAGCCTCCTCTTTAAATTCTCTGTCTTCTCTTACAACAGTTAGTATTTACACATAAAAGTGGAGACTGTCAAAGTTAACATTTACTTCCGCGAGTGAGACAAACGTGACTGATCCAGCTAAAGAAGTGCTGTTGACTCCTGTGGCTGTTCATTCTTATCGTTGTCCCTCTGAGGAGCTTTGTGACTCATCAAAGTGTAAATGTGGCTGTAAAGCGGCTGATAAATGAGCCATAAAGCGGTCAGACGTCCAGCTGATCTCCGCCTCAACACTGATCCCTGTCGGCTGGTTTCATATGGGGGCATTATTGTAGCAAAATTATTTGTCAATTCGAATGGAGAGTTGTCTATCTGTATTTCAATCCATGTGTCCGAAGAGAGATTTGTCAATGTGTAAAAAAATTTGTCTATGCGAACTGAGATTTGTCTGTCTGTAATTAGGTTTTCAAATGTGTAAAAAAAATGCTAATCTGTATTAAAAGTTGTACATGTAATAAGATTTGTCCATGCGTACAAAGAGTTGTCAATGCGTACAAAGATATTCGGCTTCACATCTGCAGGAAATACAGACAAATCCCCAGTTACGAGTCGTTCGGCTTCACAATTGGCTCTCATTTTTACACGTGATTTTTGCTACACTTCTGCCGTGAGAGAGATTCGTATCTGAAAAACATCAGGGTTTCGGCTCCCTGACCTCAGGCTCACAGGCTCACAGGCTCGTTCATGCTGGCTGCGTTCGGCTATGCTGCCCTGTACCCAGCAGGTCCCGTGGTCTGCAAGCCATCAGGGGGCCGCGATCCGCCAAACTCTTGGAGCGTTCGTGACATTGTGAGGCAGGGTGTGGACAAGATGGAGCCCCGATCGCAGACGGTCAGTACATGTTAATGTTTTGAGAGGCACCTGGCTGCAGGTGAGGACACCTCCACTGTCAGGACAGGACGTAACGGGTGAAAAACAGAAAAGTACATTTAAGGCGTCCAGTCCGGTAGGTGGCGGTGACGCATGTGAAGTTGGTTTGGTAACCGCTAATTAAATCAAAAGAAGAAGCAGCCGTTTAACGCCAGTGTTTGTGACTGTTTCTCAATATACGCACTTGTCCACGGTACTACCTTGACTGTGACACAAAATGTAGTTTTAAGATTATTTCAGGCAATAAAGTGGTTGTATAAACATCAAATCCGTGGTCAATTTATCAGGATAAATTCTGCTTAAAAATTTACTCCAACGATGTCGGAGATGTGAGTGTCCCCATTTGACAGCTACTACCGGGCGGTCAGCGCTCACAGCTCCCCGCTGACAGCAGCCTTAGCTCGGCTAGACTTTCTGAAATCTGCCGCTGGCTCCGACGGTTCTGTAACGGGATATCAGTACTTTTACGGGAATCTAACGGTTACACTTTTGTTATTTAATGTCCCCGGTCGCCGACTTTGTCATTATATTAGTAATTATTGTGTTGTCTTCATTACCTGTAGTTCGTATTTGTTCTATTCTTATGACTGTAACTGTGCATTAAAAATAACATTTAAGGATTACTCTGTTGGCAGGCATAAAAACTCACAATGGGGCTCATTCTCAGAATAATCACAAGTTTAATATATAAATTAAAACTATATATACTATAGACATTGGTCGAGTAGATTATACGTTGTTTACTACGCGATTTTATTTTGAAATGCATCCCATGCAAATTTTTAAGCAGAATTTATCCTGATAAATTGACCACAGATTTGATGTTTATACAACCACTTTATTGCCTCAAGTAATCTTAAAACTACATTTTGTGTCACAGTCAAGGTAGTACCGTGGACAAGTGCGTATATTGAGAAACAGTCACAAACACTGGCGTTAAACGGCTGCTTCTTCTTTTGATTTAATTAGCGGTTACCAAACCAACTTCACATGTGTCACCGCCACCTACCGGACTGGACGCCTTAAATGTACTTTTCTGTTTTTCACCCGTTACGTCCTGTCCTGACAGTGGAGGTGTCCTCACAGTGGAGGTTTGCAGCCAGGTGCCTCTCAAAACATTAACATGTACTCACCGTCTGCGATCGGGGCTCCATCCTGTCCACACCCTGCCTCACAATGTCGCGAACGCTCCAAGACTCTGGCGGATCGCGGCCCCCTGATGGCCTGCAGACGGGAACTGCTGGGTACAGGGCAGCATAGCCGAACGCAGCCAGCATGAACGAGCCTGTGAGCCTGTGAGCCTGAGGTCAGGGAGCCGAAACCCTGATGTTTTTCAGATACGAATCTCTCTCACGGCAGAAGTGTAGCAAAAATCACGTGTAAAAATGAGAGCCAATTGTGAAGCCGAACGACTCGTAACTGGGGATTTGTCTGTATTTCCTGCAGATGTGAAGCCGAATATCTTTGTACGCATTGACAACTCTTTGTACGCATGGACAAATCTTATTACATGTACAACTTTTAATACAGATTAGCATTTTTTTTACACATTTGAAAACCTAATTACAGACAGACAAATCTCAGTTCGCATAGACAAATTTTTTTACACATTGACAAATCTCTCTTCGAACACACGGATTGAAATACAGATAGACAACTCTCCATTCGAATTGACAAATAATTTTGCTACAATAATGCCCTCATAGTTTCACTCCACCTGCGTCAAGCTGCAAACATTGACGACTGACTCAGGATGTTTCCTGCTGCAGTGGAGGACAACTGTGACTGAGGAAACCTTTGTGTCTCTGTTTTTCTACATGCATGTTCCAGCTGTGAGTGTCCAGCCCTGGACTGCATTCAGTGCTGATAAGTCCAGTAGTATTAGTGATGTGAGTGCTGAGGCTGGCTGCTCCTTCTCTGTGAGCTGAGACACACTGGACTGAACAGAACACAAGAGAGTTTTACTGCCATTTGGCAGGGTAAAAGAAGAAAAAAGAAAATGTAAAGAACAAGGTCAGAGCAACGGCAATAAAAATACAAAGATACATTATAAAAATACAATAAGTACACATTATATATATTAAAATCATTTTGTATTAAACTGTGTTTAAAAAATACCCTGTTTGTTTTTTATTAAATCACAAAAATGTTCTGGAGATCAAATTTTTATTCCAAAGTATTTTTAACAAGACTTCTTTTTCTTTCTTTCTTTCTTTCTTTCTTTCTTTCTTTCTTTCTTTCTTTCTTTCTTTCTTTCTTTCTTTCTTTCTTTGTCTTTCAGCGACTTAATGGTAATTTGAGGGACTTTATTGTGTTAAATTACAAATTGACATGAGAGCTCATATTCAGTATAACAAGTCTTTTAATGGAACATTCAAATGATCAAAACCTCCAATGGTTGTTTAAGTCAGGCTTTTTAAAGATTATTCCTATTTCAGTTATGTAAGATAAGTTGGTCTGTCCTTGTACTGCTCACATAACCTACACTTTAAAACATAAAATAAAATAAAATAAAAAAATCCAGAGAGAAATGATGAAAATCTCACAGTAAGGGTGAAAAACAAAATATGTAAAAACAAAAAATGCAACAAAAACAAACCAAACACAGTAGAATACTGTCGTCTTCAACAGCTGTCCACATCTGGCATCACAGCTGGTGAGAAAAAGAAACCTGTTAAAAATATGGAACATTGTGAAAGTGTCAGAGTTACTATATTTACCACAAAAGTAGTTTATAGCTGTTATTTAACAGAAGGTTTCTCTTTCAAGGTCATCATTGTCATTTAAGGAAACATAACTGAAAAAATAAACATGTAAATTTCACATATAAAACAGTAAACACCTTTAAATGAAAGACATATGAGGAAGATTACAAACGATCAGACAAAAGAAAAAAGAAAAAGAAGTCTTGTCAAAAACACTTTAATATAAAATATTTAAACTCCAGAACATTTTTGTGATTTAATAAAATCAAACATCACTGCAGAGTTGTACTTGACTTCCTGTTGGTCATCCTCCAGCAGAGACCAGAACAAACAGCAGCCTTCATAGAGCAGCTCTCCTGCTCCTCCTGCTGCACTGGTTTAGCTCAGTGGTTACTTCGACCATCAATTCTCTCTGAAGGATTAGCTGATCTCCATCCCTCCCCGGGATCAAACCACGGGTGCTGTCCAGTGTTTTTATGCTTCCCTCTCATTCCAACCTGCTCCTTTACTCTATTAAAGATGTTGTTGCAGAGCTCCAAGTTCATTTCTCCTCTCCAACGTCCCATTAAGAAGTCCAGCTTCAGAGGCAGCAGCTGTATAAAAGCAGCTCTTCCTGCTCCTCCTGCTGCACTGGTTTAGCTCAGTGGTTCCTTCTCTGCTACAGTCATCTTCAGTTTTGTGCTTCAATCCCTCCTCAGGGTCAAATCAAAGATGCTGTCCAGTCTTTTCTGGTTTTCCTTTTGATTCCAACTTGAAGTCTGAGTTTAAGACCTGAGCAGGTTTACAACATCTTCACAAAGAAAACAGCAAATATATAGAAGGCATTGATCTGTATTAAAAGTAGTATTATTGTTAGTCAGACAGAAGTGCACCTGCTGTTTTCTTTCATGTTTAAGTACAAAGACTTCATGTTCTTAGTGTGGTTATTAGTCTTTAGATGTACTGCAGGTCTCAGGCAGGAACAGGTTTCTAGAACAGCCGTGAACTTTGGTGAGAACAGATGATTTGGTCAAATGATTCCAACAGAGGTCAACATTTTAATTAAGCAGTGTGGGAGGTGATGGGGGAGTTTGGAGAGGCTATAGAGAAGAACTTTGGCCCTTCAGAATATTCTGGCCAAACGTTTGACACCTCAGGAGGGGGAGGGAGGGCTTGGTCCAGCCATGTACAGCTGGAGGGGAGAACTGCTGAGTGGGGACATTGGTGGGAGGTGAAAAGAGCCTTCAAGGAACTCCTTAACCCGGCTAACACGTCCTCTGCTGTGGCAACAGAGCCTGAAGACTCGGGGAATCTTCACCCATATCTGTGGTCCAGGTTCTCAAAGTAGTTAGTAAAGTCCTCTGTGGCAAAGCACCAGGTGTGGATGAGATTCACCCCAAGATACTGAAGACTCTGGACATTGTTGGACTGTCTTGGCTGACATGTCTTCAGTGTCACGATGCCATCAGATACAGTACCTGTGGAGTCCCACTTTTAGAAAGACTGACCAGAGGATGTGCTCCAATTATCGGGGTGTCAGACTTGTCAGCAGGAAGGTTTATTCTAGGGTGCTGGAATGGAGGCTCCGACCGACTGTCAACCCTCGGATTCAAGAGGAGCAACATGGATTCCACTAAGGATTGTGTCTCTGCTTTCTGCAGATGACGTGTTGCTGTTGGCTTCACCACACTGTGACCTTCAGAACACACAGGAGTTGTTTTCAGCCGAGTGTGAAGCAGGTGGGATGTGAGTCAGAACCTCCAAGTCTGAGGCCTGGTTCTCTGCTGGAAACTGGTGGAGTGCTACCTCTGGGTTGGAGGGGAGTTGGTTCTGCAAGTGAAGGAGTTTAAGTATCTTGGGATCTTGTTCACGAGTGATTGGAAAATGGACATGTTATAAGAAGCCAGTTTGCACTGAAAGAAGCCATTTGAGGTTGTGGTTTGTCTGACGAGCAGAAATAAGAGTGAACTTTTCTAGAAACCAAACTGATCCAGTTTTATTGTGTAAATACTAATTGTTAAGAAGACAGTGAATTTAAAGTAGCAGCTCAGAGCAGAGGAGAAGAAAAACACTGGACAGCACCCGTGGTTTGATCCCAGGGAGGGATGGAGATCAGCTAATCCTTCAGAGAGAATTGATGGTCGAAGTAACCACTGAGCTAAACCAGTGCAGCAGGAGGAGCAGGAGAGCTGCTCTATGAAGGCTGCTGTGTGTTCTGGTCTCTGCTGGAGGATGACCAACAGGAAGTCAAGTAGAACTCTGCAGTGATGTTTGATTTATTCATTCAAATGTCTGGAGGCCTTTTGATCACTTGCTTTGATCATTTGTATATTCAGACAAACAGCCTTGTAGAAGTACCTCATATATATCATATACATATACATATATTCACTTTTCATTGAATCACAGAAATGTTACTGAGAAAAAAACATTAACTGTACAGAGACATGTTTACAAAATGACTCTATTTTGACTTTTTTTTTTTTACAGGTATTTGTAAAGTGCAGCTTCAAGTGATTTCATCATGGCTACACTACAGATCTGTCCCCCTCTATGTTTGTACAAGTCATATTTATGATATTTTTTATTTTATTCTTCAGGTAGTCATTTGTAATCTTCTTTATTTCTGTCATATAAAGGCGGTTACTGCTTTAAAAGGGAATATCTTATGTTTATTATATTTATTTTTGCATCATTGCTGCCAGATTTTCACTGTTTATGCAGATTTATTAAAAGTGTACAATATAATAAGTTGATGCTTCTTCAACCCCTCAGTCATGCTGCTTTAAATGAAATGACTAGAATCATAGCTTGAAGTAAATCATATCAAGTTCATTTATGTTGAATGTTATAAAACAACCTGAGTTGACGACAGACAGAACACACAGCAGCCTTCATAGAGCAGCTCTCCTGCTCCTCCTGCTGCACTGGTTTAGCTCAGTGGTTACTTCGACCATCAATTCTCTCTGAAGGATTCGCTGATCTCCATCCCTCCCTGGGATCAAACCACGGGTGCTGTCCAGTGTTTTTATGCTTCCCTCTCAGTCCAACATGTGTAATGTGACTTCTCAGAGTATTTTTTAAACACAGTTTAATACAAAATGATTTTAATATATATAATGTGTACTTATTGTATTTTTATAATGTATCTTTGTATTTTTATTGCCGTTGCTCTGACCTTGTTCTTTACATTTTCTTTTTTCTTCTTTTACCCCTGCCAAATGGCAGTAAAACTCTCTTGTGTTCTGTTCAGTCCAGTGTGTCTCAGCTCACAGAGAAGGAGCAGCCAGCCTCAGCACTCACATCACTAATACTACTGGACTTATCAGCACTGAATGCAGTCCAGGGCTGGACACTCACAGCTGGAACATGCATGTAGAAAAACAGAGACACAAAGGTTTCCTCAGTCACAGTTGTCCTCCACTGCAGCAGGAAACATCCTGAGTCAGTCGTCAATGTTTGCAGCTTGACGCAGGTGGAGTGAAACCAGCCGACAGGGATCAGTGTTGAGGCGGAGATCAGCTGGACGTCTGACCGCTTTATGGCTCATTTATCAGCCGCTTTACAGCCACATTTACACTTTGATGAGTCACAAAGCTCCTCAGAGGGACAACGATAAGAATGAACAGCCACAGGAGTCAACAGCACTTCTTTAGCTGGATCAGTCACGTGTGTCTCACTCGCGGAAGTAAGTGCTAACTTTGACAGTCTCCACTTTTATGTGTAAATACTGACTGTTCTAAGAGAAGACAGAGAATTTAAAGAGGAGGCTCAGACTGGAGGAGAGGAAAAAACACTGGACAGCGCCCGTGGTTTGATCCCGGGGAGGGATGGATCAGCGTAATCAAATAGATTGTAGCAGAGAAGGAACCACTGAGCTAAACCAGTGCAGCAGGAGGAGCAGGAAGAGCTGCTTTTATACAGCTGCTGCCTCTGAAGCTGGACTTCTTAATGGGACGTTGGAGAGGAGAAATGAACTTGGAGCTCTGCAACAACGTCTTTAATAGAGTGTGGTAGGACAGCTCAGCCTGTCTCCACTCACGCCAGGTGCAGCGGATCACCTCTGCGCAGCTGAGAGGAATCCCTGATTGCACCTGGCTTGTTGGTAACTGCAGCACAAGCATTATATCTGGCAGAGGGCTGCACGTGTGGACATGCAGCTGCTTTCCTCTTTCCCAGAGCTGTAGTGCTGTCAGCGGTGTGATCTGGCGTGGGTCCACAGCGGGTGTGGAGACGCTGGCTGGCTGAGCTTCTTCTACCTGCCAGGTACGTTCCGCCGCGGTCGCTGTGTCTCCGAGCGACAGTGCCATTTCTGACGCACTTTTTGCTGTTTACAGCCGGTCTATTTCCTGGCCGAAGCCTCGGAGCTGTGTGTGTGTGGCCTCGGAGCCGGTAGTAATAACTGGCGTGCTGCTTTGGACTGGTGAGTGATCATGTCGTGTCCCTCTGCTGATGCCTGACGGGCGGCTCTACGTCTGCAGCCGACGGCTGTTGTTCTGTCTGGGGATTCACCGCAGCAAGTTTTGCCGGCCGATGGTTTTTACTGTGATTTTAATGTTTTAAAAAGACAGAGTAATCTTGGTGTGCAGGTGCCCCTTTCAGCACACCCGGAATTTGTGTTAATACTTTTAACAC
The DNA here is from genome assembly GCA_024666655.1 of Dascyllus trimaculatus. Lineage (NCBI taxonomy): Eukaryota > Metazoa > Chordata > Actinopteri > Pomacentridae > Dascyllus > Dascyllus trimaculatus. The sequence continues at coordinate 5,405,221 of CM045453.1, read as the reverse complement.
TGTTTATATTGCTGGTATTAGTATTATTATGGTTATTAGTATTGGAATTCTTTTGTTTTTCTTTTTCATATATTTTTTTGCTTTTGTGATTGTGTATTTAGTTATTCTATTTGTCTTTTTTGGAATTGTTTTGTTGTTGTTTTTTGGGTTGTCTGGGTGGCCTAATCAGTCTGGGTGGCGACCTCCTGGGCTTCGTTTGGTTTGGGGCAATATCAGACTTTGGTTTGAATTGTTTTTGCGCCATTACTAGTATTAACGGTCTGTCTCTCTTCCCTTGTGCAGGGGCTGTTGGGCCGGGTGGTGGAGGCTGACTGATCCCCTGGCGGTGGTGGTCCCCCCTCACTCCTTGTACAGTCGTGCACCTGGGTGTTCATCAGTGGGTTTTTTTTGTTTTTCTCACGTGTGGTGTTTCATCCGGACCCTTCCCCTTCCCCCTCAGTTAGTCATCCCTGCCTGGTAAGCCCTCAGCCCTACACTTAAAGTTTTTGTGGTAACTCGATTGCACCTGAGATATCTGGACACGAGCCTAGGAGCGTGCCTCCCCCCTGCTGAGTTAATTTGTGGCCTTGCCACCAGGAGTTTTTAAAGGGTTTGAATATTGTACATTTTAAATTGGTTAATAAATTTTGTTTGTATTTTTAAAAGCTAAAGGCACGTCAGTCTCTTGTGTCTGTCGAACCTGTGTGACCTTGTGGTTGATATTGGACCAGTGGTCCCCGTTGTTACATTTCCTGGGGGTGAAATTCCCCCAGGTGGAGTTGTCGAGCACCTGTACATCCCAAAAATTACCTTAAACCCTCGTAGCCCTGCCACAAGAGTAAAGGAGCAGGTTGGAATGAGAGGGAAGCATAAAAACACTGGACAGCACCCGTGGTTTGATCCCAGGGAGGGATGGAGATCAGCTAATCCTTCAGAGAGAATTGATGGTCGAAGTAACCACTGAGCTAAACCAGTGCAGCAGGAGGAGCAGGAGAGCTGCTCTATGAAGGCTGCTGTGTGTTCTGTCTGTCTTCAACTCAGGTTGTTTTATAACATTCAACATAAATGAACTTGATCTGATTTACTTCAAACTATGATTATGGTCGTTTCATTTAAAGCAGCATGACTGAGGGTTAAAGAAGCATCAACTTATTATATTGTACACCTTTAATAAATCTACATAAACAGTGAAAATCTGGCAGCAATGATGCAAAAATAAATATAACATAAGATATTCCCTTTTAAAGCAGTAACTGCCTTTACATGACAGAAATAAAGATTACAAATGATTACCTGAAGAATAAAAGAAAAAATATCATAAATATGACTTGTACAAACAAAGAGGGGGACAGATCTGTAGTGTAGCCATGATGAAATCACTTGAAGCTGCACTTTACAAATACTTGTTTAAAAAAAAGTCAAAATAGTCATTTTGTAAACATGTCTCTTTACAGTTAATTTTTTTTCTCAGTCACATTTCTGTGATTCAATAAAAAGTGAATATATGTGATATATATGAGGTACTTCTACAAGGCTGTTTGTCTGCATAAGCAAATGATCAAAGCAAGTGATCAAAAGGCCTCCAGAGATTTGAATGAATAAATCAAACATCACTGCAGAGTCCTACTTGACTTCCTGTTCTTCATCCTCCAGCAGAGACCAGAACACACAGCAGCCTTCATAGAGCAGCTCTCCTGCTCCTCCTGCTGCACTGGTTTAGCTCAGTGGTTACTTCGACCATCAATTCTCTCTGAAGAATTCGCTGATCTCCATCCCTCCCTGGGATCAAACCACGGGTGCTGTCCAGTGTTTTTCTTCTCTTCTGGTCTGAGCTGCTACTTTAAATTCACTGTCTTCTTAACAGTTAGTATTTACACAATAAAACTGTATCAGTTTGGTTTCTAGAAAAGTTCACTCTTATTTCTGCTAGTCAGACAAACCACCACCTCAAATGGCTTCTTTCAGTGCAAACTGGCTTCTTTTGACAGGTCCATTTTCCAATCACTCGTGAACAAGATCCCAAGATACTTAAACTCCTTCACCTGCAGAACCAACTCCCCTCCAACCCAGAGGCAGCACTCCACCAGTTTCCAGCAGAGAACCATGGCCTCAGACTTGGAGGTTCTGACTCACATCCCACCTGCTTCACACTCGGCTGAAAACAACTCCTGTGTGTTCTGAAGGTCACAGTGTGGTGAAGCCAACAGCAACACGTCATCTGCAGAAAGCAGAGACACAATCCTTAGCTCCCCTAACCAGACATCCTCCTCACCTCGGCAGTGCCATGAGATTCTGTCCCTGAACACCACAAACAGGATCAAAGACCAGGGGCAGCCCTGGAGGAGTCCAGCAACAACCAGAAACGTGTCTGACTTAGAGCTGAGAATGCAAACACAGCTGTGACTTTGGTTGTACAGAGATTGAATGGCTCATATTAACAAGGCCAGTACCCCATACTCCTGCAGTACCCCCTAGAGGGCTCTGTGGGGGGTACTGCAAATCCACAACACACATGAGGACTGGCTGGTGGAAGTCCCATGACTCCCTCAGCAGCTCTGCAAGGGTAAAGAGCTGGTCCACCGTTCCACGACCAGGATGGAATCTGGGTTGCTCCTCTTGAATCCGAGGTTTGACAGTCGGTTGGAGCCTCCATTCCAGCACCCTAGAATAAACCTTCCTGCTGACAAGTCTGACACCCCGATAATTGGAGCACATCCTCTGGTCCGTCTTTCTAAAAGTGGGACTCCACAGGTACTGTATCTGATGGCATCGTGACATTGAAGACATGTCAGCCAAGACAGTCCAACAATGTCCAGAGTCTTCAGTATCTTGGGGTGAATCTCATCCACACCTGGTGCTTTGCCACAGAGGACTTTACTAACTACTTTGGGAACCTGGACCACAGATATGGGTGAAGATTCCCCCAAGTCTTCAGACTCTGTTGCCACAGCAGAGGACGTGTTCGCCGGGTTAAGGAGTTCCTTGAAGGCTCTTTTCACCTCCCACCAATGTCCCCACTCAGCAGTTCTCCCCTCCAGCTGTACATGGCTGGACCAAGCCCTCCCTCCCCCTCCTGAGGTGTCAAACGTTTGGCCAGAATATTCTGAAGGGCCACAGTTCTTCTCTATAGCCTCTCCAAACTCCCCCATCACCTCCCACACTGCTTAATTAAAATGTTGACCTCTGTTGGAATCATTTGACCAAATCATCTGTTCTCACCAAAGTTCACGGCTGTTCTAGAAACCTGTTCCTGCCTGAGACCTGCAGTACATCTAAAGACTAATAACCACACTAAGAACATGAAGTCTTTGTCCTTAAACATGAAGGAAAACAGCAGGTGCACTTCTGTCTGACTAATAATAATACTACTTTTAATACAGATCAATGCCTTCTATATATTTGCTGTTTTCTCTTTGCGAACATGTTGTAAACCTGCTCAGGTCTTAAAGTCAGACGTCAGGTTGGAATCAAAAGGAAAACCAGAAAAGACTGGACAGCATCTTTGATTTGACCCTGAGGAGGGATTGAACCACAAAACTGAAGATGACTGTAGCAGAGAAGGAACCACTGAGCTAAACCAGTGCAGCAGGAGGAGCAGGAAGAGCTGCTTTTATACAGCTGCTGCCTCTGAAGCTGGACTTCTTAATGGGACGTTGGAGAGGAGAAATGAACTTGGAGCTCTGCAACAAAGTCTTTAATAGAGTAAAGGAGCAGGTTGGAATGAGAGGGAAGCATAAAAACACTGGACAGCACCCGTGGTTTGATCCCAGGGAGGGATGGAGATCAGCGAATTCTTCAGAGAGAATTGATGGTCGAAGTAACCACTGAGCTAAACCAGTGCAGCAGGAGGAGCAGGAGAGCTGCTCTATGAAGGCTGCTGTGTGTTCTGGTCTCTGCTGGAGGATGACCAACAGGAAGTCATGTAGAACTCTGCAGTGATGTTTGATTTTATTAAATCACAAAAATGTTCTGGAGATCAAATTTTTTATTCCAAAGTATTTTTTAACAAGAATCCAAAAATCCAACAACCTGCCTTTTAGATCCAATTCCCACATCACTTTTAAAATCATTTTATGGATTCTTTGAGGAACAGTTTTTAAACATTAGAAATTGCTCTCTTCAGACAGGTGTCTTTCCCACTGCCTTTAAAACGGCGGTGGTGAAGCCCCTTCTGAAGAAGAGCAATTTAGATCCTAATGATTTTAATAACTATCGACCTGTATCCAACTTACCGTTTTTAAGTAAAATTTTGGAGAAACTGGCTTTTAACCAAGTCAATGACTTTTTAAATAGAACCAACATTTTAGAAAAACATCAGTCTGGTTTTAGGATGAACCACAGTACAGAGACAGCACTTTTAAAGATTTTAAACGACATCAGGTGGAATTTAGATAATAAAGAACTAACAGTGTTGGTTCTGCTGGATCTAAGCGCTGCTTTTGATACAGTAGACCATCACATTTTATTAAACAGACTCAGACACCTGGTCGGCCTCTCTGGTACTGTTTTTAACTGGTTCACCTCCTACCTCACAGATCAATGTTTTTATGTAAGTATGGATACATGTTCCTCAGGAACCCATGGAATTAGATGTGGGGTTCCCCAAGGGTCAATTTTAGGTCCCATTCTTTTTAATCTTTATATGCTACCCCTTGGGGACGTCATCAGGAGACACGGCATCAGTTTCCATAGCTACGCTGATGACACACAGCTGTACATTGCCGTGTCTCCTGATGCGCAGGGCCAGTAGATACCCTTTTAAACTGTATTTTAGATATTAAGTCACGGATGGCAGTGAATTTCCTACAGCTCAACCAGGACAAAACTGAAGTTTTAGTTATAGGTCCTGAAGGCCAGAGAGAGAAACTTTTATCTAAATTACAAAATTTAAACCAGCAAAATCTGTAAAAAACCTGGGCGTGATTTTTGAGTCTGAGCTGAATTTTATTCCACATATTAAAAATATAACAAAGATCGGTTTTTACCATCTGAAGAACATAGCCAGAGTCCGCCCGTTTCTGTCTCAGACCAGCACGGAGGTGCTAATGCATGCTTTTATCTCTTCTCATTTACACTATTGTAATGCCCTGCTCTCTGGTCTTCCCAAAAAGAGCATTTTAAATCTACAATTATTGCAAAACTCAGCCGCTCGCGTGCTGACGAGGACCAGAGGGCGGGAACACATTACACCAGTTTTAAAGTCGCTGCATTGGCTCCCCGTCCGCTTCAGGATCGATTTTAAGGTTCTTTTATTAGTTTTTAAATGTCTTAATGGCCTTGCGCCTTCTTATTTATCTGATCTGCTTTTAACGTATCGACCCTCGCGGACCCTGAGGTCCTCCGGCACCGGCCTTTTAACTGTTCCACAAGCCAGAACAAAGACCCACGGCGAGGCGGCATTTAGCCACTATGGCCCCCGGCTGTGGAGCAGCCTGCCGGAGAACCTCAGGACTGCAGAGACTGTCGATGTTTTTAAAAGAAGGTTAAAAACTCACCTTTTTAAGCAGGCTTTTAACTGAGTTTTATAATTTTTTATGTTCTTATTATTTTCTATTTATTACTTTATGTATTTTACTCTTTTAACCTTTTTACTTATGTCTTTTATTCTTTCTTATAGTTTTTTAACTCCAGTGTTTCCTCAGGATGGTCCTCCACACTGGGGGCTGTGTCTGGCCTAATGCTGGGGGTTCTGTCCGCGGGTCCCTTTGGCCCGGCCGGTTGGGGGTTCCTCACCTTGGTGTGGGGATCCCCCTGTCTGACGGGGTCGGGGGTCCGTGTGCCGGCGCCCCCGGTGGTCATGAGCTATGGCTCCTCCCGGTGTGGAGGACCCCAGTGTAGGCGTTTTCCATGATCCTCAGTGCCATGCCATGTCTCCCTACAGTCAGTGCTGAGAGTGTGTGTGTGTCTGTGCATGTATGGGTGTGTGTGTTGGGGTGCATGTTGCGTGCTACTACAGTTGTGTGTATATATGGAGGGAGGGAGGGACGGGTGCTTGTTTTTAATGTTTTTAACATTGTGAAGCACTTTGTGTTGCATTTTAATTTGTATGAAAAGTGCTATATAAATAAAGTTTGATTTGATTTAATATGAAATCTACATAAACAGTGAAAATCTGGCAGCAATGATGCAAAAAGAAATATAATAAACATAAGATATTTCCTTTTAAAGCAGTAACCACCTTTATATGACAGAAATAACAAAGAATACAAATGATTACTGAAGAACAAATGAAAGAATATCATAAATATGACTTGTACAAACATAGAGGGGGACAGATCTGTAGTGTAGCCATGATGAAATCACTTGAAGCTGCATTTTACAAATACTTGTTTAAAAAAAAGTCAAACACAGTCATTTTGTGAACATTTCACTTTACAGTTAATGTTTTTTTCTCAGTAACATTTCTGTGATTTAATAAAAAGTGAATATATGTATATGATATATATGAGGTACTTCTACAAGGCTGTTTGTCTGCATAAGCAAATGATCAAAGCAACTGATCAAAAGGCCTCCAGAGATTTGAATGAATAAAACAAACATCACTGCAGAGTTCTACTTGACTTCCTGTTCTTGATCCTCCAGCAGAGACCAGAACACACAGCAGCCTTCATAGAGCAGCTCTCCTGCTCCTCCTGCTGCACTGGTTTAGCTCAGTGGTTACTTCGACCATCAATTCTCTCTGAAGGATTCGCTGATCTCTATCCCTCCCTGGGATCAAACCACGAGTGCTGTCCAGTGTTTTTCTTCTCCTCTGCTCTGAGCTGCTACTTTAAATTCACTGTCTTCTTAACAGTTAGTATTTACACAATAAAACTGTATCAGTTTGGTTTCTAGAAAGTTTCACTCTTATTTCTGCTAGTCAGACAAACCACCACCTCAAATGGCTTCTTTCAGTGCAAACTAGCTTCTTTTGACAGGTCCATTTTCCAATCACTTGTGAACAAGATCCCAAGATACTTAAACTCCTTCACCTGCAGAACCAACTCCCCTCCAACCCAGAGGTAGCACTCCACCAGTTTCCAGCAGAGAACCAGGCCTCAGACTTGGAGGTGCTGACTCACATCCCACCTGCTTCACACTCGGCTGAAAACAACTCCTGTGTGTTCTGAAGGTCACAGTGTGGTGAAGCCAACAGCAACACGTCATCTGCAAAAAGCAGAGACACAATCCTTAGTGGAATCCATGTTGCTCCTCCTGGATCTGAGGGTTGACAGTCAGTCGGAGCCTCCATTCCAGCACCCTAGAATAAACCTTCCTGCTGACAAGTCTGACACCCTGAATTGGGGCACATCATCTGGTCCCTCTTTCTAAAAGTGGGACTCCACAGGTACTGTATCTGATGGCATCACAACATTGAAGACATGTCAGCCAAGACAGTCCAACAATGTCCAGAGTCTTCAGTATCTTGGGGTGAATCTCATCCACACCTGGTGCTTTGCCACAGAGGACTTTACTAACTACTTTGGGAACCTGGACCACAGATATGGGTGAAGATTCCCCCAAGTCTTCAGGCTCTGTTGCCTCAGCAGAGGACGTGTTAGCCGGGTTAAGGAGTTTCTTTAAGGCTCTTTTCACCTCCCGCCAATGTCCCCACTCAGCAGTTCTCCCCCTCAGCTGTACATGGCTGGACCAAGCCCTCCCTCCCTCTCCTGAGGTGTCAAACGTTTGGCCAGAATATTCTGAAGGGCCACAGTTCTTCTCTATAGCCTCTCCAAACTCCCCCATCACCTCCCACACTGCTTAATTAAAATGTTGACCTCTGTTGGAATCATTTGACCAAATCATCTGTTCTCACCAAAGTTCACGGCTGTTCTAGAAACCTGTTCCTGCCTGAGACCTGCAGTACATTTAAAGACTAATAACCACACTAAGAACATGAAGTCTTTGTCCTTAAACATGAAGGAAAACAGCAGGTGCACTTCTGTCTGACTAATAATAATACTACTTTTAATTCAGATCAATGCCTTCAATATATCTGCTGTTTTCTCTTTGCGAACATGTTGTAAACCTGCTCAGGTCTTAAAGTCAGACGTCAGGTTGGAATCAAAAGGAAAACCAGAAAAGACTGGACAGCATCTTTGATTTGACCCTGAGGAGGGATTGAAGCACAAAACTGAAGATGACTGTAGCAGAGAAGGAACCACTGAGCTAAACCAGTGCAGCAGGAGGAGCAGGAAGAGCTGCTTTTATACAGCTGCTGCCTCTGAAGCTGGACTTCTTAATGGGACGTTGGAGAGGAGAAATGAACTTGGAGCTCTGCAACAAAGTCTTTAATAGAGTAAAGGAGCAGGTTGGAATGAGAGGGAAGCATAAAAACACTGGACAGCACCCGTGGTTTGATCCCAGGGAGGGATGGAGATCAGCGAATTCTTCAGAGAGAATTGATGGTCGAAGTAACCACTGAGCTAAACCAGTGCAGCAGGAGGAGCAGGAGAGCTGCTCTATGAAGGCTGCTGTGTGTTCTGGTCTCTGCTGGAGGATGACCAACAGGAAGTCATCTCTCTCCAGTTTTGTAGTGATACTGTTTGCTCATAGTGACAGTTTTAATAGTTGTGTCCAGGCTGAGAGCATCGCTCTAAATGGACATGAGAGCTAATATTCAGTATAACAAGCCTTTTAATGGAACCCTCAAATGATCAAAACCTCCAATGATTGGATAAACCTTTTATATAGTTAATCAAGCCCATAAGATTATTCCTATTTCAGTTATGTAAGATAAGTTGGTCTGTCCTTGTACTGCTCACACAACCTACACTTTAAAACATAAAATTAAATAAAATTAAATAAAAAATCCAGAGAAAAATGAAGAAAATCTCACAGCAAGGGTGAAAAACAAAATATGTAAAAACAAAAAAAAAGAACAACAAACAAACCAAACACAGTAGAATACTGTCGTCTTCAACAGCTGTCCACATCTGGCATCACAGCTGGTGAGAAAAAGAAACCTGTTAAAAATATGGAACATTGTGAAAGTGTCAGAGTTACTATATTTACCACAAAAGTAGTTTATAGCTGTTATTTAACAGATCGCTTCTCTTTCAAGGTCATCATTGTCATTTAAGGACAAATAACTGAAAAAATAAACATATAAATTTCACATATTAAACAGTAAACACCTTTAAATGAAAGACATATGAGGAAGATTACAAACTATCACCTGAGGAATAAAAAACACCAAAGCTACAATGGAGCTTGAAGAAAACGACAAAACCCCTTTAATTTAAGACAATAAAATCCCTCAAATTACCATTAAGTACCTGTAAGACAAAGAAAGAAAGAAAAAAAGAAACAAACAAACAAAAAGAAGTCTTGTTAAAAATATTTTAGAATACAAAATTTGATTTCCAGAACATTTTTGTGATTTAATAAAATCAAACATCACTGCAGAGTTGTACTTGACTTCCTGTTCTTCATCCTCCACAGAGACCAGAACACACAGCAGCCTTCATAGAGCAGCTCTCCTGCTCCTCCTGCTGCACTGGTTTAGCTCAGTGGTTACTTCGACCATCAATTCTCTCTGAAGGATTAGCTGATCTCCATCCCTCCCTGGGATCAAACCACGGGTGCTGTCCAGTGTTTTTATGCTTCCCTCTCAGTCCAACATGTGTAATGTGACTTCTCAGGGTATTTTTAAACACAGTTTAATACAAAATGTTTTTTCTTATATATAATGTGTACTTATTGTATTTTTATAATGTATCTTTGTATTTGTATTGCCGTTGCTCTGACCTTGTTCTTTACATTTTCTTTTTTCTTCTTTTACTCTGCCAAATGGCAGTAAAACTCTCTTGTGTTCTGTTCAGTCCAGTGTGTCTCAGCTCACAGAGAAGGAGCAGCCAGCCTCAGCACTCACATCACTAATACTACTGGACTTCTCAGCACTGAATGCAGTCCAGGGCTGGACACTCACAGCTGGAACATGCATGTAGAAAAACAGAGACACAAAGGTTTCCTCAGTCACAGTTGTCCTCCACTGCAGCAGGAAACATCCTGAGTCAGTCGTCAATGTTTGCAGCTTGACGCAGGTGGAGTGAAACCAGCCGACAGGGATCAGTGTTGAGGCGGAGATCAGCTGGACGTCTGACCGCTTTATGGCTCATTTATCAGCCGCTTTACAGCCACATTTACACTTTGATGAGTCACAAAGCTCCTCAGAGGGACAACGATAAGAATGAACAGCCACAGGAGTCAACAGCACTTCTTTAGCTGGATCAGTCACGTTTGTCTCACTCGCGGAAGTAAGTGTTAACTTTGACAGTCTCCACTTTTATGTGTAAATACTAACTGTTCTAAGATAAGACAGTGAATTAAAAGAGGAGGCTCAGACTAGAGGAGAGGAAAAAGCACTGGACAGCGCCCGTGGTTTGATCCCAGGGAGGGATGGAGATCAGCGAATTCTTCAGAGAGAATTGATGGTCGAAGTAACCACTGAGCTAAACCAGTGCAGCAGGAGGAGCAGGAGAGCTGCTCTATGAAGGCTGCTGTGTGTTCTGGTCTCTGCTGGAGGATCAAGAACAGGAAGTCAAGTAGGACTCTGCAGTGATGTTTGAATTATTCATTCAAATCTCTGTAGGCCTTTTGATCACTTAATGCAACAACAACAACGAACAAATAATAATGCAGTAGAATACTGTCGTCTTCACCAGCTGTCCACATCTGGCATCACAGCTGGTGAGAAAAAGAAACCTGTTAAAAATATGGAACATTGTAAAAATGTCAGAGTTACTATATTTACCACAAAAGTAGTTTATAGCTGTTATTTAACAGAAAGCTTCTCTTTCAAGGTCATCATTGTCATTTAAGGACAAATAACTGAAAAAATAAACATATAAATTTCACATATAAAACAGTAAACACCTTTAAATGAAAGACATATGAGGAAGATTACAAACTATCACCTGAGGAATAAAAAACACCAAAGATACAATGGAGCTTGAAGAAAATGATAAAACCCTGTAATTTAACACAATAAAGTCCCTCAAATTACCATTAAGTACCTGTAAGACAAAGAAAGAAAGAAAAAAAGAAACAAACAAACAAAAAGAAGTCTTGTTAAAAATATTTTAGAATAAAAAATTTGATTTCCAGAACATTTTTGTGATTTAATAAAATCAAACATCACTGCAGAGTTCTACATGACTTCCTGTTGGTCATCCTCCACAGAGACCAGAACACACAGCAGCCTTCATAGAGCAGCTCTCCTGCTCCTCCTGCTGCACTGGTTTAGCTCAGTGGTTACTTCTCTGCTACAGTCATCTTCAGTTTTGTGGTTCAATCCCTCCTCAGGGTCAAATCAAAGATGCTGTCCAGTGTTTTCTGGTTTTCCTTTTGATTCCAACCTGACGTCTGAGTTTAAGACCTGAGCAGGTTTACAACATCTTCACAAAGAAAACAGCAAATATATTGAAGGCATTGATCTGTATTAAAAGTAGTATTATTATTAGTCAGACAGAAGTGCACCTGCTGTTTTCCTTCATGTTTAAGTACAAAGACTTCATGTTCTTAGTGTGGTTATTAGTCTTTAGATGTACTGCAGGTCTCAGGCAGGAACAGGTTTGTAGAACAGCCGTGAACTTTGGTGAGAACAGATCAATTTGTTTCCAGCAGATCCAAATGGTCAAATGGTTCCAACAGAGATCAATATTTTAACTGCTAGCTCTGGAAAATGGAAAAATCTTAAGATGAGGGTGGATTTGGGGACATAGAAAGTTACTGTAAGTGTGTATATGAACATATATTCATATTTAATGCTGGAAGTGCAGTTGTTGATTTACATTTTAGCTGCTGCCTCTGAAGCTGGACTTCTTAATGGGACGTTGGAGAGGAGAAATGAACTTGGACCTTTGCAGCAAAGTCTTTAATAGAGTAAAGGAGCAGGTAGGAATGAGAGGGAAACATAAAAACACTGGACAGCACCCATGGTTTGATCCCAGGGAGGGATGGAGATCAGCGAATTCTTCAGAGAGAATTGATGGTCGAAGTAACCACTGAGCTAAACCAGTGCAGCAGGAGGAGCAGGAGAGCTGCTCTATGAAGGCTGCTGTGTGTTCTGGTCTCTGCTGGAGGATGAAGAACAGGAAGTCATGTAGAACTCTGCAGTGATGTTTGATTTATTCATTCAAATGTCTGGAGGCCTTTTGATCACTTACTCTGATCATTTGTATTGTAAAATATGGACAGGGTTCAATTAGGGATGCGAACACTAAGGAAAGATTCCGGCCAGAGAATCCTTTTATCAGCTTTATTGGGAGTGTACAGATATGGGTATGTGTGTGTGTGTGTGGCTAAACAAAACAGACAGAGAAAAAGAAATAATACAGTGAGTATAATAGTTGTATAAAATGAACAACAGATTCATAAAGCAGGCGTCAAACAATATCATTACTGTACCTATGAACACGTTAAATATGTAAATAGTGCAGTGAAACTCAAGAAACAGTAAATGCACAACATGCATGCACAGATATCCTATATAAACACAAAGAGGGCCCAGCTCTAATTGCACACAGGGCACAGGTCATGAACAGGCCACCACAGCATTGAAAAGTATGAATTACTCACGCAGACCAACACAGGGAAAACACCTCATGTTAACACACATAAACTTCTAATCAGGATTATGAATGTGTAACAACAATAAACTTACTGGTTGTCCATAAACGCACACAAAACTGAGAATGATCGCTGTCCTGCGTCTGCTTTCATCTCCAGGCACGAACAATTGGGCAGCGTGCTGCATCCACTGTTCATGTGCCGTTCGCATGATGAGGCGTTCAAGCGCATCAGGGAAATCTTAGAGCTAAGCGAATAGGCTTTCAGACATGTATATTCAGACAAACAGCCTTGTAGAAGTAGCTCATATATATCATATACATATACATATATTCACTTTTTATTAAATCACAGAAATGTGACTGAGAAAAAAAAACATTAACTTTACAGAGACATGTTTACAAAATGACTCTATTTTGATTTTTTTTTAAACAAGTATTTGTAAAGTGCAGCTTCAAGTGATTTCATCATGGCTACACTACAGATCTGTCCCCCTCTATGTTTGTACAAGTCATATTTATGATATTTTTTCTTTTATTCTTCAGGTAATCATTTGTAATATTCTTTATTTCTGTCATATAAAGGCGGTTACTGCTTTAAAAGGGAAAATCTTATGTTTATTATATTTCGTTTTGCATCATTGCTGCCAGATTTTCACTGTTTATGTAGATTTATTAAAAGTGTACAATATAATAAGTTGATGCTTCTTCAACCCTCAGTCATGCTGCTTTAAATGAAATGACTAGAATCATAGTTTGAAGTAAATCAGATCAAATTCATTTATGTTGAATGTTATAAAACAACCTGAGTTGACGACAGACAGAACACACAGCAGCCTTCATAGAGCAGCTCTCCTGCTCCTCCTGCTGCACTGGTTTAGCTCAGTGGTTACTTCGACCATCAATTCTCTCTGAAGGATTCGCTGATCTCCATCCCTCCCTGGGATCAAACCACGGGTGCTGTCCAGTGTTTTTATGCTTCCCTCTCAGTCCAACATGTGTAATGTGACTTCTCAGGGTATTTTTTAAACACAGTTTAATACAAAATGCTTTTTTTTATATATAATGTGTACTTATTGTATTTTTATAATGTATCTTTGTATTTTTATTGCCGTTGCTCTGACCTTGTTCTTTACATTTTCTTTTTTCTTCTTTTACCCCTGCCAAATGGCAGTAAAACTCTCTTGTGTTCTGTTCAGTCCAGTGTGTCTCAGCTCACAGAGAAGGAGCAGCCAGCCTCAGCACTCACATCACTAATACTACTGGACTTATCAGCACTGAATGCAGTCCAGGGCTGGACACTCACAGCTGGAACATGCATGTAGAAAAACAGAGACACAAAGGTTTCCTCAGTCACAGTTGTCCTCCACTGCAGCAGGAAACATCCTGAGTCAGTCGTCAATGTTTGCAGCTTGACGCAGGTGGAGTGAAACCAGCCGACAGGGATCAGTGTTGAGGCGGAGATCAGCTGGACGTCTGACCGCTTTATGGCTCATTTATCAGCCGCTTTACAGCCACATTTACACTTTGATGAGTCACAAAGCTCCTCAGAGGGACAACGATAAGAATGAACAGCCACAGGAGTCAACAGCACTTCTTTAGCTGGATCAGTCACGTTTGTCTCACTCGCGGAAGTAAATGTTAACTTTGACAGTCTCCACTTTTATGTGTAAATACTAACTGTTCTAAGATAAGACAGTGAATTAAAAGAGGAGGCTCAGACTAGAGGAGAGGAAAAAACACTGGACAGCGCCCGTGGTTTGATCCCAGGGAGGGATGGATCAGCGTAATCAAATAGATTGTAGCAGAGAAGGAACCACTGAGCTAAACCAGTGCAGCAGGAGGAGCAGGAAGAGCTGCTTTTATACAGCTGCTGCCTCTGAAGCTGGACTTCTTAATGGGACGTTGGAGAGGAGAAATGAACTTGGAGCTCTGCAACAAAGTCTTTAATAGAGTGTGGTAGGACGGCTCAGCCTGTCTCCACTCACGCCAGGTGCAGCGGATCACCTCTGCGCAGCTGAGAGGAATCCCTGATTGCACCTGGCTTGTTGGTAACTGCAGCACAAGCATTATATCTGGCAGAGGGCTGCACGTGTGGACATGCAGCTGCTTTCCTCTTTCCCAGAGCTGTAGTGCTGTCAGCGGTGTGGTCTGGCGTGGGTCCACAGCGGGTGTGGAGACGCTGGCTGGCTGAGCTTCTTCTACCTGTCTCAGGTACGTTCCGCCGCGGTCGCTGTATCTCCGAGCGACAGTGCCATTTCTGACGCACTTTTTGCTGTTTACAGCCGGTCTATTTCCTGGCCGAAGCCTCGGAGCTGTGTGTGTGTGGCCTCGGAGCCGGTAGTAATAACTGGCGTGCTGCTTTGGACTGGTGAGTGATCATGTCGTGTACCTCTGCTGATGCCTGACGGGCGGCTCTACGTCTGCAGCCGACGGCTGTTGTTCTGTCTGGAGATTCACCGCAGCAAGTTTTGCCGGCCGATGGTTTTTACTGTGATTTTAATGTTTTAAAAAGACAGAGTAATCTTGGTGTGCAGGTGCCCCTTTCAGCACATCCGGAATTTGTGTTAATACTTTTAACACTGTTTATATTGCTGGTATTAGTATTATTATGGTTATTAGTATTGGAATTCTTTTGTTTTTCTTTTTCATTTTTTTTTTGCTTTTGTGATTGTGTATTTAGTTATTCTATTTGTCTTTTTTGGAATTGTTTTGTTGTTTTTTTTGGGTTGGCTGGGTGGCCTAATCAGTCTGGGTGGCGACCTCCTGGGCTTCGTTTGGTTTGAATTGTTTTTGCGCCATTACTAGTACTAACAGTCTGTTTCTCTTCCCTTGTGCAGGGGCTGTTGGGCCGGGTGGTGGAGGCTGACTGATCCCCTGGCGGTGGTGGTCCCCCCTCACTCCTTGTACAGTCGTGCACCTGGGTGTTCATCAGTGGGTTTTTTTTGTTTTTCTCACGTGTGGTGTTTCATCCGGACCCTTCCCCTTCCCCCTCAGTTAGTCATCCCTGCCTGGTAAGCCCTCAGCCCTACACTTAAAGTTTTTGTGGTAACTCGATTGCACCTGAGATATCTGGACACGAGCCTAGGAGCGTGCCACCCCCCTGCTGAGTTAATTTGTGGCCTTGCCACCAGGAGTTTTTAAAGGGTTTGAATATTGTACATTTTAAATTGGTTAATAAATTTTGTTTGTATTTTTAAAAGCTAAAGGCACGTCAGTCTCTTGTGTCTGTCGAACCTGTGTGACCTTGTGGTTGATATTGGACCAGTGGTCCCCGTTGTTACATTTCCTGGGGGTGAAATTCCCCCAGGTGGAGTTGTCGAGCACCTGTACATCCCAAAAATTACCTTAAACCCTCGTAGCCCTGCCACAAGAGTAAAGGAGCAGGTTGGAATGAGAGGGAAGCATAAAAACACTGGACAGCACCCGTGGTTTGATCCCAGGGAGGGATGGAGATCAGCTAATCCTTCAGAGAGAATTGATGGTCGAAGTAACCACTGAGCTAAACCAGTGCAGCAGGAGGAGCAGGAGAGCTGCTCTATGAAGGCTGCTGTGTGTTCTGTCTGTCTTCAACTCAGGTTGTTTTATAACATTCAACATAAATGAACTTGATCTGATTTACTTCAAACTATGATTATGGTCGTTTCATTTAAAGCAGCATGACTGAGGGTTAAAGAAGCATCAACTTATTATATTGTACACTTTTAATAAATCTACATAAACAGTGAAAATCTGGCAGCAATGATGCAAAAATAAATATAACATAAGATATTCCCTTTTAAAGCAATAACTGCCTTTACATGACAGAAATAAAGATTACAAATGATTACCTGAAGAATAAAAGAAAAAATATCATAAATATGACTTGTACAAACAAAGAGGGGGACAGATCTGTAGTGTAGCCATGATGAAATCACTTGAAGCTGCACTTTACAAATACTTGTTTAAAAAAAAGTCAAAATAGTCATTTTGTAAACATGTCTCTTTACAGTTAATTTTTTTTCTCAGTCACATTTCTGTGATTCAGTAAAAAGTGAATATATGTATATGATATATTCAATTCAATTTTCAATTCAGTTTTATTTATATAGCGCATATTTACAACATAAGTCATCACATAGCACTAAACATTGTAAGAAAAAACAGGAAACAGAAAACCCAACAATCCAAAGCTGCTTTTGGATTCCCTATGAGCAGCGATTAGCAACGGTGGGAAGGCACCAAAAACCCCCTATGGTAGGGAAGGGGGAAAGAAAACCTCTGACAGAACCAGGCTCAGGGAGGGCGGCCATCTGCCTCGACCGGTTGGGTTGGGAGTGGGGAAGAGGAGGGAGGGATAGCAGGAGAGGTTGGGGTGGGGATGGGAGGTGGTGAGGCCAGCGGCTGCAGATCAGGGACGTTGAGCTCCAGATCCAGAGACATCCACGGAGAAAACAAGCAGGACACAGAACCTGGAGGGGAAACAGGTTAGTCATATGTAATGGTACTATGAGGTACTTCTACAAGGCTGTTTGTCTGCATAAGCAAATGATCAGAGTGAGTGATCAAAAGCCTTTGAGAGATTTGAATGAATAAAATCAAACATCACTGCAGAGTTGTACTTGACTTCCTGTTGGTCATCCTCCAGCAGAGACCAGAACACACAGCAGCCTTCATAGAGCAGCTCTCCTGCTCCTCCTGCTGCACTGGTTTAGCTCAGTGGTTACTTCGACCATCAATTCTCTCTGAGGAATTCGCTGATCTCCATCCCTCTCTGGGATCAAACCACGGGTGCTGTCCAGTGTTTTTCTTCTCCTCTGCTCTGAGCTGCTACTTTAAATTCACTGTCTTCTTAACAGTTAGTATTTACACAATAAAACTGGATCAGTTTGGTTTCTAGAAAAGTTCACTCTTATTTCTGCTAGTCAGACAAACCACCACCTCAAATGGCTTCTTTCAGTGCAAACTGGCTTCTTTTGACAGGTTCATTTTCCAATCACTCGTGAACAAGATCCCAAGATACTTAAACTCCTTCACCTGCAGAACCAACTCCCCTCCAACCCAGAGGCAGCACTCCACCAGTTTCCAGCAGAGAACCATGGCCTCAGACTTGGAGGTTCTGACTCACATCCCACCTGCTTCACACTCGGCTGAAAACAACTCCTGTGTGTTCTGAAGGTCACAGTGTGGTGAAGCCAACAGCAACACGTCATCTGCAGAAAGCAGAGACACAATCCTTAGCTCCCCTAACCAGACATCCTCCTCACCTCGGCAGTGCCATGAGATTCTGTCCCTGAACACCACAAACAGGATCAAAGACCAGGGGCAGCCCTGGAGGAGTCCAGCAACAACCAGAAACGTGTCTGACTTAGAGCTGAGAATGCAAACACAGCTGTGACTTTGGTTGTACAGAGATTGAATGGCTCATATTAACAAGGCCAGTACCCCATACTCCTGCAGTACCCCCTAGAGGGCTCTGTGGGGGGTACTGCAAATCCACAACACACATGAGGACTGGCTGGTGGAAGTCCCATGACTCCCTCAGCAGCTCTGCAAGGGTAAAGAGCTGGTCCACCGTTCCACGACCAGGATGGAATCTGGGTTGCTCCTCTTGAATCCGAGGTTTGACAGTCGGTTGGAGCCTCCATTCCAGCACCCTAGAATAAACCTTCCTGCTGACAAGTCTGACACCCCGATAATTGGAGCACATCCTCTGGTCCGTCTTTCTAAAAGTGGGACTCCACAGGTACTGTATCTGATGGCATCGTGACATTGAAGACATGTCAGCCAAGACAGTCCAACAATGTCCAGAGTCTTCAGTATCTTGGGGTGAATCTCATCCACACCTGGTGCTTTGCCACAGAGGACTTTACTAACTACTTTGGGAACCTGGACCACAGATATGGGTGAAGATTCCCCCAAGTCTTCAGGCTCTGTTGCCACAGCAGAGGACGTGTTCGCCGGGTTAAGGAGTTCCTTGAAGGCTCTTTTCACCTCCCGCCAATGTCCCCACTCAGCAGTTCTCCCCTCCAGCTGTACATGGCTGGACCAAGCCCTCCCTCCCCCTTCTGATGTGTCAAACATTTGGCCAGAATATTCTGAAGGGCCACAGTCCTTCTCTATAGCCTCTCCAAACTCCCCCCACACCTCCCACACTGCTTAATTAAAATGTTGACCTCTGTTGGAATCATTTGACCAAATCATCTGTTCTCACCAAAGTTCACGGCTGTGCTAGAAACCTGTTCCTGCCTGAGACCTGCAGTACATCTAAAGACTAATAACCACACTAAGAACATGAAGTCTTTGTCCTTAAACATGAAGGAAAACAGCAGGTGCACTTCTGTCTGAATAATAATAATACTACTTTTAATACAGATTAATGCCTTCAATATATTTGCTGGTTTCCCTTTGTGAACATGTTGTAAACCTGCTCAGGTCTTAAACTCAGACGTCAGGTTGGAATCAGAAGGAAAACCAGAAAAGACTGGACAGCATCTTTGATTTGACCCTGAGGAGGGATTGAACCACAAAACTGAAGATGACTGTAGCAGAGAAGGAACCACTGAGCTAAACCAGTGCAGCAGGAGGAGCAGGAAGAGCTGCTTTTATACAGCTGCTGCCTCTGAAGCTGGACTTCTTAATGGGACGTTGGAGAGGAGAAATGAACTTGGAGCTCTGCAACAAAGTCTTTAATAGAGTAAAGGAGCAGGTTGGACTGATAGGGAAGCATAAAAACACTGGACAGCACCCGTGGTTTGATCCCAGGGAGGGATGGAGATCAGCGAATCCTTCAGAGAGAATTGATGGTCGAAGTAACCACTGAGCTAAACCAGTGCAGCAGGAGGAGCAGGAGAGCTGCTCTATGAAGGCTGCTGTGTGTTCTGGTCTCTGCTGGAGGATGACCAACAGGAAGTCAAGTAGAACTCTGCAGTGATGTTTGATTTTATTAAATCACAAAAATGTTCTGGAGATCAAATTTTTTATTCCAAAGTATTCTTTAACAAGACCTCTTTCTGTTTGTTTGTTTTTTCCTTTCTTTCTTTCTTTGTCTTACAGCTACTTAATGGTAATTTGAGGGACTTTATTGTGTTAAATTACAAATTGACATGAGAGCTCATATTCAGTATAACAAGTCTTTTAATGGAACCCTCAAATGATCAAAACCTGCAATGGTTGTTTAAGTCAGGCTTTTTAAATCACTGATCAATCTGTAATTTAACACAATAAAATCCCTCAAATTACAAATAAGTACCTGTAAGACAAAGAAAGAAAGAAAGAAAGAAAGAAAGAAAGAAAGAACGAAAGAACGAAAGAAAGAAAGAAAGAAAGAAAGAAAGAAAGAAAAAGGAGCCTTGTTAAAAATACTTCAGAATGAAAAATTTGATCTCCGGAACATTTTTGTGATTTAATAAAAAAACAAACATCACTGCAGAGTTGTACTTGACTTCCTGTTGGTCATCCTCCAGCAGAGACCAGAACACACAGCAGCCTTCACAGAGCAGCTCTCCTGCTCCTCCTGCTGCACTGGTTTAGCTCAGTGGTTACTTCGACCATCAATTCTCTCTGAAGAATTCGCTGATCTCCATCCCTCCCTGGGATCAAACCACGGGCGCTGTCCAGTGTTTTTTCCTCTCCTCTAGTCTGAGCCTCCTCTTTAAATTCTCTGTCTTCTCTTAGAACAGTCAGTATTTACACATAAAAGTGGAGACTGTCAAAGTTAACACTTACTTCCGCGAGTGAGACAAACGTGACTGATCCAGCTAAAGAAGTGCTGTTGACTCCTGTGGCTGTTCATTCTTATCGTTGTCCCTCTGAGGAGCTTTGTGACTCATCAAAGTGTAAATGTGGCTGTAAAGCGGCTGATAAATGAGCCATAAAGCGGTCAGACGTCCAGCTGATCTCCGCCTCAACACTGATCCCTGTCGGCTGGTTTCACTCCACCTGCGTCAAGCTGCAAACATTGACGACTGACTCAGGATGTTTCCTGCTGCAGTGGAGGACAACTGTGACTGAGGAAACCTTTGTGTCTCTGTTTTTCTACATGCATGTTCCAGCTGTGAGTGTCCAGCCCTGGACTGCATTCAGTGCTGATAAGTCCAGTAGTATTAGTGATGTGAGTGCTGAGGCTGGCTGCTCCTTCTCTGTGAGCTGAGACACACTGGACTGAACAGAACACAAGAGAGTTTTACTGCCATTTGGCAGGGGTAAAAGAAGAAAAAAGAAAATGTAAAGAACAAGGTCAGAGCAACGGCAACAAAAATACAAGGATACATTATAAAAATACAATAAGTACACATTATATATAAAAAAACACTTTGTATTAAACTGTGTTTAAAAATACTCTGAGAAGTCACATTTCACATGTTGGACTGAGAGGGAAGCATAAAAACACTGGACAGCACCCATGGTTTGATCCCAGGGAGGGATGGAGATCAGCTAATCCTTCAGAGAGAATTGATGGTCGAAGTAACCACTGAGCTAAACCAGTGCAGCAGGAGGAGCAGGAGAGCTGCTCTATGAAGGCTGCTGTGTGTTCTGTCTGTCTTCAACTCAGGTTGTTTTATAACATTCAACATAAATGAACTTGATCTGATTTACTTCAAACTATGATTCTAGTCGTTTCATTTAAAGCAGCATGACTGAGGGTTAAAGAAACATCAACTTATTATATTGTACACCTTTAATAAATCTACATAAACAAACAGTGAAAATCTGGCAGCAATGATGCAAAAATAAATATAATAAACATAAGATTTTACCTTTTAAAGCAGTAACCGCCTTTATATGACAGAAATAAAGAATATTACAAATGATTACCTGAAGAATAAAAGAAAAAATATCATAAATATGACTTGTACAAACATAGAGGGGGACAGATCTGTAGTGTAGCCATGATGAAATCACTTGAAGCTGCACTTTACAAATACTTGTTTAAAAAAAAGTCAAAATAGTCATTTTGTAAACATGTCTCTTTACAGTTAATGTTTTTTTTCTCAGTCACATTTCTGTGTTTTAATAAAAAGTGAATATATTTATATGTATATGATATATATAAGGTTCTTCTACAAGGCTGTTTGTCTGAATAAGCAAATAATCAGAGTGAGTGATCAAAAGGCCTACAACGATTTAAATGAATAAATCAAACATTACTGCAGAGTTCTACTTGACTTCCTGTTGGTCATCCTCCAGCAGAGACCAGAACAAACAGCAGCCTTCATAGAGCAGCTCTCCTGCTCCTCCTGCTGCACTGGTTTAGCTCAGTGGTTACTTCAACCATCAATTCTCTCTGAAGAATTTGCTGATCTCCATCCCTCTCTGGGATCAAACCACGGGTGCTGTCCAGTGTTTTTATGCTTCCCTCTCATTCCAACCTGCTCCTTTACTCTATTGAACAATGAAACTGTATCAGTTTGGTTTCTAGAAAAGTTCACTCTTATTTCTGCTAGTCAGACAAACCACAACCTCAATTGGTTTCTTTCAGTGCAAACTGGCTTCTTTTGACAGGTCCATTTTCCAATCACTCGTGAACAAGATCCCAAGATACTTAAACTCCTTCACCTGCAGAACCAACTCCCCTCCAACCCAGAGGTAGCACTCCACCAGTTTCCAGCAGAGAACCAGGCCTCAGACTTGGAGGTTCTGACTCACATCCCACCTGCTTCACACTCGGCTGAAAACAGCTCCAGTGTGTTCTGAAGGTCACAGTGTGGTGAAGCCAACAGCAACACGTCATCTGCAGAAAGCAGAGACACAATCCTTAGCTCCCCTAACCAGACATCCTCCTCACCTCGGCAGTGCCATGAGATTCTGTCCCTGAACACCACAAACAGGATCAAAGACCAGGGGCAGCCCTGGAGGAGTCCAGCAACAACCAGAAACGTGTCTGACTTAGAGCTGAGAATGCAAACACAGCTGTGACTTTGGTTGTACAGAGATTGAATGGCTCATATTAACAAGGCCAGTACCCCATACTCCTGCAGTACCCCGTAGAGGGCTCTGTGGGGGGTACTGCAAATCCACAACACACATGAGGACTGGCTGGTGGAAGTCCCATGACTCCCTCAGCAGCTCTGCAAGGGTAAAGAGCTGGTCCACCGTTCCACGACCAGGATGGAATCTGGGTTGCTCCTCTTGAATCCGAGGTTTGACAGTCGGTTGGAGCCTCCATTCCAGCACCTTAGAATAAACCTTCCTGCTGACAAGTCTGACACCCCGATAATTGGAGCACATCCTCTGGTCCGTCTTTCTAAAAGTGGGACTCCACAGGTACTGTATCTGATGGCATCGTGACATTGAAGACATGTCAGCCAAGACAGTCCAACAATGTCCAGAGTCTTCAGTATCTTGGGGTGAATCTCATCCACACCTGGTGCTTTGCCACAGAGGACTTTACTAACTACTTTGGGAACCTGGACCACAG
Organism: Dascyllus trimaculatus; assembly: GCA_024666655.1. Taxonomy (NCBI): domain Eukaryota; kingdom Metazoa; phylum Chordata; class Actinopteri; family Pomacentridae; genus Dascyllus; species Dascyllus trimaculatus. The sequence continues at coordinate 5,382,292 of CM045453.1, read as the reverse complement.
ATATGGGTGAAGATTCCCCCAAGTCTTCAGGCTCTGTTGCCACAGCAGAGGACGTGTTAGCCGGGTTAAGGAGTTCCTTGAAGGCTCTTTTCACCTCCCACCAATGTCCCCACTCAGCAGTTCTCCCCTCCAGCTGTACATGGCTGGACCAAGCCCTCCCTCCCTCTCCTGAGGTATCAAATGTTTGGCCAGAATATTCTGAAGGGCCACAGTCCTTCTCTATAGCCTCTCCAAACTCCCCCCACACCTCCCACCCTCCGTAATTAAAATGTTGACCTCTGTTGGAATCATTTGACCAAATCATCTGTTCTCACCAAAGTTCACGGCTGTTCTAGAAACCTGTTCCTGCCTGAGACCTGCAGTACATTTAAAGACTAATAACCACACTAAGAACATGAAGTCTTTGTCCTTAAACATGAAGGAAAACAGCAGGTGCACTTCTGTCTGAATAATAATAATACTACTTTTAATTCAGATCAATGCCTTCAATATATTTGCTGTTTTCTCTTTGTGAACATGTTGTAAACCTGCTCAGGTCTTAAACTCAGACGTCAGGTTGAAATCAGAAGGAAAACCAGAAAACACTGGACAGCATCTTTGATTTGACCCTGAGGAGGGATTGAAGCACAAAACTGAAGATGACTGTAGCAGAGAAGGAACCACTGAGCTAAACCAGTGCAGCAGGAGGAGCAGGAAGAGCTGCTTTTATACAGCTGCTGCCTCTGAAGCTGGACTTCTTAATGGGACGTTGGAGAGGAGAAATGAACTTGGAGCTCTGCAACAAAGTCTTTAATAGAGTAAAGGAGCAGGTTGGAATGAGAGGGAAGCATAAAAACACTGGACAGCACCCGTGGTTTGATCCCAGGGAGGGATGGAGATCAACGAATTCTTCAGAGAGAATTGATGGTCGAAGTAACCACTGAGCTAAACCAGTGCAGCAGGAGGAGCAGGAGAGCTGCTCTATGAAGGCTGCTGTGTGTTCTGGTCTCTGCTGGAGGATGACCAACAGGAAGTCAAGTAGAACTCTGCAGTGATGTTTGATTTTATTAAATCACAAAAATGTTCTGGAGATCAAATTTTTTATTCCAAAGTATTCTTTAACAAGACCTCTTTCTGTTTGTTTGTTTTTTCCTTTCTTTCTTTCTTTGTCTTACAGCTACTTAATGGTAATTTGAGGGACTTTATTGTGTTAAATTACAAATTGACATGAGAGCTCATATTCAGTATAACAAGTCTTTTAATGGAACCCTCAAATGATCAAAACCTGCAATGGTTGTTTAAGTCAGGCTTTTTAAATCACTGATCAATCTGTAATTTAACACAATAAAATCCCTCAAATTACAAATAAGTACCTGTAAGACAAAGAAAGAAAGAAAGAAAGAACGAAAGAACGAAAGAAAGAAAGAAAGAAAGAAAGAAAGAAAGAAAGAAAAAGGAGCCTTGTTAAAAATACTTCAGAATGAAAAATTTGATCTCCGGAACATTTTTGTGATTTAATAAAAAAACAAACATCACTGCAGAGTTCTACTTGACTTCCTGTTGGTCATCCTCCAGCAGAGACCAGAACACACAGCAGCCTTCATAGAGCAGCTCTCCTGCTCCTCCTGCTGCACTGGTTTAGCTCAGTGGTTACTTCGACCATCAATTCTCTCTGAAGAATTCGCTGATCTCCATCCCTCCCTGGGATCAAACCACGGGCGCTGTCCAGTGTTTTTTCCTCTCCTCTAGTCTGAGCCTCCTCTTTAAATTCTCTGTCTTCTCTTAGAACAGTCAGTATTTACACATAAAAGTGGAGACTGTCAAAGTTAACATTTACTTCCGCGAGTGAGACAAACGTGACTGATCCAGCTAAAGAAGTGCTGTTGACTCCTGTGGCTGTTCATTCTTATCGTTGTCCCTCTGAGGAGCTTTGTGACTCATCAAAGTGTAAATGTGGCTGTAAAGCGGCTGATAAATGAGCCATAAAGCGGTCAGACGTCCAGCTGATCTCCGCCTCAACACTGATCCCTGTCGGCTGGTTTCACTCCACCTGCGTCAAGCTGCAAACATTGACGACTGACTCAGGATGTTTCCTGCTGCAGTGGAGGACAACTGTGACTGAGGAAACCTTTGTGTCTCTGTTTTTCTACATGCATGTTCCAGCTGTGAGTGTCCAGCCCTGGACTGCATTCAGTGCTGATAAGTCCAGTAGTATTAGTGATGTGAGTGCTGAGGCTGGCTGCTCCTTCTCTGTGAGCTGAGACACACTGGACTGAACAGAACACAAGAGAGTTTTACTGCCATTTGGCAGGGGTAAAAGAAGAACAAAGAAAATGTAAAGAACAAGGTCAGAGCAACGGCAATAAAAATACAAAGATACATTATAAAAATTACAATAAGTACACATTATATATAAAAAACACTTTGTATTAAACTGTGTTTAAAAATACTCTGAGAAGTCACATTACACATGTTGGACTGAGAGGGAAGCATAAAAACACTGGACAGCACCCGTGGTTTGATCCCAGGGAGGGATGGAGATCAGCGAATTCTTCAGAGAGAATTGATGGTCGAAGTAACCACTGAGCTAAACCAGTGCAGCAGGAGGAGCAGGAGAGCTGCTCTATGAAGGTTGCTGTGTGTTCTGTCTGTCTTCAACTCAGGTTGTTTTATAACATTCAACATAAATGAACTTGATCTGATTTACTTCAAACTATGATTCTAGTCATTTCATTTAAAGCAGCATGACTGAGGGTTAAAGAAACATCAACTTATTATATTGTACACTTTTAATAAATCTACATAAACAAACAGTGAAAATCTGGCAGCAATGATGCAAAAAGAAATATAATAAACATAAGATTTTACCTTTTAAAGCAGTAACTGCCTTTATATGACAGAAATAAAGAATATTACAAATGATTACCTGAAGAATAAAAGAAAAAATATCATAAATATGACTTGTACAAACAAAGAGGGGGACAGATCTGTAGTGTAGCCATGATGAAATCACTTGAAGCTGCACTTTACAAATACTTGTAAAAAAAAGTCAAAATAGAGTCATTTTGTAAACATGTCTCTGTACAGTTAATGTTTTTTTTTCTCAGTCACATTTCTGTGATTTAATAAAAAGTGAATATATTTATATGTATATGATATATATAAGGTTCTTCTACAAGGCTGTTTGTCTGAATAAGCAAATAATCAGAGTGAGTGATCAAAAGGCCTACAAAGATTTAAATGAATAAAACAAACATCACTGCAGAGTTCTACTTGACTTCCTGTTGGTCATCCTCCAGCAGAGACCAGAACACACAGCAGCCTTCATAGAGCAGCTCTCCTGCTCCTCCTGCTGCACTGGTTTAGCTCAGTGGTTACTTCGACCATCAATTCTCTCTGAAGGATTCGCTGATCTCCATCCCTCTCTGGGATCAAACCACGGGTGCTGTCCAGTGTTTTTATGTTTCCCTCTCATTCCTACCTGCTCCTTTACTCTATTGAACAATGAAACTGTATCAGTTTGGTTTCTAGAAAAGTTCACTCTTATTTCTGCTAGTCTGACAAACCACAACCTCAAATGGCTTCTTTCAGTGCAAACTGGCTTCTTATAACATGTCCATTTTCCAATCACTCGTGAACAAGATCCCAAGATACTTAAACTCCTTCACTTGCAGAACCAACTCCCCTCCAACCCAGAGGCAGCACTCCACCAGTTTCCAGCAGAGAACCAGGCCTCAGACTTGGAGGTTCTGACTCACATCCCACCTGCTTCACACTCGACTGAAAACAGCTCCAGTGTGTTCTGAAGGTCACAGTGTGGTGAAGCCAACAGCAACACGTCATCTGCAGAAAGCAGAGACACAATCCTTAGTGGAATCCATGTTGCTCCTCCTGAATTCAAGGTTTGACAGTAGGTTGGAGCCTCCATTCCAGCACCCTAGAATAAACCTTCCCAGGGAGACTGAGAAATTTGATACCCTGATAATTGGAGCACATCCTCTGGTCCCTCTTTCTAAAAGTGGGACTCCACAGGTACTGTATCTGATGGTATCACAACATTGAAGACATGTCAGCCAAGACAGTCCAACAATGTCCAGAGTCTTCAGTATCTTGGGGTGAATCTCATCCACACCTGGCGCTTTGCCACAGAGGACTTTACTAACTACTTTGGGAACCTGGACCACAGTTATGGGTGAAGATTCCCCGAGTCTTCTGGTTCTGTTGCCACAGCAGAGGACGTGTTAGCCGGGTTAAGGAGTTCCTTGAAGGCTCTTTTCACCTCCCACCAATGTCCCCACTCAGCAGTTCTCCCCTCCAGCTGTACATGGCTGGACCAAGCCCTCCCTCCCTCTCCTGAGGTATCAAATGTTTGGCCAGAATATTCTGAAGGGCCAAAGTTCTTCTCTATAGCCTCTCCAAACTCCCCCCACACCTCCCACCCTCCGTAATTAAAATGTTGACCCCTGATGGAATCATTTGACCAAATCATCTGTTCTCACCAAAGTTCACGGCTGTTCTAGAAACCTGTTCCTGCCTGAGACCTGCAGTACATCTAAAGACTAATAACCACACTAAGAACATGAAGTCTTTGTCCTTAAACATGAAGGAAAACAGCAGGTGCACTTCTGTCTGACTAACAATAATAATAATACTTTTAATTCAGATCAATGCCTTCAATATGTTTGCTGTTTTCTCTTTGTGAACATGTTGTAAACCTGCTCAGGTCTTAAACTCAGACGTCAGGTTGAAATCAGAAGGAAAACCAGAAAAGACTGGACAGCATCTTTGATTTGACCCTGAGGAGGGATTGAAGCACAAAACTGAAGATGACTGTAGCAGAGAAGGAACCACTGAGCTAAACCAGTGCAGCAGGAGGAGCAGGAAGAGCTGCTTTAATACAGCTGCTGCCTCTGAAGCTGGACTTCTTAATGGGACGTTGGAGAGGAGAAATGAACTTGGAGCTCTGCAACAAAGTCTTTAATAGAGTAAAGGAGCAGGTTGGAATGAGAGGGAAGCATAAAAACACTGGACAGCACCCGTGGTTTGATCCCAGGGAGGGATGGAGATCAGCGAATTCTGCAGAGAGAATTGATGGTCGAAGTAACCACTGAGCTAAACCAGTGCAGCAGGAGGAGCAGGAGAGCTGCTCTATGAAGGTTGCTGTGTGTTCTGTCTGTCTTCAACTCAGGTTGTTTTATAACATTCAACATAAAGAAACTTGATCTGATTTACTTCAAACTATGATTCTAGTCGTTTCATTTAAAGCAGCATGACTGAGGGTTGAAGAAACATCAACTTATTATATTGTACACCTTTAATAAATCTACATAAACAGTGAAAATCTGGCAGCAATGATGCAAAAAGAAATATAATAAACATAAGATATTCCCTTTCAAAGCAGTAACTGCCTTTACATGACAGAAATAAAGATTACAAATGATTACCTGAAGAATAAAGACTTTGTTGCAGAGCTCCAAGTTCATTTCTCCTCTCCAACGTCCCATTAAGAAGTCCAGCTTCAGAGGCAGCAGCTGTATAAAAGCAGCTCTTCCTGCTCCTCCTGCTGCACTGGTTTAGCTCAGTGGTTCCTTCTCTGCTACAATCTATTTGATTACGCTGATCCATCCCTCCCTGGGATCAAACCACGGGCGCTGTCCAGTGTTTTTTCCTCTCCTCTAGTTTGAGCCTCCTCTTTAAATTCTCTGTCTTCTCATAGAACAGTCAGTATTTACACATAAAAGTGGAGACTGTCAAAGTTAACATTTACTTCCGCGAGTGAGACAAACGTGACTGATCCAGCTAAAGAAGTGCTGTTGACTCCTGTGGCTGTTCATTCTTATCGTTGTCCCTCTGAGGAGCTTTGTGACTCATCAAAGTGTAAATGTGGCTGTAAAGCGGCTGATAAATGAGCCATAAAGCGGTCAGACGTCCAGCTGATCTCCGCCTCAACACTGATCCCTGTCGGCTGGTTTCACTCCACCTGCTTCAAGCTGCAAACATTGACGACTGACTCAGGATGTTTCCTGCTGCAGTGGAGGACAACTGTGACTGAGGAAACCTTTGTGTCTCTGTTTTTCTACATGCATGTTCCAGCTGTGAGTGTCCAGCCCTGGACTGCATTCAGTGCTGATAAGTCCAGTAGTATTAGTGATGTGAGTGCTGAGGCTGGCTGCTCCTTCTCTGTAACTCACACTGGATGGTATTTGTGTATCAGGCTCTTATTGTTTTCTAAAACCACCTTACATTACTGCTGTCTTTAAAAGTGGGTTCTTCTCAAACGTGCTATTATATGCCAATATATTCAGACAACTGATAAGTGCAAAGTCGATACAACAAAAGCCAAGGCTCAAATGTGCAACTCATAGTTTTTCATGTCTTTTATTTTAATTTTTATGTAATTGAGCAACGGTTCTTTTATTGATTATAAACAATATTGTCAAGCCTTGAAACCAGAATATTCACCACACAAACTCCAAGCTCTCAGCAGCCTGCTGATGCATATTTCGTGCTCCTTCATGCCCCATCTGCACCGACGGTGTGTCAGCATCAATAACAGACCTCAGGTCAGACATTCAGATGTGTTTTTCTGTGTCTTACATATATTTGAGTTATCAACTGATCTGGGACCGGGCGAGTTGATTTCCTGTAGCGCATGCGCATAGCGGACAGTGAAACTGGTGTGTTGACAAATATCGGGGGAGGAGCACTGCGGCGTAAGTAGAGCTTTGTTCAGTCTGGAATATGTTCAGCACTGTTTACACCATAATAATTACACAGGTGAATGTCTTTTTACGTAGTGTTTATTAGCTGCTGCAGTCACCGCCTCCACTTGAGCAGAACTAAGGAAAGTGCTTCGTTAAACATCTGTACAAACCGCTGGGGCCGAGTGGTTATGTAGCAGAAAGATCCGTGCCAAGTCACAGTAATGACTGTTGACTTCCGGTGAAATTCACAAATTAAAATATCTCTTTCCTCAGACATCGTGATTTTGCATTTTGAGTTACACGGCTAAAATCAAATTTCAAACCACATGTAGAGACTGCTTTAATTAAAATGAAATCTGCCCTCATGACACCGCTGTACATCGCACATACAGCGGTGTCATGAGCCTTTGTATTTCACTAATTTTGAAGTCCCAATCGGCTTTTTCCGTTTCCACCCGTACTAACGTTCTCAGCTTGCGCAGCACCCACAGCTAGCTACCGCCAACCTTTACTAACATCGTTTCAGGTTTATTCTGCTGCTTTCAGGCTTGTTATTGTTAGAAGCCTCAACGATAGTCAATATTCTGTTGTTTCGAGTAAAGTTTGTGACGTTTCTCTTTCAAACTTATGAACTTGTCTGACAGTCTGGCTGTGGGAGCGAGTGAAGGCGGTCTCCTCGTCCAACACCTTCGCTAGAAATGAAGAGGTGAGTGGGACGGTAACGTTCGCCATTGTTAACTAATAACAACAAAATTAGACTAGCAGCCCGCTGACTAGTCAGCAGCTAATTAGCTAATGAGCTATTTTAACCATAACGTGTTTTGTCTCTTGTATTTCTCATGTGTGAAGCCAACAGAAAAGCCCCGAACCAGACGGGAGTGTTACCGTCAACGAGGAAGGTAAAAGGAAAAATCTATCACTAATTAGATAGTGTCTCTATCTGTGTTGCGATGTGGAAGCGTATTTAAAATCTTTCAAGGGACTGTATTGACATTCGTATGCACTCTACCTAGACAAACATGTTCAGATCAGGTCCTATCTTTGAGTTTAACCGGTGGGGTTCAGACTATTCATGTTGTCATATGATAAAACTGCTGGAGTTGGTTGTTACTGCTGTAAAGCTGACTAATGTTTCCTATGTGTGCTCCCTCAGGGTCTGTAGCTACAGCAGAGGATCCAGCAGCCATTGCTACCATTCAGTCTGCTGCCACCTTCGCTGACCAGCCCATCAAATATCTCTTCAAGACAGAAGGAGCAGGAGGGCAGGTAGGATGGAGTATTTTAACTAACATGTTACTAACTATTAAGTTAACATGTGAGATGCTGTTTCAAGCCTGGTCATGCGTTCTTCAGCTGTTATTTTCACCAAAAGACACTGTCTGATAATCAGATGTGACATTTGGCATTTTTTCTAATTAGCGGTGTTTCTACAGCCCTGGTGCAGCTACCTGGCTCTATCTGTAGTCACCACTCTGATCTGTCCCACCCACAGTACTGTCTGGTTCCAGATCACGAGTACTAGCTTAGCAACACTGGAGGATAAATGATAAACGTTTTCTGTTATTTAGACATATGTTAAATGTAAGGAGAAAAAAATTCAAATAAATTTAGTGTTATCGGTTCCAAGTATCTTTTATCAGTCTCTTTGATTACCAATAATTAGTGGTGGCCCCAAAAACCATATCAATCAGCCCTACACCTAAGCACAAATACATTGTTCATCAGGACAGTCCAATTAACAGTAAATCTGGCTGAGTATACCACACTCAGACAGAAGGTAGATTCATGTCAGTATGACAACATAATGAAAATATATATTCAATTCATCTTGCAGGTGCCAGACTGAATTTTGAATGAAACATTTTGCACAGAAGCTAAATGTGATTTAGACTGTTTCACCAGTTGGGTTACAGCTAACTAAGTCATTTCCCAGATGTCACTACGGATGCCCACTGCTGAATGCACAGGATGTTTATGACCTTGGAGGTCATATGACCTAGCTAAAACAGGCTCCTCGGCATTCTACCCCACACCCCCTAAAAACAAACATACTCTGAGTACTGGTGGCTCACTTCCCTTAATGGAGACCTAAAAACTCAAACTTTCACAAGTTTCAAGATTTTGATTACGTATGTGGATATGCTCTGAAGTGGTTTATGTGTCACCTCAGTGGTAATAAGATATCGGCCACTCAGTGTAATGTGCTGTGTTGCAGGTGACCTACAGAGTGATCCAGGTGTCAGATGGCCAGTTGGAGGGTCAGACAGATGGAGCTGCAGCGGTCAGCCTGGTCGCTGGTTTCCCTGCCACCACTCAGGCTGTCACACAGGTGAGAGCAACACTTGTTAACTGCACAGGAATACATTTCCAGCCACTCTGATTTATAAAATATGCCTGAACAAAGTTAAATACACTGAAACCATGTGGGGTTAAAGAGTAAGAACATATGGATGGACAGCAGTGAAAGAAATACTCTTCACATGAGAACTAATGAACCTACCAGCACCTGACATAAATTTAACTGACCACAGCTGCATATTTGTATGAAAGGTAAAGCCTCGATTGTACAGATGATGACTGGTTGTAAGTGGGATTGGTGTGTGCATTCTTACATCTAGTAAAGGAAAAAAGCTGCCCCGAAATAACATAGGTAGTGACACAGCATGTGTGGGTCTGTTTATTCTTTATGATTATTTAGGATTTCTGTCTCATTGTAACCGTGAACTGCTACACCATTACAGACGTGTTCCCATGCTGCAGAGGTAGCTAGAAAAGGCTGAAAAGGTTCAGTTACAGCACTCCATGCACTATCATGGAATATTGGGATATTTAAGGGAACAGACCCAAAAAATCTGTGCTTTCCCCTGGTGTGACAAGTCAACATTTCTGCCATGAAGAAAAGGTCTATCAGACCACTGATAGTCTATTTATGAGGTTTCATGTGATTTGTAGTTGAGATTCATTAGACACGCTATACTGGATTACTGTTTTTGACCTTTTGCTGAACAATCAGATGTATTTCGTTCACTGTGGTTTGTTGGCAGAAAATGTGAACGATAAGAAAACATCAGTGCATAACGAAGTTAGAATGAAACAGGACCCAAAAGAAACTGGTGAAAACACACCATAGACAGTGTTCGTCCTAATAATCTTTACTCAACAATATAGTTAAACATGTCTATAATGCTAGACACAAGCTGCTGACATGTCTGGATATTAGCCACATGGTCACCTTTAGTATTTACTATTAAACATTGTCTTATGCTGGTCGCAGGCGGTCTTTTCCCAGTCAGAGGGGTTGGAGGGAGACGGCAGCACTGAGACACAGTACACCTACTACCCTGCCACCATAGCAGACGCCACCACTGGCACCATGGTGACCACAGTGCAGGCGTCTGACACACTGCTGGGTCAGACCACACCCACAGGTAACTTCTACACATATATAGGCTTGGCACATAGCTGTGGCAAGGCAGGCCTACAGAGAACATTGTGTTAAATCTTATGTTTTTCCTCGTAAAAAATGGGACGGTTTCTTTTCATCTGATGCTTCCTTTGTCAAAATGAACAATAAATGAAAGAAATTTTAAACCTTTCAAAGGAGGAGGAATGATAGTCTTTATAAAAATTGCCAATAATTTTAAGGCTTTCTACTGTGTGAATTATCTCTTATCTCTGCAGCTAACGCTAAGCTTTTGTTTTACAGGTCAGCTTTATGTTATGATGTCACCCCAGGAGGTTTTGACTGGATCTAATCAACGGACAATCGCACCTCGCACTCAGCCATACATCGCGTAAATTACATCATAATTTACAGAATTACAGCACTATCATATTTATTTAAAAATAACCGGCTTCATCTGATAAGAAATCTTCTATCTCCAGCAAGTGGAGCTGACTTGATATCTTTGTTCTGTTCTGTTTTCTAGAAAGCAGGAGGCTCCTCGGGCGTCGAGAGATGAGAAACGACGAGCCCAGCACAATGAAGGTCGGTGCACACATCCAGTGTGAATGTTTTTTTTTTGTTTTGCAGTAGATATTTAGATATGGTGTCAAATTCAGATGTTATTTCAACAGTTGAGCGCAGGCGCAGGGACAAGATCAACAACTGGATTGTGCAGCTTTCAAAGACCATCCCAGACTGTAACGTTGACTACACCAAGACAGGACAGGTGAGTTTTTTGCGAAAGTGTTCTTTCTCCACTTGCTTGAAGATAAGGATGTACAAAACATTCTTACTTTAGAAAGAACTGAAAAGAAACTTGTACCATGATTTCATTTTAAAATGCTTTTTTAGAGCAGTCTCTCTCCTGTGAAGCATTTTAGCACTGCTTCAAAAATATTCTCCATCCATATGAAGACACATTAACAACGTATATCACATGACCATCACATACTGGGCATGCATGAGCTGGTGTTACAGTCAAGCAGGAGTTGGTTTCTTACTTGTAGAAGTTATTAAAGAGGATTAACATCAGTGGTGAAAAGTTCAATTTCAGCAGCAGAGATACCTGCGAAGACAAAAAAAACACAAACTACAGGAGAGAGAAGACAGAGTTAAGCAAAGGCAGTGGTAGCATATCAATGTATGGAGAGAGAAGGAGAGGTCCTCAGTGCATCATGGGAAATCCCCCAGCAGTCAGGACCTATGTCATAAGTAAGGGATGGATCACCTGAGCAGCCCAAACTATAGGCTTTATCAAGGAGGAAAGTTTTAAGCCTAATCTTAACTGTAATGAGGGTGTCTGTGTCCGAACCAAAACTGGAAGCTTGAGTAGAGGAGCTGATAGCTGAAGGATCAACCTGCCTTCTGCTTGTCATTTTTAAAGTAAGACTCCAGATTTCTTTGCATGGATCCACAAAGAGGTGGTGGACAAAGCTGATGTCATTGTTTTCTTCTAGAAAAGGGTGAAGTGGTAGGGGCGTGATGAATCAGGGAAGTATACGTAGTGACAGATAAGACCCAATCTGTAAATGAATGTTGGTGTCTGTGACGTTGGGGTCAGCAGTGTTTCCAAAAGTCTTTGTTTAAAGGGTCTCAAACTCTGGAATAGTGTGGATGCTCGACGTAAACATAGTGAAAGTTACATGTTTTGAAAAGTAAACATATTCCTGTGAACAAAGCTAAAAGGGAAGTAGTTATTTTGTCATCTTAACTTCTTTTAAGCCATTGTGTATTGTGTTTCAGAGTAAAGGGGGGATCTTGTCCAAAGCCTGCGAGTACATCAAGGAACTTCGACAGAGCAACCTGAAGCTGGGGGAAGATATCAGTGTTCTGGATCGTCTCAGGATTGACAACCAGCTACTCAGGCAGGAGGTGAGATGGTGAAAGACTGAGGCTGTAAAGCGTCTTCACTCTCTCCGCTTTGTGATACTGATCTATGACATCCTTCTCACTTGAAAGAAAGTAATGATAGTAATAGAGCTCACTTAAACAAGCTGTTGTATTACTGGCTAGCTTCAGATTATAATTCAGCTAAATCTGAACCCACTGACTTCTAAAAATATAGGCAGACATAATCAAGAAATTAATAAATCACATGAAATTGCAAAAGTGAAATATAGCCAGTAAATACACACAGATGTCCAGCATTAGTGACTCTTAATGGGTCTGTGAACAGCATGTCACTCAGAATCCAGACACAATGATCTAACCAAGGATTATTTTCATTTTTGAGTTTTGTTGCCCCATTACCCTTTCAATAAGTTAATTTAATAGGTTGGCTGATAAAATGTAAATAAAAAACTGTAATTTAATTTCATTATTTGTCTTGTTTGTCCAATCAGTAGTCTAAAACCCACTGTAACACCTGGGGAGGCTGCATAAAGTCACATTTTAGACACCAGTTGTTGGGTTTCCTGTATTTCACTGCCAAGAAATTACTTACATAGCCAATAACTACATTCTCATGAAACACCAATTATCAGTCTCATCTCCCCGTTCCCACGGTAACACGTATCTTAGTCATGGTCTTAGTCAAACTCCTAAGTCAGCTCTTTGTTTATGTTTATCCTTACTACATTTCTGTTGTGTTGTGTGTGTTGCTGTTGCTCAGGTGGAAGACTGGAAGTCCAAGAATCAGATCCTGAGAAATCTTTTGAGACAGCATGGCATTGTGGGATCATCCAGCACAGACCCCCAGTAGAAGCCTGTTGCCAACGGGTATTTGAAGACAACCACATATGGGCCAAAAGAGTACTTGAAATGCGTTTAGATACTTTATATGCGATCGAGCGTGCATGAAATAGGGAAAAGTAACTGAATATTGTCGTATATTCAAACAAACTTCTTTGCTAAATGACACCCTTAAATGTTGTTTTGGAAGCTTTTTACAACATTGCAAACTTTTACCCTGTATTTACAGTACAATCATGATAACATGTAAAGAGGAAAAACTCTGCTTCACAAGTCCCACTGGTTTAGCAAAGCCCTCACTGAATGCCTCCCTCAACAAACATTATGATTGTTAGTAAGCCTCCAGTACAGTAAGCTCGAAAACATGTCCAGCTTCTCATGTTCAGTTTCTTTTCCTGACCTCTGAGGTGTGTGCTACGAAGCAAGACTAATGGCCTGAGCTTTCAATGTCATGAAGATGGCTCTCTCTGAGCCTGCTAAATTACCATGGTAACTGATGCTGCACTTAACCTGCCCGGGATGACGTTCTGTTTAGAGTGTTGGATTGCTGCAGGCTGTAAAACGCATCTCCTCTTCACCATGATTCTCTCTGAGCGATACAGATCCTCAGCTGAGAATTCATTATATCTGCAAAGTCCCCTGAATGAAGCCCTGCAGTTACAGTATTGCATACTGTATGTGTTGTGTTGCCACGGGAACCTACATACATTCAGTTGTTGCAGATGTAGAAAATGCATAACTACATTTTTATTTTGGATTCTGATTTGCTGCCTAATCTGTTTTACACTGTTGGTACTGCAGCTAATAGACGACAGACTGGAGTTTATTTGTATTTATCATGAAAAAAATTCAATCAGTGACATTAATTTCACTTTAATTTTACCAAAAACTAAAGTGATGATGAGACCTAAATGCACTTGTGGAGCGTCATGTTTAAATGAATGAAGTTTAAAGTGGCAGAGCTCTAATGTGCAGTTGTCATGTTAGAAATAAGCAGCAGTATTGGTGGGTAGAATAAATAGAGCAACTTACATGATTAACACATTTTTACCAACATTCCTCTCACGTCATTTGCAGTAACAGTGCTTTTTGTTGTAATGCATTTTTATACTCATAGCTCTTTCTTATAACAGCCTGTCCTTGTGACTGAAGTAGGTGGCCTGGCATTAGTCCATTTTGTGTGGAGAAAGGGTCTAGAAGAGTCCCTTTCTATGGGAGCTTACATGGACCTTGTAGAAAGCCTGGGTAAACAACAAAAGCCGATAGCCTCCATCATGTTACCCATTCTCTCTCTATTTGGGCTGAGCCGGCTTCCACAAAGAACTCCTGGTTGTATCAAACTTGCTTCATAGCGCACCCCTCTGCAGTCCTGTGCATTTCTGTATCAAAGGCACTCTTCTTAATGTCTCCAAACATTGCATTCTTTCATTGGCATCTTCTATCAGTATCACTTTGACCAGCTGATACCAAGTCTGTCATCCAGTTCATAGTCCAGCTCTTTTTGCTTTGTATTTTTCTATGTGTCATGAAGCCTCATTGGGGACAATAATTACATTGCAACAATGTAACTAACTAAGTAGACAGGAGTTGGTGAGCATCCCATTGTAGGTAGGCTATGTATGTCTTTATAATAAAAATATCAAATAATATACTATATGTCATCGACCACTTTCAGTTGTGTTTATTAAAGTTGATAAATTGGTTAAACAGTGAAGAACTGATCTTTTTTAAAATGTGTTTTATTTTATTTTACATGATTGCCTTTCTCTCCATGTCTGAATATCTGCTCTTGTTCCTGAGTGGATGTTATTTTGAAGGGTCTTTCCAGAACCACGCCTCTCCATTGACGCTGGCAGCCTGACAGCGGACACTCTGTTTGCAGACGTTTCTTAGCCGCTGCAGTCTGCTCCTGTACATTTCAAAGAAACACCAGAACAGCCTAAGGTCCACCAATGATCTGTATACTGCTTGTAGCCGGTCATGGCACCGTTTTGGAGACTCAAATTAAGGTAAGTCGGTTAAATCTCTCGGCACAACTTGGAGCAGTCCGAAGTGCACGTTTAGTTGAGAAGCGGTCACTACGCAGAACTGCATTGAAGAATCTGCTAATTCCCCGCTGCGGTGCATGTAGGCTGTGTTTGTGTCTTTAGGTTGTCAATATGGATATTTGCTTAATCGTAACGATACTCTGGAGCATTCGGATTATACATTACCAAAAAAAACAACATGTTGTTCCCCTAAAATAACATTTTTATCGATGGCCCAAGCTGCTCTTCACCGCCCCCTACAGAGCGCTGTGGTTTCATGAAATTACAAATTTTTATTAAAAGTTGAGGTTTAGCTAAATTACGTGTCACTTCTTGGTTTAATGTGTGCGCCGAATAATTACTGGCTATAGAATGATTGGCACGACAGCTTTAATCGGTTTAATGAGTTAGCGTATTTACCGATACAGAAAGATAAGATAACGGAGCTGGATTCTTTCATTGAGTTTGGCGTGTCCACTGCCAAAGAGTAGAACGGGGCGTGTTGAGCCCTCAGTGTCCTCGTATGATCCTTAGGTTGTGAAATATTACAAGTAATATCGGCATTTGGCATGAATAAAAACCTCAGTTTATAAGTATTCTACGCATTATTTAAATCAAATGGATCATTGTAATGTGTAGCTATTTAATGGCCAAAGATTTTATACTGTAAAGGTTCATTCTTGACACATACAGTTAAATAAACTAATTAATTAATTAATTAATCAAAGAATCTTTGGAGGGAACTGAAGACCAGAGTGATGGAAGGAAGCTTCAACCTCAAAGACCTGGAGATCATCATGAAGAGGAAGAAAATCCCAGAGGACACAGTGGACATATGCAGAATGATTGTTGGCAAGAACTGACTGAATGAAATACAGGCTTTAACAATGATTACTGAGAAGTATGAATAATTTAGGGACATGTCACTCTTGGTAAAAAAACATAAATAGTTGTACCATAACATCTGTAGCACAGTTACTATCTCTTGCCATTTGTTTTGTCATTTTGAACGACTATAAATATTTTGACTGTATACTGTGAATAAGTGTACCTCACAGATGTATAAAATAATTTAAAAAAAACCCGTATTATTTCGGCCTAAACCTAAACTCCAGTCAGTCATGTGTCGCCTGTATCTGAATCCTCTCCCTCCCAGAATGATGACACAGGCCTGTACAGCCACCTGACCGGGGTACCTAAGGCCCTGCTTCCTGGCACTGGAGGAAAGAAGATCCTTGACTTTTGGTGGGAAACCGTCAACATGTATGTAAGAGTCACCCCAACATGGACACCTCTGATGATCTTTTGTTTAACCAGCCTCTCTAGAACGCTGTAGTTCCTTTAAAGGCATGTGTGTTTTGTCTCCAGGCGACAGCTGTTCACAGAGGTGTATCTGGTCACGAATGCAGACAAGTGAGTTGTAACTGTTGCATGAACCAGCTGCTGTTAATTTCACTATCTTGCCACGGTTTGGTGTCAAAGCTGCTTTTATTTTCCTTCTATTCCCGGTCTCTACACTGAGCAGGTATAAGCATTACGAGCGCTGGGCCACAGCTAATGACTTCCCAGTGGAAAATGTGGTAAATGATGGCAGCACTACGCTGGAGGACCGTCTCGGTGCAGTGGCCGACCTGGAACTGGTCATACGCAGCCGCAAGCTGCAGGACGACATCATGGTGGTATGTGGTTCATGCATGTAACAATATTCAAGCACTCACACCCCTGTCTATTGTATGATTAGCATTTCTTCTCTGTGTGAGCAGATTGCTGGAGACATGCTGTGTGCAGACCAGAACTTTGACATTGCTCAAGTTATTCGCTTCTTCAGGTCAAAGGTGAGAATTTCCCATTAGAAGCACACGTTATTTACCTTGATACAAACATGCACCAGGATGTTGTGTTTTTATGTACATGCATATTATGATTGGAGTTGATATATAGCCTTGTATGCAAATGTGTCTGCAGGATGTTCATGATAAAATATTCTCTATCAGTTAGACTGTAGTAGCAGTTGCCGATTCTGCACAGCTGAGTTAAATAATGAATGGAGGAGTTGTTTCCGGGTTACTTAAAGTACATAAATAGTAAGTTTTATTAACCCTTAAATGCCATGCCATTATTTGCCACTGTTTATTCGGATTGGGTCAAGAAGGCAGCTGTTAAAGCACAAAATCCCAAGTGTCATGATCCCTGGTCGTTTCCTCCAGTTCCTCCTGGGGGTACCCAGGTTGTTCCCAGGCCAGAGGGGGTTTAAAATCCCTACAGGGTAATGTGGGCCTGCTCTGTAGACTCCTCCCAATTGGATGCCCCTGGAACACCTCCTTAGCAAGGTGTCCAGGTGGCTTTACTAGTCAGATGCTCAGCTGATTGGTGTCTTCCAGTCTGAGGAGCAGTGGTTGTGCTCTGAGATCCTCACCCTGTTTCTGAGTGTGACACCACAGACACAACAGAGGAAACTCCTTTCACCTGTCTGAATCTCTTTCCTCTGCTCACTACCCAGAGCTCATAGGTGAAGATAGGAACACAGAGTTTCACTTTTACAGATTGCTATAGGAGGTCCACTCCTCTCTACATTCTCTCGTGAACAAGGCATTGAGGTACTTGAATTCCTTCTTGGGTTCAGGAACTCTCTCCCAATCTGCAGAAGGTAGTCCACCATTTTCTGGCAGAGGACCATGGCCTCAGATTTGGAGGTGCTGATCCTCATACCAGCTGCCTCACACTCAGCCAAAGGTCACAGGTTGGTGATGCCCATCATCTGCTGAGGTTGTCAGACAGGAACGCTCCTGTCCATGCAGATCAGAAACAGAATCCTCCCTTAATCTCCCCTTTATGGCAGGGAAGGGGGTTGTTTGTCCAATTCATCCTGGGATCTATGTTTCTGAGAACAGAAACTCCTAGTGGGGTCTCAGTTGAGAGGCCCAGGCGAAGAGCAATTTGTAGCAGTTGAAGTCGAGTACCTTGTAGGACTGACCTTCATATGGAAGCTGGGTTTTTGGACACTGAATGCCACCATTAAATACATGGGTTGGTTTTCTATCTCAGCACTTTAAGCAATGCATTAGCACATTGTCACATTGGTTGTCACTTTTTCTGAGCACGGTATTAACAACAAACACAAAAAAATAAATGAACTGTTGAGTGATCCTGTGTTAACCCAGTGCTGTGTCTCTGCTGCAGCCTGGAGAGCTGGTCATTTACTACGAGCTGGAGGAGAGTGAGAAAAACAGCTCCAGGGGCATCGTGGAGGTTTGCCCTGATACCAACAGGTGAGGTTAATCCACCACACGTTACAGACTCCTACAGCAGGTACATTGTAGCTTGTTTCTGAAGTTAGAAAGGTTGGGTTTAATGGGTTGTCGTTTTTTCTAACCAGGATAACTCGCTTCTTGGAGAAACCGCAAGACGGGCTGACAACGTCCCGCCTGGCCAGTGTGGTGTTTTACTGCTTCCAGAGAGACACCCTCTCCTACATGTCTGACTTCCTCAGCCTGCAGCCTCAAGCCACAGACCGGTCCTTCGGGCGATTCTGGGTTCGTAAGTGAAGCTAAAGTAACACATGTTGTTCATTTGTTCTTGTTCGGTCATGCAAGCTAAATTACTCTCCTCAAACTTCACTTAACATGAAGCTATGGCTACATTCCTGTGTTATATTGTTCACCAAAGCTCCCACATCCTCGCACAACTCCGAATTTTCAAATACAAACAGATTACTGAGAATAGACAACTAATGTCTTGACGTCACATTCTTCGGTCTAACCTCTGTACCAGTGACTTCAGTAACTTAATGCCGCCTCAGCATTTAGCATTTTTTCTTTGTTCATAATGAAAGTAATGGGGATTTCTTTCCATGTTATGGAGCTTTGTGGTAGTCCAGGCAGTGCTAGTCACAAGCCCCTTTTCTGTCCCATGGTTTACAATTTCAGTTCAACCCAGGTAGCGCGCTTTATAACTGAGGCAGTGTTCATTCATTAAATCTGCTCCATTCTCACCACATCGCTGCTACGCCAGCCTCAACAGCTCTGCAAATCTCTTCCTTGTCCTCCCATCAAATAAGGTTTCTTTGTTCATACCTTGTTTATTTAAATGTCGTGTGTCTCAGGTTCTGTCACGCTTGCTTTGATTGTTCCAGAGCATCACTCGAGCAGAGTTGACGCCAAACGCAAATATGACATATCTGCGTCTGTGACAGTATTTACCTCAGGAAGTAGAGCCCTTATGGTACACGTGCGCTGGATCCATCACTTAATTCCCTCCCATTTATTGTCTATGTAGGCGGCCCTGCAGTTCATTCTGGTGGCATCGTGATGCGTTTCGATAGATGGGGCGTCTCGTTCGGCACTCTTCATTTGCATCATCAAGTTAATGTCGTGCCTCATTCATGCAAATCACGGGCATCAAGCTGCCATTTGAAATTCTAAATGAGTGAAAACTTCTGGAAAACCGTTATACTAAGTGTTGTTAATCTAAAATGAAGACAGATTCTGCAGCTTATTTCTCAGCTCAGATGTTTTCAGAAATACATGTTGGTGAACAGTTTTCGTAATACAAGCGACGGGTTCCAAATGAGCCACCATGTTGTTCTGGTTTGAAATCCAGGAGCCAGCAGCCTCTGGTTGAAGCATCCATCCAGTCGGTTACAGTCAGTGTTTGCACGACTGTAGCAGAGTGACGTCTCTGTCTGATTCCTGTTGAAGAGCACCTCTCAACCAGCTATTGTGACTCTCTCTAGTTGTATACACATGAAGCGCCCAAAGTTGCAGAGTGGCTCGTCCCTCATGCGTAAAGATGTGCTGCTGGTCATGTACCATTACTGATTTTAAAGGTTCTGTATGCAGCATTGTTTTCCCATTGTCGTGTTAGAGGTTGTTCTCAATCTGTTTATAAGCGTGGTGAGGACCAGCAGCTTAAAAGAGAGGGACTAACATGTATGTAGAACTGTAGAGAGCTGCAGCTACCAAAGCATAGAAGAGAGAAGCTCAGATTGGAGGGAATGTGACTTCACTCTCTGCTGAAGATGCCATTACTCCACTGTGTCTTTACATGGCAGATAGGTGTTTGCTGATGTCTGTCTGTTCAAAATCTCGCATATTGCGCCATTAACAAACTCAAGTTGTTGTAATTTATTCTTTGGCTTGGCTTGTCATTGTCAGGACAAACTCAAAGATCTTTTGTGGACTCACTTAGGTTGTGTGTAATCGTATTGTACTCAGTCCAAATGACATCAGCACATTATCATCAATCAATAAAGTAATCACCCTTTATGGCTCCTTTCTCTTCAGGAGTGGCTCATCAATGAGAAGCAGCTCGACGTGTTTGGTATGAAGCTTCCGACTGGATTCCAGCTCATTGGACAAGTGGTTTGTATCCTTCCCTCAGCTCAGCAGCTGCTCTATGTTTTCTTTCCACACGGAGATGAAGGCCCGAGAATGACCATTATTCATTTAGTTTGCTGAGATTACACTGAAAAATAATGAAAATCATTCCTGTCCTTGCAAATTTAAACATTCTTGCCTCTGTAAAGCAGCTTTATTAAATCAGGGATTACTGTCTGGTAGGATGAGGGCCACAAGGAGGTTAATGGTTCCACTGTTAATACATCAGCTAATATTTGTGGCACATAGGGAGTCCCTGAATAGCATTAGGATGCATGCTAATTTCTTTTAGGAGTGATGTGTATATGAAGTTACCTTTTTTATTTGCCTCTCCTATTAAAATTGAATCTAACTACATGTTTAGGGCCTGTCAGACTACACCAAGTGGCTCACCCACTACTCCTCTAAGCAGCAACACAACTCTGCTATACCCATCACCTGCCGCTCATATGCCAGGTAAGAACACACCAACACACATTTCCTCCACATGAATTTAGTTGACGCTACTGTGGGTTATCCACTTTTCAAATAACAGCCTCCTCTCCTGTCTCCCACATGTTTGATGACTCACAGGGTCGGATTAATGGGAAATCCTTCAGATGGTTTTAACGGGAAAACCATCGCTATGACCATCTGTAACTTCTGGGCCGAAGTCACTCTGGTGGAGAGCCAGACTTTGGTAACACAAACATGCACGCACATCCGTAAAATAAAACGCCCTTGTTGGGGAGCTGCTGTGCCAAAGTCATGTCAATTCTTGTAGGTTTTGATGCCTCATCCCCTCAACGACCCCACAGAGTTTGGCAGCCTGCAAGATCTGTTCTGTATCAGCAGGAAGGAAGGGTGTGTGTGTGTGCACCAAGTTTAGAGCCTAAATACAGGACAGAGGTGGTAATATGGAGGATTTTAAGACCTCTGTCTTCATTATTCACTGTAGGTACCTGGGAGGTCTGCGGCTGCTGCAGGCTACATGTAAGAAGTTCTACCAGTTCTGCTCCAAACAAGGGTGAGATCACACTCGTCACACCGTGAATCAAAGGGAGATGTGTTTCTGTAGCGCTGTGCAGAAGCAGCTCACATCTTGGAGAAAGATGTGCCCTAGTGTGTCCTCTCTACCTCCTGGTGTTGTTTCCTTCAGTGCTGGAACACTTTGTAGCCAAGCCTCTGTTGACATTCAGCATCCAGGCTGTTTACTCTAATTGAAAATGGATAGTAAGTTACCAGTTGTTCAGATCATTTACTGAAGTAAAAGTAATAATACAAACTTGCACATAACTAGTTGCAAGTAGAAGGCATGCTTTTACACCAATTTTCTGTATTTTAAGTACAAATAAGATACATCATGTTAATTAGTGGGTCTTGGAAATGCTGCTAGGAAGATTTTGTTACATTTGGACAGAACGACACGAGCTGTTTTCCTTTGCTTCCGGTCTTTATTCCGAAGAAGTATGAACCTTTATTGTCATGAATTCATTTTTACAGTATTGTGAAATGTTGTTTTCACATATCCCAGTTGGGGTCAGAGCGCAGGGTCAGCCATGGTACAGCGCCCCTGGAGTAGAAGGGATTAAAGGCGTTGCTCAAGGGCCCAACAATGGCCACACTGGGGTTCAATCCTCTGACCTTCTGATCTGTAGCCTAGACACTTAACTGTTGCGCCATCACTGCCCCCAATGCTAGGCTAACTGGCTGTAGCATCATATTTATTTTACAGACATGACAGTGACGCCAATGTCCTGATCCAGCTCTTCTCTGAGTGAATGTGTGTTTCCCATAATGTTGATGTATTGCTTTGATCGATGTATAAGCTTTAAAGAGAAGGGAGCTAAAATGAAGCCTTTCAGACAGAGGCAGAGAAGACGCGCTGCAGCAGTGTACAGTATGAGAAAAACTATGTGTTCTCTTTCAGTAAAGCTGTACATATTCTAGTAGACCCCAAAAATAAGAATATAAACCTGTAAAAGTGCACAGAATAGGCTCTTTAAAACGGGATGATTCTTGGGTGAGGAGCATCTTTTTGCAAAGTTATGGACTTGTATTCCCAAAGGCCAGCAGACATAATGATATCCTCAGAAAGCAGAAGTTACACGGAGTCAAACGGTGTTCATCTGATGTCTGTGTGTTCAGACTTGATGTAGTTATGGTGGAAAGAAGTTGTGTCATGTTCGACTGTGCACCATGTTGGTTAGTGGTAGGATCATTAGGACAGGTTGCAGTAAGTAACTACATGTTGTTCTTGGAGGACTGGCATCCAGCTGCTCCCCCTCACCTCATGCAGAATCTTTAACCCAGGTTCTTCCCTCAACATGCCACCCACCCCGGGCAACTTTGACACGCCTTTGATTTTAGAAAACACTTGTAACTAATGAATTTACATTGAAACCAGGTTGAAATTCTCTCTACTGGGGATTGAACAACCATAACAAGACAGGAAGTAAAAGCTGTTTTCTTTACATCCTGGTGTTTAGTTTCCACATGTCATGGACTTGTGGATCAGACACTGAATTGTCTCTATGTACTCGAGGCCCACTGCTAAAGCACAGTAACCATTTGCTGTGCTTTCTTCTCTGCAGTATTGCTTTGACAAAGCAGAACTTCACACTGAAGTACGACACCAACATTCCCCGGCAAGTGGTGAGGATCCATTCAGATTATTGTTTTTCTAAGAATAAAAGCGGTTCACCGCACGCTCTGTGAAATGTCAAACTGTAATAGTACACAGTGTTGAACTATGCCCCCCTTTTTATCTAACACACTCTAATGATGCTGTTGTTTCTCTGTTTAAATGAAGGGCCTTGCTGGAAGCAGGTAAATAGCTCTGTTTGGTGATTGTTTTTATCTGCAATCTCTATTTTAAAGATAATGTTTTCAATTTAATAATGTACTTGTTTCAACCTTCTCTTTTCACAGTGCCATTGTCTCCGCTACTCTCAAGTGTCTTATGAAATTCTACAACATCACAGACAGCGTAAGGGTCCCCATCTCACGGCGTCACCCAAGCCAGAGCTGAATTTTCCCATCAGTCTGTCACTGTTCCTTCTCTTGATGAGTTTTGTTCACATTCTGCAGGATCTGCCTAAACCGATCCGAGCCAACTTCATCCTCAATGTGGAGACGGATGAGCTGTTCATCACTGCCGGCCTGCAGGACAGAGTTGTGCAGGTCGGTAACATAACTGTGTCTGTCAGTCCTGCACAAGATCTTACACCTACACTGACAGGCATTCGGTGTCCCTTTGTCTTTTGCAGGTCTATGAAGGTTTAGTCTACATGGATTTCAGCAAGAAGCTCATGGAGGAGCGGGGCTACGGTACTGGCATCACTGTCTGTCAGCTCACGATGAAGTTGATGAAACAAATTTAGTATTGTGCAACAGAAATGTTTTAGGCACTAAAAGTGGAGTGAAGACTAGGTTTTATTCTTCAGTTACTTTTATTTAAAGTACAGCAGCAGCATAGTGTTTGGTGTGGCCATGCTATGGATCGCTTCTCTTTGTTACACTTGTGCAGAGTTTTTTTTAACTACTTGGCACACAGGTCGTTCCAGTGTCTTTGAGAACTTTCCTCAGTTGTGTGGATTTAGTCTGTCTACTCATATAATCTCAGACTGACTCCATCAGGGCTCTGTGGGGGTCAGACCATCTGTGGCAGGACTCCTTGTTTTTCTTCTGGCTGTATGTTTGGACTTACTGTTTGAGTACTGCAGAATGAACTTTGGACCAAGCAGAGACTGTGCTGAATAATTAAATACATCTTTTGCACAGTGCTTTATATTTCTTTATGTGTGAATGCTTTCCATTGTCAGGGAACTATGTGCCTTTGGACATGAGTGACCTCCCACTGTTCTGGCTGGCCTACCTGAGCGACCCCAGTGACTCTGGACGCATCCACAGCAACATCCGACAGCGGTGGCTCAGTGGTACGCCTTCAGATCACACAATACAGGAGCTGTTTTCCAAAGCTGATGATTATATCAGTCACATTTAGAAGGACTTGCTGATCTGTCAGTGTGTCCTCTGTAGTGGTCTGGACTGAAATATCTGAACAACTGCTTGATGAAGTGCAGGCACCTGTTCTTCTCAGAGAATGAATCTTACAGACTCTGGTGATCCTTGACTTTTGCTTTACTGTCACTATGAGTTTAAAGTCCCTCTGCAGTCATTGATTAAACCCTCAAAAACCGATCTCTGTTACATATTTAGACTGAGATTCTGGACCAGTGTGTTAGATAGCACTCTGCCCCACAGTCATCAAAATGCCAAATGACGCACATGATGGTCCAGCACCTTATTAAGACACTTTATGTGTGACTAGCATGACTCAAGGCTCTTGTTCTTCATTCAGTGTCACTTCTAATCCTACAAAGTGTCATTGGGCAGTAAAGCCCCTGATATGAAATCTCAGTATTCTATATGTGCACAAAGTGTTCTTCAGTCCTTTTTAATATTAACTTGCGAGTCCATGTGCATATTTACATCTGCCTGTTTCTTTAATGACCTTTAAAAACAGTGCTTTGGTTGCTGAAGGGTTTCCATGTTTCATGTGTTTCTACAGGGGAGCCGATGGTCGTGGAGGCCATGAAGAGTTTTGCTGAGCTCACTGATCAGGCGAGGTTGGTTTCAGGACTTGCTGTTAAGTCAAGAATGTATGCAGTAGGGTGTTTGTCAGGTACATTAGGGAAAAGGTCATGCCAACCGTGTCATGAATTATTTGTGAACTTTGCACGAGTCGTAGAGTGGCTTTGGCTCTTTGACATGTTGTGTAAAACTTATGCACGGTGAGCTGACAGATAAGCCAAAGGCTTTATCTGCTGCAGCTCTGCTGTCAACAAATGTGCCTACTTTTTGTCTTTGTTGTGTTGTTTCAGAGATTCAGAGAGTTAGAGGTGAAACTTGTGTTACCTCAGCACTGACTGAATATATTTCTCTCCTCAGGATGGCTGTTGAGGACAGAGACTGGAGCTGTCTGGCACGACTGATGGACCAGAACTTTGAGCTGCGGAGGTAAACAGCACGTTTGGTTTGCAGCATGTATAATATATGTACACTCCTAGCTAACAACATATCCCACAGGTCTGTCTACACTGATGACTGTTTGGGTCCTGGGAATCTTAAGATGGTTCAGCTGGCGAGGCAGGTAGGTGCTGAGAGGTTTCACTGACTGTTCGCACCAGAACACAATTTATTTAACAGTGTTTTCTCCACCTCTAACTGTTTGTGCCTGCAGGACTGTTTTCTGTTTATGCATTCATGAAGTTTCTGCTCGTTCTTGCAGTTTGGCTCAGCAGTGAAGTTACCTGGCAGTGGGGGGGCCGTGGTGGGTTTATGTCTGGACCAGGGGAAACTGGTAAGATATCTGAGGCTATGGCTGTGGAGCTTCATATTGAAATTCTTGTGTCTTGGTTATTCTACTCATTCAATATTAAACTGGTCACTTCATGCCCTGGTAAGGCTACAGACTACAACAAACTGAGCTACATTATATTTTCATAGTCAAAAACAGGTCTCAGTAAACATGCTGTGCAGTGTGACAGATCAGACAGTGAGCTCTTGTCGGAGCAAAATCTCACTCTTCTAAAACTGTGAGTCTACTTTCTGATGTAATCAAGAGAAATCCTCTTCAGCTTTTCTGCTAAATTAAAGATCAACTCTGTCACTTTGATTTGTGTTTTCTTGCAGGGATATCCAATGTCTGGTTTATTACCCAAAAACTGTCAGACATTGTTTGTGTCATGGCTGTCTTAACTGACACTTTGGTTCATAGTAAATCCATATATTTCACTTAATATCACTTTTTGGCTCTATCTGTCAAATCCAACCTTCACAAATGAGTTGTGTTGTAATTGTTTTTCAAGTAGCTACATAGATGAAGTCAGCTTTTTCCATGATTACCGCTGTCTTCCAGTCACATTAGCATTTAGATGAACAGAACACAAAAGGAACTAGTTGTTTGTGTCCGTAGCTGTGGCCTTTTTGACAAAAACAGAAACAGGTAATACATTTAAAACCTAAATTACGTTCACAAGAATATATGTAAAGATTAATTTTAGAAATTGGCTTCTCAGTAAAACAAGACACATCCTGAGTCCAGCAGTTACACTTTTAAAATGAAAAATACTGACATATTCCTGGAGCTTGGAGGGAAACGACCCTATCAGACAAAAATATCTCTTATGTCTTGAAACCTTTCTGGGGGTGTTCTTCTAAGTTAACGAGTAAAATAGAAATAAAAATACATTTTTACAAAAATGAAGAAGTCAAGTGACATCACCATTATTTATAAAGCACATTTAAAACATGAGCTGTTCAGCTAAAGTGCTCTCAGTAGAGAAATAAGATTAGTGCTACAAATTTACCACCAATCTGAAATATTTGACGTTGAGACCCTACAATGTTATTTATTATACACATTTACTGAACTAATTCAAATATTTTAAGACCTTACAGTGTTATATAAAATACAAATTGACTTGATTAAATTAAAACTTAAGATTGAGACACTACAATATTATTTTATTACATAAATTTTCCTGAATACTGTGTACAATAACAGTAATAGATTGTAGAAATTCACCTGACTATTTTAAATATGAAGTCAAAACCCTGCATTACTGACTTAATTTAGATATGATTAAGACCCTACTATATTATATCCTAATATACCAAAATAAATGACAACTTAGAATTTAAGGTAAATTCCCTACAAATTTCTACATGGAAAATCCAGATAATACAGAGATTGTCTTTGAGCAGCATACTAGTGGTGGAGAGGAAGAACTCCTTTTTAACAGGAGGAGACTTCCTGCAGAACCAGGCTCAGAGAGGAGACCATCTGCCTTGGTTAGTTGGGATGAAGGTGAAGAGACAGGAACAAGAAACAAGAGCACATAAACACTGGACACTTTGGTGAGGCCAGCAGCTACAGCTCAGACTGTGTAAATGAATTCACCCTGCAGTACCTCACTATATAAAGTAGTATCAGAGCAGAGTAAAATGTGAGCACCCGGCAATGGATGCAGCAATTTGTACGGCAAAAAGATGAACCAACAACCCTTCAGCTCCTCAAGGCGACATTTGACACAACCACTACCTTCTCTGCTCAATTAGTTCTTACCTGGTCGGAGACTGGATTGTGATTTTGTCTGCTTTAGGTACTGACCTGCTCTGAGTGGTCAGTTCAGTGGTAGGATGTGTGAGATGGTGTGTCTGATGCAGTCTTTGTTTGTCCCACTAGGTGGAGATGAGGCAAGCTTTCCAGGAGGCAGGCTGTGTCTTCTGTGTCATCACACCATACAACCCATCTGCCAGCACTGTAGGCGGCCAACGCTAACCTCACACATCTCCCCACGACTAAGCCGGGCCACTCAAGGCCACCTCACAGCCATCGGTTAGATATGGCACACTGTGGCTCTCCATGTGTTCAGTCCCACTGTCATTTCACAGGATAGATCGATTGGATTCAATCTTATAATGCACAGCAAACGTTTTGATCAGTTGCACAAAATTACAGGAAAGCCATGAATAAAAAAATGAATCAGGGTTACTATCAAGATCTCTGGTGATAACTTGTGTGAATTCTGACCAGATGGACCAAATAATGTTGCAAGTTGGCTTTGTTTCCAGAAAATAAGCTTTATATGAGATTCATGTTGATTTCAGGTGCAGTGGATGATGCATTCGTGTCAGATTTATCATTAGTAACGATGTAGAAATGATGTAATTATTTTTCTATTGATAGTTCATTATAATTATTTTCATAATTTCAGCATTTTATTTACTATCTTTGTATATTGACTGTAATTTTGTACACAAATTAAAATCTACTTTTATAGCTCTCAAGTGTTTTTTCATTTATAAACTGTCACATCACTTCACCTCTGTTTAACCTGATTACAGACACATATAGTTGATTATAAACAAGTTGCAGTGTCGTGTACAGTCAGTCCAACTGTATAAGGTTTGTCCTCCCTGAACACAGTATGATGTGGTCTGTTATGGTGCGTGTTGGCCCACTACACTGAACAGACCCACTGAGCACGTCTAATTTGCTGTTTCCTCCAGTGGGCGGAGTAGCAGCGCTCTGCGTGGCCGCACAGCGCTGCTCTCAGCTCGGCTCCGTGTTGTTGCCCTTACCTCTCCACTCATGCGGACCCCGCTGAGGCTCATGGACTAACCGGAGCTCAGTGTGCTGCTGCTGGACTCTTACCGACTCGACCATGGCTGCTAAAGAGGACCTCTACAGCAAAATCCTCCCCCGGAGGCTCCGGCAGAACCGACCGGGCTCGATGAAATGCGGCTCCAGCCTGGACGTGCTGTTATCCATGGGCTTCCCCAGACCAAGGGCGTAAGTAGCCTGACCTAAACGACGTGTCTGAGTGTGTGTGAGTGTGTGTGGGCTGGAGGGTTACATACCGGCCGGAGGTCGTCCGGAGACGCGGCGGGGACATGGCCGGAGAGAGAGCAGTGAGTAGCGGCTCTGCTGTGGCAGTTAGCGGACGGTCGGACGCAGCATCAGTCCGTCTCCCCGCATCGGTGAGCAGCTAGCTGGTGGTCCTTTAATACAACTATTACTGAAGAGTGAAGAAGTAGAGTGAGGAAAATAATTATGAAATTAAATAATAAAATAAAATAATGTTATTAAATACAGTTAAACGGCAGAAAAAGTAAGTGAAAAGGCTCATAGGCCAAGAGCTGAGCAGAGTGAACAGAATTAGCAAAAACTGAACAATAAAAGTTAACGGAACAAGTTAGCATAGAATTCGACTAAAACGCGCAGACAATTTGATTAAACATCTCTTTTGTCCTCTCTGCCTTTGTTTAAATTGTCGCCCTTAGTTGACTTTTATCACAGGCGTCATTATATTTAAATACATTTTAATTTTCTTCCGTTTTATTCAGTTTAGTGAGTTGTGCATATTGTCATGTGTGAGCCATGTTCAGTACTAGCTGTCATATGTCAACTCCTGAGAAAACTGGAGTCAGGAGTCATGAAGTCATCACTGTGTGTGTGTGTGTGTTAGTATTACTTCTGTTGTGGGGACATCAATCTGTTTACACTCACATTATGGGGACCTGCCTCCCTCCTGGAGACAGAAAGCAGGTCCAGATAAGTTGAATCCTTACAATGTTGAAGTAGGGACATGTTTGAAGATTAATTTTAGAGTTAGAGTTGGGCTGAGTGTCTGGGAAGTGAGTGTGATATCCTGTGAAGTGCTGGGAGCAGGGTTGAGGAGGACGAGGGGGTCATATGGATCAGCCTGTGTCCTCTGCTCTTACTGAATGGAGGGACTGTCTTTGACTTGGCCCGATCACTGAGTTCACATCTGTCCTGTCGGCTGCAGGCACTCAGTGTAAACACAACACTACTGTAGATCAGCAGTCTCAAAAGCAGCGCTTCTCACACACACTGACTGATAAATACTGGAATACAACTGGGAGGATTAAACAGTTTTCTTGCTAATATTACATCTGTTAAAGAGCATTAGCATTGTGAAGCAGAGGTCTCTGGTGTCAGATCTGGAATTGATTCCTGACACTGATTATAGGTTATTGATTGAACATTGAGTCTGTGGTGTGGAGCCAGTAAATTATAATAATAATGCAACAGCAGCAATACCACGTAGAACAAACATGCAGCAAATGCTTTTTTGCATTTTATTGTCAGCTAACTTGCAAGTCAATGTAGTTTGCACAGATGTTTGTTTTAGAGCTGAATTAATTGTTTTTAAGAGGTCGACAGGACAAGCAGAAAACAGAACAGTCACGTACTATCATCTTCTAAAGTCGATGTAGCAGATATGTTGAACTGTTGCCTGTTTACACGGCCAGCAGACACAGAGCAACAATAGCATTTTGTTCAAAGCTGTCTTCATAGCAACATGATAAAGTTCCATATTCACCCACTTTAAGCTCTGATTTCAATCTCCACCGGCTCCTGAGAGAAATGTTTGACTCTTAAGCTGCTTCGTGCTCCACCAGCTGCTAACATGATCTGCTGTTTGCTGTATTGTACAGTGAGTTTCTGAGAGCTTTTTGATAAAAAAAAAACAAAACAGCTGCCTGATGCAGTCAGAAAAGATGACGGCGGATTATGTTATTGGAAAACCAATACAATTATCTAAAATAGGTTGAAAGCCCGAGCTGAACTTCAGAGTGGGCTTACAAATCTCTGTCAGATTGCAACTATAAATTACCCTATTTACATTACCCACAGACATTTGATCCGTTGTAATCCAAAAATATTGATTACTGCAGTTTCAAAGGATGATTGTTAGAATTGTGTTATATAGTTTCCTTTACTTATCACCATTTATAACAACTACTAATAAAAATCAAGTAATATAATGACGACAGCAGCGGTTCATGAATGTTTTTACTGTCAGTTACTCTGCAGAATTATATTTTCCATTGATTGTTTTTGCCTGTAAAATGTCAGAAGAGTGACAAATGCTTGTAAACCTTTCCCACAACTCGAGGTGACATGTTTTGCCCTCTTCATGTCCTCTTTGAGTTGTCATCTCCTCTCCAACATCGGCTTCAACAACATAAAATATGCAACATAGGCTATGAGAATTAACAGGAACACAGCAGATATTTTAGCTCCTGCTAGGTGTTGACTGATTATCGCCCTGGCTGATTTTTGATCCAGTATTTTTCTGTTTAAAAACTGACTCCCGATAAATTACCTGAAAAATCGCTACTTTGCCTCTTATGCAGCTGCTACTCCTTATTTACTGATAATGGATATAGGCTCTGAAAATGTAGTCGACCTCTAGTTCTTTCCATTTTTTCATTTCCTACATGCTCATAGAGCTGGAGTTATATCCAGTAATTACATATTTGCTGTCTTTTTGGTGCGCTTGGTGTTCACGGCATGCTTGGAGGTCTTAAACCTCATAAAATCTTGTCACCTTGCGACTCGGGTGGAACCAACACTACAGTGGAAACTGAAAGGCTGAAACGGCTGTTCCTGGAAACGTCACCTTGTGCCTGCCCCGAGTTCCTCCAGTGGAAATGCCCCGTAAGATGTCTTGTTCTGTCCCAGCAATGGTCCAGAACTACAAAGAATTTCAGTTTATTATCATGCATGGTAAAAAAAAGCTTCAAATCTTTGAAAGCTGGAACCAGTTTTTCTTGAATTTATGTGACATTTTATTAAAACACTCCATTTTAATTTTCTGCTGATTGACATAATTAATGAATGAATAAATTGTGGGACCTTAACCAATGTTAAGGGTCATTCTGCCTGCATAATGAGCACCTTTATTTAGGATATTGTCACTTTTTTCCTCTGACATTTTTTTACTGGTTAAATAAATGTGATCAACATTTTTGTGTATTTTTACCACCTGACATATATGCAAATATTGATAGGTTTACAGTAATAAAAATAATAATAATATTGGCAGGCCATTTTATCGGTCAGGCTCTCATGTGTATTCAGTCCATGTGTTTTGGGTGGGACATTCAGATCATTTGTTTATCCAGTACCTTGGTCATCACTGTGACATCATTTTCCATGCACCACAGCTGTCACTGACTATTCAGAAATAGTGTTTTTATTCTAAACACACCTAAAACGTAAAAAAAAAACCATGACTTCCTGTGTAACAGCATTTTCCAGAGAATAACCTCTGACACCAGCTGGTCAGAGCAGCAGTTGGAAAAAGCTTCCATAAACGTTTGCTGGTAGAAGCTTTTTTTTCATTGATTAGTGAAAGTCTCTCAACCTATATCCATATTATTTGAAGACAGGGAAATCTCATACCACTTCTCTCTTTTGGCTCATATGCTCAACGTTGGGAGTCTTTCCACCCCTTTCACCCAGACAGATGTCACACATCAACAGTGTTTGTGTGTGTGTCAGAGGAAGTGTGCTGTGGTTTGCTGAATGGACACAGAGGATGATGATAGGCCCCCAGGCAGGCCAGTGCTGGCCTAGAACACACTCCCTCAGGGAAGCCACAGCCTCTTTTATATCAGCCCGTGACTGCTTGGCCTTGACACGGCCACTTATTAATTCCCTGTCTCTGTCTGTCAGTCTCTCCCTCATTTTTCTTGCTAGAGAGGTTGACCCACTAAATATCCCGACTAACTTCAGGTGTCCTGGTTCTGCTGTAAAAGGATTATTTCAGTGTAGAAAGATTAAATTTATCTGCTGCTGTTAGTGAGGACATTGTTTTGGTTCGGGGGCATCCCTGCTTTGCTACTAGTATTCACATAATAAGAGTAAATACCCGCTGGCTTTATATAATAGGGTTCAGAGATATGAGCGCAGGAGGATATGTTGAAGAGTAAAGTTGCAGCAGAAATATGAAAAGCAGTGTTTCATTTGGCATCTAGTGAATGTAAAATATGTTGATATTACAAGTACTGGGTATAAAACCTGAATGCTCTGTGTGCTCTGACCAAAATACAATCCCCATTACAGTTTTCTATAACAATACACAAGTAATTCAGAGCAGAACCCAAAGAAAATTTCACAAAGGAATGCAATATAACCTACTGACACATAGAATTTAAAATAGAGGAAAACTAATAGTTGTATATTTAACCCCAGGGAAGACAGGCTGATTTTACTTCAAAGGAACACAGTCTCTTCAGTCAGCTACTGTACATATTACTGAGAGTTAAAAAAAAATGCATCTTGCCATTATTAGCATTTCCATCATCTTGGAACCAGGAAATGACTGTAGGTCTGCTGTACACCGAGTCCAGGTTAAATCACTCTGAAAACAAAATCGATTGTGCACATTATTCATCTCTTCAGATAGAAACGGCTTCCAGGAAGTCACAAGGTGTGTCTCCTCTGCTTTGTAAATGACAGTCTTGTGCATGTCAGCTAACGCTTAATGTAATGATCAATTATACATGAAACAAGCAGAGTCATGCTGTTGTTTTTTTTTTTTTTTTTTACAAGAATAGCCTAACTGGGCTGCTTTAAACATCTCTGTGTGCTGGCACAGAACAATGAGAGAGAGTGTACTGCTGGGAAATAAGGGGAGAGCTCAGTTAGTATCAGATCAAAGGTCAAACTAAGTCTTTGCTCAGGAAGACAACAGACACTGTATGCCGTCGAAAATGATCAGATCTTGCATAAAATATCCTGGCTAAAGGATCAACATTTGTGTTTTTGTAATCATAAACCCGTGTGTGTTTTGCAGCTTCAGTTCTTACCATGAGCGATCCTACACACCAACACACTCCCCCCACCCCACCCCAACCCAAAGTAACGACTGTTTAGGTTATTTCACTTGAGGGCAAGATCCATTTCCAGTGAAGTGCTCAGTGAAGTGCCATATGTACTTGTAAATATATACAGGCCCTATGTCTTTCCAGTTTAATGGGTACACTGCCAACATAGACTCCAAATACTAAATAGCTTATGCCCAGTAAATAAACTGAATGAATTATTTCCAACATTGTTTTATAGAACAAATTGCACATGAATACTCAACCAATTAAACAAAACGTCCATTTCAGAGAGACATTTTAACTATGAGAAATTAACTTTTTTGTCAAACATCTGCTTTGTGCGTGCAAATAAAATGACTTCTTATTCATTGTGTTCCTTTTGCTTTTTAGCTTGACTGTGCATGTTCATATCGCACTGACGATGAAAATCCAAATAATCAGTCAGTACTAGAAGATGATGGCGATAAAAACATGCTTCTATGACCTTGTAAGTTTCATTAGCTAGCTACCTTTGTGTGTAGCGTTACTGAAACACTGTCAAACATTATGCAGTGATGCTACAGCAGTATGCAGGGCAGTATATGGATGATTAGCATAACCTGCACTGTCTCATATACTTTTACTTTTAATTTAACTTCATCCACCTTATCAGTAAAGGAAAAATAAAAAGCTTTTCTTTTTTTTTAACTGACTAAGGGAAACATATAAGGCTTTATGTTTCTTTGTATGCCACCTTTAATGATGTAATTATTCGTATTTATTACAGCTGCTCCATACTGAAAAAAACACACATTGCGATATCTCAATTTTCTACAATAAATATTGCAATATAGAAAAGATCCATTAATTTTTAACAAATATATTAAATAACTCTGGAAAGAATGAATCATGAATGTTTAGGGCTACTTTGTAGAAGAATACATCTGCATCGAAAATAAAAAGTAATTGAATGAAAATTAAGAAGCTAGCATTCAAGTCATTTTTCCATGCACACACACAGCCAGTGTGTCAACAAACTTTAAGTTTTATAGACATCTAAAAATCCATAAATCAGAGTAAATTACATCAGGCGGACTTCTCTTGTAGATTAGACACGGAAAATGAGAAGCGTCCATTTTGTTTTTGAGTGAAGCATCAAAAAAAGCTGTAGCATGATGTGTTTGAGTTGATTTGCTTCACTTCACATCACACTTCCTGGGATTACTGTGTTGATGTGTTGATGATATGATATGTTGTGCAGCGCCAGTATTTATTGCATATTTTGTTATATTCTCTATATTTTCGTATATCTGCTAACCGTTGAGAACATCTTATCATTTTTGTGGTTGTGTATTTGAATGAGTGAGTGAGTCAAAATGAAAGCGTAGTCACAAACCTTAAATCAGCATCTCTAGGCGTTAGAATTTTTTCCTGTCTAAAATATGAGATCAGTCTTTGCAGTTCTATATTCCTCAGTCTTGTAGTCATTATTTCTGGGTTCTAATGGCAGAAAGTAGAAAGATATGAACAGAAGAGAAACAGATGAAGAAGTGGAAGCTCTTCAGTGCTTTTCTCTCAGTCTGCTTTCATTGTACCTACTGCTGTCTTATTAGTACGACAGGATCATATCTTGGTATAGTTTAGTCTGAGCTTAATACTTAGAGTTAGATCTCAGTGTGTGAAGCTGTGTCATCTCTTCTTGTACTCCTGCTAGAGCAGACGATATCCAAAAGACGTTTCATAACCCTTTATAAAGTATGCCTCATTGCATTTTCAAGCAGATATTGGATGGAATTCAAACTGCAGTGTTTTGCTGCAGTGAGTATAATTACCCTTAGAGGTAAACTTGTAACGTATATGATACTTATATTATGTTGACATACGTCTGTTGTAAGTTCATAAAGTGATATTTGAGTTCTTATGTTCTGTCAGCTGGACGCCTACTCACTTCCTGTGTAGATAATGTGTTTTTTTAACAATTGCTGCAGTGGTCATAAAATTGCATACTGTCACACTGAGGACTGTAACGCACATCTATGTATCTTCTGGGTCCCAGATGTACATTGAAAAACAGTGTGACAGCTTAACACCAAGCGTATTTGCATTTAGAGTGCCATATGTGCACTGCACTTTCTCAGTGCTGATTTAGTGTGTTCCCCTATTCTGAAACAGCTGTCAGCATAGGAAAAGTATTTTCTGTGTAGCTCAGCTGAAGGGCTGTGTATTTGCTGATTTGAAGGGGGACAGGAAAATTCTCCATACAGTATGTAGGCCCAAGTCTGTTACATCTGTGTGAGCTGCATACAGCATGTCCCTGCTATGGGAACTCTAAAGTGCTGTGGAGTTGGTAACTCTCATGAATTATTGAGTCATTCCCTTGTTTTTTTCACCAAGTATCTTTGAAGTGCAGATGAATTTGAGCTTATTCGCAAGGTTTGCTTCATTCTGCCTTCACAAATTGGTTCCAGCTCTTTGGGACTATTTGAAGATGATTGTAAAATCAAAATGATATTCCTGTTATTGCATTTAATGTGTCATCATTATATGTCTGTCTCAGTTGGGAGCATCTAACAAGGTCATATAGATGTCATTAGTCTCCTTCCTGAAATAGGAGAGGTGCATCACTGTCTGGATATAGCTGCCATCGTCCACTGGTGCACTTCCACTTCAGCTCAGTGATCATATCATGGTTCATTTGAAGCTCTGTCCGGAAGCAGGGAAACAGACAGCACTATCAGATTATGGGGCCATTGTCTCCACTCAAATATCTCACTGGGCTTGTATGAAATTCAAGGTAGCGCAACTGCCAGGATGGAGGCCAGTTTGCATTACAAATAACCCACAAACAAATGTCCCATTCCAAACAAAGGATCTTGCTTTTCTATAAGAACACTCTGCTGATTATAGTTTATGAAAAGCCCCTCCTGCTCCCAGCTTTATAAGCAAGTTGTTGCTTGTACTATGTTGTGCACAGCGGTATGAGAGTCGTTTATCTCTCTCCTGTACCCAAATGATTTCTCCGTCATTCATTACTTGGCTCCTGGAAACAGAAGCTCTGTGTCAATATCAGCTTGTGGCTTCAGACACAGATGGAGAGATACTACAGGAGTGCAGCAGTCAGTCGGGATTTTTGAAGGTTGATGCCAGTTGGTAAGTAGGTTGGGGGTATATTTGGTCTGAAGTTGATGACTTCCAGTGTTTTGTACCATTGACATGTATCCTGAAATAGTAATTCAGTGTCTTATTAGGATGTTCAAAGACCAGAGTAATGTTTTTTAGTTTCTAAAAGCAGGGTAAGGTTTTACTACATGTTTTTGACCGTAAGGGAAAATCAACAGGGCAAAATGTAGCAACAAGTTGCTAATAGTAAAAAAAAAAGATACTGTTGTTTGATCAGTCCGTGTCAGCTAAACTAAACTGATTTAGTTAATTTAAGTTTCAGTGTTAATGTAGAGTCAGATTACCTTCCTGAAAATTTTGCCGAAGGTATTTTTTAATCAAAACTTTAGCATTTGGTAAACATTGGAAAGAATCCAACAAATAATCTGTCTGTAAAATTATTTTATTGTTGTGTTCACAACAGTTAATGCATGATTCTATCCAATACTCTACTAATATTAGGACCTGGATGCATCTGGATCAAAAGTTGTTCACAGCGGCCGCCGTACAGCTCGCCGAGTTAAGGCGTTACCACATGGGCACAGGTCGCCAGCAGCAGTCATGAGTTCGAGTCCAGCGCATGACCCTTTGCAGCATGTCTCTCTTTCTCCTCTGTACCCCCTTTCACCCTGTCTCTCCCTCTATCAATAAAAATGGAAAAAACATTCCCCCAAAAATATTAAAAACAAACAAAAGTTGGTTGCAGCAATTGTCCAGCTATTCACCATCACACTTTTGCAGAAGAAGAGAACACAAGATGACAGAGTTTCAGTAAGTCTTCTAACAATGAAAACAATTAACTTGAGCAACGTTATAGTTTCCAAGCAGCAATTTGACACGAAAACTGCAGTTCCTTGAGTGGCCACTTGAGACCGGCTCCGAAATCAAGTCAATACTTATACTTCAATGTTAAAATGTCTAACTACAACAGTGATAGACATGTTTACAGCCTGATACAAAAATGATTTTTGTCTTTATACCTAATCTCCCCGTTCATGACAACTGTATCAGGAGTTAATCTGTTGCCTAGTTGTTTTCATAGCAGCTGCATTCATTTGAACTAGAAATTCTCATATGTTGCCATAAGAAGCTGAACTGAGTGAATTCTATATCCGATTTAATTCTAAAGGTATCTAGATTATTGAGTATTTCTGTGTTGGCTTGGCCTTCAGTTCAGTATTTCAGTGCTTAATTAAAGCTGCTGGGATTTCCCCAAATCTCAGCGCAGAATACCTTCTGACTGTCTGACAGTGTTTCACACCAGGACTAATGCTTGTATATGTGCAGCCTTGGGTTTCCCTCCAGCTGATCGATGACAAATAACACTACCTCTAAGACTCTGCCTTCTGCACAAGTTTCAGACCTCTTTCGACAATACTGTGCTCAGTAATAAGAGAATCTCACTATGTCTCATATCAAGCATGAAATAAAACCTTGCTTATGTAAATGAGTCATTGTCAATTTGACTGATCAAGGTCACAGAGTCTTCTCTTTCAATGCAAAGATTAAACTACACTTTATAATAAGTCACCAGGATCAGTTGTTCTTTCAGTCACAATATTTTAGCGGCTTGTGTCTTTTATTTACATGTACATTTAAATCACTGAAATAGAGAAGCTAGCGGATGGTGTGCTCTTATTTCTGTGTAGTGGAAAATAAAAGGGTTTAAAGGGTAATTCCGTTATTTTTCCAACATGGAACCTGTCATTTTTTGCATATTTTTTTCTTATATTTTTGGATGTAAATGATTAAAATGGGTGGAAGTTGCTGGAATCAGCCCAATACTGAGTGAAAATGCAAACAACTGCAGTGTAGTCCCACTGGGCATTTGTCTGTGTCAAAGTAAAAGTGCTATTTTTTTTAGTAACTGACCAGCTCAGATTGTTGATATAAGTGTTTGACTACATTATGTTTTGGATTGGATGCATAGTTGTTGTTATTATACTACTTTCTAGTCCACAGGAGCCTTGGGGGGTTCTCTTCCATAGTGGTAGGTTGTATCCATACATTCTGCACATGCGTCGTTTAGTCCCTGCTTGGACACGCATGTCGAGCTGCATCTGGTCTATCATGATGGAATTTTCGTCATGCGGACTCTTGCATCCACATTCCTCCACTGAGAGAGACTGCAGGAATATTAGAGTTGAAACATTTTGTTGCGCATGATTTGGCTTCGGTGTTGCCTAAAACCTCTTTGGAGATGTGTTTGCAAAAAAAAAACCCTTCAGAAACAGTTCTGTCATGACTGGGTGAAAAGACTCATGTGAGGCAGGATGGCAGGGTAGTTTAACTGTGTCTGTGATCAGAGTTATGGCTGCATCTAGGAAGGGCCTTGTTGGAGGACATTTCACCTTTAGATGTAGCAGTTTAGAGGCGGTATTTTGTTACTGTCTCATGCGAAGAATTTCTTTCATCCTGGTTTTTTTTAATCCCTTTCTGAAGTAAACCATTTTGAACTTCAGCATGACACAAACATTCTAATGCTATATAGCAGGATCAGTGTTGCACTGCTTTTAATTTAGTTATTTCAGACTTTTCCACTCATGGGGGTGTTTTGACTGCAACTTATTTTTTCTTATAGGTATTTTGAATCAACATTGTCTCTTCTTGGTGGACTTTTTGAGTCAGACTTGTCGCATAGGCTTTTTGTCTCAGATGTGTGATCTTGCTGATCACTTAATAATACTTGAGATATAAGATAAGATAAACTTTATTGTCTCACAAGTGAGAAATTCGTCTTGGGCTATTCACCCATGCTGCAGCCAACACATTGTGCATCACAATCCACCATTGCAAATAAATGACAAAAAGCATAAAAACAAATTCATTTCACTAACATAGTGTCTTTATTATCCTCTGTCTTGGTTAAGAAGTCTGATCAAGGTCAGAACAAAGGAGTTTTTTAGTCTGTTCAATCGACAGTGCGGGACTCTAAATCTTCTCCGGGTCACTCAAGATTTTATTGGCCAACTGCAGAGTGGCCTGTTCATAGATGCTCTGCAGACAAGGGTGCTCCTGCTCACCTAGAGTTTTCCAAGCAGTTTGAATAATGTGGAGATGTTCTTGCACTAGCCATCACAATGCACTCCTGCACCTTGGACTTTATTCAATTTTTATTGTTTTCCTATTTTATTATTCTGTTTTTCTATTTTATTCTATTTCTATTTTATTGTTGCAACATGATCTTAAGCTGGCACTAAGCACAGAACATTTCATTGCTGGTGATGATGTTACATTGTTACAAGTACATGAATCTTGAATCTGATGTGATACATGCCTTAGAAATACATGAAGACTCTTTAACACAATGTGCACTTTCTTAGTCAGCTTGTGACATTTTGCAGTGTTTCCAATATAATTAAAATTTTTCTCAAAATGTATGTTGTTGCCTAGCTCCTGCTTCCAAATAGGTACTGTTATTAATGGAACGTATATAGGGGACTCTCAGTATTAACAGCTATAATAGTATCGCACTCTTAATGATTTTTTCAGTCCTCACTTCACTTCACTTCTAATACACACACACACACACACACACACACACACACACACACAACACACACACACAAACACACACACACACACACACACACACACACACAATGCGTCAAATGTACACATTTTAATAAAAGTTGCTCATCAAGTTGTTCAGGTCCTCGTAAGAGATGATGCATTTTAATGAACATTTAGTGTAGAACTTACAAGGAGGCAATATGATTCATTTCATTTATTTTTAGCCTTATTGTCAGTGTACAACAGCATGTACAGCTGCAGTCAAGTTCTTCAAGCCATCATTATTCAGACCGTGCCTTGTAACCCCTGCTCATGAACTACCTCTATGCTCCCCAGCACATTTTAAACATTTATTTTCTCTTTCTCAGTTTTGTGAGCTCAAAATTCATAAGCCATGCAGCTGCCCTGTGGGAAGAGAGCAGATTCTGCCTCTGCACTCTGAGTGCAAAATAGGAGTGAAATCAGAATGGTTTGTGCTTTTTTACAGTACTTCCATGTCCAGGTAGACACACAGTAGGAAAGAGGTATTTGGGTCTTGTCCTGGAGTCCTTCTGTCACTGTCATACACATCTACAAGCACACACAACTAATCTGTAAACACAGTTGCTGTTTTTATTTTGGTTTTGTAAAGGAGGGCACTACGGGTTGAAAGGATCAGGAACTAAAGTAGATTTGATGTGGCACTTAATCTCATGCCCAATTTGATGTGGACTGTGTGTGTGTGTGTGTTCATTCACACATTTCTGTCTGTGCATCGCCGTGCTTGGTACTTGTTTGCTGTTCTATGTGCGTGTGTTCATGTGTCATCTTCTGTCAGGGGCTTTTACATATGAGTGTGTGTGTGCTCGGTGATGACTGAGCCATCTGTGCCTGTAGTACCTTTGCCAATACAGCCACTGGAGCGGCTCCAGCAGCCAGCGTCCTCCAGCTCCTGCCGTCTGCCCCTCACTTCTCTTTGCTGAGACACGGCGGGAGGCTGCTCCATCGTGGGCTGTCTTCCTGCTCCGTTCTCCCTCCCACTGTGCACCAGTAATCCTGCTGGATAACTGGATTGAAATGATTGGAGAAGAAAATAGATTTGATGAGACATTTAATTACAGGCCTGATTGGATGTGGATACTGCTGGTGTTAATGAGTGTTTCATATAGCCAGACAATAAATGTTGTTTGTACTCTTCAATATTTAGGATTACCTGACCAGTGCAAAACATTTTCTCATTTTAGTGGATTTTATTCTGCTCCTCCTGTGCACACTGTACTCTGC
Organism: Dascyllus trimaculatus; assembly: GCA_024666655.1. Lineage (NCBI taxonomy): Eukaryota > Metazoa > Chordata > Actinopteri > Pomacentridae > Dascyllus > Dascyllus trimaculatus. The sequence continues at coordinate 5,340,966 of CM045453.1, read as the reverse complement.
AGCACCTAGCAGATAGCACACAAAACAGACAGGCAAAGCATCAGAGTGTTAAAAAAACATGTAGTTTCCTGACACTCAGGGTGACCAAGCTGATTTGAAGATACAACACAGCTCCTGTGTGACTGCACTTCAGTTCTAATGCTACATGATATCTAATCTATTACTGCATGTAAAGTAGAGTGCTGCTTCTTGACAGGAACATTCTGGACTCAAAGTCAAAAGCTTTTCTATGTTGAGAGAGTATGACCGTCAGCCACAGCATTAATAATGAGACAGTGTATAATACAGTTAGTTTTCCAATAATAAGGTATTAAGGTATCAGCTCCTGTCCTTCAGGAATCTGTACTTTGAGCTGAAGAGAAAAGCTACCAGAAAGCTTTTGAAGAACATTGTTAGCTCCCTTCTCAGCGACACAGAAAAGGCAGAAGAGACTGATCCTACAGAAACAAGCAGGCATGAATATGATCTTGTTGCTTTTTAGATTAGGAGCCTGTCACGCTGATATAAATATACACTGTCACAGATAAAGGCAGAGTGAGAGATGTTGTTGGACTAGCAGGAAGTATCACCTGGTTAAAAAACCAAACATATCAGCCTTCATAAACCATGATTAGTTGGAACCCTAAACATATTTCTGTGGAAGGCAAACGCTTGAACTTTATCTCTTAACCTGTCTGAATTGTCAATAATTTTTTGAATAAGTGCATCATGTCATTCTGCTTGTAAACCAGCAGCGATTTTGTCTTAAAAAATAAAATTTTTGCTCTACAGAAACACGAGAATGTTTTCATGTTTAATGCTTAATTAGTAAATTCTGTTTTAAGTTAAAATTCCAGATTTTAAATGGAGATGAGACTTCAATGAGATACTTCAGTCAAGGTTTTCGTGATTTGAAAAATACATGAAAACCCTGGAATAGCATCACAAAAATAGTTTAAATGTACTGTTTATGTACTGAATGAAGAGGTGCATCATCAAATAGTCTGTGGCTTTTTGCTACTGTTAGATGTTTTTACATATATGTAAAATAAATAAATGTAATTATATATATTTATATTACTCAAATGCAAATAATCATGTATTTTTTAGATATTTTTTGGGGCGTTTTCTCATTTTAATGATGGGGGAGAGACAGGGTGAAGGGGGTAGAGAGACATGCAGTAAACGGTCATGAACCGGACTCAGACTCACGACTGCTGCTGGAGACCTGTGCCTACATGGTAGCGCCCTAACTCAGTGAGCCAAACATTGGCCCAGATAACCTTGTTATAATATTTTGCCGTGCCATCTTTTCTGCTGCATCTTGCATGTGAGCACATTATGCTGTTCTGTGGTGGCCCTAATGTCTGTGACTGAGCACAATTAGCATGTTCCCGTTCGTGTGTGTGCTTTCATATGTTGCGTGAGAACAGAACAATTGTGTTTAGCGCTCCAGTCACTAGGAAATGGTCTGCTGTTGTACAGTGAGATGTAAGTATGAATTTGAGATGGTTTAGACTGTGAAATATAAATTATTTAACAAGGAACAGTGACAGTGATGTGTGATTAAAAAAAATCTACCTTTTTGATCAATTAAATTAATTTAAGATGTTGCATTAGTTCCTAAAGTCTGATTGGTAGGTTTTTTTTTACCTTTTCAATGCAGCATTGAATGCAACAATTTGTTTGTCATACACATAAAATAAATAATAAAAACACACTTGTTCCTAAAATGTCACAGTTCACAACAGTGTCAGCTGTGCAGAATCACTGTATTTATTTTTGAGCTAGCAACTTTCATATTAAATTATCGTTTCATAAAGTATCAGGATTGAAATGGTGTATCATTGAACACCTGTTTCATCTTAGAAGTATGAGCTTGTGGCTGCCAGGATATCTCACTGAGCTAGGTCGTTGCCATGTAGGTGCAGGTCATCAGCAGCGGTCGAGAGGTTGAGTCCGGCTCCTGACCCTTTGCTGCATGTCTCTCTCTCTCTTCTCTTTCACCCTGTCTCTCCCACTTTCATTAAAAAAATGGGAAAAACTCCACACAAAAAAATATTAAAAGAAGAAGTATGAACTTGTCTCGCAGTGTATTTAGCTTTTACTTAATTCTCTGATGATGCTCCAGTTCTTGTTTTCCTTCATTTTCTTTTAGGTGCTTTACATGAAATCTTGCATGTGTGAACAGAGCTGTTCGACTGCGGTGTTCTTTCACACAACCACAACCTTTTTGAGCGTGTGAATCACTAATCACATTAACCTTTAGCTCACTTAACCCGCGAGTTGATTGAATCAGACAATACGTTCAGAGTAATTAAAGTCGTCTTAATGAATGTTTTTTCACTGATACTGAATGAAATAATGAATGGGTCATTCACAATAATAAGCCCTGAGAGAATGATCATATAACTCTTTTAGCTTTTGCATATTTACAAGGGTTTAAAACTGGTATTTTTATTTATATCTCATTAGAGGTCCTTGATGCAGGTTGCCACAGAGGAACTGGATTGGTTGTATGGGTTGGTGTTGTGAGGCATGCAAGTATGTCTGATTGCAGTAATGTTTAAGGTGGTTGCACAGAGAACATTACTGCAATGGATGATTGCCAGGATGTGAACTGGACTTAAATTAGTGCAGCGTTATCTATGCTCCCACCCTCACTATGGTCATTAGCTCTAGGTAGAAAGAATGAGGATGATGAGAGTATCTGGGCTCAACCTTAGACATAGGGACATCCAGGGGGAGCTTGGTGTAGAGTTGCTGCTTTCTCTACTCGAATGGGTCCAATGCAGGTGTAATAACATGTATCACTTTTTACAAGTTCAGGATGCTTCATTCAGGTGGATGCTGTTGGAAAGTGGTAATATTCTCATGACTGTTCGACACTGTTCCCAAGAATAGTGTTCACACTGAGCGCAGCAACCCCCGCAACAAATGGCAAAGTTTGCAACCAGCCGGTGATGAATTTAGAACACTTAGCAGGTAAAGAATCACACTAGCAAAGGCTGGTAGAGACCAAAATAGAGCTAAATAAAGAACCTTCAACTGGACGGGGACATGACACATCAATTCAAATGTTGTTCTGTGTTTGCAGGATTAAAAATGTAGACTAAACGGTACGCTAGCTTGTCTGCTCTGTTAGACAATAAAATATTAGGGCTGTTCTTCCGTTGCTCTTCAATTTTCCAAAAAAACAATGCATCTTTAATGAAAGACTTTCAGATTAGGCTGAATTTATTTAAATTCTTTGTCACCATCCTTATTCTAATCATGTAATGTAGGTTTTTGTGGACAGAACAGGAGGTACACTGAAATAGTTTTTATATATATAGGTAGATGTCATAGTAATGACGGATGTAAGGCTGTGTTCTGGTCGCTGATCAGGTCTAGAAAGAAGAGTGTCTGGTAGGTCGATGCAAAGCTTTTAGCAGTGAAATATGAATGAGAGTTTCTTGTTTTCCATTAGTGTCTGTGTGTGTGTGTGTGAACTTGTTTATCAGTTTAGAAATATGTGTGCATAATTGGAGTCGAATCAGTGAGCGAATAAGTTGTCTGAACACTGAACAGTCTCTGTGGGTTTGAGCGGCTGGAACGTCTGTAGTCTTTCTCCAGCAAGGACCAATTAAGATTAATGAGTTTGGAGGACAAACAGCAAAGGAATGAGCTGTGGAGAAACATGCTTATTGTTTCCCCGAAGATGCCAACAAAAGGCTCTAAACCCAGAGTTAATTTTCACCATCAATAACAAACAGACTGAATCTCCCCTTATTACTGAGCATATTAGAGTTTTAGCTCTACAAACAGTTCCTGGAGGCAGAGCTGGCCCAGAGCACAAGTCATATCACTGCTTTACTCAAACTCAGTTGATTGACAGAAAACTAAGTTTACAGCACCTGTACAGTAGCCCTACAATAAAGACTACTTTAGCGTATCTTGTAATGCTCTTGTTTTCTTAGGAATAGCTCAGGTTTCAACTGGCTAATAAACGTATAAAGTGGTTTTGGCTATTACAGAGTTGGAGTAATGTCACACTGATCAGCCACAACATTAAAACCACTGACAAGTAAGGTGAATAACACTGATCATTTTGTTACAATGCAATGTTCTTCTGGGAAACCTGAGGTGCTGGCATTCATGTGGATGTCACTTTGACACATACCACTCAGTCACACATCGTCACAGACCAAGCGCCCTCCCTACCCCCCAACTGCTCCATGGCAGTTGCTCTCCCTGACGGCTGTGTCCTCCCCAAACACAACAGTGTTCCTCGCCACACCATAAAAACTGCTCAGGAGCAGCTCTAGGAACATGACAAAGAACCCTAATGTTGGCCAGGCCTCCTAACTCCCCAGATTCCGAATGCGGTGTGAAAAAAGCCCAATCCACAGTCCACCCCACACAGGATTCACAGCCAACGTCCTAGTACCACAGGACATCCTAGAGGTAATGTCTCAGTGGCCTGAAGGGTTATGTTTATTTTAGAAGCACATGGGAGCCCTAGGTAATATTCGTCAGTTTAAATTTTGTGACAGATCAGTGTATTTTAATAAAAGTTAGCCAGCAATAGAGTTAGCTGCTGCAAAAAGGAACATTCATTTCACTTACTTGTATATGTTGAAAACGCTCACTAAGAAGGAGTCATTCAGGCCTGTTAGCTAACAGATATGTAGCTAGCTAATAGCATTAACTGGCTGGCCAGTGTTAGTTCTGTTCATAGACTATATATAAAAGATGGACGTAGCGACCATGATGTCACTCACTGGTTCGTGAAGTACCATGTTGAAGCTTTGTGTTTTTCATTTGCATGTTGCCATCTTTGGTTTTTGAAACTGTGGTAACTTAATTAAGAAGTGGTGGATCTGACTAAGAACCCAAGGACATCACATGCACCCATACAGGTTAGCCACACATCAAAACCTACCCAGGTGAGACATAGGGTCTTTTTCTCATGGAGATCTATTCAATCAGATTTATATTTGCAACCAGAGGAATCCCCCCTGCTGGCTGTTAGAAAGAATGCAGGTATAAGTCACTTCCGTATTGCCTTCACTTTTTACACTCGGATGTTACATCAGTTTTTTACATGTAGAATCAAAACATTGTCAGAAACCGCTCGATCAACCAGCTTGCAGCTGCCAGGACTCTACATTTGGATTCTGATGCATAGCTGACCAACCGCTAACTAGCTAACAATGTGATTGGCTGAACCTTCCTCATTACTGAGCACATTAAAGTTTCTCCACCCATGTAACCAAGCATATAGTTAACCTGTATTAGTGAGTATGTTTATTTCTGGCGGCTGCCTCTTGTCGTTGTTGGAGACAACCGATTTTTGAAAAAACTTTATTAGCAACAAAAAGGTATATAACCAAAATACCAAATATATAGTAAAAAGCGAAGTGTAAACTGTGGACAAGCTAGGAGAATCATTAACTACATAAAAAAAATCATATTAATATTTAAATGAAACTCATTTGAAATATTGAAAGTCACCCTAGTCTCTTCTTTTGTGGTTTGTAAGCAAATGTCACATCTTGTAAAGTGAGAAACATCTCAGTTCCTGCACGCTAAACTTAGTCATCCATGCAGAAATACTCACTCATTTGAATGCATCCGTGGCTCCACTTGTTCATAATGCTTTTCTGGTTTTAGTGTGTCAGCTAGCATTCCATTTGGGAAGTGTGTTATCATGCAGCTTTAATGAAGCTACATGAAAACACATAAGGAGGTAAAGAACAACATTCTGGGGAAACGTTGCATATTTCAGATTATCGCAAGTTGGCACAAATTATAAGCTAGCAGCAGCTTAGCTCCAAAAATATCTTTATTGGAATTTGTACTGTGCTTAAGGAACCAGTTTGAACTGAAGTACAGTGTATATGTGTGTGCTTTTGTCTGGCTGGAGATTCTCTGGAACAATGTACATTAACACAGGAAAAAGATTATCAGTTCTATTATTGTGAGCACGGAAGTTTGTATCCCCATCCGCCACACACAGCACAATGCTGGCTCAGTATAGCAACAGAGTCTCTGAGAACAAACACACACTTCTGCCAATACAACCAGAGCTACTTAAGCAGCTTAGGAGCAACCTTGAAAAAGCAGCCATTCACCGCACACTGAGAACACACTGCACAGACCGCTTTCTGCTGGGACTTCCAGCAGCATGTTGGCCTGAAAGCAGGGTTGTAGTCCGGTGAATGGCTGACATATTTCAACTCAGTTTATCATTTCTACAGCAGAGCCTTGTTCACCTTTTTGTCTGACTTGTATCTTTATAATATAAATGTATGGTATAAAACAGTTTGTTGTAGAAGGAGGATACATGTTTTTGAGTATTTAAATAATTTAGTTGACAAATTCACTACATGTTGTCAGAGAGTGAGTATGGCCATTTCAAATTTTTAGTAAAATGATGGTTCAGTTTTTCATAGCAATTCTAGGAAATTTGTATGTTAAAGTATCATAGGAACTATGTCAGTTTTTGGTTTGAGGTCAGGTTAAATTTTAAAACAGATCTAGGTCACAGAGTACAGTAGTTCATTGATTTAGAGAAATAGTAGAAATTCTCCTGCTAGATCAGGCTAAAACATTATTTTGTCTTTAATGAAGAAATGCAGCTTGTGTTTGGATGGACCATATTACTGCTTGAATTAGACTACAAATTTATTTTGGCAGTATGTTTGGCAGATTTTTTTCTTCATGCTAGTTTGGTACTTCATCTGTTCGTCATTTATGGTGGGTTTTTAAGCTTTAGCTCAGATTTCAAAGAGCTAAATTGCCTTTCAAAATAAAAAAAAGAGGACTTGGCATGTGTAGATTCCCATTATGTATCAACACATCTCAACCTGAGGTAGACACACACACACACACACATACACACACACTAATTCAGTGCATATTACTGTTGTGTATTCTGCACATATTTGGACACATTTCATTTTAATGCTTTGTCTCAATATTTCTTAAAATCTTTATTCCAACAATCTCTCTGAACTAAACTGTGCTGAACTAAACTGAATTGGTTTTATTGGTATTTTACACATCACTTATACTGTGTTAAAGAGTCATTAATAATTCTTTAATAAACAGTGTTACGTTTCTCTCTCAAACTTAGTAAGTCATCTGTAATTATTATTATTATTAAGGAGCTCTTGTAGTAATTCATTATGTCTGCAGATGATGGGTTGATGAACTGAAATAGCTAAAGCCACACAGCTGGAAGATAAACTAAAACTAAACTGAGCTGAAAAGTGATGATGGCCTTGCCCACACTAATACAGACATTTTGCACAATGACAGTTTTTTATTTGAAATTTTTTCAAACACTTCTTAAAGTGCAGATGTCAAACACTCCAGTCTATGTGTATCCGTGTACCATGGAAAACGGAGAGTTTGGGAAGCAGTGATGCCACACCTCAGTTCGTGCATGCCCATTGTTCCTTTGTTAAACAGGCACGCACCTAAAACAGCAACATGTGCTGTTTTTGGTTAGCACTAGCAATCACATCTTGACCACTTCACTTGGTGTGTCTGCACCACTTCACCAGCACGGATGCATTTTCACCCACAGCATCCACAGTTTAATACCCACAGAACTGATATAATGACAGAATTAAGTAGACCCACCCGGCATGCTTATTACAGCATCTGTAGTCATTTGTGCATTTTTGCTTGTACAGAGATACTTTGTAAAACAATGGGCAACTGGGCAGAATTCTTTTTCTTTAAGTAACAGGAAAGATAGGAAAATGTCTGTATGATGTAGGCAGGCTTATGACTGATGATGTAAATTAATTCTTAATATTAACTTAAGTCATTTATTACAACTTATAAAGCCTGTGAAAGGATGTCTGATTAGGGAAAGGTAGCCTGAATTCTTCATGCTACACCCAATTTAATTTAAAGTCTGAGACACTGTTATTATTGCATAATGCACCAGTTGCAACGTCAGTGGGGAACAATAATCTGAAGAAGTGGCACTACGATGCTTGGTAGGAAGCCAGAAAGGTCAGCACTGTGTTAAACAAGATCTTTTTGCAGGCCTTAAAATTTAATCTGTGAGAGCAAATTCTGTCTCTGATTAAACTGCTCACAACTTGTATACACACACAGCCTTGCAGTGTGTTAAGATGAAAAGGTTATGGAATCAATATTAGGTCATTATGTTTCTTCTTCGTATGTGTGTCAGTGTAGAGCAGCACAATCCTGTGGTTTTTACCTGTGCAGACTCTGAGGTGAACTGCCCCATGAATCTGTTAGAGTATATACGCCTGCATATACATTCGTGTCTTTAGAAAGTGTGTGTGGTCGGTTGCGTGTGTGCCTCTTTTTTTAAATGTGTGTATTGTCAGATTTGTAAACAGGAAGTGTGAGGATGCATGCAGTCAGAGGACACGGAGCCATGGGATTTCCCACAGTGACAGAGCTGCTCAGCTGAATGAAGCTGGCCGCGAGTGGGTGGTGCGCGTGTGTTTCCTTTTACATGGGTGGGCTCATTTGTGGTCTATGTAAATTCTGGACAGCTGATAAACAGCGTGAGACCAACAGAGAGTTTAATTATCGCAGTGACACATTTTCATGAGTTTAATCTGTTCTAATGTTGCAATCTGCAGAGATGAAGGCTTCTAGCACGTAGTCTCACATGGTAACTTCCGCAGTAAAGTATAATCAAACTGCGTCATTTCCATCAAAGCAGGCCAAGCTGACTGGTTCTCATTTTTAATATGAGCCCAGTGTATTGGCTGCAATGTGGGGGACATGTGACCGTGCAGTTGGTGGTATCAGAGCCTGTTTTCACATCTGTTACATTAGTCTGTGGAGGCAGGCGAAACAAATTAGGGTTCAGCAGTTGTCACACAATAAAGGGAGAGACTCCGAGCATCCCGAATTAGCTGCCATCCACACTGTCAAGGCAACTGGCCCTGGCAACTGGTCACTGTTTTTCTTCCATTACCCTACCTGCTTAGCTTTTCCTTTGTAGATACATACAGTATCAGTCTCTACAGACGCTAAAACCCACAATGCTTATAAAATTTGCATTCAATGTATAGTATACATTGACGATCAACATATTTAATCTTTAATACGCTCTGTGAAAGTGAACTGTTGCCCACTAACAGCTGCCACATGAAGCAGAAGACAGGCAAGTGTTGCTGGCTCAAGCTTCACTGAGGCCCCAAGCAGAATTTAATTTCACCCTGTCAACCTGCTGCATTGTACAGCCTGACATTTCTGCTGTACGGTGCAGTATGACTTTGCGTACAATGCTGCTCATTGGCGGCTCCATTGTGAAGTGACTTTATTGGTACTGTCAAATAGAACAGAGGCACTACAACAGGCATGAAGCACAACTATGTAGAAGAAAATGGAATCTCCACCCTACGGGAAAGTACTAGATTTTCTGTTTTGTGATACACCACCCAGTAGATGAATGTATTAACAAAACAGGATAAAACACAGGATCACTATGTTCGCTGATTACACGCTAATGTACATGAATATGAACAAATACATTTTTCCAATGTGGTCTATTAATACAATTGGAAGTGTTTGTAATGGTTTTCTTCTTTAAGTCATTTTCTAAAATCATTTTTATGGTTAGAATTATTGTGGAAGAAATCAGAATTTCAGGCCACAAATAACAGGAGTGTATTTGTCTGTTGTAGAAATTTTACCTCCTTTAATAAATCACTCCATAGATACAGCATTCTACTGCAATGCAGGATCAGGTCCACGGTGGAATGTTGAAAAATGGTATCGGATATATGCAGCAGAAGTAAAGATATTTATTCACACATGCTTTTCACCGATGCAGTACACCAACAATTGGGGCAGAGGTTCGCTTGTTTCATCCTAGTAGAGACTCATGTAGCCTCTGGCCTGAAGCAGAAATGAGAGGCAGGCTGCAGAGGTCTGGTAAGATCACTGCTTTCTAACTCCACACCCTCACATTTAGTTTTTTTTTCTTTTTGTAGTCTTCAGCTCCACAATACTCGAGGACATTCACATCTCCCTCAGTTTTTACGGCTGCCCACTTTAAGTACACTTTAACGTTTAACATGGTGAAGTCCTCCTTGAAGATTTAGTCTTTGTGGTCATTTTGGATGTAAGCCTTAGTGCCGGCTTCAAGAAGTGCACTCTTGATTCAGATTCAGATTCGTATACTGTAGCAACTCTTTGTTTAAAGTAAACCTTTATGATTCATAAATGACAGTTTATTTCTTAGAGTGCATTAGGAACATTTTGTAGGTTACGACTGAGTAGTGTGGAAAATAAATGACTGAACGTGTGGGCACAAAAGTAAGCCCAGGTGTTCTTGCGTTGACGGGAGGGGGCTCATTTTCTCATTAAACGGTGAATCACGGCACACCATTGTTATACTGTGATGGAAATAACATTTCATACTTTAGTAAATTAATTATTTAATAAATGTAATCAATCCTAATTAGCATGTTGCATCTGATTTGTTCTGGAAGTCACTGATAATTGTTGTATTGTATTGTTTTGTACACTGTAACTTAACACAGCCCAGTATATTGTGCTATAATGTAGGCTGCACAGAAGGTTTAAACAGGATTTACCCTTTCTATAGGCTAGGAATATTTACAGCCATGTGTATTTATAGACCACACAATAAACATGCACTGTATGCAATTATGTATTTATGCAACTATTGTTGACCACATGTACATTTTACACTTATCCTGTTAACAGAGGGTCTTTTTTCCATTAACCTACTAAACTAGAGCACATAGACTCTAATCTGACCCCACTTCCTTTGGCTTTCAGTCTACAGCTTTTTCCATTGTGCATATTATTGTCACGATGTATATGTTTCTATATTTTGTGGGGTTTCTTACTCTTACCTATTGTGTTTCAGGCCAGGCTGTATTGTGCTTGGTTTCAAAGTTAAACATTATGCGCTCCATGATGTATAGGTCTGAGCAGTGTTGCGTGGGCGTGTTGCTCACTGCCTTGTCTGTTTCTCTTCCTGTCTCTGTGAGTCGAGCAGCTCACAGAGGATCTCTCTACGGTTGGAAAACTTGCTTTCACATCTCTGTGGGCGAGAATGAGCGAGTGGTTTTCTCACAATAAATACCTTTAAGATGATAGATTGACTCTTCATGTGTTAATTAGGGGACAAAAAAGTGTTTAGCACTTCCTAAAAGTGAAGCAGAAGTGAGGTTTCAGCCAGGAAATGGTTGTATTGTGTACTTGTCATGTTACATTTTTGACCAGTGAACAGATGGAGCAGCTCGAAGTGAGACAACCTCTGCTCTATTTATTTATTTTAAGGTTGAGAAAATCCGGTGTGCCTCTCAGAGGGTGTGTAAGTTTTTTTCCTCATCTTTTTACTTCAGTGATGGGGAAAATCATCATCAGGGGACATTTTCCTACAAAGAGCTTATATTCTGGCAGCTCTCAGCCCACACTGGTCTGCAGACTCACAGGTGGAGAGCCTTGAAGAGGTTTTGTTGGGGCCGTTAGGCAGTGAAACAGCTGTGGAACAGTTGATGTATCATGGGGACGCAGGGAGTGGTAACCAGCACAGCTCGACAAATACATGGGGCCGATATTGGCCCTCAGAACACTAGTCTGATTTTAAAGGCTGCAGCTAATGTTTGTTTTTATTCTTGTTAACATACAATAATTGTGGGATATTATGTCAGCCACCTTTAATGTAATACAGTTATATAATTGAATAAATTATCAAGTAATTTCTGTATTGGGTGATTTCTATTTAACATGAGAGAAGCAGGGTTTTATCTCAACTTGGGGAAAGTTTACAGCACATTCTACAATGTCAAAGTTGCACATGGTGGGTATTTAACCCTCTCATTCATGGATGAATGATTTAAAAAAACGAACCGTTTTAGTGCTCTCAAACATGACTGAAACATGTCCAATTGGAGTGTATTATTTTAATCAACCTTCACAGCTTAAATACTACGGGTGAATAGGCAAAAAATGTAAACTAACAGGCATCATAATGAAACTCATCCAGTCGATTACTGACATTAAGACATTTCTTTTGAATTAGAAAATTTCTGAAATTGCATGTTTAAATATGCAAATTAGATATTATCTGATTAAAAATGCACACATTTGCAAAAGTTTTCCACAACCAAAATCGTAACACTGGATAAAATCAGTTTCATACTTCTTGTTTCATGGGAGACAAAGTTTGTGGTTTTAGTAATAAAATATTCCTGTAAATGATTTCTAAACGTACTTACTTTGGTCTGTTGTGTAATGTGCACAATAATCCACAGTTTAGCTTGTTATTTGTTGTCAGACAATAATTATTAGGGCTGGTCTGAATAGCAGTATCTGTGCTTCGGATATTTGGATCCAGTATTTGGCGAATATTCAAATATTTGGTTCGTGCCGTGGTGTCAGCGGTGTCCGCGGTGTCGGTGCAGCATTATAGAGCCTCAGCGGCCTTGGCAACACTCGGCAGCGTTCGCGCACAAATATTAGAATATCAAAATTATTATCCTAATACCACCACAACGAACGAATATTCGGATATTCTAATATTCAGGACCAGCCCTAATAATTATATTATGTTTTTTTTTCTCACTCAATTTACACATAAGGCCCTGATAAACAGAATATCACCACTGATGCACGTATGTTTCTATAAAAGGTTTTTTAACAAACTATTCTACAGGTGACAGGTCACCAGATATTAGTAAAGATAATGATTGCGTAGCAAGAGAAGATTTGGGAGATCATCCACTGCCGGTTTGAACTAATTATTGGGGATAATGTGGTTTCAGTTAAAGCTTGAATAACTGTCCGCTGTAGGGGACACCGTGCATGAAATGGTTGGTTTGCTGTTTCAAGTATTTCAGTTTCCATTGGACTCTATATAATTAAGACATGAGATAAATATAAATCCATTAAAAGGTAAATATGATAAGTTTTGTAGTAGTCCTCTTGTAGAAATGTGTTCCCTCAGTAGTGAAAAGATATTAACGCTGCACTTAGGCTTCTAGGAAAATTTTAAAATATATTTAACTATTATGTAATGCATTCTTTGTGGCGTCTGAAGAGGGGATGCTTGGACTCATGACCTTGGTATTTGTAAAATCCAGGCCACACTGAGTTGATAAGAGTTGTTGGAAGATGTTGAAGGTTCAGCTCATCCTGCACTGAACAAGATAAAATTAATCTCCTCATCTAACTGTGGCTTTGATGGCAAATTAGCATCAAGCCTGAAATGACTGTCTACACACTCTGTTCCATGCATGCACCTAATTATTGCCTAGTGGCAAAACAGTATCAGTTAAGCATTATCCCCCACAGCTGAAACCCTGGTGATGTTTCCTTATTGCCTAGAACGTACTGCCTGTTGTGTGCATTTACAGTTGAAGTTAGCATCAAAGCTAATTTCATTTGCTTTGATGCTTCGTGTACGTTCCGTCACTACAGTTGCTCTGTCATTTTCTGGCCCATAATTTGTAGCTATCCTGTAAAAGTAATGTTGTCTTTGGGAAACAGGATTTTACCAGCAGTGTTTTAACAAACTAAAAATGTTTCAATCAAAACTAGCACGAGAAGACACTTAATAATTAGCCCAACCGGTGGCTTTTCTGCATCGTACCATTAAAATATGTCAGAGCTTCCTGTGTCCCTCCAGTGCTTTTGTAAGAGCTGGTGTCTGTACAAACCGAGATCAGTGAGAGAAAGAAATGATGGTTCTGTCTGTGGTTTTGGTTGACAGCTTGATTTTATGCTGTGACTGCTACTCCTTGAAGCCACGGGCTTCTGCTCAGCAGCGTTAAGGCGAACATTGTCAAGGCCTGAAAGCGTGTGTGCAGAGCTGCACTGTCATCATGTAGACTGAGGGAGTGGTGAGTAGCTGGCCTCTGAGGCTTTAGCGAGGCAGCTCTGTGTTCCCACCAGACCTAACTGATCACTCACTGCTTTGATCAGCAAACCTCAGGCCAGGCGGCTCTACCATCAGCTCTCCGAACACATTAGGCTTGATTTCTTTCATGATTCAAACTGAAATTAGTGTGCTCCCAAAAAAAGCTCCATGCTGTGTTTACATGGGATCCTCCTCGAGTCCCCGCTGGCCTCTAATTGACGTGTTTGACTCAGCGCAGGGCTTACTTGTGAAACAACAACCCACAGCTATGGAAACCCTGAGAGGCAGCTTTAAAAAAAGGAAGTGGAGGTTGTTCAAGGGAATCCGAACACAGGTGCAAAGAAAAAAATCACCTTTTATTTAGTTAACCTCTGTGTGTCTGCAGTTACAGTTGTCATGTATAAAGAATCCCTTACACAAGACTGCAGGTACCAGATAAACTAAAATGATTTAAATGCATAAAAGTAAAACATGTGAAGCACAGGTCTTTCAGTTACAGTCTGGAGATTCTTGGCATGTTTCCAAAGCAGCAAACTATACAGGTACAGTAAATCCCTAATAGTAAGAGTAAAAAACTTGTACATTTAAGAGCTCAGTTGTTTTGGCTAATGTCTCCGCTCTTAAAAAAACCCCAAACTTTTAAAAACTGATAATTATCCCCAATTATCTAGCTTTTTTAAGCCCAAGAAAAATGTCTAGGGCCATATGGAGTTTGGCTTAATGTCAAGTTTAGGAGGGACCATTTATAAATATTAGGAATGAATGAATGAAGTTACTTTCACATGTGTACATGTGTGCAGCTCTCTTTCTTTGGAGATGCTCATATGGACCCTGTCTCTGTTTGATACTGCAGGTATATAACAAACTCAATGGAAAGACTTCCACAAACAGCTGGAAGCAACAAACTGAACTTCAGCTCCTGTTATTGTTTTGTCAAAACCTGGGTTAGATTTATAATTTAGTCTCATGAATCTGACCTGTTGTGCCTTTAGTGCTGTATAGTCTTACCTTTATGGAATTTTCAGTTCCTAATAGGTGTATAATTGTTGAGCATTTGTGATTTTGGCACACACTGTGTCGCTCTCTGTGATGTTTTTTTCATATTATTGGTGACACTAAAATGTTGAAAAAGCCTTTCCTAAATTGCTTCGCCTCAGGTATGCTGCTTGTGCATGCCTATCCCTTAATGTGACAGCATGCAGTTCAGACTTGTGACGTGTTGAAACTGATACAGAAATGGTCATTCTTCCTAGTAAGGTAGAAAGAAAGTGAGCAGAGTGCTCATTCAGACTTGAAGTTGCCATGCTCAGGTGGCTGCAGAATAACGGAGAGGAGTGCATCTCTGAAAGGGGCTTAGGAGGTCTGAGCACTCCTCTGCAAGCATAGCGAAGCAAAAGATAGGCTAATCACCAATCAATTATGCCTCTCAGCCAAGTCACGACAAGGTACCGGTATTAGTACTCTGTAATCACCTGATATCAGCCATCGTATCTCACTAAGTATCTTCTCATCTGAACCTGACCAAGGACTTTATATTTGACGGAAACCAGTGACACATGCTGGTGGCATGGAGTCTGAAAAATGAAGCAGTTTACAAGGCAGAGAGTTGCACTGGCTAGATGCAACTCTCTGTCCACACTAAGGAGTGAACATCTGGATCTCTCTGCCTCTGCTGCTTTGATTTTAATCTTTGTTTTGTGTTCTACATAATTTTCTGCCACAGGCCCCATAACTTCATAGAGGTACAATGCTGAATCACTGAAATGCTGCTTTGATCCATCCTGTAATAACCATGTAGCGTTTATAGTGTTAAAAATGTCTCATTCCTGCTGTGTTTATGTTGCATACAGTACATCAGTAGCGAAAAAGCACTTTTATTGACATGTTACACAATCAGTAACCACACTTGGTGTGTGTGCAGCTGAGCAGCAACAGCGATTCTTGCTCAGTGCTGTGGAGGAATCTTGGCTCCCTGATATAAATTCACTCCAGCTCAGTGACATTTGTTTGCTTTCAAGCTAGGTTTGCTTGTACAGGGCCTTGGTTTCAGTTTTCCCAAACTGAACCATGAGTTTCTTGTTGTTCTGCCATTCGGATGTACAATTTCTGGTTATCATGTTGCATGGCCTTGTGAGTTTGAAAGTCATACAGGTCTTAAAGCAGCACAGCCTCTGCCAACTGAGACACTCCTGCCACCACATGCAAAAGTCTTAACATGGAATGCAGTGTTTGCTTTTCCCCAGACATAACAGGGGCCATGCCAGCCACAAATACCCAGCAGTGACTCATCTGTTCATTTAGCAGAAGTCCTGAGAATCACTTAAGTGTTGTTCACACATTTTAAACTCATGTTTTCCTTACTAATCGATGCTTTTGGCCATGCTACTTATTTTTGTCTTTCTGGAAGTGGAGTCATACTGAGGCAGAGCTGCAGAGACGGACTGGATGATTGTACACATTTTTCTTGGAAACAAGTTGTAAATACAGCCACTTGTGCAAATATTCATGCAGCACTTTAAGCTTCTGAACAGTGTCGTAATTTGATGAAGCCCCTGAGCTTTAGAACCACACTCATTGCCATTTTCGGACTGACAGGTGTCAGCATATTCACTCTTAAGAATTTCCTTAGATCTGATTTGACTCACCAGGCTGAGTGCTAATAACCTCGCCCAAATTTGTGATTCCTGGGCGTTGGCGATGACAGTCTGGTCATGCTTTGTATCATTATGGGATTATTTACTCATGATGATAATTATTCAAAGGACTGTGTAATTATCTGTTGATACAAATTACTCAGTGCTGTGTATGTTTTCTGCCTGTCTCCACCTTTTCATCTACATGTTTGCAACTAAAGACTCATCAGAATAAATCATAGTTGGAAAATGTCTGACTTTATGTACACCAAGGGCTTTTTCTCAGAAACCATTAAGCTCTGTACTTCAGCAAAGGTTACAGCTGCCTGAGTCACCCGACCCTTTGCGAACCCCTGCACCCTTTACTTACTCTTACTACATTTGTCAAGCTTTCCATCCTCACTAGAAGAATACTGTGATAGTGGTGACAAGTAGGACTATTAGACCATTGTGGTACATATCTGTGTGACTGTAGCATTTTTTGATATGCACATAATGTTCCAGTCACTGGTTTGTCAATTTAAATTTTGTAGACATGGAAACAATGAAAGAACAAATGGCAAGTGAGTGCCCTCCCTGTCAGCCAATCATATTATTTGATAACTTGAAAAGCACTCAGAGAGGGCATACCTCCGCCAAGGAGCTTCAGTCGACCCCCAACACAATCTCCCAATTCACATATTTTGTATGGAACGTTAAAGATACAGATGTAAATACATACGGTTCAAATGTCCTACCAACAATGCAGCCTTCACCATATCTGACCTAATGAACAGGGGTGGCCTCTAGCGCAGCAGCTCCTAACAGCCTCCCAGCTTCTTAGACAACCGGAGATAAGAATGCCAGCCCAACCGTGAGTATGTCGCTCAGGAAGGAAAGAGAACTCCGTCATTGTCGCTGTCTGTCACATGGAGCCCCAAAATGTCATGTAGTCACAGGGGGTTACCCCAAAAACAAGAGTGCCCTCTGGTGGCTTTTACAATAAAACCACATTTAATTGTCCACCCAAATACACTTACATAGAAAAAAAAATCCTGGTTTCAGACGGGGATCCGGATCAGTCCCAAAATTTCATCATTGTGTCCCATTTCACACGTCCTGAAAATTTCATCTAAATCTATCCATTACTTTTCGAGTTATTTTGAACACAAACAAACCAACGCCGGCCATCACATAACCTCCTTGGTGGAGGTAATGAAGCATGCTACTCTCTGTTGCTCTCCATTTGGCCTTCTTCTGTGCACCTTTGAGTATCAAAAGTTGCTTTAATGTTTATTTATTGCATCTTATTAATGTTATGTCAGTTTACCACTGAGGTGATTTTACTTGCTTTTTCATCTAATGTTCTTTTCTTTTTCTCTTTGCCTGTCAGAATGGATCACCAAAATGATCAATAAATATCAATATCGACAGATGTAGAACATTGCAATCATGATACATTTTCAGTGATATCATTTAGCCATACTTGGCAATGGTACATGTTACAAGAAATTAGCTGTAAGGAAGAAGACGTATGCAAAACAAAAGTGCAGACACCTCAAAATACAATAGAGCAGGACAGATCTGCCAACGTTAGCCTAAACTCAGATATAGAGAAGCTCAGGACTGGCATTAACACATTAGGAAATACTACACAGTGAAAGCTGTAACCCCACAGGGTAACAGTTAGCTGGTGAGAAATGCTCTGTGACTCTTGTAGCATGTAACACTGGGTAAGGTGCTACTTTGGTCATTAAATTAGTTTGCCAGACCTGATAACATCTTCAGCTAATGGTACATTAGTGCAGGCAAATACAGAGTTTAATAGACTCTTTACAGTTTTTATTTATGTTTTAGGCAGGCTAGAAAAGAGCCACCCCTAAAAATGCTGACAATGGCAGACAGTCGCCCTGATTACAGCAGTCCCAGGCAGGCTGTAGGCATGAGGAGGAGCCGTTGCTAAGCTATGACTGGACAATCAATGTTCAGTTGAAGGATTTAGTTGTTAATCATTTGGGTTGTAAAAAAAACCATGCACTGAGAGCACATTAAGCATTTATTTACACTAAAGTGTAACTGATTGCTGCTTATGAATACCTTTAAAATCGTTTCTGAAAGTCACCTCTGATGCAGCAGCTTTTTGCATCTGTGCAGTGCCTTTTCTGTTGAGCTGCACATTATTCACAACAAACAAGGAACCAGGAGAAATGGTTTCCTGCTTCCACTACTGACTGTCTAATAAAGGCTCTACTGTGGTTATAATGGCATTTTCAGTGGATTTGTGATAATACAAAGTAGAGTTTCATTTACATATCTACAAGAAGTGAGACTTAGCCGTACACACTGACTAACATGGCGACAAATTGAATGACAAATGTATCACAGGGTCCACTTCTCCTTTCCAGTTCTTTCTCATGGTTGTGAAAGCCTTGTGTGTTTCACTCAGATATCTTCATTAACACTAAATGTCACCCAGGTGTTACATAGCATGAGGCAAACTTTTCTTTGATGTTCTCCACCTCGGCTTGATTTACTGTTTGTGTGCGGGGGTGTATGTTGAAGTGGTTTAAAGCCCTTCCCTAAACGGCTTCCTTCAGCCACTGCTCCTCGCTCTCTCTTCCTTCTTGTCATTCTCTCACACACATATGCAGTGCTATGTAGGTCTTCACCTGTGGGACACAGCAGCTTCATAAAAACCCCAGCAACCCCAGTGAGCTGACTCTGATGTATCTGACTGTCCCTGCTGTGGTCAGAGCGCTGCTTGCTGAGCTCACTGTGGTGAAGCTGCACAAAAAAAGTTTTTTTCTTCGTAGGCTGTTTTGTATACAGAACGGTTTTGCTTTGACCTTCCACTGTAAATGTGCTGTGACAAAATACTTTTATTCTACATCTCTCATTTACAAATTCCCCAAAATGAACCGTTTGTGTCAGATTCTTTCAAATTCAAGTCATGACTGATGATCAATAGCAGCCAACAATCACAAAAATTGTTGACACTTTTCTGCTGAACCGCAGGGTGTGTTCACACAGAGCAGATCAGAGACCAGAGACAGGTATGAACACAAAATAAAGTCAATAGTAAAACATCTATTATATGTAGAGACCCCATGTTTCTCGTACTGGTGGAACAGCTGCATCTGCGATGCAACCACAAATCAAATCGTTGCCATGGCATTGAAATTCAAAACACAAACCACACAAACCCTGTATGTCTCCTGTGCTGTTTGTTCACACATCAGCAACATTTGTAAAGAGCTAAAAGTTATGTATTCAAAATTATAACCAAATGAAAAACACAAAAATGTTTCTTTTGCTATATACTGCATTCTTTGTATGTTTGCATTGAAAGTTGGTTAAAATGTACAGATTTGACCTTTAAAGCTGCATAAATACAGGCTTAGAAGGCAGAAAACACATATCTTGGTAACGTTTGACACACAGTGTTACATAGCCATACATACTTTGATCTGCGAGGAGCAAATCTGATGAGAGCACTGCATTACTTTTTTAACGTCATTGCTGTTTAAGGTAGGTCCCCTGCCTTTGCCTGAGTCGGCTGGGATAGACTCCAGCCCCCCCGCGACCCCACAGAGGATTAAGAGGTGTATAGATAATGGATGGATAGATGTTTAAGATAGTCACTGTTTAAAATGATAAATACTGATTACTGGATCACAGTATAAGCAAATCTTTGGTGTTTCATCCAGGAATGTTGGCAGCCACCTTCAAAGACCTGTAATAATTAAGTCCTAATAGAGTGTCAGGATGCCGCATTAATGCACACACATACAGTAAGTGCTCCAGCACACACCTCTACCAGTCCCATCCCCCAGGAACAATATCTCATGCCGCGATGAGGAAGCTGCTTGCTCCCCAGAGATGAAAACCACATTAGCATGTACAAGTTCCTATCTCCTCAGTTGTGGCTAATTAGATTCTGTGGCTCTAATGTGAATAATCTGATGTGATGTTCTTTCTCCTGCTTATCAGCCAAACCTCCAGGTGATTCTGAGGTAAGGGCGGAGGCATGAATGGGTAAATCACTGTTCTCTCTGTTTCTTTCATTTAAACGGGTACTTAATCTCTGATAAAGCATTGCACATCCCAGTGAATGGAAACTTGGTTAATTGCCGTGGCGTATTACACAGAAACTGAGACATCTGTCCTCACCATTAGCTGCAAGCTGCTTTGCTCTCTTTGAATTACTCACTGATGACACTCTTCAGTTATACAGCCACAGAAAGCAGATAGTAAATACAGAAACCACACAGTAAGCACAATGAAGACACAACACCTGTCAAGTGAAGGAATAACTCTTTTACAAGTAGCTTGGACTCCCTGGTTATGGTTAGGAGGAGCCCCGCTGTGTGGTTTGTTCATGCTTTGTATGAAAGGAGTTGATGCTGTTGTCATTCTACTCTTGCTGCATATCTTCCATGCTGCTCTGAATGTCCCACGATGACCTGATGCTTCCTCTGACGTGTGATCCATAATTGATCTGCCCCCAGCCTGTGTTAGCATCTGTGCTTTACTCACTTTCTCAATTCCTGGTGTGACATAAAAGTATAGTTACTCATCGATACACCCTGACCTTTCAGCAGAACAAGCAGTGGGAGTGGAAAAAATTATAAAAATATCCTGTTTAAATGTGTTGCTGCACCGTACAGTAGGTAGGTTTTATTGGAAAACACAACTAAGAGACATTTACGGCTTGTAAATGGTAAAAATGTAAATGTGCTCTGGGCTAAAGAGTTTCACAGGAAGTTGATGCACTGATAAGCAGACAAACATCATCGCGCCTCAAGGTGAGCGTGTTTTCGTGTTGTCTAAAATGAGAAGCACTCACTCAGGTGCAGCATGGTGACAGCCGTGATTGAGTGTTGATTTAGACAGTCATGTCTTCATACAGCTGTTTAAAACTGTTAAAACAGTACAAATGTTAAATCATCAAGTTCCATTTCCCAGTTGTTCAATGGCATTACATCATGTATTAATGATTGTCCACTTAGATGTTTCAGCAGGAGCAGAGTGAAACCACTGTTAAAGCTGATAAATGAATTATGTGCTTTTACTGCAACATCATGTCAGAATATCTGCTGTACAAAATAAATGTTTAAAGAAACCAGTTTTAGACTAGTTCAGATCAGCCAAGCTAGTTTACAGGTTAAACTTACCAAGAGTGACAATTTCAAGAAACGGCTCCATAAAGATGTCTATTGTAGTGACAGACACACGGACAATTATGTCTCAGCTATAGGAGTTAAAGCATCTTGAAGCTAATTGTTTTGGTTTTGTGGCCCGTAACTTCGCAGATTGGTTTAAATTGACAGTCAGATTATCTCCAACAACAAGCAGCTTTTGTCAGAGGAAACGCTCAGATAAACCCACTCCATCAAACAACTGACAGCTGAAGCTAGCGGTGCTTGGTGAAGAGAGTTTAGCATTTAGCAGCTAAACACTGCTGAGAGCTAGCTAGCAAAGAGCTAACGTTGCTCTGTGTTTTCTGAATGTGCAACCAGACAACTTTAGACTAACATATGTACCAGAGGGCTGCATGGTGACTCGGTGGTTAGCACCGTCGTCTCACAGCTAGAAGATCCCCGGTTCGCGTCCCGGTTAGGACACCTGGGATAGTTCTGTGTGTGGGTGTGTTTCTGTGTGTGGGCATGTTCTCCCTGTGCATGCAAGGGTTTTCACCGGCTACTCCGGCTTCCTCCCACAGTCTAAAACATGCTGAGGTTAACTGATTATTCTAAATTGTCCGTAGGTGTGAATGAGAGTGTGCTTGGTTTTCTGTCTATATGTGTAGCCCTGTGATAGACTGTTGACCTGTCCAGGGTGTCTCCTGCCTTTGCCCAAGTTGACTGGGATAGACTCCAGTCCCCCCGCGACCGTGCAGAGGATTAAGCGTTGTATAGATAATGGATGGATGGATATTCACCAGATCAGCTAATTCTACATACATTTCCATAGCATTCTATTTGTGACTTCAGTAAATGTTTAAATACAAAAGTTTATTATAGTTTTATTAATGACGTAAAATGTATTTTTTTACTTCCACAACAGCACAAACTAGTGAGAGAAAGAATATATATTTCCATTTTCCATTCGTCGGAATGTTTCTCTGAGTTGTTGAATGTCTGTTTAGATGTTCACTTTATCCAGTCACACAGGGAAAATCTAAATAAATCCCTACTTTTTTTCCACTGACATTGTTTGTACCCAACTCCAGTGGCATCTCTGCATTTCATTATTTCTCGGAGCCCTCACTTGCATCTGTTTGTACAGTCAGAGTTTCTACAAAGGTGTGGATTCTGAACAGTTCTCCTTTTATTTGCCATCTGCTACCAGAAAGCTTCTCAGGATCCGCTGCCTGGCTCATTCAAACGCAGGCGAGAAGCAGTTTCTGGCTTTCTTATCGCTGCTGAGCTTTGTAGAAGCACACCGTTACTGCACACATTTTACAGTATAAATGAGTGATGTATTGAGTGCATAATTAAATTTGCCTTTCTCTCATGTGCTCTGTTACAGACTCAAAGCTCTGGTGTCAACTGGAGGTCGGAGTGTGCAAGCAGCATGTGACTGGTGAGTTTAAACAAAGTGTATACAGTCCCTTCACATGTACACATCACAAGTTGAGGAAAGCAGCGTGTGTTTTACTGCCCTCTGCTGTACAAGTGTGTAAAAAGTGTGGCCAAAAAATGCAGGTTTAAAAACTTGAAATACTACTGAAATCTTTGTCTTTACCACCTAACAGCGTTTTAGATGTGACTCTGATTAAGCCTCCTGTGAAAAATCATGCAAATTAAATGACAATACCTTAAATAGTGAATACATTAAACATTTTTATCAAATTAATTTCTCTCACCTGATTGAGGGCTAATTCACAACATGTGTGTTATTATTGTTGTTGTTGATTTTGTTGTTATAGATATTTTTAATTTAAACAGGCAAGTCCATTTAATAT
Source organism: Dascyllus trimaculatus (assembly GCA_024666655.1). Classification (NCBI taxonomy): domain Eukaryota; kingdom Metazoa; phylum Chordata; class Actinopteri; family Pomacentridae; genus Dascyllus; species Dascyllus trimaculatus. The sequence continues at coordinate 5,317,526 of CM045453.1, read as the reverse complement.
TTGAAAGCTTTTTTACTGGAAGGACTCCAGAGACAAGCTGGCGGTTTTAAAAGTTACAGACAAAATCCTACAACAGCTAAACCAATATTTAAAACCTCATGAAGAAATGAAAACAAAGTGTAGCCTTAGAGCACTCATTTTCATATTAAATTATGAAATCCTTTAACTCTGCCATGGAGATCATGTTCCATCTGCTTGAAGCAGAAAACATGATGGCTTCCTTTCCCATCTACTTCTCTGCATTAGGCGTGGACAGCAACTAAACGTCATGTGAAATGGGAAATACTGTATGTTGACAGATAATTAGAGCTATGATGAAAGTTCGACTCGTTTGGAAATTAGCAGCGTGTCGGTGGCTTTAATTTAATTACAAACCCCAGTGTACTTAGGTGAACAGTTTAACTTATTGCTAATGCGTCCATATACAACACATCATTATGATCAAGAGCTAGTAAAAACACAGTGTTGACGAGCCCTCTCCAAGCCTTCAAGTAGAGACACAGGATTGAAAACCTTACTTCACAGATGTTTGTAACTTGTAATAACCAAGAACATGCATTGTAACATGCGTGTACCATTAGTGTGAATTCAGTGAGGTAAGACTGCCAAATATTTAAAGCAGACTGTAGCTTCTAAGGTGCACCTGAGATGAAAGTTCCACTGCCACACAAAGCCAAATTATTTACGTAAAAACAAACTCAAATAGGCCGAGCACAGAACCCTGAGGCTCTCCATTACTACAGTGAACCTGTTTGAACTATCTCTGTCCACATAAAAACTAGATGTTCACTAACAGCACACAATGTCTGAAACGGCACTGGGGGAAAGCCTGTTTTTGGCCATTGAACCGTGTGTGAAGGCATTTGGCAACATCGGCTCTGTAGAGCAAATAAGATCCCTTGAAATGTTGAATGAAGGCCAGTGAGTTTATTCATTCAAAACCTCTGCTGTTGTTGCTGCAGGCAAGAGCAGTGTTATCAGCAAACAAGCAGACAAGGAGAGAAGTTTTCTGTCCCAGAACCTCAGCTGAAAACAGGAAATGTTCCAATTAGAAGGGAGCTGTTGGGCCCGTGCAGTGGTTGTACAGCTGAAATCATTTGCATTTAGGACTGTGTACTTACCCACTTCGTATTTTAAGCTCTCATCTATGCCAGAAGTAATTTCTTAAAATCTGTGTCACTAACCTCGCAGCACACTCTGAGACTCTTCCATCTGTCACGCAGGCTGTTTTCCCATGTGGACGACCCGTTCCTGGACGACCCTCTGCCCAGAGAGTTTGTCCTCTACCTGCGACCCAGCGGACCTCTACAGAACCAGCTCTCACACTTCTGGCAGCAGAGCAGAGTCACTTGTGGCAAAAACAAAGCCCACAACATTTTCCCCCATATCACTCTCTGCCAGTTCTTTATGGTGAGTTAAACTGAACTTCGAATTGACTTTTTATGGCTGCTGATGGCCTAAATTAAAGGTCAGTTAAAGGTTGTGCGGTGGTAGCCGACACAGAGCAAATATCAGTTAAATTCTGGATGCATGATTCTCTTTTTCATCTTTATGTGTAAAGCCTCTGTCAGACACGCAACCGTTATGTAAATGTGACGTGTGGTCTCATGTCTGAATTAGAGGCATTATGGGACTTTACATGAAAGTCACAAAGGACTTATTACCTCAGATGCATGTTTACTACTTGTAGCCTGTTTTGTACAAAAATTAAATCACATGTAAACATGTTTTTTTTTCCCTTATCATTCTGGGCAAAAGAAGTTTGAAAAAACAGCCACAGTACATAAAGACTATTATGCAGCATGTGAGCAACACAGCTGATGTGCGTCTCAACTTCAAGAAGGCCTGTGTGGGTTTATTGTAGACAAGCAGTGTTATGTCATGTTAAATGTGTCTCACCAAAACCCACTGTGTGCATCCTTGATGTCTCACAAATGTGCTACATTTATTTCATAAAACATTTTAATTTTTTTCCATTATTTGCATCCATGTTTGCTAGGTTTTAGTCTGCTTCATTCTTGTCTTTGCCGGCACATTGTTGTGTGTGTTACCTCCACTAGCTCTCAGTGGAATAGTGGGCTGTTCTACAAAGCAAGTCTGACCTGGCCAGACTCTCTGTGTGTAAGATGGCTCAACAAAACCTCAAACTCCAGTCAGAGAAAATGAGCATCTCAGCGCTGGTTATCAGCTTCCTTTGTTTACCAGGTTTTCTTCATCAGGCTCCCATAAAGGGGGGCTTTGACGTGTCATTTGACTGTTCTTCTGCACAAAATGGACAGATTGTGTGCTGCCAACCTCGGTCAGGAGGAAGGTTGTTATAATGCAGAGCTATGAGTGATTTAAAAATGTATTTCAGCAAAATGTGTTGTTAGGTAAGAGTGGAATGCTGGTAGAAAACAGTCAATGATTAATATAAGTTAATCTATTTATTTTACACTCAGTGCTTTCAATGCAGCCACTGCATTAGAGCTCTGACACTTTAAACATCGTACATTTAAACATGATATCAAGAAACATATTTAGGTCTGACACTGTCCTAGAATGAAGGATACGTGGAAGTGACTTTAGCTTTTTGCCAAATCAAAGTAAAATTAATGCTACTTGAATGTTCTCTGTGAGAAATACCAACAGAGTAATCAATGTGCTAATCTGTGTTCCAATAGCTGCAGTACCAGCAGAGTAAAACAGGATTGGCAGCAGATCAGAACCAAGCATTAAGACATATTTTTGTGTTTTCTGCTTCACTAACTGAATACATGTAGGTTCCCATGGTAATGTAATATGTACATTTACCGCAATTATTACTACATAGCTTTGTTCAGTGGGATTACTACCCTACAGCTCAGCAGGCTACTCCTAAAAACACTGCTTCATAATGTTATTAGTGGTCAGAAACTCAGTGGTGCAACTTTAATGTATTGTTATTCTCAGCTTGTGTTGTGGATGTTGAAAAATGTGCAGGAGAATATTTCATTATGACATCAACATTTTTTCATGTATTTCTTAAAAATTTAAGAATATATGAGAATTTGAAAAGTTATTCACGTTTTGAACCAATATTCCAGTCAACCGCCTCTTTATGGCAGCTAACTTATAAGTACTCTTGTCTTCCCTTCTACACAGTGTGCAGACCACAAAGTAGAAGCTCTGTGTGAGGCCCTCCAGGCCACCGTACAGCAGTGGCGGGGTCGGTTTCCCAGCCCGCTGCCTCTAGAGCTCTACACATCTTCTAACTTCATCGGTCTTTTCGTAGAGGAGCAGGTGGCCGATGTCCTCAAGCAGTTTGCAGCTGACTTTGCCACAGAGGCTACCAGGAAGGCAGGTAGGAACTACAGGCATTAGGGATTAAAGGTGCACACCATATACCCACAATGCCCTAGGTCTGGAACATATTAAAGATCTCAGCTGCATGTCTTCCTGTCAATCTGTCCCACCTTTCACAATCTGTCATCATCACTGTATGTTCTGATGCTTTAGAGCATGTCAACATCAGTTCAGCGTAGTCACTGTGTAATGTGTGGTGACCAGCTCTGTTTCCCACCAATGACAGCCAGTGATTGGTCCAGATGGCAGTCTTGTTTAGGTCATTAAAGCACTCACTCAATCTGCCACTGTGACTGGTTTTAAACACAGGCGAAAATTAGAGTGACTGCCCAACAGTATTTCAGGCAGCTGAGTGCCAAATCAGATTAGAGCCGCAGTGTTAGCACTAATGCTCTGTCATATTTCTGCTTCACGGTAGAAGTGCAGATTAGAGCGTGCAGAGATTCAGTGTGGTTGGTTTCACTCAGATTTTATGCAGTTTTAATTTACCACAAAGTCTTTATGTGAATATTTTTGTGCAGATCACAAAAAGAGCAGATTCTCTGTTATCTAAACCCAATCACTGTCTCATTTTACATCTCCTCTCTCATCAGAAGTCCATGTGGAGCCTCACAAGAAGCAGCTCCATGTAACTCTGGCCTACAACTTCCCCACCGATCACCTCCCATCGCTGGAGAAACTGGCTAAGGGCATCGAAGTCAAGCTGGGTTGTGATTGGTTGGCTGTTCTGTTCTCCCGGGACATTCGCTTTGCTAACCACGAGGTAGCCAGTATTCATACCAACAATTCCCTCATAGCTGCTAACGAACAGCACCAAACATACTGACATGCGATGATTTGTCACATGTCAGTCAGTAACTCAGCCAGTGATTGACATGCCTCTGATTGTCACATCTGCAGACCCTGCGGGTGATGTACCCCTACATGCCACAGAATGAGGACGAGCTGGAGCTGGTTCCTGGGGATTTTGTCTTCATGTCTCCAGTGGATCAGAGCAGCACCAGTGAGGGCTGGGTGTACGGGACCTCGCTGGCCACCGGGCTGTCCGGCCTGCTGCCTGAGAACTATGTCAGCCTGGCCGATGAGTCCGACACCTGGGTCTTCCATGGGTGAGCACAGCACCTCACACCAACATCAGAGGAGCCCTAATTACCTAAACAAATTACACTGATGAAAAATCATCAACATTACTAAACAAATACAAATTAAACAGCCATTTAACATTAAAAGCTACTAGAATAATAAAAGCCACTAAAGTGTGTTTATTGCATAATAATGTCCACGCCAAGGATGGACATGCCACTCTGTTCTATAGTTGGACAAATAACCCTGAAATTTAGTATGGAATATCTTGCTCCCAGGGGGTAATTCCGGCTAATTTTGGTGAGCCTTTCTTTGATGTAACCACCAACATGGCAGGATAAACCTCCCAGCAGGAAACAATGGCCCATTTACACTTTTTGGACTTGACAGTTTCATGACTGCCTCGGGCACACAGAAGCTAAGCTGTACCCTAAAGCTGCAAAGGTCAGATGATTAAGAATGTATGTATATGTCAGTCAGTCAATCAAAAATACTCAGTCTGTGGTGCCAGCTTCTTAAATGTTAATATTTCCTTTTAGGCTATAATAAACTATTGGTTGGTTGTTTGTTGTCCTGTTGGTTAGACAACAAAATCTATTTGAATGTGCTAATATCTATTTTTCCTACCCTGTTCTAGAATTCTAGATTCATACACTAATCAAATAACTGATATTAATAACATTAATTTTACAGAAAATCGTGGAAAATTTGCAGTTCAACAGATTATGTAAACAGATGTAGCATCACGCTGCTGGAGCCCTGTGATAATCCAGCATTTACCAAGATGTCAGTGTTTGATGTTGTACACAAGCAGATGATGGCAGGTCATGTTGAGCTCTGTCTCGCTCCCCAGAGGATAAACCCTTTCATTGTGGTAAACCTTTTAACATTCGGTCAACACCATCATGTATCTTTCGACACCATACAAACAGCACAAAATGACAAACCCTCCCTTCATTAGAGTTTCAAATCGACAACATTACACCTCTACCACTGCAACATATGGTGATAATTCCTTTAGCACAAACTTTGAATTATAGAATTGCAAGGAAGAATATTATTTTGAATTAGTTGCTGTTTATTCTGCACACCTGATGTCTGTTCTCCTTGTCCACCACCAGCTCCCACTCCTTCTTCAGCTGTGGGCCCAGTGACAAGACCAGTAAAGAGAGAGGGATGTTTGATGGCCTGCTGGACAGCCGACGCCCTGATAACACCAGTCCTGGAGACACTCCCACCCTCAGTCTCATCTGCCACCCAATGCAGGTAGTTTTGTTTTCATGGCTGTTAATTCCTCTCAAAATTTGTATAATGCTGTATCATTTCAAACCTAAAATATGTTTTCAATAGAATTTCACTCGTATGCTATTACCTATTCAAATATTCAGAAAACCTCATCATTTATTGAAGCCTTTTATTTCCAGCAGGTCCTGCGGATCAGTGGTGGTCACTCCCGACAGCCCAAGAGAACACTCTTTGTCTGCCGGCACGGTGAGAGGATGGATGTGGTCTTTGGCAAACACTGGTTCTCCCTCTGCTCAGACAGTAAAGGTGAGCACTCAGAAGCCTGTAGCTCTTGTTAACTACACCAGTCACGTCTTCAGTCACATGGAAAGAATTTTATAAAGTATTGCAGGCTCAGACTGAAGGTTTGAACTCCACTGTGCACCATAAATATATTAACCACTAACCTTGAATTCCATTTGAAAAGAAAAAGGAAGGCTACAGGAATAACAAAAAGAAGCCCCCTTAGATGACAGCATGCTTTTTTTGCTCTGCAGGCAGATACGTCCGTTCCAACCTTAACATGCCTCCCAGTTTGCCTCTGTGGGGCGGACAGAGAGACTATGACATGGATGCTCCTATCACTGTGTTCGGATCCACACAGGCTCGACTAGTAGGTACGTCACCACTACCGATCTGAATGATGTGCAACACCTGGTGTTAGAGGACTACAGGAGGTCTGGAACTTTGGTTGTATGAATGCAAATGTCCTAAACATGTGCTGTTATTCCAGGTGAAGCCCTGTTAGAGAGTAACACAGTGATAGACTTTGTGTACTGCTCTCCGTCTCTGCGGTGTGTTCAGACTGCACAGAACATCCTGAAAGGTGAGAAGAGTCTCTTCAAGTATATGTGATGGATTTTCCAGTACTTTCTCACTGTCCACCAAACACTCTCACTGAGACGTCTCAGAGACATTAGAAAGTGGATCATCTGAGTCGTGTTTGTGATACAGTCTGATCAGCTGTGTTTGTGTTAACAGGTCTGCAGCAGGATGGTAAGCTGAAGGTGCGAGTGGAGCCGGGGCTCTTTGAATGGACCAAGTGGGTGTCTGGGACCTCCCTGCCCGCATGGATACCTCCCACTGACCTGGCTGCTGCCCACTTCAGTGTGGACACAACTTACAGGTGATGTAAAATCTACATTGTGTTGTTATTCATATGGAGTGTGGTTGATTAAATTACATAAATGTGTTTGTCATGTGCGGAACATCTCATTTACTGACTAGATCCTCGATCCCAAGATGATGTAATATGTACAGCAAATGTGTCTTCCTTCCATTAGTCATGCTTCATGTATTACCATTTCTGATTCCACAAAGGGAATAATCCTTTAGAAGTGCCAACTGATTGTGTTATTGTTTATTTTTTGACCTAAGGATACATGAAGTACTCTCTTTTTAAGAAACATAAACCTGCTGCTTTTAATAATCAGCTGACGTTATGATTAATCTTGTGCCGGTTAACCCCTTAGAGGCATATTTTAACCAACAAAATATTATCGAGAAAAAAATGGCCGTGAATAAACATTAAATGTAATTATAGTTACAACCTGCATGTAGCTGCATACATCTCCATACCCATGACCCATTTTTTTCAAATTATTCATGAACTCACCATGTTGATGTCTACATATGTTAATATTTATGCCATATCATTGCACATATATTAACATCTCTGTGAAACGATATTTCAATATTTTATCAAACCCAAGAGCAGAACTGGAGCTTAAAGTAATTTCTTCACCCGTTTTCTCATCACTCTGCTTCTTGGTTGAATAAGTTTCAAAGTAGAGCATTTGCCTGATTTTCCACTTCTGTTAGTAGGTTACTGTGTGTAATGACTTTGTTGAATAAAATATTTCCATTAGGTACTTTTCTCCCCCAATCTCTAAGGCAGACAGACATCATTGTTCTGATATTGCCAGATTCCAGGCAATTTTCCCTCCACAATTATGAAAAACTACCTCTATTGCTGGCATTCTATGGTGAAATCCATAACACTGTATCTGTTGCTTTTACTTAATATAAAGGCTAATCAAAACAATCTGCAAGTAATATATCAAATGATGGAAGGCCTGAATAACCTGGACTGTTCTGGAAAACAAACGAGATGCAGCAAGTGTACGGAGCCTTTATAATGACCAAAATCACAGCTGATTAAAAATAAAGGTAGGGGCCGCCGTAGGGCTCGCTGAGTTGGGCCGTTGCCATGTGGGAGCAGGTCGCCAGCAGCTGCATGTCTCTCTCTCCTCTCTCTATCCCCCTTCACCCTGTCTCTCCCCCTATTATTAAAAATGGAAAAACTCCCTCTAAAAATGTATTAAATAAATAAAGGTAGTGAAATGACCCTGAACACAGCTGAGAGCTGAGTTCAAATGTTAACTCACTTGACTGAACGTGACACTGGTAATCCTGATAACTTGTTTCCAACTGACCAGCTAACCATTTGCTGATCTATGCTCCCTTTACTTTGTCTTTTTTAAACCTCCCACACCAACCTCTCTTGCTATTCTCTCCCCCCTCATCCCCACTCCTACCCCAAGCAGATGACCACCTTTCCTGAGCCTGGTTCTGTTGGGGTTTTTTTCCCCCCTCCCTATCCTAGGGGTTTTTTGGTTTCGTCCCACTGTCGCTCACTGCTTGCTAACAGGGAATCCAAAAGCAACTTTGGATTGTTGGGTTTTCTGTTTTCTGTTCTTCCTTACTATCTAAATATGGAATATATATAAACAAAATTGAACTGAATTGAACATTACTTTGTATCTAGTGTGTGTGTGTGTGTGTGTGTGTGGGTGTGTGTGGGTGTGTGTGTGTGTGTGTGTGTTGCATATACAGTATATATTTGTGCAGTGGACAGTTTACATGCAGTACCTGCGGCTGTATCGGAGTTGTTCATCCACTCTCCCTGCCCTGCAGAGATAACCTCCTCTACTGCTCTGTTTTACTGAGTTGTCCAGAGCTTGTATTACTAGTGTGCTGCCAAATTTCATCTCTTTCAGTGAAAACAACAATTTCTAACCACACTGCACCCCCAACAAATGCCCCCACTCAAAGGCTCTCAACAAAATTTCCAATACCACTGCAGCACAGTTTTCTTACGTTGGTTTTCTAATAACTGCTATTTGTCTTGTTATAGACCTCTGATCCCAGTCAGCAAGCTCACTGTGTCCGAGTCCTACGAGAACTACATGAGTCGGAGCTATCAAGTGACCAAAGATATCCTGTCAGACTGCAAAAACACTGGTAAGAGACACGCAGCAGAGATCCTGTGCTGATGAAAGAAGCTGTTGAGCTTTTTTAGCTGAACTTTTTCATTATAGTTTTACATGCTCATGTGTTTGCGCACTGCTGATGTTGCATCCTGCCTGGGTTTCCACTGTCTGTAGGAAACAACGTGCTGATTGTAGCCCACGCTTCTTCCTTAGAGGCCTGCACACGCCAGCTGCAGGGCCGCAGCCCACAGAGCGCCAAGGACTTCATCCAAGTTGTCCGAAAGGTCTGTTCACTGCATTTCTTTTTTGATCTGGTCCATCTGTTTATTTTTTTCTGTTATACCTCCCACTTTTCAATCCATCAATCATTACTTCCATCTGGTTTCTGCTCTTCATGCCTGTTGTGGCTGGATGTGCAAAAACATGGGTGTGTGCACTCACAACTCCAGAGATGTAGGGAATCTATGTAGAAATATAAGAATGCAATCAATCTCAAAAGAAGTGGTTTAAAATCTTCAAAAGTCTTTGTTTTTATTCACTTGACTAGTGGATTGACTCAAACTAGTTTTTATAGAATCTTTAGCAGAGGTTCAAACAACTCTCAGAGACATGTCTGGATGTGTGAGCATGACAGCTGAAGACGTAACAGATCATTTTGCATTTACACGCTCTAGGAAATTAATTGAACCCAAAAGTCCTGCTAGTTAGGTCTAGATCACTGAACAGCAGCCTTAAGACCTGGTTTCTTCTGTGATTGTAAACATGAATCACATTTACTCTCAAACTCCTTCTTTCTCAGTTTGACCTCTCTAACCAGACTTAGTGAGCAGAGAGGCACATTTTGTTACATGATGTTTGTGGATTCCAAACAGACTAAACTTCCTCTTTAGATAATGGTTCTTTGTTGGGCTGCTCATTAGGGGAAAGTTTTTCGTAGCTCAGGTCAGTGAGGCTTTTAGTATTTGTCTGTGGGTTTATTCTGAAACAACAAAATGAAACATGCATGCGAAAGACTTAATTACAACAAAATACACAGCGCAATGAAGTGAAGTCTGCAAAATGCTCTGCTTTGTATTTACATGGTTTCAGCAGGTCTATGGTGCTCCCTGCTGGACAACACTGAAATGAAATACACCCTGTCGCTTTGTTTTTGCAGTGTGATGTGATTGGATTTAGCATGGAAAATTCACAATTCAGTCAGGCTCTAAAGACAAAAAGCAAACTATTCTGTGCGTCATTCATTCTTCCTATATTCAGTTTGGAATCTAAAACAGATGCATTCTCACTCACTCTCACTCTTTTTTTTCCAATTTCCAAATTTTGACATTTTGACATTCTAAAATAAATTAAAACACTTATATTGATGTTCAAGCTCATAATCATTACTTGAAATCAGGTAGTCCCATTCCCCGGCCCCGGGGCCTGGACTGCAGCCACCACAGACTGAAGTCTGGTCACCCCACACAAGCAAAACAGTGGAGCCCTTGAGAGGGCTGCACACATACCCACAGAACTCATATCCTGTAACTTACATGTTTCTTGCAAAACCTTTTTGCCCATTGTAGTTTCTTTATTGCTGTTGTTCACATATGGACCCATTTTAACAGCAAAGCTACCCCCATTTAACCACATACAACCAAGAAGAGGAGACAAACCAGGAAAAAAACTATTTAAAGAGTTCATTTATTGTCACAGCAACGTGTGCAGACAGTATGAAAATGTAGTTATATGTTGATAAAGAAAGTGATTGTACATGCTTTTATTAGTGACAGTGTGCATGATTTAGGTTTAGCTGACTAACTGGCTTCCAGCAATTTGCCAAGCCGAAATAAAGTAAGAGACTTGTGTCTGTGTGTCACATCAGTGTGAGACTGAGCCTGGCTAACCCTATAAAACCTGTCTGGCTCCACTACTGCCACAGTGTATTTGCCACGTGCTTATCAAGTGGATCACATGAAGTAGTCAGTAACTCCTGGTCACACAAATCAGACTAAATATCAAGATCAACGTTGGCCCATGGCCTGTCTCTTCATTAACATTTTTCACTTGAGTGTGCAACTGATAGTATGGAAAACACGCTGTTCTTTGTTTTTCTGTGCTGAACTAATAAATGAGCAACAAATGAACAAATCATTTCTTTAATTTCCATTTTCAAATTGTCAGTTAAATATGAAAGAAGTGAATGATACACACATCCTACATAATTATTCTTTTATTTAATGTTTTTCCATTGTGACACAGTAATAGATATACAGAGTAAAATACACATATATTGCATACATACAGCACCAGTCGAAGTTTGGACACACCTTCTCACTCAGTGGTTTTTGTTTATTTTAACCATTCCAGGAGACGACTTCATAAATATGATTAAGAGAATGCCAAGAGTGTGCAAAGCTGTCATGAAGGCGAAAGGAGGCTACTTTAAAGAATCTAAAATATAAAACATATTCTGGTTTGTCTGACACTTTATTGATTACTACATAATTCCATATGTGTTCTTTAATAATAATAATATAATTATTTATAATTATATTATTATTATTAATTCCATATGTGTTCTTTCATAGTTTTGATGTCTTTGGTATTAATGTACAATGTAGAAAATAATTTAAACCAATAAAAACATTGATTGAGAAGGCGTGTCCAAACTTTAGACTGGTACTGTACATATATACTATTTGACTTTGTTTCTTTGCTTGAATTGTTGCAGCCTGTGCATTTTTAAGTATTTCATACCAAAACAACATATACATATTTATACATATATCAAATTAAGTAAATAATTTCCTGCCTGCCTGACTGACAAATATATATAAAGAGTCAATCAACTGGTTATAATGTTTAAATACTTGCAACACAGTATTTTCTCAAATAAACAACATTTTTGAGGCAGCTGTAGACACACATGTATGCACTGTGATATGACATGTTGTTCAAGCATACAGACAATTGAAAACATATATTAGAGAAGTAAATAACCAAAAACTATCCTCCTTTTGAACAGTCTGGGCCTGACTGGTTGGATGTAGGATGAGGAATGAGGGCAGCAGATAGTCAGTAGTACATAAAGCCCAGGCAGCTCATTTAGTCATGAGAACAGAGTACTTTCAGTCATAAGCTGGCTGACTTCAGTCAGGCTCAGAGGCCTGTTGCGTCTTCATTAGCTCGTCTGCTGTCTGCTCTGATGCACAGAGATCAATAAACCTCAGTAGCACAGCAGCTGTTAGCCTGCTTTCTGCTTCACCACCATCCACACTCACACTCATCTGAGCTGGTTTTTACCTAAAGTAAGACTTGTTCCTTCTGACCTGGTTTTTAGTCTCTTTCATTGTGGCTCTCTGTTTGCCTTTGTCTGGGTTTTTCATGATCATGCTAGAAGAAGTACCAGTGTCCGAATATTTCAGTAAAAATAATAAAATGGTATGAAGTCTTCCATTCAAAATGTTATCAACTGCTTATTATGCTCAACGACCCCTTTAATACTGCTGTTATATCTGTTACAGTATTATTGTCACTGACGTGTGACAAGTGTGAAGTCATTTAATTGATAAAAGATCTATCCTTTAGAGACACTGTCTACTACTGAGTTTAAAAGTCTTCCTTTGCAGTGCTGTAAAACATTGCAGAGGATTTTAAAGTTAAATCTATTTGTTTTACAAACATTGCAGAACTGAGCTGAACTAAGTATTTTAATACAGGAAAAAGAGGCAACAGCAGAATTAGACGCAGATTATATATTATATGTTTTTTCTGTATATTGATATTTCATTTAAAGGATGATGGCTGTTTTACATTGAACACAACGTGATGTGGCCTTAATATATTTCTATCCTGGCTGGATTACACGTAAGGGCATATGCATGTTTTAATATCACTGCTGTATTTTGGTAGCAGTATTTGTTGTTACATTTACCAGTGGACCATGTTATACATTATAGAAGCTTTTGTACACCTGAACAGTCATAATGCCTGTCATACTTCATCGCCTCTCCAATCCTCAGAGCATGTGTTGTTTCCTTGAATTTCTTCTCCCCAAACAAACTATGAATTCCTCTGCTTGGTCCTCAGATTCCCTACCTGGGCTTCTGTTCCTGTGAGGAGCAGGGAGACACGGGGGTGTGGCAGTTAGTGGACCCTCCCATCCTCCCCCTCACACATGGACCAAACCACTCCTTTGACTGGAGGGAGACACTCCTACAAGAATGACACGGTCTGAACCCCTCAGCCTGATCATGCTGTGTTCCCACAGACTGCAGTGACATGTTTCGGACCACTCCTCCTCCTCCTCCCCTCAAAAAAAAGAAAAAAAAACATAGAACTTTCCTCTTTCCAGCCTCATTAGCAGCTGGTGGCTTTGCAGAGACGACTGAAGCTTCCTGCCTAAACATGCGGAGCTGAGTCCCAGCCAGCGAACGGTGAGGTGAACTGACTGCATTCCTCCATGAGCGGTTCAGCAATGACTAACAAATGTCCACACTCAAATATCATCATGTTACTACTTTGTGCAAGCAGAGGTTAGGCTGGGTCTTTGGTATTCAGCTGGATTATGCTTAGATGTCAGTCTCAGGAAATATTGTGAAATTAGCATTACAATTCTAAGATGTTTTCCATACAGCATGAGAGGTGATCAAAAAGTTCCAGGACTGTGCCAATAAAAATCAATGGCTGTGCCTGACTTACCTTTGGCTGCCATCATCACCAATACAGTCTCCTTGTGCAGTCACACTACTAACAGCACTCGTGTGTTGCCTGTAACGCTCCCTAAAAGTCCAACACCGTCTGTGATGAGGGCTGAATCTCTTAAAATGTGTCAAAACAGCAACTTTTTAACCTGAATCTCATTTTGGGGAAGAGAAGGAAGTCACAAGGAGCCAAATCTGGTGAGCAGGGTGGGTGTGGGCCAAAGACACCTGTGTGTAATCACCATGCTGTGACTGGTCACACAGCACACTGGAGCCCTACATGTCATCACACCCCAGTTAGGATCATTTGTGCTGAATGTTCTCCCTCAGGACTGTCAGCACTGTGTACTGACAGTCTGACTCTGTTGGATAAATTCCTGGTGCACAACCACATGAATGAAGAAGACAATGAGCATGCTCTTGTTGCTCTGCTGACCTGTGAATGCTGTTGTTTCTTCTCTTGGTGGTATCTGCAGACACAGCCGTCCTCACCAGTGATGATCCTCCACATGAAGGATGGATCATCCAGCTGCTGACCGACGCAGAATTTAATATTTTCTCTCTGCTCTAATTTGCGTCCAATAAAAAAACCCAAATATGCAGCCACCAGTGGTCACAAAAGCATGTGTGACCCAGGTCATACATGTTGCATGTCTCTCCATACATGTGCACCACAAGCAATCCCTGAACTTTTTGATCACCACACTCACTCTCAGATGTCAAAATACCAACATTAACACGGCTCAGCTGTACTCTGGCTTCCAACATACCTCACATGCTAAATGTTAGCCTTCATAATCGTTACATGTTAGCCTGCTACCTTATCTTTTTACAGAGGATGAACCGTTGTGATGTGAGGAACATGGCAGTTTTTCACCCACTAATGTTCAGGATCCAATGACAAACATTAATGCATCAACTATTAAATTTCGTAAACTTTTTTTTACCTTTACTCTGTAATTTCAGTTGGAGTTTGTGCTTATTTCACAAAATTTAATGAGACTGTGGAGGAGCTGTAATGGGAGTGCAACATCTCCCCCAGCAGCTCTGAATCACAGGGCTTCTAACCAAGATGAATACAGATGGTATTGATTGCTCGAACATAAATGGCATCTTTTGTCCGGCTTGCCCCACTTCAGTAGCTGAGGGAAAACATGTCAGCCCTGGCTTCAAATCTTCATGAGGGACTCTCCTGATGCTTCCACTGAATGTGGCCCGTCATTGTTGTCTCTGTTATGGCGCCACATGTAGCACATCAATGACAGCAGTGTCTTCTACAGTTCATCTGGTGTCTGTAAAAACGGAACAGTCGCAACTATAACAGCACAACCTGCACTATTGACAATCATACAGTAGCTTCTTGATTCTGGTCCAGCAGCAGACTTAGTGTGTTTGTTATATGTTGTTCAGAGGTTCACAGTAGCTGTATATAACAGTATTTTGAAAAGGAAAGTCTTCCAGTTGTGTTTCTATTTATTAGTGAGCATTTCTTTCAGATGTTACAAGCAAAAATATGAAAAGAGGATTGTCATTTTTAACAGCATGCAAGACTTTACACTCTGTATCTCAGGTGTTCACTGCATTTAACACACACGTATATATGCAGCTTTGAAAACTGTCCATAGATTGAGTGGCTGTGATGTTGTGCCTCTTAACTGAAGTGATGTCTCCCGATGTACTGACTGCCCACTCGTAGCTGCAGCAGCACAAGCTCCATCAGTAAACAGAGGAGGAGAGTTTGCTTCGGCACATGTAGCTTCTTATTTTCAGTCAACAGGACCGACCACCTCTCAGTTTAGCTCAGCAGCAGTTTGTCAGCAGCTTTTTCCCAGCGGGGGTTGTTGTGGGAGACGTGGAGTCGAGCACGTCTTCTGCAGGGATCTGTTGACTCTGCCAAAGCCTCCGCTGGATGCTGATCATTTTAATGGAATAGACTGAGACACATTAGGGAAACATATGCTTATTTGATTTCTTGCTGAAAGCTACAGTTGTGCTTGAAAGTTTGTTGTTGTTTCCGCATGAATATGACCTAAGACATCATCAGATTTGTACACAAGTCCTAAAAACAGTTAAAGAATGAGAACACAGTTAAAAAAAAGTTTGATATTTGTCATTTGTTGGAATTTCAGCCCATCCTGTGGAATGTTTGTGTGTTTCCTCACATGAGCTGCTCGCTTCAGAACCTTCCACAACATTAGATGAAGGTCATACGTTCGGCACTCACTGATGTGTAATATTGGCTCATCTTCCTCAGTAAATAAATGACCAAGTGTAATATTTCTGTGTCGTTTGTTTAACTGGGGTTCTCTTCATCTACTTTAAGGACTTGTGTAAAATCTGATTATGTCTTGCGTCATCATATTTAAGCAGAAATACTGAAAACACTGAAGGGTTATTAGCTTTTGAGCACCACTGTAGATCAGTCTGATACCATCCTCATGTCTGTCCGCTAAACGTCACACTCCAGCTAGCAAGCATTTGGCTTCGCTAAGCTAGCCCGGCTCTGTCAAAGTTCAAAAATACCCCTATCAACACTTTAGAATTTTATTAATTACCATGTTCAATATGTACACATGGTCCAAGCTTATTTTTTAGCCTTTCAGTGGGCCAAGCTAGCTGTTCCTCTGGCTTCCATTTTTTAATGCTAAGCTAAGCTAGTCCTGTGCTGGCTTTAGCCCATGTGAGATTCTAAATTCTCAACCAATTTTGGCAAGAAAGTAAAAATGTGTGCTTCCAAAATGTCAGATTATGAATTTAAAGAGTATTCAGAGCACTCCAGACTACCTTTGCTGTTAATGTTAAAAATAAAAACTATGGAAACATGCATCATTACTTGATTTAGCCGTAACAGCGTATTTGATGAGATCAGGCCATTTGGAAATCTTTCACTGAGAATAGTCTGCCTTTCAGGATCCTCATCTTTAAAATGATTCAGGACTAGAACAGCTACTTGGAAAACCTAATAACATGATGCTTGGCATGCACTTGATGCCTGAGTCACCATAGTCCATGTTGTGAAAACAGAGAGCTCAGAACAACCATCTCAGCTGTTTCTTTGACAACCATTTCCAGTAACACCGTTGGATCCAGTTAAATCTGGCTGTTAAAATTCTTTGTTGACACAGGTTGGGTGGGAAGAAATACACTGCTCCCACAGAAATGTGAAAGGTTTTCTCTATTTAATAAAATGTCATTTTCCTAACATGGAATACTGGAGCATCTTCTATTGGATTAAAGAGTGTAAACTGTGTGTCTGTAGAAAGAGATACATTCATTAAAACTCCAAAGGAAGAGAGCTACATGAGGGAGTCTCAGAGGAAGAAGCCATGGTGCTCCAGTGTTTGTTATTTATTGTCTGAACATATCACCAAATGTGTACAGCAATTAATTTAAACATCCTTCTTTTAAAATCAAAATGTATTTGTTGGTTTGTAATTTAAGATGAAGAGTGTGTGTGTATGTGTGTGTGTGTGTGTCAGCTATGTGTTAAATGTATTTCAGTTTTGAATTGATCTCCTTTTTCTTGTTATTGAGTTATGAAGGATAAAGCTGTCCTTTTCAAACAGCTGGAATATTTTCATATTTGGAGAACTGTGTGGGCACAGAAAGTGAGGGAGGTCAGTCTCTGATCTGTGGCGACAGTTTCATTTGCAGTTTGTTCTGATAAAACGTGAAAAAAGCATCATTTTTCTCCACAGCAATAACATGACAACACAACCGGTTTGCAAAGTTACTATTTATGTTTGGTTTGCAACTATGTTGCAAAAGCTGTAAAGGAGTGTACATCAATAAAAGTCTACATCCTGATTTGTTGAGTGAGTTATTTTAGTAGCATATTTCCAGGCCTGACAGTGACAGTCCACCACTGGTACAGACTGAAATGTAGCAACTATTGAATGGATTTCGACTACAGCGATCCTCTGACTTTTCCCCCAGTCCACCATGAGGTTCATGACCTTTTCATCTAATGCCATCATCAGCAGGGTTAGAGACAGTTTTACAAGAGTGACCAGGCTGAGGCCATCAGTGATGTTGGGTTTGGCACAATGGCTTGTTTGTTTTGTCAGTGAATTGCTGAAGGCCACATAATCATTTTGCTGGTCTCACTCTTATTACTGGTTACACAGGTAAGACTGAGAACTCATATTTTGTTGACTTAAACCTGAAATGGTTATTGAACTTCTGCTTTTTAGCTGCAGACAAAGCTCATAAGGTAATAACCATTTAAAATCCATGAGACATAAGATTCCATAAGATAAATACACATAGGACTCAAACTGAATCCACAGTTAAAAAGTAAAGTACACATTCTTTATTAAAAAATCAAACGTGCATTCTTAAACTGTCTATACACTTTTCAGTGACTAGAATACAAAACCTTTGAATTGCTACAAAATCAGTGTGAACATTCTGTGGGGTGGTCAGACTTTGGTCTGTGGTGGCCGTGGTGACTCTGGATGTTATGAGTTCCATTGTGTGAAAATTCTAATTCAAATGTTTGAATTTGAAATAAATATGGATCACAGCATTCAAGAGGGAGCAGCTTACAGGTAATAAAGACCTGTAGGAAGGACTTGGTGAAAGGATGGAGGATAAATCATAAAGTACACCAGTCAATGTGGTGAGTATCTAGCACTAACTTTTCACTTCAATAAGCAATAGTTGGGCAATTTTTAAAGTGTGCTTTTTTGATGTCTCATATATACTTTAATAGCACTTTCTGCATATATATGAGTGTACCTCCATCCATCCATCCATCCATCCATTATCTATACATCACTTAATCCTATGTAGGGTCAGCACGTCAAAGCTGGGACTCCACCTAGTTAATAGTGGCTAAAGGAATAGATGTAAACATCTTCATATTGTTACAGCTTTTACTTTACACCCTCAAGTTTTTAAGTCATACAAAACATGACAAAAATTGATTTTTACCATATGGTACCTTTAGATTGTGATACAGGTTACGTTGATGATATATAATGTGTATGCTGATGGGTGCATTTTGTTATATCCCTTTGGAGAGAACCACCCGAGCGTTAGCGGTTTCCATTAATTCGTCAGCCTTTATGCTAAGCTAAACTAGCTACTTGCTGGCTTGCACCATAACAGAAGAATCCTGATCTAGCTATCAAACCCTAAGCCAGAAAGCACATATTTTGCAAAATTTAAATCATTCATCCTGAACATCCTGTTTGCATCATGCTGTTACAGTTGGTCTTTGGGTGAAACTGGAGCCTAAGCTGATGGAGAGGGCTGAATGTCGCATCATATCACACACTGCTGATGTGGACTCAGAGCCTCTGAAGTGGCCTATAGCTCCAGACGGCTACATCCCAAACTCTGTGATCCGCAGCTGGAGGTGGAAGAGACGGAGCCAGACAGTCTGCCGGGATGAAACCTTCCTTCATGATCTTTGTCCAGTGGATAAATTCAGAAAAGACAGCGTGAAGGGTGTGACCACAAGAGCTGTCTGGTTTAGTAAAGATGGTGATAAAGAGGAGGAGGAGGTGATGGTGGTGATGGTGGAGGAGGAGGAGGAGGAGGAGGAGGACGTGGACGAGGATGAGGAGAGGAAGGAGGAGGTGATGGTGGTGATGGTGGAGGAGGACGAGGAGGACGAGGAGGACGAGGACGAGGAGAGGAAGGAGGAGGAGGGGAAACAGGAGAAGGTAGAGAAGGAGGAGAAGAGGAAGAAGGAGGAGAAGGAGGAAGAGGAGGAGGTGGAGGAAGAGAAGGGGGAGGAGGAAGAGAAGACAGAGAAGGAGGAAGCAAAGACAATTGAGCTGAAAAGAAAGAAGAGTGGAAAGGAAGATGAGAAAAAGATGACAGAAAAAGTGAAGGCGGAGTTAAAGGACAGGAGAGATGAGAAGGAAGATAGGGAAGAAGACCAGGTAGTTATGTTTGTCCCAGTGAAGCAGTCGAATCAAGTCCAGACTGAGACGACTCTGAAGAAACAACTCCACACTTTTCCTGAAACAAATGCAGCTCCTGAGAACCAAGAGGTCCATTCAGATGTCCTGTAAGTGTTCTAACTGGAAAATGACCTGCAATCAATCTGAATATCTTGTGCAAGTTCTCAGAAATCAAACAAGTGAATTTATGTGAACTTATATTTAAAAAATTCTAGACCTGCCTCCTGTGAGGAAACTGGACGTAAGCCTGACACGTATCCACTCCAATATCCTTCTGTGCCGAAAATACAGAGGACGTCTAGCTTCATTTCTAAAGGTACCCACAAAATGATGCTGATAGAGTTATTTTTTCCTGCATGAGTGAAAGTGTGTTTTGCCCCCTTATTCGTAACTTATTTTTTTAATTCCTTAGACCAGCTGGAACCTCAAGTAGAAAGTCCTGTGGTGTCTGCTGTTACTGTCATCCCAAAGATCCCAAAGCAAGGTTACAGTCAGCAAGATCACATAGTGTATATACAGTATTCATTTAGAGCAGGGATACACTGGGCCTCATTCAAGAACCATTCATACTCAGTGGTGTACAGATAATGAATGGATGGATGTTTTTAAAGATTTTAAAGTCTCCAGTCATTGATTTAACCCCTAAAAATGCATCTGTGTCTCAGAGTACTCGGTTTAGAAGTGAAACAAGAAGATTTTAATCTGAGAGGGTCTCCAAGAGAACTTGATTAATACTGTATTCATTATATAAACTACTCAGCCACAACACTAAAATTCCCTGCCTATGATTGCATAGGTCCCCCTTGTTCTACCAAAATAGCTCTGACCCATAAGTAGATAGGGCTTGTTCCTGTGCATCCCACAGATGCTTGATCGCATTAGGATTATTCAAAAATGAGGCAGAGCGTAAGTGGAGCTGAGGAAGGCCATGCAAATGCCTCTGGGTCATGGACTGTCAGATGATGGCACAAACTTTTCAGTCAAAGCAGCCATGCTCTTAATATTTCATAATTTTAAGCCTTAATACAAACTGGCATGTTATATAAAAATTCACTCCCCATACAGTTGGCAAGAACAGAGAAATTAGCGCTTAAGACCAAACCTGTTATTTTGTACCAGTGTAATCATGTTTATTTCTGCTGTAAACTGGGACATTGTCAGATGGCAGTCTTTGGGCATTTTTGCTCTATCTTGACAACTTTTAAATTTTTTGTGAAATTTGGTATGGATATCCATAATCCCCTCAGAATGAATTTCAATCACTATGATGGTCATCTGGTTTTTGTCTAACGCCCTCATCAACTTAATTCTTATTAACTGATTTATGAGCAGACCCTCAAAGTCAAAGACATTCCCTCCACCATCCCCTGCAGTGCTGTTGTACATCTACATCTTCAAAGATCCATTAGCATAGCTGTAGACTGTCTTGTTGTGAATGTAATTCGCTTACAAATGGAGTGAGAGCTGTAAAATCATGAACCCATGTGGAGATGTTGATGAGAATATCAACATAGTTATTCACCCCAGGTCTGCACAGCTATGATTTTTGCTGAATCTGATTTGGGACATTACAAAAAGTCACAGAAAAAAACTGACGATCAGGATGAGAATACAAAGTGGTTCTTGTCTGAGGCCCACTGGTTGTTTCACAGTTTAACAGTTTCTTGAAATTTCACATTTTTTGTGTTTCATGTATGTTTCCATGCTTGTAGAGCTCAAGAGTACTACATACCAAAACCAAGCACCTCCTCCAAGTCCAGAGGACCCTATACCCCAACCAGAACTGGCCCCTTCAGAATCCTTGCCAATCAGGGATCAAAGCTTCCCTCTTTCCTTGACCAAACATGGCAAAATCAAAGATGAAGTACGGGTGGGCCTTGATCAAAAAATCTTGGTTCTCTATAAAAAGTCCAAAGTCCTCAACAAGAGCTTGTCTCCACATGGAAAGTTCTCTGAGTTTCGTCCTACTTATAAGGCTCCACGCTCCACTGTTCAGACTAGGAGTCCTGAGGTAAATCTGAAAAGTGAACTGGATATCCCTCTGGCCAACAGGACCTCACAGTCCCCAACTCAGATTAGTCCTGAGGGGCTGAAAGACGAAAGGCACAAGTCCTTCTGGACTGGACTGGATATCCCTCTGGCCAACAGGGCCTCACAGTCCCCAACTCAGACTAGTCCTGAGTGGCTGAAAGACGAAAGGCACAAGTCCTTCTGGACTGGATTGCACATCCCTCTGGCCAACAGGGCCTCACAGTCCCCAACTCAGACTAGTACTGAGGGGCTGAAAGACAAAAGGCACAAGCCCCTCAGGACTGGACTGGATAACCCTCTGGCCAACAGAGCCTCACAGCCCCCAACTCAGACTAGTTCTGAGATGCTGAAAGACGAAAGGCACAAGACCTTCTGGACTGGACTGGATATCCCTCTAGCCAACAGGGCCTCACAGTCCCCAACTCAGACTGATCCTGAGGGGCTGAAAGGAGAAAGGCACAAGTCCTTCTGGACTGGACTGGATATCCCTCTGGCCAACAGGGCCTCACAGTCCCCAACTCAGACTAGTCCTGAGTGGCTGAAAGACGAAAGGCACATGCCTTTCAGGACTGGACTGGATATCCCTCTGGCCAACAGGGCCTCACATTCCCCAACTCAGACTAGTCCTGAGGGGCTGAAAGACGAAAGGCGCATGCCTTTCAGGACTGGACTGGATATCCCTCTGGCCAACAGGGCCTCACATTCCCCAGCTCAGACTAGTCGTGAGGGGCTGAAAGACAAAAAGCACAAGTCCTTCTGGACTGGATTGGACATCCCTCTGGCCAACAGGGCCTCACAGTCCCCAACTCAGACTAGTACTGAGGGGCTGAAAGACGAAAGGCACAAGCCCCTCAGGACTGGAATGGATATCCTTCTAGCCAACAGGGTCTCACAGTCCCCAACTCAGACTAGTCCTGAGGAGCTGAAAGATGAAAGGCACAAGTCCTTCTGGACTGGATTGGACATCCCTCTGGCCAACAGGGCCTCACAGTCCCCAACTCAGACTGATCCTGAGGGGCTGAAAGACGAAAGGCACAAGCCCCTCAGGACTGGACTGGATATCCTTCTAGCCAACAGGGTCTCACAGTCCCCAACTCAGACTAGTCCTGAGGGGCTGAAAGGAGAAAGGCACAAGTCCTTCTGGACTGGATTGGACATCCCTCTGGCCAACAGGGCCTCACAGTCCCCAACTCAGACTGATCCTGAGGGGCTGAAAGACGAAAGGCACAAGCCCCTCAGGACTGGACTGGATATCCCTCTGGCCAACAGGGTCTCACAGTCCCCAACTAGGACTAGTCCTGAGGGGCTGAAAGATGAAAGGCACATGCCTTTCAGGAAAGGACTGGATATCCTTCTAGCCAACAGGACCTCACAGTCCCCAACTCAGACTAGTCCTGAGAGACCGAAAGACAAATGGCACAAGCCCATGCCAGAGTGGAGGAAGATCCTGTACAACCTGATCTCTGTTCAAGGTTTCCGTTCTCCACGGGCAGCAAGGTTCCATACTTTAGAGCATCCTGTGAAAATTTCCAGTGTCACACAAACTGCAACAACCTTGCCCTCTCTGCATCCTGGCCAGGCAGAAGCACATCAGAGGGTTGTGCAGAAGATTGAGATGAAAGACACCCTGGAACTGGCCTCCTTTTACATTTACCATGTTATCCCAATGGCTTCCCAGCACAACTTCTTCACTTCAGAGCCCTACGGGAGGACTCAGTATGGAAGGCTGCAGTTTGATTGGAGGAGGGGATCCAAGGAGGAAAATCTTCTGATAGTGTCCTCAGATAAACCCAAGCATGGTGCTCACATAACTGTAGATGAAAACAAGGATTTCCTCCATCTTAAAGATTTTCAGAGCCAGGAAATGTCTATCAATTGACCAGTCCTTGCACCATTGCATTACAAGATTGTTTGATCAAACAATAAAATAATCTGTTGCAAAGTTTTTTGCCCACATTTTTATTCACAGTGCCTTCTTTGTTAGCGTGTGTCATCTTGAGATAGCAGTACTGGTTGGTTAATCCACTCCATTAGCCCAGATTGATGTCAATAAATATTGGGTCAGTCAATATGACATTTTGTTCTTGGTCCACAGAATGAATGAACGTTGTATACCACACAATTTTCCATTCTCTAGCAAAATAAAACATGGACTGAATTTGACAAAAAATTGGTACAGACACTCTTCCCACACAACAACTTTGTTAATCTTCTGTTTTCTTAAAACCACCAGCACTCTTTGTGATGTTACCTGTAGGTTTTCTAAGGAGCCGTTTTGAAGCTCAGTGTGGTGACTCTCTTTATCTTGGCAGAGCCTGACTAATAGCCTTTTCACACAGGACACAGCAACAGCACTGCTGTGCTCTAAAACTCTTTATTTCTAATGGCTTGTGTTGCACCACAGCAATTTGGCACCTGGTAAGCTCATGCAATAGAAAAGAGGCATCCAGCCAGGCGGATGAATAGCTGGTCCCTGAATTCCCTGAATTACAAGAAACAAGCTTTTTTCTGCAAACTTTTGAGACTTTGGAAACAGATGGGACCATCTGTTGCTTAAAGTGGCCATACTCTTAATTATGCATAACTTTAAGCCTTGTTTCAGTTTAAAGTGGTGACATATAAAAATTCACCTCCTATACTAGGGGTGTCAAACTCAAATACACAGTGGGCCAAATTTGAAAACTTGGACAAAGTCGAGGGCAACATTGATATGTTTATATATATATATATATATATAACAATAAAACTCGCCTTTACAGCAGTCTCACTTTGTGATACTCCTTTTTTTAAACATAGTCTGTTGTGAAACCAAACTTCTTTTCATCTCCTCTACTTTCTGGATCCTTTGACTCATGTCCAGGTCCTTGTACTTGTGGTGGTGTTTCGTTTCATAGTGTCGTCTAATGTTGTTCTCTTTGGTTATAGCCACGGTGATGAAGTGTTCGTCGGAGTCCGACGGCATTAGCGTGGATATCTCTTGCTGGTGGTGGCACAGTAGCAGTGTCCTGGCGTGCCGCTGGTGCAGATGCTTAGGAAGGCGGCAGCGGTGGCGGCGGGGTGTGGGGGTGGTTGGGTCAGTAGTAGCGTGTGGTTGTTATGACTACTGTCAACAGAGGAGAGGGTGTTTATGGGTCCTGTCCTGATTGACACAGCAAAACACCAGCAGAACATTCTGGGATTTGTCGTATTAGCAGTTCATGTGCTGTATAATACCGGCGGGCCAGCTTTAGCAGTCATCTGGTATTGCCTCACGGGCCAAATATAATTACACTGCGGGCCAAATTTGGCCTGTAGGCCAGAGTTTGACATCTATGTCCTATACAGTTGCCATGAATGGAGAAAATTAGCTATAGAGACCAAAACAGTTTTTTGTACCAGACCATAAATATGTTTATTTCTGCTGTAAAGTAGGACATTACAACACTGGGATCTATGGGGACTGACTTAGTTTTGGAGCCTCTTTCAAGAGGCCACTAGAGGAAGTGCACTGACTACTATCTGATGCTTTGCCAATACATTCAGGTCCCCCATACAAATGAATGTAACTTTTAAACATCAGCAGTTAATGTTGTCATTTTGAGCATGTTAGCATACTGACATTAGCTTTCAGCTTAAAGCACCGCAGTTCCCAGGTGCAGCCACAGCTGCTTGTATGGCCGTCCTCTTGACATTAATATGAAGATATAAACTGACAGTCTGTGCCAATATCATCTTTTTAGTTTATGACAAAAGTTTTAAGCAAGCACACACATCTTGGTAGCAGTTTGTTTTCCAGGCTGTTTTTGTGTTGATCAGTTCAAATAAAACATGAAATCAAATCATTTAACACACATACCTTTATTGGCAATTGTTTCTTGACATCAGTACTTTCATTTTACATGTTGATGTAAGTGTCAAAATGAAGACACCATGTAAATATTCTGTTATTAATGGACACAGTGCTGCGGTAACACGTCTAAACAAAGAAGTATTCTACGTTAATTCATGCAGAAATTAAAGCTGAAAAAACAAATATGGCTAATGTTACCTCACATTTTATCATGAGGTTAAATTAAGCATAATATACAACAAAGGCCTATAAGAGAAAACAAACAATATAGCATCACACTACCTGTACAAATGCAGAATGAATGCTTACTGGAATTTATCAAAGAAACAATACAGGCATTGCTGTATGCAAGGCAGATATACAGTTTAATTAGGCAGAAATGATACATTTAAAAAGATAGCACTTAGACTGAAAGAAAAATAATGACATTCCAGGATTTCTTTTTTTCATGAGGGAAGTCATTCAAGTCAAAAGGTCGCTTCTGGAAACATTTAAGGTTCGACATGTGAAGTACAGCATGTTGCAGGACAGTACAGCAAACACAAAAAGGGTTTTTGTAAATTTTGTAAATGACCTGCTAAAAATTTGAATTGCTATGGAAGACTATATCAACATGCATTGCATTTACCAGAGTGCATATTCTTCAAATTACACTTATGCATCTCATAATTAGGACATCCATATTTCAATTTACAAGAAAACCATTTGATTATGGGCTCTCATAATTAGTTGTGACATACCACAGACTGTAAATATAAAATGGACGTAGCAATCAGTCATTGGTTTTTTAAACTATTTTAAAGCCTCCAGTATAGAATTTGGCTGTTGCATTGCTGCTCTCTAAAAACGGAATGAAATCAGGGAGAGTTGGATCTGACTGAACGCGCAGTGTCCTGTCAGTCACAGGCAGCCCCGCCCTAAAACACATCCTGCTTTATCCATTTTCCTCAAAATGGGACCAGAATTTACATCATGAACATGCTGCTATATTAAAAGAGTCTTAAAATTAGCAATTAAGTCCATAAACTTGTAAGGAAATTGTTTACTGAAGTAACAGACCAAGTGAGAAGTAGAGTTATTTTCTCATAGACTTCTATACAAACAGACTTCTTTTATCAACCAAAGGAGTCGCCCCCTGCTGGCTGGTAGAAAGAAGGCACTTATGTGTTGACTCCACTTCTCTGACCCAAAGGCTATGCCCATCTTCTATATATAGTCTCAGAGAGACACACACTCTGTAATTATGAGAAATGTTCTCATAAACATGACAATCTATTACAAAAATAGAACGACACCGCAGGTAGGAGGTTAATATCACATAATGAGGAGTAGGTGTAATCACCAAACAGCATGAGAAACGATTTTCATAACCATGAGAATGATAATCATCATCTCATGCTGGCAAGGTCTTAGTCTGAGAATTACTGAATGAGAAGACAGTTAGTTTTAAACCTCAAAATTATGACAAAACTAAGTCATATAATTTAGAATAGAATTATGAGATGCAATGTCTAATTTGGCTTTGTTTGATGAATGCAATGTGCTTCAATAGAACTACACCACAGCAAACAAGCATCAGCAGCATGAATGGGTTCATAATTCCCATTTAATCAAGTTTTGATTTGGTGTAATGAGCGTGGCAATACAGCTGTAAACATCTACTGTGGTTTAAAGAAATGATCAGGGGTCTGTAGCCAGTTCACCTTTACCTTTTCAACAGTCCACTCTACTACTGTACATCCACAACTGTAGCATTTACACCTTTTAAACCATCATTTTAAAACTCTTAAGCTCACAGCTGACACCTTGTGTGATACAGCAAGACATTCTGTAGGGACATTACACCCATACCATCAACATGCAATATGAACAAGGCATAAAACAGGACGACAGTTCACATTTAAAAACAGAGCAGGAGGCTGAAAACTAATGTAGGGACGTGTAGCTCCTCATACAGATTCAGTGCAAAGCTACAGAGATCTTAGCTTCACTCGCTGTCACAGGTGGAGTCAAACTAAACGCTCCCTCCAGCTTATTGTGTTTATTAAATATATTCTCGCTCTGTTAAAGAGGTAGCAAAGTATCAGACCTTCTCAGCTGGAAATGCTGCTGTCAACATGAGCTGAATGAAGGTCATGCAGGAAGGGACATGTTTATTTCTAGGAGGCCAAACACTAGTTTCAGTGGTCTGATAAGCACATAAAATGAGTATGACAAAGTTCAAAAACAAAGTCAATAATAGCTCTGAATTTATTCTACTATTTACACTTCTTTCAAACCTGTGCACCTAAACGAGTCTCCCTCCACTGCAGTGTTGCCTGTGCCGAACCAGAAAATGTGCCCACAAACTTGGAAACTCATCTTTGGTACCATCAAAAAAAAGTCTGCTAAGAGATGAACTCTGCTTTACCTTGTCTTTTATGTCTGCTTGGAAGAAACAATAATAGATGAACCAGCCTTGAGTGTGAAGGGAAGATATTTGCATTAATTTTAGTGGCTTTGCAGTTGATACACTGCTGTGCTAAAAAAAAAACAAAAAAACAAACAGAAGCGTTTGACCATGAAGATATCAGCTAGCCGTGAGACTGCTAGTGCTGATGAAAACGTCTGAAGGCCATTTTGTGTTTCTCATTGATAATCCCAGTGAGGTGGTTTCTGCGTGGCTCAGGAGATGGTTCCATGAGGTACTGTGAGTAAAAACAGGCCGGAACCAAGACCAAGAGTGCTACAGACAACAGGGTCACAAAACTGAGAATGGCAGTCAGTAAAGCAGCTTTGTAGCACAACTTTGGTCCAAGCAGTGTTTGAAACCCTCACCTGGTGCTACAGAAAGTAACCCATCCAGCTCTCAAATCAACATCAAATGCATACCACAGAGAAGGACTTCAGTTTTTACTTGACACAAGGTTGTGATTGACTGCTCACTCTGGACCCCGTCAGACCGTTGCAAAGCATTATCTGGCATCGTTGAGTTGCCTGGCAACAGTCAGGATCTCCTTGGCTCCTTTGCTCAGCAGTAAGTTGGCCAGGTCCACCCCCAGCCGCTCAGCCCTGTCCTGGACATCACCCGGGACCTTGCTGGCTGTGACTCCCACTCGCTGGACTCGCTCATCCACCTCTTCTGAACTCTGCAACACATGCACACATTATTTAAAACCTAGTTTGTGCTGGGAAGATGAACAGATTTTTAAGTCAACACAGTAGCCATGTCCAACACACTGTATACACTCAGCGGTTGGTTACCTTGTCACCTACAGTGATGCTTGTCTGCATGGTTTCCTTCAGACTGTCTGATCCGTCCAGACTGTACACTGCCCCTGTCAGGTAGAGCTGGAGAAACATTTGAAAAACAATTTGACCTTTAGTTTTCATGTAAAAAGACATGATCTGGATTCATGATCTGTTTCAGCTTTATGTACACATGTAAACAGTGTGGCCCTTTTAAATGGGGTGGTTAAAGTGGGGCACAAAATGAAGCCAGCAGCACTGAGAGTTTGGAGATTATCAGATTTGCACAACACGATTACTGTAGCCATAAAAATTACACTTGAGAGTAGGAAGGAGGAGAGGCTGTACCCATAACAGTACTGTTTGTTGTTCCTATGTGGAGTGTCAACAGGATAGTTACTGGTGCTGGACTATTTACAATATTATCATGTGTGTATTATAAAAATGATATCAATATTTATTTATTTTAAATATCACCGGTATCACCAGTACCAGTACAGGATAGCACTCATACTCTAGTGGATAGGGTCAGCATAACTTGGAACAACTGTTCCTGTTATTTTATGTATTTTTTACTCAGTTGAGGGAGTTCTCATAGTGTACTTTTACCTGACAGGCTGCATAAGCAAATGATAAAAAGGCAGAAAACAATGGTCTGATGATTACTTCCAAAGCTCTACAGCTGATGAATCCTGCAAGTGACATCTATCATTTCGGCGGATAATATTGACAGTCATCAGCCAGAACTGAGACACACGACTTTGTTAGAAATCAAGGACACACGGTTTCAAAAAAAGACTATGACTTTGAGAGATAAATCTGCCACAGTTGTTCTTTTGTCAGCTGTACAAATGCTGTGCTGGAACAGAAAGCTTGACGAGCATAGCAACAGTAACTCAGGGGGCGGAGCTTAGTCTTCAGTACCTGGGAGTCTTTGACCTGAGTGTGCACCGCCACCGGAACACTACAGCCACCCTCCTGCAAGTAAGAGTTAGTGTGAATACACAGGGTTTCCCATATTAACACAATGTGAAAACAAGTCAAGGGATATGTGAGTGAGTGTGTGAGTGTGTGTGTACCAGGTGTCTGAGGAAGGCTCTCTCAGCGATACAGCGCAGCACAGTGTCAGGGTCATGGAGGACGGACACCATCTCCAGGATGTCTACATCTCTGGCTCGAACCTCTACGGCCAGAGCCCCCTGACAACACACACACACATGGATGTACTGTGTTACTATTATAAGCCATTAATTAACCTTCTCACCATGTTCTCCATCCCACTGTTCCTACCTGGCCGACAGCGTACATACAGTCTTCAGGCCCCAGGATCTGCCAGTGGAACAGAATCAGACTGTTAGATGAGAAATATTACTCAAAGACTTTCCAGGAGGACTTGATGCGATCGTCTACCTGGCTGATCCGGTTCTCCCAGCCCATCCTCCTGAGGCCAGCAGCAGCCAGGATGATGGCAGCAAAGTCATCCTTCTCATCCAGCTTCTTCAGCCGTGTGTTCAGGTTCCCTCGCTGAAGACTGCAGCTAAGGACAACACCTCCAAAAGCCAAATCTACAACTATAAATATATCCAGATGAATAACAACACATCAGCTATGCCAGCTCTTATCTTCTTATCTTGAGGAGGGCTATGAGGGGCTGGCATGGGGCGAGAGGCTGAGTGTACCAGGCTATGGCAGGTCTACACAAAGAGACACACAACCCTGCACTCTCACATGTATGATCAATTAGAATCACCAGTTAACCCACCCAGTGTCTTTGGACTGTGGGAGGAAGCTGGAGCACCTGAAGAAAACCCACTGGGAGAACATGCACACTCCACACAGCCAGACCTCAGCCGCCCTGCAGGCTCAAACCCAGAACCTCCTAGAAGTGAAGCGACAGGACTAACCACTGATCTGTTATTCATAAGTATAATTTGATGAATATACTGCAGGTCTCTGAGGGCTGTGGATGGCCTGTTTACAGTTGAAGGGTTTCCATGAGATTTTTTTAAAAGTCTGCAAATACTGGCGTGATTTACACAGTAATAACAAATTTGGCATTAAAATTTGACTAAATTCTAGTTATAGATGAGTGCAGTTGCATTTTTGCAAGTAAGAACTTCCAATTCTTACCATCAAACATTTACATTTACGCATATGAAACAAAAGAGGTAACTTCATGACTTACTTATAAATATAAATGATCCCTGACATGGAGACAGGACTGGTCAGGATCTAATGGCTGCAAATGCCACCGTGTCCTTTTGTTGTGAGCCGTCACACAGAAATCCCCTTCTACCAGCTGCATTTAAATCATTAGTTCCATAGCGGCCGTCCTCAGGTTGAGTTCTGAGCTCCGTCAACATTTGTCGCCATTTTTAATTTTACTGTAAAAGTTTGATCTGTTGTTAAAGGGGAAGACTGTAAGTTGCTGTAATTAAATTATCATTACACATGCTTAGAAAACCATAAACTAATAAAAACATGTCGTCAGCTACACAGTCAGCAGATTTGGAGCTATTACTGTTAATTATTTAATATGGGTAATATTGTTTTATGGGACCTCATGGGTGAACTTTTCCCTCGAATACACCAAAGCATTTCGACTGATGTCCTATTTAAAGGGCCAGTTCACCCAAAAATATGACTCAATTACAATCAGAAACTAGTTCAAGTGTTATATTGTAATTATAATATTAGAACCTGATATCTATCCATCCATACAGTTACCACCCCTCCTATTCCCTGCCACCTCCTCAACATGTGTGCAGGGTGTGAACATAGACATGAGACAGAACGACTGTTGTAAGAAAGGATACAATATCGTTGAACTTCAGGTGGGGGAATCTCTTCTTCAGCTGAGCAGCACGGCGCAGCGAACTGGTACCGATCACGCTGCACAGACACACAGCGGGAAGTTAGTCATCCTTAAGACATGAGTGGAAAACACAAGCAGAGCCGGTTCAGTCTTCCGTCACACCGTACCTGTTTTCTGGAAGGGAGTCCAGAGTTTTCCCCACATTCTGCGGATGTAAAACCACTGCATCATGGGGGTTTTCTCTCCTGAGAGCAGCACAAAGCAAAGCACACAAGTGGTTACAGCTGGTGAAACAACAACCACAATAAGACTAACCACAAATACTAAACTGACCTCAAGACACTAAGTAATATTTGACTTAGTGTAAATAGAAACGGCTTCAAAAAGAAGAGCTGATGCTCCACACACTGCCTGCTTCTCTGCTTCAGCAGCAGCAGCTTGTGGGAAACAACAAAGACCTCCTGATGTGGTTTTACTCTCTACTCAACCAGGCAGCTGCTTCAGGCACACGTCATCCCACTATACTGTCTCCCAAATACCTTATCTTTCTAAGGAGCAGTGCTTACGTTCCAGTAAATGAAAAACACTAGATATACATTAGGTCTTGCAAAGCAGCATTTTTTAATATTTCAAAGGGATTTATTTAGCCTTTAATATTTATATGTGTTTAATAGAATTCAATGCATCCATATTTGCTTGCTAGAAGTCCTCTTTTTACTGGTTCTTTACTATATTTATAAATTGCTGAGCAGCAGAAGAGCATGAAACCAATTACTCCATAGCGATGCCAAATCTCTGCAGGGGACCTTTAAAGTCGAACTTAAATTAATATGCATGTGAGCTAAGATACAGATGTACCTATTTATACAAGCAGCTTATCTCGTGTTTGTTTTTCTGCAGTAACATCAGCCTCTCCTCCTCTAGTGTCATCTGACCCTCTGTGTCACATTTAGCACAAATATGGCTAAAAATGAGAAAATGCGCTCAATGTGTTGTTAAAATGTTGTTTTAACTTTGAAGAGGGAATCCTGTGCAGATGTTAGCCTACGAACTAAAATGCACTGCCAAATTAAGGTATGCGTCATAAGTCATTTTAAATGTCAAAGGCTGGTAGGATTTACACTGAAACAAGACTTTGATTAAGATGTCTGTCGTTCACTGTGACCAGTCAAACTACCAACATGTTGTAATTACATTTTCACCAGTGAGAACTTTCCATTGAGGTTTAGTGAGAATCTAATTTATGGTGTCTACAGTTCAGTTTTGCCTGTTCAAAATGTGATTTCCAAATATCTTCATTAAAATTTTGACTCGTCACAACACATATTTAAGATTTTCCATTGAAAAAATTGTCTTTCTGGATATTGCAAAGTGAAATGCTGCTCGATGAAATTCAACTAAAGAGTCTAAAACAGGAATTATGACTAGTCAGAACTACAAAATCTAAGTTCCTTGAAAGGTGGGGTTTGGGTTAGTCAGAAATGTCTCGTGGATATCTGTCTTGTAAATTCTGATAGTGTAATAAATGGTGAATGATGTGATGACAGCTGCAGTGACTCAAAATGTATTAGTATATATGTTAAAATGTTAATTGCAGATGTAGTAATCCCTCGCAATATCACGGTTCAGTTTTCATGGTCTCACTGTATTGCAGAGCCAGTGTTTATAAGAGTGTAGGAAAGGTTAATAACAGTGTGAGGAGGGTTTATAAAGCCTTAAAATATATATAAATAATAAAATAAATATAAGGTCACTACTTCATGGATTTCATCTATTGCAGGGGGGTTCTGGTACCTAACCCCCGTGATAGATGAGGGATTACTGTATCTTGAATTGTAGTTTTGACTGGTCCTATTATCATTTTGACAAGTTTAAATGCAGTTTTAGATATTCAAAATGCAATGATCAATAATCAGTTGGGACCTAACTAAATGTTAACAGGGTTTCAACACTGAACAAAAATGTAAACGCCCCATGTGAAATGTTGATGCCACATGAAGTGCGCCGCTCAGGAATGTCCACCAGAGCGGTCGCTGTGCAGCTGAATGTTCACTATCAGATGATAGGACGTTTGAGAGTTGGTTTTCAACAGACGGGCAGTACTGCAAATCCACCTCATCCACGTTGGCCACGTGTGACCACCCCAGCACAGGATGGACACATCCACTTGCAGAATCGTCTCAGACCAGCGACACGTACAACAGATAAAACCTTTGGTCTGCACAACAGACGCATCACACCAACATGCCAATGGCACGTTCCCTCATGACCAGAGTCATCTGAGGCGTTGCTGCTTTGGTCAACATGTGACATGTTGGGGTGGCCTTTTATTGTCCCCAGTATAAGGAGTGTCTGAGTACTGCTCATTGTGTTGGAGCAGCGTCTGGATATGCCACACCCATGGACTGAATGGAATTAATGCATCACTGAGGCAGTGGTGGACTCAGATTTGGGACACTAATCGAGAGAAATATCCATTTTGTACAAGTACCAGACAGTATACGCTCACTTTGGGTGGTGCACTTCATGTGGCATCAATATTTCACATGGGGCCTTTATATTTTTGTTCAGTGTATGTCCACTCAACAACATTCTCCACTGTTTAGCAGCTGAAAATGTTAAAACCCTGCAGTTATGTATTGCATATTTATGAATTGTGTATTTATTGTATCATATAAGTCACACTGTGTATTTCTGCAGACACCCTAAAGGCCTGGGTGAACTCACTTCAGCACAGCTCCGATGGTGAATCCTGGAGGCAGAGTGGTGGGAAGGTCTTTGAGTGAATGAACGACCAGATCGACCCTGTAGGACACAGAGGAACGTATATGAGCTCCATTTATGTTTCACGGTATAATGCAGCCATTCAGCTACAGAACAGAGCCACCTGCTACATCTGAGGCCGTGGGAGAAAACCAAAGGGATTCTCTCTGCATGGATTTCATATGAACATACAGTCGATGCTCTTATGGGTTTAACATCACAGGTTCAGGATTTTCCATTGTAACAAGGCTAAAAACAGCAACTGCCTAAATAGCATTTCATCATAAAAAAGTCACACAAAACATTTGCAGCTGGCCACGATGGTAGATGAGTATCAGTCAGTATCAGTGAGCCCTCCTGTCAGAGAAGCCTTTAGTTTAACAGAAAGGGTCCGTTGGTGAAACAATGCTGTGGAGCCAGCGTGGTGTCAGTCACAGATGACACCGCTCACACTCACTCATTCCTCTCCAGAGCGTTCTCCAACTCCTTGGTGAACAAACTCTTCTCACCAATCTGCATTAAAACACACACAGGGATTTCCTGTCAGTTGTTTTTATCTGGTTCAATAAAAATGAAACGTTCAACACTTTATGTATCCTGTAATGAGAAGAGACTGAACTGTTACTGTTGGACTTATACCTGCAGTGTAGGTGATTTAAATACACACAACTAGTACTTAACATGGAGGGATCATTTGAACAACAGCAGTAATAACATACACATATTAGTCACTTTTTTGCAGATTTAGTAGACAAGCCATTTATAATGTCACATGATCATCTGTCACCATCATGAAAGGCCTCACCTTTGATAAAGCTGTGTCCAGGATTTTGTCTCCTGTCGTTGACATGGCAACTGAAAGACAGAAGGTTGAATGTTATGAGTAACACACTGATAACCAGAAAAACATCACTAACATGTAACATAAGTCACAGATCCGCATTTTTTTTCTAAAAACCATTGTATGGACAGACAAAATGGTGTATGTGGGGCTACACTGACATTACAGGCTGAAGAGGTCCAAACCTGACTTTTCTGCCTCAATGATTAAGATCAGATTTTCTGCAACAACCTGTAATCCAGTGTCCAGTTCTTAACACATACGTAGAACATATGCAGCTCACATTTCAGTTAAAACTGTCACAAACATTCATGAAAAAATCCAACCTGACTAAAAAGATTAATTAAGCACAGAGGCCTGCAGTGTACATGTAGCTAAAGATTACTTTTAACAAGTAGTCAGAGCTGTTTTACCATAGCTCTCTGTTGTTGATTGGATAACATACAGATGTAATGTCTGCAAAATACTCATTTAAGCTCAGTCAAGGTTCTCCTGTCTTGTAGATGGTTAGACTTCTGTGTAAAGTTGTCAAGTTTTGAACCAGAATTATATATGATATGATATGATATGATATGATACGATATGATGTAATATCATATCATATATGCACTAATTTAAAGGAACTTGATTAAATGTATTCTGTTCAGGGTTTCCCTCAGTGCTTTATAAACCTGGTGGGCTGCCAGGCTTTCCTTGCCCCCCCCGCCAGGCTCAGCGTCACTTGTTTATTTATTTTAAATAGTTTTTTTTATGCACCAAAACAGTGATAGCAAAGACAGTATACAGAGCTTTTAACCGCATATGCTGATACGGTTGAAATCGCAATGTCGACATTTTATGGTCGATACGTGAACTTTTTCCGAAGTTGGAGGAGCAAGTATTGTTAATAAATGGCTCATAATAACACATAATAGTCATAATTTCAAAAATCTTGTCAACTTTTAACTTTTTTTTTTTTTTTTTAAACAAAAACAGGGTGGGCAGCTGGTGGGCTTCTCTACCACCGGGCTTAGAAAGTGTTCTGGGGGAAACCCTGTCAGTGTATTTACGGTTTGGCAATAAAACTGACTCTGATGCAACACAAAGTTGTAGCAATAACAGTGGACAATGTTTCAAACACGGATGTTGCTGCAAAGAGGCCACAAATTGTAACGTGTGGATGCTTTACACACTTCTTCAATTTGAGAGCGCAAAGATCTACACAATATTTACAGGTTCAAGGTTTATCTGACTGAATGCAAAATACGGTCGTGGTCCCCTTCTGTTCCTGAGTTCTTGTGTTGAATAACAGGCAAAAGTGTTTTTGAAGAACATTACGATGTCATAGTAGAGTTGATCTGTTGGATTGCATATTCTATTCTATTCTATTCATTGCACTAGACATTCATGCATCATAATGAGCACATGAATTCTTGAGTTAGGAGTATTCCGTGAGGTTACAGTGACATTTGATGACTAAAATCTAATCCGTTCATCGTTGAGCCAAAGTGAATGCTTGTACCAAATCTGAAGAGACTACCTCAAGGCGTTCTAAAGATATTGCACTTATGAGAATCAGACAGATGGACGACCCAAAGACGTAATATAAAGGTGAGCTAATACACCGTGTCCAAGACGGACATTAAAGGTCAAGCACACCCAAATAGACGTGTTCACTCATTAGTACAGCTCTGACTGGACCTTTGCACAGGTTTAAGTTGGGTGGAGCTACGCTGGAATTAAATGAGGTCACAGATCACTGTGGAATGATAAGGGAAGGTGAAGGCGTAGCAGGAACAACCCTTACAGGTGCAGAATAAGTGGAAGCACTTAGACCTGGGCTGTTCTAGGGACCTTAACTAGCATGTGTTCAGTGTAGAGAAGAAACCCCTGTGAGGATGACCTGCTGACAGGCTCTACATCAGTGTCATCGGTGTTCCAATGAATGATGAATATACTTAAATATAGCATGCATGAACACAGTACCACAGCCACAAAGCCTCCACAGCATCAGCAACAGAACATTAAGCCTTTGATGACTCTCACCTATTTCCAGCTGGATATCAGGGTACAGTTCTTTCAACTTGTCGGCAACACTGTCTGTCTGGATGCGAGCCAGCTGCAGTAGAAGAACATTTGGCGTGAGCTAGACTGCACATTTGGTTTTCGTAAATTTGGTTTTTCACAATGTCACATACACAATACCAGCAAACATCCAATTGGTGTGACAGACAGGGGGAAGAACAGACATTTCTGTGTTATCTCTGCTAGAAGGAGCTCCACACATTAGCGCTGCTGTATCTGAACCAGCATGGAGGAACAGTGCATCAGATAATTCACAGATAACCAACCCTCTGGTTCTCTGTAAGGCCTTTGTTCACAATTTCATTACAGATAAGTCCACATTAAAGACAAATAACCCCCCACACGTGCTTAGAAAGTTTGCATGTCAAATGTAAGTTAAGTGCCTAATGATAAATGTTGTACTGTACCTGGCTCTTGCGTGTTCCGATCCGGATGACCCGGCTGACCTTGCCGTTCCCATCCTGCGGGGACAAGAAACAAATCAGCCATGAGAGGTTAAAACTGACTTTCTGCCAAACCTCTCTATCCCAGCACATTTCCAACCACATCTGTGATTACTTTATGAATGAGCTGAACCGTTGTCTCTGCTGGCCTCACCCTGATGTACTTGTAAGGTCCTTCCTCCATAATCCTGTGTGTTCGCACTGAGCTTCTGCACTGTGGAGGCTATTGTGTTGGCTGTGTGTCTGGGACTGCCTGCTGTGTCCTGGTAAGGAGCTGGGCTGAGGTCATATAGCCTCTAGATACTAAACAGTAGTCTTTCTTACCGGACTCCCCTCCTCCATTTGGACCTCCACCCCTACACATCTCTGCTTCCAAAAGATAAGTGTGCCTATTCATTGAGTCCGTTATAAAAGGCAGGGATGGGCAGCTAAGGAGTGTCCTGGTTAGAAGGTGTGGTCATAAAAATACTGTGTACGGGAACCTTAGTCCTGAATGGACAGCAGCCAAAAACTCAGTTGCCACCAGTGAGGACAACACAGACAAAAAATGTAAATTTAGATAACAGTTCTCATTGCTGTTATCTGGCACACACAAGGTTGAAATAAATTCTTGAACCATGAGATGTTAAAAACAAAGTTACTCTCATAATAAAAAACTTTCCTACTGAAAAATGATCCCATATCAAAATGCTATTGGACAGTTTAATGTCATTGGCTAAGACTGGGGACATATGATTGGCTGAAAGTTTAATCAGCAGTGATTGGTTAATACTAAATACAACAGTAAAAACTGACATTTTAAAATAAAAATATTACTGAAATAGACACTGATACTAAACATGATATGATTTTCAATGTCAAAAAGCGTAACACAGTTTAAAACTCTAATAATAATAACAATGACAATAGTAATACTGTAATGAGTTTCAATTGTTTATTACAGTATCTGGCAATTTAGAACATTATATTTAGATTACAACAATATCTACAGATTATTTGCAATATTATATTTACTTGTACTCTGGATAGATCGTTTCTATTTTCCATCACAAACAAAACACTAGAAGAACAATAGGGTCCTACGCACTGTAGTGCTCGGGCCCTAATTATGAGTCAAAATATAATTATATGAAAACTTCATTAAAAATTCTAACAATTTAACGTTTCTCTGCTCGGCACATTTTTACCACATTATAAAAAGACTCAATATACGGCACTAGTAGTGAGCAGGCAATAAGCAGCCATTCGGCACCAGTGACAGAGAACTAATAGCATTTATTTTCAGAACAGTTTGAACTTGCAGATGTGTTTCGCAAAAATGCTGGCAAGTTTTCAACAGCTTTCAACCGCTGGTGGGCGGGAGCAAAGCAAAGCAAAGCAAAGACTTCCCACTTCATAAAGGTGAAACGGAATTTTATAAAACTAACATTTCTTCTTGGTTTATTAGCCGAACGCTAACATTTTCACGTTTCTTAAAAACAAACATTCTTGTTGAAATTAACCTCACTTAACATTTAGGCATGTAAAGGGTAGCAAACAAGGACACTCAGCTTTGACAGGATCGTGCTTCACGTTCACTGCTCTGGCAGTATTTATGGTAATTATAATAATATCAAATAGTAAATCTGACGGTTTGTTATTCAATCAGGTCAAACACAGGGCAGCTCAATCTCTGTTTCAACTCAAACGGACACATTTAGCCTTCTTTTAGCGTTTTCTAGCTCCTCTGTCTCGTTTGACAGCCCGCTCCCCTCCTTTCTCCTGACCAATGGAGAAGCAGGATACGCTGACTGACACAAGCATTGACCAATCACTGCGCTCTAAATGACGACGCAACCGGAACAAACGCTGAACGTGTGTTCAGTGAATGAGCAGCATGCAGAGACGGTACAAATCACCGGGTCGGTAAGATAAAAACCTACCGGAGAACTTGCTTCCTCCGACATATCGGTGGTCCGGTTTCTCTCTGCCGACGGTGCACGAATCAACAGCGTGTTTTTCCGAAGCCGGAGCCCATTAAAACCCAGAGAAACCTGAGAAGCAACCAGAGCGCCGCTCTCACACAGCCTCCATATGAATGAACCGGAGCTCTGATGTCATTGGGCCGTTAGAGGTCATTTCCTTGTTCCGCCTTCCAGCTTCCTACTGCGGGGTGTGAGCAAACAGATACATTCATGACAGGTTGTAACAGGTAAAATATGAGGCGTTTCCTTTTGTAGCTGTAATGAAGTTTAGAATGAGCCGATGGCAGCTAAATATATGCATTCACTGCTGTCATTTCTTTGTGAGCTGATGATGTGGCCTTAATGAACACAACCTGTACACCAACTATAGACTTGAGTGTCAAGTGCCACACCTCCATGTATCCACTGAGTCTGTAACAAATAATAACATCAGAAAGGGAAAAGGAGTGGGAGTGAATAAATTGATAAAAGGAGAAGTATTTTTTATTTTTGAATAAATTAAACACCTCCACTTCATACTATGTGCAACTATGTTTTCCTCACGTTGTTTCAATGGTGACCCCCTGTGACTAACAGGAGCCACTGCAACACTGTCATCCTGTAGTCTTACAGTGATACATGACAGTATGAGCTTTAGTTGAGAATGGAAACGTGCGACGATCACAGTTTATTGTTGTAGTTTTTGCTTTTTTTATTATCATAAAACAGGCTTTTTTTATGGGGCCCCGAAGGCTAAATTGAGCTACTGGATTCCTAATTTTTAAATTTGTAGGGTTTTCCATGTGTAATTTTGCATGTCCTTACATTAACATATAATTTAGTTGGGCAGTTTGTTATAGTGTATAATATTGTGAGTTCTTAACCTTAACATTTAATTTATTTAGGTGAATTTGTATCATATATACTGTAGGTACCATAATATTCAAATTACTCAGGTAAATTCACATAAAAAATATTGTTGGGTCTTAATATTTACTTATCTGGTCAATTTGCGATGCTGTTCTACTCCCACGCACTTTGGCTTAACAACTGTTGTTTTAAATGTGCTGTATAAATAATGGTGACTTGACTTAATGTATAAGCACACAAACACACACACACAAAAAATACCAAGAGCCAAAATTGAAGGAACTAAATGGA
Source organism: Dascyllus trimaculatus (assembly GCA_024666655.1). Classification (NCBI taxonomy): domain Eukaryota; kingdom Metazoa; phylum Chordata; class Actinopteri; family Pomacentridae; genus Dascyllus; species Dascyllus trimaculatus. The sequence goes on along the minus strand of CM045453.1, from coordinate 5,276,905 downwards.
ATTCAACCATCATTCTTTTTGCTGTTTGTGCCTATGGCTTTCCTACTGCCTTATCTCAGAATGTTTTCTGTGTGAAAGATTTATTAAAGCTGCATTCCTCACACTGTTTGTGCAACAGGTACGGTATCTTCTATGTTTCCTCTGCTGGAGTATTACCTGCCCTCTGATTTGATATGAGGGAATTTAATTTCATACGTATTTTGGGGACATGCAACACATTACCTAAAATAAAAATGGCAAGCAGCTCGATTTTGACACAAGGACTGTCTCTGAAATGAGGCCTCACATTCTTCAGTTGTGTGTATCCTCAGACAAACTTTCAGTTTCAGTTTAGTGAGCACAAACCAGTTACCCATTGTTAAAACACTGTATGAGCAAAACTTTTGCCCAGTTTACCACGCAGTCTTGATTAGGACTATCCAAGGTCACACAAAGGCCCATCTGAAGAAACAGCATATTGCAATTCAGGACCAGTGTCCTCTCTGGCTTTGTAGTTTGTTCATCTTAATAAAGCGTCATGACGGTTTCAACAGTTCTCAAAAACTGAATTAAAAAATCATACAGCAACACTTTATGTGCAACCAGTCTAAAATGTCTTTACTGTGACACATATTAGGGCTCCTTACTGATGGCTGTGTTTTCCTGTTTTTGTGACGACATAATGTTTTTGTATTCTATATTTTAATCTTTTACCGCATGCTTTATCATTCTCCATGCACTGATTTCATTCACACTTGTTCTCCTCTAATCATGCAAGTAAGCTTGTATTTGAAAATGAAATTATTAATACTACATTGATTTTTTAGAGAAAGTAGCACTGTTTTTAATTTTTTTAAAAAAGATATTAGTCCACTGTGTTTATTGTGCCCTGCGATAGACTGGCAACCTGTCCAGGGTGTCCCCTGCCTTCGCCCGAGTTGGCTGGGATAGACTCCAGCCCCCCCGCGACCCTACAGAGGATTAAGCGGTGTACAGATAATGGAAGGATGGATGTGTTTACTGTGTATTTAAATACACTATTTTATGAATCATTGTTCAGTCCACACTGGACATCTTACAAATCTTATATATCTATATTACATATTTATGCTTTTAATCGAATTTCAAATTGAGATGTGATACGTAGATGTAATGCAGAACTGTATCATCACATGATATTTTGTATTTGAGCTGCAACTTAGAATTATTTTAATCGTCGATTAGTCTGTTTATTATTTTCTTAATTAATAAATTAGTTATTTGGTCTATGGAATGTCCGGAATGATCAGTGTTTCCCAAAGCGCACGATGATGTCCTCCTGTCTTGTTTTGTCTGCAGACTGAAGACATTGAGCTCACTGTCATGGAAGCAGAGAGAAGCCAGAAAACACTCCCAGTTTTAGCAGCTGTAATCAGAGAACTTAGACTTTTTTCCTTAAAAATGTACTCAAACCCATTAATAGATCATGAAAATAGTTGGTCATGAATTAAAGGCTGACAGCTAATCAATTTATTGATTAACTGCTGCAGCTCAGTTCTGTATTGTAGAGTACCTGTCTCTATGGACCACATGTTCACACGTTACATAGTGTTCACAGCAGACACATTATACTTGGATGCATATTAGGGTTGGATAACCCAACATGCTAAGATTAGGTTAAACAAACAAAAAAAATCCACTCCTGTCATCAGATACGGTCAGATTCATATCAGGTCTTTCCTTGGATGACACTGACTTTACTAACCTTTAAATAGCATTGAAGTCATTTTACTGAAGGGAGGAAATCAAAAGAAGTGGTTTTGAGGAATGTTGATGTCATATTCTGACAGTACAAAACAAGCCTCTGTGTTTTTTGTAAAAAAAAAAATGTATACACAAACCTTTTTACTGCTTACATGAGAGTCATGCATTTTTGTTGTAATATGTGAAAGTGTAGGAGGAGGCTGTTTAGGGGAGACATGCACAGTGTGAATGTGTTGCTATTGTAGACCAAACAGTCCTGGTGATCTGGCATCGTTTAGTCAGAAAATTAAAACCATATAATAAAGTTACACTACTTTTGTCCAAGGCCCATCAATTCAGAATTACTTACTAATAATTAAACTGTTTTAAAGAATCAGACATCCCTTCTGTCAGTGTTGTCTAACATTTATGTTGTGGTTAAAGTCAGAGCATTACAACACTTTAAATTAAAGTTGATCTTATGCATAAGTAACAAATTTGTATTGATCGAAATGACTCCTCAGGTAAGATTATGCCTGGAGGTAAAAGGTTATTTTAATGAGGGTTATTTCTTTGACCCTTTGGGGAACATCCCAGAATGTTCCCTGAAGGTTATTTTGTGAACCACCAGGGAACAAACCATTAAAAATAAATAAAGAAAATAGACATTGTTTTTAAGAGAGACGTCTTATTTCTATTTAGCCTAATAGTGAAGTACCATTAAAACGCTTTAACACTTTATATATATAATATTTTTGTTAGAAAAAGAAAATAATTAATTGTTACAGTCCTATCAGTTTGTTCTTAATATTTTAGAATCTGTCAGATTGCCTCATGATGATAACTTTATTATGATGTTGAACATTAAAGTTTAGCTCCTGCTTCATGTCTGATTACAGCCATTTTTTTTTAATGAAGATCGGTTGTATGTGTTTGGCACCATCTCTGAGCTCTGAATAACCGGAATGAAGCCGTGGAGCTGCTCCTCGTACCGCGTTTATGCAACCAGGCCAACATTTTGGGGCCCACGTCACTGGTTTCCACGGTGGGCTGATCCAGCGCCGCTCTTCCGGTGGAGACGTGGCTCTGTGCTGCTGCCATATTGCTAACTAACAATCACACAACTTGAAGTCAGCTGTACGTTCGCACCTTGCTATTCCGGAGTGACTAGAAATCACCAAAGCTATAGACACGAGAGACTGAAGATCGTCGCACCGTAGAGAGAGACCAAAATGGTGAGTGACAGTCGAAGACCAAGATAACTTTGCTGCCTTTAATCGGGCCTAGCATTTATCATAACATTGGCTAACCTGGCTGGTAGCTAAAGCTAGCTATCAGTTAGCTAGCTTCTCCTCTCCAAGAGCGAAAGAAAATGAACAACGGGCGTTGCTTAACACTGGACTGACAGTGCCAATGTTAAATTCAGTTGCTATAATCAAGTAAATCAATCATATTTTTACTGTATAGGGTCAAATTTGAGCTGAATAAGTGGCGTGCAGTGTGCAGACATTGCTGACGTTAACTAGCTTCACAAGCTAGCGCTAGTTATCTCCTGTCACTAGCTGGATCCGAGCTAACGTTACCTGCTGTCAGATTATACTCAGCCAGATAACACGGGGAACCGTTCTCAAACAAGCCTTTACTATATAAACATTTGTATTATTATTATTGTTTGCCAGCAGTGACGACTTTGTTAACTACAGCTGTTGCTTGTCTTCATCAAGTTCAGATCGCTGCGATCGGGCCATTGTCAACGTGGAATGAATGTACTTCCTTCATTCATTTACCAGAGTGAAATCTACTTTATTCATGGCAAGCCTGGACATATTGCTAATATCAAACGACTCTTACAATTTGATATTAGTAATTTTTTGCACAAGAAATGTATGGTGCATATCCACGATAGCTGCCCTTGTCTCTCGTGTGATGAGAACGCCACAGCAAACAAGTCAAAAATCTTAATGATTTGAAGTTGCATTAGCTTCTTGCTGACACAAAGACGAATCATTTACAAGATATATGTATTCTTAATCGCTTTTCATCATTGTCAAAATCGGCATACATATTACCTCTGTTGCTGCAGTTATTTCAATAAAATGTCCGGTTTATAGCAGCCTGCCAGCTAGCTACTCCTACAGTCCTCCTGCACCAAGAGTCAACATAGTAGGTGGCTTTGAGCAGGGTGAATCAATAGTGCAAAGAGAAATGCTTGCTGAACTGCCTAAGCCGAATTTAAAAGAAGACCTTTAAGATTTGTTCAAGCCTTGAGTTGTGCACCTCACAATTTTAAGACAATATGAAATTTTGTGCTGTTGAACTTTGTAAGACTTGTTCTGTTCAGAAGGATCCAAACTCTAGTGGGATTTCTGGCAAACTGAAGTAAAAGAGGGAACTGTCAGCCAGATTGTCTCCTTAAATTCTTACAGTCCTATTATTTTCAGTAATATTTAAATGCTGATAGAGTGATTATGTTATGTGTTTCAATAATGAAGGCAGCATAAAACTCAGGTTTTCTCTTCACCCCAAGGTGCTGTTGGCAGCGGCGGTGTGCACCAAGGCCGGCAAGGCCATTGTATCGCGGCAGTTTGTGGAAATGACCCGGACACGAATTGAAGGACTCCTGGCTGCGTTTCCTAAACTGATGAACACGGGCAAGCAGCACACCTTTGTGGAAACAGACAGTGTTCGCTACGTGTACCAGCCGCTGGAGAAACTCTACATGGTCCTCATCACCACCAAGAACAGCAACATCCTGGAGGACCTGGAGACACTCAGACTCTTCTCCCGCGTGGTAAGGAAGCATGGAGCTGGCTTTAGTACAATACCCAGAATATGTTTATGTGTGGTGTATATCATAAGTAAGATGTAATGTCAACATTATCACATAGTTGTGTGTATGCAAACACACAGAAGGAATGACAAGGGGTGACTGCAAATTTAAAGAAGCTTTAAGCTAACTCTGGTCTAATACATCACATGGTATTTATCAAATATGTTTTAATATTGGACAGTAATTCTTACAAAGAAAGTAAATATCTGTTGGTTTATCCGACTTTTAAAAAAATCATGTAAAGAAATATCTGTACTTTTTACACTACCCAGTTTTACATGTGTCCCTTTAATTGTTCAAACATGAATTAGTCTTCACAATTACAGTGCATAATAATAATGTAATATCCTTTGTGTATTAAATAGTACATGTCTAACAGTTTATACAGTGTATTCTATGCTTTAAGTCAAATAACAGTAATACAGTGTACACTGTCTTCCTCATTTTTGTTTTCTTGCAAGGGTAATTGTTAAAGGTCCCATATTATGCTCCTTTTCAGCAAGTTCACATAGGTCTCAGTGGTCCCAGAACAGTCAGTTTGAAGTTTGTTGCCTAAAAGCGATAAAACTTACAGCTCCCACGTTTGTAGTTGGGTCACAGACAGCTGGTATCGATCCATGCTATATCTTCAGATTCATAGAGAATCCTGCTTTGTACTGGCCCTTGTTGAGAAAGCAGTCCGCAGTGAAATGGTGAGCACGCATATCCAACATTTTAGGAGTTGTTGTGGAGACATTTCCATTGAAAATAAAATTAATCCACTGGGCCTTAAAAACCTCAGACGAAGAAAACTGTGCTCGTTTGTGCAGCCAACAACAGAGCAACCGCCGTGCTCTGCGGTGTGTTCACGGGAAGTCCAGGAATGTTGAGGACTGTTTTGAATGTGCATAGCCTATGTGTATGAATGTTGATTTGTTCACTCTCAAAAAAGCCTATAAATGGGATTTATATCTTGTTATTTGTGGTAATTATCAGGTTTATACATGGTGGTCTCTCAGATGTTCTCATGGAAACGAGTGAAACGTGCTCCAAGCCTGTCTATTAGCTCCAGTCATAATGCTGCAGACTCCTGCTGTGGCAGACTTTACATGATGACAGTGAAGACGTCACAGACATTACGTACACCTGAGGTCTGCAAGGCTCAGTCTGCAAGGCTCAGTCTGCAAGTCCAGAGGGTGGAGATTTGGATTCAGCCAAATGTTTCTCTGGGGCGGTGTCATCAACCTGGAGGTGGTGTTATTGCCCTGCATGAGGTCATAAAGGGCAAATCTCAAATCTGCTTGTTTGAGCACACATTTTCTGAAAGGTGGAGAAAGAAAGAGAGGGAGAGGATAGACTCTTCTAATTTCAGAGGGATTTGTAGACAAGCTGGGGACGTATGTTATTGTTAGAAAACCAGTCTAAAGTGATTTTTTCATAATATGGGATCTTTAATCAAGTTAAACACATTTTTGACTTTATGGACTGTTGCACTTTATTACATAGGTTGTCTGAAAGTGTAATTAAACACTTAACCTATAATACAAGCACTTTGTGAAAGTACTAGCATTGAAATTGGATCAGCGTTATTTGGATACTATCTCACTTTTCTCTAATATAGAAAGAAAAAAAAGCCTAAACCGAAAAATTCAGATATGCGCTTCCTTTGTCTGGCAAACAACAGCAGTGCGAGTAGTTAGAAGTATTTTCTCTCGAGCCACAACTGCGACATAAGCTGTCGCTGTCTCCTTGGAGACACCTGCATGTGTGAGCTTAGACAGTGAAATATTCTTGAACAATGGTTGCTGCAGCAAACAACAGTGAAATAAAATTGAAGAAAGGTGGTCGTGTGGACATAGTTTGCTTTAGCCAAGTCTGAGTGAGTCAGAGTGCTATGTACTGTGTTGGCCTTAGTATAAGATGACCTAATATAACTACAATGTTTTATTTTGTTGCACAGCTGCTCTGATGTAACTTTTTTTAAAACAATATTTACAATATTCATTCAGGTACTTTCATTTTGTTGGTTTCGCACATATAGTTTTAGTTTTGTGTGAAAGGCATGTATTTGCTTGGAGTTTTATGTACAAAGAAAAAACTAAATGAAATTGTGAAATTAAAAAGATTAGAGTTGATTTTTTTGGCTTTGTTGTCCAGACTTGCTGACTTATTTACTGTATGCACTGACTGGTTGAAGAATAATCATTACAACTGCCATTTTATTTCAAATTGCTAACGGCCTGTCAGGAATAGGTGAAGGTGCTTTTATACCTTAACATAAGCGGTGTTGATAAAGTTGCTTCAGTGAAAGTATCACAGTGTTTTTGTTAGGGATCAGATACACTGTGATCAGTGCAGCTGTCACCACTCAAGCTTTCACATCAGTTCCCATCTCTTGGCTACTGCAGGGTGGACCTAGCATTTAAATGTGTGCACTGGTTCAGTCATCTGATGTTAATCTCTCTTCCATATTCCAGATCCCAGAGTACTGTCGTGTTCTGGAGGAGAGTGAAATATCGGAGCACTGTTTTGACTTGATCTTCGCCTTCGACGAGATTGTGGCACTAGGCTACAGAGAGAATGTCAACTTGGCACAGATCCGCACCTTCACAGAGATGGATTCCCACGAAGAGAAGGTTTTCCGTGCGGTCAGAGAGGTGAGGCCACTCGGAAGCGTCTGTCTGGTTTATTTTATCAGATTAAAGTGTATTGATCCCAGTGGGGGAACTGGTTTATTGCTGCAAACAACAATTTAATGGGACACGTCAAAGAAAAAAATGAAACATGTATTAGGGAGCACTTGCACAGTTATGATGTTTGACAAAGTTATACTTACAGATTACACAGAATCCAAATGAAGGAAATGGGATAAATCAAGCAATTGGAATAGAATGACAGAAGTAAAATAAAGTGAAAATCTTAAGACTAATATTGGCGGCGGTAGATATCAGTCTGAGTTTGAGGAAACAAAAAATGGATTTAGAGGATGTCCTTGATTAAAAAGTGTACAAAATGTGTATTAAACCATGTGATTGATGAAGCAATCACACTGCAGATATTTAAAGCCAGTTTAAAACTCCATTAAATGGTGTTCTGTAAATCCACAGACCCAGGAACGAGAGGCCAAGGCAGAGATGCGGAGGAAGGCCAAGGAGCTGCAGCAGGCTAGGAGGGATGCTGAGCGCTCTGGGAAGAAGGTGCCAGCCTTCGGCGGTTTCGGCAGCGCCGGCATGACCAGCGTGTCCTCAGGGTCCATCATCACAGACACCATCGTCGAGCCTGAGAAACCCAAGATCACACCAGCTCCAGTCAGGTACATCGCCAAGAAATGCACTACTAAAGTTATGATTCGAGCTCTGCTGCCTCTCATGTATTGGACTTCACAGACACAGGTCTGGCCAAACATTGTAGTTTTGAACAAACTAATGGAGCATTGTGTTTTTTTCTGTCCAGACCAAGTGGACCCAGCAAGGCTCTGAAACTGGGTGCTAAAGGGAAAGAAGTGGACAACTTTGTCGACAAGCTCAAGTCCGAGGGTGAAACCATCATGCCCAGCTCAGGAAAGAGAGGCTCAGACGTATCTAAAGCTCTGCCACCACCAGTCAATGTGGAGAGGTACAGACTCATCCTCGTCTATGTGATTCATATTGTTTATCCCCCTTTAATTACCAGTTTTTATTAGGCTGTTTGTGTTTGTCTTCACTGCCCATATAGGAGTGCAGAAACATCTAAGTTTAACCTGTGAAGTTCCTTAGTGCACAGCAGATAAAAATGATGACTTACATGCTTGTACCACACAACAATTGGGTTTTTTGCCAGTCTTTATATAATGTGACATTTAAGACTAACAGCAATGGTAAATTTCAAGCAATGCACTTCACAAATGGCAAAGACTGCAATTGAGGAAATACATTATCCAGTGTGTCTGACCCTGGGGGTAAACTGTTGTGGCAATGGGTTTACAAATTCACGGTGCCCTCCTTGTGTAACAGTCATACTTTTGATGTGATAATGCTCCGTTTAGATGTTTCAAATCTATTACACAGTGAATATTGAACTGAAGGTTGACTTTAAAAAACTGTCACAAATCAAAGCAGAAAAGTTGGTATTAGACATTTTCCCCAAATCATCCAACACCAGATGTGGCCTTAGCTCTGTTGAAGTTTTCCTCAGTTATGATGAAACTAAGTGCTGATGTTCTTGTATTTATTTATGCTGATAGTGTAATAATGCTGAAGATAGCTAACATAAAAAAACTCCTTGTAAGTTGTTTGACCAATGTTATTGAGAGACAGCTGCTCCGCTGGTTTGTTGGGCTGCTCAGCTCAGAATACAGGTGGTTTACGAATGAGATCCGTTCTTGCAACGCGCCGTAAGCCAATTTTCGGTGTAAGTCGGATTTTATACCTAACTTATGCAAACTCAGTGATGCTTTCTTCTTCTTTGTTTGCTCGAGCATCATAATATTTATGAACCAAACCGTTTATGTCGAAGCTAGGTTTTTTAAGCAATTTATGAATTTCTGGGAGTCGTTCGTAATCATGAAACATCATAACACAAGACCGTCGTAAACTGAGGACCTCCTGTACTGTGCTTCTTATAATTATACATAAGTTACAAAGTATGAAAACCATCAGTAATGAGGCTGAGTATTGGTTAAAGTGATATTATAGAGCCAAATTCCAGAATCGGTTGCAGCCCATGAATGATATGGGTGTGGCCTTGTTTGATGAACAAATATGTTAGTGATGCTGCTGAAATCAAACAAAATACATTCATATCCAATAATTTTTTTTAATGTTATAGTTTCATAGGCTGCTGTGTATAATTTGACTTTAAATAATCCCATATGGAGATGTTAATGAGTAATTGGTATTTTATAACTGCCATTAATAATTTAATTGATAAAATGTATGTTAAGCCTGTAAACCCCAAAACCCACCTGCAGGTTTGAAAGGCATCTTATTTGTTTAAAAATCACTAAAATTACACCATTCAGCATTGCAAGAGGCTTTCCAACAGTCCTTGAACTAATCATGTGTTACTTTTTGTTTTGTTGGGAAAAACAACCAAAGTTAAGCTAACTGGGATATTTCTTCAAAATCACTTCATTCTACATGTGTTATTTAAACTGCAGGCTGCATTTACTCAGAAGAGATGGGAGAATGTAGTAAAATATCTATAGCATGTAGAGTTACCTTTTGATTGGTATCAGTTGTGAGCACAACTTTAGTTTTTTTTAATGATTTATAATATAATCACTTAGTTATACTGCACCAAATACATTTTAGAGTTTTCTCTATGTCTACTCATGGTTGTACTGTTTTCATGGAGGTGCAGGACTTTATGTTGCATTGAAAAATGAACCTACAGGAAGTAAAAACGTTGCAGGAGCAAAAAAGGTCCAGAGATTGTTTGGGGTTCAGAGGGTGAACTATCAAGGCAGATGACAAGGGACATGCATGTCACAAATGTACTTGCTGCAATATCTGGCAGCATGACCAAGTGAAGCCTTTGTTGTTTGTTCGTTTTTAATTGGATGGATTTGGATGTGTGTTTGCTGATCTCACAGGCCAGGAGTAACACTGCTAACAGTCAGGAGCAGCAGTACTCTGATTACATGCTTCCAACAACATTTAAACTAAAGTTCATTTCAGTATTGCCTGCTTTAACTATCTACGGTGTGTTGATTCATTACTTAAAGTTCGTGTGGATGTGTTTCCTCCCCAGCGTACATCTGCGTGTGGAGGAGAAGATCACGCTGACCTGCGGCCGTGATGGCGGCCTACAGAACATGGAGGTGCTGGGCATGGTGACGCTCCGAGTCACAGAGGACAAAAACGGACGCATCCGCCTCGTTGTCAACAATAATGACAACAAAGGGTTGCAGCTGCAGGTAGGTCGACCACAGACACCAATATTTACTGGAGACAATGTCATGTCATCTCGGTAATATAAGGATCAGCTTTCAAGCTGTTGAATCTTTGCCAGCTTAAGAGACAACTGTGATTCTTAAACTACAAAAATAATTTAGTGTTATCACTCAGCTTCTCTCTGTACACTTTTAGATGTTTGTAATTTTGAGGTTCACAGTCCCTTTAGTCTGTGACAAAATGTCCACAAAATAAATTATATTAAAAGATGTTGTAGATATGTATTAAATAAAAGATGTATTCTTAGAAAATGATAGGAATTCACTATGCTAACCCACAAAATCAGTCTGACCCAGCATTAAAAGGCACACTTACATTTTTTATTAATAATAAATGGGAATAAAATGTCTCACTCTTAAATGTCATTCATAAATGCATCATGAGTTATCCACATGCATAAAAATAATGGTAGACAGGGTAGAGGAGGAGGAAGATGGGGAGAATTTTTATTTATTTTATTTAATTTTTTTCAAATATGTGACAAAATAGATCTTCAAACTGCAGCGCCCTGTTCGACTTCCGAATTGAATCACTTGAGGTAGGTTGCATTGTGGTCCAGCAGAGGGCGTTGTTAAAATTCAGCTTAACCTGTTGCTGCCCTGTTGGCTCACAAGTAAATTAAACAGATTTATTGAAATGGAGGTGTACATGATCAAACGAGGCTGTTCAAATCGGACAGTCTCAACACTGAAGCATCTGAGCAGCAGTGTGTGGAAGTATTCTGGGTTCTTGAGCGTGGATGGAATAAGATAGGGCTGCTGGCACACGTTTGAAAGAGCACTGGCTTACTGTACAACAGTAACAAATGCCAGGACTCACCTGTTAACTTACAACACAAATGAAGTCAAGAAGACATTAAAAACAAGTGGAGTGAATGTCAATGGTACAGCAAAAAGAAGCAAGATTGTATGCAATGAATATGCTGCCCAGTTATAATACTCCACACAGCCAAAGATCAAACTAACACAGTTAATACAGGTGATAACGAGCTGATATTTGTGTCTTCTTCCTTGTCTTTCCTCTTAGACACATCCCAATGTGGACAAGAAGTTGTTCACAGCCGACTCCATTATTGGCCTGAAGAACCCAGAGAAGTCCTTCCCTCTCAACAATGACGTTGGTGTGCTGAAGTGGAGACTACAGACCACAGACGAGTCCCTCATACCTCTAACCAGTACGTGCTAACAAATGCAGCTCATGTGTACCTGAGTAAAGCTAGTCTGAAGTGATGCTGCTGCTCTGATTAGTGTAGTTTCATCAAGCCACTTTTATTCTATCAATCAATCCATGGTTATTCTCTTGAGTAGGTGATTAATTGTTTTGCCTGTTAAGTGTCAAAAAATTGTAAAAGTGCCTTTTAATAGTTTCCTACAGCCCAGGAAAACAGCTTCAGATGCCATGTTAGTCTGACCAGTGTTTCAGCACCTCAGGCTGTTGAGTTTGATTTATGACAGAAATAAGAAATACATCTTCCCACTGAAGAAATTATATTTCTGCATTAAATAAATCAAAGTGTGATTATTTAATTTTAAAAAGAGTAGTTGATACATTTTGACAGTACAATTATTCACTTATTTGATCTGAGATGATGAAAGCCTTGAGGCGTCACAGTGCTACTGCAGTGCTGCAGTCTCACCTGGATTCTCTGTCTCACAGTAAACTGCTGGCCTTCAGAGAGTGGCACCGGCTGTGATGTCAACATTGAATACGAGCTGCAGGAGGAGAGCCTCGAGCTCAACGACGTGGTCATCAGCATCCCTGTACCGTGAGTACATCCACAAACCTTTACAGTCTTCATGAGTTTGTGTCCTGGCGATGCAATCGAAGTGACAGTTTGTAAGTGTAGTCGATGTGTTAAATTCTCTGTGCTGTCAGATCTCAGGTCGTCTGTTGCTACACTGTGTTCTTGCAAAGAAAAAGTCTGAAATATGGTTTGTCATCAGATTTAAAACACAGATTATTATTGTAGTTGTAAATAATCAGTATCATGCTAACATCTTATGCAGTTACATGTCAGCACTATAATAGGAAGCTGTAGGCTGTGAGGGGGTGCACCTTTGTAAAATGACCGGATTAGAACAACCTGATTACAAAATATATAGTTGTCTGGATAAATAAAGCTTAACAACATTCAACATGTCAGTGCAAAGGTGTGAAACTTTGTGGCATTCTACGTGTTGACATGTTTGTGCTCCTCTTCAGTTCTGGTGTGGGAGCTCCTGTGATCGGTGATCTGGATGGAGAGTACAAACACGACAGCCGGCGGAACGTTCTGGAGTGGTGCCTACCTGTCATCGATGCCAACAACAAGACCGGCAGCCTGGAATTCAGCATCGCCGGACAGCCCAATGATTTCTTCCCTATCAATGTGTCCTTTGTGTCCAAGCGCAACTACTGCGACATCCAGGTGAGTTGCTCATTGGGATGGAGTCTTTTATCAAAGTCTGCAAGAACATGGCTGTAGTCAGAGTAGTAGTGATGAAGGCAGTGTTCAGCTGTGGAGCCACCATATGATTCCACCCAAAGATCTTATTTCTGATCAGTCAGTTCACTAATCAGATAGTCTGGGCTGACAATTAAAGATGAGAACAAGGTGGCATGTTGCTGCTGATCATCAGTTTTAGACTGTCACCTGCACTTCTACATCTCAGTTCGCTGCAGCTTTTTGCGTTTACACCATCCCTCAGCAATATTTTAAAGCTGAGCTACTGACCAAATGATGCCACATATGTCCATTTCTTGTGTTGACCGAAGCTCTGTTTGCCAAAAGCATCTCATCGTGATCTCAGTCCTGTTTTAAGTGACATGGCTTGCATCATATTACCTTTTAAGATGCTTCCATGAAATGAAGCCATGTTTGTGGTTAATACCACCGCTAGTGAAGCTTTTCTAACTCTGAGAAACACATTGTAGCTCATATAAGTACTTCACAATAGCAGCCTCCTGCTGGTTTGCTAGATTTTCAGTGTGTCACAATCAGCAGTAAGTTATCACAGCTAATAAGGTGAATGTTTGAAGGCATGGACAGAAACTCTGGAATGAAACTGAACCTCCTCTTGAGAAAGAATAGTTGAGTTTCTTTGAAGTGGGCCTGTATGAGGTACTTCTCAATAGTCAGTGTGGGACCTGCAGTAGATCATAGTCAGAACGCTCCCAGCTTGGAGAAGGGGAGTGGGGAAGCTAATCTATGTATTGATGTGACCGGAGTGAGCAGTAAAATGTATTTCAACCACCTAAAAAGAGGTCCAACTGAAAAAAAGAATCAATATCTGTTTTTAAATATGCTAATTTAGAGTAGTCTCACTGCTTGACTTTGCTGTCAGACAGCTGTTTACTTTAGCTTGCATTTACTTACATTTTCTAAACCATAAAACTTCCACATTCCTACACATAAGTAGGGATTTGTATTGTTAAGAATTGAATGTTTATGGTATTGCTTGGTTTTAACATCACTCCTTATTGGCTCTTTCAAGCCATTTAATAAAAGTAAGGTCCCAGAAATGATTTAAGGCTACTACATCCTGTGTTTAGTGATGTTCCTTATGGTAAACTGTATATGTGCTGATATCTGAACCTGTCGTCTTTCTCCACAGGTTACCAAAGTGACTCACGTAGACGGTGACAGCTCCGTTAGATTCTCCTCAGAAACCTCCTTTGTCGTCGACAAATACGAAATCCTGTAAAAAATATTCAAAGAAAACGACAAAATCAAAAAATAAAAATCACCAACAAAAAAAGTCCAGATCTATGCTACAGAGAAAGATTGAAGATTTCTTGCCTGCCCACCCTGTATACTATTTGAGAGACTGTGTACATCGACAGGACTACGTCAGCCCTTTGGCGAAGCCTCTTCCTGTGGTGGAGCAGAGCAGCGGTGGTGTATTTATATGTTTGTATGAGAGAGGATCATCTATATATAGAGTTAATTGAACAGGATAAACCAACAAACACACACACACACAAAGAAACCTACACTGATGCTGTTGTGTTCGCCAAGCAGAACTGTAAAGAGGACTTCAGACTAAGTAGAGGATGACTGTGGGGGTGCAGGAGACGCCAGCGGCCGTCTCCTTGTCAGTCTATCAGTAAAACCCTGCCAGGAGGTAGAGAGGGAGGACAGGGACCTGAGGCCACGATCAGTCTCCACTAGAGTGAGCGCTGGCAGTTTAGCATCCCCTCCCCAAAACCCCCTCACCCCTGAGAATCGTGCATCCTCCACAGCCTGTCTTTTTCACTTGCATTGCAATGGTTCATCGATTGTTGAATGGGGTTCTTGCTTTTTTTTCTTATACATAATAACTGCAGAATTGTAGCTGTTTCAATCATTATAAGCCTGTCATTCTTTAATCGTTAAACTCTTGTGATTTGCTCTATTGATATCTCACATCAGATGACTGTTTTTGTTTTTTTCTTGTGAAGACACTTTGATTTTTCAGTTTTTGTAGACATCAGCTCTTCGTTGAAAGGCAAAATATGGCTCTGTGCTCCGTATATTGTCCGTACTGTCTGCGGTTGTCATCAGCAAAATTGTCCTTTTATTTTGAACTCTGGTATTTTTTACTGTTTGCTGTATAATTTTTCATTGTTTACCACTAATCTGGATGTAGAAATTTGACAGTGAAGAGCAGGACTTTGTAAGGGATTCTCAGCTGCAGGGTAAAGTTACCTACCAGTAAATACATTTGACTGTTGCATCTGTTGACTTTTCCCATGATCTTTTTTTTATTTCTCTTGTAAGCAACACCATTACAACCACTCCTCACTTTGTCTAAAAAAAAAAAGAGACGCCATGTTTTACTCTGGTCAATTTAAGTCCAGTGATCAGCCCTCAGATATCAGACTTTAAAAATGCTTTGAAGGAGGCCCAGAAACAACATCCAAGCCCTTAATCTAACATCCCACAAGAGGCTTTAGATCGGAGATGGGAGTGGATGTGTGTTGGCATCCACTCAGACACGCAGAGCAGGATCAGAGACCACCGGCCTGATACTCAACCCCCACATCCAAGGTAAGCAGGGAGCCCTCACAGTAAACTGCCGTTCATCCACCCAGTCATCCTTTACTTACATTCTCATAGTACATCAACATTATTCACAACATAACATTTGTCTTTCATGTCTTTTTTGTTTTTCATTTGTACTCCCCAAATTTCAATTTAGCTGTGGTTGTGTGGATGTGGGGTTGAAAATGACTAGATTGAGCATTTTTAACTAAATTGCTGAAGGGGAATCTTAACATTCCAGTGTACAATTAGAAAAAAAGAATCTTTAATGGAATAAAATGTATTATTGAAAATGGAAGTCTGACTTGGGTTTGTGTGTTAACTGGCTTGTCTTAATTAGCACCAGGAATGTACCTAGTTGGTAATCATAAATAATGCAGGAATTTAAGTGTAGTGTAGCAGTACAAACTCTCTGGCTCTGAGCATCTTATTAATGTAGCTCCATGTAGGTGCAGATTTATTTAGCCTGGTTAGTACTGTCAGACGAAGTTTTAGGAATGACATGTTCCTCTGTTCCATGCTAGGGATTTAGAAATGCATGTTCTGTGCTTAATTGATATTTAGGATCGGGTTGATCACAAAAGAAGCAGTTCCTATGCAGCGCAAAATAAACCATGTCCCTATTGTGTTAAAACCTGTATTTCCTAGATGAACTCAGTCTTGATTGAAATTTGAGGTGTTTCATTTTGTTGTGCGTCATGTGATGACTAACCACGGTCAGAATGACTCAGCCTCTCCACTCATTGGCATCATGTGTCAGGTCCACACAAGTCAGACCAAACATGGAGCTCTCAGGCCCATGTTGGGTTTTTACATGCATGACTCGTGTCTGCCAGCGGTTCCCAACCTTCTCGGTTTAACACCCTCTTCACTGGAGGGTGCTTACCTACTGCTTGAAACCACTTGCCACAGTGACTAAGTTAAAGCTGCAGTATTTTTGGGCATCATTGGACAAAAATTCCATATTAAGCTTTCAGTATGCTATAATTCGAGTGGCCTTAAAGGACATTAGACTTCTGCTCATCTTCCTGGCTGACAGTAGATCTGAGCCAGTCTTAGTTTTCACCAATCAGATGAGACGGTACAGATAGCAACCAAGTCCACAGTAAGAACAGGAAGTAGTGGGTTAGATAGAGGCCTGTCTCTGAGGACAGCAAATCCTGCACAAGGCCACAAATGAATGGTACCCCTGACTATCTTCCCATCGTTGAAGTGTATTCCTGTCTGGTGGGAGGAGATTAGAACTGTCTCCAGCTTTTTGACTACCGCAGCTTTAACCAAATGTCTGACTTTAATTTCTTCTACACAACTGAGTTTTAAGCTAAATGCTAATGTCAGCATGCTAACCCGCTCACGGTGGCAGTGCTACAACATGCTAATGTTTACCACATTTGCCCTGTTCCTCATTTCAGTACTCTGAGTTAGCATGCTAACATTTGCTATTTAGCCCTAAACACAAAGTACAGCTGAGGCTGATGGAAACTTCAGTAACTTTACATGAAGTGTTGGTCAAATGAAACATGCTGTTTTCATGGCTGTGTGTGACAAAAAGTCACAGAATCACTAAAATCAAAAGGATTCATCCTCTGGGAACCATCCCTAGCAGATTTCACAACAGCATGGAGTTAAAGGTTAAACAAACACTTCCTCAGATGTCAACAGTCCTTCTTTTACTACCAAAGTCAGAAGCTTAGGGGTCAAAGCACCGTTCCAAAATCTTGGCCTACAGATAGTTACTGTTTTAAATTATATGTTTGTGAGGTTTTGACAAGAATTTGGATCATGCCCTGAGGCAGGCCTGCTTGGTTTTTTGGTGTATTAACCACTTTCATGACAGTAATCTTGTACCTGTGTGCAAATGTTCCACCACATCAAGTTCTCACTGATACTATGTTACGTTGCTTAGCACGACCCGGGATGATTGTAACTGATTAGAGAAATACAAAGCCAGATCATTTCCCTCACTGTAGCAGAATGTTAATGAACATTCAGACCATTCGTCACCACTGACACAGCACTGTGCAGATAGGTCTGACGATGCTGCACGATAAAACTTTGGACCAGTACCCCAATTAATTTCTTATGGTTTGCTCCAAGGTTCTGTCCTGGGCCCACTTCTATTCAGTGTGTACAGCTCTATTATCAACAAACATTGTATCGATTTACATCACAGTGCAGATGACACAGTTCTACACCTCTGTCTCAAAACCAGTGATTAGATCATTAATTTCCTTAAAATCTCCTTTTAAATGGGAATAAAACAAAATGAATATATCGCCTATCTCTGAATCATCCAGTAGAAAGACCATTATTTTACATTACATCATGTTCTCATAACATTCTCTTTGTTTCTGGCTGATCTTTGACAATGATTGAAATGGTTTAGTTCACGTTTGAAAATGACATGTTATTACCAATAGTCTGATAGTTCTAGGAACTGATTAGGAATGTTACAGGTAACTCTAAGGTTCCTTTAGCGCCTTGTCATCTGTATTTACACAGAAGTCTAAAGCCCCATTCAGATTTGGGCAAACTTGTCTGCTGACTGATCAAAAAGCAAAGATTGTATGTCATGTTTGTGTGCAACAAACAGACAAAATGACAACTGTAGATCTTTTTACTATGAAGTATCATTCCAAATTCTCCTAATTGTTATTCTTTTAAAACATACTTCACAAGGCCTAGACTTTAACGTCAGTCCATCTTTGATAGGGTTTCTTGTGTATCCCCAAGCACAATGAACAACAACACAATAGTTTGTATGTTTTTTTAGAAACAGATCAGTTGCTGTATTTCTCTGATGAAGGACCAGATCAAACATCTACATGGAGTTCAAAACACTGCAGCCTGGATCCTCTGTACTGATCTGTCCACTGGCTGGATGTGAGCTATACTGATTTTAAGGCTTATTGGTTTTTGATCATTTCAAGGCCTCAATCCAAGAGTGTCAGTCCAGGACTAAAGACTACAGTGAGGCTTTATGTAGTTTATACGTCCCACCACACTCTGAACAGTCTCCCTGCAGCTCTGAGAATGGATACCTCACTTACTACTTGTTAAACTTTAAACTCATCTTTTTAAAACACCTTTTACCTCCAACTTTGCACTACATGTTAGGAGCTTGTGCTCTGCTGTGGTTGTATTGTGTTCATACAGATGGATTATGTGACAGAAGAAGCTGGACAGCCGTGAAGCTGAAGGCGAGTCAGATGCTGAGCTGAGGCGTTGTGGTCCAACAGATGGGTAAATGGTGGGACATGAAGACTGAGGCGGGTGAGGGTGAGGTGGGGTGGGGGTGCAGGGCTTTTCAGGGTCACAGGGGGCGCGTTTGAGAGAGCTTACCAGCTCCCATATTTGGACTGCGGGGTGTTGTTGGAGGACGGGGGTGTTAATAGCAGCCCTCCAGTCATGAAAAAGAGGGTGTGTCTGTTTTACGAATGAATGAGCAGGCTGATAAGCCTCGCAAAAGGGTCTCAGAGGAGGGAGAGGGGGGAGAGAGGGGAGGGCAGACACTGTTGTCTTTGGCATGTTAAACACACAGTCGGCAGGCAGACGCCTCACACTGCAGAGCACACTGTGGTTCCTGTTTGGATGTTTGGGCTGGATTTGGAGTCAGAGGGACGGCCGGTTGGAGTTTTGGTGAAGGAGGGATTTTCCTGAATGGAGAGAAGAGTTGGAAAAGTTCTGTAACGTCTCACTTCTGTTAGCGTCTGTTTCACCTGGAGTCAGCAATGATGCTCAAGAAAGTACGATTCAAGGTAGGAAAGTCCATCAGTTTGTATCCCACAGTTACATCTAACCTGATGTTTTCTGTATTACTTACATTAAACTAATACATGCTGACTGGCATTTGATGCATTTACAGAACTAGTTTGTGACATTTTTATGGACAAACATCCAGTTTGTTGCTCTCGTCTTGAAATAACACTCATCCTACACATATCTGCTTCTTTAATCTTTTCCTGTGGCTGATCTAAACGTTTCCTGGTGAAACTATCTGCCTCTCAGGAAGCTGTATGTTTGTATTTCCATGTTTAGTTGGTAGAGAGTTTAAGAAGTTCACAAATCTTAAAAACCATCACATCTGGGGACCAAACAAGGAAAAGAAAGAATGCTGACCATGGACATGCCCCTCAGATTCCCTTAAAGAAGATTAAACATCACAGTTTATCTTAAAAGATAAGAAGAAGTCATAATGACATATATAAACCGTCTCTATATCCACTTTAAGTATGTCCAGGCAAACTGAATGCACAGGCTTTGTGACCGTCCCTTTGAAGAGAACCTGCAGTATGTGACTGAACAAACCTGAGCTGGGCCTCTGTTGGCTCTTCATTAGTAACAGCAGCCCTGCCTGCAGTTCAAAGGGAAAACTTGCTGCCTGCAGCTCAGTCTGTGTGGTGACACTCAGGTGATAATTACAGCACAGGGACAGACACAGGAGGAGCTGGAGCTACTGGCTCTCAGCCACTTTTAATAAGAAGATTTTTTTTTAAATCAAATCAGTTTTTGCAGTGAGCATCGTTTGCCTCCATTTTCAAACTTCTTTGCTGTTAAGTTTGTCTGAGTGTCCTGGAGAACTTACAGCAGCTCTTCTGTTGATTCAGGCTGTCTTAGTGTCTTCTGAGTGTTCACATAATCTCAGACTGACTCCATGATACTGAGATCAGGGCTCTGTGGGGGTCAGACCATCTGGTGCAGGACTCCTTGTTCTTCTTGTGGCTGAAGATGGTTATTTATGACTTCGGCCCGTTGTCTGGACTCATTGTCCTGCTGGAAAATGAGTTTTTGACCAATCAGACGCCTCCTTGATAGTACTGTGATGGATCTGAACAGCACCTCTGCATTTTAATATATATTTGCACATCTTCTCATACTAACTAGCTACAAAGCTACAACATGTTTAACATCCAAAGCAGCACAGAATGTTAATTAAAAACACTCCTGCATATAAAACAATGACCACATTAACAGTAATGTAATACTTCTATTATGTTGCCATCGGTTACGTGGTGTAAGTTATTCTGTGTAGTTGGTGCATTTAGCTTGGAGCCATCCCACGGCAGAGTTTGGCAGATAACAAGTGATACTGATGGATTAGTTGCTGCTGCGGGGGGTGAACAGCCTGCAGGGCTCACAGCAGGGAGGTGTGAGGGGAACTGTAGGTCATTTATTAGTGTTAATGTAGAAGACTTCATCATCATGTGATCACACTGCATTCACCTGACAACATGTTGGCTGCTGTTGCACTGGGAGTCAAGAGTGTTAATTCAGTCAGCTGATACAAAAGACGGTGAACATCCTCAGTGACGATCTACGCTGTTTCATGTCAGTTTACACTCTCACCTGTTAGTGCCAGCTGGTCTGGATGTCCACTCAGAGGTGACGCTTTTCCCGAGGTGTGTGTGTGTGTGTGTGTGTGTGTGTGTGTGGTAAGTGTGAGAAAGTGAGAGTGAGAGAAGCCGAGTCAGCGAAAACAATGCAGAGACATACAACTGGAGGATTAGTGGTTACATATAGAACTGAGGAGTAAGAGTATGTTCTCCAATGTATGAGCACTTTTAGGAGGAAGCTACACAAGCAGCAGCTCCCCTCCTGCACAGCTGAGGAGCTTGAAGTCACTACTATTTACTGACCTCTACATTTGGAGAGTTACTGGCAGATTACGATACACAGATCTCTGGGCTCAGACATGTAAAGGTCCTCTGACCCTCCATCATTACAAGGAAGACATCCACTTACATTGTTGTCATTTTGATGTAGTCATGCTGCATCTGCTTATAGCCATTCTGTATGTATTTGTGGTCCTTTTGTATCTCTTTATAGTCATTTTTGTGCCTCTATGTTCATTTTGGATATCTTTTTTGGCATTTTCCTTGTGTGTGTGATCATTTTTGTGGTTGTCTCCCTTAGATACATTTTTGTATTGTGGTTATGTTGTGTCTCTTTCCATCTCTGGTATGTGTCTTTCATGTACTTTTTTCCACATTGTTCTTATTATGTGTCCCTTTTGTCTTTTTGCGATACTTTTTGTGTCTTTGTGATTATTATGTGTCTCTTTGTGGTTGCTTTCCCTCTCTTTTTGGCTATTATGTGTCTTTGCATTCATTTTGACTTTCTTTCTCATCATTTTGTGGGACGCTCTTCTATCCATCCATCCATCCATCCATCCATCCATCTATCTATCTATCTATCTATCTATCTATCTATCTATCTATCTATCTATCTATCTATCTATCTATCTATCTATCTATCTATCTATCTATCTATCTATCTATCTATCTATCTATCTATCATCTATTTCTGTTAACTTTTGTCACTTTAGGCCATTTTGTGTCACTGATTGTTCTGTTCAGTAATCCATCCATACCCTCCTTCTTTATTTGAAGGATCATATAAATGTCCATTTAAAGATGGCTCTTTGGAGCTCTGACATGTTTGTAGAACCGCTGACACATCGTTTGTCGTTCTCCTCATAGCACCGAAGGCACTAAGCTGTGTTCCTGTGATTTCTGCAGAGCTGTCTGTACTGAGGGTAAAGTAAACCAGAAAGTCAGACAGACCCAGAGAGGATATTGGGTGAATTCTGCATCCATATGTGGAATTTCCTCTGAGTGAGTGTTCAAACAGCAGCAGGCCGACCCTCTGTCAAGCTGTCCTCACGCTACATTCTGTCTGCCACCTTTTCCTTCCCCATGTTCAGTTCACATCCTGAAAAGATCATATTAAATAGACCTGATCACTTTTTATCTTGCTGCCAACCTAAAGCATGGATGTACTTTTTGCTCTCTCTATTTCCAGCAGATAGAAAAGCAAACAGATCATCATAGTAGACTCCCACTGCCCTTCATCCTCTTCCTCCACTTATTTTCATCAGAGTTTACAAACCTAAGATGTTTACACTTGTGCATCACATATCATGTTGATATATAGAAGTCCTGAGGAGTTATGTACACATGGTAATGATACTTCTGCTAAATACAAAACAGCAGCAGAACTTATAAACATCAGGTCTCACATTATGTAGCTTATAAGTCACCAGTGATTTTGAGAGCTGCATCTGTACAATGTGAACATTACTTTTACTCAAGAAGTTACTTGTTTCACATGTAAACTAACTCTAAACACCACTGTCATGATGTGACCAGAGACTGAAATCAGAAAGCGATTAAAGGAAGATTTATAGCTCAAGCAGTACTGGATTGTTGAGGCCATTACTGATAGCAGTATTTGAGTCATTAACAGATGTTGTAATGACTTAACAGATCTTTATTGAAATGTGTGTTTATGTTTCTAAAAATAACTATTAACTGATAAGTTGTTAACTTTTTGATATCCATCGGCTCACACAGACACTAAAACAGATAGAGATGAGTGACAAATTAGAGGAAAACCCAACATAAAGTGCCTGTAAGGTGTTGGACCATCACATGACACCAGAACAGCTTCAGTGCTTCTTGGCATTGATGCTTCAAGTCTCTGCAACTCTACTGAGGGATCAGCAGCATTCCTCTAAAACATATCCTCTCATTTAGTGTTTTGATGGTGCTGCAGAGTTCTGTCCAACATGTCAGGTGTTCAGCAGGGTTCAGATCTGGTGACTGTGAAGGTCGTAGCGTGATTCACGCTATTTTCACCAAACTATTCAGTACCTGCTTGTGTCCTTTGGATGGAGGCACCATCCCCCCAGAAGACACCCCTCCCCATGGGAAACGTTCCATCGCAGGATAACAGCAATCACTCAGAACAACTTAGCATTGATTTGCAGTGATCCTCCTCTCAAAGGAAACAAATGCTCCCCACAGACTAACAGAATCCCCTGATCCTCTCACTGTGATGTGCTAATATCAGTAGATATATCGTCCTGGCCTCTTTGACAGTCTTGCTTTTATTTTGACTGATTTTAACACGTCTGGTTTGTAGTTGACGTGATCATACACTCACTTTGTAGTTCTGAACCAAGGCCAGCAAACAAGACATGTCTGTTTCAGTGACAGACTTGAAAAACAAATTTCTTTTACTCTGATCTACATTTAAAACATTCTGTTTTGCAAACTGGCAGCAACCTTTTGGTCCAAAGCTGCAAAATTATTCGAATGATTAATTAAGTGCATTTAAATAAGTTTTACACTAAGATTTTCCCATCTGTTCTCAAATATCCATATGTGCTAACATGGAGTCTACAGATGTATTCAAATTAGGTGTATTAAACCTGATCCTCTGTTGCACAATGCTTGGATCTCTTATTTTTTGCATTTATTTGACAGGGACAGTTAAGAGAGATAGAAAACTGAGAGCAAGACTAGGAGAATGACATGCAGCACATGGTCCAACCAGACAGGGATCAAATCAGGGATCTCCTGGTCAGTTCTTCTGTAGCCATATGGTCCGAGCCACTCATGTATCAGATCGGCCACCAAAAACCTAAAATTCTCATGAGGTGAAGCACTATAATGGCCCTATTAATCAAATAATGTTAGTTATTGTGTCAAACTATTCACAATACACTGTCAAAGCAGCTACAATCTGGTTAAAAATCAAAGCTGATATGTCAAAAAGTGAAACAGATTAAAATGTTTATTGTGTTGCATAAGACACTGAAGTTACAGTGCTGATGTCAAAATAGAAGTAGCAGCAGAAAGACACGTGCATTATAGGTTTTTTGTAGTCTGCCATCATGGTTTCTATCCAGGCTGTAGAGGCTGTAAAGCTGGTGTCTCCGTCAGAGATGGAGCAGGGTCCATGAGAGGCACTAGATGGCAGTGATGCTCTGCTGTTCCACTGTTCTCCACCTCAGAACTGCATCATAAAGAAATGATGCCTGCAGCTAAACTCCCAGTAATCCTTCACTTCCAGACGTATGTCTAAATTAGAGCACTGCGGCCATTGTCAGACCCAGGAACAACATCTCAGCTCTGACAGACAGAGCATGACATGAGCACTGACATGGAAGTTATTGTGGGGACAGCCAGCCTCTCAGTGATAGTGTTGCTCACTCAAACATTTCATTGTGGGCCCACAACAGGACGTATGTCCCCGGGCTCCAGGGGCAACACGTGGGAGTCTGATCCACTGCTCATCGACTTGCAAGCACATCCTGGCAAAAAGTGATGACCCATTTCCTTCAAATCTTAAATTCCTCCCCCTCTGCCGGCCCTGAATTGCCTGGTAATTGAATTTCCATTGCGGTCGACGGTATCCGAGGCGCGCAGAGGCGTCCAAGCTTTTTGTTCACCCAGTGAGATACTCCAATCATCTCAAAGGATCAAGTCAGCGCCCATCGAGGCCTTTGATGTTCATAATGAGCGCTTCCCTCAGCTCAGCCCTGCAGCGCTGTGCTGTATGTTTCTATAAAGGCGTTAGGATTTGAATGGGTGCGTGGGTGCTGGTGTGGTGCAGGGGAGGAGTGGGGCAGAACCAAATATGCTTTTCATTAAAGATGAAAGCGGAGAGAGCTTTTACTGTCTCAGACATCTGTTTATGCAAAGTGTGAGGGTGTGCATGTGTGTGTGTTTACATAAAAGAGAAACCTACCTTTGACCCCCAGTGATTTGTAGTCACCTGCAGGCTCATCATGCAGTGACTGTACGTCTGCTGCCTCTTTACTGCATCAACAACAAGCATACGAGGCCCAGAGCCACGTCATATAGGCCTGCATCTCTCCATCCCCACTGACGCTGAAAGGGAAACGTAAAAGACAATTTAAGGTTTTATATGCAGCTTTCCCTTCTCTTTGTGCATTCACTGCATTCAGTGGAGGAACGTAACTAAGCACATTTACTCAAGTCCTGCACTTAAGTCTATTATCATACAGCATTTTATGCTACTTTATATAGTGTTTCAGAGGGAAATGCTCTCATTTTTACTTCATTAGATGCATTTAACATTTTAACTTCTTCTTTTCATGTGACTATTTTAACGTTAGGGTTTTACATTTAAAACCACTTTTAAAGATCAAATCAGTGGACTCTAAACCAATCTGACATGTGCAAAGTTACAACTGAACAGGGTTTACTTGGGTCCTATTTCACTCATTTCTGTAAGTTTCTTCCAGAAGTGCCCACCTGTCTCAGCTCACGTGGTTTTATTTAAATAACTGACATAGTGACAATTGTATGAATCAGAGTTTTGTCCTTACTTCATTCAGCTTCTGTCAATCATCTCATGACCTCTCCGATTTATCTGGTAAGCATTTGAAGAGACTCAACCCAATCGGACAGCAACCTCTATTTTCAACTAGGTAACTATGAATGACGTAGTTATTTACTACAGAACAAGAACTTTTACCCTAAAACTTTATGTATATTTCGCCGATAATACTTGTGTGCTTTTATTTGGACTCAGGAGTTCTCCTTGTGACAGAGTAGCTCTAAATCATGGTGCATTTCAACCTTGAGACTGAGCTTTACCAATGACAGGTTTCATATGTAACAAACTAAGGAACCAGTCCTGTCAACTTGCAACTTGCTTTTATGTCATTATTCTTCCTCTAGTTCAGGGGTCTCAAACTCCGGTCCTCGAGGGCCACTATCCTGCATGTTTTAGATGTTTCTTTCTTCTGACACACCTGATTCAAATGATCAGGATGGTTATCAGGCTTCTGCAGAGCTTGATGATGAGCTGATCATTTGAATCAGGTGTGTCAGAAGAAAGAAACATCTAAAACATGCATGATAGTGGCCCTCGAGGACCGGAGCTTGAGACCCCCTCTCTAGTTCATTCACCGGTTCAAACATGCATGACTGAGTTACTCCATTATTACTATTTGCCACTGTGCAGCACCGTAGTTTTACAGTGTTTAAACTGTGGGAGTAAATAAGCCAGGAGACAGAGGTAGGGACTTAATACATCCACTTATTTTGAAGGAAAAAACTAGTGTAGAGGTATATTCAAGCCATTTGAAGACAAGAAGAGATTATTTTAAGAGAAATACTGTTAAAATGTCTCACTTTAATACACTGGGATGCGTTTTTGGGGTTAAAACAATGACCAGAAAGGGATTTTAAAAATTCTCTAACTTCAAAGTCTTAGATTGCAGCTGGTGGCCCTCATCCTTCTTTTGCTTGTCGGTGAACCTGTTGTGAGCTGGAGGACCACTACAACCAGAACCTGCAGCAGGTGGTTGATGGTGGTTCATGTGCCGCTACACCAAGGTTATCGATGCTACAAAGCAGAACAAAGACCCATGAAGTCTGCCCATGATGCAGTGACCACTGCTAACTGCAGTCCAAGACAGTGGGGTCTAGGTCCAGGTACTGGATGAGACACTGACTGGTGAGGGAGCGGAATGACACTGAGGATTGGCACAACAGGGACCCTCCCAGTCTGCAGGTAGGATCTGAGTACTTGCTGACCTCATGCATGTTAAAGCTTCTCAGGGCAGTCTTGAACACTGTCAGCTCAGATGTGAGGCCTGAACAGTTTTCCCCAGCCATCCCAAGCTGTCGCCCATCTCTGCAGGACCTCTAAGCTTTACAGACGTCATTAGCTGTGAACCTAAAAGCACTGTTGAGTAATGTTTTCATTGGTGGGCCCACACTGTTTGGTTTAGTCTGTGTACGTTTCACAAGGATGCTCATACATGCATGAGCACACAGAGAAAGCAGCAGAAGAGAGCTGATGAGCAAACATGGATGTAAGCATTGTGGGTAATGTATTCAGGATGCACACCATGTCTCTAGTAATGCATCTACAAAGATTAAAAGAGAGCCACACTTAAATCTCTGGCGTAGGCTCAACATACCTGCTAACCCACTGATTATGCTTCGTAGTACAGCTCTCTGGTCAGCTCAATACAGAGACAGCCTGTTGTGCCTGTTGGACACTTCACACATTTGGAGCAGCAAAGTCCAGTTCATGTCAAATCTTTGTGAGTAACAACTAAGAAATGTATCCACAGGTCTGACTCGCCTTGCTTTGCCTTTGTATTATAAAAATCTGCTTTAACTTTGTTTTCAACCTAATTTGATGACTATACAGAGGGATCTCTGCTTGCAGTGTGTTTTTTGGCTGCCCACGGCAAAGTTGAACTGCCCACTCCTGCGAGGTTTGCGTTAGGAAACCCTGATCCCAGATCCCAGTAGTCCTCGGGTGCAAAGTGAGACAAAGATCGCAAGTTGGAAATGTTCCTGCCTGAGCAAAAAAAATGGCCCTTGTTATCATTTATTTATTTTAAGCATAATTTTTTTGGGGGGGGCGGGCTTTTGCTATTATTGCAGACAGATGCAATGCAGACAATGAAAGAGAGCAGGGTAATGACTCCTGGAGAGTTATAAATCTGGCATTACGTCATTATTTAGTAAAATAAATGGAGTTAAATAACAGAACAAGAAATTCCTGATGAGTTCTAAAATCACTCAGAAGCTGTGCTGCCACACAAGGTCGCCTAACGTCAGTTAACTCACAGCGAATGCCCACACATTAGCTAATAAGATGATATTACAGACAGACAGGTGTGAATGAGTTAATTAGAGCCAACATTAGAGCCACGCTTCTAGGAGAACTACATCAGTGTAGTTTAAATCAGGCTGGCATTCAGTTTTGCTGGAGCACTGCTAAGCAGCTGAGGATATTAGTAGGTGATCATGGTGGGAGGTAGAGCACAACTTGTTTCCAAAAGGAGGAAGGAGCAAAAAAGGGGAGTTTTGAAATGTTGGCATTTCAGCACTGATTAACACCACTATCAGCCCACAGTGATACATCACAGCTGTGTGTGTGAGGAGAAGATTTCCCACCAGCTGCCACAACCATATCACAGTTTCACAGGTTGAAGACGACGTGTCTCGTCAGTTTGGTTGGGAAGTTTGTCTCTCTAACGGCCCAGCTGTGATTTAGGCTGACAGATGAGTTCGCTTCATATAAATCATGACAAATCCCACCCAGTCTAACAGGAATGTGAGGCATGTGCAGTTTGTCATACAGTTCAAAATGAAGCTTTTCCAGACCAGAGCATACAGTCAGTGCTGTGAAGAGTAGACACACACAAATACATGCAGCGGTTGCAGCAGGAATTTGGGTTTGGTGATAGAGAGGAGATCCAAATAACAGTCTGGTCAGAGTGGAAACACCAGCTATGGACACTGATGACAGTGTTCAGAGGCTCTGCTCTCCACAGCAGCCCACACTACTGCAGAGAAGCAGAAACACACTGTTAGTTTTACTGTCTTTTAAGCTTTACAGTGAATCAGTGTTACACCATGACAGAAAGTTTTATTTCATTTTTTGTGCCACAACAAACTTCGCTCAGACATCCATGTCCTCTCTGCACCACACTGTGGGTGTACATATTTGTGTGACCTCAGCCATGTTTGTGAGTCTGTCTGGACATTTTTATTCTATTTGTGTTGATTCTGTCTAGAACACAACCAACATCGTGGTCTGTGTCATGGCAGCCTGGACAAGTTCAAACATGTCAGAGCCTACAGTGTACCTTTGTCTAAAACTAATTGTAAAGGATTTCCAATAGATTAACAATTATTCAATCACGCAATCTGCAAACTGCCAAGCTATGTCACGATTAAACCCAATGGCTGCTTCTGCCTGTTGATATTGAAGCACCAGTTTTTCTTTTTTGTTTCACCCTCACCCCAAATGGTCAAGGCAGATGTCTGTCCTCCCTGAGCCTGGTTCTGTTGGACGTTTCTTTCTGTTAAAAGGGATTTTTTTTCTTTCCACTGTTGCCAAAGAGCTACTCGAAAGGAGTCATTTGGATTTGTTCAGTAGCCTCTAGTATTGTAAGGTCTTGACAGCATTGCTATGTCAAGTGCACTGATGTGACTAATGTTGTGAAATGGTGCTGTTTAATTCAAACTCAATTGAAACTGGAAGTAAAGTAGAATGTGGAATGCAGCCTAATGATGCCTGTGATTTAAGCCTTGGTCAACGAAAACCTTTGAAAGCAGACACGCACACTGTTCTGTCCATATTACAATAGATATGCATTGTGAGCTACATATTTCCCCTCATACTGATCACAGAAAAACCACACTGGGGTATAGCAACTGGTTAGACATTATGTTGTAGCACTGTGTCGATGTGATTAACTCTGAGTGGTGTCAAACACAGTGGATGGACTTCTGTTGTGTTTGTTTCTGTCACAGTACAGCATGTACAAATTAAAGCACCTTGACTGTTGAAGGACTACATCAATTGCAGCTCTTTCATTGATAAATTCAAAAGCTATGGATGAAGGAGAATCACCTCACCTTGTTTTAAGCACTACTTGTTTCCCTGTCACATGTACAGTAAGCGCCCTTACAGTGCGGTCACAAATTTTGAGCTGCACACAGATCTGCATAGTGGACACTTTCTTGGACCCTCAATGATTTTGGTAGATGATGAAGTTCCAGTCATTGTGGACGTAGATGCAGAGAGCAGGAGTTGGCCTGTAGTCCTGGCTAATCCAAAAATGGGCAAAGAGGTGGAGCATGACTGGAGGTAAGACATTCCATGTATATGTCTCTGGGTCATGGACTGTCCTATGATGGCTCCCTCCTTTCACTGGAACCCTTAATTATGCAAAACTTTAAACCTTAATACATTTGAAACAGATGTGTTATAAAAATCCACCATCCTTACAGTTACCATGAACTGGAACATAAGCTATACAGTCCCTCCAGGAATTTGCGATGTTGTAATCGCAACAATTAACGCAAATTCAACTAATCTCCATGAATTCTGCGCGACCTTGCAATTTTGTCTAATCACCATGACTTTTCCGCAATTTTTGGACAGCCTCCCATCAGTGCCACCAATCATAGCAGTCCCCAGCACAAACGTAATGCACGTATGTCACCGAATTCACTTCCTTGTTTATGGTTTGCAGATACAGATACGTATGCAACAAAAACTACTGCAAAACAACTCCCTGATGTTCTGTTGCATCCAGATCTGTCACCAGCACTGAAAGAATGAAGGTCAGTTAGATTCATTAACTGACGTGACGAGCTGTGAGCGTGTGTGTGTGAACACGTGTGTGCCAGGATGTGAAATAAATTTTTAAACTTTTAAAATTTTTAATGAATTATACAAAACAAAGAAAAAAATGTAACTGTCTCCCGCAATTTTATCGTAACAAATACACTTAAAACATCGCAACTTTCATCGCAATTTTTTAGAAAAGCTGCCACGAACTCAGGCATTTTAGGAGCAACAATCTGGAAAAACACCCTCGAAATCCTGGAGGGACTGTCTATAGAGATGAAACCATTTTTGTTCCAGGCTGTAAAACATGTTTATTTCTGCTGTAAAGCTGGACATTTTAACATGGAGGTCAATGGGGATTAACTTGCTTTTGGATCCAGCCTGGCTGCACGGTGGAGCGGTGGTTAGCAGCGTTGCCTCACAGCTAGAAGATCCCCGGTTTGCGTCCCGGTTTCTGTGTGGAGTTTGCATGTTCTCCCTGTGCAGCGTGGGTTTTCACCGGGTACTCCAGCTTCCTCCCACAGTCCAAAAACATGCTGAGGTTAATTGATTATTCTAAATTGTCTGTAGGTGTGAATGAGAGTGTGCTTGGTTGTCTGTCTCTATGTGTAGCCCTGTGATAGACTGGTGACCTGTCCAGGGTGTCCCCTGCCTTCGCCCTGAGTCGACTGGGATAGACTCCAGCACCCCTGCAACCCTACAGAGGATTAAGCGGTGTATAGATAATGGATGGATGGATGGATCCAGCCTCATGTGGACATTCGAGGAACTGCAGTTTTTGGCACTTGATTTTTCAGCCCTGGAGTTTTCCAATTTGTTAAGACCTGACTTTGTTTTCTATTATTTAAAGGAAAATTTTGATGATTTAATATATAAGTAATTCAGGTGTGTTACCCGGTAATGGTAGCAGCGAGTTGGTTTAAGATTACTAGCTGGCTTAACAAAGTGTCTTTAGCTATAACAAACTTTAACTTTTCTACTAAATCATTTGAACTGTACAGGATCAGAGTTTAAAATGATCTATATTAAATTCTATCATTTATTTTTCTTAAGGCATTAAATTAGCAATTCCTCCATTTGTTACACAGTCGGCTGACTAACCTTGAAACCTCCAGCCCTCCTGTCTCTGCTCTGTGTTTTTGCAGGGCAGAATGTCATCTGAGGAGTGAATATGAGGGGAAACGTGCTCCAGAGTAACAGTAGTTCCAGTGTGAGAGAATAAATGGCTGTTTTCCAGTGAAATGTTGCCCCCTCACTGTATTCCCCTCATGTTCAGCACCTTGTTTACCTACGAGTCCTGTCTCAGGTTAACATTTGTGCCAGTTTTCAAGGACAACACTGCATTTCTTCATCCAGAAGAAAGAGCGCCTTGTGTCCCCGTGTTGGGGCGAGGCTGAGCGGACGGAGGGCTGGGAGAGTGAGGGTACATGTGTTTCTGTGTGTGAGTGTGTGTGTGTGTGTGTGTGTGTGAGTGGGTAATGCCAAAGGAGAGAGAGAATGAAAGAGCGAGCATGTGATTCAAAGGAGAGTGAGAGGGAGGGGACCAGCAGCAGCCAGACAGTGTGTGTCAGCAGAGTGTCGGCCACATGGCTTTAGCCCAGTGTGTGTTATGACAGCCAGAGACAGTGTGTGTGTGTGTGTGTGTGTGCATCAGGGAGAGACAGTGAGTGAGAGACCCTGACGAAAGGAGAAGAGAGAGAGAGAGAGAGAACAGAGAAAGAAGCTTCCTCTTTGGATCCCAGTCAGTTTGCTGTCCTTCTTTGTGTTTTTTGATTTCTGTGACACCAGCAGCAGTCCCATCCTGCCTTCATGAGCAGCAGCGGCGGTGTGTTTGTTTAGTGCTGAGGTTTCACTGGACGCCCCGCTGCGCACACACCCACCCACACCTCCATCAGGTAAAGTAGAAGCCTCACAGATTCTAGATCAAAGGGTGATTGCTGTTTTAACACTGGCTGAATGCTTTCCGTCCACTGGGGTTGTGTGTGCATGTTTGTGTGCGTGAAACCAGTGCAGGTGTTATCAGGTTTGCTCACGTAGCCACTGTAGCATGTTCTCCTCTTTCCTTTTAGTTAAGTGCAATCTGATTTAAAAGCAGTGAAAGATTTGCTCTGATTGCAGTGTTTTCCTCACACTTACGATATAGAAGCTACTGAAAATGTAAGACAGATGCAATGAAATCAGTACTCAGATGTATTTCTTTAAGATCATGTCCTCACATTGTTGCAATAAGTGATGATTCATAACGCTTGAAACTTATTCTGAAGTGAGGATGTGGTTACAGCGTTGCCTAATAATGTCCTAGTGAGGATTTTTAACAGGAATTCTTTACGTAATGGGTTCTAATGTTTTCTTTGTAAAGCTGGTGTGACATCTGGTTACATTTTCCAGTGATACTTCTTACGCCGGCCATTACTCTAAGTGACAAAAATAAACGATGATGCACTATTTGTAACAAATGACGTAGTTCCCAAAGGGCTGTCAGAAGCATCCAGCTGTTGGATGGAGAAGGTCCATGTGTTTTTACTATGATAATCCAAGAAAGCACTCGCTACAGCACTAACTGTGAGCCTGCTGCTGCCACTCCCTCCATCACAAAGCATTTATAGCAGATTAAGTGTTGGCTGTGTTCTTCCTGTGTGGGTGAGGGCGTCCTTGGTTGATCAGTGGTACAGACACAACAGTCCAGGCCGAAGTCAGCAGGTGGAGCGTGTTCACTGCAAAGAGACAAACAAGCAGGACTGTTGGATTTAATACGAGGCAGAATAAGGTTTAAAGCTACACTCATCAACATTTTCATATCACCACTGGATCAGATGGTTGTGTGTGTAGTGCTAAACAGGTAGCTCACAGTGACACACTCTGCAGTTGACCTTAGCACGAGTGTTTTAGCTCAATGTTTTACTGTTAGCCTACGACTTTAAAGCTTTGGTTGAGTCTCAGTGCTCTCATTAACCTGGTTTAAAGCAGCAGTTAGCAGCTATTTTCAGCTAACATACTCCAGTACATTCACTACATAGGCTACCACCTGCCCAGCACCAAACAGCTAACAGACAAAGTTAGCAACTAGCTGATAGCTAAACTTATAGCAGCTAAAGAGACAGACGTTTTTCTCAGGAGGTGGTGGAGCCCAAAAGAGAGCTAAAAGAGGAGCGAGCTAAGTTCATTAGCTTGCCGGAAACATGGATGCTAACTTTGGTCCATGTCTGATGAATGTATATAGTAGCCGTTTGCTAATAGAACAGAGCAACCTTATTAATTTATCATTTTTTAGGCCACAGAATGTCAGTGCTTTTGTATGTTGTGGTGGCAACTTTTGAAAATACCTATTGTGTAGCTGTTTGCTAACATGTTAGCAAACAGCAGATTTATAAGGTTGTTCTGCTGCCTCCAAATGGACCACTTGAGACCACTTCCGCTTGTCACTACTCTTATGATGCAACATTTTACCATCAGTCCATATCTACTGCAACAAATGAATAATGATTACAACTGGTTGCCAGGATAGTTCACTGAGTTAGGGCGTTGCTATGTAGGTGCAGGCTGCCAGCAGTGGTCGTGAGTTCGAGTCCAGGTCATGGCCCTCTGCTGCATGTCTCTCCCTTATCATTAAAAATGGAACCCCCCCCCCAAAAAAATATTTTAAAAATAAAATAATGTTTACAGCTTCTTGCATCACCCCTCAAATATCATTTAGGAGGTCCTTTGAGATACAATATGTTACAGAACAGCATCACCTATTCAGACTAACAAGAACTTAAATTACAAAACATCATTTTATAAAGCTATATTTGACCACTTTTTCTTTTGATTACCTAGCTGTCAATATTAATTCATTTTTTGCTACACTGTCAGTTACCCTTAGATGATGTTTGTATCCACAAGCATCAATAATCTCTTGGTCAAGACACATTCAACGCTCAACAAGCAACCAGGTGAGATATGTGCTGATAGAACAATGTGACGACACTTACACAGGAATATGAAAGTCTTCTATTACTTTCAATTTTAAACTTATTATTTAGTCAAAGCACCTCACCTAATTAATTGAATGTCCTACAGTTATATGATAGTGTTGTAGGATCATTACATATAATCACCTTCTCCCTAATCTGGAGTAACCTCTTAGTACATATAGGCAGTACTGCTGTACCTGAGGGAAAGAAGTTAGAGATGAAGAGGAAACCAGCGTGAGCCTGTAAGAGTCAGCTGTCTCACGCTGCCACGTTACTCTCCTGGTCTTCCCACCCTGCTGAAACACTGGCTGCTTTATGGACCGAGGAAAAGAGAGGGAGAGAGACCCATACAGGGTTTGCTGTTGTTTGAACCTCCCCACCAAAGCAGAGCTGGGCCACATTTTTCGGGCTCCTGGCAGAGAAACCGGCTGTGCAGAGTTCCCAGACTGCAGCAACTCTCCAGCTAGTGATAATAAATCCTTTGTTGTGTGAGCTCATTCTGTTGAGAGAATAATCAGGGCAGCACAGAGGCACTCTATCTACCCCCCCAACATCGCCCCACCCCCAGTCATCCACCCAGTCCCATTCTCTTACGGACTCCCCTGTGCGAGGTCTTTAATGCCTCCTCTGGGTGCCCTACTTCTGCTGTCAGTGATACTGGTAACCTTGAATGTGATCAGGTAGTTACATTTTTTTCCAAGATGGAGCCAGCCTGGTTGGATATTCACCACCAGAGGACTGTAATAATCATATAACTACTCTGTATCATGGCTGCTTAGTGGAAGACTCCTGGGATGAGAGTGAATTTGTGAAGGAAATTAGAGAAGGCTGGCAGCTGTAGATTACAAATGTGGAGTAGGAGTCAGAGCATCAGTACATGCAGCTTATTTGCATCAGAGGCTCTCAGTTACTATATCATATCAGTGGTGTGAAGCTGTTTGAATGGTAATTGACCTCAGTGTGTAAACTGCAGCAGGTGTTTACTACTGATTGGGATATACCCGTTCATTTTACTTGACACTAATTGACTGTGTTTAACAGAGACTAAAGGTATAATGCTAACTGACGTTAAAAATAACCTGATGGGGGTTTTATCTAATATCAGGGGAACTATGGACGATACTGCACTGCATTATTTCAGTGAAGCTGCAATAAAGCTGCAATTCCAAGTAACTCCCTAGTTTTATTTCAGGTTATAATAATGTTAATAGTGGAGATGTCCTGAGCTATTTCAAAGCTTTTTCAAGTAAAGGGTATTGGCATCAATATAAACCCATTATTTGTTTACAGTCACTGCTAAGCAGGCATGAGAAATGGAAAGCACATATTTTTGTGGGTGGCTTTGTATACTATATATGGTCTCTGGCCAGAGGACATTAAGCGTCATAGTCTCTGTCATGGTGGCCCGTTACTATTTGAGCCCCTGTGATGGTCTCTGCCTGCCAACATGGAACTGCCCCTATAGTCTCAGGGGTCGGACTCCTCAGGTCACTACAGTATTAAACAGTAGGAGACTCCATCTGGATTCATGCTGTCTTGTGGAGCTTGTGAAGTCACAGTATGTCTGACCCTTTCCACACTACATGTCAGACAGTGCCAGAGCTTTGGTACAAGGTTCATGGCCAGCTATGTAACATTAGGAAACAGCTTGGATGAAGAAATTTCTTAATGCATTCCAGAGCTACCAGAAAACCATATATTCATTTTGTGTGTGTTATCTAGGAACATGGTATCAAATTTGGACTTGGTAACGGCAGATAATAAACATTAAATGACTCAGATTGCACCAGGGGGCAAAAGCACTTGACTGGGACATCCCTAGTTAATGGTAGAAAAGGGAATAGAAGGAATAGAAATCACAGGATACACAGTTGGGGCACTTGTAGCATGGTCAAAAATTTGGCATTCGTACAGACGTCCTCAGAGGGATCTGCACAGAACCTAAAACTTGTGAGCGGCAGGAGGAAGAAGTCAGGACAGGGGCGGTTACTGTGGGTCACATTAGGGTTACATACTGCCCAGCCTGCTGTGTTATTCACAAACAGCTGTACAATCTGCTGCCTGCTGTCTCTCCAACAGCTGCAGTATGTACAAATCACACACATACAGAAACAGAAACAGGCAGCCAATCAGAATGCGAGTCATCTCCAGACCGGGATATGACCTCTGCAGATTTCTCTCCATTTCTTTCTTTCCTCCCTCATCACTTCCTCCCCTCATTGTCTTCTTTCTTTTATGTGCAGCATGCCTTCAGGGCAACGATTCATCCCAAAACAAAGACATCATCATTCTCAGACTGCTCACCTCACTTCACTTCAGCTCCTTCTCTTCCCCCCTCCTCTCTCTCTCTCTCTCTCTCTCTCTCTCGCCCTGATCCTTGCATGCTCAAATATGAAGAGTATTTCAGATATTGTTGGCTCATAACACGATTATTTACAACCTCTAACCAGCTGTGAGGAAAACGCTACAGCTGCACGTGAACACACAGATAAACACACATTAGAGTTTGGCCCAAGGAGCTGCCATATGGTAACAAAGGATTTTTTGGCAGAGACAGCAATTGCATGGCTGCTGCTCCTCTTCTTCACCTGGCCTATTTGGACACAGGCACAAATCCTGTGAGCACACTGATGAACTGTGGTGGTAATGGATGCGTCATTAATATAAAAGACAAGCTTTTGATGATTTGTGTAGAGAAGTAAAATTGGGTATTTAAAACATATACATCAGAAAATACAAGGAAAACCATCCAATAGAAGAAAAAGAGCTTGTGTGTCATATTACCATGACAGATTACAGAGAACATGTGTATTCACTAGTGATATTATGCATGTTTTCCAGTGATTGACCTGTTAGGAAGTACACTAAGTGTTTCCAGAGTGTTGCGGCTGAATGTCCTCACAGTGTAATGGGGCCTGAATGGCAGAACAATACAAAGAGACACAGAGTGCTGTTTGGCATTTTTGGCCGTCCGTAAGCTTGTCTGCTCTTTGGATCAGTTTCCATGACTCAAAGGGATATCCCACGCTGCCTCCAGCCTCCCCTCCCCTCCTCTCTCCTTCATTTCCCTTCCCTCCCCACCCCAGCCTCCACCCCCCCCCCCCAGTGTCACTCCCTTCTTTCAAAGTTTACCACCAACAATGTTCATAGCTCGGACTAAGCCGGCTGGATTTGGGGGATTTTTAGGAAATGGACACTGGGTGGATTTTAAAGCTGACTTTTGAATGAGCCGACGGCCGTGAAGGAGAGCATCAAACCACAGGGAACAGAGAAGGGAGGGTGAGTGACACTGTCAATGTATATATGAGTAGATGGAGTTAAAGTGGCTCCTTCAGGCTGGGTGTTGGAGAGAAACATGCTGTTGGTTTGTTTTGGTGATAAACAGGACGATGATTGAACCTGTTCTACCAACATGTTCCAGGTGCTGGTGTCTGTGGGTTTAATGTTTAATG
This sequence comes from Dascyllus trimaculatus, assembly GCA_024666655.1. Lineage (NCBI taxonomy): Eukaryota > Metazoa > Chordata > Actinopteri > Pomacentridae > Dascyllus > Dascyllus trimaculatus. The sequence continues at coordinate 5,239,133 of CM045453.1, read as the reverse complement.
TATGTTAGAATTTTAATAATGCTGGACAGTTAGTGTCCTTTTAGGAATATGATGCAGTTCAGATTTATCATCAGACTGACCGATACTGTGCTGCTTGTCTTTGGAAACCTTTAACTCAAGCCGATTCTCATTCAAACATGTACAAACAAGCCTAGCTGTGTAGTTCATATCCAGTGTTTCAGTGAACATTTAGCATTTGAAGTGCACTAATGGTATTCTCATAAAGACGTTGTAATTCTAAGATACTGAACATGTACTCAAAGTGCTCATTATGCAGCAGAAGAGATTTCCTGAGAGTATTATGTAGTATTATTTTATTACTGAAGAATTACTGAGCTTTAAGGTTAAGGTGGAGTTAATTTTAAAATGGGAAGCTTAATCTACAAGACAGATTTATATTTTATAAGTTGATGATGTTTTTCATATACAGTGTTAATGAGAAAGGTTACTTTTGACAAATTAACACAGTATAGAGTAGCATGAAGCACAAACAGCCTAATAAATATCAACATGTGCTTAGTAATTTGTGCTGATGGTAGTGTACAGTACTAGACAGAATATACTCATGATGCTGGTTGTCAAGTAGCCAACTCTAAAAATGTCTCTAACAGTTTGGGTTTGTAGATAAGAGCAAGATATTTTGACCCCATTCACATTTAACTTACACCTGGTGTTAACATTTGATCTGTATCCACAGTAACTTTTCTAGATAGAGGAAATATATGCAGATGCTTTGGAAAACACTGGGATCAGAATGCGGTGAAATCATACAAATTTGATTTTATATTGATCAGATATGAGCTTGGTGTTAAGTTTGCATACTGAAATTTATACAGATCACATGTTTGTACAGCAAGTGATTCCAATATGACCCATGTTACCCGCAACTGGAAATAAAACAGATATTTTTCCCTTCACATTTGGCTGGGCTAGACCATAGTTTGGTTTAAAGTAAAGAACTTTCATTATCATATTTATAATGAAATTGACCGTTGGTTTGAAATGGGACAATCCACTGTTTTGTTGACGAATCCATCTTCCCTGACCTGACTTAAGGCTACTGCAGGAACTTGTGGGGAACCCTTGCATGCTTTCAGGGTTGTTTTCAAGGGAACAGGGTTGGTACCTCTGAGCAGCCCCAAGACCCTGCAGGACTTGAAGCTGATTTCTTTCACTCAGAGAGGACAACAAGTGCCATTTTTTCTGCGCTCTTGATGTCCTGATCCAGCAAAAGTCCTCTTCTCATCATCACCAGCTGAAATTAACCATATTTCCCATGTGCTCATAGAGTTGGATTTACACCCAGTGGCTACTATTTGTTGGTGTCTTGAAACACTCTGACCTGATGTAAGTCTGGTTAACGTTAGCGTTACCTCACACCTCCTCCATTTCTGCAACTGAAAGCCATCTTTTAAAGCTCTGCTAGTATGGCTATGCTGCCCCATGTTCACATCTGTTCCTGTCATAATCTCTATGGTCATTAGTGGGTGCTGTCTCAAGGAAGCAATGGAATGTAGTCATGGTTAACTATAAACTTTTTAAGGAGGTAGGTCTGTGATGATACCACTTATAAATGGGTTAACTAAAACAGGGGTTCTCGATGCCAACCTGTTTGACTACTGACCAATTAAAATGAACCATTGTCTACATTAGGCCCCTACTCACAGGTTATGGCTTGGGTGTGAGTGAGTGTTTCTCATTTAAATTATTACATGTACAACAAGGATACCAAGGTTTTTTTTGCGCTAACTGTGCAAATATTAAGTGTGAGAAGAAATTGTTTGTTTGCCACAACAGCTCAGCTCAAATTCCTTTTGCCAGAGCTTTTAACAAGGTCAACCCAGCGCATAGAGTTTGCTCTGTAGTTGTGCAGATAGATGACATGCTACTGACAGAAGGGCTCAGTAATTGTTACAACTTCATCATCGAACGCCACTTAACAATTTAGACTGAGTGATATAGCTTAAAGCTCCAGAGAGGAAAAACTGGGAAGTGGATCTTGGGTTGGGATTAAGCCTTTCTAATTATTTTGAAGGTCATGGATACACTCATGCTTCACTATGAGGTTTGGTTTATTGTTGAGTGTCTGTCAGGGTCATTGGGCCTCTCAAGGTTGACATCTTTGCAAAACAACATGTTCTTCCCTCCTGGTCAGAAATGCAACACACACATCAACCTATCTCAAACCTGTAAACATGTAGCCTCTCCACTCTGTGTGTTGGAGTCATGTAGTGTATGAACCTTAGTGTGGGTCCTGTTGTCCAGTGTGCAGCAGCAGGCCAGCAGCGTTCCCACTCCTCCTCCAGAGGATTACTGCTGTTGAAAGAGCCTCTTTGTCCCCACAAGGCTGGAATGCCTGTCCAGCTCCACGTCTTTAGGAAACACTGAGCCAAAAGTCAACGGAGCCAATGAGCAATGGAATACCACTAGAATGCCACATTCCCAGTCACTCACTCCCACTGGTTTCCCTGTACAGCCCCTCTGCTCAAGGTGGAGAAAGGTGGAGAAATGGGAGCACAGGACAGGAACAGTTACTCTCACTAATGTATTCAAGGTGTTTAATCACCTTGTTATATCTGAAGGACAAAAAAGCTATAGATACCTGCTAATCAGGACACTAAAAACATGCCTGTGTTCAAGCTATGAAATCTGTTTAAGAGAACATTTGTTCTTAAAATTGCCACTGGAACTCTTGAGACTTTTGGTTCTTCAGCTGCTTGATACAGAATTTCATAATTTTAATAAACACAGACTCTTCATACATACCGTAAAACTGATATGGCTGGTGTGTTGCAAACAGGCACACATCCAGCCAATACATTGTAATTTTGAATGGTACAAGTAGTGGCTAGCAAAAGTGAGCCTTATCGATTAGAAGCTGCAGTATTTGCCCTGTTAGGATCAGTGGAACTCCTTATGACGTTGTTTTGACTAATGTGGTTTAACATTACCATTCCACTGTGTTCATTAGCTAGTTGCTTCTTGTGTCTGTCTGCTGTTTGGTGTTGAGCAGTTGTGTACAGTGAACTTAGCAGAGCTGGTAAGAGTGGTGAGCAGAACAGTGAAGTTTGATCATAAGACCAAAACATTGTGCTGAACGACTGTAAAACATTTACATGACACGTAGCTACTTCATCCATTGTTCATATAAAATGTGGATTGGTACAGCTTTAATGTCTTGAGGACAAAACTGCCGACTTTGTATTTCAAAAAGGACAATCCAGTATTTTTGAATGAAGTGTCAAATATTCAGACTTTACTCAGATGAACCAAAGGGATCTTCTGCTTTACTGACCCAACGTGAACACACACAAGGAATTTGACTGCTTGTTGCTTCTCTTAATGAACGTACACACTTTAGTATCTTCACCACATATGGACAGACATAGATGTAAAACGCAGCTTGACTGGTTGGTGAAGGTGTACTACTGAGAGGCAGCAGTTCTAGTTTATTTAGGTGCTTTCCTTTGATTTGTCACCTAAGTGTATGTTTGCAGTATCACAGTATTCAGAGGAGTATCCTTTAACACCATGTTTCCAGCAACAGACCAAGTGGAAAACATGTGTAGAGCAGTGGCAATGAGTCAAATTTTTAATAATTTACGGTAAGAAATACAAGTGTGCTTTTCAAAAAGTAAAAAATGATGCTTTACAATAGTTTCCATTCCTACACTCTAGTAAAGAGGCAGCCAGAGAAACTGAGTCATCTGGGCCTGTGGTTCCAGCTCGATGTTTTAGTCAAAGTTGCCATTTTGCTGCGCTGGATAACAGTGGTTTGGAAACGACAACAAGTATTCTTTCATGGATGCTCTGAGGTATAATTTCTACTGTCACTGGAGACAATAATCTGATAATGACAGGCCCTCTGATCCTCAGATCTGCTGAGCTGCAGTTTCACACTTTGATGACAAGCACTACAGATAGTCAGATGGTTTTTCATCTTGTGCCATTTGCTCTTTACTTATGCTTTTAAGTTGTAACCTGTAATCATTTGAAGAAAGTCACCTGAGCATGGGGCTATTTTTCAGCACTGTGTGGCCACCGTCAACCAGTAAAACTGCTGTCGTGCCTCAGGGTGTCTCAGTAGTAGTTATTGAGGAAGGTGAAGGTATATTCTTTCACCTTCCTATTTTTCCCACTCCCACTCATATTTACTAGTGTTTCTTAACCTCTCATTTTCTACCACTGAGTGTGTCTGTGTGTAGCATTATGCATGTGTGTTCGTACCACTCTGTGTCTGTACAAGACACACAGATGGGGCAGCTGGTGTGTTTAGCTGCCTGCTGATAATGGCGTCCCTCCAACGAGTAGCGCTTCATGCCAGAATAAGGATTCTGTGTTTACTCACGTTATCAGGCTGCGACGGATACACTGCTATCTTACCATGCATATATTTACATTTTAATAAGCGAGCCATTTAGACTTGGTTTTATCTGTGCAAAAATATTACTCAGAGCCAAATATGATTCACCATTCAAACCAATAAATATGAATGACCTCCATTTGGTGAAACGTCCTGAATGCAGCTTTATAGATTGTTTTTAAGCATTCATTTTCAACCCTGGGGCAGTTTTGTTGTCAACACATGATTCTCTGATTGGAATAAGATCATGCTGACAGGCTGCCTTCTCACTGAATTGGTTTCCAAACCAAATCTCATTTGAAAACAGAGCATATCTCCCAAAAGAAACCCTTTCCTGTACCAATGAACTGGTGGCCACCATGAAGCTTTTCTGAGCAGATTAAAGGAATTCATACAGTAAAAACATTGAAACAACAACTGGTTCTCCAGTTCAAACCTAAGTGGAAGGTGAAACCTTACAACTGTGCATCCTAGAAGTAGTCTCCATCTACTTACAGCTGCTTACATTTATTCATTGATTTAGTTTAGCCTCTTGGAGGCAGCAGAGAAATCTTGTTCAGTTGAACTGAATTAACAAGTCTGACGGTTTGCCATTTTATAAAGCCTCATAGCTCGTAGGCAAACATGTTAGGACCCCCCTAACATGTTTGCCTACGTTTTTTTTTTTTACTATCGAACAACATTACCATTTGTTAGGATCAGTGTTTGTATTCTTTTGATAAATATAAGGAATATACGCACACTCCTTTTAGCACAAACACAGTTGATGACAGCTTAGCAGTGGGTTAAAACATAATAATAATTATTATTATTATTATTATTATTATTGTTATTATTTAAGCTAAGCTAACCATCTCCTGTTTGTAGCTTCCTAGTCTGACTCAGTAGATGTAGACTTTGGGTGTAAGCGAGCTATTTACAGTGTAATTCATGTGGCGTTCTCTTCCCCTTTAGCAGTGGGATACCATTTTCAAATTCTACTGTTAGATCAATCTACCACACCAAAAATGCTGAGTTTTGCTGAAGATTTAGATGTGCAGTAACACAGCTGTGCTTTCTTTCAGTGAGTTAGTCGTCTTATTAACAGGGCTCACCACCCTGCTTGTCACTATTTGGCAGGAGCTACATCCTGAGCATAGTACCGCCCAACACGATGTGGTTGGCTGAAACAAATAAAAGCAAGCTACTGTACTTTTTTTTTACCCCTATGGCACAATGATAATAATGTGGTAAAGTCAGACCATTCTCCAGCACCGACACAACACTGTGGATATAGGTCTATATGTATAAGTAGTTTCATTTATGAAAGACATGAGAATGGAAGTGTACAATACATTATCTGAAGATAAGATAAGAGGAAATATAAAATGCTTATCATTAGGTGGAAGTCATGTTGTAGTGCTGCTTCCACCAAGCAGCGAAACTTCTGAAAAGTCTGAGCAGATGTGACAATTACAGGCCTTAGCAGGGTTCATAGTTGAGGTCAGTGTTGTCCCACAGCAGAGGCCGACCTTGGTCTTTGCCGCCAACAGGAAGAGGTTCCTGGCTCGGCTCTCTGGGCAGGAAATCTACATATAGTGACACTCAGACTGCTGAATGAAGCCTCTCCGTATGTCTTCTTCTTCCTTTATCTGTCACACTCTTCCTGCTGCTGCTCACAGACTCTTTTTCTGTCCTTGGCTGTGTGTCTGGGCTTGTACCTCTTCACAAACACTGATCTAATTCAGGTTCAAAGGTTTAGATTGAAGAGACGGCCATATGCATTCATTTACAAAAGTGCATAGTTACTGTAATGATGCTCTTTGAATCTTTGTGTGCTGTGCAATCTAAACCACCAAAGCTCATCTGAACCCTTTCAGTCAGACACATTGTCTACTGTTGGGATCTGAGACTGGTGTAAGAGTAACTACACTAACTCCACTAAACTCATTTTTCTCAATACTTCAATCACAAGTGCTTTTTTGTGCTGTTTGTACATGATGTCCAGTGGATTTGCAACATGATGCTCTATCAAAGCTCACAAAGAGAAAGCTGTTGCTGTTTTTTTTTTCAGCAGTCGTTTCTTCAAACGCTGAGACACCACAACTAAAGACGCCACTAACCATAGCTATTCAAAGTGGGATCATAAAGCTTGTAAATGCTATGTTTAGGTTTGGGTTTGGATGCCACCCTTGCAGTACGGAGCAATGCTGCCTATGCAGTCTGCTATATTACATAGCAGAGAAAAGTTCAAGGATGTGATTTGCAATGTTCAAATTCCATAGTTGGACTTCTTCTTGTGTCTCCCTGCATTCCCAAAGATGTCTAAAGTCAACATTATATTTCCTGATATCCTCAGCCTGGATACACCTCTAAAACATTCCATGAAATTTCAGAGATTCCAAGACTGTAATGCAACTATGAGAGGTCTTTATTAGCTGCCAGATGATTCAGAGGTCAACCAAGGACAGACTTTGACATCGGACAGGAAACTTCCTCTGTCATGTTTTCTTTGTGCTTTCTGTCTGTAATAACAATCTGATTTTAGTTGGTCTTTTTCATGGCAGACAGTTTAGCTTGTCAACAACTGCACTCCATTTACTTGGTGTCGTGACTTCTGGGGACATTTGATGGAACTGATTCCATCTCTGTTATAAAAAGTCAAAACATTTAATGTGAAAAAAGGTCTAGCAGCCAAATCAGACCACCTTTACATTAGTCAGACAGAGGCAAGACTGCCACCGCAGGACCAGGGGCCTATTTTATGCAAAATGTTGCTTGTGACATGAAATCATCTTCTCACACAATGATTTTGCCACATTAAAAGAAACACCACACAATCAACCCATGCATTAGCACAGGAAGGGACTGTATATTTTGCACATGTATCTGCAATTTGCAAGAGACAAAACCAGCCCCAGCCTCTTTCTTTGTCTTGCTAAGCCACTCAACCAGGCTGCAAATTTGTCCCCGTGGCTGCAAAAAACCCTCTGCAGCTGAGAAAGCATTTTCCCCTCAGACCTCCATTAGATCAGTGATGTCTGTAAAACTGATGACAAGACACCTCCAACTGCAAACAAGGTTCATTTTTATGGTTCCTCTGCTGGACTTTAAATCCTTGGAGGTCTGGTATTCATACAGCTTTCCCTGACTGTAGAAAAGTGAGCTTATTTTCAAGTCATCATTGTAATGGCTGAGCGGGCTGCACAGGCAAACAGCAGAATAAAAACAAAAAAAGTATTCCTCTATCTGTTAACTGTGAAAGAACAGGCAAAAACTTAAAATAGTGTCCACTGTTAACTTTTGCTTTTTCTTAGTTGCTCAGGTATTTTATAATAACTTTGCTACATTCCTCCACTAAAGGGATAATAAGGGATAAAGGGATAATTTTATCATCATAAATTACAGATTTTCTTCTGCTTTTAATAAAAATTATGATATATTGACAGTATTTTTCTACTTTTCTTCATGTGATGATCTGCAAGCTTGCATTAGATGCCTGTCATTTAGAGGTGGTTACTTTTTTAGAAGTGATATTTTGATACTAACCCTTTCTAATGGCACTTTAGGAAAGTCTGATGAGAACAGCATTTAGTGTGATACACAAAACTTGCATACCTGACATGGGAAATCGCCCTGTTGTGGCAGAAACAGTTTTGTTAACTTAGCAAAATATTATGGCTCCATTCTCTCTGGTGATGCTCAGCAACCACTGCAAGTAGATGACACACTTTGGGTGTAAGAGGCTTTAGGTCTGTCTATATGACCTAACTATAGGAGTCCAGAGGGGCTGGGTGTTGTCACACTGTGGTTTCATATACGTTGTATATAAGCTGCCCTGCCTGTGCCTCACTGCTATAAAGCCACTCTTCACTCTGAGCTGAATGCCTGTTTGGCTGTGTGTGTCCATAAAAGCAGACTTGTATAATCTATCTTGAGGTTTTCAGACACTTTAACTATCTTGTCATTGTTGTTATGATGTTGCATCTAAATCCGTTACCTCATCTCATCCCATTAGTTTACAACACTCAGCTGAAAAAAGTCACTCACTGTGCTTGTAGGATTTATGGGCTGATTTGTGTTCTGCTCTGTACGTCACTAGCAGCATTTTAGTACCTCTTACAGCATACAGTATATAAGCGCGCTGTATTGTCTGAAAGGAACCTATAGTGGATCCACCCTGCTTCCTCCACCACCAGTTTACTGCATTTCTTTGGTTTCTTTCTAAAAACAGAATGTGTCATTTGGTTTGGGCTGCGTCCAACAGAGAAAAACAATACAGTAAACACTGCAAACGGCCTGAAATGGCAAGAATTTATCTTCAGCTGTCAGTTTCCTGAGCATAGGGACACTAATGTGATGGTCGCTGCAGAAACTCCCACAGCTACGTATCATCTTACTGTAGTGTGACTTTGTGCAGTTTTCATATGTGCAGTTAGCTGAAGTGTGGCATACATAAACCACTACTGTGACTTTTATATTGCTGTTGGACTCATAGTATGATGTGGACAGAAAAAGTCTGACAGATTTTAGTTTGTGTGTATCTGTGAGAAGAAACTCAGCCAGAGACTGACAGAGGGCATGAAGATGATAAGACGGAAGAATTATGAGGAGAGAGCCTAATGAAGTCAGATAGACAGACAGAGAGGAAATGCAGAGGAATGGAAAGATGGATGTCCCTGCAGGCGGAGGATTTTCCAACCCCATTATCAGACCCCAGGAGACGGGAGCAGAGCTGTGTGGTGGCAGCTGACTGGACAAGATAGAAGCGAGACAGAGAGTATCTAATGTTTCTCCTCCGTCATCCTGCTATCTCTCTCCTCTTTCTGTCTCACTTCCTTTTTCATCTGCTCTCAGTTGTCTTATAGGGAGTCAGTAACGCTCCTGTTGAGAATTTCTGAACGATGTGCTCCATCATCTGGCAGCCATGTTGAAGGCCTTCGGCTGTTGGCGAAAAAGGACCACTGCGTGACCCGACTTAAAATTCTTCTTTTTCTCTGTATGAAGAGTCTGTGTTGGTTTTGACCAGGTACATTACATCTGTTTTATGTTTGGACAGCATTCCAGGGTTATTAAGCTCTCCATCTGCTGGCTAATCAAATCACTGGATTCTGTATCATTTGCATTACAGAGCTTGGCTAAAAACTACAGCTGACATTAAAATCAGTTTCTTTATAGAACTGTTACATGATGTGACCTACTGTGTTTGTTACAGTAAAGCGTCTGGGAACTCACTGGGGACAGCCGTACTAACCTTTATGATCAGTGAAGCTATACCTACAGGTAGGGGTCATACAACATTAGCAGGACCTATTTGCACAAGTGGAATATGCAGTACTCAGTGCTACACACCTTTCAGTTATTGTCTGTCTTGCTCACAAGTTTACACTGTGTTGTTTGTCTGATTTCATTGAGCAATTTGTTGACCTCTTAGTGAGATGTTGGAGTCTCCAGCTCTGCCATAGTATAGGTGCTGGGTGGTCGTATGACTCCTACCGACAGTATCATAACAGTGAATCCTTTGAGATGCAGTAGCTAACTTGTTATTCTGCATTCTTGCTATGTTTGGTAACCAAGCAGCAACCTTTGTGATAAAAAAATAAGGTCAACATGTCAGTGCTAAAACTGCAATATTTCCTTGATTGTCCACTTGATGCTGCCTCCAAAAGTGAGTCAGTCTCCATAAAGAAATACACATGTTTATAGCCTGGTACAAAAAACTGTTTTGGTGGCCAGAGATAAGTTCTTGTCAGGATGAAGACAAGTTATTTTTCCATCCATCCATCCATCTATTGTCTTCCGCTTATCCGGGGCCAGGTCGCAGGGACAGCAGTCTAAGCAAAGACTTGCTTAGACAAGTTATTTTTACTTCTATAAAACCCACTAGTTTAAACTGTATTAAGACTTAAAGTTATGGTCTTTGAGTGACCGTCACAAGTGCCATCACAGGACAGTTCAAGCCCCAGAGGTGTTTGCATGGTACACTCCACACACTCTTCACCTCGTTGCTCATTTTTAAAGTTAGAAGCAGTCGAGTAGTGAAAGATGCTCTTTATATCCACACAGTGTTAGTGACCATAGTACCGGTAAATGAAAAATCATTACATTGCTGAATATATAGCAGACTGTAAACACTTATTCTGGTATTTGCTGCACAGATGGTTGATTCTGGTATTTTCAAGTCTTTGGCTCTTGACATGTCACACTTTTGTTGCATTCAGTGTGAGAACTCAGAACTTTTGTTTTCTAACCAGGAAAAATGAAAGAAAACACCACGAGAAGTTAGATTTCCAACTTGGCACTTTGGGACAGATTTCTCAGACTTGACTTCCACATTTTACATCCTTCTCCACAATGGTCATGTGTGGACTGGAACTTTCTTTGTTTTAATGAAGGCTCCTTAGTACGGTCACCTTTTGTTATAGAATTACGTACGTGTGTGTGTGTGTGTGTGTGTGTGAGGACCAATCAGTTGTTTAGTTCTATACTCTGCTGATATTTGCACTCAGACTCAGACACAGAGACCTCCATAAAGCAGCCAGGTGTGTTTACAAGGCAGTTAGTGACACACCTGCCCGGCTTTAATACCTCCTTCCTCTCTTTTTCTTTTCCGTCCTTGTTGCTCTTTTCCAGCGTTTCTGCATTTTTCTGCAGCGATCTCTGAGCGTCTCATCCAGTGTCTTGCCCGTGGCTACAGACTGCATCTATTCTCAGGCCAATTCATTTGAACACATGATCAAACCTGTAGCAGGCTGGTAGGAGCTGTCAGTGAAATGACATCAGCACCGAGCTTTGAACCTCTAGGGTCTAAATGTGTTCCTAAACTTCAAACCTTTCAGACAGGAGGGTCGTTGTTCTTGTATCTATTTTAAACAGTGTGTGACCAGATGAGGTCATGCAGCATGCAAGTAAGAAAACTTTATTAATAGAACACTTTTAAAAACAGTGCTTGAAAGTGCTTACAGGGGGGCAAGAAACTGCGATGATGTAACTTTTCCTAATGAAGAAAAAAAGTGACAAACAAGAGGGTATTTCAGTGTGTATTTATGATTGCTTTCAACGCATCTTACTTCCTCTGCACAGAAGTGAAGATATAATATTCCAAGGTTGCATGGTCATGTGCACTAATGGCCGGTCCTGCTAACTATACAACACGTTTTTCAATAAGTCATGTTTACATAATGTGTTTTCTGCACAGAAGATTGCCAATACCAGCTGACTAGTTACAACTCTAATCACTGAAAACAATGCCTAAAGCTTTCTTTTTATTTTTCTTCCATAAAACAGCCAAAATTTTGTTTGTCCCTTGTTCTTTGAGAGTTTTTTTTTAAACAGGTGTCAAACTGGTTTTGCTCCCAACTTCTTCTACTCTGTTTATTACAGCTCTGCATAAGCTAGTCTATTCTGGCATCTTCTAATGATACAAGCTCTGGTTTATCAACTCCAAAGCGGTTAATGGAAAATCCTGTCAGGACAGGTAATATTGTACTGTACAGATACATGTGAGTCATGAAATAAAATGTTGATGTTTAGTTTTTGATTTTTCACATTGATAATATAATAGATTTCGCCCGAGTTCTCATTTTTGAAGTTACCTTTTGTTTTTTAATGAAACAAGGTGGTCAACAAATACTTTTACTGACATAATGGACACTGGTGGTAGTGTAGCTGTGCAGTGATCACATGAATGAGAAGTGTTTTCTGGGCCGCAGGCAGACCTGGACATCATACTGGGCGGATGCAGATTGAATGGTGGATGGATGCTCTCCCCAGATGAGCTTGAAGTGACCCATCCTAGTCTCTGTCTTCACATTCCTGATTATCTCTGCATTCTCTGAGAAGGCCCCCAGACTGTTTAAATCACCAGTTTGTTTGTCCCAGAGGACTGACTGCTGCTGGACATGAGCCTGGACTGAAGGGCCACCGTGGTTACATTATAAGTTCCCCATCCTCCGGCAGCAGAGTTCAAGGACAAGAGTCAGCTGGCAGTTTGTCCAAGACGAGACCAAGATCCCTCTACAACAATGAGCCATGCAGTTCTTAAGATCCTGTGTATCTGCCTCTTCATGAGTTGAGACAGTACATTTTTTCTCAATTCATAAAGAGGTAAATAAACCGGTAGTCGTGCTCAGCAGAGGATAAATTCATCCTGAACAAGCTTCTTTGTCAAATGAACCTGTCTGCAGTTGCACCTACTGCTCTCCTTCCATCATGTATATTATTCATCCAGTCTTACATTTTTACTCTGCCTCTAGTTGGCAGGCTGTCCAGTCTCCCTCCCTGCTTCTACATTTTTGCATTCCAGCTAAATGCTGAGCCTCCCTCCCTCGCTTTCACAACCCCATCAAAAAAAAAAGATTCCCTCATGTGTGATGAGAGATCCATGCCTGCTCACCAGAAAACAATGCCAGCCTTTCTGTCCTGGCATGAGAGGAAGAGAGGGAGAGGGAAAGAAAGACATGGAGAGATGGAGAGTTCTTTGTGTGTCCACTGAGAGTTTCTGGATTTGAGAGAAAGAAAAAAAAGCTGCTGTTGTCCCCCCCACAGTCTGAGAGAAATGGGCTTTGATGTGGTGGGAACAAACACCCACACCGAGAGCATACGGGTGTTTAATTCTAGTGGAGAAAATTACGTTGAACAGCAGAGAAGGAATCCTTGGCAAAATAAACAGATAGACGAACAATAAAGTTGAAAACCACCCCAGCGCTGCCCTGAACACCAATATGACCGCACTGCAGCGTATCAACAGGAAAAACATCAAAACTGTTTCCAGCAATGTGCAGATATCAGTTTAAATGATGTGTGGACAACCATCACTTAAGCTTAGCTTGATCTCTCACCTGAAGAGCCAGTTTCCAAAGCTGTGCCACCCTATATTGTGTTTTTGGTTTTATTTTGTGAAATTGTCTTTGTAATGACACAGTGGGTGGTATAAATCGGGATTAGAAGGTCTGGCTAAGTGGTGGAGGAAGAACATATGGAGGATTTAGTAATCTTCCCCTAGTGTATGAACAGTGGTTCAGGCTGGTTTTCAGTGATACTGACAAGAAAAACTATGCAAATATTGAAAAATCTGCTTGTAAAAACTTATCAAAAGAACACCGGGCAACTAGGTAGGCAACAACCTCAGCTATACAATTCACTCCTGAACTAAAAAACTTTAAAAATTAGCATTCTAATCTTTATTCATCTTGTTCCCACACAGAAACATCAACAAAGCAGGTTGTTCCTTTGAAACAGTGCACATCCATCCCTCCTATAAATGTTTTGGACTTTATACCCCTTTGAGAGGCCTCTGAGTGGAGTGCCTGCACCTTAGTCCTTATGTTAAGAAAATAAAAAGGCAAAGAGAAAAAATTAGAAATGAATAAATGCATCTGAGTGGGTGGGCCCAAAGTGTAGTCATTTCCAGAGTATGTAAATGATGGCAGTATGCACACTGAAGAAAATGAAATAACTAGAAACGAGAAATGCAAGAGGTGAGGAGAGGGAGCTGACACAGTACAATGTACAAGCAGGAAGCAAGTAGGGAGACAAGCCCAACGTTTGTGTTTCCAGCCTCACCGACCCTGGAAACAGAAAAGTGTTGCAGAGAAACACATTAAGAAATGCAGGCCTGCTCCTGGCTGCCACAGGTGTCAGGGTTGTACACAGAAAATAACAGCGGTGACTGTTTTGAAGCGCACTGTGCTGCGTTATACTTTAGCCTGAACTCATTATATTTTTTAAATTCCTCACCAGATACTCTACATAAAGATGGATTCAGCCTCTGGGTCTGAAAAACGAAGACAATGCAGAGGTGCCTTAAACCTGCATTCCTTCTAACAGCCAGCAGGGGGCAAATTATCTAATTTCACAAAGAGGTCTGACTATACAGAAAATGACTCTACTTCTCGCTTGATCTGTTACCTCAGCAAACATGTTCCTGATGAGTTTATGGTGCCAGTATCTGGTTTCAAGTTTCCTTCAACACAGCAATGTGTTCATTTTTTACATTATGATCCCATTTAGGGTAAAATAGGCAGCTAAGCAGGGTGTGTTTCAATGTGGGCCTAATCACATTCATCCCTTACTTGTTACATGTGGTTCTAAAAGAACAAGATGGAGACAGCCAAGTTCTAAACTCAAGGCTTCATAACAACAGTCCACAAACCAATCAGTGACATGACGGTTGCTGAGTTCTTCACTATAGTATTTTATAAAGTTGAAGAATCAGCAAATGGGCTAACATGCTCACTTACATAGTTAATTGCTAAAAGGCTAGTTAGAGCATCATAAGGTCAGCTAGGCTAACCTGCCAACATGAATCATTTGTAAAAGCCAGATAGCCATGCTTTATAATGTTCGACCCCTTCTGTACCTCTGCTTCTGCATCTTTATGAGATCTTTTGGTGCAAGGTAATCTCCAGCTTTATTAAATAACATCAACGTGTACCAGTGGTTTTTGGTCCTACAGCTCAGTCAGCCCAATTAGAGCACATTTTACAGTTCATTTGTTCATGCCAGACAAATCATACACACTGGCGACGTTCTATACTTTCCTTGTCAGTCTTTGTGAGGTGTGTATATCAAAGCCTGATCCCTATCAGAGCTCCATAGCTGTCAGCTTACTAACTAAATCAGTGAATACACTATTCTGCTGGTTGGCAATTTCTTTGAACACATACACTGTAGTTTATTCAGTACAACATAAAAATAAATCTATGGGGTCATGAGATATTTAGCAAAATAGCAAGGAAGAAAAAATATATACTGTTTTTGTACTCGTCTTTGGGTTTTTTCTTGCTGGTCAGATAATTAAAAGAAACAACATGACCAGTTAATTGCTTTAAGTCCTCAGTGTGAGTTCAAATAGGGTTGTTTGAAAAAGTCACAAGCCATGAAGCTGGGAAGCCCCTCACCAGAGTGCCAAATGTGTGCTAATCTACAGCTACAAACAGCCCCTAACAGATGCACTAGGCCTGTTTCTTCCTGTTTGTGTAACCGTTTTTACTCATTTAAGAAATTACATAAATACACAGTCTGTGTTGCTCTGTCATGACCACTGTATCTATGCTGCTTCACTGAAAGGAACTGCATTTTTTATGACCATATAAGCTCACAGCCTGGAGGTTCTGATGCATCCTATGATAGATAGTACATTACTATTGTTAGTGTCTTAATGAGTCGGAGGTTTGACGCTGTGCTCTCATGACAGCAATAGTTATTTCAGCAAGTGCTCTAAAATTACATGTGTTAACGTTATGGTGCGAGCAATGGAGGGAGTCTGGTGATGGGATCATAGAATGACAGACTCCAGGGAGGAGGTTGGGCTGGATAGATGGGCCAACAAAACATTACACTCTGTTTATCAATTAAGTTTTTCAAGACTTTCAAGACACAAAATCAGAATGCTAGCAGACCTATCACCACAAATTAAGTGTCAAAACTCTCTTGAGACTCTTCTTTTGCAGCTTGAAAATCCCACAATAAAAACTTGCTGTGTGTCCTTTAAGACACATTCAAATCTGGTTGTTTCTTTGCTACAATGATAGAAACAGTGCTAACCATGAGGAAGCTCAGTAATGAATCCACTCCCTACCCATGTACACTTATTTTGAAACAAAGTAACTGGGAGCAGCCTCACAAACTGTCTCAAGGATACGATGGTTTCAGTACTGGCAGCTCATAGTAGGAAGTGATTCCTTAGTTTGAGAATATATGAAAGGAAAGCAGGTCTGCCTGAAAGTCAACACAGTTAAATCCATTCATCTTAAGCATTCAACTTGTCCAATCAATGTTCAGTTAACTCATAATATGAAGGCAGCAGCAGGACTAAGCTGAACAAACATGGAATGACTTCCATTGCATCATATATCCAAGAAAAAGACTTCTGTGTCACTTGTGATATTTCACTGTCTAACTGTATCGAGTGTTTGTTTCAATTTATCATATAAAATAATGTTGCAATTACAAGCACACACACAACAACACACACACACACTTGTATGTATGAGCTTGTATGTTTTTTGGTTAAGATGTGACACTTGTATTATTACACATTATAGTATAAAAGAGGAGGTTGATGGCGTGATGCTTAAACTTTGAATCTTTTCAGCTGTTTGTATCTTTCTTTCCAATATAAACAAGATAAAGTTGTAAATCTACAGGTATTTCCCTGCTGGACATCTGTGTTCTACTTCTCATGGTTTATTCATATTTACTTGTTCAGTCAGGAGCTGTGGTACATTTGCATTTAGTGCATAACTACAGGGCTCCTCCTTTCCTGATTCAACATGTTCAAAACTTTATTTTAACAAATCACTTCTCTCATCGCTCTCTGCTTTTCCTTTCCTCCTGCTCTTCTCTCCCTCCTCTTCCTTTTGATCACTGCTTAAGCAAACACACTCACACACACAGACACACACACACACATATGTCTCCCTGTTATCTGTGACTTTGCCTGCTGCCAGTCAGGAATGTAGGTCTTAGTTTAGTGGAGCAAGCAGCAACAGGTCTCTCCTCCTCAATGGGAGTTTGTGGAAGGCACTGCACCGGTAGCTTTAAACAAAAGACGGAGATCAAGACAAAGACAGAATCTGTGTTTCATGGAGTGAAGCAGCGTTGAAGAAGCTGTTCTGAATTCATTCTGCAGTCTTAGAGGTGTCCTGCTCAATCAAGTTCACTCTGATAGGATTTAGCCAGTGTTCAGGAGCAGCTCTTTGCCATGGAGGCGATGCATTTGCTGGACAACTGGACAAAGGTAACGACTCTATTCAGAGACAGTCACAGACAGGTTAACCTGTAGAAGCTGATTGGAATTTCTCATCAGAAAAATTGCACTAAATCTGAAAAGGAAACACTGTGTCTTCTGCCTCAGACGAGAGTTTTCATTGCACAAAAGCGTTTGCAGACGAAATATTTAAAACATTTGTTTTTATTTTCTGGCTGTTTTGTGATTTACTGTTTGAGGCTTGCTCGAGGCTCTCTCTGCTGAATATCATTTCACGGGTCTGTCAGGAGAGCAAATATGATGATACTGCAGCAGGGTTTTGTTATCCTGAGGGCAGAGCACATCAGAACCATATTTTCCATCCCCGCTGCACAACATTTTAGGCATGCAAACGTCTCCGGGTACACTCTGTTTCCCTGTGATTGGGATAATTATGTGTTTTCTAACCTTTCCCGTGTGGTTTTCTGTGCTTCCTCACAACCGCACGCTTCTCACATCTCCTATAATGACTGCAGAAGTGTTTTCTCACACACATTCACGCTTACGCAGAATGTGGCTACTTAACACGTGGACTAATATAGACATGGAACATTATTTATAGCCATTTGTTGTGTGCTGACTTGACGGAAATACCCAAAAGTGAGTTGAGTAAGAAGTGAGGCATTTGTGGGATTCGTGCACAGTTTGTGTGTCTGTTTTCATGGAGACATGGTGGAGGATTTCCAGTGAATGTGTCAAGAGACTTCAGTGTGTGTTCATTTGTGTGTTCCTTCCTCTACACACACTGTCTACCATCTGTTGTGTGTGCGTGCTGACAGCATGAATCACACCTAGACGTGTCGGTAGAGTGGGGAAGGGGAATCCCAGGAAATACGCTCTGACTTTCTTAAATGAACGTGACAGAAAGTGTGAGTTTGGGACATTTTGAAAGTTTGTCTTTTCTCCAGTAGTAACTGTATTAGAAGACGGATATGAGAAGACAAAATACATGATCTTTTGATGCTCTAATCTTTGTTGCTCTGCAGAAATGAAGTCACCCATGACGACTTTTGTTGCTCATTCACTCAGTGCTGTCATTTCCTCTTTCAGGACCTTCATGTGTCGCAGGGAGCCGTGGACAGCTCAGTGGACATGGACCGCCTGAACAGGAACATGCCTGAGGTTGGACGACAAACCCACCAGGTGTTACAGGTGAGTGGGTGTGAGTGTGTGTGTGTGTGTGTGGAAGGAGACAACAGAGAAAAATTTAGCCTTAGGGTTCACATCAGAGCTTCATTGTGTCAAACTTGGCAGCCTTCACAGAAAAACGCCGTCATATGTCAGCAGTGTACCAGTTTTGTTACTTGTTTCCAGCTCACATTCACAATCAGCGCTCTCTTCTGCTGATAACTGTATCCACTGGTGTTAAATGTCACCACACTGGTCGCCATGACACATTTCTGGCACCAAAACCCTCCGCAGATGATAAACACAGAGCTGAAGGCCGACTTGTCACCGAGTGAGGAGGCAGCAGGTCGGGTCAGGCAGCACAGCTGGGACCCGTCCTGACGGCATATGTCAGTATGCTGTAAAGCAGGAATCTTCAGCCAGAGTCAGTAATTAGACAGAGCCGGAGATTGGACGTCTGCATTTCCCACCTGCTGGGTCCGACAATCCTATCAGGAATTAAGGGGATGTGTGTGTGTGTCTGTGTGTGTGTGTGTGTGTGTGTGTGTGTGTGTGTTTTCCCCCTGTGCATTTATG
Source organism: Dascyllus trimaculatus (assembly GCA_024666655.1). NCBI lineage: Eukaryota > Metazoa > Chordata > Actinopteri > Pomacentridae > Dascyllus > Dascyllus trimaculatus. The sequence continues at coordinate 5,220,336 of CM045453.1, read as the reverse complement.
CCAGTTAGAGGCAGTAAGAAAGATAGAACAGGATGAGATTAAACTTTAATGATCCCTGTAGGGAAACTGGCTTGGTGCTGCAGATACTGAAAGGAAAACAGGAATTTAATTAAGAATATTGCAGATTTGGGGGTATTTAAGTGGAATTTGACTCCATTTTAGAAAGAGGGATGTTTCTTGAAAGAACAATACTGCACGAATAGACAAAGTAAAAACATATGATTGAAAACTCACCCACAGAAGGATAAATACTTGAAGTGACCTTGTTTTAAACAGCTGGACTCCAGTCATTGCTATACACACAAAGCAAGGCTCCATCTCAGTAAAACTCTAAGAGATGATCCCCCTATCTGACAGGATAATTCCAGTTTAATACTTGGTCTAGTCCTCATTAAAGCTGAGGTAGGCAGTATTCTGTAAAGCATCAGTTGGTGCCTTTCAACATATTGCATTTTGTTTTTGTTGTTTTGCTCTTTCCACATTTCTACTTTAACCGGTTTGTTGTGTCCCTATGTGTGATGCTAACGTTGCATAATCCTCTGCTATTGTGGAGATTCAGGGAAACAAGCAATCGACCCCAAACAGCGCTAATTGGGACAAAAATCAGCTTTCCAAAAAATACATTTTTACTTGAAATCATTTGTTTAATCTGACCAATAAATACACAGAAATTAGCCACCTGCATAGTCATCTATACACATGATAGGGAGTTCAAAGTTAGCATCACCTGTGAAGCCACGACAGCCACATTGATAACAAATACAGCAGGATGAAATACGCTGGAATTGTCCTTTCAGGTTTGATGAGATACTTAATGGTCCCGAAAGGGAATTTTGCACTGGTCTCCGCCTTACCACCCCCAAAACCCCCATCATCCACAAATCCACACATCAACAAAGCAAAATGCATCCAAAACAATCCAGTGCAATTAAAAAGAAAAGAAAAAAGGAAAGGAAAGGGGGGAAATATTAATAATGCATTGATATGTCTAATCAGCAGACCCTCTGGTGTGTGTGTATACAGTGTGTGGATGTGTCAGAACAATATGTTGGTGTTAGCAGTTTTATCTGCAGCTCTTGCTGGAGAGAGACCTCCAGCACTTTTATTAGAAAAGGATTTAATAGAGAAGGTTTTTCATCATGTCTGCTGCCAAGTGAAGTTTTATTTTATTAATTATTAATATCTCTACTAGAACCTCCACAAACTGGTTGATGTCAGGGATTTTTATCCAGCAATAAAGGTTCATATTTGTATTATAATTTTTTTTACCTTTATCTGCCTTCTGCATGCAAGACATTGCTTTTTATTTATGAAACATCTTCAAATATCTCTTTGATACAAAATAAATGAGTTAATCAAATAAATTAAACAAAGACTGATGCATAGCAATGAATGCAATGCAAAGCAGCTTGAAAAGATGCACAAAATACATGATAAACACACAGGGAGTGTCTGTCAATACAGACTTCACCTAATCCAATACATATAATTTACAGATGCAGTATGTAGTATTTACCATTCATTCGTGTATATATTTATTAGATCACGTTACAGTGCATCCAGTCTGTGCAGGCAGATAGAGGGAGAATCTGTTGCACCACATGGGAGCAGCAGCACACAGCAGATCAGCCTGAATGAATCCTGCAGTGTTGGCCCACTGGCACCTCCCCTCTCCTCCCATCACTCCCAGTCAGTCTTCCAGTGCCTTCCAAGCGAGCCAGTCTCCATCTCAGCAATCCTCTTAGACTTGACCCCACTCCACCGACCCTCCACCACAATCAGATAATCCTATTAGAACACACACGGTTAGCTAACCAGCCGAGTGGGAGAGTCAATGATTGCGTCCAGGTTGTAAATAAAAAGCGTAAGGGCTCCAAAGTGGGACAAAAAGACGCAGTTGCAGGGGGTTTTAAAATGCAAATCCATGCCAGCTAATGACTCCACGCCCATCAGAGTTCATCTGACACTTGAGCTGGCACAGAGTAAAAACAGCTTCACTCAATCCCTGTCAAGACAAAAGAAATGGAAGTAGAAAGTCTTCTGCTGTCATGTAGCACCATGGAGACTTTCAAGGTGTTCAGGATTCATAAAATGACTGGAAAGATGGAAAATATGGAAAAAATAATTTGGGATTTTAATTGTGGAAAAGTGGTTGATATACAGTATATTTGCAGTTAGTACAGTGCTAATATAACGTTTGAACACAGCTACTCATTCAAAGAGGTTACTTCATTTTTAATGGAACCATGTGGTAAACAAAACAATGCTGGACAAACCAGAGATGATGACAGATTTGTACACTTCTGTCAATGTGTTCATTTAGCAATATACACCGATCAGGCATAGCATTATGACCACCTGCCTAATATTGTGTTAGTCCCTCTTACGTGGTCAGAAATGCTCTGAGCCATTGGGCATGGACAAGAGGACCTCTCAGGGTGTCCTATGGGGTCTGGAACCAGGACGTTGGCACTGGATCCTTTGGGTACTCTGAACAAGTCCATCAAACTTGTTCCACTGCATCCTGTTGATGCTTGATCAGAATGGGCTGTAGGAAGTTTGGAGGTCAAATCAACATGTTGGACCATTATTATGTTCCTCAACATGTTCCTGATTGTTGGATGTTGTTGCCATGTGTGGGGGTAGGCCAGTGACATTTGGGATTTCCATTTGCATGAGGGAGTGTGTTTGTTCTGGAATAATGTTTATTTGGGTGTCTAAGTCTAATCAACATGGATGTTAAAATCCAAGGTTTTCCATCAGAACACTACATAGTACCAATATGATTAATGTTATTAAACTTCACCTGTCAGTAGTCATGATGCTGTGGCTGATCGGTGTATTTCCTGATACTGTGTTTCTTTGGGTCATGCTAATTTTGCACTCTCCTCCTCCGTTGTAGTAGGTCATATGGTTTCGGCTTGCAGACAGTGCATGTGAGGGCGACTAGCCTCAGCTCCCTGCAGCTTTCCAAAAAAACATGATTTGGCTCCTCATCTGTGTGCTCTGGTTTGAAAATTGATCAGGTCAGACAGCAAGTCTCCCTGGATGGAGCTCCATCATACGGCTGGCAAAACAGTCATTCTAGGCTGCCCATTTTTGTGCTTTGACTCAGACTTTAAAAGACAGTTTTAAAATGATTTATGCGAAAAATCATTTGTTTTGGAAAGCTGCAGGGGGCTGTAATAGTCTGGCTGATATGCACATTGCACACACAGTCTTTGTGTGACTCCTTATTTCCTGGAATCATTACAACAATGAGTGCAGAGTTACCATTGACCCACAGAGCATCCACAGACACATTAAGGGGAAACATACACCAGGTTGAAATAAACTGGGATCAACCTTGAACCTGCTTGTTTTCTAAGTAATCCTGTGTGTTATATTTGTGTCCAAGCCTTTGACTAGCTCTCTTTGTAGCACCAGCCTGCTCACAGACAAAAGCAATCAGTGGAACAATGAACAGATGTCGTTTCCATTTGAAGGCTCACAAGTCAAAGAAGTTGGGAACCACTGGTCTAAGTTCTGCATCATGTTTCAAAGATAGTGTTTTGAGATGTCAAAATAGCAAAAGCACAGGTGTAAATAACAACATGAGGGGCAGGTGAATTCCATTTTGCTGTCTCAGTTTTACCACCCTGGGATGGTGCATTTTTAGAGTGATGGTTATTACATCAACAGGAGACGTCATTCATTGAAGGATGTCAAACCCTGGGAGGTAAAACACAGCGTAACATTTTGCTGCATCCAGTCAGAAGTCACCGCTGCAATGGGAGTAATTTAACAATAGGAAGATGACTAAAAAGCAGAATCCACTTTACATCCAGGCATTGCTGAGCTGAAAAGTGCTCATCACAAGTTAGCTCACTGAAGCCCCTCCAGGAGCTTCATGTTTCTTAATTGCGGAGGGCTGTTGCTATGGCGACGTCCCTTCCCCCTCACTGAGCCGAGAGCACATGGTGGTGCTTCAGGCAGAGCTACGAGGGGGAAGACAACACACACACACACACACACACACACACTCACACGCTTCCTTCAGTGTGTGAGGAATATGTAAACAGCCAGAGCAGACAGAGTGGAAACGGCCTCCCATAGTGCAGAGACATCTTCTTATCCCACAGAGGAGGATGAACCCTGATGCATTAGCGCAGCAGTAAAACTCCAATCTGTGCTGGACAGAAAGCAGAGCTGTGACTCCTCCTGTTACGCTACATATATTCACATTTTTTGTGTCGTGCTCCAACCAATTAGTTCAGCTAATGGACAGGAAATGATTCCTGTCTCATTTACGACCACCCAGACAGAGCTGTGCAGATACAGCAGAGGATGAGACCTCTGTAGGTCCAGAGGTGAGGAGTGTCAGTCAAATTACATACAGCATGGTGCAATGTCTGCAAATCTGTGATGCTTTCAACAAGTTGTAATTCTGAATTTACTATGCTATGACTTCATTCTTTTATTTGGAACTAAAATATTTCAACAGTGGAAATAAAGAAAACAACCCTACCAAAATGGAATCACAATAGGACTTTGTATAATCAGATGTGCCCCTTGGAGCCAATGAAAATCCTCCGTGACAAAAGATAAAGCTGATGATACACAGCACAAATACTGCATAATACAGATGGACAAAATACTCATATAACATCCAACATGTGCCTTTCTCATGCAGAGCACCCCGCTGGACCTGATTGAGACTGGAAAGGGGCTGAAGTTCCAAGCAGAGCGCCCCCACCTGGTCAGCCTGGGCAGTGGGCGGCTGAGCACTGCCATCACCCTGCTGCCGCTGCCTGAGGGTGAGACACCAACACAGCTCACCAGTTTACTTCAGAGAATAACCGCAGTGTTACAAAATACACTTCTGAGAAAAAGGCCTTGATTTAGTTTTTACATAACGGATCACTGTTGCTTTATTCATAGAAACTTTTACTGAGCAGTCACAACCAATCACAAGTGATGAAGTGAATTACAGAGTTATGATATGACTGGTTAACTTGCTGTGACATTGCTGCATCCAGACATCCTTTATTACATTAGATTTATTTGAAATTATTTCATATCGTTTACATATATATATATATATATATATATACTTTTTTTTTTTTTTTTTTACAAAGCCACTGTCAGGCAGGTTTCATCCTGTGCATGTCTGCTGACCTCTTGACCTTTGTTTGTCTGCTAGTATGATGCCCTTTCTGCCTGCCTGCCTGTCTGTCTATTGCTGTCCTGTTTCTGTCTGTGCCTCTGCAGATTGGTTTACATTGAGTTTCTGTCAAGGGGATTTCATATATCCAGGCAAAGAGAATGTGTCAGTCAATCTCAAGAAATATTAAGACTTGAAATTAAAGTCAGTGCAGGAGTGAAGTGCAGTACTACTAAGAGCCACCAGGAGCTGCGTCAAAAAAGCCTCTGGCTCCAGTGAAAATGTGTAAGCTTCTCTCCTCAAATATTAAGTCAATACATTTTTTTCCACAAGTCATTATGATGCCATCAGGTAAATCCCCTCCTGCTGATCACTGTGCTGGTCATCATTTGTAACATAATCTCATCATTAGGTAGATATCAGGCTCTAAAGAGGAGTATGTGTGTCTGTGTGGCTACTTTCACTTCCTGCTTCACATTGCTTCCCATGTTTGGAAGGTCCTGGCTCCATGTTTTTGTGCAGTCTGTGTCTCTGCAGTCGGTGCAGTTTAGTTTTATAGCTTTTACAAAATGTCTGTGTTGTTTTCCTTCTCAAATAATAAACATTTGATAGTATAATAATTTCACAGGTGAAGTAAGAAGAAAAACTGCTTCAGGTGTAACTCTACATAAATACCTAGTTACTGTGTTTTACCTTTTCCTAAAAACATACAATAAGTAATCAATCAGAAATGCAGTAGTTAGGCAGTCAACACTTTTTGTAGCAAAGTGTGTAATTAACAATATATTTATAAAAGAAATAGCTGGAAGTAGTTTACATGCTTTTTTTTGTCATACTACCTTCATTATGGAAAAACAAAACCCAGAGCTTGTCCTAATTTGATTTTTTCTTTTTTTTGACTTCATTGTCTCAAACCAAACCTGTATCTTTGCTACTTTTACTACAAATATTTATTCTTATAACACCTATGAACAGGAGAATCAGGTTGCAAACACCTGACTCAACTAATGAATACAGTAATATTGAATTTTAATCAGTTCATGTATGTTTACTTCAAATTTTCTCAAGAGATCTCACCAGTATCATCGATACAGTGTATACTACTGTACATCTACACTATATGTAGTAATATCTGACTATTGCATCCATATATTATTACAGTTAGACCACACTTACTGCACCACTGCATCAGATTTAAGTCTAACATTCCCTCCCTCCCGCAGGTCGCACCACTCTGGGTCATGGTCCCATGGACATCAACATCCAGGGCCCCGGGGTGGCGGCCCAGCACTGCTACATAGAGAACAGGTCAGGGGTCATCACGCTGCACCCCTGTGGGAACCTCTGTGCTGTCGACGGGCTCCAGGTCAAACAACCCACCCGCCTGTCACAAGGTAGGAATCAGCTCAGCTTATGGCCCATAATACACTCAGCTGCCTTAAAAGGTCTGTGTTTGTACCAGGAGTGTCGTGTGAATCTGGTTCTCCAGACTGCCAGCAGCATTAAAATCAACATTATTGCTTCTGCTGTGTAAGGATTTCAATTTTGCTCAAGTACATTAAAGAAAACCAATAATCAGAAATGAAAAGACACATGGTTTCTATTTAAGCCAGCTGTTATTTGTCCTGCCTACCGATATGCATGATCTCAGTTATTGTGAGCCAAAGATCAATCCATCAGCTCTTTGCCTTGTCAATGAAAATGCAGCGCAAGAGCCAGCAGGTCTGTTCAATAAAATGCACAGTCTGTGCTTTTAAATAGCTATCGATTGAGAGTAGCCTGAGGTTCCTGTGTTAATGAGTTAACAGAGTGAGCCTTGCTGTGCTCAGGCATGCACATATTGAGGAAACCAGAGGAACAGATGAATTGATTTTCAGTCTCTTTCAGCAGTGGTGGATCTTAGATTGGACTCTGTGAAGAATGTTCCTAACATTACCGCTGGGACTGACTTCTTAAAATGAAAGACTGTTGTCATAGAAAGCAAAGTTTCCCTGAAGTATGGATGGTGCGGTAGAAGGTTAACGGAACTCCTAGATCACCAGTCTACCAACACACTAAGTAGAAAAATGTTAAATAATGCAACTGATAGTAACTTGCTGGTGATGGAATTCTGATTGAGAAGTTTGTCGCACACAAAAAAAGTCAAGATGTGTGTTTTGAATTAAGGTACTGTCACGAAAATCTGCAGATTTTACAAATAGATCAGCTGACAAAAATCCAAATGTGAACCTGCTGGGACAAAACTTGGACTGCTCAGTCCTTTACAGCATGTCTGAGCTGAAGAGCACATGTCCTCAGTCATTTTTAACAAGCAGGGTAGTCCAATAGACTTCTGTAGAAGTCCTTCAAGATCTGAAATTTAGTGGCTTCCCAGCGCAGGAACTCACAGCTGGCAGAGGTGACCGGCACTTCAAGTGCATCAGAACAATGGAAAATAGTAGTTAGTTGATGTAACACCAGATTTGGGTTTGTTGTATTGGCCTATAAGGCAAGTTTTATGTTGTTGACGGTGATGGAGATAAGAAGCAGACTGACAAAAGTGGTTGTCGTCCTCTCTGACTTTAACAAGTTGGCAGAAGTCTTCTCGAACTTTAACCAATCAGTGTCGAGATCCACACAGCACTTTATCAGAAGCACCTACCCTGCAGGGACTTCTCTCTTCTCTGAAAACAGCCCTGACAGAGGCTCTACAGGGGCAGGTCTAGTGGTTGAAACACGCTCTAAGGTCAAAAACGGCAAAAAAAAGTTCCTGCAGTGGAAAATGACTTACTGGTGCCACAAGACCACAGGCAAATGTTCTATTCAAATCAACTATTTTTTTTTATATAGTACCATGTAGGAGCAGATCAGGAAGTGCTGTAAATAATTTGGTGTGATTGGTGGTGGGTGCCACTTTCATTGTGTCGATGGTGAATTTTACCTATATAAGGTAGGAACCTTTGTGTCTAGGCAGGGTTTCCTACTGGAAGGGGACAAACCAGTTTTTGACCACTGTGCGGCAACACGCCGAAAGTTACTTGAAGATGTTTGCCTGGTAATATTCAATTTGAAGAGTTTGTTGATATGAAATTAATAAACTGTTTGCATGGAAAAGTGAAAAGACTTTAATTCCGACCAGGCAACGAAGCGCGTCAATCAAGGTTTCCTGTTCCTGTTCCCTCAGTGACTTAAAGCTTGACTTGGCCTCTGTATTCCAACTTCATAGCAAGTGGTATCTCAAGGCAGTTAGAGGAAGGTTGTATAAAATTATAGAGAGAAAGCCAACAATTCCAAAGTTTCCTGTGGATTGATTCTCTGCTGTTGTTGTCACCTTTGCTCTTTGTCAGACAATGAATCATAAGTTTGATGAACTCATCACTGTGGTGGGCAGAAAATGGAGGAGGAGGAGGCTGTGGCAGAAGAGAGAAGTTTCACAACATGTAGTTAACATTGTGAAAGGCTCTATTTAACCTGAACCATAATCTTTTCCTAAACCAAACAAAGTAGTTTCGGTGTCGAAACTTGGCAAAGAAGAAAACAAAATAGTAACGTGAAAAACCTGAGTAATGAGTGTCAGAAAATCACAGACCCAAGAATCCTGGGTGGACGATCTAGTGTCTGACATACAGTATATGCCTCCTTTCAGTCTTTACACCTCCTCACTACCAGCATAGAGAAATGACTTTACATGGATACCCAGTGCTTTAATGGTAAATGGTCTGCACTTATATAGCGCTTTTTTCTACCTTAGTAGTTCCAAAGTGCTTTACAATGTTTTTTTCATTCACCCATTCACATTCCAATGGCGACAGAGCTGCCCAAGGCGCTAATCTACCATTGGGAGCAGCTTGGGGTTCAGTGTCTTACCCAAGGACACTTCAGCATGTGGAGGTGCTTGGGATCAAACCGCCAGCCTTGCGGTCAGTGGACAACCTGCTCTACCACCTGAGCCACAGCCACCCTCGGGCACTAAAGTGTTAATAGATATGATAAATGACCGCTCATATGTTGTTGTACAATCTAGTTTGAACATACTTGAACTTTACTTCAATTTTTCCATTTTGTGTTATTTTAAACTTCTACTCTCCAATGTACTGGGGAAAACTTTACACTGCAATTTGTAAAAATTTTTACCTGTAATCTGTCAGCATGATGTTCACTGAAAACCTTTATCCCAACAAATAATCCAACCTCACTGTACAGTTTTACTCTGTTCTAATGTTTTACTGTTCTGTTTCGGTACTGGCAGCACTTGGCTAAGCTTATGTAAAGATAATGGTTTGGTTTAATAACCATAAGTACTTTTGCTGCCTAAATCAACAGTAAGGTCTGGGTGTGAACCCAGTTTGAGGTGTGAGTCGCTTTCTTATCTGTGCTGGCCTCCTACCAGTAAGTCTACAAGTGTGATGCTTAATCCTTTAAAAAGAATTAGTTGCCTCTTCGTTATCAAGTACCAACATTACAATGGAAGCAGTCAGACAGCTTTTGACAAACTGAACCAAATGAAAAAATGATGGCAGTCGTAATTAAACAGTTTGCAAAGGCTTTCTCCAGCAGGCCTTGTTGTTTTCTCTCATACTTTCCATGGCTGAGCAGAAATGTATCATACACACCAAAAACATAGTAAGTTTGACAGATGTATGGAGGTGGGATGTGTCTGGTATGTAGTCCTCCTATGTCATTGAAGCTGACAGACAGGTGTATTCAGCCTGTCTGCATTATGCTGTAATCTTGCACAATTTGCTGCTTAACCGAATTAGAGGAAGTAAAACTGTTAAGTGTAGCTGTTTCAGTTCGGTCATGGACATTCATGGACGTCTGCATCAGAGGGAGCACACAGTGAGTTAAAGGGACACTACTGTTCATTACTCACAGGATGTCAACTTCCCTCTGAGCTGCTGTGTAATCAAACACTCAGACATGTGGGAAAAATCAAAAATGCTGATAGAACTGTCTTTAAATGCTCTGTTCATCAGCATCCAGTGTCCTGTGTAGTGTGTGTGTGAGTAGAGGAGCATGTGTGTTGTCTGTCAGTGTGTCCCTCTGTCCGCTGGTATTTTGACCTGAACTCTGGCATGGTAACCTGAGTGGGGACACGGGGCTATTTTTACTGCCCCCTCTACCCCAGACAGAACTGAGTTTAGCCCCAGAGGGGGTTTCAGGTGGAAGAATGAGTGTGAGGGTAAACCAGAGTTCAGTGTCAGAGTCCTGTACAGTGGAGGAGCTGAAGTGGTCATGAAAGGAATAGTTGGGCTTGTTAACGAGGCCGTACTGCTTCCTTTAGTGTTAATGCATGTTGATACAGATCTGATTCTACAGCAGGAAGCACATCAGACTTTGTTAGTTACGGACCACTCCCATGGGTTATGTGCACTCCATGAGTAATACATTACAAGACGCTTACATCTCCCCTACAAGACAAGTGAAATAGTGTAGAGACTACAGGATGCATCATGGCCAACTATGAGTCAACATGTGTGTGTGTCAGAGGTGATCTGATGCTTTGGCTTTATCTTTTAGTTTGCATATAAAAAGTCTCCACCTTGAGAAGGTTCGACTCTTCAGTAGGTCAGTTTATACAAAATCAAACAGCAACAAGTTGCTGCAAAATGAAAATGTGCTCAACAAAGGGGTTTGCTTGTAATCCTCTTGGATTTACAATATAAATGAAAAGAACCGATGGAGGGAAATCCTGACAATAAAAGGGCATGTAAAAACTAAGCCCGTTTGTTCAAAGCAGGATGAGCTGATGTTTTACAGGGATAAAGGATGGTCGGCCTGATTCAGCCTATCAGGAGGAGCACAAGGAGCAGAGGAGCTCAGAGGAAAACCTCCACAAACATTAGCAGGACAACAGTGTCTGGGTGAGCCTGACGGGTAGACACCATTAATTATACTGATAAGTAGAACACTGTGCATACAGCGAGGGTATGAGGGGCTGAAAACACTAAGCTATGCTGAGTAATGATTTTTTAAAATCATTTTTAAATAATTACAAAAGTTTCAAAGTGTGCTTCGCTAAGGTGGCACATCATTTTTACTTTCCAAGTCACAAGGGCTTTATCAGCTGGTACAAGCAGATTTTAACAAAACATGTATTTATTAACCAAATAGAGGCATAAAATGTTCAGATAAACAGAATCAGCACATATAAAGTACCAATATGTGATACAAATCAGATTGGAGAATATAAAAACACAGATGTGCACAAATATACTCAGTGATATTAGGAAAGTTTTATAGCTTTGATTGTTTTGTTTTGTTGTCTGGTAAACTGAGTGATTCAGATTAGTTCAGATCAGAAAGACACCGTGAAACCTTTGGTAGAGATTTATCACACTTCTGTTATAGAAAAATAGGCACGTGCACTTATGGAATAAATCAGATATTCAAAAGCGCCATTTGGATTCTGGTAGTAACAGATAAGATCTTTAATAGCAGACAGTGGAAAAGTCCAGATGCATCCAGAACATTTGGGATGCTTCACACACCAAAGAAAAAGTGAAGAAATGTTTCTGCGTTATGTTTACAAAAGGTGCAGGTGAGATCAGCGTCTATAGATCTGAAAATATGACAGTTAGCAGGGTGTATTTATTGTATTGTACTGAGTTTGAAATGTTTAAAGTCTTGTCCTTGAAAATATCTCTGATGGTGTTACAGTGATCAGACTTTGTGCTCGGAGACCAAAGACTTCTCACTTGATTTGTGGTGTCAGAAAGACGTGTGGAGGCTGTTTGTAGGCCACACGAATGCTGACTCGCATTATAGGAGAGGTAGGATCCAGTGGTTTTGGATTTGGATTACAAGCTACAGTGAGTGTAGAGAGAGAGGCAGATACATCATAGATCTGCACATTCTAGAGAAAGCAACAGTGCAGAGTAAGACGATTCAAGACAGGAAGGGATTATTTTTAATGAAAATGACTTCTAAATACGTAACTCTGATGAACAGAGGTGAGCTTTTAGGGGCTAAATGAAGACTATAGAGAAATATTTCTACAATGTAAAGAATCTGAGTACTTCTCGACCTTATCCACCAGTTGATTCATATCCCTCTGTGTTTCTGTTGGAACGCTCTGGCTTTAAATCAAGTCAGTGGGTCAGAAAAACAGCACATAAACAATCTAATAAGGTGCTGCCACACACACAGCATGATAACATTTAGCGCTGAGGCTAATGTGCCTCCAGGGAGCTCTGCTTCCTTCAATGTGAGTTTTTATAGCTCGTAATAAATGTCTGGTAATGCTGAAGGCCTAACCTTTGTTCTTTTATGCAGTGATCAAGGTAAGACATGAGGGAGAGGAACACCCTGGCTTTTAGTTTGGCACCTTTCCATATTCAGATCAGCTGTATTGGCAGTGGATGTTGCCAAAAGCTATGCAGACTGACATGAACACAATCAGTAGCTCAATAAATGTTATTGATCAGTCAAGTTTTTTCATTGTGGATGAAGCCATGTGGTGTCTGAAGCTCCCCCTCTCTCCCAGTAGACCTCCCTCCCTCCCTCCCTCCCCTCTCTCTCTCTGGTTGCTCAGCTCTGACTCAGGATCTCCACCTTCTTTCCCTCCTGCTGCTCCTCCTCTCCGCTCCCTGACAGCCTCACTCTGTCCGCGGGCTGAGGGATGACTGAGAGCCAGCTGTTAGCTCCAGGAGCCCCTATCTCCAGCCAGGCCAGCGTGCATGTGTGAGGAAGGTGGAGGGGGGGAAGGAGACAATGGATCCACGTTACAATGACTGTAAACTCCCGCACTGGTTTGAATGAGCCGGGATACACCACCGCGTCAGTGGATGAAGCCGTGTCCTAACAAGTGGGCAGACAGCTCCCATTGTGACCTGAGAGATCTGTGCAGCATATATTAGAGAGTTTGGGGCTTTTGGGGATTATCATAACAAAAGCGCGTCCCGGACAGAAAGGCCCATAAACGCTGCCGTTGTTCCACAATAACCGGCAGAAACGGACAAAAACACGTGGCTGTATTTAAAGGAGCAGAGGCGATGAAAACAGCGGAGGGACGGAGGAGGCTCATTCATTGGAGTTAAAGTAAGTCGGGCTGCTTTCGAGCTGTTTGCTGCTTTCAATTCGCTGTTTGTGGTTTGGAATTAGTTTTAGATGGTGACATGAAGGTGATAAGTAACAGAGGAACTCCAGCTGGACCCAAGTGTTTCTTCTTGGCTAGCTTGTTTCACTAGCTAGCATAGTGTGGACACTAGTTGCTGATGTGAAAATATTTAAAGGCTTTTACGGTCCCTTTTTCTTCGCCAAACTCCATTCAAAAATATTATAAATGTGACATTTTGCGGTCCTATTAGTAAACTACCCATAACTGAACATTAAATACGACTGTACATTAACTATTATAGGCTCTATTCAATTCGGCATGTATGTATCTAACATTACTTGCTGAAGCTGTTAAAAAATCTACTTTTCTCATGCTCCTGCCTCCTGCTCTTAAGTCGCCGTTCATAGCTAGTTTACGATGGTGGGCGGTTGCTACCTGTGCTAACAAATAAAAGAAAAAGCTAATTTTATTCGCATAAAGAGCTGCTTAGGATTCTGAATTAAGCCGAATACCTCCACACACCCTTCTAACATGAACGAGTCGCTTAGGTCGTACTTAACACAGACAGAAGATGCCTAACACAAAGGAAATTCTAAACTTCCAGTTCTTTGTAACGGAGTTCGGTTTGTCGCTCCACACATTCAACATGAACACCTGCTCTAACGTTGCTGTTTCCAGCCACCCAGTCCCCAGCGTTGAGCCCTAGGTTCCCCGTGCCTCCATGTGAGTTCTGTTTATAGACTACAAACATATACAAGTCTGCCAGGTCTGCAGTTACCCCCCGTCCAGCCTGGCATGAGCAGACCTCACTGTGTCTGTCTACTGTTACACTGCTATTCCTGGTTCCCAATGTGACCTAACCAGGGCTGGTGGCTGCAACAGAATAGAGCTTCCCTTTCATGCATTCTGCTTATTGTGAGGCCTCTGGGTCCACGAGTTCTGATCACGTTAGACAGTTCAAACCCTTCTTCTTGATCAATTGTTCCCACTGCTGTGCACATGAGGTCAGTCTCTCTCCGGCACCGCTGCCCCTCAACATCTGTCACGTCTGACACATTGTGTTGACCCCATTGTAAAGAGAGGATGTGAGGAGTCAGAGAGAAGCCCCTCTGCAAACACTCATCAGGCTGCTGGGAGAGTGATGTGGACTCCCAGCGGGCCCCGAGCACAGGCCAGACATGTGTGAGGGCCGACTGGGGCATCCAGGGAGCAAAGGGGCTGGTAGCAGCTGGCGCGCATACGCTGGGTCAGTGTGTGTTATTGTATGTTGTTGTTGACACAGTCCTGGACCATACATCCTCTGACTGCACCGAGGGTCAAGGCAGCGTGTCCAGGTGAAATGGTGGTTAAATACTACAAATATACAAGCGACTTAAGTAGATCGGGGTTCACACTGTAGGTTTTACACTAAATTCCACACATGCAAAATATATATGTATTCATGAATCGACGTCATGTATGAAGAGACAGGCGAGTGGTGCATCAGCAACAAGAGATGTCAGGTCTCCTCTCAGTGTGTTCTGGAGTGTTATTTAAATAAGGTCAGTTGTATTTTGGTTCTCAGCAATGCTCTCATCATTTCTCACAAATGTTGAGGTTGTGGGAAGTGGTGTTTGTTTTTCCAAAATCTACTGTCCTCATGAACATGTGAAGTGAGCCACGTGACATGCTGTGGAGGGAAGCTCTGTTTCAAGGCTGGGCTTTTAGGTATCTGTTAGCTACAAATGCCAGCAAGAATTTCTATGAGGTTTTCTGACTTCTGGAACAGAACCAGGAAGTTGTCAGGGCAATTTTCACTCATGCAGTGATCCAACATTAGTCTCTTCCAGTAGTGAATCTGAATTAGCAGAAACCTGAGTTTAGATATCAGAGTATTCTATATCCGGGGTTCACAAACTTTTAAATTGCTATCTGCACCAGTACTGGTCCGGCATGTTTGATCAGTGCATCTCTTCTACACCCTTTTGTAAAGTGTTTGCCTCAAGATCTGATAACATAATGATAATAATCAGCTTCAAATCAAAATCACAGTTTTAAACAAAGCAGCTGGCAAATTACAAATCTGCAATTTAGGAAGTTAATGATGTGCGATATTTCAGCATTTGAATTAAGAGCAGATTTGTTTAGAGAGCTGTGTATGTTTGCCTTTGATCAGTGTGTACCATGACGTTCATCATGTACGCTGTAGTTCAACTGACTTAAGCCCAGCCTCATTATTTAATAGCCACACGTCGTACATATTGCAGCACAGCTGACCCACTGTTTAAACGGCCGTACTGACAATTTGACTAATTCATGCCGTCCTTTTTGTGCAGCAGTCCCACTTCTCTTGGTGTCTCATGTGGTAACGTTCCATCATATGCTTTAAATCTACACAGTAAATACTGACCCGATGCTTCACTAAAAAAAACTGCAAATCAAATCTCAATACCTGTCAGAAAAACTGCCATTACATGTCATCCCCACATTATTCAGCTACAGTGGTACAGCTGCACAAATACCCCTGACAGTTATGAGATTTGTGCATAATCCACTACACTAAGTACATTTTAAACCAAATCTATTGATCTTTATTGAAATTCATTTTGTGTATCTTGGGGGACATTTTGCCTTTTTTCACTGGGCAAGGAAAGAATCAGGCAGGGAGTCTAACGTCACTTTACTGGTCTGGATTCTGAGTGTAAAGTGTCTGCGGTTCCACATTAGATCAGCATTTTAATGATATAAAAATGACTGCTGTGCGACTCTAGACTCAATATCACTGAGGACACAAAACTCTTCCAGAGAGTGTGGAGTCTGAGTTTGCTGCTCACTGTAAACTGCTGGGTTTGTCTTATAAAGGCAGGACCGAAGGACTCTGCACACAGCTAATGTGTTTGCATTGTACAGTTGTCAGACCTGTAGGCCACTGCCACTTCCAAGTCTGTGAATTCCACACATAATAAAAGCGGTGCATTTTTAGCCATCATTCCTCTAATGAAACAGGAGCCTCTTTGTTCCAGATAAATGTATAACTACACTGTTCAGAGGAGGTTTACTTGTGTAAAAAAGAGCACTTTGATTTGAAGCACCTGATAAAGTTTTGCTTCCAGCCACATTAATGTATGGCACATAGAACACAGTCCATGCAGGATGAGCCCACTCTCAGGACAAATTAAGGGAGACGTGCACCTTAATGCACAGATGCATCCAGCTGCAAGACAGGCTTTGAAATGAGCTGTCTAGTGTCACATATTAAGCTGAAAAAACACCATCAAATTAGTCCACTGTGAGCAGCAGCCCACCTCTAAACCACTTGTAAGTCACAGTTAGGTTTAGTGCTGATCGATCCTCACGCCTGCAGCCATCTGCCTCTGGGAGCGTGTTTAACAGCGGGGGACTGGCTATAGTTGTCCTGAAATAATGGAGGGGGAGAGGAGGGTGTGTGTGCGTCGGGGGGAGGGTGGGGAGGCAGAGAACATCTGTTTGGGTGAGCTGTAACCAGCCTCCAACACGTTACTGTGATGAGCGTCCACTAGAGACAGCAGCTGACAGCCTGCTGGTCGAAGCATCTGGTGTGTGGACGCTGGGAGCATGACAGAGCTTTTTAAAGGGGAACTCCGCTAATTTTACACATGGAGTTCAGTCGACTGGCCACAGGGAGAAACACATCCTGTGAAAACCCCAGTGTCATGTCTCCTGTGGCCCTGGAGGGAGCTCATTTAAGGATACTGATGAGTTGCCTTATGAGAAACACAGGATTGAGTGTTTTTGAGGCTTCACCGCATTTCGGGTTACAAGTCCGGATATTTAAGCCTCTTCTGCTTTGATTCTGACCACTTGTTTTGTTCTTTCTCTTGTGAGTCCCCCAGTTATAGGAATGCAGATTATTAAATCAATGGGCTGCTGCCTCAAATGTTATACATCTGGAAATTTGATTCTGAAGAGGTTTTGATGATGAGAATCTGTTTCTGTCTGGTCTGTTATTGAACTATGAACAGTCACTTGAAACCCAACATGAAAATACCACTGAACTTCCCCAGCTTTTATGTGGCAAACGCTGCCCGGGTCCTCAAGGTTTGCAAGATTTAATGACAAAAATATATATTGAAGAATCAGGAATGAAAAATCCTCTTCTGTTTGTGTAGTTTTATTCACAGTTTGTAAAATGCAGGCAGGACACAGCAGCCACTGACGGGTCCTTGCATGTGACCCTCCTTCTAATTGGATTTGCTGCACAACGAGCTCTAAAGCATATGAGTGGAGCTTCTGCCCAGGAGCAACCGCTGTCTCCACATATCCTCCATCGTGGCATCTCTCTGGCGTCAGACTGGCTTTAACATGTGATCACTTCTTCCAAGTTGTTTCTTCCAACTTTTTATTTGTTCAGACAGTTATTCCCACATGATGGGAATGCAAGGTTAGACCTCCACAGCCCCCACCTCCCCCTCCTCCTCCTCCTCACATACTCCTTTCAGCCCTGCTCCATATCTTCCTCTGGTATGTGCGTCTGTGTTTGATGGCCTCTGGCTTGGCGAAAGGCAGTCATTGATTAACTGGTGGGTTTGACTCTCTGGCCTTTGCTGAGGCTGTAAACCATCAGCTTTCCATAGCAACTGTCAGCCATAGTTGAGGGCATCCCTTTGTCTGCAGCTCCTCCAAACACTTTAGTGACGTCCCACGCTGGTGGGTCAGTGGCAACGCCTTTGTTTGTTGTGCAAAACAGTAAAATCACAAACTGACCAAAGTTTTTTCCCAGTAGTTGAAGAATAGTGAATAAAAGTTGCAGTGGCTGCAGAGTGTTGATGAGAAGAGTGCATTTTGCCTGACAGGATGAGTGGAGTGAAGCGTAGCCAAGCTGCATAAATATGTAGCTGCAGGGCTTTATGGTGAGTCTCTGCTATTTGAATCACAGTCAGGACTTAAGGAGGCAGATTTCCTCAGCTGCTGGTGCTGATCTCTGTAGTGCTCGTCGCGGTATAAAGTGGGAAACTTTAAAGCACCAAACTGCACCTTTTAGATTTGTTCTAAGCTGTGGAAGAAGAGCAGGCCCTGCGCTAACTCTGGACACACTGTACACTTTAAGCTCTTTCTCTGGGTGTGTTGAGGCTCCACTTTGTGTGGCATTTAAAGCCTCTTTAAAGCCAGCCTATGCAACTTTTCAAAGTACAAAAAACACCGTCTTCCTCTTTAAAATGCAAAGAAATCAAATAAAGTCCGGTTCAGTACACAGGAGACATTTCCTGCCACAGTCCTATGAAGTCTGGTCTGACCTGCAGCTAATGGAGGCTGATGTTGGCAGACTTCAGTGACACATTGCTGAGTAACTACCACAGCAAACTTAGCTGCCTCTTTTGTTTATTAGTTTATTATTATGCATTATTTTGCTTGATATTCTGTCTGGTCTCGCCTGTATGACAAGTTCTTCTAGCACTGTGATGTGTGTGAATGAAGCTGTGAGGGACATTAATGCTGAAGTGACCTCGGTCTGAATGACAGAATACTGTCACTTCAACAGACTGATGACACTGCAGTGTTACATACCACATTTCTGAAAAGGGTTTAATGAAATTGTCCAGTTTTTTAAAGTTTCAGTTGATGCAGAGCTAGTTAGCAGAGTTTATATCCCTGTGAATCAGCTTACACCAGTCTGGACTGTGTGTTTGTAGCTTTTTACATCTCATACATGCTTGCTGCCATTTTTTTGTGAACATCTAGTATTCCTTTTGACGTCCCTTTTGGCTCAGATGTGTTCCTATTTGCCCTCTCTGGACTCATTAGAGCTGAACTAAACAGTGAAGTGGCTAAAACTGAACCAGGCTAAAATTGCTGAACAAAAAGCATTTAAATGATGCATGTCTAATTGGTCCTACTCCCTGCTGCACAGCTAGAAACATGTTGACTGGTATTAATATTGATCAGCCAGACGTCTCAGACACTGTTTAAACACCACTATTTTTCCCGTTTCTTTCCTTACTGCATATTCTCTTTGCTCTGTAAGGATGGCAGGAACCCTGTGAACATACGTGCATGAGGTGCGACATGTTTTCACAGCTTCTGACAGGCAGGATGGTCCACAGGGAGCAGCAGCAGTCACCAGCCTGATTGGCCATAATGTGCTGCTCCACAGAGCTAAGCCAGTGTTCCCAGTGTGTCAGTGTGTAGCAGCATTTCTTTGTCATGTGTGCCTGAACAAACTGTGCGTGAACTCATTCTGCTAGAATGTGAAGCCTCTGACCACCTCTGGTTCCTCTGATCTAATCTTCTGGGAAATGTACTTCAGGCTTAAGCCGGCACGCTGGAAAGATTTAATGCGGTCATACCAGCGCAAAGGAAAGAAGAAAGCACACTCAGGGATGTTATTAGAGAAAAGATGGAATATTTGGTCTACAGACACTTTTCCAAGAGGCTGGACAGAGCAGCGCTGCTAACCACTTCTCCTTTTAATGCCACAGTAGCCTTGAGGCACGATGTGGCATTAACACTGATTGGCCTGAGTGCTCCCACAGGACAACTCACCAGGCTTCACAGTGATTACTGCTGTCAGCTCTGGTATTAGGTCAATAGTTCTAATAAATGTTATTTTACTTCATATTACAGGTTCCATCTTTTTTCGCTTTTCATTGTTCTTTTTTTATGGTGACTTTGCTGACTGATTATTCGTTGAATTCATTTCAAGGCTTGCAGAAGAGCCACAGCTCTAGGTCGGGTTTGGCCGACAAATACAGCCTCTTTAATGAAAGCAAGGTGCCTCCGATCTGTGTTTCTTCAACAATGGTGCAGATGGTTTCAGCAGTGAGGCTACACAATCATTTTCATCTTCACTGAATCACTCTACAGGAACTTTGCCTATATGAAGGTATCAGCTCTGAAAGATACAGTAAAGGGATAAAATCAATTAATTTGTAATATAACATTTCTGATGATATGTATATAAAATTAAAAGGGAAGGTTTTACATCTGGCCCTGGTTGTGATGCGTCCCTTGGAGTTAATGGAGCTACTCTTCAGTGCTGGAACCATTCGTCAGTTAACTCATTGATGGATTGACAGTTATTTAACCCACAGCAGACTGATAATTAACTGTTTAAGTAAGTTCGTCAGCAAAATGTGAATTTAACACACAAAACATCACAGTTTTAAATTGTAGAGTCCCAACTAACCCTTACTTTCATTTTTGATTAATCAAGCGATTATGAGTAAAACCCAAAGATTGTTGGTTTAGTTTCACAAAAAGAAAGAAAGACTTTAAACTGTTGCTGTTTAACTGGTTGTGGTTGACTGTTGATCAGCTGATTAATCGAGCTGCTCCGTGTTTGTGAATGAAATCTCTTTGGGATTTGGACTCTTGGTCTGACAAAACAATCCATTCGTACATGGAACCTGGAGCTCTGAGAAACCGTGTCGACCCGTTTTCACTTTTTCATTTTATTGACGAGTCATAATTGAATATGTGAAAGACCAGCTGATGCCTGGACAATGGAAACGCTCGAGTTTTGGGGCTGTCGATGTGTCAAAAAAATCTCGTTTGAATGAATTTGGTGGATATAGTGTGTTTCCAGAGTGAGTTTTAATGAGTCCATACAGTCGGAGCATTCTTTGAATCATACGGCTTTAGGAGTAACATATTGCTGTGTTTGACATTGAAAGGGAACCATGTGTTTTTAATTTTGCTGACAGACACTATGTATAGATTGCCACCTTGACTCAATTTATACCTTCCTTCCACTATGTGCTCTATAATCTACTTATGGCTGCTGCTGCAGTAGTTTTATTAGAGAATGGGGTTGTTGTGTCCTTGTGGGAAGGTGGTGATGATCTTTACAGTAGGTGTCCTCACTCCGGACGTCGTGCCACTTGGGAAGCTCTATGCAGATAAAAAGCTTCGCAATGTGACGTAATAAATGACATCCCACAAATTGTTTGGTGCAGGCAGCACTTTGAAAGCAGTTTCCTTGTTGTATGTGGTTGTTCCTGGGTAAGAGTGGGGCTCTTCTGGAGGACGAAGTGCTGCTCAAAGATGCTGTTCTTGCAGTAATGCTCAGAGTGCACTCACCGTGATGAAGCCAGTGATTAGACCAACCGCTCCTGGAACGCTGGAGGAGAAATTGTTCTCCCTCGCACCGCTCAGGGAATCAATCTAACTGATTAACTGGTGGGCTTTCACACACCTGCACACACTCCCCCTCATCCCCCTCCTTTTCTCTTTGACGCCATCGCCCATGCTTTCCTCCACGACTTTATGCAGTTGTGCTTCTGAAAGCGGCAATGTGTCGTATTTTCCCGTTGGAAAGTGTTCGGAGCACGGCCCTCGATTAGATCTCAGTTTCTACCGCAGCTTGTTCTGCTGAGCTCAGCCTCAGAGAGAAGTAATCCAGAGATGTTTGCGAACCGCTGGTTGTTGGAACAATCCTGACATGCTTATCCTGGGTCAGAGGGTTCTTCTGGAGGAGGCATGAAAGGAGACCAAGAAGCAGAGATACCGGTGTGCTTTACATAACTGAAGCCAACGCGGTCATGCCAGATGTGGAGCTGATATATCACTGCTGCTCATGAAACCGAGCTGTAACTGCACTGATCCAAATCACTGCTCAACAACTGCTGATGACTGGTTGGTTGAAGTGAGTGAGGTTTGTTTTTTTCAAGCTGGATGAGGGATGAGGGCCTTGCTCCACGTCCTGAATATTCAGATAATGTCCCACATTTTGTTCTGGCTTTTGAAAGTTAACAGGGCAGGACAGAAGCTTTTTCTGAAGTCTGCCTTTTATCCAAGAAAGCAGGGAAGGCTGCTATCATGCTGGTGCTGTGTTTCACGTCAGTCAAACTGCAAACACGTCCATCAAGTGTGTGCGTTTTTGCTGCCTGGCAAAATCGCAAGTCGCCGCAAAGTCACAAGTTATGCAGATTTAGGTGGAATATTATATTAGGGACACTGCCGCAAAGAAAAGGAAATGCAGCTGCAACAAAAACTGAGACGCTACTTATTAGTGGGCGACGTCTGCAGAAAGTCTGAGTTATTTTTCCCTTTCACATGGGTGAGAAGATGACGGCAAGCAGCAGAGTGCGTGAAACGTGGCTCAGAGAGAGATGTGCTGTGTGCGCTCCGCTCTACACATCGCATCAAAATTATAGACAGCCTCTCAGCGCCGCTAACGTGTCCCACACAAACATGCTCTCTGGCCCACATTTGGTTTGTTGGTCAGCCTAGGAAGGATCCAGTTCAGCGCTGTGGTGGTGTGTTTACGAGTGAAGAATATGTGCAGTCAAACCTTCACATCACAATACAAGAATTGTGTCCCAAAGTCATTTGCATGCCTGTTTCATTACAGTGAAAACCTTTAAACAGTGCAGTGCAGCCATTGTTTCCTGATGAGGAACAACAACAAGTCGGTCTGCTAATAAAAGTGTAGGATTAACACAAGTTAGGTTGAAGCATGCAGCTGGTTAGTCTGTGGGGACATATTAAAAGCCCCAGTATATTTGACTGATATTAAGGATTAAGCCCAGAATTAGCGCTTCTAACTAGATTCATTGTTATTCTTTAAAAATGTGACCAATAATATTTAACAGATACTTTTTTTTGTTTAAATCTGGGCCTCGTCTTTTTACATCGTAACCAGGATATAAGGGGAGACTCCCTGAAAACACAAGTAGAAGATCACTGCCAGTATTTCAGAGGAACTGCATTCACTGAAGTTATTTTTGACATTGCTGCAGATTGTGAGACGTACCCAAATAGGTCAAATCACAATCAAATCACTTCTTAGTTATAATAACTTTTGCAGCAGGAGATTTATAATAAAATTCTATCAGCTTAATGAAGGGCTTTGTTACACACTCAGCACATTTATCAGAGATTCTGGACTCTATAGTTCTAAATACTGGATGGTATTCAGAAGCCTCCTAATGTTGTGAGCACAGTTTGTTCCCTTAACCAACATCTAAAGGTGAGGGGAGTGCTAAGGCTGTAGTTTAGACCCACGTTTAACAAAGGAAGTACAATAATAAATCAGTGGACTTGCTCCTTTAAGTACTGTGTATAATGGGATGGGGGTTATAACGCAGAGATCATTCAAACGCATGACCCAGACTATATCTGGGGAGAGAAATACAAACAGAAAGTCTGCATTGCTTTTATTGGTTGGAATTTTTATTTATGGCGCCTGGTGCTGCATGTGGTAACCATCAGATGGAAAGCAGATTTTTGACTTTCCAAACACTAAAAGCAGTGGGACTGAGATGTAAAACTAATTGTGCAGATTCTTTTATATTTATTGTGAAATAGCAGTACACATACAACCACGGAAAAGGAGCTAATGAAGTTAGAGAAGGAATGTTTCGCTTCATTGGGACTTTAAAAACAGCTTGATGGATGTCTGGAGTAATGTAGTAAAGATGTGCTGTTGTTTTTATGAGGCAGCAGCAGCAGGAAGGACAGATACTGCAGCACTGAGACACGATACTTGTAAATGTGCTCATCTGAACCGTCACCCTGTGAATCTATTGTCACGGTCTGGTTGTTTTTCCTCTATTCAGTAATGTGCTGTCAAATACTGTATGCTGCAGTGATACATGATACCACAGTAATACTGGGCTAGAAAAGTTGAAACTTTTTGAGCAAACTTTAAAGCTGCATTAATAATATCTTTATATGAACAATCAGTGAGATGGCAAGGGTTCCACGTTAAAGGGTTTCATGTGAAAGAAGTGGCTAGTGGGCGGCTGTGGCTCAGGTGGTAGAGCAGGTTGTCCACTGATCGCAAGGTTGGCGGTTCGATCCCCGGCCCCTCCACATGCCGAAGTGTCCTTGGGCAAGACACTGAACCCTAAGTTGCTCCCAATGGTAGATTAGCGCCTTGCATAGCAGCTCTGTCGCCACTGGTGTGTGAATGGGTGAATGAGAAACACATTGTAAAGCGCTTTGGATGGCTCTGAGGCAGGATAAAGTGCTGTGTAAGTGCAGACCATTTACCATTTCTGGTGACCATTAAGAACTATCAACCTTTATAAAGCTTTTTAGTGTCTGAGCTCCTTGTTTTGGTTTTCAGACCACTGTTTTGGTTCAGTCTTGTGGCTCTCATCCACTGTGTTCCCAGCAACAGGCAGAAACCACCACACTTACATACATCAGGTAGTGAAAAAAAAAACACTCATGCTTCTGCTTCTCGTGTCTGCTAGACATGAAAAAATAACACAACACTGTATGCTTTCACTTCAGCTGAATCAACTTATACCTTGACAACAGGCTGATGAGCCAAAACAATATGATCACTCCTTCCTAATGTGCTGTCGGCCCATTGCAAGCTGCCAGACAGCTCAGACTCACTGAGGCCTGAGATCTACAAGTCCTGTGAAGGTGCCCTGCAGTAACTGGCACTAGTAACAGATCCTGTAAGCCCTCCGGGTTACAAGGTGGAGCTGCCATGGATCAGACTTGTTCCAGCTCATCCTTCAACACCCTGCTGCCAGTTTATGGTTTAACCCTCTCTAGTCCTCTTTCAGTTGCACCCCACAAGCCTTGCCGTTTCAGAGATGCTCTGATCCAGTAGTCTGGCCATGAAGATTTGGCTTCAAGTTGTTACACCTGCTCATTTCTCCTCCTTCCAACACATTGCATACAAGAGCAGACTGTTCACTTAGTGTCTAATGTATCCAGACCTGCATGTGCCATTGCCATGAGATAATCACTGTTACTCACTTCATCTGTGAGTGGTGTCCAAGTCTTGGCTCATGAGGGAATGTTCAGTGTTTTCCTCTCATCTGTTTGCCCCCAAGTTTACTGAAATATGCAGAAAGGCAAAAAAACGAAGATTCATGCCGTGATTTTGTCAGTTTCATCATGAAATTCTAATCGAGACATGTTGGACCTGCAGAGCTTAATTTGCTTGGTGTTGTATCTCAATCAGACCCAGAGCATACAGATCAGCATTTGCCCTTCATTTACCCCAGAATGTCCTGCTGCCATTCTTAATGGGAACCAAGGTGTAGAACTGATTGCAAGTTTTGCAGCCTAACATCTAAATGCCACAGGGACCACCCTGTCTGCTGTGGGGAAAGTTGATCCCCAGAGAGCTCAACCTCCAGCACCCCTGAGTTCATCCTCCCTGTCACCTCAGCTGATTAGGACCTCTGATGATGGATCGCTGTAGGGAGTCTCTGCCGGGCCACACAGGGAGATGTATTTGTGAAAGGGTATCGGAAACCTTATCGTGATGTGAGGTGGAGGGCCTTTTTTTGGGAGGAATGTTTTGTGGCGTTTTGGTTGTACAGTGTATTATGTCATCACTGTAACTCACTGCTAACCAGATGCTGTCTGGACAAAGGCCCCTGAAGGTGAAGGTCTGTTATATACTTGTCATGAAGATAAAGTCTTCATTGTGTTGAGCAACATGCAGATGTGCCAGAAACACAGACTCATCCCAAACATCTTTCACTTGAAGCCTCTCCAGTCTAAATAAAGGGCTCAGTGGCCGGAGGAGTGGTTGATTTCTCTGTGGTTAGGGTTCGGCATCTCTCTGGTCTCATTAACCGTCCCACCCAGCGCTCTGTTTAATACGAGGAAGGCTTGTCTGGAGCAGATGTGTTCAGTGCTGGAGATAAGGTGGGAAACCCCACATTGTCTGGGTGGAGGCTGGTGTTTGAGTCCAGAAACAGACTTCCATAAAGCGATAGCAGAGATGAGCTGTAGCTCATGTCTTGTTTCCTCCTTCTGGAAGATTTTAGTCAGTATTCTTAAATGTTAAAGTTCAGAATGTCCCTTCAGACCATCTGTCATTCCTGGCTTATTGATTTTACACCAAGTGCTTCTATTAAATTACCTTTCATTCCTGTAACTGCAAAATGAAGCACAGAAGTTTCTGTGTGTCAACACTGTGTGGGTGCTCCGTAATGAATATCTGCATGATTTATGATGGTAACCCTCCCCACCTTTTCCCACTGAGTATGATACATGGCCTGTTTGGAGCATCTCCGTATCCTGTCCCGTTCAAGGGGCCTGGATAAATGCTCCACGTCTCACTGGACCATAAATCTACACTTATTTCGTGGGTCTGTGTCGTCTGATACTCCCTGAAGTGTGTCTCCTTGCAGCGGGAGGATCCATCATGATAAGGAGCTGTGCGGTGTTGTAATGGCTGAATTGATGAGTACTAATTGGCATCAAGAGACTGCCAGTAATGGACCTCCTCGACAGCGTTTTATTGACAGCTTAAAGCAGATGGATTGATTAGGAAAATATCACATCAGCACTGATTTGCGATTCAATCATAAATTAGAAAAAAACTCCTTTAAAGGTCGGAGTCTCCGTATTTATTAATGGTTTTCCTTGAAAATGTCATGATGTGCACGTCTCTGTAAAGTTCAAGAACGTTATGTGTTGAGATATATTATAGTACTGGAGATCATAAAGAAACCATGCATAGGAGAGTTAAAAATAGAACCCCATTAACTCTGCTTTAAAGTTGCATTCTGTAAGATTTCAGTTGCGGTTGATTTGGTGAGTGCTTTAATTAAAAACAGCAGCTCAAAGATGTGCTCAGTTTGCATTTGCAGTAACTTAATACAGATCTTACAGGGCGCTAGGAGAGAGGACAGTGGAGCCTGTCCACACATAAAGCTATAGAAAAACTATAAACTATAACTATAAAAAGTATTTTCTTGTCACCCATTTGAAACTGACAGCTGGTTGTTGGTGAACAATCCAAACTCTGGTTGCCTAGGTTACCCTGCTGTATATTTCCCAGCCCAAATGTTAAGGAGTGAAACTGGCCTACCTCTGCTACAATAGTGACAGTTCACCCTTTTAGTTCACACATAATATGATTATGATCCCTCAAAGCTTTAACTTTTCAACAGTAAGATAATATATGAGGTATGAGTGCAGCTGTACAATTCAGGGGATGGTTGCAATGATGAGCTGCTCATTACAGGGTGTGTTGTCTCTTAGAATTTTCTAAGAAAGCAATTTGAATCCAGTGTGGGAATGGCAGACTCTGCCACTAACAATGTAGAGAGGTAGTGACTGAATCTAAATACATGTAAATGCCAATGCTCAAAATAGGTGACCGTAAAAGCTGTAAGAAATGTTCAGCCTCCTGTCGATACCTATTGATGTTTTGTATGTCTATAGTTGGTGTGCACTAATGCATCTTGAATGCCTTTTGTCCCATAAACATGGTTTTAGACAGACAGTCTGCATACACTGCTGAAGGATAGAGTGTTCCAGTGTCATCAGATTCATGGAGCTTAAAAATTGATTTGTGGTCAAGCAGGAGCTGATCTTTTTCAGTGTCTTCCACTGAGTCTGACTGCCACATGTTCAGATAATATTCTCTAATTGTGAAGTGTATTTCATCTGACTCCTTCTTCATTTGATGATGGATTTATTTGACCTATTGAAGAATGTGAGCCTTGTTTTCCTTCACATATAGAAAAGAGAGAAATGACCTCCTGTTTGGGCACTTTATTGCCTAAAATGTGGTGAAATCTGTTGTGCAGTTACAAAGATGGGTCAAGTGCTCTGCATGGTGATAGCTTCCACTACATCCTGTTATTTTCTAGGACAATGCTGTACCACAGTGTTGAGTGGTACACGCTCGCCACTGTCTCTGAATGAGCATGTGTTTTTGTGTGTATAAACCATGTGTTCTCTCCATTTTGCTGACTCATCACGTACTGATCCCTGGTGGCCTCTGTACTGTCAGTGACCACACACACACACACACACACACACACTGATGGTCCAGGGTCAGGCTCCCTCGGGGGCAGCAGAGTGACTGTCAGCTGCCAGCAGCAGTTTTAGCTGAGAGAACAGGGGAGAGCAGGAGGAACGTCTTTTCCCATCCGTCAGCCTCTGGCGGCTGCTGCACCACTGTGGCCTGCATGTGTGTGGATACGCAGCAACACCACGCTGAAGCTTGCTGTCTGCACTGGGTGTGATTTACTTACAGCTACTCAGTGTATGGCAGTTTCTTCTTCTGGCCTCACATGCATGAATGCAGCCTCCCAGAGCAGCAGCCTCCATAAATAAGTTGGGAATTTCAACTTCAGCTGGAGGCGACATTTGTGACGTCTCCTCAGAAGTCTTGAGTGTGATGGTACAAGTGTATTTAGTGTGCTGCATGCGAAAAGGGGTGGAAAGTATTAAATGTGTTACTCCAGTTTAGAGAAAACCATGTTTTTGTGTAAGAAAACAGAACAGTTTACCATCATGCCAACAGTGAAATGCTAGCAGCCGCATGCTAACATGCTTGCAGTTTTAATGCTAACATGCTGATAATAATAATCATCATCTAACCCTAATCATCTTCCCCTGGGGAAATTCATTCTCTGCATTTGACCATCCTATTCATAGTTAACCTTAACTATACATACTAGGAGTATGTATCAGTGGGGCAGTGGACATGTTTGCTTCACAAACCACTAGGCCACCACTGCCCCACTGATGTACAATGATACCCTGTGTTCAAGAAAATGTGTTCATTTTGTGCTACAGCTGCCCTTCCAACGTGCCCGCTGTATTTCATCATAGTATTGCATGTTAAGCTTCGACTGTCTTGTTCATATATCTTTCTCAGACTGCAGTGTGAAATGAGCTACCGTCTTGTTTCTAACTTTCACTGTTGGAGTCTGAAGTGCATAGTGTCATCGATCTGTGTGATCTCAGCAGCTTGTGCTCCAGCTGGTTTATACGTGCACAGATATAACACTATTGGGCCGCCGTATAGCTCGCTGAGTTAAGGCGCTACCACGTGGGTGCAGGTAGCCAGCAGAGGTCGTGAGTTCGAGTCCGACTCATGACCCTTTGCTGCAGGTCTCTCTCCTTTCTACCCTGTTTCACCCTGTCTATCAATAAAACTTCAACTTCAACCCCCTCCCCCCCCCAAAATAAAAGTAACACTTTTACTAGTTGAAGCATGCTAACGAGCTGCTTTTAGGGTTCTTGTGTTTGCGACATTATGAAACATTGATGCACATTTTTTCACTGCATTTCTACCTAATCAAATTAAGTCAACACACAAATCATTAGTGAAAATAATTGCTAGTTGTTGTCCCGTATCTGATTGCAAACAAATTATGCTGTTATTTAAGTTTAACAAATTGAGTTATTGAAATTTATTTTTTTGTATGTAGAGCTGTGTTAATGTAATGCGTATCTAAGACGTTCCATAATTCATTCACTGCTACTAACCATTAGCTCGCTGCTTTACTAATATGAGTTCAAAAAAAGGGCAATGGTGGTCTAGTGGCTTGTGAAGGGTACTTGTAAGCGGTGGGTCGCTGGTTCACGTCCCTGGACTGGCAAGAGGCTAAGTCACCACCACTGTGGGCCCTGAGCGAGGCCCTTAACCTCTGACTGCTCCTAATATGGGTGGGTCAAATGCAGAGAACAAATTTCCCCAAGGGGACTAATAAAGTATTGATTGATTTGATTGATCAAAAGGAAGTGAAGTAGTATGCTAGCAGTTTTGTGAGACTGCACTCAGGCACTGTAGCGCTTTGAGCTAAATGCTAACAACAGTGTGCAAACATGTTTATAATGCTAATGGTAATATGCTATTTTTTTAGCAGGTATAATATTTGCCATGGTCACAAACTTAGGTTTTATTATGCTATTATGCTAGCATTTGCTAGTTAGCATAGGCAAGGTTGGGGACATAGACATGTCTGCATGCTGATACAAAGTACTTTCTTTTAAGGTAGAGGCTTTTACATGTAATCAGACAACATCACATTAGCTGGTCGTCATTTGATCAGGCCCATATTGGCACATAAGTCCACCATAACAAACTCTGTTATTGCAGGTACAGTTCTCCACCTTAGTCATCATTGTTTTTTTCCAAACCCTCCAACAGACACGTTCATTGTTTGACAGAACTGCTGAGTAAAAATGACGCAGTGTGCCACAGAGCCGTCACCAAACCCCTCCAGCTCTCAGAGTGAGCGATGAGTTTGTCATGACAGTGTCAGAAACATGCCGCTTCAAGCTACGTTCTTTTAAGCCGCGTTTTCTTTGGAAGTGCCTGAATTGATCTTCACCAGGGAGATCATGTTAGTGCAAGTCAGGGGAAGGAGTGTGTGTGTGTGTGCGCTGTGAGTCAGGGAGGCAGGAGAGCGCTGCTGGCACAATCCAGAGGAAACAGGAGATAGGTGAAGGAGTCGGATGACTGCTGAAGTGGAGAGCATGAAGACACGGTGGCAGAGCTGACGTGGCTCTGCAGACCGCAGTATTAACATCCTGATGACTACTTTGAAATGTCCTATTCAGCATGTTTTTTGTTTTTCTCTCGCACGACCAGACTGATGGTGTGCTCATTTTCCCGATGATGAGACTTCCAAATATCGAGAGAAGCAGTATGAACTGTGGAAAATACCGACCAAAATTATGCAGAGGATGGTGTCGTAACCACTGAAGGGAATGCTGATGGAAATTTTGAAAACCAGCCTCTGCACCACTTCTTACAGATACTTATGGCGGGGAAAAAAAATAATGCAAATAAGCAAAGTCTTGCATGTAGACTGATCACGAAGGCATGTGGATTTTATTGTACCAATATAAAATGTCTATTTAAGTGGTATTTGGCACTAGCATGGCACTTAATAACACAGACACCAAAGCTTTTTGATTGACAAACTGAGTTTCACCAAGTTTTTAAGTTGGGATTTAAGTCTGCAAACAGCAACCTTTAAAGTGAGGATCCTTACTGGCCATGCTGAGACCTGTTTTCATGTTTGGGTGGAATAGAATTTGAAGCCTTTAGAAGTGTTTTTTTTTTTTTTTTTAAATTGGACAGCGCTGAATTTTGCAGACTGCTTTATTGAAAGTAGGCGTGGACATGCCTTCATCCGGTTGGATGAGGGAAAGGTTCATGTTGATGTCCTTCAGTCATCTACTGTACAGATATAGTACAAGCTCATTTGTTCGTTATTGCACCGGACAACGATGTGCAAAGTTGACCACGCCTCATCAGAACCTGTTTTATAGTGGTGCAACTTTCACTAGCTTTGCATGTTTTCCTTGTGTAAGGATTGGTTTGCTCCCCCCGTCCAAAGACGTGTATTTTAGGTTAACTTATGATTTTAAGTTATAATAGACTGCCATTCTGTTAAAGGTGTATCCCACCACTTGCTCAGGTCTGCAGAGGGTAAGCTGATATGGATAATGGAAGTATAGATAGATACATTTATTTGCATAAATATTTTGTGTCAGCTGCATTTAATATCCATATTGATAAGAGACATAGCAAGAAATATATTCAGGTCAGAACTAGTGTGTTGAATCTGCTGGAGCATCTCATCCTCTTGTACCCTCCGCATCTGTCGTTTTAATCTTCTGCCACTGCTGGGCTGCTGCATGGTAATACCACTGGTCAGAACTGACCAAACACCTGTTTTTCCATCAACTGTGTCTTTGCTCATAGTTCCTGATGCTATCAGGTGTTTTCTTCCCAGGCTGTCAGTGTATATCTGCCCATAATAAAAGGGCATCTGGCTCTGTTGTACATCATCACAGCCTCCTCCGTGATGGAGAAGTTTCCGTCTTTACCTCAGGCCTCATGACGACAGGCAGGGATCTTATCTGTGGCCGGACCGGAAGACCTTTCCCTTGTAATCTCAGCCAGACACAATGGTGCTATATTGAGAAAGCCATAAACATATGATTGCTTATCTGTTATCGAGCTCGTGGCACATGAAAGGCCTGAATTAGTTCTGTGCATTATGCAGTCTGACATTTCAAACCAGATAGTAAGTGGATGTGACTGATATTACCATAGAGACCTGGTGCGTTTGTTGCTTTGAGCTGTGCCATGTAAGTGAGTAGAGGCCTGATCAGTCTGAGGAGCAGCAGTGTCAGTTTCTAACTAATGACTGCTGTAGAGACTCCTTCAACCACAAGCAGCCATAGCACAGTACAGTAAGAGAGCAAGCTAAAGCAACCACATGAACAACACATTGATACTTTGAATAACAAGAAATAATGGGGAGATTTCTGAGTGCTTTAAAATGCATGGGACAAATACCATGTCTGCTTTGAATATGACATTTCAAAATAGCAGTGGGCAACCTAAACATGCTACAACTCATTCTTATAGCATTAATATTTTTTTGCCACTTTGTGCAGCGGTAGGAATCTGTAAACAACAAAACATGTTTTTATTTGCTCAGTGACAGTTGCGTACTCACCAAGCAGCAACAATCAGAGCGAAAAAATCAAGTGCTAAAAACTGCAGTACCTTGAGTGTCCACTTGAGGCTGGCTCCAAAAGACCATCAACCCCCATAGACCCCAGTGTTAAAATGGCCAACTTTACAGCAGGAATAAACATGGTTACAGCCTGCTACAACAAACTGTTTTGGTGTCTTATGGCTACTTTCCTTGTACGTGCAAACTAGACAGGGGTGGACTTTTATGTTACTGACCCTTTTAATTTATATTAATCTGCAAAGTTACCAAAAGTAAGGGTGTGGTCTCTTTGAGTGACAGATGGGCACAGTCATGTGACAGTCTATGGCTCTTTAAGTAAGTTATTTGAGCCATTGATGAAGTACAATTTTCGATTAGTGCAGTTATAAAGTGCTGACATACATATTGACATAACAACATATTGAAAAATCTCCAAGGTTCTAAAGTTTGATACATTTGTGCCAATTAATTAACAACTGACAAACGACATACACAGTACGTTAAAAAGTTTCATTTTATACTCTTAAATAGAGCACTCTGTCATCAGCTTGTTTGCTGTGGACTTAAATATCTATTGTAGCAGCATATTTGGAGCATCTTATCTCCTTAATTGGATGTATTTCCTGCAGAAGTAGGATGTCGGGGCGAGGCAGATTAGATTGAACCGATGGGATTCCTTTTTAGTGAGAGAAGACAGCTTTATTTGATTGTGGGAGTATTTTTACCCTTTCATGCAGCATCTTGCCATCCAGAGCAGGAAAAAAAATAGATATTTTTCAGTACAAATATGTGTTTTTGTGCAAGTAAGAATTGTCTCCCAAACTTTTTTTTGCTCTTAAAGACCAGTTCTCCACTTCGTGTGCCTCTCTGGCTGCAGCTTTTCTCATCTAAGTCCATCAGCTCCAAGTGTCGTCAGGCATTAGTTTAACATTGTGACACTGACTGTGCGCCCTCATGCTTTGTGTTGATGATGGTAAACAGTGCAGTCTGAGTCAGCACGGCCTCTCTGTGCTGTTGGTTTGTGTTTGAGCACTTTGTACTGTTTTTGTCCCCGATGCTGTCAGAACAGCTTGGATGCCTGGTATTCACCTTACTTACCTCTCTGTCGGCTCAGTGGAAGTCCTCTGTGTCTCAACCTGGAGGCTGTTCCAAGTCACACATGCAGAGTTGGGCGATTGTTCCATTGTCATTTGGGGTAGTGTGGTTTTTTGCTTTCTTTCTGAGCATTAGATGGGTAGATTAATACCACTCTCATGCCTGCATGCTAAGTATTAGGCCGTGGTGGAAAACAGATAAGTTCATTTACTCCAGAAATATATAGCATTTCCTTTTTATGGGACCTCCTGAAACTTTAAATTGGTGTTTTTTTCTGTCCTGTGGAACAAAATGAATATAATCATGTATGTGCTGCTTTCCAGGCTGTATGCTGTGTTTTGGCCAATCAGCCTTCTTTCGCTTCAACCACCCTGAGGAAGCCTTCAGGATGAAGAGCATGATGCCCCAGGGAGGAGGTGTCTCCACCGGGGACTACAGACTGTGCACAGGTACTGTATATATTCATAAATGTGCTCATATTTTACCACACATGTGCTCTTCTGTATTTTCTGTCTGTTTTAGCTCAGGAGCTCTAATACTAACCCTGATGTTAGTTCTTCCTTCTTCCACAAACACAACTCGGTGTTAATAAACACACACAGGCCTTTTGTCCCATCAATAATAAGACCTAAAAAGAGCATTTTCCTCCTGACGTTCCAGTTTCAGCTTGGCCTCTATGGATGAATGGGCCAGATTGTTACGGGCTGGTGGTGGAGGTGGAGCAGCAGGGCAGTGTATTTTACAGGTGGATGTTTGTACAGCAGTAAACTCCAGGCATTTTTCTCTTTTTATAACCTGGCAAGGGTGGAGGAAGTGTAGTGGCACAAGGCAGTCTGGGGAAGGAACAGCGTGTTACTTTGGTGATACACAATACTGCGCCAGTATATGGCTTTAAAAATAGTCTTGTGACCTGCAGTGCAACCTTAATTATTCCTCGAAGTTTTATAAATTATTTCTGGTTTTAAAAGTAGGCTTCATGTTTCCTTTTGCAGTGCAAGAATAAATGGAGTCGTTTTCAGTTACTTTTTCAATTGTAAAATAAAAAATATTACATTGAAAACAGAAACTTCTCATTCTTTTAAGCAAAGAAATAATCTTTTTTTATAGATCTGCATTCAGTAAAGGCATGGCTTGCCATTTATTTCTGTTTGTAGCTCAGTTACAAGACCCTTGTTGTCAGTGGGAGCCTTTAAAATGCAGCACCCGTTGAACCCTGGAGCCTGAATGGTGCCCAGCTGGGACCTGGTGCTGGAGTTCACACTATGCATGTTTTATGAGCATCTCATTCCTCTGCGTCTCCAGGCAAAGTTTTCAGCTGCTTGTGTGTGTGTGTGTGTCTGTGTGTGTGTTTTGAGTGTTCCTCCTGGCAGACACACTACTGTAAGTGTACCTTCTCTTGGCCAGCCCTACGACCAGAGAACTGTCACAGCATCTTGTTATTTCCCTCCTTTCACTGTTGACACTGCCTGCCACCAGTGGATAAGTATAGCACGCAGGCATGCTGGCTGCTGTGGACTTCCTGGTCCACTAATGAAAGCCTTCCGTTGTTTAGAAACGTACCAATTATACATTCCTGAGCTGTGTTCAGATGAAGACTGCTTATACCACTCCCACGATAAACTGGCTGTATCTGTCATATCAGCTTGCAAAGACTTGAAAATGACACTTGTTATCTCTGTGTGAATCAAAGGAGCAGAGCTGTTATGGAGGCCCAACCCAGCTAAGCTAAGGAATTATAAATTCCACAGTTTGTACAAATTAAACAGTAATACTAGTTTATAGTATGCAGCACATCAAGACTAAATTCTGGTTCAAGGTCAGTTGGTGCTATGGGGCTGTCTGAACCTCCCCACATCTTGTTTAGACTGTGGTAAAACATGAAGGCCAAGGGTTCCATCTTTTTGCTTTGTGCAGCTGTCTGAGTGCTATGGAGACCCAATATTCTTTAAATGTGGAGATGAAAACCTCTCCTGAAAGGCATTCACAGGGCTACACTCAGACGCTCACATGAAATATGAAATATTTGCGGAACGATGGAGCATGATGCATGAAGTTCAAAGCCTGGCTCCTTTCTCAGCTCCACATGCCTGGCCAGCCACGGTGGGTGTGAATGTCAAAAATGAACAGGAGCTGTCAGACACATCTCTCGCATTCTGACACCTGAAAGCTGTGGGGGAAAGGATGGGGTTTCTGAACTTAACTGACCATCTGACAAAGTATACTGGCACCTTATTTGAGAGATAGACTAGAACTGAATCTTTGGATTCTTACAGAACCTGGACAGTCACCTGGGCAGTGCCATGGATGAGCACCTGATTCAAACGTTATCAGCCCATTAAATGCTCGTTTGTCAGGGCAAACCATTCTCATATAAATGGGCCCGTAGGAACCTCTACTGTGCAGTACTGATTGTACTGAAAGGTGAAGGAGCTCCCTCCTGGCCCATTTATATGAGAATGGTTTGCGCTGATAATGGGCCATTCGAATCAGTAGGGATGTCTAAAGTGCACCGGACACCACACTCCGTGAAAAAGCTCTCTAGGCTAAATACAGAAAAAATAGTTCCTTTATGTCCTTTCCACATTAAACCCCACAGAGCTTATGCATGAAAGAACTTACTAATGACACCACACACTCACATAGAGAGAGGGGAAATATCTGATACATATCTTTCACTCTTTTTCTTTTTTTTGGACCTGAAGACTTAAATTTGGCCACAGACTGTATATAAAAGACGGATGAAAAATTAAGTTCTAAAAAGTGAGGCCAGGGCAGGGGTGACCTAAGCCTGCATTCTTTCTAACAGCCAGCAGGAGGCGACTAGTCCTACAAAGAGAAGAAGATTTGTATAGCAGAAAATGACCGTACTTCTCCCTTGATCTGCTACCGTGATAAACATTTTCCTGATGAGTTTACAGTCTCAGTCACTAATTTCACGATTTTTCCAACAAAGCTTGGTGGTCATTTTGTAAATTACGGTCCCCATTTAGAGTAAAATAGATAATAAAGCAGAGTATGTTTCAGGACAGGGCTACCTTGTCATTGACAGGCTGCTACTCTGTCACCACATGTAATGTCGTTGAGTTCTCAGTGGATTTAAAAGAGGCAAGAGGATGACGGCCAGATTACAAATTGAAGCTTCACAAAGTCACTGGGCCTACATCCATCTTTTATATACAGTCTGTGATTCTGGCCTAGCTCTGGTATGACATGACAGTTTTTGTACCTCTGTAATTATTGCTCACTCAAATATCAAATTGCGCAAATAAATAATTGTGTCATTTTTAGGCAGTCTTGAGAAAATGTGACCTGGGAATGATATTTAGATGGACGTGGCAGTGCTGACAGTTCAGGCAGTAAGTCACTAGCGAAGACCTGATTCTTCACTTGCTTCCGGGCCCCTAGGCTGCCATAAGGCCTTCTCAGATGTGAGATATTTAACATCGCTGCCTCATCAATCTGCTAAAGTAACGGGATAGTCATTCAGGTATAATTCACTTTTATGTTAATGTTCCTCACAGCTTTATTCAGGCAGACCCACCACAGTGATGAGAAAGCCACAGCGCGCACTTGATATTAGTCATACAGACACCTGTAGACAGTACATCAAGTGATTTATAATGCAGCAATAAATAAAAGACTGAGTCTAAATCTGCTACGTGAGAAATTATTTAACTGTAGCTTATAAACTGAGAGTCTGTGCGTGACAGCTCGCGTGTCTGATGTGAAGAAAAGTACACAGTGTGACGTGCTGTTAGATTCTGAGTGGTCCTGTCTCCTTGTCAGGGATGATTAAAATTATAAATAGTAAAGAATCTTCTGGTGCTACTGTTTCTCGTGCGTAAATGTGCCCAGCTCCCTGTCTTTGGAGCTGCACCAATGGATGCTGCTGCTGTTTAATGCTGCAGGTGTTTATTACACTCAGAGGAAAGACTCATAAAACAGCAGGAAGCCACAAACTGGTCTTCAGCTCCTGTAAATGTTTTGTCAAAACCTGGAGTACAATATTTTCTGGTGAATCTTGTTAATCTTAGCTGTCTGTGTTTTAATCCAAGTAAAGTTTGATTTTTATGGACGTCTGAGTTTGTTGCAGATGTGCCATCGTAGAGTCGTAGTGAATGAGAAAGGTGTTTTGCTCTCTGTGATGTCTTTGGATCAGTATTTGTGCTGAAATGTGTAAAAAGTCTTCCTCAAGCACTTCTCACATTTAGAAGTATGTTCTGATCTTGGGTGTGCCTGTCTGTTGGTGTTACAGCATGCAGTTCAGACTTGTGCCGTGTTGGAATTGTTCTGGAAATGTTGCTAGGGGCGACCTTGTAAGATTGCTGTTTTATCTTTTGTGGACATGTGACTATGGTGCTCATTCAGTTGCCGTCAGTTAAACAAAAACAGAGTGCATGTCTGAAAGGATCTGGGATTAAACCTGGGTCTCTGTGGTGGTGGATGACTGTATTTTCAGCTGCACTACTTTGGTACCTCAGTCTGTAAACTTCACTGACTTAAGTGCCTCTACCTCTCACTCGTTGTGCACCTGTTGTCATACATTTGCGCAAACTGTACTTACAAAGTATGTGAAGCACAGCTCTGCAGTGCTGCTGTCTCTTTGTGATGCCAGTCCCATTCACCTGTCTGCTGTTTAGAGTTGGCAAGCTTTCAGTCGGCCATCAATGATGGTCCACTGACCGTCTGTCTTCAGCCCCCTCCTCCTCACTGATTGGACGTTTCCTGTGCCTCTCTGCCAGGCCAGCAGACGGCTTTGTGGGCCTGAGCTGCTTACTTAAAGTGGCCGATGGCTGGAGTTACAGTATCTCTTTTCAGGCACTATTTATACATCTCCCAGTTCCAGTCTGCTGTCTGCCATCTCTGCACCCTCCCTGCGTGGGTTCCCCCTCCAGTCGCCTCCTGCACCCACCCACCCATCCGCCCATCGGCCTTCTGGGTGTTTGCTGTTCAATAACAGGCCTTTATCTCCTCGTAATTTGGCTGCTGTGTCCATCACTGGCTGCTTTACAGTCTCCTAAAAGCAGCTCACACAGACCAGGCTGAAGGTTTGTGATGCAGTTGTGGTTGGAGTATGGCACCACCACATGCTGAGTCTCTGATGTTTTTTTTGTTTCACGTTATTATGAAATGAAATCAAATGAAAAGTGCCCATCAATAAAATTGGACAGGACAGTTTTGGACATCAAACAACAAATCTTTTGGTTATTTAAAAGGTTAAGTATAAGTTTCCTGCCCACTTATTTACAGTTTCCAAAACCAGTTAAAACCCACATTTCCATCCTGAGGGAAAACATCTCCTTGTAGTATTTCGCCATGATGGATCAATTAAGATATGTGGTTAATGTTTTGTGGGAAAAAGTCTTTGCAGACATATAGCAATTATTTCTATGCTGCGTAGAAATAATTGTATTTCATTCACCCTCCCAAAGTTCTTTGATTTGATTAACTGAAATGTTCACCCTTTTTTCTCTCTTTTGAAGTTGTTCAGGCCGATATGTTTGCTTTGGTAATGAAGACTAATAAAAAGCCATATCGGGACTAAGAAACATGTGTCTGAAGCAGAGGAGGCTGCATTCTCAGCACCTTAGCTTTTGGACTGCATTTCTAGTTTTCTTGTTTTTCATGACCGGGCCACACACCAAACTGGATTACTGAGTGAGTAACGTGTTGAAGCGAGGACACACATTTCAGGCCAAGATGGACCGCAATCATGGTGTAAATTCTGTATATGAATCAGGTTTTATCTGTTTAACATTAAAGTCATTTCTATTGCCTTCAGTTGGACAGCACAGGTATAGATAGCTTAACAGAGGGTGCTTTTCTTATGTCCTTTCAACCTTTCAGATATCTGTTTGAGATCTAGGGCCTACAAAGGCTATTACATGTGATTTCATTGGTACTTTACCTGATAATGACCTAATTATGCTAATTATACAATTTGCTCAACATGCATCTCTGAGCAACCAAGTTAAATTGCAGCACAGAAGGTAGCATTTGGGTTGAGTAAACCTTTAAAACTATAATTATCCAGACAAAAGTACTATTTTGGGTGGAATATACCTTTGAAACCAT
Organism: Dascyllus trimaculatus; assembly: GCA_024666655.1. Classification (NCBI taxonomy): domain Eukaryota; kingdom Metazoa; phylum Chordata; class Actinopteri; family Pomacentridae; genus Dascyllus; species Dascyllus trimaculatus. The sequence goes on along the minus strand of CM045453.1, from coordinate 5,180,825 downwards.
AACTTGTAGTAATTAGAAAGTATGAGTTGGGTGGAATAAATCTTTAAAACCACGAGTATTTGGACAGAAAGTAGTATTTTGGGTTGAATCAATCTTTCAAACTACTCTGTACTTGGAAAGCAGTTTTTGGATCGTATAAAGCAATAAATACTTGGAATAAAAGTAGTGTTTTGAGTGGAATAAATCTTTAAAATTATAACTTGTCACTTAAAAAAAGACTATTTGGGTGAAAAAAAAACTTTCAAACTTTGAACACTTAGAAAGAAAGCAATATTTGAGTGGCATTTGGGCACACTGTTGCTATCGCTCAATTAACTAGGTAGGGTTATTGTGAAAAACAAAGGTCCTAGAACTGGGGGCCCACAACTGTGGTCCTGAAACTGCAGCCTCCTGTACTGCAGTAACATAATATTGTTGTGGCCTGCCATTGCCACCAGAGGACATTTTAATCATGGTCCAATATCAGTCCTATTTACCCCGAAACCTTATTTTTTATGTCAGTAAAATGTCAGCACAGTGTACTAGTTTGTTCTCCAGGCAGTCGTTTGTTGGTGCTTTCTCCCTTGTCTCATCTAAAACTGACAAAATCTTCATTATAAAGACAAATAACAGCGACAACCCATAAAACCCACTGCCGTGACTCTTTAAACAGCCCGTAAATCTCACAGTAGTCACTTCGGACAGGAAGCTGCGTTAAGTTCGCCACAGTAACAGAAGAAAGACGTATGTACCTTCATAATAAAGCGCAGTATTTTTTTATTTGAGGATAATTGCCTGTTGAGGAGAGCTGCTATCGGATATTTGGTGTCATGCTTGAACATATGTGTGCCGCAGAAATATACTGCTATTGTGTGGCTTTTCAGAAAAATACGAACTATATTGTTTTTTTCTGAAAAGTATCAAGACCGAGTGGCACCTTACAGACCTGTCAAGTTGAAATGGACAGCATGTTATTCTTCAGTTGTTCTTAGTGATGACACATGTACAAAATGTGTTTTTGACGTTTACGTTGAATAAGTGAGAGTTTTAATCTGAAAGTCAGGACCGGAGAAGCTCCGTTAGATTTGCCGTAACTTGACGGCAGCGGTTCGGTAGTGAGCAGCGGTGCCCGGCAGCACCCCAACCCCGGCTGAAACATCACGGCGGTGCTGAACCTCCATATCTGCCTCGGTGTGTGGAGCCAGACACGGCAGGGCTCCGTCACAGCCGGTGTGTTAGCGGTGTCCGGAGGATGTGGCCTCATGTGTGTGTCATGTAGCAGGTGAACCGCTCTGAAACTGACCGGCTCGCAGTTTTATTCCTTCATGTGAGTAACCCTCCTGCTTACTGCTGAGCTTTTGGCGAGAGAAGTGATACGAACCGGTCACACGCCAAACTCCATTAACAATCTGTCGGTTTCATGATCATGTACTTATCTGAGAGGACACACACGTCGTAGGACAATATTACATACTTGAATCGATTCATTCGACTTTAATTATTTATTCAGCGCACAGCCGATCAATACATATGTCCTTTTCAGGAAATACAATCCTCTATTTCTTTTGGTCACAATATCACATTATGTCCTCATAAGGAGAGATTTGGGGAATGGCAGATGAACCAAACGTGTGTTTATATTTCAGCTAGCACTTAAGGACGATGGAAGTGATGCCGAATTGGAGACAACCTCGCATGTAATAAAATATCCGTCGTGCTGTATCTGACTCTTAGCTTTGCTGGCATGAGCGCTAATATTAAATTGCCAGAATTTTAAATGAAGTTCGGCATGGTGTACTAGAGGCGATAGTCTGTATCCCATGACATCATTGCATGGGCTTTCCCTCAGCAAACGGTTGCATTTATTTCTGTCACCCCACCCCCTGCACGTAGGAATCAAGTCGGTTTGTTGTCTGTGGGAAACGGTGTGACATTGACATTTATGCAGAGCTCGGCTGTTAAAGTGTATTAATGTGGCAGAATGCACACCGATGATTTGCATGAAAATGCATTCAGATGTAATTGTGGCCATGCTGTCATGAAGGCAGAGCTTCATTGTATGGCTGTTATTATGGGAGAGCAGGCAAAGCTGCTCCCATCTCAGCTGAACAAGCACAGCTAATGCATTATTTGTGAAGCTTCTATATTTTAAAGCAGTTTTGCTAGTGGGACATCTCTCCCTAACGTCATCCCCACAAGCAGATGCAGTTGACTTTTCTATTTTATTCTATTATGTTCTCCGTTTGTCTTATCATTTGCTCCATCTCCCAGTCATTTCCAGATTTCTGATGTTATTACATCACTGTTAGTTGGACATGACAGCTCTATTCCTTTGCTGTCTTTTATTACCTCCTAGTGTTTGAACTCTAATTATTCTCATGTTTCCATTTGAAATGACAACAAGTCAGTTTAAACAGATTTCATTTAACATTAATAAAACCCAATCTGTGCGCTGATCCCTGCCTCAAGGCCACGCTAGTGACTCTCCCACGTGGCCGTGCGTTTCTGTTGTAATAATCTACTATGCTGACATTAGAGAGAGACGGTTAAGATTAGATTACCCGGCCCGTGTCCTGCGTTGCTTTCGGGCACCACAGTAATTGGGTTATGTAGGCACATTTTCTCCTGATCCCTGTCCAAAGCACCGGGCTGTCTGTCTATCTGTTCATCTCCTCATCTGTGTCCTTCCCTCTTTCCACACCACTAATCCTTCCTCTACCCTCATGCTTACCTGTCTTCTAGACTAGGAGGGGAAAAGTGGATCAGATGTTGCTTCTGAACATGTCAGATAACAGCTTTGAAATTGGGGAATTTGTTAGAAGATGAGGGGACTTTGCAACACATTTTCTAAATTGTCTGATACAGTGCATGAAGTGTTGGTATTCAGTTTGACTGTGAGGGGAACCTGGCTCTTTAGATATTTTTTGCTTATAAACACTAACCAAACCAGGAGGGAACGAACATTTTGCAGTCATGAAACCATCCCAACGTAGTTATGGAAAGACATAAAAAAGTCATTAAAGCTAATGGCGGGCCCCATCAAACAAATACAATTTCCCTAGACTTTACTGCCTGCTTTATCACCCTCATTACTACCTGTATTGCTAAGGACAATACAGGTAAGGTTAGGTCATCCAGCAGATTTGCATTAGAACTTATCACAGACAATAGGTAATCCATAGATAATGCAGTATATCACTCTCAGAGTAAGAGTTAATAAAGGTCATTGAATTAAGAGCTCAGGTCAGCGATAAAGAGAACTGTGAATACGCTCTTTTAGTTGGAAGGATGAATGGTGTTAATGGAGGTGAGTTGCTAAGAATGTGAGTTACAGATCAGTGCATTTGCATTGTCAGGGCCAATGTATTTATTGACCCTCCAGTGTTGCATTGCTTCCTTCAGTGAATGAGATGGCTATGAGTATGGATGCATTCCTAATCTCGGTCTGAATGCGGCCTTACAATCTTTGTATTTGGTGGCTTTTGTTATGAATTAAGACAAAGTCATTCCAGCACACTGCTAAAGTCAAAATACTGTCATTGTCTGAATTTTTATGACTTTTGGCATGGGATAAGAGTTTGTTTAAATTCTTGAGGTGGAGAACAGTTTGGACTCTCAGTGTTGTTTGCTGGAGGTTCCACATGAACATATTACATTTTGAACTTGCACCTGAACCTTGTTTTCTGTCTTCTCCCTGCTTAGACACAGAGAGTTTGGTCAATGGGAATCACCAGGCCAGTCCAGCCCAGTCTCCCCCAGCTCCTGGAGAGAGAGTCCAGTCTGAGCACAGTGCCATTGTCAGCTCCATTGAGAAGGACCTCCAGGAGATCATGGACTCCCTAGTCATGGATGACCCACAGCCTTCTTCTTCAGAGGCAAAAAAGCCTCCTGGAGGCCAATCCATCACCCATTCTCCGCTGTCACCCATGGTCAATGGAGGAGGACGGTATCTGCTGTCCCCTCCTACCAGCCCAGGGGCCATGTCTGTGGGGTCCAGCTATGAGAACACATCCCCCCCTTTCTCCCCACTCTCCTCCCCCTCAGCGGCGAGCAGTGGGAGCTTTACCAGCCCGTCTCCAAGTGGAGGACCCCAGGACCAGAGTTCTTCTCTGCCGCCAGTGCCTGTACGCTCCTCTAGCTACAACTTCACCACCCAGCCTCCGCCTGTACCGCAGCCACGGACCATACTGCCTAACTTTAGCAGCAGTGGGGTGAGCCAGAAGGTTCAGGAGAGCCCCAGGCTGCAGAGGAAGGTCTTAACAGACACTCCTCCAAGTCCCAAGCCAAGCCGCAGAGGACTAGGCCAAGATGGGTCTGAGAGCCCTCGACAGACCCCCCTTCTGTCCTCCAATGAATCTCTCAGTAGTAGAAACATTGTGCCAAGTAGCCCCAGACTCACTCCCAAATTCCCTACCTGTCCATCGCCTTCGCCCTCCAGTCCCAGGACCAAGACTACCACGGTGCTCCAGGAAAGGCCTGCCAGCCCCTTTAGAGAGCAGACCAGTCTAGCTGACCGCTCTCTTACCTCCAGTCCATCTAGGCAGCTTTCCCAACCCACCAGAGCCTTCCAGCCTCCGCTGGACCCCATCGTCCACATCATCCAAGGATCGCCCCTCCAGCAGCATCCACGTTCCCTGCAGCCCCCTGAAAGCCCTCGCATGGCTAGGAGGAACATGGAGTTGAATGGGGGCAGTGGAGGTAGCAGTAGTATGCGAGAACTGCCTCCTCTAAGTCCCTCCATGGCTCGGAGAGGGGTCCCAGTTCTCCCAGGGGCGCTACCAGGGACAATCCCTACATTGAGGACTCCGGATAGTCCCTCTAGTCTGGGCAAGCTTGTCCCAGAGAGTCCCAGGCTTCGTCGCAGGACTGGATCCACATCGGAGGAGCCGATGTGCAGCAGAGGGATCCGAGCCCGCAGTCCATCACCTACCTCTATGATGATGGAGGGCAGTGGTGGTGGTGCTGCAGGAGTACGGAAGGCGAGCTTTGGGAATTCCTTATCGCCTGCTTACAGTCTGGGCTCCTTGCCTGGTTCATCCCCCGTAGCCAGCCCCAGGACCCACAGGAAGATGTCTGCAGGGAGACCCCACCCTGGAATGAGGGAGAGGAAGAACAGCATCACAGAGATCAGCGACAATGAGGACGAGCTGCTGGAGTACCACCGACGACAGAGAGAGGAGAGGCTTCGAGAGCAGGAGATGGAGAGACTGGTGAGTCAGGAGCACACGTCACCCGCAAACTGTTGTTATTCAGTGTTCATTCAAAAAGAACTCATTTCATTTACTTCATTGATACACTTTCCTCTTAAAGGTTAAAACAGATTTGCTCAATGTTTCAGAGGATTTGTACCTTTTTCTTATTCCAAGTTTGAACTACTTTTGCAGTGGAGTCGTTTTGTTCTCAGATGCTAATAATCTTAATCCTATCAAAACATTTTAAGGTTTAGGCAGATTTCACAAGTCTGATAATATTTTTCCACTTAAAACGATGAATGTTCACCCCTGACTACAGTTTCAAAATCAGCCTTGGGAGAGATTATTTTCTTTATCCTTCTGTTGAGGACTTTTCAATAATTTCTTTAGTCTACTAAATGTCAGAAATGGTGAAAACAGCCACATGAAGTTTTTAGAAGATGATGCCAAACCTTCAGCTTGCTTGCTTCTGTCAGGAAAGGATATTAAGCTTAAAATGAGCTAAAACTGAGAAAACCTGCAACTCCTCACATTTGTTGACAAGCTGTTCTTTTTCTGATAAATGACTTAATGGTTCATCGACTATCAGGCTGCAGTCTTATTTATTTTCAATCAGCTAATCAATCTATCAAAAAATGGTTTGAGTGGTGCTTGGGAGGTAGCATTGAAACTATTAGTCCTCCTCCAGAGGTTAAAATGCTGGACAGACAAGACAAGTTGAGTCATCTGTATTTATATGGTCCACATTCACAGATTTGTTTTAAAGGAGTCTGAACAACACAATCCACTTCATACTTGCTGGAGTGTAGGATGAAGGTTAATGTTAAGTGCTTTAATGCTGGCACTCACACTGGGCCTGCTGGGAGCCAGCCAGTATTTACATCTACGGTGCCCTTCAACTGCACTAGGTGCCCTTGAACGAGGCACTGAACCCCCACAGCAAATCCAGGGTTGCTTTGGCAGAACCTGTGTATGTGCAGGCTCATGTTATGTATATATAGGGGAAAATACGCAGAAGGAGACATTTTAGTGATATGTTCTCAGTGAATTTGTTAATTGAGAATTTCCATCCATCCATCATCTATAGACTGCTTAATCCTCTGTATGGTTGCGGGGGGCGCTGGAGCCTATCCCAGGCGACTCGGGTGAAGACACCCTGGACAGGTCGCTAGTCTATCTCAGGGCTACACATAGAGACAGACAACCAAGCACACTCTCATTCACACCTACAGACAATTTAGAATTATCAGTTAACCTCAGCATGTTTTTGGACTGTGGGAGAAAGCTGAAGAACCCGGTGAAAATCCATGCCTGCACAGGGAGAACATGCAAACTCCTCACAGCAAGATCACAGGCGTCCTAACCGGGACTTGAACCAGGGATCTTCTAGCTGTGAGGTGTCGGTGCTAACAACCAAGCCACCATGCAGCCCTAATTGAGAGTTTGACCAAATAAATGTTTAAGTGATGTCTTCTGACAACTAAACATTCTCTGATTTTGGAATATTTACAACAGAATAATTTTGATGTTTGGACAGTTTAGTTGGACTCTGAGCGTGTTAGCACAACTGAAAAAACCATGAGTGTCTCAATTGTGACGTCATGTGATAAAATCCTTTCTTTGGGTCAACGGTAGGCTGCACAAATACAAAGCGGATAGGAAACAAGAGATTGAGAGGACAATAAAACATACTTGATCGGTGAGTAAAAAAGTGACAGGAGCAAAAAACACCCCCAAACTGTTTGGGGTCCAGAGGATTGCAACCCTACAACACTGAGAATAAAGTACTTTTGATCCTTTATCGAGAACAAAGCCTCCATGGCAGTAGCCATTTCTTCTACAATTAAGTTCATCAGCAACCTGTTGCACGTAAGCCATAGAAAATAAAAATATCTGAATTGGTTCACAGTGTTTGTAGTTTAAATGGAGTTTAATGATATTTTCGATTGAACTCCTGCAGGTGTTGCAGAAGTAAGCGTAGATATAATGTTATGTTTAGCTTGATCTTCAGGCAGGTCAGACAGCTGCCTCAAGCAAATCCATTACTATGATTATCACTGGAGGAGTTGTAGTATCTCAGGATGATGTAAATATTTTTGCAGTGGCTTGGTCTTACTCTACTCTGTGAAGGAAATGAGCATAAAGATTGCAGCGTCTCCTTGTTTGTTTGGAAAAGGAGAAGTAACCAGGCCCACAAACCATCTCAGTGAACTGTCCGCGACTGTCGGCTGTCTAAACTGCTGCTGACATGCGGTCTCTGGGCGGCCAGATGAGCCCATAGCAACCGCATTGTTTGTTGTTTCCTAAACTGAACAGAAAGGGGGGGTGAGGGAGCAGCGGGAGACATCTTGAACTTGTCTACCAGGCTGAATGAAACTGCGGAGACAAAGTCCTTTTAAAGAGCCTTTCTATGTGTTAGTGCCTGCGTGAGAAGGCATTTGTCCTCCCTGCTTGTAATTACAGAGTGGGTGTTTTTTAAAGTGAGAGACAGAGTGAAGGCTGCTCAGTTGGATAGATTGAGACGACATGCCCTCTGTTTCTGTGTGCCAGGTCATGTTCTGGTACCTCCTATAGAGGCATGGCAGCAAAACACTGCGTTGGCAGCAGCAGACCCATACACTGAGACTCTGTTTAACACTAAACAGGGAGGTGGGACCCGCTAAATACTGCAGGGCCAGAAGACCCTGCAGAGCAGTTATTGAACAAAATTTTTAAAACATGTTTTTTCTCAAATGTAAGCAGTTATTGCCATATTGGATTTGCTCCTTATCATAAATATAGAGAGCCAAAGTGGAACTGGTTTTGGTTCTGGTTAGTCATGATTTGCTGGGGTTAGGATACTCCAATTTGTATTCTTACAGCTCTGTATTATGTGTGAGGCAGTTAAATAGAGTCTCATTTAGGGGGATTGTAAAAATGTGGAATTTTTCCTTCAGCTGTGGGTTGTAAAGCCGTTTTTGTTAGCCAACAGATGTCTCGTCTCGTCCCAGAATAACGAAATGTTTGCTCAGAGTGAAACTAACATTTGAAAATGCTGGATTTAAAAATTGGCTCCATTCCTGGAAAACATTTTGTCATTCTGGGCAGATCCTAGACATCTGTGGGGTCAATGGAAATATCACTTACTCTTTTAAAAAAATAAAAAATTGATTGAGTAACATACAGAGTGCTGGGGCTAGAGTTGGAGTCGAGTCCAGTTTGAGATAAATGAAGTGACAGGTAGAATGAGTTTGACGTGTAAGTAAGAACATTCATTTAAAGTGATGTCTGTGTGGAATGCACAGGAAGATACTAAAAACAGTATGAATAAGTAAAATTCATACTGTTTACTGTAAAAAAAAATCAATACATTAAAAACATTTCTACCAACTGATTGAGTGAGGTAAACTGTTGGACAACAGTCGCGCTCTGCCCTCAATAGACTATTGTTAGTCTTTGAGCTAGTTAGGTAGCCTGTATCATGTGACTTTGAGAGTACGTGAGGGTGCAAGTCCATGAGGGGTTTCCTAACATCTCAACCCCAGCCTCTGTTTCAGAAGTAAGAAAACAGAATAAAAACCAAACTGATGATTTAGATTCCTAAAAATCCCAGCTTTCTAAAAACAGTGTCTTCTTGCAGAAATGATCTCTGTGCATGCTACCATACCTAAAGAAGCACATCACATAACCAGTGGATCAATGGGCATATGGTTGTCAGTGTGAGCTGTGGATTGGTTGCTAAAATGGAAAAGAAAAAACTGCAGAGGAACAGCAGTAATGATGAAAACTGAGAGCAGAGATTTCCTTAACAGCACAACAGCTGCTCAGAGACAACAAGGTCAGCAACGCTTGAAATTCATTGTCTATGTTGTATTAACCACTGGTAGTCAAGGCTGATGTCTTCCAGAAACTGGTCCTTTGATAGGTGCATGATAGATGAGGGAATGAACATAGTGACAGTAAGGCCCAATGAGAAAGTGAACATGGGTGTCAAGGTCGTAGTTTCAAAAAGTCTCAGTTTCTAGTACCATCCAGACTAAATATTAAATTGCAATGGGGTCAACAACATTCTGAAAAGTCTCTGTTTTAAGATCCTAAAACTCTCAGCAAACATGTAGCAGAAGTTATTTAAAATAATTCGACTATAACATAAGAACTGTAAAGATTATGACTAGGCAAGTGGCAATGTATAATATTCAAACTGCTGTGCTGCTAAAACTCAGTGTGCGCTAGCTGTGGTTTGGTAATTGGGTTTGAGCTTAATTTAAATCATATATAATCTAATGTCAAGCGCTGTAGTAGATACCCATTTGTTATTTGACACTTGTCTCATTTTAAGATGAAGCAAAAAAACCTCCAGTGTGAGACAGACTTCCAAATGCTAGCAAGACAACGAGTAGCCAGTGATGTCAGAACTTTGGCTTTCTATCTGAAAGGATCATGAAAAAGCAGCCTTTGTTGTCTTTGCATAATTTGTTCAGTATTATTTTTTGTAATTAACCCAAAGGACTAGTTCCACATGTTGTAAAAAACACTTATTGAACAGCCTGGTTCTGTCTGAAAGTAACTAAATCTATCTACCTCCATCTCTAAAGCTCACCAGTTAACATCTTATGTAATAAACATGCCAGAAGAACTGTTGTGTTTTACTGTTACTCAGTTTTGTTTCCTGACTTTGTGCTGAGCTAACCTTAGTTGCTCGTGACAGCTTCATATTTAACATATATCCATGAGAGTGGTGCCAGTCTCATCTGATTATTGGAACAAATGTGGACAGACTTTCCAAGCTGCCTGATTATTCCTTTGAAGGCAGTAACTTAAACCATACCTTCAGCTAACATGACGGAATGTCACTCGCATAGATTTAACGAAGAGTTTAGTTTCTCATGAGGGCGTGCAAAGTTTTTCACTCACCGTGGTAGACTAATGATTCAGTCTATACAAACTGTAACCTTTGATGTTTGTGCGTTATACCCCCCGTGTCTTTTCATGTCTTCATTTACGCGATTACATAAACACAAAAACGACCAAAACTAAAATAAAAAAGAGCTCCATTCGGACAGGTTTAACATTACACGGGTAGATGGAAAGTGTTCCCAGTTGTCCTAAATAATTTAACACATCACTCTGGATGGGACTTTGAACTTGATAAAACAAGGTTTGTTAAACACGTGGACGTTCTGCAGGACAAACCGATAGAAAAAGCCAGTACATGTCCTCCAGGAAGCACTTTCCAGCTCCACTGAGAATAATCACATTTTTGAGTTTACTTCAGTGTCAAAGACATCCAGTGATAATACAGAGGGGGCTAATAGCTAATGTAGCATACTTATAATGGTACCACTTTGACAAAATATAGGCTAAAAGCAGAGCTTGAAAAAGAGCAGTCACAGAACCTGTAATCAAGACAGCTTCGTCTTTTCGTCTTCGTATTGGCTCCCAAATAGACCTATATAATGATGCTACCATCAGATTGGTACAGCATTTTCATCCTTCTTAAGTTCTACACAAAAGCTGAACTTCAGACTGGGCAGGTAAAATGCAGAAGAAGGAAAGGCGATCTTCACGTGGGAAACACAAAAGGTTCACTACTAGGATGTCACACTGGACAGGATAAAAATGATAGGGGGAGCAGCGAGGTTGGCACAACGGTTAAGTCTCTGGCCTACTGATCAGGAAGTCAGAGGATCAAACCCCATTGTGACCATTGTTGGACCCTTGAGCAAGGCCCTTAACCCTTCCTGCTCCTGGGGCTCCTGCTGTACCATGGATGACCCTGCACTCTGTCCCCAACTGGGATATGCGTAAACATCATTTCACAATACTGTAAAAATGCATTTGTGACAATAAAGGTCTGTGATAGACTGGTGACCTGTCCTGGGTGTCCCCCTTTCTTCGCCCGAGTCGGCTGGGATAGGCTCCAGTCCCCCCGCGACCCTACAGAGGATTAAGCGGTGTATAGATGATGGATGGATGGATGGACAATAAAGGTTTCTTTAAAACACAGGGAGTCATTTAGGCAGTAATTATTACTGGAGATGGGGTGAAAAGTTACTCATATACACACTAAGGACTGGGTTCAAATCACTGAACAGGGCAGGTAATATTAAAATCACTGCACCTCCCTGAGAGATGTATGTCTTGTCGAAATGGGACTTTAGATGTCATATCTTGGTATGACGGTAAAATACAGGCTATTTACATCTCCAGTACCAATATTGGCCTTCACATACCCTAAACACTCAGACACTAAACCCCTCTTTGTTCTCATTGAAAGGTTATTAGCCACAACAACCTTTGGACTAGTACAACTTACACACACAAAGGACAATATTGACATTAGATATATGCACATTGCTCATGGCACATAAGGTCAACAGCATAATCGTGTCAGGTAAATAAGGCATTCAGGGGACAAGTGAAGGCTTTCTGAGACTCACAGGCAAGATTCCTCAGCAGCCTGTAATGTTATTGTATTTCTCGACTGCAGAAACTCGCAGCTCAGTGAGGAGGCAGGGCGTGGAGCTGCAGGGCCTGTAATTAGTCACAGTTGACTCACTGTCATGACAGATTTTTCTTGCCCGTGAGCGTGTGCGTTAAAAGCATTTCACACACAGCCTGCTACTCATTCACACAACTGATTACCAAAAAACAAAGTTATGTGAACAGCGAGTCTCGAAAGGAGTTTATTCAGGGAAAAGACTCTTATTGTGAAATCAACAGGAGTGCAGAGCTTAGAGGCAGTGAGAGGCTGCTGGGAGAAAGCTGCACCGCTGATACGCGGATACACTGATTTATTAGTGGGGCTGCTACTTAGAGTTATTTTCATTGTCAGTTAATGTGTTCAGTGTTTTCTAGATTACCTGATTAGGTGTTTGGTGTATAGAATGTCAGAAAATAGTGAAAATGTCAATCAGTGCTCCTCAAAACCCAAGGTGATGAATATCTTATTTTGTCCACAACCCAAAGATGTTCAGTTTACTGTCATAGATGAGCAAAGAGACCAGAGAAGATTCACATTTAAGAAGCTGGAATCAGAGCATCTTGACTTCACGTCAAAATTATTAAAATCTGTTCTATTCTATTCTAATCTTTATCAAACTGGACTTTGAAAGGGTTTTGGATTGTTGGTGCTGAAGACGTGCAGCCTAGTTACATCATGTAGCTTCTTTGGTTAGAATGTGTAGTATTAAGCTAGGTAAGGTTATTTTAGTTTGACCTTCAGGCATTTTCAGGCCAACAAGTTGAAATCTTGGACTGGCACTGAAAACAGTTTCAAGGTGTCAAGGAAACACTGACACTGGCAGCGTCAGTCCAGTTATATTGGTTTAGATATCAAACATTAAAGATCTGTTAAAAAATAAAAATAAAAAAATCAAACCCTGTCCATGTGAAATAGGTATAAATATAACTGTATTACTTGTAATCATTAAAATATTAAGCTTGGTTATTTGTTCTTGATCTAAGTCTCCCTTTTCCAGAGCTTTCAGTTATATCTCATGAATCCTTGGCCACAGGTGGATGCATGTTGGGATGAGATTTTAACACTCTGCTCAGAGATGGTCTCTGCCATCAGATGTGATGAGGTTGGAAGTTTTGAAATAAGCCAGTAAGTGAACTGCAGCTCAACCAATAGTGCGTTTTTAAAGCACCTTAGTTAGTTGGAACAGCTGTGTATGAGATTTTTTCTAAGTTATCTCAGATCTCATCCAGCATCTCTGTGCCACAATGTCTTGTTACCTATCGACCAACATATACACAGATATGATATATATGGAGTAAACTTACTATCGGCCAGTATGTAGGCTTTGCAGATTTGTCTGTGTGGTTTTTTAAGTTGACCATGAGAGCAAGTTGTGTTTTTTGGTATCAGGCTAATTTTGTCCCTATATTTGTGTCAATTTTTCCATGGATGACTTGTTTGGCTAGTTTGCTCTAAAACAGCATTTAGCATTAATTTGTATGTATTAGTATGATATTTGGGTAAGTGCTGAGTCTGTGGGCCCACTGTGAAACGGTGTCAAATTCTTCAGTTTGACATTTAAAAGAGTCAAAACTCACACATCTGCTGAAGAGTCCTCAGTACAGAAGACAAAACCTAATCCAAGCATGAAGTCCACTTGAGGGTGCTTCAGCCAAGTTGTGTTGCTTAGTGGGTTTTTATTAGGGGCTGAATGGACCCTTCTGCTGAGTGTTTCCATCCTTACATTGTACTGCTGTTGGAAGGTCTCCAGAGTATATTATTGGTTCATGTGGCAGGTCGACTAATTTTTCTGTAATGACCTTTTTATTTATGTTTTGTGTTGGGTGGGTGGACGACATTAACCTCTGGGGTACGTTACCACTGACACTGTTGTCTGATTTCATGGCTCATTAGCTGCTGAACATATGATGATGATGGTGATGGTGAGAGTACTGGCACATTTTATGATGCTGTACTAATAAAAAAATCACTTAAAGGTTAATTTACTCATCATGGAGATAACCGTAATGATGTCGTCTGGGTTATTTTGAGTAATGAGACTTTAAACATTTGCCAGAAATATACAACCTGTGCAATAAAGATAGAGTTTAAGGACATTTTACAGGCAGGGAAGGTCTAAGGAACAATGGGAGTTCAGTGTTTGACCGGTAGTAGGGACTAAAAGTCAGGATATCTCAAGTTGTGCTGTTTTGATATTGACGATTTTTTTTTTAAAATAACCCCATCATTTGCAAGTCCTCTTACTTTAGCTCTTTGCCCTATTTGCTGTGTATAAACACGGATGACACGGCACATCTGCAGTTGGAAAAGGCTGCTGGTGATGTCATTTGCAAACATTTGCAAAGTAGGGACTAAGACTGGAGATGTGGTATTGAGGGCCAGACAGGAGCTGGAGCCTCATTAAGAGCCCATCTAGTCTATGGGGAAAAACAGTTTATCTAGAAGATGATATGTGTCCAGTGTCCGTCCAGCAGCAAGACTGTAGAATGCTCATACGTTTTTACTACTGGGAAAGAACTTGGCATTTAAAGATGTGTATCAATCAGCTGTAGGCAGAAACACGCATTTAATGATTCCAGGGTCACACAGGGAAAACTCCTTAACCAGCATTTAATTCAGCTCAGTGATGCTTTTCTCTGGAGCCCGAAGGTAAACCGTCTCTAATGACCAGTCTGCAGGGAAGGCTGCTGTCCTGTGTCCATCTGATCCAAGCTGTCCGGCCTGGCACTGCTCTCTCCACATGGCTGTCTGACTGACACGCTGTCTTGGCAAACACACTTGGCATATGAACCGAGTCACAGCGTGCTTCATCTGTGGCAGACACACACGCACCGTTGCTGTGTCCACTAAAGATGACCTCATCGCTCCTATGACGTCAGTTAAGCTTACACCATTGTTTATAAGGAGGGGAGGCTACTACAGCCCTTCTCAGACATGGAATACTCCATTGTTGGCGTCATCAGTTGTTAAAGTGACGGCATTGTGTTTAGTCATAGGTCACTTTTGCGTTAATTGTCCTCATGGTTTCATTCAGACATGCACACCACAGTGATGGAGAGAGCCACTGTACACCCAAGATTGGACAGTACACAAAGTCAGGTATAGCAGATAATAGCGTGAATGCACTATGAGCACAAGGGAAAGCATGCTTACCAAATTGTCCAAGTAACTAATAGTCTGGTCTATTTCTGTTCCTTAAACCCTAAAAATTCAGTCTATGTGTGATGATAATGTAATTACTACTTCACCAACAGTAAAATGAAAGTATTCCGACAACTGTGATGGAGCTCAACCTGAGGACAGCTGCTGTGTAACAGATGATTTAATTACAGCTGTTAAACTGCAGCTCTGTCTGACAGCTCACCTGTCTGAGGTGAAAGAAAATAACAGCGTGACTTGCTGTTAGATCCTGATTGATCCTGTCTCTTTGGTAATTGTAAATTAACCCCAGCATAGAGGTTATAGAAGTAATTCATGAAGTTACTGCTGTTGTTCCACGATGCTCATGTGGATCCTGGTGCTGTTTGATGCAGCAGGTATTTAGTTAACTCAGAGGAAAGACTCCTGTGAACAACTGGAAGCAACAAACTAAACTCAAGGCTCTGGTAACACTTCGTCAAAACCTAGATTAAGCTCATTAATGGTGAGTGTCATTAATAGGACCTGTTAGTGCCTGTGTTCAGTGCAGAAAAGTTTTTATTTTTTAATTTTATTTTTAAACAGACATTTCAGTTTGGAATAGGTGTGAAATGGTAGAGCAAAGTGAGCAAGAAAGGTGTATTGTGATTTTGGCTGCAGTGCCTTTTTGCTCTCTGTTATGGTTTTGGACCAGTGTTGGTGCTGAATTGTGAAAAACACAACTTGAAGTATGTTTTCTACTGTGTGTGTCTACCTGTTATGTGACTGGGTGAAGTTCAGCCTTGTGCTACAGAAATGTTACTAGGCCTACTAGGACTAACAAGATTGTGGCTGTGACTTTTACATGAAAGTGACTAAGAGACGAGAGGAAGACATGTTGAGATGCCATCAGATTAATGGAAAGGAGTGCATGTCTGAAAGGGGTTTTATTGTAATGGGTTGGATCAGACCACTGTGTGTCTGCTGTTACACTGGAGAGGCATGAAGTGAGTAGAGCTATATGTAGCTGAAATTGTAAGAAGTTATAAACCTTCTCTTGCTCTCAGCCCAGAATAACAAATGACAAAGAAGTGAAGATACCACTTTGCCATTTGCTATTTTGAGTTGAGTGTACTTTTCACAGTGAGTCATTATCTCTTTGTGTAGTCTCCTGAGTGATTTCCACTCTGATTGGCTAGCTTTGTGGAGTTAGAGCCAGAGTCCTGTGGAGAAGGAAATCTGTTGTTGCAATACCGACTGGTTACTGCTGGAGGTTGGTAAAGGTCACAGATTGCTTAATGCATCTTTAATAAAGGCCTACATCGGGCTTTTTCTCGGATGCACAACTCTCTCTGGACTTGGGTCAGTTTTTCTCCTGCACTGCCCTTGAAACATCAGGGGTCTGGCTCCAGTTCTGGAGCTGTTGCCCAAGGCAAAGATTTGATTATGTGACAATATAGAAGGAAGTACAGCCCTGTCCTTTCTTATGATCATGTGTCAGACCACTGCCAACAACCTGAACCAGTCTGCCCTGTCCCCTTTATCCTTTCCTTCCTCTCCTCCTTTGCTTTTCTTTGCATGTCATTTTCCAGCCTAGCATGATGTCACAAATGTTGGTAGGTCTTCACTGCATGGTTGGCATCTTTGCTACTGTCCATGAGGATTAGCAGACCAAATATACTCTTGCACTCATCGAACAGAGCACCACATATGTATACCAGCATCGCGCAGAACACAACCAAATATATCCAGCTACTGTGGGACACCAAATCTGCCCACCTAGACTGCCAAATATATCCTGCACCTACACTGCACAAACCCTCTGACCAGCCGGTGCAACTTTAATTCACGCTGAACAGGGAGAGTTTGCATAATTGTACACAGTGTTCTGTATTTATTGCGGAGTTAAAAAGAATGAGGCAGTAAATATTTAGACTACAGCATCAACCTGCCCATTTGCATGTTTGTGTTTAAATCATCAGTTTGCCTTCGCGAGGAAGATTACTGTGATCTTGAGCATTTTTGTTTGAAGCTCAAACAGGGCCTAACAGGAAAAGAGATACGCTCTCGGACAGATAAGACTGTTGAGTAGACTTGGTGGTTCTTTATCTGGGACAGCAATAAATCTGTTCCTCTGCCCGTCCAAAGGAAAGCTGCAGTAATCCAGTCTTGAGACAGCACCAACAAATATGCCACACGTGGGTTTTCAGTAGAAAAAATCCACAAGAGCCAGATTAGGGTGCATCATGTCACTTGGTTACTTTTCCTGTCAGCCAAATATTTAATTGATGGTCAGAGAATGTACAGCAGAGGAGGTGGCTGGTTGAAGCTTTAGCTGGAAACCACCTGGAGAGACATTCTGTTCTAACTGTAGCAGCACAGTCTGCTGTATAGTGACCTCTCCACTAGAGGGGGTCATCCCACTGCTCATTCGGTGCAGATTCACCCTCCACCGATGATGACTGTACCTGCAGTCAGGTTGTCATACGTCTAATTCATCACACGCCTACTTGTTTCATTTCATTTCCTTTTAAGATGCTTAGAAATATTTGAAAACAGCATATAAAAAACAGCCTGTTGCACAGGAATCATGAACACTTTGAATGTCTGGTATTAAATATATAAACAAGAGCTCAAGAAGTGACTAGTGCTGTGGAGAAATCAAGACAAAATATCTGATCTAACTGTAAAATGATTTGAAAAAAGCTTTGTTTTCAGAGAGCAGGCGTAACAGACTTGATTATATAAGCAAAGAGTTTGTTATGAAGTAAACAAATATACGAAACACATTTTTAAGTACTGCTGCAATACTGTAATTATGATATGCAGTAAACATCATAATTGTGAAAACGGGGAGTTTACAGCATTTCATAATAAGGAGCTCTGCTGTAGCTATAGGCTGATTAACCTACCCAGTGGCCCCGGGGCAGGAATTTGTTGGTGGGCCTCTATTTTTATCTCTATTTTACACGTCAGTCCTACTGTTTCCAGAAACCAAGCATTACTCTAGAGCTGCTGGTTAATCAGTGAGTCGACCGATAGGAATAACAGACACCATTTTATAAAAGGTAATTGTGCAACCAGTCAAGTTATGTAGATCTAACTAATTGGTATTAAACCTGGGACTTTTCTGTGCAGTTCTCTGTCCACTACTGTCTGGGTTAAAAGACCAGGTTGGTAATTCAGCCTAAAAAGAACACCTAAATCATGCAGTCTTATTATATGTAAATGTAATTTGCACTGCTTACATGTTTGTCACCATGTAAGCTAAAATGCTTCCTCATGATTGCCTTGTTAATTGAAAGTTATTATGATATATTTGCATTATCAGATCACATTCTGCTGTGGCCTCCGTCTTAACAGGACTCCTGGAACTCCTGATATCAGTAAAGTCACTGTAACTGTATGAAGTCAGTATTTATATGCAGCTATTTGGTGTTTAATGCACCACAAAGCACTTCATATTGGCAAACATATTTATTCCATTATGAAACAATCAAAGCAGAAATAAACACAAGAAATTTGACTTTAACCAAATATGTAGCAAACTTAGTCTGAAGGTAGTACCTTTGTACCTGTCATCTACAGCCAGAGTTATATTGGACTGAACAGCTGGAAGCAGTCGGACATGGTACGTCTTAGCTGGATTGAACTTATTGGCCTGTTTCAAGTAAAGAGCAGACAGTGCATACAGTATAAAGTTCTACTCAGTGTATAAAGTTAGCTCCTTTGCTTTTCTTAGAACCAGCCAGCAGGCCACCTCCCTCTTGAGGAAGTCCCTGCACATTATGATCTGTAAGTCCGCCCCCTACCCCCTCCTGTTCACACAAATTCCTCCCCACCTCTCACAAGACCTGAGTAAGGTTGGGGGGGTGTCGGCTGCTCTCCATCCGTCCCAAAGTAGCACAGCCAGTTGTGAAATCACTTTACAGTACAGGAGCCGTGTGGAGAGCAGCTCTCTGACTGAGTCACATCTTCAGGTCCTGTTAGAGCTGTATGAACCGTTCCTGTCAGCTATGGACCGGTACCATATGCTGGGTGGCAGCAGGACTGTACCGGCGCTGAGACGAGCTCAGAGCAGGGAGCAGGCCGTGGTGTATCTGCTGGCTCTGGCTAAAGAGAAGCCAGTCTTTCTCAACAGCATGGCAGCACTCATGAAGGTAACTGATGCCGCTGCTAATATTAACAAAGCTGTTGTTGCTCTCTGGCTGCACTTAAATAGACTGTGTTCTGATGTTTCTGTGGTGGGGTTTGGATTTGGATAATATATGTACTGTTCTGAAACCTGTTGACTGCATGTGATGTTGTGTGGTTACAAGCTTTCTGCTGGTTCAGTCATTAACAAGGGGCGCTTTCAGGCCCTCAGACGGCTTTTGTACTTGAGATTTTATGAGCTGAGCTTCAGAAATATGTTACATGTATTCATATTGTTGCACGTGACATAAGCACATAATCTGTAGTGTGTGGACACTGCAGTTCTTTAGTGAACCACAGACGCAGGTAGAAACCTGCTGTGCACAGTAGGGGCTTTCAAAAGTCACGTCACTTAGTAGGATTGCATCCTGCAATAAACACACAACTGCTGAACAAATATGCCCTAAGAGCTACATTTAAAGCACAGTTGGCGTGCTAGGGATGTTTCTATGGTAACTATTGTAGTCTCTAATAGAGGGGATTGTTGAAAGTAGACAGGAAATGAAGCTGTTTGAATACTTCGCAAATTTTCAGCATCACTACATATTTTTTTCAAAAATTCAAATGACTGGGATTGTATTCTCAGAACTGTTTTCCTGTGAAGCTGGAAAATTTTGTGGGATATCTGTATTCCCTTTCCTGCCGGGAGTTAAATGAGAAAATCAGTACCTCTCATGTCTGCGTTTAAGTATGCAGCTAAGAGGCAATTAGCATAGCTTCGCGTAAAGACTAGTAACGGGAAACAGCGAGCTTGGCTCTGTTTGAGGGGAACAAAATCCTCCAGCCAGCACCTATAAAGCTCACTGATTAATTACCATTGGACAGAGCCACACTTCCTGTCTCCAGTCTTTATGCTAAGCTAAGCTAACCTTACCCTAGTTTTTTTTGCTTTACATTTACTGTGTGCATATGAGTTTGGTATAAATCTTCCTGTCCAATTGACAAAGTGACAAATTTTCAAAAATGGTCAGTTCTTTTCAACATGAGCTGAAATCAGGGTAAATTTTTATCAAAACGTCAGACTAGAGTCCATTTGGTAGAAGACGAATGAGTGAATATTGGATAATTATACCAGAGGAATAGGTAATAAAGTGACAGAATGATTTATCTGGGAGCTCATGTTTTGTCTGAAGTTTAGACTCATTGCAGTGAAGAGTGAATATGTCAACAGTTCATGCTGTGACACAGACTCCACTGATTTAGTAGATGAACATGAGTGGATGTGGTGATACTGATGATGGGTGCAGGGAACTGAATGAGACTGTTTGATTGAGAGAGACATGGTGATGCTAAATAGATCGGCCTTCAGAATATTACAGTAGAAGAGCCAGCATAATGAATTTGTTCTGGTGTGTAGGTGCATTAAAACATCACATAACTGAAGAAAAGTGTGGGCTCTAAAGAAAAACAGAAAGCATCAGTGTAACCTAACAAACGTCATTTTAGGTCAGAAAGTAAAATGGTTCAGAAACTGACTTGAAAATGGTGCAGCACTCTGTAATTCACAATATGTCACACATGCGTGACATCATGTTTTCTACTTTCAAATTTAAAAAAAAAAAATTGCTTAAATAGAATACCTACATCTCCATACAAAGATTTTATTGAATTTTTTGTTCCCCTCAAAACTGCAGCTTTCATTTTTCTTTTAAACACAATCAGTTTTCAGTGATTTACATGAGAGCTTCACACTTGAGAAGCTGGATTCGGTACGTGTTCTGCATTTTATAGACATACACGCTGCAATGCTCAAGGGATGGCAGTGTTGGCCTGTCAGTCCACCATGTTGGTTCAGCCTGAAATAATTTAGCAGCCAGTGAAATTAACGCCATTGAATTGTGTGTAAACATTTGTTGTGTACAGAGCGTGAATCCTCATTATATTCATGATCCCCTGACTTTTCATCTTGCACTACGTAAGGTTGGTCTTTAAGGTTTTGAGTGAAATGCTTCCAAAACTATTATATGGATTGTCATTTATACACACACGTTCATGTTTAGTAATAACTTGAGTGATGCCCAACTCCTCATCCAGCACCATCATCAGGTCCTGCACACTTATGACTACTTACCTGTGGAACTGATGGCATTCCCATCAGACTCGGCTGCACTTTGTGATAGATTCGATTTGGATCAGAGGTCAAGAAATGTCAGGTTTTAGTCACATCTGAAATTCTGTGCTCATATTGTTGCATGAATCACAAATCACAGAAACAATCAAATGTAATCTGCTGTTTCTATTCTGGTGTCTTGGTATTGTTCTAACTGATTGAAAACAGTTCCTGAAGACCTCTCCTCCATTTTCTCGTAAATGGACAAAGCTTCTTCTACTGTGTTTATTACAGCCATGCGTAACGTAGTGTATATTGCCACCTACTGGCAGGCAATGTTTATTTTCTCCAAAGCAGTTAATGAAAACAAACCATCCATCCATTATCTACACTCCACCTAATCCTCTGTGGGGTCAGGAGGGGGCTGGAGTCTATTCCAGCTGACTCAGGGCGAAAGCAGGCTTCACCCTGGACAGGTCGCCAGCCTATCACAGGGCTACACATTGAGACAGACAACCGAGCACACTCTCATTCACACCTACAGACAATTTAGAATCACCAGTTAACCTCAGCATGTCTTTGGACTGTGGGAGGAAGCCGCAGCACCAAGTGAAAACCCACGCTGCACAGAAAGAACATGCAAACTCCACAAAGAAAGATCTCAGGCCCAGGCTGGGATGCGAACCGGGGATCTTCTAGCTGCGAGGCGACGGCGATAACAACCGAGCCACCATGTGACCAGTTTGCTTCAAATTTGCCCGACAATTATATGGAAAAAATGGCTGCTGTGAGCATACTGGCATGCTAATGTGAGCATTTTGCCAGAAACCCTGCAGTCTCAGAGCCAGTACTGTAGATTCTTGACCTTTTTCTTGATAAATCATTACTTGATTAAGTCATTTTAGAAAAGGAGTTGTGTATGACCTTTTTTTTTAGATGGACTAATTGATAAACTGACTGGATAAACGGCATGAGAGGCAGCTGGTGAGCTTTTGTTAGACTGTTGTATAAATAAGGAGCTTCAACCCTGCAGAGCTATGCTATGTAATCAATTCCTTTTGTGGAATAATTGTGAAAGATTACACAGAACTCCTGAACCTGGCTGTTGAGCTCCAGGCGGCTCCAGTTTGACAGCTGGGCAACTGTCTGCATGGTACTGCTGTTTACTTTGGCTGATATGTTCACAATCTCCTCCGGCTAAACACTCTCACATGGATAATCATTACAGCGTTTCACTACTGTACCAGCCAGCTGCTGTTGACTGAGTTTTTGTGAGGATATTGATATTTAATCTCATAATTTCTTGCACACAGCAAATTGTTTAATTGACGAAGCTGATGTAACAGGCTGCACATCTTGCAGACTCGGTCGTATCTCTATCCTTAACAGTAATCAAGCCATAAGCCTCCTTGTTATCCCCAGCAGTGTTTGGGAGAATATAAAAAAACCGACTCCCATGTAGCCTCTAATCACTGTATCTGGGCTTTGATGTTTTCATCTTGATGCTGGAAGTGTTTGACAGGATAACTGGAACCTGTTCTGCACTTTGCGAGTTGCCTCCAGGGCTCGGATTCCAGTCGAAAAGGAGGCTCCAGCGGTTAAAATGTCAGCCGCCCCCACCGGGAGCAACGACTCCATGGTTTCATTTGGAGATCAGTGCCAGTGACACCAACATGGAGGACCACCAGCTTATTATCCAGAGAGGTTGGCAGCCACTGGAGAGCCTGCTCATCCTATTCCCCCTGCCTGGCTTTGATGCTTGTGTGTTCCGCAGGGATAGAGGGAATAAAAAGCTGCAGCAGAAAATAAAATAGAAATAGCACTTTGTAAGGATCCTCTGTTTGTTCCTCCTCTGGGACCTGAACACGATGAACTCTCCAAGGATCAGAGTCTGATCATGAATAGGGTTTGTTTTGCAGACTGTTAAGGAGACGGCAAATGTGAATCTTCCCCTCCGCCTGCAGATATATGTAGAGAATAAGGCTTTGTTGAACTTTCCCGGTTTACTCTGGAAATACTATGCGCGTGAGATTTCTGTTTACGCCTGTGACGTAGGTGAGCGTGGCAAAGAAGAATATGGCTGTACACTTTAAAAGTAACTGCTCTGATCAAAGGTAGGCAGACGGGGGAAGGCCCCCGGGGCGCTCGGGGAGGAGGAGGGGAAGAGGAGGGGGAAGCATTAAAGGGCATGAGAGAAAACAGGAGACACTAAGTCTCAGGGGAGAGAGGGAGACATGAGGAAGAGATGCTGACTGCTGGGAGGATGAAAATAAGGAGAGGAAAGACTAAAGTGAGGAGCGCATACTGACTAAATGAGGGAAAACTGACAGAGTGAGATGTAGGGTGACTGTCTGCAGTACATATGAGAATGAATGAATGGGATCATTAGTGAGGGCTGCACATTGTTAGAAATGTTTGTTGTATGAATGAAAAAACACTGTTGTATCCAACACATTACTGCAATGAGAAGATGACAGCTGACTTAATAATGCTAATATGAGTTTAAAGCAACGCTACACATCTTATGAACATTGTTATGTAGCTATAACCATGCCTTTGCAGATCAACATTTCAGTGGTTATCAGTGGTGAACGTTAGATGGCATGATTGATACCACACTTTCTTTTTTTTAATGGGTATTGAACTACAACCAAGTGATTAGCTTAACTTAGCTTAGCTTAGCACAAAGACTGGAGAAAAAGTGTGAAACAGCAAGCTGTTTCTTGGCTGAGTGCGATCCTGACGTGAAATAGTTCAGCACATAACCCCTTTTAAAATCGCCGTGTATCTCAGTGTTTGGTTTTTGTACAGATTATACAAATGAGACATAGCTTGTTCATTGGTGAGCTTTGGAAGTGCCGGCAGTAGATTTAGTGGCTGTTGGGCTAAGCCATGCTAGCGATTTGCCCCTGTTTCAGCTCTTTATGCTAAGCTAAGCTAAAGCCAGGCTCACACTACAGCAGTTTTCAAATCCTGACAGATTTTGAAGTCAGGTTGCATCATGAGAAGAAACTTCACAGATATTCTCCTCTCCAATCTCAGACATGAACACACTACAGGATATTATGAAGAATATTGTCAGTCAGGTAGCAGAGCACCGCCTCATGTGATCTCATGGGAAGCAGATGGAGACAAAATAGAGAAGAACAAGAGCTGAGGGCTAAACAAGTCTGGAACAGAAAATGGTTTGGAGATGTGGTCAACATGTTTTGTCGTTTCTTTAACCAGAACTGGAGATGAGATTTGAAGTTTTGGTGTTAATGTCTGGACTGTTGTGTGATAATCGTAACCATCCTGTCAAATATCAAACATGTTTAATGTTAATCGAAGCAGTCCCAGTAAATCTGTGAGCAGCTGAGGAGGTTGAAGACTGGCTCCATAAGTTCTGCACATGACCAAATCTGGCCCGAACATCGACTCCAACTAAGATCCCAAACCAGGTTTCTCCTCTGATTGTTGGTAGGGGTGAAACGAGGGGAAGCTGGCCCAGAACTCCTGTAGTCTGAGCCCGGCTTAACAGGCTGCTGGCTGCTGCTTTATAAGGCACGAGAGTGTATCAGTCTGCATGCTAGCTCTGTAAGAAATTCAGAGTACTAGTCAAGTTAGAGTAGTCATTTAATTCTTTAGCCAGGCTGCAACTTTATTTTTAGTCAAATGTGGACGCTCTCTGATGTTCAAGGAGAAAGATGCCTTTCTGTCAGAGTACAGTCTCAGGTAGCTTCAGTAAGAAAGACAGGAGGCATTTCCTTAATCAAATATTCCATAGTTTGACTTGCCAGGTTTTCGCTTTAGAGATGGAGAAAATCAATTTCCTTCCTCAACACTTAGTATATGGAACATTAATTAGCAGCAGTAGCAGCTTCAGCCTCAGAATGTCTTCATCCAGCCCAGTTGTCAGGAGAGCCACCCACTAAGTGAGACGAGGAGGGCTGTGGAATGTGTCAACTGGTGTCTGGGGTTGGTTGGGGCTTAGAGAACTGTGGGAACCCAGGCATTCCTCCACAGCTCCATGGTATCGCTCTCTGATTGATCCAGAAGACTTTCACCCTCCACTGAGGCTTTCTGTAATACTCGCATGTGTGGGATTTACACTGGCTGCATACCAGTCTAATGTAGTGCTGCTGACAACCTACTGTTTCATTTCGTTCATTCAGCGATATCTGCCTTAGTGCAAACTTTGGGGATTTAGGAATCTGAGAACGAAGCATATGCAATTTGCTGTGTTAATAGATGCTGAAATCAGTAATGAACCATTAAGAGAAAGCTTCTGTCTGTGTCCCTGTAGATGGTTAATAAATATTACTATAGTGCATGAACTCACTGTAATTAATACACGTGCTGAAGCAAGCTGTGTGTTTGTGTTTATCACGCTGTAGGCAGTTTCAGACTCGTGACTTGGCTTTTTTTCTGTGTGCACTGGTGACACAGCAGGGGATGAATGATGAATGTTATGCAAACGAGATTAAAGTGTCTCCAGCTATTTTATTTTGTCTAAAGATACCTGCAGACACACTTCAAACATTTGATGTCTGTTCATTCAGCATAAATACAGAGAAGAGTTGCCGCTTTTCACACCTTCTATTTTACTGAAAACACTTCAGGTATGAGTGGATGTGACGCCTTTAGCTTTAATGCGAGGAGCCTTTTTGAATGGCAGATGATTGAATGTTGCCGTGGAGCTCTGCCACTGTTCCCGCTCATCCTGGGGGTGGGGGTTTGTTGTTGAGGTGGTGTCAGACACTGGGGGTGTTCCTGGCTTTAAAAGGCCGGTATTTGTTCATCTGTCTTTTGACCAGGCTGTCTTGACTTGTATGTGCGCCTCATGTCAAGGTTTGAGCGTTTTCTTCTCGCAGTGTCCATCATGAGAGTAAGTAAACCCGGGTTTTCTTTTCTTTTTCCAGAGCAGATGTGGATTCACTTTGACAGCGTGTTTTAGGCTAACGGCTGAGCTCTTTTATAGGCTCTTAAATTTAATTAAGCTATTTCTGCTTAATTTAGGTTCATATTTCTCAGTCATTCACCAGGATAAAATTTGAAAGACCGACATTTGCATAGCTTTATTGAGCAACTGTGAAAATGTCTGTTGTTCGAGCCAAATCCTCACTGTTTCCAACTGGGACATGGGAGCTTGGCATCTGGTAAAAAGGTTTGGATTGACACACTGACCTGTTGTACCACCTCGTTCCTTCCCAGCCAGCTCTGAGAGGCCTGAGGGACCTGCCAACGATATCTACTGAGAGACCTAGAAACTTACAAACTGGGGATTTTTTTTTTAGCGCTTGTGGCAGCAGCAACCTTTAGCATTTAAAAGAACCACATGAGAAAACACAGAAAGATGTGATTCACTCTAATCTGTCAACATGAATTTCATTGGTGGCACCATTTAAGCACAGTTAGACTGCATATGTCAGGCGTCAAATTTGAAGTTGATTTATGTCGAGGCCAAACACATTTAAGGGTACAAAATGTGTCTGTGATCCTGCTACTCATCTACCAAACAGGTTTGGTAGCCTGAAGGCTGTCTGGCAATTAAATGAGACAATTTCAATCAGCTCTCTTGACTGAATCGAGACAGGCGTCAGAACGCTGAGTGGTCTGATCTGTGTTTGTGTGTACGTTCAAGCAGATGTTGAGTGGGAGGACTTGTGTAGTTACATACTTGCCAGGAAATGTTTGAAGTTTGACTCTCTTCTAGTGAATATACAACACAGTTCTACAGCCCAAAGGGGTCTTTTACATCCACCCACACAGTTAAAAGCCAACTGGTCCCAGATTACAGGTTCAAGCTAATGTTGGGGCTGTAGCTCCTAATCATGCAGATGCTCCTTCACTGGGAAAGCTTTGCACATTGCAGTACGAGGGAGAAGACACGCCAGGGCTTTTATTTGTGGGTGAGAACAATTTGGCCTGCCAAGTGTTCCTATGTGACAAGAAGCAGATTGGGCCTGAACTAGATCGCAAGAGCAAAAACAGCCATATTTTCGAAACCCAAAAAGGCAGAAAACATTTTAGTAGAAGAATGTTTTTGCTGGATTATGGTTTAACAGATATCTGGTGATATATTTGGTTTGAATTGCGGTCACAGTTGTTTTCTTCACATTTATTTTCTTCAGGCTTGACTGTTCTATACTAAACGCCTTAAAAGATCATCACCTGTCTATCAAACACTGGCTCTTGTCTGTAGACCTCTAGAGACGCTGTGTCTGCAGCTGAACCCCTCCACTGGAGACAGCAGCAGATATGTAGAGTTCAGAGGTCACCCTGCTGGTGGGGTCTGCCGGGGCCCCCATAGGTGGGCTGACCCCTCATAGTGACAGCTGGACAACCAGTAATGGAGTCAGACTCCCAGTCAACGCCCAGGAAGAGCACAGTGTAGGCTGCAGTGTTGTTTCAGGAGTGACAGTACTTCATAATAGACTTCTTGTTTATTGATACAGAAGTTACATAACAAATACATCCTACAAGTCTTACTTACTTTATTCTACCGGGAGGTCACTAGTTAGAGTTGAGTATTGATATTAATGTTAATCCAGTCAGTGGTTATGTGGAGATTCTTTACACACTAGTCAGTAGTCGGTAACCCGGACAGTTCACTTAAACATTTTGTTCCATTTTAGTTCATTTGTTCTGTAATATATTGCTAAATGAGTCATTCATACTAGCAGAAATAATATATTGTACAATATTGTTTGGTTGTACATAGGTGAAGTGTTTGGACCATATCTCTTATCATTCAGGCATGTCTGGTGGACTTTTGTCACATATGATATCGCTGTAAACCCCAAGCAGTTTCTGGATTGTTTTGCTCCTGTCATACAGTTCAGCCAAATAGTCCCAGGATCTGAAATGCCTGGATTCTTTCTATTCTGTTACAGTTTGTGGCTCTGACTAATGGTGTCATTTTTAAATTCATGAAATGCATGACCTACTGGCGAGTTTTGTGGTTCTGAGGGTTAAGACCATGACACTTGACTGAGAGAGAGATCAGCAGTAGTTATGATTAAAATAATTTTGATGATCAGTTAAACGCTTTCAGTAAAAAAGATTTAGCTGACTTTTCTTGTGACTCGTGTTATTAATAATCAACTGTTTTTAGGTTGTGGACTACAAAAATGTTCACAGGAATTTTTCGTAGTGTTCAGGTGTTTTATAGATGCTCTCAGCTGATTTAATTCAGAAAATAACCTGATGTTTGATCAGTAATTAAATATACATTAGCTGCAGCTCTACATTCAGCATCAGGCCTGCTGTCTAGTCCAACCTCTGAGCTGGTGATCTTCAGATTGTCCTGCTGTGGCAACACCAAGCAACACACAAACAGGAAATGAGATAGAAGTAACACGTTGACCTCGGCAGGACTTTATCTGATGTAGGCTTACACTGACATATCAGTGAGATGAAATATAAAACTAATATTGGCTCCTCACTTAAATTGGACGCAGCTCTTCAGTCTAATTTTAAACCATGTGTTTTAGACCCAAATACAGTTGCTGCATTGAATAAGTTAAAGGGAAGAATAGAGATTTTAGTGTATTTATACTCCCACTTGTCTGACTCTAATCTGATGTCCTTGCTTGTGTTTGGATTTTCCACAGGAAAGACAGCGACTAGAGACCATCCTAAACCTCTGTGCTGAATACAACAAAGGAGAGAGCCCCGGCCTGGACCCGCTGGGTTCAGGGAGGACAGGTTTCCCTGGTCTGTCCGATGGCTCTGGGCGGAGACCATCAATGGAGAATGTCCTGGGAGGGACGCCACCCTCAACCTCACTCCGCCTGGTGCAGAGGCAGAGGGAGAGTGATGAGGAGAACCTGAAGGAGGAGTGTAGTAGTACAGAGAGCACTCATCAGGAGGTGAGGGCATCTCCTGCTCCCAGCACAGCATCAGCACTGCACAATGGAGACCGACAGGTCAGAGGGAATGCTTATTTCCCTGTAAAGATGCTCTCTGTGCATGCCGCTGTGGAACCAGCATGTGCAAACGCTTTGCTGCATCAGTGCTTCTCCAAGTTGGGTTAACCAGAGATCTGAGAGAATTCAGTGTGATCCTGAAGAAGCAGAAGTTTGAGCTGGTCATATTTAGAACAACAGAGCTGTTCAGTAGCACAGCTGAAAAACTGAACAGCTTTAATTAGATCTTCAGAGTTACAAAGGAATGCAGTTATCATTTTTTCAAGTGACTTATTGCACTTTTTTATGTGGGTGCAGATGGCTGCTACTAGTATGTAGGCTGTTGCTTAACATGGATGCATGTGATGTGAACGTCATGCATGCATTATGTACCGCTGAACTTGTTTGTCCTACATGTCAGCAACCCTGCATGACCTAAAAAAATAGATGTGTCAGACAGTGATGAGTGTACATTTAGTGTATTTACTATAATGTCTGTATCAAGTTTAGCCTATAACCTTAGCAGATCAAGATGCATGAATGACTAATGACTTGTTTACTGTAAATACTTCGTGAATATGAGAGGTGAAATCAAGTCACTGTTATTTTTATAGTGTTTTTAAAAACAACAGACAATAATGAGAAGTGCAAGTGATTTACTTGACTACTTTAAATATTAAGATTAAGATGCAACAATAGAATTAAAGAAACCTGTAGTTGAAAACTTCTTTTTCACCAAGCTACAGTCTGCTTCTTTCTGCACCTTTTTAAAATCCTGCTGACTGGCTTTTTGTGCTGTCTGTGTGTTCCTGCATGAGGCTTATCTGTCAGTTGCCTATGTCATTTATCAGTCTATAAGTCCAACCTTGTTCAGTGTTTTTTCTATTTCCTGCATCATTGCTTTCTGAATGTGGATATGTTTTAATTCAGTCAGTCTTCTGTATTATTCTGCATTATTCAATTATTTTGAACTGACCATTCACATTTCTTGTCAGAAGTTTTTATTTTTGGTAACATTGGTGGGTTTGGGTTCCCCATGCATTGATTTCTACAGAGTATATGTATATACAGTACTAATGGGCTGATTTCCTTCCACACTGACTCTGTTCTCTCCGTGCAGCATGAAGACTCCTCCAGTTCAGGCAGCGCAGGCCGTTTGGAGCTGGGTTACCTGGAGGATGAGCGGGTTCGGGTTCTGGCTCGGATTGATGAGCTCAAAAACCGACTTACAGAACTGGAGCAACAGCTTCAGGAGTCCAAACAAGAGGTAGAGTAAAGCCATCTAGGTCTAAACATGATGCTCGGCCCAGCAGTAAAAAGCTGATTGCAGCCACGGCATCATTACTGGTTATGTTACACTGTGGAAGCCTCAGAATGATATTGGTGCCGTAGCTCACCTGTGACAGTGTGTGATTTTGTGTGATCCACTCTTCCAGGCGGAGATGGAGCGTGCCTTGCTGCAGGGTGAGAGGCAGGCAGAGCTCGACCAGATAGAGGCCGAAACAGACATTGTCACTCAGCTGCAACACAAGCTGGACGAACTGGAGAGCGCCATCCAAAGGGAGAAAGACAAGGTACAGGGAGCAGTGATTAAAGGGTGTGGGGCAGATACACACTTTTTAAAGACACTATTTGAGTTCACTAATTACATTCAGTTTTACAGATTCAAATCTTTACAGATTTGCACACTGGAAATGAGGGAAAACACACAGACACACTCACTGCTTGTGCCCTTACAGTCTCTAAACAGTCTTTTCTGGTGTACATTTTACATTCTCTACTGGTTCATCACTGTTGGTGTTCTACATTCTTGTCTGTACGGAGCATCCTCGATGCGGAGAATTTAATTTATTTCATAGACAACCCCAGAATTTGAAGCCACATAAAAGGCTAAATAAAGGACACAATTTGCTTCATTGGGTATCTCTTCTTGCATGTTTCCCACCTCAGTGGTTCACTTTGTTTTCTCTGCAGCTTGACTCGACTAACTAACTGTCATCCATTAACCTCTAAACCTTTCTCGGCTTCTCCAGCACTCACAGTTACCGTTTCTGTGATTAACTTTGCTTGCCTGTTTCCTCGCTGCATGACACACCCTGTAGGCCAGAAAACCTGCTCCCCAATGGACTGTGTAGTGTTTGGTTCTCTAGTGCACGGGATCTGCAAAAGACCTTCAATAAGGTGTTCCAGTGGTAAACAATGGAATCTAGCATGTTCTTTATAGTGGTTCTAGCTGGTCCATGTTTCTGTGTACCTGCACATACTACATTTCACTACAAGTAGATAACAAAGTGAAAAGAAGGCACATTTGTTTCTTAACTGTTGGTTGTCATATATGTGCTAAATGCAATTTTCTCCCAAGTGTCACTGGGAGGACTCCACAGTGTTCCCAGCAGGGTTCATGGCATGGCTACGTTGATTGCTAGTCTCAGTGTTCCCATCTCTCCTGCAGTTTAAACCTATGCTATATTTCATAAATGGATCAACACTTCTCATAAAAACCCAGGTGTTACTGAAGAATTACTGGAGAAATTCTCTATGAATCCGTAGTTTTCTAGGATTTTTAACATCATGGTACAAAAATGAAACGGCTGTGTTTCGTAGAAGTGCTCACCTGAATTTCACCTTAAGTCAACAGAAGGAAAAGACTTGCCTATTACTTAGAGTTGGTCTCCTGTCAGTGCTGTCAGTCCTAGAGGACTTGTCTACCTTTTGAGTTTTTCCACATTAAAATACAGTTTGAATGAGATGAAATGCTAAAGCCACCGTCGCTTCAACACAGCCAGTCTCAGCAAGATTAGTATTTATTGATTGACTCCTGAGTGTGAAACTGGAGCAGCACCCAGGAGACGTGATGCCTCTGTATGATAACTGGAGAACATCTGATGTGGGAATGTCCTGTGGCCAGTAACTACAGCAATCTGCTTCACCTTTATTGAAGTTATAACTGTATAGATTCTGTCGGGATATTTACTGCCCATAAACTTCACTGACAGAATTTGCTAGGTCAGCATTCAGGGTTTTATCATTTGCAGTATGATGTAGATAAAACTGGAGCCAAAAAGGTAATATGCCATCAGAAAACAGTTCATAGTTTAGTTTACTTGCTTCCTGTGCTCTGCCCAGCCTTAAAATTTGGTCACGACATGTCTGTTGCTAACACCTTAAAGCTTTTTTATTTGCATGGCGTGGATTTTGAGCTGTGTGTTTCTCTCTCTCTCTCTCTCTCTCTCTCTCTCTCTCTCCTATCGTCCATCCATCCTGTGTGTGGGTGTGTGTTGTGTCTTTCTAGGAGAGGGCTAATGTTGAGGCCGAGCGCCGGGCCCTGCAGAGCCTCCAGGAGGGCTACGCTGAGCTCAAGAACCAGCTTCATAACTGTCCCGAGTCCCTGCGCGAACAGTTGCAGGAACAGCTCAAAAGGGTGGGTCAGCAGTCGAGCAGCAGCACCCAGACCACCCTTCCCTGCCTGCCTGCCTTCAGCATCCCACCTACGACCTTTCATATAGCTGACCCAACCAAGTTCCTTTTAGCCTGCAGCAAACAGAGAAACTGAACCACACTGGGCTGGCTCACAGTGGCAGCACTAGGCATGAACACCATGACACAACAACGTAGAGCATCTCTGTCACATTATATCAAGCCCGTAACATTTGTATTAGTATAGACTGTAGACTGTTGCAGTGTCCAGCAAGAGAAAATGCTGCAACTTAGCATTTGGTCAGTTTATTTTTAGGACATGAATCTGACTATAACTGCGTATTATCTGTGAAAATTAGAGTTGCTGAGAAACAGCCGATTCTGTTCAACATCTTGAAAATTTAAAGTACCTGATTCCTTCTCTACAGCAGTCAACTGAACAGCTTTGCATTGTTGACAAAACAAGACATTTTTAGATGTTATCTTGAGCTTTGACAAACACTGATCGTCAATTTTCACCGTTTTCTGACAGTCTGTAGACCAAGCAGCTAATCGATTAACTTACAATGAAAATAGTCATTAGGTGTAGCCCTAATTCAAAGACATTTTTTTTATCCCCTGAGGGACAACTTGCAGAGTCACATAAAGTACATAGTATAAGAGGTTTAAAATATATATAAAACACAAAAACACACACAATAAAATACTAATATAATATTAGTAATATAAGTAACAATGCAGTAAAGTAAAATCTAAGCTTTAGATTATAATAAAGTAAATGTGATTAAGTGTTGGTTACAGTGTCTTTATATAGCATACTTAAATGAAATAAATTGTCAATTGATTTATTGAAAATGACTCAACTCAGTAGATTTATATTGATTTCCAGGCACCAAGCAAAGCATGTCATCAGATCAAAGGTTATTTTTTACATTAAATAGTTCAAATTGACTCAAAAGCTTAAAGAATGTTGCTGGTTAGCTTTCCCCAAAGGCAAACTGCACCATATGTGGTTTTTGGGAAAGGGAGTCTAAAACAGCACGCAATATAGCCGTTGTGAACCAAAGCTTTCAACCCTTCGTACTACAGTATAGCATGTGCCAGCACTCGGCACATACCACCACACATAGTGCTACTGGCACCTTTAGCCCTGAGCGGGGGCCCACTGCATGTGGCTCTCAGACACACACATGCACACACGGACTCTGTAATTATGAGAAGCCTTCTCAGTCCTCCTCATAGACGTGTTGTTGCCACAAGCTGCAGGAATTTTCCCTCCTCCACACCACACCTAGATGCTACTGGAGCCCTCAGGTCCATACAGGAGCACACAAATGGCTCCTGGTCACTTCAGCTGCTAGTGATACTTTCTGGTAAAAATCTGGGTCAAGTGATGCAAACGCGCTGCACGGCATGTGTGACTCTGATCTGCATCTCTTCTGTGATTTGTCATGGCTCACATAATGTGTATAACTGCTCACTAATCAATTAACATAGGCCCTGACTAGATCCATTCTCTGTCTTTGTTTGCTCTCATCCTGTGACTGCTCCTTTGTAAATGAATGGTTGGTTTAGAGTCAGGCCGCATCTTTTGTTTCACCGCTCACCAGGAAGGTAAACAAGACAGAAGTCTCAGTTTTTTCCAGCTGTAGGTTGTTTCTTAACTGTTGAAACATCTCATCAGTTTTCAGAGAGAAATCAATTCAAACAGGATGAAGTCTCAACAGGGAACAGCAGTTATTCTCAAGGTGTATGGTATTTTCTAGTATTTGGAGGTTTGACATTGTGAGTTTGTTGTTCCTGTTTTGACCACTTGTAAATATAATCATTTTGATTCTCAGACTGTATGCCAGTGAATTGACTTTCTAGACTTTTGTGCCCTTTGTAAGTGCTGCAGAGTCTCTCCAGCTCTTTCAGACTCAAACACTCCTCTCCTTCCTGCTGTTAAACTTGTCAGCAACTAAACAGAGCAGAAACAGCAGGAGAGACTGGCTGGTTCTTAAGATAAATCTCTGAAATACACAGCAGTCTATGTATTCACATTGAAGACACTCTTTTCACTGAAGATACTGAGATACTTTTTTGTACTACTGCTTTATTTGCCCATATTATATGTATTTGTTCTCAAGCAGTCTAGGTAAAGTACAGTCAAAGTGAGGAAACATCTACATGCTGTTAGGTTAAAAAAATCAGCTTCTAGTAAGAACTAAGTTGTGTTCATGTAAGTGACCATCCTTTGCCTCCTGTGTATAGTAGTATTTCTAATTACCACACACCAATAGCTGTGCTGCTGTAGAAGCATGTTCTAAATGGCTGTCTGCTTGACTGAACATGGTGTGCTTTTAGTTGTTCCTAAAAAGAGCTTCAGCCATGCTGGAAAAATGTTTCAGTTACAAACAGAAAAGTCAAGTGCTCATAGCAAAGTTGCAGTTGGCTGTCAGCAGCTACTCAAGTCTGGAAGCAGTGGATGGCTTTACAATGCTCGACGCACAGTCGTATAACATTTTATGTTTGTGACATAACCGCTAATATTGTGTTGGGCTGCATTAGGATGGAGAGGCGCTGGAAGCAGGAACTAAAAAGTTTGAGGACCTGGAGTTTCAGCAGCTGGAGAGAGAAAGCAGTCTGGAGGAGGAAAGAGAAACCATCAGCCAGCAGCTGCTCCAGGAGCGAGCAGAGTACCACAGCAGTGTGGCCAAGAGGACGGTGAGGAAACACGAGACGGACTGAGGGAGAACGAGAACACAAGAATGTCCTTGTTATCATATTATGGTTTGAACTGTATGGATGTTTGTAAGAGGTGAGACTGTCAGTGGAAAATATTGAGCTCAGTTATTGGATTATCTAGGTCGTCTGACTGTCCTCCTGCTAGAAAACCCAAGTTTAACGTTCCCATAGCATGTCAGACTTCTAAAGACACCATCCACACCACAGGAGATTCAACAAGAAGCAGTGTTTGTGGATTTGTTTGCAGTGCATTCTACTTAGGGAATAAGTTACAGGATGTACTGTGTAAGCAATGTAGAGCCTCAGACTTCTTCAGAAAAGAAAACACTGTGTACCCACACACTGGCACACATGGCAGCCAAACGGGCCTCAGACCATCTGAAGGCGGGTGCACCAGGAGACACCTGGCTTATTTTCTCACTGCAGAGGCAACATCAGTGACTCCAAAGTTGTTTAACAATTTTATTATACTATTTACATCAACAAAATGCTGCCACAGACATTTGGCATTTCCATATGGGGCTTCCTTGATTTTGGACGTTGATTCAGCCTTGTCACATCCTTCCACTCTGGTGTTTACTAAGCTCTACAATGCTACAGCTTGTAGTAAATACTGCATTTTTCTTGTTTTTTTGTCTTTCTGTAGGAGAAGGTGTCTGCTCTGGAGAACCAGGCCAGTCAGCTCGGCCTGCAGGCATCTCAGGAGTGTGAGCGACTGGCCAAAGACAGAACACTTACGCTGCAGATGCTCCAAAAGGTACGTAGGAACCAGTTCACACAAGCTGGGAAATAATGTCTCACCTAAACAGAGAGTGCTGCCACAGACTTCATTAGTCCTACATTTTAAAAGTTTGTCCTGTAAAGAATGAGTGTATGTTTCTATTTTCCAGGAGAAGGAGAGGCTGTCAGCCCTGGAGAAGAGGTACCACAGCCTGACTGGAGGAAAGAGCTTCCCCAAGTCTTCCACTGCAATGAGGGAGGTGAGAGAACCACTGAACCTGTTTGTTAATGCAGGGAATAAAACACACACACTGACTTCACAAGTCGTCTCTCTCTGTGCTTTTGGCCTGAAAACACGAGGGAGCTTTGATGACTCACAGCTGATTTCTCACCGCGTTTAATCTTTTAACACACACTGATTTGTTGGTGTGCAGACTTGGTGATAATCGTTTGGATCTAACTGATGAAAGATTTATGGCCGGAAATGTAACTGATCTGTGTTTTGAACGTAGAGCTCTTGTTAATGAGTGTGGAGAGCCGACTAATCTTTCTATTGCATTACTGAGCTGAAGTGTAAAACTCAGAAGAAGGCGAAGGCGACTGACAAAGAATCTGTAGCAAACTTTCCCTTTGGTCTAATTTTTTGGTGTAGATTAGAACATCTGTCTAGCGTCCCATGAGTTTGCTGTCAGCATTAAAAGCACTTATCCCTGGACTGTCGAAACAGGAGTCGCTCCATATCAGCGAGGCCGACCTGTTGCTGGAGGATGTCCACTCCTCCCGCCTCTCCCTCTGTCGAGCCTCTCCTTCCTACTTACATCCCTCCCCTCCCTGTCAGTTGTACCCCAGCAGCCCTACAGAGGTAACTGAACTAATGATCCCTGCATGACGCCCACAGCTTCCCCCCCGCTGTGTTGTGTGACTCACCCCAAAGGCCGCCCGTCACTCTGTCAGTGTCCTGGTCACACTGTGGCTCTAAGTGCACCTGTGATGGTACTTAATTGTAGTTTTTCACAAAGGCGCAAGCCAGTGCTTTTGGTTGGTGTCATGGGGGGCCACAGTTGTAACATTTTTGTCATTTACCACTGCATCACTGGTTGCTGTGAAGTGCCTGTTTGTGGCCCAGTTGTGTGTCGGCCACTTGTGATGCTACAGATTCACTTTGTTTGTTGCTGAGTGTGCTCCTGTTTGTCTGTTGTCACACACACAGTTCACCTTTTAGCTGAAATAACAACAACCGGATAAAAATCTGGGCCTGGTTGTTGGCTTGCAAAGACGTGCCAACTCAGAGTAAAAAGCGCTGGTGACTGGCTCTGTGCTTGTGCGTACTAGTGTGTGTGTGTGTGTTACTGTGCTGTGCCTGAGAGGTGCAGTACAACGCTGTCCTCATGGCTTCTCATCCTGTCTGTTGTTGGCTGTTGGCCGGTGCTCAGGAGTACCTGAAGCTGTCGGATGTCTATAAGATGTACGGCAGCAGCGGCCACCATGACAGCAGCAAGCCGGGCTCGCACGGCCGCTCGTTTGCCGTAGATGCTGCATTAGCTGGCGCCTGTGAGGTACCATCACTTTCCATCTGTCTCTTTCCTGATCTGCTCTGTCTTAATTTCTGCTCTCGTCTCCTACCATCCTTCCATTTTCATGTCATGTTGCTCCCTCTGCTGGTTTGCTGTTAATCAAACTGACTGTACTGCTGGCTTTTCTGTCTGCTACATGAATGTTTGCAGTAAGCAGCTTGTAGTCGCCCCCTCTTTAGCCGTGAGGCACTGTTCACTTACAGTAGACGCTGAGGATGGTATGACTGCTGTAACACCAAGTCATATTAGCAGCACAGGGGCTGCATTAGGTAGATAAATGTATGTTTGGTTGAGTTAATGAATTTCATGATATAAATATCCACTTCCACCTTAAAACATTTCCTGTGTAACATGCAGGGAAGGCCCAATTTGAAAGTTCATTCAGTACCAGTGCCTTACTGTTGGTGTAAAACTGATTTAAACATGAGGAATGGAAACATGTTTCTCTGTTTTCTGTTAGACAAGATAAGACAAACTTGTTAACTGCTCTCGTTTTAGACTTCAGATTAACACAGACAAGCTGTATGATTTGAGTGAAGGAATAATAGTTTTGGATATGAGAAGTTGCAGGTCACATTTTGGTCAGTACAAAAATGTATTGAGGCTCTTTCCCCAGTCCTGACAACACAGGCCGATAAACTCTATATTATTATTCCTATAATAATAATAATGAATGTATGAAAATATGTACAAAATGTTTAAAACATTCAAAAAGTCAGTGGCTTCCCATAGGAACAAGTAGTGGTTTGATGTACTGGTCCAGCCCCAATGTTGACTGTGTGTATTGTGTGTTATAATCCAGTCAGTGTTTCCTTCCAGACCTTTCCTCCTCCACACCTTCATGATACAGAAGGCCTCTAAATGTACTTGATATGTTTCCCTCCTGCTGCCTGTCTTGCTGACGTGTCTCTCTCCACTCCTCTCCCTGCTTCTCCTCTCCTCTCCTCTCCTCTCCTCTCCTCTCCTCTCCTCTCCTCTCCTCTCCTCTCCTCTCCTCTCCTCTCCTCTCCTCTCCTCTCCTCTCCTCCTGTGTGTGTCATACCTCTGGGAAGGAGTATGTGACAGTGGGCCAGTTAAATCAGATGTATGGGATGCCAAAGGTGGAGTCGTCCCCTACCTCCCCGCTTCGCCAGCCCCTGCAGCCTGGAGCAGTAGACCCCGCCTTCTCCTGCCTCCCCTCTCCTCATGGCTCCTCCCTCTCTCTCTCTGTGGAGGTGTGTGCTGTCCTCCCCTCTTCTCCTCCTTCCAGATCACCTGTGCATGCTCTTGTATAAGGCTGTAAGACAGTAGTTTATGCAATGGGATCCAAACTAATGTCTGCTTGCCTGCTTTTCTTGTTTTGTCTTTTTTAAAACCTTTTGTAAAGTTAAGATTAGCCAGTGATTCCTGGGAGTAAAAGCAAAGAAAAAGATCTGAATAACAGAAGTCCATGCATCAGTGATCATCTTGCAAATGCTGATATGTCTTGTGACCACTTGTAGTGGTCTAAACCTGTCATGTGGCGGTTGAATATGAGTAGAACAGTAGTGGAATACACCTCAGCACCTAAATGTCAATAGACAAGGGAAGGATGCAGACGCTTAATAAGAAACTAATACAGTGTCTGTGTTCCAAGTCCATTTGTATACCGTTTGTAATACATACTAACTGTCATATTATCATTACTATCCACTAGTAATAGACAGACTTAACTGTTTAATACATACTAACAAGAAATGTTCTGATCCGGGAGCATTTAGAGCATCATTTAGAACATCACTTCCCACTGTGAGCAGCACCTTTGCTTCTTCTGTGAACTGCAGTGTAGGAGAATCCTGCTGGGGCCGATCAGTTCAGTCTGAAGACGCAGAAGCAGACGGATGCAGAGTTTCTGTGAACATTGCAGTCTGCAAATAATTTACAGTCTTAGATTTTACATATGGCAAGTGAAAGAAAGGATCCTCTCTGCAAATGTAGTGCCTAAATGACTGTATATGCCATTTATCCCACTGTAAATTAGCCCTAACCCCTTTTTGGGGAGGTGGTGGTGCTGTTTCCAGGAGAGTTGATCAACACTTAAATGAGTGGACTCTCTTCCTTTTTCCTCTTATTGTTTCTATCCTGTATATGACTGTCCCTTGCTCTGTTGCCCATACAAACAGTTTCATCTGTTTGGATTCACTTATGGTAGAGAGTCAGTCTAGCTACTGGAGCCCATGAGGACTCTAAATCTTAGGATGTTGCTGTATTTGTCTGTTACACTGCAGCTTTGCCTCAAGTTACAGATTTTCCAAAGATCTATTAAAATGTGCTCACAGTCATACTACTCACTTTATTAATGTAATCCATCGTATTTAATATCATGCATATTGTATTCTTTCCAGTCATTCTATCTAAAAACCAGGTTGTGAGAGAATTTAAATGAATCAGTTTTATCTCCTCACTTCCACCAGTACAGCAGAAAATAATGAAAACTGAAACTGCTCTGTTGAACATGATTCTGAGCTGCCTGTGATGGTAATGCTGGGAACAGGAGTCTTGTGTCAGCAGCACGTCTCAGTCAGCTGTCTGGAATGGCTTTATCAGAAACAGATACAGATGGCACAAACTCTCAGCAATGATGGAAGCAGGAAAACAAAAGTGAACGTGGCACAACAGTAATTCAGTTCAGTTTTATTCATATAGCGCCAATTCACAACATACATCATCTCATAGCGCTTCACATTGTAAGGTAAAGACCTTATGAATTCTAAACAAAGAACTGAGAACCCAACAATCCAAAGCTGCCTGTGAGCAAGCAGTCAGCGGCGGTGGTAATTCAAGGATGCTGTGTTTTTCTAAAATAAATAACGTATATGAGGTAAATTAAATTGCTTAATCCTAAACTCAGTGTCCAACGACAGATTAGTTTAAGACATGAAACAGGAGAAACTTAAATGTTCTTGTGGGAAACTGGGTCATTGCAGCAGCCACATGGAATTAAAACACAGAAATGTAAAACAGGAATATAGCAGCTGGAGGGTATAAATCACAATGTAGCTGAAAACAATAAGGCGTTGAATATAGTTGGGAATAATTTTCAAAGTATAAAAAAACTTAATTACAGCTTTTGAGGGTGTAGAAAACAAACAGTTCTGTCCTGTTTCTACTGTCTTTGAATGCTTTCTAATCTCCTCTTTGTCTTCTCATTCTCTTCTCTCCTTTCCCTTCATTCCCACTTCCTTGTTCCGTCTCTCTGTGCTGCTCCTCTCTGTGCTCTCCAGCACCAGTCTGAGTGCAGCAGGTCTCTCCTGCCCAAGCTAGATTTAGAGCAGTGGTACCAGGAGCTGATGGCTTGCTCCAGCCAGCTCTGTCCTCCCCCTCTGCCGGCCAAGTCGCTGTCTGGCCGCAGGCCTGTGCTGCAGGTAGAGGGTCTTCTTTTGTCTTCCTCCTCATGTTTTTTCACTCATTTCTGTGCTGTCTGTGTGCTGTTACACCTCTGCCAGTCTTCAAGTCACTGTTGACTCACTTCCAGAGGAGGAAGTTGTGTTTGTGTGAGTGAAGAGTGGATTCAGGAGGTATTCAGACCCACATTGTGTCGTACATGTGACTTTAAATGGATAAAAATGGCATTTTTGATCATCCACCTGCACCCAGTACCACATGATGACACGGTGAATATATGTTCATAGAAATGTTTGCAAGTTAGTTAAAAATCCAGATCTGAAATGTCTAAACTACACCTTTTTTATTTTTAAGTTTTTTGCTGTAGCACCCCAGTGTGATGACTCAAAATAAATGCAGAGGCATAGTTAAAGCAAACAGGATGCACTAACAGCACCAAAATGGGTGCATAAAGTGACGGGCCTTGAATGCTGTCCTAATCCACTGTATGCTAAAGAAAAAGAGCTGTTTTATGTTGGGTGTTTAATGTCGCTGCAGCCACATCATATGAAAAAGTCTGCAGTGGCAACTCTTACAGCCTCCTTAAACAACTAGAAAATCAAGTTTGCCTCAGCTTCCAACAACTCTGAGCATAAAAAACCATTAACGTCA
This sequence comes from Dascyllus trimaculatus, assembly GCA_024666655.1. Classification (NCBI taxonomy): domain Eukaryota; kingdom Metazoa; phylum Chordata; class Actinopteri; family Pomacentridae; genus Dascyllus; species Dascyllus trimaculatus. Next base: position 5,139,489 of record CM045453.1, on the reverse strand, counting down.
GTCTGGCAAACACAAACAAACTACTGAAGAGTTATTTTGCTATTTGAAGAGATAGTCCAGGTCACGACTCCGTGCTGCAGCTTTTTGTTGTGAGGGATTTTAACGTTTGCTTTGGTGTAAAACATGAAGTCAATTTATGTGTGTTAGTTTGGAATAAAGCTGAGAGTCTTTGCCTGAAGCCGAAGACTACAGAAAACTTCAATCACCACTTAAATAAAGTTTGAGTGTGTGAGCACTTTCAAGTCATTACTTTGAACGTTAAGTCGCTGCAGCATTAAGTTAAATGAGGCTGATCAAACAGCCGTTCAGCAGGAGCGACTAGGCTGCCTCTCCAGGTGTGTGTGTTGTGTGAGTGTGTTCAGCTGCAGCCTAAATCATACAACGTCTGACGGCTCTTTGATAGTTCTCATGTTACCTTTGATACTGAAATAAACCACTAATTGAACCTTAAGTTTTTAATTCTAGCGTTTTATTTTAACATCGGTGTTTCATAGTACTCAGGGCGTAATGCCAGTCATGCTTTTAACTGCTCTTCTCCTGCAGGAACTTGCAACTCATTCATGGTGGAGTTCAGTTGTACTTCTAACATTGCTCCTAAATGCTCCATCTGCTATCACATGGGTTTGTTTTAACATGCGTCATCATCGCTCCTTTGTATTGACCCCTTTGTGCTTTTTGTGTGCTCCTTAGGTGTTCCGCTCTAAACTGGACAGTGATCCAGGCCTTTCTCTCCATCAGCCTAAGTCCGGCTCTGCATCCCCTCTGCAGCACGGAGCAGCGACTCTGGGACGCAACACGAGCTCCAAGGTAGGCTGCTTGTTCATTTTCAGCACTTGCAGTAATGTGGCCATCAACCTTAAGTAAAAGATTTAATCGTTATCTTTATGACAATGTGAACCACACCTGAACAGTGAACCTGTTTTTGCCCTTTAATTGGGACGTTTTGTCTGACTCAGCAGAGCCCCCTGCTGACAGTTGGTAGCACTGGAAGTCTGCCCAGGAACCTGGCAGCAACCCTGCAGGACATCGAGACTAAGAGGCAGCTCGCTCTGCAGCAGAAAGGTAACTGAACTGGTCACCCCCTGAATTTTACCTTACAATAACCAACATGCCTCGACATTGCAAAATTCACAAGTGTATCATATATCATCTATATCATGTAGTGATTCAGTAACAACTAACTGAACCCACCACAGTTGTCCTACATTTTTGTACTCATTTGTGGTAAATGATTTTTTTTAAATAACCAGAGCATAAATCAGGACTACATTCTGCCAGAGTTACATCTAGTCCTACATCTGCCCTACATGTGTGCCTTAGATCAAAAAAAAAAATGCAGTGTACAACAGAGGTGTATCCCACCCCTGTAGGATATCACTTACACATCAAGTGTATCTAAATTATATCACTGTGCTATTTTTAAGTTACCGTACACAGGTAATTTAAACACAAGACACTTGTGCTTAAAAAGAAAGGATCCATCCTCAATGAAGGACCTAGGATCCCTAATCTGTCTCTATACCTACCAGTGAGCAGTGATTCCTAACACGTCTCTGGGGGTCATCAGGTGGAAACCTCCCTTCAATGCTGTTTCTCCTACTTAGTCCCACGACACCTCCAGGAGGCTAGGAGGTGAACTCTGGCATCCCAGAGTCACCCTCCATAGTGCCAGTTCACACTGCTCCTACACAATCCAACCAGCACTGCCACGTTCAACTGACCCAGGCCTGTTTAGGAGATGCTCCAGGTAGTGACCAGTGCTGATGCTACCATTTAGCTAGCTGTTAAGTGCTAATACTAATACTAACTGCTAATTCAACCAGCACTGCCATGTTCAGCTTAGGTTATTTGGTATTAAGACAAATAAATAACTGGCAGTTTAGATTTACTATATTAAAAATGCAGGAACTGAATGCAACAAAAGTCAGTGAACGCATCACTGGAAATCAAATCTTCTGTTTTTTAAATAATTCATATGTTCACCTTTATTTTTATGACAGACTCAATCCTCCTTCAAAGAGGACACCAGATTTCTGGAAATATGTCCTGCCATTCTTTAGAGACTTTTTTCTATTTTCTGGGGGTATGTGTTCCTCCAGCTTTCTCTTTAAATGCCCCTAAGTGTTCTATTGGATCAAAGTCAGGCAACATTCTTAGCCGAGTCACAGTTTGCACTTCTTCTTTCTTTGTGTGTGATTTTGCCAGCGTGTATGAATTGTTATCATGCTGGAATGTTCCTCTTCTCGCAAGCTTCTGCAGACTGAGAGGCATCTTGTCTCCCAGTATTTTATTCTGTAAATGTCACCTCCTCAGCACCGTTTGTACCCATATCATCACACCGAGCTTCACAGTCAGGACTATGCATTCACTGTGGTAGTCCTGAACAGGTTCATGGAAAACATACTGGGCTGAAAGTTGTCTCAGTCTCATCTGACCAAAGAACTTGCTACCAACATTCTTCAGGCTTCTGTTATATTCTTAAGTAATGTTTATTCATGCCTTTTTTGTGCAAAACAGCATGTTTCATTCAACATTTTATTATTAAATTATATAGGTTCCCAACCTTGTATAGAATGGAAAAGTACTCTGTCACATTTGCATTTCCTCAGTAAGGCAGATGTAGACACCGGTTGAAGTGAATAATAGAAATAATAAAAGTACATTTTTGAACATTTAATGCTGCTTACACAAAACAGGAGACAGAGAAACGAAACAAAAATGAGCCAGTTACAGTCGTAGCAGATGTTTACAAGACTCAGGAGCACATACACTTGTTATATTTGCATCTACAAGGAAATATAGATAAAACAACAGCGTCACATGTTCTAGTAATGAGCACACACTGTAGCAGACAAACGGATCATCAGTTGTTTGCGTTGGTTATCGTAAGCCCTGCTTTTCTTCTCTGAGCTGTATGTATGTGTGTGGCATCAGGAGGGAGAAGAGCGCTCCTTGTGCGTTAGTGCTGTGTGACTAAGTGGATCAGAGGAAAGCAGTCTGGTGTTTTAGCTCAGCTGGCTGCCACCCACAGGTGCTGGGTTGGAAAGCGCAGCTGGTCACGTTTGTCAGCGTCTGCAGTTCAGGTTTGTCACGTCTGCCTGTGTCTGTCTGTGACCTGTCTCTTCCTGCTCTGCTGCACCACAGAGCCCCTGACCTCCAGACAGAACACCACAGAGGGAAGCTCAGCAGGTAGATGGATCAACGCGTCCAGGAGTTGATGATTTCTGATGTTTCCTTCATTTTGTTCAGCGGATTTGAGCCTTGTTTGTTCACCTGCTGTCTTTCCATAAATCACAGGCAGTGTCTGAAATCAGCTGTCATTCCTGCAAACGACGTTATCGAGAACAATCTTTTGTTCTCCTCCAATCAGTAAAAACATCTAAATTCACTTCTAGAGTTTCAGTTCATCCTTTAGGTAAATGAATTTAAAGTATTGTGTGTTTAGTTAACCATCAAGACACAATAAAGGCACAGATTTAAATACCTTTTCTTTGCTACATAACAGTCAGGCAGCCATCAGCAACCTTAGCTTGAAGGCTTCAACATGGCTGAAGACCAAAGAGTGTATGTACCAAAAAAATCAAGGCTTATTCAGCCTGACAGGTTACTTCTGTTGATTTATCCATCAAAGGTAACATTTACCAGAAGTTGACACTTGGCTGCTGTTAATTTCAGACCCTGTCTTCACCTAACCCTCTTCTCTTTAGTCTTCTCTTTGCCTCCTTTCTCTCTGGTGTGTCATTAACTCTTCTCCCCCAAAGATTTCTTTTCATCTTTTCTTTGTCTGTAACATTGAATCCTCTTTCTTCTCCCATCAATCTTCTATGAACGTTCCTGCTGCTGGAGAATAAATCTTGCATGTTCAGTCTTCAGTGAGCTCCTCCTTTGGAGCTGAGCTCTTTCTAGATGTACTGTATCTGCCCATTATGAGCTGCACAGCAGCATGGATTTGACATGTGAGAAGTTGGATAGATACTTAACTTTTGCCTCGACCTTGTGGGACTGGATTTTTGTAATTTTCCTCGAGCTTGTATTACTGAGAGAGCACATACTTGTATGTGTGGTGCATGATTATGGTCTCCTACGTTGTGGGCTGGTGATGGTTTACGTGTAGTGGGTCTTCAGTGTTCGATGCTTGGGATGACCTACTTACAGCTAGCTTGTTGGTTTCTGTAGGAAACAAACAGACCTGCTGAGTTGTTTATTGTGTTGCTTGCAGGGTGACTGTTCAGTCATTGTTCCGTCTTCCACCTCACATCAAAATGCGGCTAAATCCACTGATCAGGTTTTCCCTCCTCCCTCCAGGTCAGCAGGTGATCGAAGAGCAGCGCCGTCGTCTGGCCGAGCTCAAACAGAGAGCAGCGGCCGAGGCTCAGTGCCAGTGGGAGATGCTCCACAGCTCTCAGTCCCACCTCATGTCTTCATCCTCCTCATCGCCCTCCTACTCCCCCGTCATGGCCTACAGTCCCGCGCTGAGCCACAGCTCTGTCGGCCCTCCTCCTCTGGTTCACCACTCCATCCTGCACCACCAGCCGCCATCAGCCGGAGAGCAGCCCTACGACACGCTGAGCCTGGAGAGCTCAGACAGCATGGACACCAGCGTGTCCACTGGGAATAACTCTGCCTGCTCACCTGATAACATGTCCAGGTATGACAGAGGAGCAGACACACAAACATGGACAGAACATACTGATGGGGGATCAGCTGACATTGCTCATTTATACAGTCAAGTCACTGGCAGCCTTTGAACCTGAATTTAATAGAACTGCTTATATATGTAAAGATTTGATCTGTACTCCTCAGAGTATGTTGGAGAAGATATGAGGGAGGTTGTGTCAGGTGTTTGGACATCAGCCTTTGGCAAGAACATAACAGCTGAAAGATTTGTGTCGGCAATCGAAGACTTTTTGATCCTGACTGGAATTACATCAAGCCTGTCAACATTTCTCTTGATAACTACAAACCCTCCACTGCTGATTGTTCATTTCATAGCACTAAACTAAGTCTCCTCTTGATCTACAAATGTACAGTCCTGTGTTTTTTATCAGTAAAAAACACAGGATAAAAACTAAATGACAACTAAATGACACCTTGTAGTTGTGAATAACTCTCTCCTGTAGCAGATGTCAGAATGGCTGCTGAAACAGTTCATCAGTTAGTTGATCGCCTCATCTCTTTGACTTTCTTATTATTCGTTTCATTTTTGAGCCAAACTTCCAACAGATATTTCGGGTTCAGCTGTAAGTAAATTGCATATTTTTAGGTTTTGGACCCAAACAAAACACAATATTTGTAGATGTCACATTGAAAGTTTTCTCATAGAACCTCAAAGATTAAGCAAGCAGCGAAGCAAAGAAGCAGCAGATGATTCAATAATTAATTAGTCAGATGTTCAAACACACCATGCCGTGGGAATGGTATTCAAAATTAAACATTTGGCTCTGAGCGCCTTCAGTCCAAACACATCACTATTCATATCCAGCTACCGTATGAAATATTAAAATTGGATGCTAACACACTCACAAACCCAATCGAAAGAGACACCCAGACGGATAATCTTCAGTGCCCCCCCCCCCGTTAAAGTCTTTATCGTCAGGTCTGCTAATGTGGAGACCATCTGTGAGTGTGGCCACGCTGTGTGCCGTATTACAACAGTCCTCACCACAGCGTGCTCTCAGCAGCAGCCATTGTTCAAATATCTTTTACAGCTCTCAGGAGGGATGTTCCAAATGGTTTGTGGGATGACGTTAATGGGTTGTATCCTGTAATGAACAGTGCAGAGTGGAGGCAGGAGCGAGGGAGGAAAAAGGGGGAGAGGGAAAGTTTGTGGGACACTGACAGTTTCTTTCAGCAACTGTGTTGTTCTAAATGTGAGGCCTCATATTGGTAAATGATCAATACTGGATGTTGATGAAAGCCTCAGATTGAATGGAGCTTTTGGTTAAAATTTCATGTGACCAGTTCAGCGTTCAGTCACCCTCTGAACCCACCAGAGGTTTGAAAGATTTGGTATATTTTGAAAATTGACAGACATCCTCCATTTATTAGAGCCAGAAAGCAGAATGAATCATCAAGTTTTCCAACAGTCTTTGAACTAATCATGTGTGATATGTCCTTCTTTTAGTAAAAACACAAATCATATGGGTTTTGTATAAGATCCTGTAAAAAAAAAAGAAAGCATTCAGTGCATCTCAGTGGCACAAGAAGACATGACTGACTCCATGACAATCACGCACAAACAGTCAGGGACTTCTCAGCTGAACTGCAGGCTGTGTTGATGCAGAGCAGACAGAAGACAAGAAGGGAAACAAGTTAGTGAGATAAAAGATGCTTCATCAACAAAATGACCGCAGCATGGCGCAAAAACAGTTCACAGAAGATAAAACTGTCAGCAAGTTGATAGAACATCCAGATTCAGCACTGAGAAACATCTTTCAGGGACTGATGTGTAGAGCAGCATGAAAAATGCTGCGTTTGCATCCCTGGTATGTAGAGACGCCATGCTTTCTAGGACTAGTAACACTTGTCACAGCTTGGATAAATATTGTCTTTCTATTCCTCTTTTTAATTATTGTACAATAAGTCATCAAAGAAAATTAACTTTTCAGCTTTTATATTTCCTTTGTTTCTGTGTCACACTGCAAAAAAGACGTTTTCTGTCCATCTAGCCGTGGTTGTACTGCTTCAGTGGAGGTGCAGGACTTCATGCTGCAGTGAAAAACGAGCCCACACTGAGTAAACATGTGACAGGAGCAAAATGCTTTTAGAAACTGCTATATTGTTGTGGCTGTAGTTTCAAGGGATTCCAAGACTTCAGTTGCTTTTTCAGAGGCTTTTACATGTGTGTAGGGTAAACACTGGAGAATCTCCTCTGTCTTCTTGCCTCAAACTGTGGGATAAATACTCAGATACTAACTATAAAACCACCCTACAGATATTGTAAGACTGCTCTGAAGTAAAAGGTAAAAGGTGGAGTCTGTGATTCAGCCCTGACTCTGTAAATGGGGAACAAACAATGTAACGGATCCACTGTTTCACCATGTCCTGTGAATGTGTGAGCTTGTCTACAGGATGAGGGGAGGGAGGGGAGATAGGTGGGAAGGGTGCAGAGGGAGCGAGAAGGACGGTAAATCTGACACATGCTAAATGTCTACATATGCTAACCAGCTAAATATGAATCGCCTTTCTCCAGAGTGACAGACCCCACCTTTAAGCATGTGATGTGCTGTTATGCAGTTTGAGTGTAGTAGTTGTTGCTGATGATGTGAACCACTGAACAAGTGAACTTCATCTGATCTCTCTGTGTTGCTGTGTTTGACGTCAGTGTTGGAGGAGTGGACGCGCTGAAGATTGAGGAGATGGAGAAAATGCTGAAGGAGGCGCAGCTGGAGAAAGCCAGACTTATTGAATCGCGGGTAAGACACGAGCTGATTATCCTGAATCAATAGTGACGGATGGGTTTGTGCGGCGTTCTTGGAGTTTGGAGAATAAAGCTGCATGACAGTGACTCAGAGCTGCTTATTGGCCTCCAATTGTCTTTCTGCTGTTGCGCCCTGATGAAGTAGCTCTTTCTGAAAGGCCATTACAGATGATCCATCTTCTGCTCAACAGCTTCTCTCCTACATCTCTGTTGTTACTGCCTCTGAAAGTTCATTACATCTTCAGAGAACTCCTTTTCCAATCAAGGTTTGAGGACTGAAGTGTTATGAGTAAAGGTGAAAATCACTGTGTGGGACTTATTTAGTTTTTTACCAAATGATTTGTAATAAAAACGATGCTTATTGTTATTTTTATCATTTCCTCCTCCTATTTGCCTCCTTCACTTTTAGTCTTTTCGTCTCCATGTGTATGTATGTGTGTTTTGCTGTCTATCAAACCCATCATAACTTCTCCAAAAAAAACCAAAAGCTATCTGTTAGAGGAATGGACCTCTGTGGTGGGGCTGCACGGTGGCTAGCAGTGAGAGTTTGTGGGCAGCTCCCAGCAGAACATGTACATAAATGTATGAATGTGGAGCCGAGTTCTGCCCGGTGAAAAAAAAAAGAAGAGAGAGAACACGCGCGCTCTGCAAAGCCGTTCCACAGATCAAAAAAATATTTAATGAAAGCTCTCTCCTCCAGGAACGAGAGAGCCTGGCTCGCCGTCAGATGCTGGAGGAGGAGAGGAGGAGGAGGGAGGAGGCCGAGAAAAGACTGCAGGATGAAACTTTCCACCGGCAGCAGCTAGTGGAGAGGGAGGTCAAAATGAGGGCCAAGAACTTCTCTCAGGTCAGTGAAATGAGGCGTAATTGAGGCTGCACGGTGGAGAAGTGTAAAATTACTCCACCTGTCAGCTCAAAGCGTGGCCCAAACAGGCTGCTGAGGGAGGAGCCGTGGAGTTCTCTTGGACTGGTGCTGCTGCAAGCTGATATTTTGTCAGTATTCAGTATCATTAAATTAGACAATCTCTATACCGAGAATATCCCCAATTGTATTTTTAGAAATTCAGACATCTCTATTTACACAACCACTGAACTGTATGTTTCTCCACAGAAGACAAAGACGCAAAAAATGTACACTTTAACACACATGAAGTTTGAGTAGAATATTGAGTTGTTCAAGACTGAGGTCACGATGTTGTCTCTCTGTGGTCCAGCTGCTGACCCTCCTGTGTCTGTGTCTGATGCTCTGTCCGTCCAGGCCCGTCCCATGACTCGCTACCTGCCCATCAGGAAGGAGGAGTTCGACCTGCGCTCACACGTGGAGTCGTCGGGCCACAGCGTGGAGACGTGCTACAACGTCATCCTCACCGAGAAGATGTGCAAGGGCTACCTGGTGAAGATGGGAGGCAAGATCAAGTCCTGGAAGAAACGCTGGTTCGTCTTCGACCGCCTCAAAAGGACCTTCTCCTACTATGTTGGTGAGACGCGTCGCTCTTGTTCTTACTGGGTCTCGGTACGTGCTGCTGGCGGCTGCTCTGCTCTGTACTCCGTAGAGCAGTTTGAATTTGTCTGGGTGGTGCTTTTTTCCTTTTTTTTTATGTCTTTATTGCCAATTCAGCGGTAGAGAGAGATGACAGAAGACTTGAAGTGAAGAACAGCGTCCCTGGGTGGTGCTTTTCTGTCTGTTCAGCACAGTGGTACGTTTTCTGTTCATGTAGCCCAGCCCAAGATTCTTGAAGATACAAACTGCTGATTTTCCTCAGATTAGCCCTGCTGTGAAAGTTTCCCTGAGATAATATCAGTCCAAGGAGATGAAAGTTCTCATCCTCCATGCCTGTCTTCCATAAAGTGAAACATGAAAGACTGTCAGCATATTAAAGCAGAACAAGAACCTTGCATTTGTGCAGCTCCTCCACCAGTCCAGCCTCAGACGTGGTGCTGCCAGGCTCATGAAGGGGTCAAAATAGATTCCCCAGACAGTGACACTGGCTCAGTACTTTGGCTGTTTTACATATGGTTTAGGATGAGGTCACTAAATACATGGAGGCACTTTGGGTTTGTTTTCACTTTCTAGCAAGTCATTTTGTTCATGGCAGAATCCAGTAAAAACAACTGAGTAACTGGACTTCTTTTAGGCTTCACTGCCTCAGAAGACTTGACGTAACTCTGTCTCTGCCACATTAAGGCTACAGTAACATCATTATGAGTTTAGTCATATCATTTAGAAGAATATCAGATGTTGTTAGTTCTCAACTTCAGTCTTGTCCTCAAATGAAACTTTCACTTTTCAAGCATAATTTGCTTGAAAAGTGGTGGCTGTGGCTCAGGTGGTAGAGCAGATTGTCCACTGATTGCAAGGTTGGCAGTTCGATCCCCGGCTCCTCCACATGCTGAAGTGTTCTTGGGCAAGACACTGAACCCCAAGTTGCTCCCAATGGTAGATTAGTGCCTTGCATGGCAGCTCTGTCACCATTGGTGTGTGAATGGATGAATGAGAAACACGTTGTGAAGCGCTTTGGACCCACTAAGGTAGAGAAAAGCGCTATATAAGTGCAGACCATTTATTATTTGCTAAAAATAAGAAAATTTTGAAACCGTTGCTTATACTAAATGTCATTCAGCCTTTTTAAAGTTTGAAGTTTGAGTTTGTTGACGTCTGGTTTACTAAACCCTACCAAGGGTTTCTTTTGACGTCAGTGAAGTGAAATGTTGGGCTCAAGAGAAAAAGAAACTGCTGCAGATTGAAATGGTATGATAGGTAAACAGCAAAACCACAGGAACACCTTCTAATGTAATGTAATCCAGCATAATGGCACGGTTACAATAATCTCTAACAGTCTCAACAAAACTCTAATATGGTCACCATTTACTGTTTACTGATGGCTTCATGTCTTCAGATACTGCAAGAGAACAGTACTTAGTTACAAGTTAAAACCATGCACATGTTATTACATAAAAATAATCCCAGCAAAATGTAGTGAAACTGAAAGTTCTCATTCTGTACTGCCCCTTGTCCGTGAAATATTACTGGATTGGAGACAATCCAAAGGTTTTCCCTTGTTCACCATAATGTCCATGTGGGGTTTTTACCTGCTGGAACAGGGCTGCAGCTGACAGCTACTTTCATGGTTGATAAATCTACTGATCTTTATTTTGTTTAGTCTAGAAATGGTGAGACGTGTTGATCAGTCTATCTTACAGGTCAAAGATGTTCAGTTTACTGTCATAGAGGAGCTAAGAAAGCAGGAAAGGAGAGATGAGTGGAGAAGCAGGGGATACGTAGATCAACGTGTTCTAGAGGTAGAACTGGTGCAGAGTTCTATGGAAGTCATGTTAAGACAGGGATTATTAACCTGAACAAAACCTCTAAATATGTAACTTTGATACACAGAGATGAGTTTTTACTGTCCCATAATGTTTGAACAGCATTTCACTGGTGTATTTGGTTGTAGTTTTCTGTACTGTACGGGAGCGCATCTTATCTTCTGAGCTCATCATGTTTCTTACAATAGATCTCAGATTGAAAAGCAAGTAGTAACTGAAGCTCAAACACATGAAATGCAGTAAAAGTACAACATTTTTCTTGGGAGTAATCAAAAAAAGTACAAATATTTCAAATCTGTACTTCAGTCCTTGTAAATGCGTAACGTTCCACCACTGATTGTATTTTATTATAAGGTCCTCCACCCTGTGTGAATACGACTGCGCTGCCGTGAATTCCTCCGTGTGTGTGTGCAGGAAGATTTAATTTTGCAAAGCTCGGGGTTATTGTTGTGTTACATCAGTCAGCAACAGTCAAAATATTATAGAAATAATATGTAAATATGAGAGGCTGTAGAATGGCAAAGCAGCTGCAGTGAGCCGAACACTGAACACGTAAAGTGGCAGAAATGTTCTGCTGTGGATGAGTGGCAGTCAGAACATGTGTCCTCCAGACCTTGAGCTGAATTACATGTCGTATGTAGCATGCACGCTTGTGTAATTTGATCTTGTGCTGCGAGCTCTGGGACACTTGTTCGCTGTCAGGCCTTTGAAGTCCTCAGAAGGTTCCGCTTAAAGCTGCTTAAAGCGTACCTTGTTGAAAGTGAGCCAGCGTGAGGAGGTGTACTGAGATTACTTTGGCAGTAGTTAAAATGCGCTCAGCGCTGCGCTCTCTGAGGAGGCTGATTGAGATGCATCGCTTGCCCTTGTCTCTTGACCTTGAACGATGAGCAACGAGAGGTGACGAGCGTAAGTCATGGGCGCCGCTAATTCATGTTAATCAGCCGCAACCACAAGCAGAGTTTGGGTAATTTACATGCAGTCAAATGAGATGCGATTGCAGGGCTATTTGAATGCTAAAGAGGTCATTAGCAGATAATAGCTGCATATTAAAACCAAAGTGTTATTCCTCGAAATGAAGCGCTGCGTTTCTACCTACTACTCTTAAGTTGGCTTGTGGAGTGTTTGTGCCTGGAGGTAGAGAGGGGTGTTGAGTTCCCCACCGGTTCCTTACTGCAGTTCTGCAGTGGCTGATGAAACAAACTGCAATGATGTACCAGAGTAGCGTAAGAATGCAGTCAAGTCTGAAAATACAATGAAGCACCACTGGTTTAAAAACAGAGGGAAAAGTGCTGTGCTTGTCTTTTTCCATCCATCATCACAGACCATAAATTGGTCATGATCAAAGTTTGATTCCTCCTTTTTTTAATGACCGTATCGTGTGTTCTCTCCGTCTTGATTCTAGGTGACATGGAAGCGTTGCGCCTCTGCTTTTCCAGCCAAGCAAAGTCAGTCTTTGTCAAATTATTTCACTCTCTGACCAAACCCACGTTATTTTCCTTCCCACAGACAAACATGAGACCAAGCTGAAGGGTGTGATCTACTTCCAGGCTATAGAAGAGGTCTATTACGATCACCTGCGCAGTGCCACAAAGGTATGCTGGGAGTGAGTCATCTTCTCTCAGTCGTTTCTCACTTTAGATCTCATCCTAGCTTCTCTTTGATTTCACACATGTTTTCGCACACTCTGTGTTTTGCTTCATTTTCCCCTGTTTGTGCTTTTGCTTTGGCCGGCTGCTGTCACAGAAGGGATTTTTCAACTTGAATATGACCAGTGTATGTATCCACGCTTTCTGTTCACCCGTCTCACCCCACTGAGCCCAGTGTGTCCAAACCGTTAGTGCCAGATAGAGAGGAGGAGAGGGCTTGTGGCTCGTGATGCATGCTTTAAAGCCTGAAATCCTCACAAGTGTGGTAGTTTGAATTGCTAATCCTGCTCGTTCCCTCTGTCTATCCCAGTGATCCCAGTATAAACCAGTGTAGTGGTTAGAAAACAAGAGCTTCCTCTAACAGAGAATATTGATCTGTGCTGTGCTTTAAGAAGTGTTCCCTTTGTTTGAAATAAGCTGAGCAGAAGGATCCAGGTAAGGACGATACCTGCTGATTGCCTCATATTAAGAAGTTAGTTGTAGCCTTTTTAAGGCTTGACAGAAGAACAGCCTCATTTGATCTCTCTCCTTCCCTTTTCATTTATTTTCAAAGAAGCATCTCTGTAGAGGAAGTGGTAGTTTTCCCCTGTAGATAGAGCTGTAGGTGTAGTTTCTGGCCCCGTGTCTGTTCTTTGCTCTGGGGGCTGCTTGCTGCTTGACTTGCACGTCTTGTCATTGTTGTTTTTTCTTATCTTCAACCATAAAGCTGCTGCTGCTGCCTCCTCATCTTCTGTGTTTGTGTGTGTGTTTGATGGCCTGTCGCAATGCACCACACTCTGACAAACTGTGTGGCTCTGATCAACTCTGGAACTTTGATTTTACTTGTCACTTCCAATGTCACATTACAGAGAGGAAAACTTTCAAGTGTGCTGCACTTAGCGCGCACACACACAAAGAAACTGTTGTAGAGAAGGAAAAGTGATGCAGATGCTGGGATCAAATACATTTACTAGTCGGCTTGGTTGCTCCTCAAAAGGCCAGACCATAGTGAGGAAAGCAAGTATGTGACTACAGAATATGAACGTTTCCTCTTGTTTGTAGAATATTGTCGTTCCCATAGTTCATGGAATTGACACTTGAGACGTCAGTAATACCAATACTCCAAATGAACGATGGAGTCTTGTGCTGAGCTCAGTATTGAAAAAAGTTATTTCTGTTTGCAGAAGTGGCCGCTCTTGTGTTGCCATTAGACTTACAGCTGCAGACTCAGAGCTGAGCATCAATGTTACTGAAAAATATTCGATACCTTGGACAAAGACATTGAGCACATTTAACAACAAGTCAAGACCCCTCAATCTTCCTCAGATTGTTTGGGTGAACAATAAAAAAATAGTTTAATTCCATTTCAGCATCTGTTTCTGTGCAGCAGTAGATTTCATGTATTCATGGGGATGTTTGTAGCATCTTTAAGGTTGCAATAAATTATTATTTTGGTCACTTAGCGGCCGTACAACAAGCTTTGAACACAGCCTTGATGTATTAGCAAACAGTTGATCTATGTGTTGACCACAGATCGCATATAAAAAGATGGACATAGCCCATCCATCCATCCATCCATTATCTATACATTGCTTAATCCTCTGCAGGGTCGTGGGGGGGCTGGAGTCTATCCCACCCGACCTTGGCGAAGGCAGGGTGGACGTAGCCTCCAGGTTTGAAAAGTGAAGCCAATGCTAAAGTGCCTCAAACCTGCCAGCAGGGGGCGACTGCTCTGGTTCCAAAAAGAATCAGATTGTATAGAAGTCCATGAGAAAATGATTCTCACTTGATCTGTTGCCTCTGCAAATATTTTCCCAATGAGTTTATGGTCTGAGTTGCTAGGTTTAGTTTCTAGTTTTAGTTTGTCTCCTTCAAAGCAACATGATAAATGACGGTCCTGTTGGTTGGACGTTGGATGATAAAGTAGGGTATGTTTTGGCTGCTGATGTGTCAGAGTGCATAGTGTTTGGCCAGTTCCCCAATCACATCCAGCTCTCACTTGCTACTTTGAAACAGCCAAATCCCAAACGGTAGTCCACAAACCAGTGGGCGGTTTAGCATTTGCTAACTATATTTTTTATATATGATCTATGGTGTTCACCGGCTGGTCGCTAATTTAGCTCATGTGCTGTTGGTAATGTTCAGTGGAGGACATCTGTTAAACCTGATGTCCTCCATTTACAGCTGGTGTAGTTCTGATCACTGCTACAGGACACGTGCACTGCAGCGTGTAGAAGGTTGAAATCTATCTCCTATAACTCAAAGAGGCAGCAGACAGTTGGTGGGTTGTGTGAACAGAAGTTGTACAACAGACTGATGGTGTTCTGGTCCTTCTGTCCTGCAGAGCCCCAACCCCTCCCTGACCTTCTGTGTAAAGACCCACGACCGGCTCTACTACATGGTGGCGCCCTCAGCAGAGGCCATGAGGATCTGGATGGACGTGATCGTCACAGGAGCAGAGGGATACACACAGTTCATGAACTAAGAGACACACAGAGTGCAGGTGATGAGCAGGTCGCTTCGGCAGGGACTCTCCCATCACAGACTCCACAGATCCTTCCTGTTTCCAGTCCCCCGTGGACACCACGCCTTCTTTGTTACTTTTCATTTTTAATCACACTTTGATTTACCGTGTAGATGTTTCCACCTCCACATTTTTTATGTGATGCCGTTTGGATTGAAAAAGGGAGCCCTTGGCGGACACACAACACACACACACCCACACCTCTGTACATAAACCAAAATCTATCCCTGTCAAAGACTTTACAAAGCCTTTCTATATTGCCAAATGGAGATCTTGTAGTTACTGTTTGTTGAATCTTTTGTATTATTTGTTTCCTTGATTTCTTTTTTACTTCTAGAGAAAATTGCCAAATGACATCATGCCAATGTTTTTGTTTGTTTCATCGTGACTTTGCTAAGTTTAAACAGAAATCGCTTAAAAGAATCTGCAGTCAAAGGCTGTAATCATTTTAGAGATATGTTTGGAAAAAATACAAGTTCATCCAAAATGTGTAAATCTGACAAATAATAGAAGTCAGTCGTTGAGCAGGGGCTAGAGAGGATCTGATTGCGCTGCACATCAGTCTATAGCAGTGAAACACTGCTGCATCCTCCAGTCACTTCACCTCACTGCTCGCAGACTGAGGACTAGACCTAGCAGGATCTGCAGCACATGGAGGCATTCAGAGCTACATCCTGGTCACATTTCTTCACACAGGCTTACCAAAGCAATTGGAGGTATTTTGTTAGACGTTGTCCCACGACGCTCAGGAGTTCACTTTGCAGTTCTCACAGTGGTTTAACCAGTATATGGTTTGGAAAGTACGTACCACTACTGGTACTGAAGCTGCTCATTCAGTGTTTTGTGCAGTATTTGGTGTATTTGAGTTACTTTCAGTCAATGCTCCATTAAACACATAGCATTTAAATACTTGATAAATGTGCTTGCATGCATCCAGCTTCACAGCTGTCAAGAGTTCCAAGTTAGATGAGACTGAAACCTCTCACACATATGAAGCTGAAGCCAGAAGACTATTAGCTTAGCTTAACAGAGGACTGCAAGCAGTGGAAAAATGGCTAGCATGGCTCTGTTTTAAAAACAGGTTGTGTGCTTGAATTGTGTCTCTTGCTAATCCTAAGAGCTTCAGTAGAAGGTAACTAGACTTCCTTTTGGTTTCTTGAAGACATTTCATCTCGACTAAAAGGCTTCCTCAGTCCTTCCTAACTGGCGGGGAGTCCTGGGTGTTAATTCTCACCACCAGCTCTCATGGGCCGAGACCCATGAACAACCTATGACTCATGCCCCAGGCTGTGATTGGTTGTGAAGCTTCCTGGTGAGGGATCTCACAACTGCATTATAAATACCTGATAAGTGGTATGGTAGGTCCCCTCTTCTGTGTACAGATGGCTGTTCTAGTTGAACATAGATAGCTTCTTTACCTCTTCTCAAACCGTCTGTCATATCTTTCCAGAATGTGGACATGACTGTCCTCAGAGGAGCATCCCCTAACCTTTAGATAGGCGTCCTGTTCTGAACCATGTGCTGGAGCGGTTGTTTAGTCTCATTTATATCTAGACATGTGCACCTGTGCAATTTTTCCACGTTCCTCAGACACACCAGCTACATGCAGCATGGTGAGGGGGTGAGAATAGATACCTGGTACTCCCCACCAGTCAGAGGGAAGTGAGGAAGCCTCGTGGTTAAGAGGTGAAGCTTTCACAACCCAAAAGGAAGTCTAGTTATCTTATATGAGACACTGAGGATTGCAGTGACCTGGATTATTCAGAAACCATACAGTCCAGTCTGTGAATTTCCTCACTACTTCCAGGTTTTCTGTTAAGTTAGCACTCTCCTGGCTCTTGCTTAACTTTCAGGGTCTAGCTGGCTGGTGTAAAGCTAAAACTGATTAGCTTTGGTTGGTAGACTGGCAATGCTGAAACATCTCAAGTTTATTCATCTGCTAATTTAAATCAGGCTCAACATGTATTTACATCATCTCCACATCTGAGCAGTTTACCATGTAATGAAAAAAAGGTCAATCCATCATGTTAGGTGAAGGACACTCAGCACTCAGAGGTGATCATCAAAAGACTGTTGGTCTCACCAAAGCTGCCACATCCTCAGTGTACTTGTGATCATGTTGAACAGGAATCCGTCACTGTGTCTGTATGAAGCCGTCATGTTGCCAACTCAAGGTGCAAACTGCATATCTGTGTGTGCACATAAACAGGTGAAGCTCATCTATTTGCCAAGTAGCCTTTAGCTAACTTGATGATGTGTCTACACACCACTGCCAGCCTACAGCAACAACCACCAGAGGGCGCTACAGTGACCACCTCAATGCAGGACCACACAGGATCAACACTACGGACTAATGCAATTCAGAACTGTGCCTTGACTGTGTGTTATTGATGCCACGTCTGTGAGTCCAGAACAGCCTCGCTGGGGGGCTGCAATCGTATGAATGAATTTTAATCTGTCTCTGAGCTGTATTGCTGTATGTG
This sequence comes from Dascyllus trimaculatus, assembly GCA_024666655.1. NCBI lineage: Eukaryota > Metazoa > Chordata > Actinopteri > Pomacentridae > Dascyllus > Dascyllus trimaculatus. The sequence goes on along the minus strand of CM045453.1, from coordinate 5,122,113 downwards.
GACAGGTTTGCATGAGGTTTTCTACTTGACCATGGGGACATCTGCCTGCAGCTACATTACAGGCAGAGACACCACAGGCCCTGAGCACAGTGGGGATCAGTGAGATCACTGTCAATAATTCAACAGACAAGATATTTGGGTAACTTGTTTACGCTACTAAAGGGGAATTTCACCAAGTTTTATGGCAGTTTGCCAGTAATGAGGTGTGTTAGTCTATTAAAAAGTTGTGAAGAGACAAGCCTAAAGAATCACCTGAATGATGTCATATTGACGCCATCAGAGTTACTGTGGCTCCATCTTTGAGCAGAAAATCAGGGGGCAGTTCGAAAATGTGGGTACACTGTTAAATTGCATTGTGGGAAAAGGAGTATTTAGTGCCCTGACCATTAGGACTATAAGTCAGAGGTCTATGCTTGCTTGTTTTTGACAATTAAAAAAAAATCAGTTCTCAACTTTTAAAAGCCTTTTAAACTATACAAGTTAAAAATGGAAGTTGTTTCTAAACTGTGGATTTGGTATTAAAGCTGGTGTAGGCAAAAAAAAAACTGAAATTGAAATTGTACAGCAATTCTCTTCCAGCTTTTCCCTCTCTGCTGTAATCCCAGTTCCCCAGACATACTTTAAACACATGCAGATAGTCAACATTCAATTGTGGCTTTCCTGGGATACAGACCCAGTTCTCCTGAGGGAAAATACTGTCACCAAGCTTTAACTAAGTTGAGCTAAGTGTTGAGATAAGCCATTGGTCTATCACATCCTGTTTGTACCTGATCAGTGAAAAGTCATGTGCTTGGCTGAAATCTCCTGTGATGTGGTTTTCTAAAAGGTTAGAGTGGAATCTTTCCACAACGGTGGCCCAGAAAACTGCTTAGTCCAGCTTTAGTTCAGATTTTGTTATAGAGTACAGTCAAATAATGTGGGAGGATTTTTGATTACAAAGTTAAAATTGGATTTTGTATTCCTTTGCCTTAACAACAAACTGTTTAATCTACTGCCCCATCAGAGATCCCCTGCTCCGTTTCCCCACTGTGACCCAGGTACTGCATGCATGAGGACGATTAAAAAAAAAACTTCAGCTTTAACAGACTGTCTTCGTCGTAAAGTGTTGATCATCACATTGTGAATCTATTGATCGGCCGTGAACAGTTTGTAGTCAGCAGATCCCAGACGCAGTTTTTTTCCCCCCTTCGTTTTTAAATTTTTTTTTCTTTTGGCAGGAGTAGACGACAAACTAGGCTGTGATTTCTGGAGCATGTGGAACTGCTGTTTAGTTTCATGTGTCGGTACAGTGATGATGATAATTTATGGTCGTGGTGCCTGAGATAGTGACATGTTTACTTCTAAAGAAAAAAAAAAGCAAAGTAGAAGACTAGTGAAAAGACCTTAATATATTCTGTCCCCCTTGCCTTTACTTTCCCTGCACAGCTGTGCAAACCAAACTATTCAACACTGGCAAGGCTGTTAAAAGATGTCTGTTGATAGTCGGTGGTATATACATTGTTATCTATGTTGAAAAGAAAGAAAACATAATATACTGTAAAGAGGATGCCTGAATGAAAATTGATCTTACTATTGAAATGAAACAGTATTGTATGAACAGAAGTACAATTTTTACTTATTTTTGTCATTTTAGAAATTTTATTGTCAGTCAGTTACATTTCAAATTGTATGGTAGTGATGTATCAATCTACCTTGGCTTTTTTGTTGTTGTTTTTTTACTGGTACAACAGAACATACACACACACACTAAGAATAACTCACCTAGCACTCATGAGACTGTACTTTTGTTTTTTTAGAGAGAGTAGATCCTGTGACACACACACACACACAGACACACAGACACACACATACACACACTCACCCAGTACTCGGACCATACTGTTATTGGTACCCTGTATGTCTCATGCGTCACTTTCATGTATGAATAATATGGATTTTGTCAAATCTATTAAAAACATCTATCACAGAGCAGTGGCTGCTTTACTTGGATTCAGCGGGTTACAATGTGCAGGTTCCAGTGTTGCAAAAAGACGCGGCTCTAACTACCATATGGATTCTCACGCTGACTGATTATTGGTTTGGTTACACAGAGGAATAATCTGCAGGACAACACAACTCCTACCACCGAACAGAAGTAGAACACCAAAAAAAAAAGCTAAAAATAAAAGATCAAATCTGCGGCTACAGTTACAACAAGTGGGATTCACTCTCAACGAAACACGGCTAAAAAGAAGTAAAAAAGTTAAAGAAACGGTCTAAGAAAAAAGAAATAAACACCTAGAAGTTTCTTTCTTTGACACAGTGATTCTTGCGACTGAAACACTTCCCGTCGCAGCTTCGCAGGAATTGGACATTACAGCTCGTTGACGGTGTCGCCTGCAGAGAAAACACGTGCTGTTAATCAGCTGTAAACCACACACACTGAATTTCACTGTTTAAAGAAAAAGAACACCTGTGTGGAGTATTCTTGTTCACAAACTACAGAAAGTAGAATGGAAGACTAAACTAAATGGGACAAATTAAATGTAATGGATTACAAAGAACTCAATACTAAACAACTGTGTAGTTCAGCTCAGGTTATAGTGTATTAGAACGCGCTAGAGCAGCAGACTGCAACCTTTTTTGCACAGTGGACCGGTTGCAACTTTTTAAAATTTGCGTTCTCCAGCATGTAAACACTTTGTGCTAAGCTAGGCTAACAGTTTCCCTCTGCTTCCAGTCTTTGTGCTAAGCTACGCTAACAATTTTCTTCTGCTTCCATCCGTTGTGCTAAGCTAACAGTTTCCCTCTTCTTTCAGTGTTGTGTTAAGCTAGGCTAACAGTTGCACCACGGACCGGTTTCAAGCAAGGAAATTCTACAGTACACTACAATTTCTACAGACCGATCATCGAGCGCGATGACCAGCTCGTAGAAAATTGTCTTGCTTGAAATCAGTCCGTGGTGCAAAAAAGACTGCAACTTTTTTTAAAATTTAACAATGTTCTACAACATGAAAAAACTTTGTGCTAAGCTAGGCTAACCGTTTCCTTCTGCTTCCAGTCTTTGTACTAAGCTAGGCTAACAGTTGCACCACAGATCGGTTTCAAGCAAGACAGCTGCAACTTTTTAAAAATTTAGCAACATTTTTTTAAATCTAAAAAAAACTCTAAATGTATAAAATTACTTTTTATTGCTAAATGTGTATTTATGTTTTCGAGTCTCTCCCTCTTTTCAAAGAAGCTCTCCACAGACATTTGTTTTTATTGATTTTGGCAGGGGGTCAGAGTGACGAGTCAAGTGCGAGAAACGAGCACAGACGGAAGTGGCAGGAAGAGTCATCTAGTCATTTTTCAAAATAAAATACCTTGCGGACTCCACTGGAAATTAAATTAAAGGTTTCTATTATTTCTGTGTGGCCCGTTGCCAAATGACCCACGGCCCAGTGTTTGGGGACCGCTGCTCTAGAACATGATAAAAAAAAGTCCAGAGCTATGTGTACTGCAACAGGAGCTGTGGACAATTTAATGGGCATGAATAATTCTGGACATGGCGTTTTTGGTAATAAATAAATGTAGAAAGAGTTCAAATTTGCCTTTAAGAGCATCTTACTATTTGTCCCTTTGTTTCATTTCCAGCCAGAACAAACTGATAAAAAATAATAATTCACTATAAATCCAGATTTATCAGAGCTATGGATGCTTTGATCGTTGACAGCAGAGCCAGGAAACAGTGTGATCTTTTACTTAACAAGCCCATTTTAAAACCAGTCATTTCCACTGCTGATGTGACTTGAGTTTGAATTAAAGTGAGACAAATAACATTTCTACTTGAGCTTGTTCCATCACGATTAGTGCTTCGGTTCTAAACAGAGAAGTGTAATGAAAGCCTGCGAGGCTTTGTACTAAATGTGGCACAGAAATAATAAGTTGCAGTGGATGAAGGATCAACACAAAGCTTGGAAACGGTTACGTACTCTCTGCACAGGCGGATGTGTAGTCGGTGACCGCCTCATCGCCTGAAACATGAGAAACAAACATGTCAGTGCTGAAGAGAAAGTGCAAAACAGAGCAACAACAGTGATGAGAGAAGAGGAGGGAAACGATAAACTGCATGAAAGCCAGTGCTGATAGAAGCAGGTTGTCTTTCCCTGTAGCTAAGGTCAGTGGATCAGATCAGACACATTGGACACGGAGGCTCTTACTTGTCTGGTAGTAATCATAGACTTTAACCACAGCTGGTTTCAGGTTCCTGACAGGCTGATCCTCCTCCAGAGTCACACTGTAGATCTGCGTCTCATCCTTCTTCAGCTGCAAACACAAACAACACGATTCCAAACAGCTTATTAGCATTTAAACAGCCACGAAACTGTCCGTCCTCGTGCATCTTGTTTCTGTCGGAGTCTGTTCTGCAGTGATCTACATACCAGGGTTTCTGCAGAGTTCCCTCAAAGAAAGGACTAAGTACCAGCTTTAAATACAACACAGATACAATATAATAATGTTTAATGAACTATCAGTGAAAGCCAGTTGAAAAAAATCAGGCCTGAGCTCATTTTTACTGACATTTCTCTCATTAACGTTCCATTTTTGTCAGGACTGTACAACTAGTCATTGTTTATGTACCCTTGTAAAATAGTCGAGGGGGTTTTCAAATATGAGACGCTGTTGCTTCTTTCTTGCCGTATGCGACAGTAAACTGAAGACTGAGATTTTTGTACTGTTGGGTTGTATTTTTTTACTGTATTCCAGTGTTGCATAAACTAGATCACTAATCAGAAATTCAGGTAATCACTAGCTGCAGCCATAACAGCAGGGATGTTAGTAAGGGTTAAAAGTAGTGTTTATTCTTCCTGGTGGTGGTTTTCTCTCCTCCTGTTGTTTTTAAGAAGCGGGGGAATTTATTTGTCACACATATGTAACAGCACTGTGTAATTCAGTTTTTACATATCCACTGGAGCACATAAGGTTAATGCTCATCAGTGACTCGTTGGCAGTGCTGGGACTTGAACCCTCGACCTTCTGATCAGTGACCCAGAGCCTCCACTGATCTACAGCACACTGGCCGTCTGTCCTGAGCTGATACTGAAACAAAAATGGCTGCTGGTATATAGAAACTCTAAGCTGTTTGATCTCAGTTTCTTCCTGATGAACTGTGTTTTTCCTCCCCTCTGTTATTGTGTGATGCTCAACCAGGGACTGTTGGTTTCACTCTGTAATACTGTGACTCATGATTTGTTGCTATTAAAATAACATTTCATTAATTTTAACTGAAGGTCCATATATGAACTGGATAGCATCTGGAAATGTTGCACTTGACCAAAACCACATACAGAAACATTTCGTAAGGCTACAAACTGCCTACTGCCGGCTTGACAAACATACCAAAGAGCTTTGTACATTTAGTTTAAAGTCTTTTTAGAGAAGCCTGAAATCAAAGGTGTTTCAGACCTGCAGGCTCTGACACACCGATCATATCAATGTCTGGGTCCTGAACTAAAAGCACACAGTACAGCTGTACGCTCCGAATGATGAAAATCAAGTGTAAATGCATTTGTTAACATAGCAGCTGCTGGTTATGGGCATTATTTTACAAATCTCTCATCAAACACACACAGCGGCTCAGTGATTCCTACCCCGTCTAAGTAGATGTTGATGAATCCTTCGTCCATATCCACGCGCTTCACCGAGCGGTCGCTCTGCAGCTATGAAAGCACACAGCACACACTGCCATCAGCATACATGAACAAACAACATGTGGAGGGAACGGTGGTGGGGGCAGAGCAGCAGTAAACTGACCAGGCTGAGGGAGCTCTTATCCAGAATGTATCCAGACAGCAGTTTGATGTTGATGATGACCATGTTTGTTTCCTCTCTCCTCCCCTGGTATCTGCAACGGCCAGACACAACTTTGATGCTCATATACAGTCATTTTCATAATTTTGCATCCAAGCTGGATTATTTCTTCCTCTGTGTTGTATTATGGCACCATTTGTTGAAGCAACGTGACCAGATGAAGTCCCCACTGAGGCCCAGAAAAACTGCTTACAAGATATTCTACATGCCATATCTAACGCCAGCACCAATGTAACGTACCTGACGTGCACAAAGAGGATGAGCTGCGGCCTGCTGATGTTGCATTTAGCCATGGTGTTGGTGGAGATGTTGAAGGCAGAGAAGTCGGCTGGAGGGGGGATGTTGTAGTGCATGGAGATCTGCATAGAGACAGGACAGGAGTTAAAACCTCAACACACAGAGCAACACAGCAGAACCTCAACAGGACCTTTATTATCCAGTGCAGGTCAGGACCAGAGTCACAGGGTCGACTGTCACCAGGCTCAACTAAAATCCTGATAATATGTCCGCTTACATTTATTTTCTAATTGTCTTTATGTGCTTCGTAAATCACTTTAAGGACAACATTGCTAAACAAGAACAACAATAATATTTAAGTTTAACTATGGTTTGTCCTTTGAATAATTAAAATCTAAAGTATGAGGAAAACATTTGGTAGTTACCACTGAGCTGCATTAGCAATAAGAGGAAACTGGAAAGTTTGAATAGTTGATGACGATGAAACTCAAATGTTCAACCATCAATTAAACACACTAAGGCTGCAGCTATCGATTATTTTAATGATCGAGTATTCTATCGATTATTCTGGCGATTAATCAAGTAATTGGATAAAAAGATAATAATTTAATTTAATTATTTTAGCTTCATTTCATGGTAATACATGACAGAGAAAATAATAAAAGTCAGTTAAATGAAAAACCAATTAAATGTCTCGTAAAATAAATAAAGCATCAAAAGCAGAAGTGAGCGCTCTGTGCAGCAGCTTTCACACAGGACGTGGTATGCGCTGCACTAACATATAAATATGTATATATATACACATAATGTCTTATTTTTACATACTACAAGAATAACCTCTTGTGGAAAAGCCTTTATGTCATATTTCTGCTATTTGTAATGTAAGAAACACTCTGCTTTCAGCCACTGTTCAATGCATCTGCCCACTCATTTTGCTAATCGCTATGTTTCTCCGTTACCATTCCATTTCATTTTATTTCCATGCTCCTGCTTCCCATGTTGTTCTACTGGTCATGGCTGTGGATCATGCAGTGATGGAGGGTACCTGTGCCAGCACACAGCTCTGTCCCTGGGCTTTGATTGTGTACTCTCCGGGCACCTCGCTCAGCTTCTCCTCCTGGTACAGCAGCCTGTTGGTCTGATCCACCGTGAACTCTTTGTTCAGGCCTCCTAAAGACGTCACTGTCACTGCAGTGCTGCCCTCCTGACTGTAGGTGGCAGCGCCGTACTTAGCCAGTGCCTGGAGGGCCACCACAGTGTCCTGAGGAGCAGAGAGGTGACATGCATCGGGGTCGGTTCAGAGTTAAACTCCTCCCAGAAAGCGTGAATGTGTGTGTTCTCTGCCCTACCTGTGTGGAAGCGAAACCACCGTAAGGGTTCTGCTGCTGAGTGAGCCAGCGAACAATACTAGAGGAGTAATCCAAATCAAAGCCCGGCATAGCTGGACCAGAGAGCAGAGCCAGCAGCACGTAGGACGTCATCTCCACCTCCAGAGAGTCCAGGACTTTCTTGGAAGCTCCTGCTCTCTCCCAGTGACGGGTGCCTCCTGTCAGCCAGGATGAGAGGAATACATTAGAAGATTAGCAAAGGCTGCCATTGGGTACTTCAGTAAAATTAATGGACACATGTGGGACTAGAGCCATCAGATTTCCAAACTGTGAATTATAGTACAGAGGCTGTTTGAATGTTTCATTTTTGGATGGGATCCACTTGAAACTACTTTTACCACTAGCCTGTCAACTGACATTTCAAGTACTTTTTGCTCTTCAAATGACATTTCAGCTGAATTCATATTTCTCTTGAACTCGCGTCTCGAGTAAATTCAATGCTTACACTTCAACACTGACATCCAGGCTTTTCATCTTTGAAAAATGAAAAAAAAAAACAGCCTTTACTTCTACTATTCACTCACTATTTAGAATATCCCATGTCAGAACTTCCACTACAACTTTAATCTTTTAGGATTTGCACTGAAATTATCAGCCCAATTCAGCACTTATATTAAGTTACAGCTGCTACATTGACAGACAGAGACAGACAGAGCTCTCATTAAGATGAAAATCATTTCCAAACTGCTTCGGGAAAATTTCAGTTCTAGTCCTATTAGATCCAAGTGTTGACCATAAAATACTGTCAGACAGACGGGGTGCTACGTTAGGCTCTCAGGCACAATGTGCTTCAAGTCATATCGCAAAGACTACACAGGCAATAATTATAAATCGGAGCAGACCCATGTGATGTGTGATGTGTGGTGTTCCCCAAGGCTCAATCTTTGGCCCTCTTCTTTTTATTGCTTACATGCTCCCTTTGGCCCACAGTATACAAATCAATAACATCAACTATCAGAGTTGTGGAAGTGACACCCAAATTGACCTGCACTGTCACGAAGTGAACAAAGAGTCCCTTTGCAAAGGAACTAAAAAATTTAGAGATTGCATGTGCCTCAGCTGTCTACAGATAGGTGTGTTAACTCAAAGAGAAGGAAGACTGAGAGTTAGTGCTCATCTCAAGTCGGTCTCTGAAAACCAAGAACCAAGTCAGAATTCCTGGTGTAGTTAATATTTAAAAGCCACGTCAAATCAGTTACAACGTCCGATGTCTTTGATCTTAAAAAACAGCAGGATTCTGAATATTCATGTCCAGGCAGGGCACCATGAGATTCAGACACTGATCCATGCTCTCATTTCCAGCACATTAGAATACTGCGATTGTCTTTTCTCAGGCTTCATCTCATTCTGGGAGATCTAACAAAGGCCAGAACAATCCATCACACCAACACCAGGCCAGAAGACCTGAGGCGCTGGTGTTTCTGGTATTTTTCATGGTCGTACCCTGTGTGGTGGACTTCTGGTGCAGGATGGTGATGAGTTTGCTCCTCATGTCCTGGTCTCCGGCCAGTGTGAAGGTGTAGGACAGCAGGGCGGTGGTGTACAGGTTGTCCAGCTGGCCGGCTACTGCTGCCTTCAGACAGCTCAGGGCGTTCTGTACCACGGGGTCCTGATGCAGACCAGGCAAATGCAAACATTAGATTGTGTTCAGGAGCCAAGTGTCACAACAGATACAGCTAATCAAGTTGTGTGACTTTGAAAAATTAAGAAGTTGTTTAGCAAGCTACAGTGGCAATAACAAACACATGCTAACATTTCTAAAAGGCAGTTTAAATGATTATATTTGCTTAGCATTGCTCATTGCTAATAGTGCTAACTCTAGCATTTCTCACAGATGAGAACAGAATTAATGTCTGTTTAAAAATGACTCCTCCGTTTCTTACAATTAAACAGAAATCAGATTGCACAAATGACTAAATTTCCCATTTCTTTCTTTCTGGATCTGTTTGGAGGACAGTGTCAAACTGGAGACTCAGTTCTCTTCACTTTGACCTCCTTCCTAAGATTAAAGCAGTGCTGGCGGTCCAAGAATTTAACATGAACTTTACTTTTCTGAGGCATTATTTTAAAATAATCAGCATCCAAAATGATGACTGATCAAGGCTGAAACGACTCACCGTGGCACCACCTTCCAGCTCCAGCATGGCGGCTGTGATGTAGGCTGTCAGGGACACGTCGTCACTCACTCCTCCCTGGTGGAAACACAGGGAAGAAGTAGAACAGTCAGAAAACACTTACAGCACAACCCCATACATTTTAGTTATTCTGCCCCACTAAACTGGTACATCTTAGACTGGTGTTCAGATTTTTATATGGTTTTCTGTTTTGTGTGTGTGTGTGTTTGTGTGCTTCTCCATCCCAAACATCTGCAGTCTTAACACACACCTCACAGGAACACAGCGTCCAAGACAATATTTAAAGGTTTTGAAATTAAAAACATAGGATTGACTAAATCTATTATTACTAAGTTTACATAAATCTTCTATGAACTGTTATTTGGACGGGATAAAGTCATGGGCTTTGCCAATGTATAGAAATAATTGTTGACAGTAGTACTCTTGTTGTCCGAATTAATGAGCCCCTCCAGCAGAAACCTATTACCTGTTATCATGTCCATCCAAACTATTTAATATGCTGTATGACACATTATCAGGATATTTCTGGTCAGCTAAATATGTATGATTATTATGCAGACTACAGAGGTGAGAATTTGTCACTAAGTTGAGCCTCTTAAGAAAAAAAGTGCAGAGATGACCTGTTAAAATTAAACTAATTGGGTACTCACAGTTGTCAAGGCTGAGTGCTGTTAGTCTGCTTCAGGAATTACTGTAGAGTCACTGAGACTGGCTAACAATGGATTTTTTGGATTTTTCCTCTGCTCTGTATGTGTGTGCTGCCTGCCTGCAGGCCATAGGCTTTCTCCGCTTAAATCAACAGCACTTGAAACTTGTTCTCAATAAAAATCTCTTCTTGCACTGAGCTAATTCTGTTCTTTTGTCATGCAGGAGAAATTTAGCTGTGTAGAACAGTTAACAACCACAAGCTGAAGATAGGAAGTCCAGAAAGTTTCTTTTAAAAACACTGATGCTCAAACTGATCATTACCTTCATGCCATTGTGGAAAAGTTTTCCAACAGATCTGATGCAACCGTCGGGCCGCTGGTGTTTCGACAGCCACCTCATGGCTTCTTTAATGTGCTGGAGCTGCACATAGATGTATGGTCTCGCACCGCCAAAGGACTTCATCACAAAGGCGGTCAGCCTAGGAGGTCACATACGCACATATACACAAAATACACACACTCACAGTTTGTAGAAAACAAATCCAACCATGTGAGCCTGTGTTGGTAACCCCAAAATGAACCCAGCTTCAGGACAATTACATAACGGCTGCTTGTCTCACACCAACTCAGAGTGCCTGGTCTGAGCTGCATCTACAACAACAGCCATATTCCTCCGAGCCACACTAGAATAAAGACAGCTGGAACAGACACAGAGACAACAAATGGCTTCTGGAGAGATGATATGCTTCTTAGGCCGTGTCCACACGTACACACAGGTACGAAAATCCCATCCACATAAACAGTGTTTTTTAAGAAAGTGCTCTGTCCATGTGAAAACACAATTTAAAGTGCTGTTAAGAGCACATTAAACCAACCCGTGATGACATAACCCTAAGTTGGCTAATCAATAACCTGATTGCTGGCTCCAGTAGGCTACCAACAATGGTGCTGAAAAAAGACAGGAAATCATTTGCATGGACTGACAGCAAAGTAGAGTTATTTCTTAATAGAATCCATGTGTAAACATGTACAAAGTCCTGTTCATCAAACTGGAAGCAGTCCTATTAGGGTAGGGCTCATCATTGCATCCAACTTCACAGACAAACATCACAAAAAACTGTTTTCCCGTCAACGCTGAACAACGCTGTATTTCTTCACTGAGGAAGGAGTTTTTAAAGGGTCCATCTTCACTTACCTCAAACTGTGCTTGCATATAACTGAAAGGCCAAAACACAGAAAAGCCTTAAAATATCTGAATACATCTGAACTAGACCCTGAAGGACCCAGTTAGACATATCTGATTACAATACACATATTGCATTACACTATGATGAGGATCAACTCCTCTCATCTTATTTTTAACAGTCTAAAAATATTAAAAGCTTCATTAGCTTGTCATTTTTATTTTGGCCACTTGTGGACAGCACAACAATCTATAAGCGCAACACTGACTTATTATTGCCTTACAGTGTTCATTGTGGTAGTAAGCAAACATCCAGCAGATGCAAACACACATCAGCATTTATTTGAAGCCATATTTGTGTCCACCAGAAGACTCTAAGTTGCTACGCGTTCTCTTTGTAGCTCTGGTTTGGTCTCCACCAGTTGGTAAGGATAATATCTTATTCTTCAGCTATTCATTGCTAGCTGTGTTTCTCTGCAGGTTGGTGCTGGGCAGCAAGCAGCATACAGTTGGTCTATTACAGCTGTTTTTTATAACAAACACTGAAATACTTCATGGGGATTAAGTCATTATGGTAGTCTAAGTGATAACATCCTATGGATTTGATAATATGAGTGATGCCTCTGATCTCACAAATGTTTGTTTTGTTATCTTCTTAGAAAAAAAATGTGGTTTCAAAGCTGCATCAATGATTTTTGTATACTTAGAACATAATAAAGAGCAATAACCTAAGCCAGATAGCAGTCTTGCTACACATCCAGCAGACACAGAGCAACATTAGCAGCCATTTAGACTTGTGCTTTTATCGTCATGATGAATTTACTAATGTCTAAAATTCATCCTTAAGCTTCAGCCTGTTTGGGCTCCACTGTTCTCACCAGCTACCTTCTAGCTTTGTCTGCAGGTTGGTGCTGGACAGGTAGAGTGCAGCAGTATGATCAGAATATTTTTGCTGCTTCCTGCTGCGTCTAAAAACAGGGTTGATGAGAGCGGAGTTTGTGGGCCATAAAACCAAAACAATGAGTTAAGAAGCTTAAAAGCTCTGTAGCAGTGAGGGGAACTGCAGAATTGGCTGATAATTCTATGTTGGTTTGTCTATTTGAGCAACTCCTTCCACATTACATGCAGTCCTCTGAGCCATTGTTTCATAGATCAAATATTTAACAGAGCAGCTTTAAAATGAAAATCAATACATCTGTTCAAACTTGGGTGAAAGTTCCAAAGTTCTACATGACTGCATTCAGTAAAAGTGATGTGTTATTTTTAGTGATTTGGACAGTTTCATCCAGTCTTCTGTTGGAATTGTAATGCAAGCGAACACTTGAGAGCCCTAGTTTCTGCTAACCACAAACACACACCCACACACACACTCACCAACTGCCAAACTGCCCAGCACCCTTTCAAAGCAGCAGAAGGTTTGTTAAATCCCCTGAGGCACTGTGCTTTAAGCCCATTAAATGAAAATATTAATATTTTCTGGCAGGTTCCTCATAAAGTAAATTATTAGGATGCTTGCTGGTGCCAAACACCAGAGAGGACACACTGTGTGTACGTGTGTGTGTGTGTGTGTGTCTACCTCCCACTGTGTCTGCGTGTCATCTTTGTTCTCTCGTCACATGAAGTGTGAGATTTGAGCTGAAAATATTTAGTTCAGCAGCAAAGCTCTAGATAAATGTTTTAAATGCTTTTATAACAGCTGATGCAACTGCAGTATAGCATGAGTTATATCATCATGAATGTATTCCTTGTAATTATGGTATTTATAGGTCATCAAAAATGTTGTTGACAGGTGTGTACATAAAGTGAACGACACAGTGGGGTGGGGGGTGGGTTTCTGGTTCTTCCTCAGGTTGCACAATACTTACACATCAAATTTTATTCGCATTCAGGCTTTTATCAAACTTAAATACAATAAATCAGTTCTTTTGTTGAACTAAAATAAATCAGTATTATATTTAAAAGAACTAACATGTAACAAATACATGACCACATGATTACAGCTGCCTCATATCAAATGACTTCTTATTCTACTGAGTGTTTCATTGACGTTACTGACCAGGTGTTTCCAGACTCGTCACTCTTTCCAAAGGCGCTGTAGGAGCCATCGTCGTGCTTGTAGGTGAGCTCCCTCTGATATCCTGCAACACACAGGCACAGGAACAACACCAGTAGATTGAGCAAATAGTGCTCCTTTCCCCCCCCATTGAGTACATTTAGATGTATTCATCTGCACAAAATACATCATATTCGAGGTCTGGTAAACGTGTGACCATCGTATTTTAAAACAGCAGCTTCTTTAAGCTTTAGTCTGGTTTGTCTCAGTCACCGTAAATTGTTGCAACTACCGGTACAAACCAGCTAAAGGCTATTACTCAAAATCAGCTACCATTGTACTCACAGATTGAACCTTGTTAGATGTAAGATCCCAGATGATGACCTTTACCAGTTGCAATATGCAGACTGTAGGAATCACACCCCCAACCTTCAGAATCAGGTAGTGCGGACAGGTTGATGGTTCACTTATACTCATCTTCTACACTCTGAACTAAAAAGTGTGGCACTGTTTGAAGATGATCGCAATGACTCTCCCCATTTATTGTCACTGAATACCCATGTGACGAATCTTTGATGTCTTGTAAGAGTGAATTTCCAAATCTATGTCCGTCTTTCACACATTTTTGTTTTGCGTGTCATGCTTTCAGCTGTTATTTCATCAGGCCAGACCCATCCTAAAAGGGACAGGAGCATATTAGAACAGATTGGAAAAAGTCCTAAAGGCTCACCGCTCTCCAGGAAACGTGTTGCCTTGTCCAGAATCTTCTGAGTCAGCTGACCCGTGCTTTTCAGGTAGTTGAGGATGTAGATGTTTGGGGCAAACAGCAGCATGTTCTGCTCTCCACAGCCGTATGGCATAGCCAGGAGCTTGTCTATGTTCTTCATGGCTCGGCCCATCAGGTCACCTGCAGAGGCAAAAAGGGGAAGATTCCACACTGCAACCATTTTCTACCTGGCAGGCTGAAGGTACATTCCACCAAGTCTCGATAGCAAGAGTCACATAAGTGACTTGAGGTTTCTCCATGTAGTTTGACTAACCCAGTACAGAGACCGATGCTCTGGCTGATCCGGCTACAAACATTTCAGGCATTAGAAGAGAGATTTTCTTCTCCACAGGCCCGTCTGGCAAAAACAGAAAGCACAAAAATTGTCACATATACAGAAGTTAGCTTCACGTCTCTTCTTCTCTGGTAGAAGTCCATAAAACACTGTCCTTCCATGGTTTCATATAACATTAGCAACACTGATGTTTTCTTACCAATCAACATATTTGGGATTGAGTCAGTGTTGATAATTTCCTTTGTACAGGTTACAAACTGTTAAATCTCCTTTTGTAACATTATTTTAGATCAGGTCCCCATCAAAGACTGATTAAGTTTAGAGTCACATTGTCTTGGTAATTTAGTGTTGCACAGTACTACAGTAAAAAAATGCAGCTCACAATTAGTTGTGTTGCTCAGTTCCAAAATAAACATAGTAAAATCATTAGAAATGAAATTGTCATTATCTACACATGGAAACAAAATGACACCTCGTTATTCTTTTTCTCCGGTGACATGCTGGATAATTACTCCAACCATCCATTTAACAATGACTACGTTATCTCCAATCTGACAAGCACAAATGCTCCTCAACAACAAGCGGCCCAGGAGACTCAGTCACACCGAACAACTGTGAGAATTTCAACCTCTGACCCTGACACAGGTCGGTGACAGCCACAGTTGTATTTATCAAGTGTCCTAGCTTTCACTCTGTTCTGAATGAGGGGCTCCAGATGGCCGTTCACCCTCTGGCTTTCAGATTTCAGACGCTGATATTCGGGTCATTTGCGAACACTCACCTGCAGGGCAGAGGAGAGCGTTGTGACTGACCATTTGTGGCGTTCCCTCAGCCTTGAGGAGAGAGGCAAAAAACAATGCCGTTAGTGGATGTTCTCATCCCATAACATAACACAACTCTAACAAACTCGTCTAAAAGTGCTGCGTGTGACATAGGCCAAAATATCACTGTGAGACAGACTGGGTGACGTGTTCCGACATTACCACAAACACACACTTTAACTCTGCCACACACACACACACACACCATCCTGCTGCCTGAAATACTCACCAGAGCACCAACATCTAATTAATCCACAGGAGAAAATAGTCCCTCAAAAATGTAACATTTACTTCTGTTTACTCTTGTTTGATTTGTCTGACCAGTTGTTTCCAGCAGGAAGAGCTTGAGCCAGGCTGGTTAGTGTGTTTTAAAAGACCGCCTGACTGTTTTCTAAACTTTGTGCAAGCAGAGAGAATATAGAGGTTAGAACCTTATCCTCAACACAATCACTAACCAGCCAACCACTAGGAAATATGACACTGTTTTATCTGTAGCATTAAAGGACTTTTCGGTCCTTTGCAGGGAGTAGGACAAGCTGTCTTTACTATCAAAATGCCCTGTGTGTTTTATACAGGTCTCTTTTTTAAATGTCCATGCTCTGGCTACATTTCTGCTCACTGCCAGTATTCTTGATTGCTTTGCTTCTTGGTATATTCTTATCAGCAACTGTTGATCAGTGGAACAGGGTTAAAGAGGGACTATCTGCCTGTTCAAAGGTACAAATCTTTGATTCTACGTTTTGCACACTTCAGACTCTAAGAACATAAATAGCTACACTGCATATTATACAGCATGAACTGAACCAGCAGGTAGCTAGCCCAGATAGGGTAGAAAAAAATATCAGACATGTATAAACTCAAAATAAAGAGGAAAACTAAAAGGAACGGGTGTAATTTAACATTTTCAAGACTTAGAAATATCACTTTGTGTTCTGGTAAGTTTTAATTGGCACTTCTCACTTCATTTGACATCAATAATAATAAAATATAATCAGCTGAAAAATGTCAGTCTCTGAATCCCACACTTTTCCTGGGCCTTATTTGCTCCTGCCACGTGTTTACTCACTGTGGATTCTTTTTTCTGCAATATAAAGTCCTGCACATATATGGAAACAACACAAGTACTCATAAGTACAGAGAGCTCAAAAATGTCTTTTATTCAGTGTAACAAAGTTGTATTACCATAAATCATAATCAGGAAAAACAAAAGTTGAATTTTTTGACTACTTATTTAACAAAAAATTTAAAGAGTGCCTTTTAAATTTGTCTGCAGGTTTTAGGGTCCAGAGTGTAAAAGAACAATCTGTACTGAAAATATTATGTTTGCAGAACCCCTGACGGGTGTTTTAAGTCCATCTCAGTACAATCTGCAGTGTCTGGCTGATTGTCTGACAGCTACTGACCTCCACCAGCAGAGTGCGGATCACAGTGTCGATTCGGCCCATGTCGGGGACGGTAGCCACCTCATTGCCACACAGTGTGTCAGTCTTCAGGGCCTCAGCGCTGACCTTCACATTCAGCTTACCTGTGAGCACATATACACAGTCTCATTGTGAAAGTGGGGCTGTATTGATTACCGCGTCCTTCTCCTGTCATACTGTCACATTTTGTGTACGGAGGCAAAACCGCTTCCCATCTGCTTTTCAATCCAACTCATTATCCTCCCTCCTGTCTGTGTTTTCCTTCCTCCCCCTGTTTCCCATCTTATTCACCCTCATTAATCCCTATTTGTTGCCTTATTATACCGTCTCTCCCCCATACGGCTCTATCTTCCACCCCCTCCCTTCCTTCCTTCACAGCCCACAATCCTTCACACGGAGGACAAGTACAGATCACCCCCCGAGGGAGAGGTTTCTGAGTGTTTCGTCAGAGATACTACCTGACTTGTTAGTACAAGTGATTGTCAGCATTCCTCTAAGGGGGAGTTAGAGGAGCGCAATTTGACATTCATCAGAGCCTCGTCTCCATCCCTGCTGATGGAGGCTGATAGAAATCCTCTGCTTTCAGGCCAGGCAGCGTTACAACAACAGCCGCCTGTCTTTGCTTCCAGCAGTGTCGACGCAACAGCTGTCAGTGCCCTTAATAAGGATTAATTAGCTTGTTCTGTCTCATGTTTCACTGAAAGTGTAAGATGGAATTAGAGGCAACAAACAACATCAGTATTTCATTTTAAAGACATGAGAACTACATTATATTAATGGTGATATTATAACAGTCAAATGACAGAATTCTCTGTATTAATGAGGAGCCGGAGAGCAAAGCTGTGACCGGTTTATACTATGAGACTAAACTAAAGCCAAAAGTTAAGAAAAAACTCTAAAACATTTGACTTGTTCTGTTCAGTGATTTCCTGTGATTTGTCTCAGTTTGAACAGCCTCTAAAAGAGCATTAATAAAGACATTAAAAGGGTCATACCACTGTTTTGCATGTGTACATTTTAGATTACTGCTGAGAGTTTTCCAAGGCACACCACAGTGTAAATGAATGCTTCACATTTTTAAAGTAACCAATCACGGTCCCTAGTTTCACAAAAATAGCCATTTTTTAATCTAAAAGATGTCACAAAATCGTGATAAATCTTTCATAAACATGATGCATTTTAGGACCCAGCAGTTACATATTTAAACTGATTGTTTTGACTGACAGATCATCAGAAGATATTTAGCTTTCCATCACAAGAAAAACTGAAAATATTTTACATGAAAGAAAATAAAACCTGAAACTTCTTGGCATTCCATTTTTTAAAACTGACCATGAAATATCAGAATTGTTGTTGGTTTATTTTCCTTCCACAGCCTAATCAATACATCGACAAACCGTTTCAGCTCTACGTAACGGGGATTGTTATACTGGTTTCTATTTTTGACTGAGTTACATTAGCACTTCTACTTTGAGGTTCTGCTTTCAGTCCCTTTTAATGATTTATTATTAAGTTTATGAGGGATTTCTTTAAAAATCTAAATTCAATCCACAGCCATAAAAAAGGTGATAAGATTTTGACAGGGAACAAGGCTGAGTCAGGACTTTAGA
Source organism: Dascyllus trimaculatus (assembly GCA_024666655.1). Taxonomy (NCBI): domain Eukaryota; kingdom Metazoa; phylum Chordata; class Actinopteri; family Pomacentridae; genus Dascyllus; species Dascyllus trimaculatus. The sequence goes on along the minus strand of CM045453.1, from coordinate 5,103,725 downwards.
AGTGCAGAAGTTGGAACGCTAGGCAGCCTCTCCCACCCACATAATAAGAGAGACAAAAACTAATAATGCCTCATATATATGTATATATATCCCCACTTAAACACTTCTGGCCATATTTAAAATGTGAATATCCACAAATTCCAAGAAAAAAATCATGCTTGTCTATGATTATGTATACATTGTTCACATTGTTCAGCCTTGTTTGTTATTTTCAGTGGTGAAAAATAAATTTGGATTCTTAACTAAAGCAAGTAATCCAAACAATGACAGTGTAAGTCACTGCATTGCACGGCTCTTGCAAAATCTACTAGTGGATAGCTTTATCTATTTTAATGCAAAAGTGTATGTGGACATTACTTGTAAATGTGCATAAATAACAATATTTTCTGTTCTTTGTAACAAATGATCTGTTTTGAAGTCTGAATACGTCGACTGGCCAGAGTAGTGAAAAGAGTTTGTTTTGTAAAATGGCTTTCAGTAATGTTAAGTCTGTGTTACAGCAAAATATTTTAATACACTGTTGCCTTTAAAAATATTCTTGCTCACCTGTCTGGTCCAAAAAAAAAAAAAACATATCATGAGCAATGAAGGAACTTCCACTAAGAGTGAAAGTTCTGTGTCATTTCAGAGGGGAGTAACGCTGACCGGATGTATGATGTGCGATAAAATATTTGTAAATGAACATCATTTCTGATGAGGTGTATGTTAATACCGAGGGCAGTTGGGGTTACAATCCATGAGAAGGTCCTGCTCTCTTCGGCACACAGACATATAGTGTAGTGGCAGCCATCACAGTTTCTGAAGGTGTATTGGTCCGAATCAGCCAAAGTTACCTCCACCTGCAGACAGAAACAAATCACACTCAGAAATGCTAATATATGAAATATGATATGCTAAACGCTCTGTCCACGAGACAGAGCAGCAGTTAAAAGTGTAGACACGTCTTCTTTGAGGGTTTCTCTTCGTTTTTACTATTTTCTATACTGTGACTAACTATTGACTATTGACTAACAATATCAGAACTATAAAACAAAACAATATAATTCTGCATTAAGCAATGAAGTGTTGGCATACAGGAAACAGTCTTATTCAATTGTATATTATCTGAACTGCTGAACTAAGTTAAGAGGAACAACAGTTTCTCTTTGTCTCTCTTAGACTGTCATGATGGACTGTTCCAAGCTCCATGGAGGAAGAAGAAAAGAACCACAAGGAATAAACATTAGATTAGTGAAAATCTGGTCTGATGAGTCTACATGTGAGATTTTTGTCTTTGTGAAGCATTATTCAGAATTTAAGGCAGTACTTAATCAGCATGGCTACCGCAACATGTGGCGGTGTGACACCATCCCATTTGGTTTGCACTTAGCGGAACCTTTGGCTTTGGAGCCAAAAACACAGCCCTAGGTTATGCAAGCAGAGTGGAGTGGAGTGCTGCATCAGATGACCAAGCTGTCACAATCAATCATCTAAAATCAACTGAGATGGTCTGGAATCAGTTAGACCCAAGCAGCATTCGCTGAGGCTGAGAAATGAAGGAAACATTTAAGTGCCAAAATCTGAAGTTCATTAAATGGTCACTTGAGGCTGGCGAGTCAATCCCATAGACCCTTATGTTAAAAATGCCCAACTTTACAGCTGAAATAACCATGTTCACAGTCTGGCGCAACAAACTGTTAAGGTCTCCATATCTAATTTCCCCACTAATGACAACTCTCCAGGAGGAACATTTCTACATATTTTGGCTGCTTAAATTGTATTAAGGCTTAAAGTTTTGCACAATTAAGGGCATGGTTGTTTTGAGTGGCAGGTCGGTACCATCATAGGACAATGTATGGCCCAGGGACATTCACATTAGCATGGCCCACCTCAGCTTTACTCCTTCTCTTTGCTCCTTTTTGGATTAGTCAAGAATTAGGAGAAGTCAAAGACAGCCAATATGGCGATGGCTAAAGCCACCACACTAAGCTTCAAAGACCAGTCTTCTGGATATCTGGAGGTATATCACAGAGGGTTTGTCCATCTTTACATACAGTCTACAGTTGGATTGCAGAGTGAAGGGAGAGCAGTGGGCTTGTGCTCAGCATATGTGGGAAGTCCTTTAAGATTGTTGGACGAGCTCCAGGTGACAACCTCATGATGCTGGTTGAGAGAATGACTAGTGTACAAAGCTGCTACATATTTTTAATAAGTTTTTGAACATAGTTTGCTTTTCTTACTCTTTTTATGCTTGTTACAGAGTTCCATATGTACTATTTCCAAGTTTTTATGACTTCAGTAATGTTCTATAATATCGAAACAATAAAAAAGAAAAACCCTTGCATGAGTAGGCGTGTCCAAAAAAAAAAGTCCCACATTTCAGTGTACTGTTTTGTGTTCTGTTGTGAATCCATTTTGAAAAAAATGCATGCGTAAGACCATGCACATTTACCATAATGCATTTGGAGAGATAATTGAAGACGGTGGCTTTGAGTGTAAACACCTCCCCTCGGATGACAGAATAGGGCAAGGTGAGACTGACAAAGAAGGGCTGGAAGACAGTGAGTCCTGTGTTGGGCGACACACCGAAGCCCACAGAGGAGACACAGAACGCTCCAGCTTCCCACTTAGTGATGGTGTCAGGCACCGTCTTCTCCACATTCACTGCCCCACTGTCTCTGTAAACCAGACAAACGATAGTAAAATGAAAAACAAACTGCATTAACACATGATGAGACATTGTTTGGCCTTGGGGTGTGGCACATAATCAAAAGCTCCATTTTCTGCTCAGTAGTTATTATTCTAATGTGCCCATTATTCTTCAGTACTTGCTAATAGATCTGGCTAATTTAGTTCATTGGAATCCATGACCAAACTGCACATACCTCTAGCAGGGATCAAAAACTGCTTCTTCAGTGGTGGACAGGTAAATAACTTCTGACAACACTGTTACAAAGATCCGCAATGGAAGAGGGAACCAGTTAGCAGTCCCAACAGCTACAAAGTTTGTCAAAGTGTCCTCAGAAGCATCACTGCAGAAGTAGTGGACGTGATCTAACCTGTTCCTGTAAGATCTGACTTAATGAAATATATACCAGAATTTCCTTTCTCTGGTTGCAGAGACACAACCATGTTCAACTGCAGGCTGGCACCGGAAAAAAGTCAATAGTCTCACTGTGGTCAGTAGCATCAAACCATAAATTCATCAACTAAATTTCATGCCAATGTGTCCAGTAGATGCTGACATATTTCACAGGATGAGCAGGAACGCTAACCTGCTAATGCTGTTGGAAGCCAGTTTATCATCATGTTGCTATGATTTGATTCTTCTGGTACAATTGTAAAAGTCAGATATCACTTCTGTTACTACAATTCCTTTTCTAGCCACCACAAAAATACATTATCTAATCTAACAGTTAGTTTGATCTTTCAGTCTAGTGTCACTGACAGACTGACCTCTTAAAAAAGAAAATCGTAAACCTAATAATGGCACAAAAGAAACGTTGCAGGTGGTCATTACATTCATCCTATGAGGAACATGAATATCTAAAACATCTCGATGTCTATTAGATTGCAATGACATTTTGTACAACTGTTGTACTGACAGACAACCATTGCTCACATGGCTATAAACAGATCAATATACATTACATTAACATTACTAACATTTAAAAGGTCCTGAAAACTTCCTCTCTCAATAGGCTTCTGCTATGAGTGATGGTGTCCTACATGAACAGTTTTCTGCTAAAATGGTTTTGGTGATTGCAGATGTCTGTATTATAATCAGGCTGTCAGACTGTTGGACAAAACAAGCAATCTGAAGACGTCACCTTTGTCTCTGGAAAATTATAATGAGTGAGAATGAACCATTATCTAACATTTTATAGCCTAAATAATGGTTCAAACTCAACATTCTTGCTAACACAGACTCTTTGACTGTACAAAATGCACAAATGCCTGAAAAAAACATTGCTTTGATCCTTTTCTTATGACATATTATTACCCCACAGTAACTAGGTCCCAGATCCAGGTCTCAGGAAAGAATGTTCTGACGGTCTTCTTTTCCTCCTCCTCTTTCTCTCTCAGTGCGCCACCAGAGTTCTGTGGCATCATGTTGAAGGCCAAGGGAACAGGAGAGTCTAGGACATCTAGGAACACATGGATAAAAACTACATCAGTACACAACTATACTTACCCAACAGAAACCAGCTCCCAGATCCAGGTCTCAGGGAAGTATGTTCTAATAGTCTCCTTGGTGTTTCCAGGAAGAGCTTGACCAGGAAGACCACCAGCACCAGCACCAGCAGCACCTAGCATTTCAGCATCATCACCACTGATCTCATCTTCTGCAAATCATATGCTTACACAGTAAAGTGAATGGTATAATAGTAGTTCCTTTTTCTGAGTTATCACTGACCATATACTCAACAGACAACACCAGTGGCCAATTATAAAACATACCAGCATCAAATAAGAAATACTCATAGGTCCTTTCAAGGCAGTCGTAAGGTTTTTTCACGTCAGAGTTCGTCACGATTTTGATTCCAACTTCCTAGAAGTGGAGAGAGAAAGAAATAGAGATTGAAGCCATACGCTGTATAGAATTAAATTCTTTCTAATGACACAGAATGACACTGAGGACAATTCTTCAACACAAGTACTCCGCTGTAAATAAAAATCTAACTGATAGAGAGATATAGAACGATAGAGAAAGAGAGATAGAGATTGAAAGGAGAGGGACAGACACGGTGAAAGACTGAGATACAGTCCCTTTTTCTGAGGTGAAGCAGAAAAAGGTATGTGGTCAGAGAAACAAAGTTTGGGTAGAGACATCCAAAGGTGGAGAGACAGATCCAAAGCAACAGGGAATAGAGAAACTTGGTCATAGCAATGACAGAGAGAGAGCAGATCAGCTGGTGAAGTTTAAAATAGATGGACAGAAAAAGAGGCAGAGATGATAACAATGTATGCATATTCTTGTCTAAATTTACAATATAGCACAAATTATTGTCATTATTACTGCCAATATCTACTAGACGTCAGAAAAAAGATTAATTCTCTACTTTAAAGATGCTGTAGACATCATTCTTCTGATCAGAATTTCCAAAGTACATGGAGCGTGCTACTCGACGAGGTGGCGGTGCGTCGAGCACAGTGTCCGGCGTAGGTGCTGTTGTTGGTTCTGGTGCTGGTGTGATTTCAATCTCTGGCTCTGGAACCGGCATGGGGAAGCAGGGATATGGCTCAAAGTCGTCCACCTCATAGGAGTAGCCTGACAGCCTCTGAACAGGCAGCTGGCTGTACACCTGCACAGAAACACTCCGGTAAATGAGCCGGGGCCAGACACCAGTCTGAATTATGAAGTCTACAATATGATGACATTAGTGTAAAAATCTAAACCTGCAGTGTCTACAGGATTCACCCAAATCTGAAGAGACAAGCTGGAATAAAAACTTTTTTTCTGTTTGATCTTAACTTCTCAAAATGCTGTTAAGTGGCTTTTCTTTACTTCTTTGAAAAAAAATGCTCAGACCACTTGTTTTCTTTACAAAGTCCACTCGGCAGATCTGACATTGATAATGCTGTTTACATTTTATCATGGTGGTTAAATAATTATAGGATCTTCTAAAAGACACTAAAAGGTCCTATATTTCTAAATCCACACTAAATGGCTGAAAAAAAATGTCACCATTGCATCATGCATAAGTTGTGTACCTTAGGTCAGAGATAATTTAAACTAAATCGCTCAGCAACAGAGATCTGTCAGGTAATGAGAGGAAGATCCATTCCTAACCGGCTTTGAATCAGCGAAAGAGCTGTTCATTTCCACCTTAAGAAAACACAGTGTGGCCAAACCAAAAACTGGTGGCAGAAAATGGTGGTAGAGTGGTCTAATATTTCCAGAGTTGCATATGTTCAGTTCCTCCGTCATAACTTAAATCCAGTGATAAAACAGGGTCTGTGGGCAGTGGGTACTGTAAAATCTGAGAAACTGACAACCTCAACAGATTATGATGTTTCTTGTACAGACTTTGATGTGTCAGTATTTAGTGGGAGTTTAATCTATCAGATATACATTTAACAAAAAAGCATATACTTCTAGGGAAAACCTAATTGTGACAGAGTTTTACATTGGATAAATTACTACCATGTCTACTTTTGCCATCTCTGAGTTCAACACAACACCAGTGCTAAAGGTTTGACACAGATGACTGTCGTCGTACATAGTCAACATTGATTTCCTGCTCAGTCTGCAGCAGGAGGACACTCTGGTCGATGGCTCTGACGGAACACATGGAGCCTGGGTGAGCCTGGAGGCTCAGTGTGGTCTTCTGTGCTGGAAGCTCCTGGAGAGACGAGAACTTCAAAGACACCTGCGCAGGAGACAGCAAGGTAGAGAGTCATTAGCTCGAGAGCAGATTAAATGAAATTTGATAACCTCATGTCCGGTTCCAATGTACAAGACACAGCTTTATTACATATCCAAGTTGTACAAAGTTGTACTCTTTTAATGTTGTAATGAGCTACCTTGTTGTTAAGGCAGAGCTGAATGGGGAAGTCCAGGCTGTCAGCCACAGCCTCTCCACTGGGCATCACAGTGTAGAATACCACCTGGGCAAATGGTGCCAGATCTGTCATCTGACTGAGTGGTACAGACAACTCTCCTTTGTTGACTGAGGCATGAAACACAGAGTGGCAAAGAAATGTGACATGTAGCAGCATGGCATTACTATCAGAACATAAAAACACCAGCAGTATTCTCTTGCTTTGCCAACATGTGCAAACAATAAAGTACTACGCTAGCCTGAAGTTGGCCTTGCAAATATGTAACTTGTGATTAGCTCAAACACTTGACAGAAGGCACAAAAGAGTAATAGTGGACTTAGTCCATCTTTCTGCTATTGTCAACACATCTCAGATAAGGTTAACATGACCAAAACATTGGCCCAATAATTCCAGTCTTTCCCAGTTGATCTGTGGCATTCAAGCAAACATCTTTTAAACAGTATTTTCTGGTATCATTGGGGAAAAAATTAATACTAACCCTTCACTATTTTGTAATTTAAGTGGTCTGAGGGAAAGCTACACTTCTGCACCTCCCTTATGCTTCAGAAACTCTAGCCTATGAGAGGCGGTGGCTCAGTGCGTTAGGTGGAGGACTTTGGGTGGGAAGACCAGAGTTTGAAGACTGGTTAAGACCACAATCAATTTTCACATGTGCTCGTGTGGTAAAAGGGGCTTATCACAGAGACAAGAGATGGAGGAGAACTGTTGTTGGTAGAATACAGTCAGTGTTCATTGTGGTCTTTTCATGGGACCCCTTGACAGTAAGAGAATTACAGAGCATTACCAGACTTGCTCTATAAGATTAGCATCCGTCTTCATTATTTAAATAATAGTTTTACCAGTTCCTGCTTTAACGGCTACTGGGACACGACCATGCAGCACAATTGCTCCTCTGGACAGCACCTATAAAGAAAAACAAGGCAGGCAGAGAAATTCATCCTTCTATTGTTTGAAGAATTCTAGGATACAGTTTTTATACACTTGTTGAAAATTTAACGCAGTTCTGTTAATCTCTTTTCTGCAAAGGACTTCACAGAGACTAAGTCAATGAAGGGGCTAAATTACTGTTTGATAGATGTTTAGGTAGGAGAGGTTTATGATCTAAGTGCATTAAAACAATTGTGGATGCTACAGACAGCAAGTCTCTGAGATATGACGTTTATCTATATTCAGTGAATACAAACCAACCATACTTTAAACAGATGTAGACGAGCAGATATATTTCCAAAAACATAAATACACTCTTCAGATGGGTGTTAAATGATTGATAGCATTTTAATAATACTAATACCACATACCAGGTAAAAGAAGTCGAGGACCTCCTGTCCCTTCTTCAGCTCGTCCCCCTGGATGATGTACCGAGCACGCACAGTTGCATCATTGTCACAGGAGAGCTTCCCGTTGACCTGCATGACCTTCAGAAAGCTACTGCTCTTGGAGTAGAATGGTGTGACGTGGTGGCGGGCCGACCTGTATTCTGGTTTCCGCAAATTATGCACATACGGATCATGATCCGTCGTGTTTTTAGAATTTGCCTGTTGATAAGACAAAGTCAAAGGTCAATTTTTAAGCTTAAATGTCAACCTCCACTTCTCAAACATGAGCTAACATTACACCAGCTCTTTTAACGTGAGTTTAATTCAATTTTGATGGTAAAACTGACCAATGCTGAACGGCTGGTAATGAAAGTCCTTAACAGAACTGAGTCTACTGAAACTAAAATGTCCCTGGGGACAGCAAATAGCTAGTGAAAGCAGTAACCTACCACCAGGTACACAGTGTCCTTCCAGAGGGAGGTGTCCAGAGAGAACAAAGCCACCCCTTTGCTGTCTGTGGTTAACATTAAGTTTTGTAAGTCGCCAGCAAAAAGGTACACTGGCTCATTGGAGACTGGTTTGTTGTCTGGACCGACCACTTTGATCTGAAAACAAGTCAGAAAGTAGAAGCAGGGTTTCAGGATGCATCAAGATGAAAAGTTCACCATTCTCCATCTCAAGAATGATTAGCCCCTCCAGCGCTTCAGTCCTGCTAAAAGGGTAAACTTTAAGGTACTGATCATCGAAGGTTTTCCTCCCTCTTCAAGAATGAAGATGCATCCTCTGGTTTACTTATTAGAAACCATCCACACACCATGGCTTTTCAGTCAGGTAGAAATTTTAAAGTGCTGGTTACATCAGAGGTAATGGCAAGAGTCTCCAAAAACCCAAGGACTCACTAAACTTATCTGAGCAATCCAGGTAAATCCAGGAATTAAAGTCTTCTTTATTTTCTACATAGATTAGTTTAGGTGACTAACCCAGAGGACCATAACGCTAGGGCTGAACTAATTAATGTCAAATACAGCAGCAAATTTGAAACTAACAACAAAAATCACAAAGGCTTCAATTTAGGATACACCGGCTGTGACTATTAAACATTGAGACGAGTGTTCTAATTCATTATTTAATTCAAGCAGACTGAAACTTTTAGGGGTTGTTAACATGCACATTATGATTTAACTGAATATAAGCACAGCATCATTAGTTAATAGCCACACTTTGTACATTTTGCAGTGCATCTGACCCAGGGTTTAAAGTATCATGTCAGTGGTTTTACAGGGTATGTCATGTGGCAATACTTCATCACATTTTTAAATCGAATATACAGTGAATGCTGAACTGGAGCTTGATTTATTTAAAAAAACAGAGGCAAAAATTCTGTTGTGTGCACTGCAGACTCATATGTAAAAACTCTATCAGCTGTTTAAATCTGTTTATTTGCTACAGAGCTGTTTTCATTCTACTAACTGGCTTCTTTTCCATGGCAATCATGTGTAAGGCTCAACTATTTCAGAGCTACCAGTCTGATGTCTCAGCAACCGTGCTAAGATGATGAAAACTGCTGGACATATAGCATTTTTACACCGTCTGAGAGACTCACTTAATATCTGAGAATGATGCAATTTTATATTGGTTTTATTTGATTTAATCAAATGTTAATGAAAAAAAAATAACACAGCAGCTCCTCCTCCCACTTCATAAAGTACTTAGAGCCTTACACAGTCAGAAACTGTAATTGTCCTTATAGTAATACTTAAATCTAACACTGCTGCCATACTTGCATATTTTCCACATTCCTTTTCACTGTTTCAGCTTTGAATGGAGCTCTTTCAGTTCCATCAGCTCATTGTATATTCTTTAGCAATGGTTTGATGCACCTCAGATGGCCATTTATCACAACAAACCTACTACTAATATTTGCATAAAGGCAGTCTTTATGCTAAAATGTATGTTACATTTTGAAAGAAAACTAGCTAGTGAATGAAGCAAGCACTTGTGTGCTAGCAGCTCTTATGAGCCTGTACTTTAACCTGTACAAAGTGGTGGTCTGAGCTACTTAGCCTGTCAGCAAGCCAACATGCCAACAGTGTTAACATGCTCATCTTTACCTGATATATTTACCAGGTTAGTTTAGTGAGCTAACATTTACTAATCAGCTCTATCAAATCAGTTTAGTAGATTTTACGGTACTTCACGGGCTAAATAAAAGTCACTTGTTGATGAATTGCATTGCATTGAATTCAGGGAACCGGTAAAATCATTAGGATTCATCCACTGGGCTCCATAGATATCTATACCAAATGCCTCAGCAACGGATCTGACAAACGCTGAGGTAATCTTCTAAAATCAAAAGGTCCCCCTCACAGTGGTACTAGAGAAAAAGTCAGAAGATCCCGATAGTTAGTATGATTCATCTTGTGGGCATAAATCGTTGATGTCGGTGAAAACCTTGCAGAAAAAACACTCATACTCTTTGTCCTGTTCTGACAGCAGACTGTAATCCAAACTGGTCATTAATGAGACTGATTACCTTCCCCTCGAACGGGATGCCAGGCTTGTATGCTGCAGGTACATCCTCAAAGGTGACAGTTCTGATGTGGCTGCTGAAGCTGCTCCTCCCATTGCCTTTAAGGATGACCCCTAGATAGACGTCAACATACAGGTCAAAACTCCTTAAAAAATACTAGCGCTGCTAATACAATGAATTGAATCTGGCTATCAGTCCGCCTACCTGTGCCATACTCCTCCATTTCTGCAGACACCTCAAAACTGTCAGCGTACATGGTCTTGTCGAGGGAAAATGCTGCCAGATTCACAGTTTGTGTAGCACATCCACTTTTATCCGTCTAGCAGACAATAAAAAATGAAAATTTCAAGAATTAAAAAAAAAAAAAAAATCATTGACAGAGGACTGTGATTACAGCAACTGACACTTTTACACTTTTCTTTCTGGAGTACTCACACTCAATTGGTACGTCTTGCAGATGTCATTTTCTGTGGTACGTGAATACCAGTACCTAATGGCACTTCTACAAAACACTGCCTTCACTGAACCAATAACTGGTTTCCCATAGGTGTATCTGTTGGAAATGGCACAAAAATGCAGAGACCGTTATTTTAGGAAATGATCAGATCATGTCAAGTGCAGATAACTCTGAGGACTGTTCTGTTTAAGTGGGATACTCACTTTCCACAAATCTTAAGTGTTGCCTCCTGATCCAGGATGGTTATCACACTGGGCAGCTGAACACTGACTTCAAACTTCGGCAAAACTAAAGCAAAAGAAACAGAAATAAAGTCTTACAGCTAAAAATTCACATAAATCAAACTCATTATTTTGATAAATGAGAGATATTTCTTGATTCTTTTTAAATCATGCACCCCACCGTATTCCTTGATGTCAAAGCTGTGAGATATTTGCTCTCCTTTGTCTGTCAAGGCGGTGATCATGTAGCTTCCTTGTACTGCCTCAGGAATCATGGGGTGTGAAAGATCAAGGATGCCACTAACAATGGCCTTGTCCAACCACTGGGCAATGCGATTTGAGTTGGGATCCTACATACAGTAAAGACAGATGCACGTTATTTAAGGTTGCTCCATTCTGCAGTATATTAAATGTGCTGTGTGTAGAATTGTCATTAGATTACCACATCTTCTAAATTACATTATTGGCTTAAATCTTTGTCCATGATTCCATCTACGTGTAACTTTCATTGGTTCATCTCAGTGACCCTGACCTGGATAGTACTGATGTCACAATGTGTGTTTTGGCACCATAAATATGATCTTTACACAAAGATTGGTACAAACCCATAAGTTTCTATTAAATAAATATTACATGTTCCAAGCTCTAAACATTTGTCCCTGTGTGAATTGATACTTCAACCCTTGGTTTTCTAAATTCATTTTGCAGTCAGAGGCTTATACAAATGTATCCTATTAAATCTGGTTTGGGGCAAATAGCTAACTACACTATATTGCCAAAAGTATTGGGACACCCCTCCAAATAACTGAATTCAGGTGTTTCGATCACTTCCATGGCCACAGATTGGGTTTGGGTTTGGCGGTTGCCAGGAAGATGGTACTTGCCTGACTGCACTGTGCCAAGTGTAAAGTTTGGTGGAGGGGGGATTATGGTGTGTGGTTGTTTTTCAGGGGTTGGGTTTGGCCCCTTAGTTCCAGCAAAAGAAACTCTTAATGCTTCAGCAGACCAAGACATTCTGGACAATTTCATGCTTCCAACTTTGTGGGAACAGTTTGGGGATGGCCTCTTCCTGTTCTTGGTGTGGAGGAACTTGACTGGCCTGCACAGAGTCCTGACCTCAACTGGATAGAACACCTTTGGGATGAATTAAAGCAGAGACTGAGAGCCAGGCCTTCTGGTCCAACATCAGTGCCTGACCTCACAAACGCGCTTCTGGAAGAATGATCAAAAATTCCCATAAACACACTCCTAAACCTTGTGGAAAGACTTCCCAGAAGAGTTGAGGCTGTTATAGGTGCAAAGGTTTGGCCAACTCCATATTAAACCCTACGGATTAAGAATGGGATGTCATTAAAGTTCATGTGTGTGTGAAGGCAGATGTCCCAATACTTTTGGCAATATAGTGTACATTATAAATAACCGTTTTGATGGTTACCTTATGTAGCTACAGAGGAGATACCATGGGTCAGAGGATATCAGCTGACAAGTGGCTTCTTTATATTTCCAAAAATAATAGGCAGAGTCTAATGCCTCCCTTATCCTCTGCGTCCATATCCAACAGCATGGGTCAGGAAGGTGAAGGTACAATAGAACTGTCCTCTGTAATGTTGAGGCTCTCTATTAATTGCTCACTAAGACAGACCTACTTTCAGCCACACTGGAAATGATAGACCTCCTGCATACCTTTCCACTCAGAAATGCATCATACTGTAGAGCCTAAAGCACTGTAACTGCTAATGTGCAATGCTGCCAGTTTGACTTGAGATGAGCACCTTTACTACATGTCATAATACGCTTCCTCTCTCTCCTCATTTCCTGACTACATCTACACTGTTGCTGGCAAATAAAAGGCAAAAATGCCAAATGAACCCTTTAAAAAGGAAAGCAGCTATTCAGCAGTTTTCAGGAAGTGTCTCATTTCTCTCTAATGCAGATGAATGGTTGCCATTTTAAATGTTTCTTACCTGGAGCGCCACTTCCTTGTACTGAAAAGAAGGAGACAACTGATTAGCTGCACATAGAATTTGCACAATATATAAGCACAATACATTATCTGTAAAGCTTTCTATAAATATATGGCCATGTGGAGGAAAAAAATCTGGTAAAGATTTCAAAGTGTTAGTATTTAACAGCATTTGTGTTATGTCAGGTTTAAATGACAACGTAACATAAAAGGAACAAGCGTCATAAAGAGATGACTGGTCGAGGATCAGTGTGTAGACTGTCATGTCTCAGCAACAATTTAGGACTCCATAATCACTTCATTTGACAAAGCCACTGTCTTACTAGACAAATATTGTTCAGTCTCAACCTGGCACTGACTTCAGTCTAGGGAATTTCATGTCTAAAAACATGCAAAACACACTAAATATTTTTATTCAATAAAGCCATAAAAATGACATTTTGGACTCAAGTATTTTGTTTCTACAGCTGATATAAAGAGTTGAAACCAGCAGATGCATAATGTGTGAGAGTCTTACAGTGAGGGATCAAAAATGTGATGTCTTCATTTTAACTGATGCAATTTACCACTTTCTAGCCAGCCACTTTCATGTGATATATTTGAATGGATTTTACGTTTAGTGCATGCAGTCATGTTTTCATCCTCTCATCACAAACGGAAAAGGCCTTGAGCTGGTATTGATTCAGATGTTTGGGTCAAATGCAGTGTGTGCCAAATGAACTCTGACAGCATGTTTATCACACTACTCCACACAGCGCTTCACACCCACGCTGTCTCCAAAATCAACAAACAGCCCTCCTTTCACCTCCCACTCCTCTGAACCAAAATAGACCTCGCTCTTCAGATTCACTGACTGCTTGCTGGAAATCACAGCAGATTAGAAAGTTCACTGGTTGAAATTACTACGCACGTCACACAATAAATATCACATGATTTTAACAGACAGAAAGAAGTAGATAAAACTTACCACTCGACTAACAGGTATGAAATTGGAATCGAGGGAGACGATCCGAAACTGGACTTTAAAGAAAAGAATGAAATAAGAAATCAGCATCAATGTAATCACAAAGTGTAGCACACAAAAGACCACACATAACGCTGCAAGGAAAGCATCAAACTGAGAATACAAATAGAGTAAGAAGCAACTGTATACACCACTTTCACATGTGTACATTATTTTTAAAATGCGGGAAATCTGCCAAATTTATTAAAGCACAAAGCAAAAAAGAAGGAGCAAAGTTTCTGGTGACGATAGATTTTATAAGATCAACAACAAAAGATGAAGGAGCGGCAGGGAACACTTCAGAAATAAGGTCTTAAAAAGACACTACAGCAATTTAGAGCTTTAAGACTAATAAGAAAGAGATTTTTTTTAAAAGTCGAAACAACAGAGGCAGAGGTCAAGGTACCTAGATCCATGTTTCTTGTATGGGTCTAATATCGGGAAAAACTGGATATTTCCCATAATGCAGTGCTACGTAATACCATTTTTGTTAGACTCTCTGTGCTTGGTAAACACCCTCACCCTTAAGACTCCACAGAAATCTCCTATTTTTGCATATTTGTCACACATTAATGTTTCAGATCATCAAAATAATTGTAATGCAAGACAAAGATACCCAAGAAAAGACTAAATGCAGCTTTTAGATGATTTTATTTTTAAAGATAAAATGCTGTCCAGCCCATCTTGCCCTACGTGAAAAAGTAATTGCCCCCTTTAGCTACCAATCTACCAAATGACCAAATTGATTTCGCAGTTGGGTTCAGTTTCATCAGCCACACTCACATATGATCACTGCCAGGCTTGTTGAATCTAAACATCACTAAATGGGACCTGTCTGGTATTGTGAAGTAGACAAAGGGTCTCCAAAAGCAGCACATGATGCCACGTTCTCAAGAGATTCAAGAACAGATGTTAAACAAAGTCACTGACATTCATCAGTCTGGAGGGTTACAAAGCCATTGCTGAGGCTCTGAGACTCCAGAGAACCACAGTGAGAGACTTTATCCACAAATGGAGGAACATGGAACAGTGGAGAACCTTCCCAGGAGTGGACCAACCACCAACATTTCTCCAATCTAATCCAGGAGGTCACAAAAGAACCCAGACGAATATCAAAAGATCTGCAGACCTCACTGGACTCAGTTAAGATTTGTCTACATGATTCCATAATAAAGAAGACATTAGGAGAAAATGGCATCCATGGAAGAGTTTCAAGGATCAAACCACTACTGACCAAAAAGAACAGAAAGGTTTGTCCTGCATTTGCAAAAAATATCTGGATGAGCCCCAAGACTTCTGGGATAACATCCTGTGGACTGATGAGTCAAAAGCAGAACTTGTTGGAAGACAAGGGTCTGTTATATCTGGTGTAAAGCTAATACTGCATTCCACCAGAAGAACCTCATACCAACAGTGAAACGTGATGGTGATCATGTGACCTGTGACCTGGATGACTTATCATCATTGATGGAGCCATGAATTCTGCTCTCTATCAGAAAATCCTCCTGGAGAATCTCTACCATCAGTTCATGACCTGAAGCTCAACACTAATGGTTTATGCAGCATGACAAAGACCCAAAGACCACAAGCAAGTCCACCTCTGAGTGGCTCAAGAAGAAGACAATTAAGGTTTTCGAGTGGCCGAGTCAAAGTCTAGACTTGAATTCAATTGAGAAACTGTGACACGGCCTTAAAAGGACAGTTTAAAAACCATCTAATGTGACCAAATTAAAACTATTCTGCACAGAGGAGTGGGACAAAATTCCTCCATGGGGATGTAAAAGACTGATCACAGGCTATGGCAAACGTTTAACTGCAGCTGTTGCTGGACCAACCAGTTATTACGACAGTGGTGATGTATTTCAGTAAATCTTTAATAAACCATTTCCATCATTTAAAAACTGCATTTTGAGTTCTGTTATTGGATATTAGACAGAAGGTTATCTCTGTCTAGTATCCAATAAAAATAAATTAGTGCTGTCAAAAATATCGCGTTATTAACGCGTTAACGCAAATACATTTTAACGGTGTCAATTTTTTTATCGCAAGATTAATGCGGGCGGGGGTGGGTGGGACGGGGGCATGGTTGGCGAGGTCGAGGGCGAGGTGTTCGCCGTCGGAGTCCGACGGGATCTCCTGCTGGTGGTGGTACAGCAGCAATATTCTCGCTCGCCTTTCTGTCTGCTCCTTTTCTGCGTCCCGAACCGCGTGCTGCTGATGCAGATGCTCCGCCAGGTGACGGCGGCCTGAGGTGCCGCATGATGATTGACCAGACCAAAGTTATCTGTGTGTGTTGACAGTATGAACTGAGTTCTCATCGTAGCACATCCAGTCTGTAATACCATTTGATGGCCAAACACAGCTGACGCAAATTCTCTGCCTCCTCCTCGAATTAAATGATAATTCAAGGGACATTTAGAATAGATAAAAAAAATGTGCGATTAATTTGCGATTAATCGCGAGTTAACTATGACATTCATGCGATTAATCGTGATTAAAAATTTTAATCGATTGACAGCACTAATATAAATATTAGTTTGATGACCTAGAACACTGAAGTGTGAGAAATATGCAAAAATAGAAGAGTTCTGTTTTTCAAATACTTTTTCTTGGCATTGTGTTTTCAGAGGCTGAGCAGTGCAAACATGTCAATTTTCATGTGCAACACTGGTTGTGGTGACCTTTTAATTAAAAATTGAAACTGCTGTTTCTAAATGTAAGGATGTCTCTTCTTGTCTGATGAAGATTAGGCTTTAGACTTCAACAGTTGAACAGAAGCCCTGTGTTGCAGCATAAAAGCTCAGACTGTGAAAGATGGAACACTTTCTCTTTTTCTCTTTGGTACCTTCTAAAGTTGCAAAGTATGTACTGTTGCATGTAGCATGCACACCACTGGGACATACTACTTTGTCATAACATTGTGCCTTAAGCTTTGACCACCTTGCTCAAATATCCATCACAGTCTGCGGTGTGAAATCTCCTGTCTGTGAATTCTCAGGCTTGTTACCTGAGTGAGACACTGTGACTTATTTTCTACTGTGCAGAAGATTTGGAGCCAGAATGGCCAGAAAGGTATGCTGCCTTGCATACCACAAAATGAGACTGGATTAAGCAGAGCATCCTGGTACTGTTACAGAAATGATATCATCTTAAACTTTTCATTCTAAGTTGCTGTATTTCTCCAAATGACGTGATCAGAGCAGATCAGTGTGTTCCAGGCAGGAAGCAACAACTGTTTGAAACTTTGTAGACAAGAACTGCTGAGCTACAGCATACCACCGATGAATTGCTTTATCTCAAGTTATGCCCTGATTCATGCTTGTACAAAATGATTTTCACACTCCTTCATTTTCAGTCACTTGCATAGACTAGTGTGCATTTGATTCCTTGCTGCAAGTAAAAACAATTGCTTTGACTTAAGAGATGACTCTGTGTGATGATTTGGAGCAGTTAGGACTTCTGTGAAGAATTTTACTAACAGGTACATTTGCCATACTATGTATGGGGTCATACTAAATCTTTTTCTGGCATATATTATGGTAGTATAGGAACTGGAACAAAGCCGTATTTGCATTATCGGAGGTGTAGGACCTAGTTTCTGGGGCCATGCTGATAAAAGGTAATAAATACTATCAGCTCTCTGCCTCTGTTGCATCATTTTCCAAAGTTCTTTTTTAAAAATTTTGCACCTTGAAACTCTTCTCTGGAATATCTATTAAATTAAGTGGAATGCAAAATGGGTGGAATCTCCTTCAGTTAATCCATAGAACAGTGGCTGAACTACTGTATAAAACTGACAGGTGTTGCAATTAGCGTTTCAAAAGTAAAACTAAAAAACTATGGTGCTTGTATATAATTGTAGTTGTAATAATTAAATACTATATTTAGTTAAATACTTAAATAAAATGGTATTTTCTGTTAACTTATTTTGACAAGGACTTAACTATAGCTTTGGAACTACAGTATGTCATAGTAGGTTGTAAAAATTCTGCAATAATATATTAGTATATTGGGGTTCATAACATTACATAGAAAAATAATATAAAAAGCAAAACAAAACAAAAATACACTTTCTATGCTCAGGATATTTTTTGAAGCAGATAAAAACAGCCTCTGCCAAGAACTGTTGAGGAATCACCATTCTTCTATGCACTGAAAATAGACATAATTCCTAAAGTTGTCAAGTAGCAGCTCAGCATTATGCAGATATAGTAAAGTAGTCCACAATTATGCAAGTACAGCTGAATTGGTAAGCAGTGCAGAGAGGACAATGTGTGCTAGATGAACAGCACAACTGCAGCAGAGTATTAGTCATCCTACCAGACAGAAGGAAGCTCCAACATCTCCAGACATCGTCCACAAGAGGACAGCAGCAGTTTTAATGGCTAGCACCTGAATTTATGACATTGGACACCTACCAGTCTGGCCGGGTTTGTAGATAGGTTTATCAGTCTGGACGACATGGATGAAGGCCGGAAGCTCGATGAGGACTTTGGTCTTCTTGCCCAGTGAGGCGTTCTCCCCCTGAATTGTGACATGAATGGTTGCCACAGTTCTCCTGGGCACTGTAGGGACCTGCAACACCAGCAAACACACATCCGTCAGAGAGGACTGGGAGATATTTGAATGTTCAGGATGGGAGAAAGGAAGAAAGAAAAGAGGGGATCACTTTTAAACTTCCTTCATGCAGAGGCACGATTGGTGCCTAGGTGTTGAGCAATTTTCTAAATCATCCTTCTTTGAAGTGTTTTTGCTGAAACATCAGTCCCCTAAAATGGTACAGAGCAACGGCTTGGAAGCAAATCCTTCTGAGCTCTGCTGATATTGAGCAACAACTGGCCTCTTCCACAAGGCTAATTATGAAATGTCGTCATCCTTGTATAGCATATGTTTTCACTTGCTAATGGAGTTGCTATTGCATAACAGGGGGCTGGAACCACTTCCAAACATTTCAAAGGGGTGTTTTTTTCAGATGTGTTGTGAGCCTTAGAGTAAGTGGTAGGGGGTGTTCTGTGGAGGAATGCAGGTAGATAGCAAGCCCCTGGCAGAAAGCAGTCTTTGTTTAGTTGCAGAAAGACAAATGCCAGACCAGTCTAGCAGCACAGCCAAACACTGGGGAACGAAGTGAAACTAAGTGCTATTGTCATACAGCTGATTGGGGTCGGCGGGTCGTTCCGCATCAATATGGAGCAAGACCCGAAGGTTGCATAACAGCGAGCAGCGGTGTGACAGAAACCAGAGCAGTAATTTAAAGAGACCCACTGGTGTTGACAGTCTCTGTCATGGCGCCGGCTGGATAATTAGGTATATAATTATGCCAAGATTTGTGCCATTACTTAAATGAGCAGTGAGGGGAAGAGGAGAGGAAAGTACATTATGCTTGGAAACCTCATGGATGCATTTAATCTCTACAAACATTAAAAGTTTAGTCCAGCTCTATTCTACCTCACTGCCACTGGGAAACTAGAAGTGAATACTAGAAAAAAAGATATACATTTATAACTGAAATATCATACATTTGTCTGCCACTTGTCAAACAGTATGTACATATGTTGAGTCTTACCTGGAAGTTCAAGCAGCGGTAAAAGTCCTGCTTTACAGGCTCCTCTAGGATGATGCTGTTGCCGAATTCCGTATTGAGGGTGATGTTCAGAGAGATGGGCTCCGTGGGGCCGTGGATCTGGGCGCATAATGTCTCCTGCTTGCCTGCTGTCACACGGGAGCTCACAGTCACAGCAAAAATACTGCAGGGACAAAAAGAAAGCAGAAAACACACTCATGTTGGAGAAGACTGTGAGGTACTACAGATCTGGACAAAAAAATAAAAGGAAATTAAGTGCAGCAGTAAAAAAAAAAAAACAGGCCAAATGGACTCCTTTAACATTTTAGCTTTTTGTAATTGTGACAATGATCGTATAATATTTACTTGAACCCAGTGGGTTAAATGACTTAAGGAAAACATATAACTGCAATTTTACTGACATATATTTCAATTTCACCCGATATAATTTTTAAAGTCAAGTTTCAGTTCAATATTCACTGTGCAATAAATTTAATCATGTGATGGAACATTATCACAGGAGATCCCATCAGAAGCCATTGCATGGTCATTGACACGACAGTTTAAACCCCGGGTCACATGCACAACATATATTCTAAACTGCACCCTTTACGATGTGCTAATCTTATCTTTTCAAATTGCAGTTTTGATCAAAACTCTAAAAACTGTCAAGCCCTCGTGCCCACTGATTAATCAGCCGCTGCCTCACCCATTAAAAACACTCTCCTGCTATCCCTCCCCATCATCCCCACTCCCACCCCAACTGGTCGAGGCAGATGACCGCCTTCCCTGAGCCTGGTTCTGTCAGAGGTTTATTTTCCCCCCTCCCTATCCTAAGGGGTTTTTTTTTCGGTTTCTTCCCATCATTGCTGACTGCTTGCTTGTAGGGAATCCAAAAGCAACTTTGGATGGTTGGGGTTTCTGTTTTCTGTTCTTCCTTACTATGTTAAGTGCTATGAGATGACGCTCGTTTTAAATATGTGCTATATAAATAAAACTGTATTGAACTGAACAGCAGGTCAAATGGTAATGTGAAATGTGCAGGCTGTGAAAATCCACAAAGAACACATTTAAACACTGCCTGTTTAGAACGTAACAGTAAACAAATACATTAAACAGCTAGCCCCAGTTCGCTTAGTCATGCGATACCTTTAGCATACATTCAGCTAAGAGGGCTAACCGCTAAGAGCTAACTTTTCTAAAAATGCGTGAATTTTCCGTGGTTGAAAAGTCCAGCAGGTCATTTACATTACAAATTCTAAATTCTGTGTGCACTAAATAATAAAAACAAAAGACTGTTAACCTGTTTCTCAAGATGCTACTGTCATTTTATGTCCATGTAACCAGCCATCGTCTTGTAAAACAGACTAATTGGGAAACTATTAAATACATTTAGCTAAGAAAGTGTAAAAAAAAAATCAATTAACGGATGGCTTTTTTTATTATTCACGTGGCTTATAGAGTTTTGAGGATTCTGACGCAGTGTTTTAAAACTGGTTAGCTCGGTCACCTGAATGTATGCCAATACATGGCAAACAAACTAGGGCTATTTAGCGGCTAATGCTAGCTGGTGAACATAGTCCAGCATTTAGTAGTTGAAGACCAAAGTATTTTTCCATGGAACTGGTTGATGCAAACAGTTAAAATGAGTTAATAGTGGACTTACATTCATCAAGTTGCCAGAAATGCGAGTCCCAATAAAGGCTATTGTTGTTCTCTGTCTGATGTGTAAAAAGCTAACACATGCTAGAACTGAAAACATGATGCGTTTACAGCTGGACTCTGCTGCCCCCAGGTGGCCAAAAAGATCAGTCTCTGCAGGTTCTAACTATAGACTGTGTTGTGTTGGGTTCTTTTGTAAATAAAGACTGCTGTTTGAGTACTCACGGAACCTCTTTATTGACTGGCTTCAACAACATAGCCGTTCTTCTAACTCGCTGCCCTGTATCCTTCTTGCAGCACTCAGACACATCTATGCACGGTCTGCCCCCTTGTGGTAACATATGTTATGTTCTGGATAACACCACATCCCCCTTACTGACGTTAGGTTGACCCTTCTTAGCTGTAAACACACAAAATACATGTAGAATATCAAATAGTCTCAGTTCACATTGGTCACCTAACTATATTGGGGCAAAGACAACTCATTTGCATTTTAACAACCTCGTGCCATTTTAGCTTTTCTTTTTAAATGATCATTCCATGAATTATGTAACATTTTTATGCAAAAGCATCCTTAAACTCAGCGTATCAAAAACATCAATGGATAACTTTTACAGATTTAGCCTTCTTGGCTTTATCACCTCTCTACCAGACCTAGTACGGACGACACCTGGTGTTTGTGGGGCTTTTGGCTCAGAAACAGTCTGTGCTGGAGTGTCCTTTTCATTAGACTGAGTCAGCTGCAGTTCAGTCTGAGTTTCTGGTATGGGCATAGGCATGAGATGACTGCGGTTCCTTCTGATTGTCCCTTGTGGTCCACTGACGACATAGGACCGTGGAGTTGGGTGGACAGATGTCACTGTGCCCTGTGCTTTTGCATCTGTAATCCAAACTGATTGTCCGGGTAACAGTTTGTCCAAATTTCTCGTTCTGTGTCTTTTGTTGAAACATTCTGCTTGTCTCATCCTTCTCTCCTTCTCCACGTGACGCATTCGCTGCAGATCCGGTACACATGGCTGCAAAGCCTCTGGAATTATTGGCAAGGTAGTCCGGAGTCTACGCCCCATGACAAGCTGTGCTGGGCTGTAGCCATTTGCCAGCGCTGTGGTCCTGTAAGCCAATAGTGCTCTGTATGGATCACTGGCCTTCTTGAGGAGATTTTTGACTGTTTGGACAGCTCTCTCCGCCTCGCCGTTGCTTTGGGGGTACCTGGGGCTGCTGGTCACATGTTCAAAACAGTAGTCATTTGCAAAGTCTTTCATTTCCTGACATGCAAATTGTGGGCCATTGTCGGTGATCAGTATCTCTGGTATTCCGTGACGTGCAAATATTGATTTCAAATGCACAATAACATCAGCAGAGCGAGTTGGGCAATCTCTATGTATCTGGAAAAGTAGTCTACTAGTAACAGATAGTTTTTATCTTTCAGCGTGAACAAATCAGCTCCCAACTTCTGCCATGGCCTTTCTGGTAGATCTGTTGGCCTTAAAGGTTCTCTTATATTGACTCTTTCCTGTATGCACTGTCTGCATTTGAGGACAAGTTCACTGATCTGGTTGCTTAAACCCGGCCACCACACTGCCTGACGGGCACGCTCTCTGCATTTAACCACGCCCTGGTGACCCTCGTGTATCTTGTCCAAAACTGCATTTCTCATGTTTGCAGGAATAACCAACCTTGTGCCTCTCAGCAGTAGTCCATCGTGTACACTCAAGACAGCTCTTTCAGGCCAGTAGTGCTTCACCGCCCCCTGTAGCTGGTTACGATCTGGCCAGCCTTCTGCACAGTACTTCATGACTTGAGAGCAGATGCTGTCAGACTGCAGCTGCTCTTGAAGATCTGCCAGGTATTTACTGCTAGCAGGGAGACCTTCTAGCACAGACTCAACATAAATGTTAGTGTCCTCCATAAGATCTGTGTCTGTGCGAATAACACTGTTTGTGAGCGGTAAGCATGACAGTGTGTCAGCTGTGGTGAGACTTTTGCCAGGGATGTGCTTTATTGCATATGAGTACCTCATTAGGCGCATGCGAAATCTCTGTATCCGTGGTGGAAACGCATCCAAAGCTTGCCCTCCCAGTAGACTCACTAGTGGCTTGTGGTCGGTTTCAAGTTCAAAGTGCAGACCAAGAATAAAGTCATTAAATCTGTCACACGCCCAGGTGAGAGCCAGCGCTTCTTTTTCCAGCTGTGCGTAGCGCTGCTCTGTAAGAGTCAATGATCGGGAAGCATAAGCGACTGGTGACCACACATCGCCCTCCTTCTGTAGCATGACTGCCCCCAGCCCGAATGAAGAGGCATCTGCAGAGATTTTCTGTGGTTTGTTTGGATCATAGAGCTGTAGTACGGGAGCAGAGGACAGTTCTTGTTTGAGGTTGTGAAATGCTTTTTGTTGGTCGTGCCCCTAGTACCACATGTTCTTGGTTGAAAGCAAATCTCTCAATGGCTTGTCCCTTTCTGAAAGATTTGGGATAAACTCTCCAAGCTGATTCACCATACCAAGAAAGCTCCCGAGCTCACTCACGTTGCTTGGCTCCTTCATGTCCTGCACAGCTTGGGTTTTGTCAGGATCAGGACTCATTCCTCCTGCAGAGACAATAAATCCAAGAAATTTGACCTGCCTTCTGCCAAACTCGCATTTTGCCATGTTTAATGTAACGCCAGCTTTCTCCGCCCGCTCCAGGACGGCGTGCAGTCTTTTGTCATGCTGATCCTTGGTGGATCCACAGACCAGGATATCGTCCATGTGACAGACGACTCCCTCGAGACCTGCTGTAACCTCCGTCACCATCGTGTTTTGGAAATGTTCTGGTGCACTGGAAATACCAAATGGCAAACGGTTGAAGTGATATCTACCAAATGGCGTAATGAAGGTGGTGAGGAGTGCTGACTCTTTAGACAGTGGTATTTGCCAAAAGCCCATATTTGCGTCGAGCTTTGAAAAGTACTGAGCACCTGTGAGCATGCCTAATGTTTGCTCCACAGAGGGGAGGATGTATCTTTCACGACACACCGACTCATTTAAAGGTGTCATGTCCACACAGATACGCACCTTTTCTTTGTCCTTTTTGGGAGCTACGACCATGCCACAGCACCAATCTGTTGGCTCTTCCACACGACTAATGACTCCCAACCTTTCCATCCTCTGCAGCTCTTCTTTGACTTTGCCCATGAGCGGCAGTGGCACACGCCTTGGCACTTTCAGTGAAAAGGGCTTCGCATCAGGTTTCAGTTTGATTGTGTATGGCTTCTGAACGAGCCCAAGTCCATCGTATAACTTGGGATACAGTTTTCTCACTGTCTCTTGGTCTATACTGTAAACTCTAGCAATTAGATTCAGTCTCACAGAAGCTGTTCTACTCCACACGTAGATTTCTGACTACATAGATTTTCTCTGTTGTGCTTCCGTCACTATATGCAATAGTCTCTGTGGTAGATCCTAACACCGGCAGTGCAGTTCCACCTGAACCATAGAGTGGTTTTTGTGCCCTCTCCAAATGTTCATTTTTGTTCTTGAAGGTTTCAAATGTTTGTTCAGGAATAGCTGTGACATCTGCTCCAGAATCTAGCTTGAAAGTCACTTTATGTCCTCTCACGTTTATGTCTGCCAGCCATGGTTCTTCTCCTGAGTCCACTTCACCCAGAAAAAGTCCATCTGCGTCATCAGCAACCTCATTCAGTTGGGTTGGACCTACAGACCCTACCATAGTGTCCACGTTTCCCACAGTTATGGCATTCTGCATTTTTGGCCGGGCACTGTACTGCTGCATGTGCTGGTGCTTTGCCACACTTGTAACACGTCTTACTGGTTTGTGTTGTCTGCTGAAGTTTTGGGGACTTGAACCGTTTCTGTTCTCTGCTTTTGAAGTCGCTGGGCTTGGCTTTTCTGACGTGAACCATATCCATAGCTGTCTTGCTAGCGCTAGCCTCACATCTGAGGTCAGTTTGCTGTCTTTTTATTTCTTCAGATTGTCTTGCCATGGTGATAGCTTTAGCCAGGGTAAGATCTTTGTCAAGCTGCATTCTTTCTGACAGTGACGAATCTTTCAGACCCACTACGAGCCTGTCTCTCAAGAGCTCATCATGAAGTGCACCGTACTCACAGTTTTCTGCTAGTGCATACAGCGCTGTTATGAACGAGTCCACCGGTTCTGATGGCTGTTGCACACTCTTGTTGAATTTTGCCCGTTCATAAATCACGTTCTTTCTTGGGACAAAATGTCCATCAAAAGCTGTTTTAACGGCATCGTATTGCTGGCGCTGCACACTCGTTAGCTCGAGCCCTCTTAGCACGTCGTCAGCCTCGTCTCCTATGCAATAAACCAGTGTGTTTACTTGATTTGCGTCTGAGGACTTATTCAGGTTACTTGCCAGTCTAAAACGCTCAAAACGTCCTATCCACTTGTCCCATTCTTGGGGTTTTGCAAAGTCGAAAGGTTCCGGCGGTTTTATGGTGAAGGTTGCCGCCGCCATCACTGGACCTGTCGGCACGGCTACGTCGGCTGCTGCTCCCGCTGTTGAAACTGCCGTCGCCTGTGCCTGGTCATTCATAGTCGCTAGCCGGATGCAAAGCTGACTTTTATCGCCTCAAAGCACACCAACTTCTGACACCATGTTGTGTTGGGTTCTTTTGTAAATAAAGACTGCTGTTTGAGTACTCACGGAACCTCTTTATTGACTGGCTTCAACAACATAGCCGTTCTTCTAACTCGCTGCCCCGTATCCTTCTTGCAGCACTCAGACACATCTGTGTACGGTCTGCCCCCTTGTGGTAACATATGTTATGTTCTGGATAACACCACAGACTGTATATGATTTAAATGTGGAAAGAGTGGCCGAGACAAATCATGTTTATCAGGGTAGCACAGTGCCTACTTAAGTTTATTTTTTCTGGCAAATTGCTGAAGGCTAACTGATCAATTTTTGGGTCATTCACTACTATTTGCATATGCAGGCAATACTACCATGTGGAGAGTGCATCAGAACTCACATTCACTAGGCTATAAAAAGCTTTTTAATAAACCCTCAATTTATTTGAAACCTGGAACTTAAGACTCATAAGATAATTACTATTTAAATTACATAAAATGAGTGCACATAAAACAATAGTGTCATCTTTGTGCTCAGAACATCCACCTAGCTGAGGCATTACAATGTGTCCATCCAGACTTTAGTTTCTTTCTTTTTGCGGCAGGTTCTGGGTTAGTTTTACATTATACAGCAGTTTGTACTCCTTATTTCCAGAACTCTTCAAAGCAGGCTTCATCCCAAGAATGTAAAGTCCGTACAAGAACTGAATCCACAGCTGAACCTAAATCAATTTTCTATTTCAAATTTATTTATATAGTGTAAATATACAACATATGAAGGGGAGGTGAACCTCCGACAGAACCAGGCTCAGATAGGGTGGCCATCTGCCTCGACCAGTTGGGGTGGAATGGGATAGCAGGAGAGGTTAGGGTGGGGATGCCGGGATAGAAATCACACACACTCTAATGGTGTGTGTCCACAGGATCCATCAATTTCTCGCTTTCCATTCATTGTCTACGTGAAATGCCCCGCTTCACATTCTGCTAGCGTCGCGGGGCGTTTTGAGTGATGAGGTAGCATGACGCCTGCGAACTGTCTGCAGCTATTTGCATAAAGTAGACCTGACTTCAGCTTCATGCAAATGAGGCAAGGGGAGCAGAGGTCTGACGCCTCACAAAACTTTCATAAAACGTCTAAACTAGCTGTTGTTGAACTAAATGAGGACAGATTCAACAACTGCACAGCTTATTTCTCAGTTCTCAAATGTTTTCAGAAATAGTTATTGCTAAACTGTTTTCATAATAAAAGAGAAAGTTTGCCAACGAGCCGCAATGTTAGTTTGACGCCTCTGCGGGACTGAAGCCAACATGGCTGTCATGTGACCATCTAGGCCCGGTAGTGACACACCCATCAAATGGGTGATGCTGGGAAGCAGCGTGTTGCTGCATGAGGAAAAACGCCCCTGTAGACACACACCATGATAAAATCATGTACAGGTTTTAATTTACATACAAAAACCTGATATTTCTGTCAGTTAGGGCTGGTCCGAATAACAATATCTGTGCTCCGGATATTCGGATCCAATAATCGGTGAATATTCGGTTCATGCCACGGTGTCTGCCAGGAGGGAGGGGGGCACAAGAGTTGGCAGGTCTGCGTACTACAACCACGGCGGCGTTCTAGAGCCTTAGCGGCGTACTAGAGACTTGGTGACGCTCGGCAGTACTCGGCAGCGTACTACAGCCTCAGCAATGCTCGGCAGAGTTCAGTGACGCTCGGCGGCGCCCGGCTGCGTACTGCAGCCTCAGCAACGCTCGGCAGCGTTCGGAGACGCTCAGCGGTGCCCGTCGGCTTGCACAACTATTCGAATATCAAAATTATTATCCGAGTACCACCACAACAAACGAATATTCGGATATTCGGGATCAGCCCTACTATCAATACACTTGTCATTGAAACAATTCAAAATTGTTGAATTTGCTACAAAATCTGTGTAAATATTTTGTGGTTGGTCAGAACTACCTGGTTGTATGTGACTGAATAAGGGATGGCAGTGCTGTTAAAATGCATCTGTACAGTAACAACAGCTGCAGAGAAATTGTTCCACAAAAATGTTTTGCCAGATAAAAAGTAGTTACAGGATGTAAATACAACTCTATGGTTGCGAGCATAGCTCTCTACTGGACTGCACCATATGTTGTGTGAGGTGGCTACAGCCCCCCCAGGACACCACTCAGCTCTGGCCCTGTGCAAAAAGGACCACTTGTGTAAACTCAAGTGAAATTTTGATGTATTTTTACTGTCCTTGGGTAAATTCTTCGTATACTACTTAAAAGAAAAAAAAATAACACTGCACACAAAAATCTAAGTTTCAAACATTACTTTAGATACTCTGAATGCAGTTTTATGATACTTCTGTTAGATTTTGAATGGAGACTGTATATTTGTAATGTACTGGATCACATCAGTGTAGTTCTTGTACCACAGAATGAGACAGAGGCAGTGTTAATAAAAATGTATTTTACACTGAAACTGCATTAAAGGACATCCTAGGCAGCCGTGTTCTCTAGATTCAACAAACCACTCTGCTGGGTTTTCTGTGTTGGACGCTGCTTGGCACACAGGGGCCTGCTATTGCCAATGAGAAATAAAGGACACATTTAATTGAGTTTTGGGTGGTGCTGCTGAGAATATTGATGCTGTTTTTGCCAGAGAGCAAGTTGCTCGATGATTAAAAGTCACTTGACTCTGATGCGAAACTATGAAAAGCATTCGAGTCGTGATGGCTACAGTTCAGACAGCACACAAAGACAACAAAACAAAGGTCGGGGCAGAAATCAATACGCAGGAACAGCAAGGATTTAACTTTAGAACAGAGAAGCAACAATTTCCCTGATAAAAAAAAAGCAAGACATCTGTTTGGCCTTCCAGCCTAAAGACAGCATCATGAAGAACATCTCTCACTTCTTCACTTCCTCCAGATCATTGTAGTAGATCTGAGGTTATTAATGAAATGGTGGTAAGTGGTAGCAGATGGACACACACCCACACACACACACACACACACACACACACACACACACTAGTGTTTCTTTACTGATTGCATAACAGTGTCCTGAGGCCAACCACTGGACTATGTGCCTCACCAGTGGGACGATGCATGTTTTGGTGATAACAACATCAACAGACATATATGCCACATCCTTTAATTCTTCATCACGTGCAGCTGACTCTCCTGCTAACACCAGCACGGTCATCCTGCCTGACGTCTGCAGACGTGACGCGCAAAACTTTGCAAACTTTTGCACACAGCATGAGACGCAGCGGTTCGTTTAAATCCAACACTATGTCAGCCGACTTACGTGTCATTGAGGTGGGCCGATGTCGCAGTTTGCAGCAGAGCTGATGCCAGCAGGACAGCAAACATTTGGAGGACAGGTGCCATGTCTGCAGAGCGGAGTCGAGCAGCGGGACGACACGAGCGGACCGGACTGCACCGAGGAGGAGGAGGAGGAGGACGCACTTCCAGCCAGCTACCCCCACTGTGGCCCGGACTCAGAGAGAGGCGATCAGGGACGTGCACTGCACAAAGTAGCTGTAACGGAGGAGGAGGTGGCTGTGGGTTGCTGTTTATAACACCGAACCACCGCCACCCCCTCCCCCTGAGTCACTCCCCCCAAGTTCGTTGGACCCTTGCAGCCTCCTCCCTATTCCCCACAGAGCAGCACTTCCCAAAAGTTGAATCACTGAGTCCTGCCTGCGGCCAGCAGTCCACTCCTCCAGTTTCTCCAGAATTTCAGCCCATGCAGCTGAGAGTGAGGGCTGGAGAAAGAGTGGGTGGGAAAGTGAAAATACAGGAGCCATTGTCTGATGGATACAAGAGAACTTCAGTATCGTTTAGCAACAGGCCTGACCACCACAGACAACTGGTACTATGCTGCTGAAATCATCAGAGATAACGCAGCTAAGTGTCTGCTGGGCCCTGTGTGGCTCCAAGGAGGCCCTCTGCAGTCTCCTGCAATTAGAGAAGGTGCACTAATGAAATCAATTTCTCAAAGCAGACATGTGCATTTCAGGACTAAAACCTATACGATGGATTGAATGGGGGGGGGGACTTTGGCTTAATGTAAGTGAGACTTAAAAAGGTTAAACATTACACTTCCAAAAGTTTATTTTTAAAAAGAGCTTTGAAAAATGATCAAATCTTATGCAGCCTTGGCAGAGGTATTCAATTCAATTCAGTTTAATTTTATTTGTATAGGGCATATTCACAACACAAGTCATCACATGGCGCTTTGTATCGCAGAAAGAACAGAAAACCCAACAATTCAAAGTTGCATTTGGATTCCCCACAAGCAAGCAGTCAGCAACAATGGAAAAGAACAAAAAAAAACAACCCTAGGATAGGAAAGGGGAGGGGGGACCTCCGACAGAACCAGGCTCAGGGTAGGCAGCCATCTGCCTTGACCGGTTGGGTTGGGAGTGGGGATGGGGCGGGAGGGGATAGCAGGGGAGGTATGCTGTTCTGGAAAAACACTGGGCGCAGGGGTGATGGCCCTATGAAAATCATCCACCCCCGTTAAAGTGACTCACCTAATTCAACACAGGCTCATCCAGTTGGTGCTAGAAGTCACACAGTGAAGTGGTGATCGTCTGAGTGCAGTGAATGTGTCTCAGTGAATGTACAACAAAGACACCTGTATGTGGAAATTCTGGTGCGACTGCATATAACTCCACCATGAAGACAATAGAACACTCTCAGTAACTCAGTAAAAAGGTAATTTAAGAGCAAGACAGGTACAAGATAGAAGAACATTTCTAAGTCAGTGAGTATCCCTTGGAGTAAAGTTACATCCATCATTGAGAAATAGAAGAAATATGGCACATGTGTAAATCTGCACAAAGCAGGCCATCCACACAGAAACGGACAAGAGAATAAATGACATTTAGATATGACAAAATGAAGTTGTTTCCACCCACAACAAGAAATTGGTTGGAATTGAGTGAATATTAGTGGAGATATCCATCCATCCATTATCTATACACCGCTTTTTCCTCACTAGGGTCGCAGGGGAGCTGGAGTCTATCCCAGCCGACTCAGGGCAAAGGCAGAGGACACCCTGGACAAGTCGCCAGCCTATCGCAGGGCTACACATAGAGACATACAACCAAGCACACTCACATTCACACCTACGGCCATTTTAGAATAATCAATTAACCTCAGTATGTTTTGGACTGTTGGAGGAAGCCGGAGAAGCCGGAGAAAACCCACGCATACAGGAGATCATGCAAACTCCTTAGTGGAGATATGAATTTTTGAAATGTAAAGATTTTTCTTTTATTGGAGTTTCATTATTTTAATGTATGTATTAAAAAAGTATTTGGAGTAGAGCTGTGGGGTTTTGAGTTTAGGTAGAAGTTTTTGCATGATCCATGACCTCAACTTGGAGGCCCTAGGTGAGTTGACATGGAATGACTCATAGGACTCTGAAAGTTTGAGTGTCCAGGCGTGCCAGGCTGATTGAAACCCACCCACACAGGCTTAATGCTGTAATTGTGACCAAAGGTGCATCTACTAGGTTCTGATTTGAAAGAGGTAACTATTATTACTTATTTACTTATTTTCCATTTTATGTTTTTAATGAATTGGCTCTACTTTGTGGAAATCCAGGATGAAAGAGTCTCTTTGATAACAGGGTTATTATGGGGGTTATGGGGTTATTTATTACTGAAAAGGAACATGTGGTCAGAAATGTTGAAGTCACATTATAATTAAATGCCAAAACCATTTCCACCACTGTTTTCCAATATTACTGTAATGCAAGTGACAGATAATCCATGCTGCAGTAGACTGAAAGTGGCCGAACTGTGACTGAAATGTTCAGAACAATAGAAATGAGCAAAACCTAAACGCTTCATGCGACTGAGTTGTGGAATTAAATTCACTGTTAATGCTGCAGTTCATCAGCATCACTGCCAGTGACAGAACATCACAGGAAAAAAATCAAATCCTGCTAACAGAGATAATAGAGCTACATGTGCTTGCTGTTTTGACACACTGTGAATGGTGCGTTTTACAGTTTTTCTCCATAGGTTTGGCTCATTTCTCGAAACTGAAATTACATTCTCAAAACTCTAAGATCATTTAGCAAAACAGTCTTACAGTTCAGCACAACACCATAGCTCACGTGCAAAAGCTCATATCTCTCCCAAAACCTTTCACTCATGCTTCAAAACTAAGTTTCTGTCTCATATAAATAGTCAGTGCCACCAAAAATGCAAGGATCCTTCTCAATTGTTTTGCCTCATTTCTTGAAACAGACCGGACGTTCTCAACACTCTTGGTGCTTTTGCCAAAATAACCTGGATGGTTCAGCACAACACCATGGTTCACCTGCAAAAGCTCATATCTCTCCCAAAACAGTTCACACGACTGGTCAAAACTAAATTCTGTTCTCATATGAACAGTCAGTGCCTCCAAAATGCATCGTCCCTTTGGCATTGTGTGAGCACTGCAAGTCAAAATGTTTAGATGTTTTGTCACTATGGCAGATGACCATTGAAATATCCCTCATGTCCACCTCTCAGTCTGAGCCCAGTCCTTCATTCACAATGGTTACTGTGCTAGTTTTTGTTTGTCCAGCTAACAGAATACAATTGTGTATACAACTGAAAAAATAGGATTTCAAGGTAAGAGTAGTCTCCAAGGTTTGTCATCACACATTTCACTCATACTGTCAAGGAAACTGTAACTTTTTACAGTTTTTCTCAGTTGTTTACACACAAATACTGGTACTTTAGACACAGTGACCACAACATGTAACTCATGCACCAACCCCCTGAACCAGTTCTGCTAAACTACAAGCACAATTCCTCCTTCACACTCACATTGCAGTTCTAAAACACACTTTCTGAAAACACTACAAACAGTTCTCTGCATTTGAAAATCTGTTGTTTTCTCAAAGAACACACTGTCATTCAAAATTCTAAAGTTAATTGTCCTGCTATGCGCACTGACTCATTTCATGGACAAACACCTGTCACACAGTTTTACAATTAGCAGTCAGAGCTTTAGCATAAAAGGGCAACAGGTGAGTTCTTCTGTTTTGGAGCAATGGTTGCCAACATTGGAAACAGAGCCAGAGGAGTGAGAGTAAGAGGAGTACTGTAACTGTAAACTGTAAATTCTTCTCTTGTTTGTATATTTGTGCACTGTATGTGCAGCTTTGTGTTGGTTGGGGTGTTCACTGTGTACATAGTTTTAGTGGGAAAAATAAAATATATTTGTTACTGTGCAATTATGTGTTCTGAGTAAAAATAACAATGGTCTAAAATATTTTACAACACACTCATGTATGTACTGTCTGTAGTGAGCATAACAGTGAACAAATGTTGTTTGAGAATGTAATTTCAGTTTCGAGAAATGAGCCAAGCCTATGGAGAAAAACTGTAAATCAAATACAAATTCCCATGCTAGCCAAGCTGGTCAGATTAGGCCTAATGTACACACACAATGCATTTAGGTGAGAAACTCAGTAACTAAAGACTATAAATATAAATGGTCTGCACCTGCGTTTTACAATGTGTTTCTCATTCACCCATTCACACACCAATGGCGACTGAGCTTCTATGTAAGGTGCCTGCCTGCCATTGGGAGCAACTTCAGGTTCAGTGTCTTGCCCAAGGACACTTCAGCATGCGGAGGGGCTGGGGATCGAACCGCCAACCTTGCAATCAGTGGACAACCCGCTCTACCACCTGAGCCACAGCCCCCCTATTCATTATTTGTGTACTAAACAGAGCAGCTTTACTATGGATCAAGTGCCAAAAAATGTTGAAAGCAGAAATCCAATAATGTAATTTGATAGTGTCTCTCTATTAGACCTTCTGAGACTGGTATTCATCCACATGGTTCAAACCACATGCCTCAACTTTGCAATTTGGGCTTTTTTGTTAAAAATCTGAGAAATAACACTGATGATGATGATGATGATGATGATGATGATGATGATGATGATGATAATGATGATGATGATGATGAATTGTGTGGAATTTGTGGAGTGGCCCTTTAACGTGGTTCTGTTTGAAGGTTATTAATAAGAAAACAATTCTGGAGTAACATCATCATCATCATCATCATCATCATCCCTCTACATTATGATCCTTAATGAGATGAAGAAGTCCTGCCTACAACTGGTCTCAACCAGTAACCAGCAGGAGGCGAGTCATGTAAACACATATGAAGGAATCTGACACGAGACGCTGATCATCAAGGGCAACTGCAGATGAGGCCCATCATCCTGTGAGACACAACAGAGGGTAAACATGAGGAGAATTCCTCCCAGGATATTAAAAATCCTCTCTGACATGCCACACTCCCTGTTTCATTCCTGTGTGAGGACAGGAAGCAGAATACAGATCAGCAGAGACGGTAATTTCCACAACATAGACACGGTGTGGTCTGACTTAGCCAGAAACATCCGAAACCTGCATGACAACACACAGGGCGAGTGTGTTGTAATGAGATTTTCATTCATTTCAGGTTTGTTGAGAGCCTGTTTGCCACTAGACTGGAGGCGACGTGGTGACAGTCTCCAAGATGTGTTTCCTCCAGCTCTTCTTTTATCTCCTTTTATCTTTTGTCTCCTCCTGCCTTTGATCTCCGCTGCTACGAAAATCAATCAAATGCAGAACTGAATGGAACAGAAATTATAACAAAGTATTTCTCTATTTGGAGACTGTGCAGCATTATTCTCATTCTGCTGTCACATTTATACAAAGTGCTTCACTCCCCGTTTTGTCCTGTTTAACTTCAGAGTGAGGTCACAGAAAATCCTCCAGACAGTTGAAGTGCATGAAACTGCAGTTGCTCCTATTTTGGAACAAAGGAAGATTCATGATTCAAGGTTAACACTCCGTCTGACCTGAGGGGGAAGTTGTTTGGGATGCGATGGAGTGTTTAAAGGTGTATAGCAGCAATTTAGAGAAAGGAGGCCGAGCAGTTGTGGCCTAATGGTGTTACTTGGATTCTGTCATCAGTGCAGTAAATGGTCTGCACTGATACAGCACCTTTCTACCTCAGCGGTACTCAAAGAACTTTACACTGTGTTTCACATTCATCCATTCACATACCAGTGGCAACAGACTTCCATGTAAGGTGTCTGCCTGCCATTGGGAGCAACTTTGGGTTCAGTCTCTTGCCCAAGGACTCTTCAGAATGCGGAGGGGCCGGATCGAACCGTCAACCTTGCAATCAGTGGACAACCTGCTCTACCACCTGAGCCACAGCCGCCCTGCAGTGGATTGTCATTATTCAAGACATTCAGATTCACACAGCGACAGGGCTGGATCCACCTTCTAGCAGGCCCTGGGGCAAAACTTTCTTGTTAGACCCCTATTGACCCCCACAGCACATTTCAGTTTCATGAATTCCCACACAACCAGAAACCAACCAGCATGCCACAGATGAAAGCATAACTTAGGCTACGTTCAGACTGCAGGCTAAAGTGACCTAAGTCAGATTTTTTTTGCCCCCTATATGACCTGTATCTGATCTTTTCATGACAGTCTGAACAACACAGATCTAATTTTTTAAAATGCGACCCAGGCCACTTGGATATGTGGTCCTAAGTCCAACAGGTATCTGATCTTTTGCCATGTGACTTCTGTCTGAACGGCCAAGTCGCATTTATCCAACCTACATATCACTGATACACGACTAACTGCATTCCAGTAGCCGGGAGAAGGAACAAAAACAACAACCATGGCAGATGATAATGTGGAGTCCAGTCAATGGAGGTTTGGAAGTTAATTAATATTTGTGGGGACAGCTCCATTCAGGACAAACTCAAGGGGTCTTATCGGAACCAGGCGGGGCATAAAAGGTCCTGGCTCCAATGCCAAAGAACAGTAAAGAGCCTCCAAGCCGAAAATAAGTAGGCTATAGACTCAAACAAACGAAGTGGCCGTGGATGTGTTGCCTGTCCACTTTATTATTGTATTATATTATATCATTATTATTATTTTTTTTATTAAATTTTATTATATTTTTATTACATTGTGCTTTTAGGAGGATATCACCCAACAGGCTATCATAAACCTACTCTGTCTTTCCTACAGAAACAAGCTCAAACTATTTTATTTGAGTGTAATATTAAAACATAAATAAATCCCATCAGCCTGTAAAAGTAAGTAGAGTTTAAATGTTACACGATCAGACCTGACTCAACTAGTTAAACAAGCAGATCTGACCATGTATGTGGGTGGAGCCGGTCCTACCCAATGTGGCGCCCTAGGCCGGATTTTTTATGGTGGCCCCCTCCATCAGTGATTTACATACGCTTAGAGAAGAAATCGAATAGCATTGTTTTGTAGTAATATTAATTGGGCATTGCTTTACATTTGAATCAGTGTGAGCTCTTCCATTTTAGAAGTTAATTGTAATAACTAGTTTTAATATAATTATATTGAAAATTCATTTTTTCCCGATTTTGTGGCGCCCCCTGGAGGCCACAGGGCCCTTAGCATTATATTGCCTAATGGGCGAGCCGGTTCTGCATGTGGGCAACTGGAAAATACAAGAGTGTCTTAGGGGAGCTGTTTTTTCAGTTGCTGTTGTTGTTTCAAAAATTAAATCTTGCATCACTGTAGCTCTTCAAAAGGCTGTGTGAAATAAATAAAGTGGTGCATAATAAACTTCTACAATGAAAACTCTAGTCACAGTAAGAAAGATGAAAGCATATCAGCAGTCAATGCTCAGTTTTTGCTTTTCATCTAAGACTCTGGCCGCCCACCTGAACACCACCTGAACCAGATAAATGTGAGGGATGCCTATGTGGTCTGAACCGTGTGGGGTCAGCGGTGGAGGCTGGAGGTAGCAGCACAAAGACCAAAGTGGGAGGAGTACAGATAAATGCTGAATTTTTAGCAGTTTTGCTGAAGGCAGCTATTCCTATTCAGGCCCCATGTTTTAAGAGACTCTGGTGATTTGAATAAAAAAGAACTTTCATCTGAAAATTGCACCATGCAAGTAAAATCTGAATTTAAAAGAAGAGGGGAAGAAGGTCATAAAACTAAATTTTGCTCAATGTCAAAATAAGGCACAACAGGGTCACAGCATGAGTTCATAAGGAAGAATTTAACGATGCAAATTCCCCTTTAAATCTGCATTTTAAAAAATGAGCAAAAACAAAAACACTGAAACTGTGCCTGCTTCGCTGCTGTTAATCCATCCTTAGATTTTTCAACTATGCTGCCCTGTCTTTGTAATTACTGCTTTGAGTGTTTCACTTCACTGGAAATTAAAAACACAAATGCTGGTAAACTGCATGCAGTGTGGCTGTAAACACTAGCTCGGCTTGAGAAGGCAGCACTCCTGGCCTCAGAGTAGTGTGTGTTCACAGCAGCAGGCAGGAGAGGGCAGCAGACATGCAGGCTGAGAGCTCACTGTTTGTTCCATGTCTCTCATCTCCAACCCAGGGAGGGGCTCATTAAATCTGGCTCCCCATCTCTGCCTGATGAATTCTTTATCAAAACAATATGTTCACCCTGTGCCCCTACAAAGATATCATATAAAAGTTCAATTAAGTGGGGCTTGATGATCTCAATGAGATGATCTTTTACAGCTAAAAGCTCCCTCTGCACGGCCCACTGGAGCCTTTCCAGAGCGATAGCACACACGGAAAAAACAGTGAAGGAACATCCACCAGTGAATAACAAAGGGAAGTCAGACGCTGCATGGGGATTTAGATGTTCAAAGGAGCAGCTTACGCCTCTGGGCCATGCAGGGCCCTCTTGAGTCAGAGAATGAAATCTGTTGTTTAACAAGCCTTTATTGGAATCCACACTTCTACCAAAATGTTGAAGATCAGGGACAAACAGAAACCCGCAGCGGCGATACATGAGCCAGCGATGAGCACAATCCCAGAGAATTTTTGTCAGTGAGGCCATACCAGCGCGTATGATTCCCATATTGGTATAACAAAATCCACGGGTTGTGTGCGTTTGTATGTGTGTGTGTGTACAAATCTGGAGCAGGGATAAGCTGAGCTTCAGGTGGTGGATATAACAGAGAGCCGGCTGCCTTTGGTTCCCTCCCTTCTCTTGGCTGTGTAGTTTCTAGAGGTTTATTAAGCACCAGCTTGGTTTGTCTCAAGAGTCCCATGGGTGCTCCAGAGACCCGGACACTGCCTCTGAGCTTTACTGTGCTTTGTGACTTAAGATTTAAAGGAAAACGTTACCTCAGATCTTCATAGTGTTGAATATCATCATTCTGTGACATCTGTATCATTTAATTCGTTTTGATGACATATTTGTTTTACTTTTAAAGTGTGCCCACTTTTGTTGTTAAGCTTGAATTGCTGGAGAATGATTTTTATCTTATCGTATCAAGTGACGTCTTTTGACAATTAAGGCATGACAGGATTCTACTGCCATGTTAGTCACTCTGTGAGGCTGGACTTAGCTAAATGCTAACAGTAACATGCTAACATACTCTCTTCATCCCCACTTCTCCTCAACCGGTCGAGGCAGATGGCGGCCTTCCCTGAACCTGGTTGTGTTGGAGGTTCTTTTGGTTCCTTCCCACTGTCACTGACTGTTCACTCAAAGGGAATCCAAAGTTCTCTTTGGACTGAGAGGTTCTCTGTTCAAAACTGTAAGGTCTTCACCTTAGTATAAGTGCTGTTATGTGACATATGTTGTGAATCGGAGCTATATAAACAAAACTGAATTGAAAAAAATAAATTGAATACTCAGTAACAGGGGCTTTTCCACTGCAGGAAGGTGTGAGGTAGCTTGAATGCTTGCTGCCCTCTAATCGGTCCTTTCAGCCTTTCTGTTTCCATTGCAGTGTCGGATTCAACAGTTCCAACCGCAGCATTAAGTCAGAGTACATCAAAACAACAGCAAGGAGTACTTACTGGACACAACACCAGCTTTATGAGCATGTAGGAAATAAAAAAATAGGTTTGTTATGTGTAGGCAATGTAGGCATCAGATGGAAGAAGAGGACATTAAGATGGCAGAAAAATGCTGCTGTTTGTCTTCTATGAGTTTAACTAATTACTACCAAGATCCGCACAGCAGTTTCTCAGGTTCACTCAGAAGTTCCTACTATGGAGTAGGTATTTTTCTCCTCTGAAAACGGCTCTGGTTCTTCTGTCAGACCGCAGACAAAGACCAGCAAGTTCCTGCACTGGAACTATAGAACCTCTTTCAGGGCAGTTTTCAGGGGAGAAAACAATATCTACTCCAGGGTTGGTCCCTCTGAGTGGCCCTGAAAAACTGCTGTGAGGATTTGGGCACTGAGTGGTTAAACTCTGAGATGGCGAACTCTGACTGGTTAAACTCAGATGAGAACAACTATCACCATTTTTCTGCCTTATAAATGTCCTCTTGGAGTAGCAGCCTCTCCTCTCAACAACATAACATTTACCATCTAGACTAACATAACACACCCTCCACTGTACCATCACAAGACTGGAGTTACATCCAGTAATTAGCATTTTGATGCACTCAGTGTTAAGTTTACAGTTGAAGCTGTTGGATCCCTTACCACAGTAAAAACAGTTCCTGTAAACACCACCTCATACCTGATCCAAGGGTTAGGGTTAGATCTGCAACAGCTGTTCTAAGTTATCGTTATTTTTAGCTCTCTAAAGGGCTTCACTGCTGGATGTGAGGGATGGCCAGACTTTAGTATGAGGTGGCCACCCACCCCTAGGCTCCACCCCTGAGCATGGCCCTAAACACAACGTACAACAGAGACTGATAGAAATGTGATTAGTGCTTCAAGTGTTTGGCCATAAACTAAGGTTTGGATCCAACCAGTAGTTGTAATGATACTTCACCTGAGACACAAGTGTGAATCTCAGTCTAAGGATCACCAGGGTCCATTATCACTGGAGTCCATAGATATATCTGCCTTGAAATGATGAAGAAGAAAACAGGTCACTGCATTAGAACAACTAGAAAAAATACCATAAATACTAGAAACAAGTTTATTTACATTTATAAACATGTTGAAATATTCTTACACCACCTGTCATCACATGTTCAGTCAGTTATGTTTCCAAAATACATTTCCCAGAATGCCTTCTGCCAGCTGTCAACGAAGGTGTATAAACTTGCTGTAAATTAGACAATGAAGAGTCGCCTGAGCAGCAATGCAGAAATATGACAATGTTTTTGAGAAACATTGTAACAATTCATGTTGCAATTCTTGTTTATTGTTGCAGCTGCTTGTTCCTGATTGGTGGGTTTGTCAGGGGTGATGACATGATCATCCATGGTGAAAGCCCAGTGGAGCAATGGCGTTAAAAACACTACAGTGATGCAAAGAGCTAACAGAGTATCATGGATCGCTGCTTTTTAGCAGAGGAGACTTTCATGGTTTCTTAGTTGCATGGGGGGTGGGGTCAGATTGTGTTTTTGATTTAATATCAGGACTTTAAGCTTGGATTGGGCTAATTTTCCTTTAAAAAAACTGCATGTCACACATAATTAGTTCAAGGACCATCTAAAAAATTGAAAATCCAATGAGTCCTTCTGTTGTTTTTTATTTTCTGTTTATTTATTGTGATCTATCATTTGTTTTGGGATTTAGAGGGTAAATCTGTAGAAAATATCCAGGCAACCTGTTTCCTACCAGCTAAACGAACCACAGTCCCTGACATGTTGTAATTCTATAACTGGTTTGGACTTTATTAGTGAATGTATATATCAAACAATTCATTTTCTCCAAGGACACAAACAATACAAAACAATGTTCAATGTCCCGCTGTTTCTGTTTACAATGGATTCTATTCATCACTTGAGAATAGCCGTGCCAGCGAGCAGTTTTCATGTGTTTATGTGTTAATGCTTGCTGATGTATGTGTTACTCAGGACACATGCTATACAGAAGCATTGCATTATGGTCAGACGGGGTTACTGCAAACTGAAAGCATCTGCCTTATTTAACTGCTACAAGCTCCATTTACACCTAGTATTAATATGAGATCTGGATACTTCCAAGCAATGCTGTTGCCTGGGGTCAACTTCTGGCTTGTCTTATCAAGCTAACACTGGGCTAAGATCTGATCACAGCACGAACCTGACTCCTTCAGATGCTGTCAAGGTAACTCATCAGGCACAGATCACAGTTTAATGCAAGCTAGAAATATGGTATAATACAGAAACAAACAACAAAGTGCTTCAGGATGGAATTTCTCGTTTGCCATAGCTGCATTGTTTAATGCAGATGATGTAACTGGGATTCCAGTTGCATCATAGGAAAGGTTTTGGTTGATAGAATACTTCATTTCTATAGAAGAATGTATCCATTATTTGTTATTTTACATTTAGTGTAAGGTACTATTAACCGCAGAATTAATCGAATCCCTTTCTTTTTAATAATTTTTTTAGGATTCCCTGAAAAAAGTCTGTTTTATCCTGTCAACACGTCCATATAGTGTTTTTTATATGCTGGAAGATAAATCATGGGTGAAATAAGCAGTCTTTGGTCTTTGCCATGGCTGATAGTTTCCACCTTAAAGCTGCAGTGACTGATGATGACAGTCCTAAAATCACAAATTCAGACTTCTCTTGTCACAAACCTAATTAACCAATCCTGTTAACTTACTGGGTGGGATTTTCTGTATCATAATTTTGAACTAATACGAATGAATTACTCCAATATTACATCTGTCATTTTGTAGTGTCGAGGTAGTTTTCCAGTGTTTGGACAGAGCTGTAGGTGAGCTGGTGTGCTGAGCTGCAGTGA
Organism: Dascyllus trimaculatus; assembly: GCA_024666655.1. Classification (NCBI taxonomy): domain Eukaryota; kingdom Metazoa; phylum Chordata; class Actinopteri; family Pomacentridae; genus Dascyllus; species Dascyllus trimaculatus. Next base: position 5,062,174 of record CM045453.1, on the reverse strand, counting down.
TTAGTACAGAGATTTATTTTCATGAAAAAAAAACCAACTCCTAGATATGGAACTTTGACACACACAGATGGCTAAATCAGTGACTGAAGAGGGAACTTAAACAACCTTTAGTATATTTACTGTGTTTATTTGGTACTAATGTGCCTTTAAAGCTACACGATGTCAAACAAACATATTAATCTGGTTTGGTTTTATTACAGAAACAATCTTACATACCCCATAGAGGGTGAAGCTATGAACTGAGAAATGCACGTTTTGTGAATAGAGTTTCGTATTATGATGTATTTGTTCCATCTTTTGTCTTCTTGTTGTCTTTAGCTGTGTGAATGATATGCGCTCCTGTTACTTGTGCACTCGTCTGCCTTGAATCATCCCTCGAGGCACGAATAAAGAATCCGGAGTTGACGTGCGTTGAGCACACTCTTTCTAACCCCAGTGTTGTGGCCCCCAGTGGGGTGAATCTCCTCCTGGTTAACCTCAGATTGACTCACACACCAACAGCAAACCTCCTTCTGTTGTTTCTCTCACCTGCATTCAGCGGAAAAAAAACAAACCAACCCCCGACTTTTTCACCGTGAGGCTGTGGCTCCTCAGCTACCACGGGGCTCCTGGTGGAGGTGCTGAGGGAGCAGGCAGAACATTGTTTGAACTACAGTAAAACACAGCTCCCTTCAGCTCCCAGATCAAAGGCAGAGGATTACCAACAGCCTGCTGTAATGAGACCACAATGACTTGAAATCACTGGGATGGCTTGGTACACTCTCCCCCAACCACAACATCGTTACGAGAGACTGCGGTGGAACACCCTGAGAAAGACAACAGTAATCTAGCAATGTGGGTTTCTCTGGATGTAAACTCATCTGCTCTGCTCGGTTCACCGTGTGTGATCCTGCTGCGGAAGCCGGTGACACAAGTCAGCGTTCCTGCTGCGGAAGAAATGCTGTGAATATCGACAGCGTTATTTAATGTCACAGCTTTTTGCTCCTCAGCTCACTATAACGCTGGTGGAAGGCCTGTCTGGGTCAATGAATGTCACTTATCCTTATGAGTTTATCATAATTCAATAGACAGTGTCAAACCCTGTGGTGCGTTCCTATCATCAGGCCAGGTTTGTCTGCATTTTGAATATCTAAAAGGCCAGAGCTTGTATTTCTGATGGCCCATGTACACTAATTATTGTTAGATTTGATCATGTAAAAAAATAAAAATAAAAAAGAAATCTTAAATCCAGCTCTCCCCTCACTCTGCAGTGCTCATTTATTTGAATTCAGTTTAAATACTGCATTTATATCCACTGTGTTTAGGGCAGAGCATCACTGTTCACTTCAACAATCATTTTAAAATAAAAGCACAATTAAACAGAGTCTATGAGCTGAAAACACAGGATGTGAATATATGTCATCTGTAGTAAAGTGATCTGACTTCATATTTCATGTGTATAAAATGACATCGAATGAGATTTCTGATTTGAATGCTTTGATTTCGTATTTGTCATTCTATTGCATCGCATATTGTTTGGATCCAATTAAATAATGGCCACAACACCACACTTCGGTGTCGTGGTACACAGCTGTAATCATACTGCTTTCTGCTTCTCCTTTGCAGACGTATTTTATATCATTGCAACTGTGTGTTACTGGATTGCCAGTCATGATCTGTTTATGCAGCAGCCTCCACGTATGGCTGCTTTCCGGAGGTTACACAAAACCCCGTGGTTTGATTTCTCCTTCATTGGACTGTTTCATCTCATTCATTCTTTGAGGCCTGAAGAGACAAAGACGAGCAGCAGCTCATGAAAAAAAGCAAAGATTCCGGAGAGGTCACATTATTTCATATACAGTAGATAGCAACCTTTATTTGTATTACTGCTTCTCCCAGTACGTTTCTGCTAAAATGTGTTTCTCAATCTGAAAAAATGAAATTATTTCTCTTCATTTGTACACAAGAGAAAAGCCGGTATGGGTTGTATTTTGAAGACATGTCACATTTCGATAAAGGAAGTCAAAAGGCCTTTAAAAATCATTTGTGGTGTTTCCTGCTTTTGTCTGCTTTCTTCCAAAAAAATCTACTTGCAATTTTTAATTCTACAAATTTATGAAATGAGCTGAGACGTAATAATGAAACAGATTTGCTGATGAGACCTACGGTAATCATCGTTTCATCATCTAAAGCGCGTTCATGGCCGTCATAATGGGTTAATTCATTCATGTTTATTCATGCTGCTTTTGTAATTTGCAGTTGTGAGCGGAAGCGCTAAAAAAATTAATTAAAGTTTCAAACTCACAGTAAACAAATATGGAAATTTACAGTGTGTCTGGCATTGTTTTGTCTCCTAACAAGCTCTTACAGTAACTGATAACATCACAGTGAGCGGTGATTAAAGCAGATGTGTGTATCATGGGGTTTGGATTAAATTGTCTACATTTGATATTCCTCCTCGCTCCCTGTGCGCCAGCATTATCGTCATCATCTCAGGGTCTAACGTGTTAATTTAGGTTCGTGTTTAAAGCAAATTAATTAATTTGCATTCGTGCTCTCTGTGTGTTTGGGCTGCTGTGTGAGTGTGAATCAGCGGCTCTGCAGTGCTGCTGTATGAACGCTGTAATTATGGCTGGGTTTTTGACGTTCCCTCGGTGCCTGGCTCCCCATCGCCGAGATGAGAGGAGAAAGTGACACGCTGCCTTGCATGTTCTCCTCAGGGAACACTTATCAAAACAATACACCAGCCATCATTCAAACACAGCCCTGCACACTTTGCCACTTTGAAGTCTCCCCGTCCTCTTGTTTTTTTAATCCCCCTCGCCTTTTCTCTCAATGTAATCCCACTGTAACTGCAGGGATTCTTCACAATTCACACCATTTGTTCATACAAATACGGCACTTCATCAACAAATAACAATACGCTGAGAACAACTATTGAATAGGAGGCTAAATCTAAATGGGTTCAAGTGCTGGCGCTGCCATGCATCTCTGCCTCTGAGTTGCCAATCCCTGTAAAAAGTTAATGTAAGCAGGATTCACAGGGAGCTGCTGGTGATGAAATTATGGTGTAACTGATACCAATGTGCCATAGTAGAGGAGTGCATGGCCGTCTGTGTCTTTGAAGGAGGCTCTTCCCATCCCACGATGCACTGCTGGAGAAGGCTCCTGTATGGTTGTACAGTACAAACGGACAGATGGAGGGCAATACTGCACAAAGAGCAGGCAATCGTTTTGCCGCAATACAGAAAAAGCCTGCAAGTTAAGGAATTCATTGTGGATTCACTATTGCACACAGCACTGAAATCGTGTGGACTAAATACATACAGTATGTACAGTATACAGTGTGGGAGGTTAGTATCAAACAGAATAGCATATTTTTGTGTCAAGGTCACTAAGCTTTTAATTTTTTTTTTCTGATGCAAAATACATTTTTAATTCTTCCAATGTGCAATTTATTTTCAACATCTACTCAAAAATAAATAACAGTGAAATGTGAATTCAAAATGGGATTGAAAAAAAAAAGATAAAAAAAAACACGTTTGGTCATTTTATTTTTTTTTGCTTGTAAATATTTTTAGATGAAATCACTGAAAGCAAACACATGCCGTTGTTTGTGTCTCCAGTAACTGATCATTTTGTTTGTCATGCAGCAGAATAAATATGAAGTCCTTGCTGGGGCGCTACACATATCACCACAACTTTTCTTGATCCCTGCGACCCGGGATAATTACAAATCCATGCGCGACTAAAGAGGTGCATCATGCATAATAAAAAAGTGCACCGTCTGCGAAAAATAGCAAGAGTGTAAACAATGGGGGTGCGAGAGCTCTGAGGGGGAGGCCGTAAAAAACCCACGGCTACAGGGATGCCAAAAACATGTTTTCGAGAAGGGTGAGCCAGTGTTGCCTATTACTATAGCAACAGGAAGACCTGGCTGCTTCAATCAGCTTTTGGCTTGTCGGGGAGGCAGAGGATAGGCAGAGGAGCTCCAGCCGGGGAGCCATGCAGAGAGACATCCTAGTTTTACTAATGAGGGCAGCGGGACACGCTGGGTGTCAGCCTGCCCGTCCGACCTCCCCACGTCCTACCTGTCAGGCTGCCCGTCAGGCTGCGCAGGCAGCAGGGAGGTCAGGTCGAAGAGACAGCAGCAGAGTGACGACCCGTAGGGGACAGTGACTATTCAACATATCTGATTGCAAATAGACTCCAAAAATGCTTCACACACTTCATTTTTTTAACTGATGCCACCAGAAAGCACTTTACATTTACCACCAGTTGTACAGTTTCCACAGCATCACAGTCAGTAACACTCCTCAGGACAAATCAACTGAAAACCGAAGCTCCAAGTGACAGTCGGCCCTGTTCCGGAGACTTTCTAAAACAACTATATTTGTGTAGAATTAATTTACATTTCATTTTGCTTGAAGACACTGCAGCTGTAACACATTTATTGCTTCTTTTTACAGTTCATTAAACATCATGATTAAATAAAGACCCTGTTTGGAGGAGCCTGTTCAATAATAATGATGTTATTGAGGCAGTGATGAGATTCATAAAGGCGTCAGAGTGTGAAGTGACAGGTGGAAGCGTATTAAGTGTGTGTGTGTGTGTGTGTGTGTGTGTGTGTGTGTGGCTTCATACTCGGTCTGCACACAATTACATGGAACATACAAGATCTCACATTTTAACACTTTGATTACATGACTGTAATTCTATGGTGGTACAGATACAATTAATAAATGAACTACTACACACTGGCATGTAATCATGTGCAGCTAATGGGGAAAATTCAAGTGTAATAATTTTATATTGTTACAACTGTGTTTTACTAGATTGTCGTGCATGGTCTGGTTATGCAGCAACCCTCACTTCAATCAATCATTAAAATATTATGTGCTGCTGTAAAGCTCACTGAGTTAAGGCGTTACCATGTGGGCGCAGGTCGCCAGCAGCGGTTGTGAGTTCGAGTCCGGCTCACGACCCTTCGTTGCATGTCTCTCTCTCCTCTCTACCCCCTTTCACTCTGTCTATCAATGAAACTCGAAAAATCTCCCCCCTCCAGAAATAATATATTTTTTAAACATTTGTATATTACTTTTCATACAAATAGAATGAAACACAATGTGCTTTAAACAAAAAACATAAAAGGCCAGTAAAAACGACACCCATCGAACCCTTTTCTTGATTCTGCCAAAAACATTATGTTACAAATGGAGCAGTGAATAAAAAGGCTGTCATAAATAAACACAATGAGGAAACACTAGAAGCAGAATAAATTCGACTGCAATGTAAGACAAGAGAGGCGATAAAAGACAGATAGTGGAGGAAGTACAGCTACAATATGGGTTATTATTGTATGCCATTTATATTATTCATTACATGTTTAAATAGAGCTTAGAAATGCTAAATAGCAGGGGTCAGTGCCACCTATATACCCACAGTGTTGAGATAACCAGCGTTGAGGTGAGCATGCTGTGAAGTTTTATTGTGAAAAACTGCAGCAGTGTTCTGGTATTAAAGCGTGTTGGATTTTAAAAGGCTGTCAGAGCGCGTGGAGTTTGAATCGGACTCTCCTAACTTTGCTGAGCGTCTCATTCGGGCTGCCACTCAGGTCTAATGCTGCTTTACTCCGCGGCTCATCACCCACGTTATTCCCACATTTAAATGAACAATCAGCTGCCAGTATTGATAATAAAGGCCGCTGCTCTGCAACACAGATGAGGCCTTGTCTGATTTATTTTTTAAAAATGTGCTACAAAAAAAAAAGAAGAAATGATTCACAAATATTCCCGTGTGATTCCAAGATCATGGTTTCACATCTGCCATGATGCGCTCTGGAACACACCTGCATTTTAAATCAAGATAAAGACAAATTGTAACTCTTTCCTTTGCTTATTTAAAAATGGACAAAGCTTTATCACAATAAACTGAACAAAAACCAGCCACTGGTTGTGCCGATGATATCTCACACACCCAAACATGCTCACACACGCTGACTTTTTAAAGGAAATGCGTGGCAATATTAGAAAACAACTGCTTCATCCCAGCTGTTAACAGGTAGGCAGTGTTTTCTTATTTTCCTCCTTTAGAATTAAAGCTTGTGTAAGGCCTCTGAAAATGTTTGCATCACTTGTGATCTAATTGTCGGAGTCAAACTCAGCATTCAAACAGCGTCAGTGAGACTCTCTCTGTGCAGGGTGAGAACGCTCTCTTTGTGTTTCTCCTACATTTCCATACATTTAAAATACACACACACACACATGCTAAAAAGAAATCAATTTAATTTTTTTTTAAATCAGATGTTTAAGGCCTGATCAGATGATGAGAAAACATTTCCACAGCCCTAATTAAATTAACAGATTTTTAATGCAGTGTGTATCTGATGAGATCTATTCAATCTGTGTAAAAACACTCCGCACACCGAGACCAACATCTGCATCTCTCCATGAAATTCAGAGATCATTTTACAGAACAAACTTGAACTGAACATTCACACCTAAAACACCATCCTCTCCCACAGCACTGCTTTCTGTTTGTTCTGTGTGCCTCAATTGTGAATCAAACTTTCACAAGGTCAGCTTGGAGGAACAGTGAATGGGAGCACATTTGCACAGTCAATTCACACAGGAGGAAACACAAAGACTCCCATCCGGTGGAGGTGACGTTCAAACAGACTTGGTGATCTGTGCAAAGCGGCTGCTAGTGTGAGTCTGATCCCAGCTGAGGGTCAGAGCCTGTCTCCACCTAACCAGCACCGGCTCTGACCCTCCGTCCGCTGGTCCCAGGTCGGTGCTGATGCCTAATGATTAGCAATCAGTAGAAGAGTGAGAGCAGGCCAATAGAAACAGAAAAGTTCCCCCTGATAAACCAATGGTGCGGCCACATTGTTCCAGCGCTCAGCGAATCCCCTGCGGATCTGATGCAACAGGGCTGCAACTAAAGTTACACCTTCCAACTGCAACACGGTGTCCTTCCGCTGCGGCGCACCGAAAATTAGTGCCTCCTGTAGCGTCTGCTGCACATACTCCCGATTCCTCTGCGCTGCTGCCGCTCAGAAGTGTGTTTAACGGTTTCTAATGTCTGTAAAGTGCAGTTTTATCATTTAGAGGACGAGTGGAGGAGTTAATCGGGTAGTTTAGGGACTTTTCAGAGTGTTGCGTGTCTGGAGGAAGAAGTTCGTGGTTGTTTGCGGCGCATTTATTTCCAGCTCGGTAATAAGCAATTAATAAGAACTATTTACTCTGACGGATTTGAGTTACTTTATATTTAGATAAGTTATTTCATACTTTTTGGAGCTTAATTGCAACATATAAAATTAAACAGTTATTTTTTCAGTAACAGCTGGGTGTTTGTAGTGAAAACAGAGGTAGAAGGAGCTGGAGGAGCGCTAAGGCAGGGCAGAGAGGGTCTCTGGATAACGGGAAAGTCCCTGAGCTTCATGACGTAACGGCCGCCTGAACTCTGTCAACTGCGCACTGATCTGGGCTGCTGTGATCCGGTCCGGGCATTAGGAGTTGCAGAAGTAGCGGATTTAAAAACTTTCTGTCCGCAAGTCTGTTCGTCGAAATAGCACTTCATGAAGAGTCCCCTGATTTCCAGCAGGGAAAATATGGCTTTTTAAACAGCGGCTGTCCTCCTCTTCAACGTCAAGCTTCGTGTGCTTTGCTCCTGCAACGCACTTTACCAGACTATTCAGAAACTATGGGGTGAGTACAAGTGCTTTCTGTGTGGAGGAGTTGTGAGAATAACATCTGGCTTTAGCTAGCAGACACCTTCAGACTCTTTCAGCTGACCTCAGTCAGCTCAGTCGTTTATTTACGGATTTTACAGGAACATACGAAACATTGTTGCTATTTAACCATACCAAACTTACTTTTTAAAGTGTTAAAATAATGTATTTATTTGGTTTCTTTTCCTTGGTACGATTTAAAACAGGCAACAAATGTTTCTGCAACTTAAAGACCTTCTTTGTGAGGTTTGCTGGAGTCTGCCATTGTGTCATTCAAGTACTATAAAAATGTTCTTTTTTATTTTTTCCTCTATTTTTTCACATGATTTTTTTGTTTCCCAGTGTGTCATGGGACAGTTTGCTTGTTATTGCTTTTTAATTCATTAATGACATGAATCAATAGTAGCTACACAGTATGAGGTGACAGGTGAGTAGAAAATTGAGTTAATTGAAAGAGTTAATTTAAATTCAATTAACCATTAAAACATATTTATGGGTAATATTTTTAAAAATATTATTAAATGAAATAATTGTATATATTTTTGGAAATTAATAACTAACTTACAAGTTGAAAAAGTGATTTAAAGGCTAATTGAATTTTTTTTTAACGCGTTTATTTTTTAAAATTTGTTTTCCACAGGTCTTCAGGTGTTTCAACTGCTACATCCACCCAGTGCACGATTTGTGCTTTTGAACAATTCGATCGAAGCAGACGACACAATGGCGGCATCGATCCTTCGCAGGAAAATTCCTCCCATTTCCACAGGCGAGCTCGGCGCTCCCCCTCTCCGACAGGCTAGCCACAGCCAATCACGGCCGAGGACGGGGGCGGAGCCAGTGGAGAGGCAGCACTTAATTGGTGAGTTTTGCCAAGACGCTTTTTTATTTTTCCACATCCCGAGGTCGGAGCCGCAGTGCAGCACGGGGCTAATGTCGTACAGTGAGTACAGCTAAGTGGATATTTATCGAATGCAGACGATGCTGTTCAATCATTTTCAGATGATCGGTTAGTTGTTCACTTGGACTTTATTGGATGCATTGCTTGATTTTAATTTCAGCTTTTTTTTACATTTATGCTCTCATCCTTGCCTTGTTTAAGAATTTTTTTTTATAAATTTGCAGTTTTTATTTCAGTTATTTTATACAACCATCTGAAAGAAAAAAAAGGATTGCTTTACTGATTTTATGACACATTATTATGATTTTTAATTTGAATTCTCATAGGTGATGGTCACTCTGATTGGATGACGGAAAAAGTTGATTTGTCTTCATTTGTGTCGACGACCGAGTCTTCTCCAAGCTCATCTCTTCCACCCTCGCCGTTAGAACAAGATGTCAAGGTGCCCTCGGATCTGGAGGTCATGACCTCTCTACTGCAGGAGGAGCTGGCTCAGCTGGAGGACTACTTCCGCTCCGAGTCCACATCCACGACAAACAAGTTGGAGAAATCTTCAAAATGTGACAAGGGTGCTCAAGCCATGGGCTCCCAGTCTTATTATCAGTTACCCTATGGCTCGTATGGGACCAGCCAATCAGAAACCAGCCCTGTGGTTGTTACCTTGGCAACAGGGGAACTGGACCTGGCCAGCTTCTGTGGCAGTCCCATCAGCAGAACCAAAATTGCGCGACCCGCTCCGTACAACTACCATCACCGCTACCACCACAACAATGGGCGAAGAATTATCAGTGAGACTGTGAAAGTCGGGGACGAAGTTGGACTTGATACGTGGGGCTCCAGGGGATGTTACTCAGGAAGCACAGAGTTGTCTGTGAACCACTACTCCACACTGAAGACAGTGAGCAAGAACAGCCTCGGTAGCGTCAAGAAGGTGAGAGAATGTGCTTTATCGTTGAAGGAAGAGGAGAGTTATTGTTTCTCAGAAGGAATGTTTTGCAGCGAAGAGATTGCGCGAGGTTTTTGTCTGGGTGGCTCGTACGACAGCCACCACAAGCGAGAGGGACAGTTGATGCACAACGTGAAGGTCAATGTAAGTTACGACAGCACGGGGCTTGAGGTCTTGCACTGCAGCAAAGATGGAGGACTTTCGGGAAGTATTCCCCAAGAGACAATGGTGGCCGGTGACGGCTACTTCCACCAGTCCATGGCCAGCACAGAGCCTTACCATAGCTTTATAGGTGACCTAGATCAGCCGTCACAAGCACAGGCTGTAGAGCCCCAACATGGCCACTACCTCTATCCAGAATGCCTTGCAGACCAAAGCTATGAATGTCTGTCCAGAGGGGAGGGCGAGGGGTCACTGTTGGGTGCCTCCATTCACCGCCCCACCCAGAGGCTAAAGGACGAGCCCTGCTCCGTCAAACCAGCTCTGGTGATGGGCGCCGCTTCTCTGGATAACGGCAGCGGAGAGAGGAAGCAGAAGAAGAGAGACCAGAACAAAACTGCTGCTCACAGGTAAACAACTGACTCTTTATTTTGACGTTCTTGTTTTCTTTCGTCTTCGTAAAACAAGTTTTAACCCCCATAAACATCACGTGTGATCAGAATGTAGCCTTCCCATGAATAGAAATTTTGTTAACAACCGTAAGAATGAATTCATAAAAATAAAAAAAATCATAATTACAGTGCAGAAGTTGCAGTGGATCATAGTGGATGATGTTTTTTTTTCTGTTTATTGCAAAACTATTAGTTGTTAATATCCGGATAGCGCTTGTTTCGATTTACAACTTCCACATGGCAGAATTATTATATAAAGCAGCCGTCACAGTGTTTTAAATGTCCTGCAGAGTGTAGGAGGGATATGGAAAGTCCCTCACTGCCTGCCAAATTCAGCCCCACCTAAGCAATTCTATAAGTCTGGTTGGTCTGTGTGAGTGTTTCATTTCTTCACATCACTCTAAAATGGGATGTACGCAGAAAAAAATCTTTAAAATGTCAGTAGGGGAAAAGTTAAAAGTTACGTCAGGCAGAAATTGAGCCCTGCAGCAGGTGAAATAAACAGCACATCATTTTATCTCTGGGGAGGGATGTTTGAGCTGTGTAAGTAATCCACCCAATGTAGCTCAAAGGTCACGCTCACTTGACTCATTACAAAGTTGCAAGGCAGCAAAAAACCTGTAACACCAACCAACGGCATTCTTCCCTTTTGCAGGTACAGGCTGCGTAAGAGGGCGGAGCTGGACTCTCTGGAGGAGGAGCTGCACGGCCTCGAGGGGCAGAACCGGGAGCTTCGTGACAAGGCGGAGTCGGTGGAGCGAGAAATCCAGTACGTCAAAGATTTACTGATTGAGGTCTACAAGGCTCGCAGTCAGCGGCTCAAACAGGATGGCAGTGCCTAAAACGCCCACGCTGACCTCACCTCCAAACCTCCCAACCAGCACCAAGAGAAAAATCAAGTCCAGAGCACCAACTGGTTTTTGTCTCACAAAAATGAAATGGTAGTTGCATGATTTTGGTAGTTCTTTTCTAAAAAAATGTAATTGTTCCAAGCGGATGGCTGAACAAAAAGACACCTTTCCTAAAAGGAAAAAGGAGAAGTTTCCAAATGGGTGACTAAACTATAACAAGCCTTAGTGAGGTGGCTTCTAGAGGAGATGCTGAACTTGTCCGTGACCACTGTGATCCGAACTGCACTCACAGCCTTGTGATGACTGAGTTTGCGCTTGCAATGATTGATCGTTTACAAAATGCTCTTTGAATTAGTAGTAGTGATTGAATTTGCTTGTGGTTTTTGTGACACACATCAGCAGCATCGAGGCAGATCCATACTAAATATATATTTTATTTTATATTTTATTTTTACTTAATAATGTTCATTTATCATTTGCTTAAAACAATCAACTGAATAAAGGGATTGCTGGAAAAAGTGTGTAACATGCTCTACAAATATTCATTATCAGAAACATTTAGAGAATTTGTATTGCTAAAATGTTGAGTATTTACACCTCTTTACCCCACTGAAATACCCAATGCATGTTTGATTTTGGAAAAGCATGTGCGAGTGTTATTTGAAGGCAATATTCTGTTAACTGCATGGCTTCAAGATCTCCACCGCGTCAGTTTAACTGAGTTGACTTTATTCTTCTCATCAGCTGGCGACTTTTCTCTGAGTTTTTTCCCGCCAGTGTGATTCATGCTCAGGTTTTGGTTTTCTGCTCTGAGAAACACAGAAACATTCACTGGCTTTTTTCCTTTCTCTTCTCTCTCGGCTGTATTTTGCGAACAAACAATCACCTGTTGACGCAACAATAAATCGTTGTTGGGTAACGGTACGACTTCATGGGAATTTTGTTTTCAATTGATCAAATTGATGTATCTGAAATTCAGGTCCTTTTAATAATCGATGTCAATGTCAGGAAATTATACATCAGGTAAATTACAGCCAAATAAAGCAGTTATGTAGTATCATTCATCTCTGCCTTTGGACTGTTCTTCACTGCATGCTCTTCATTGTGCATTCATTTGGCAGCCATTAGAACTCCTGCTCAAACTGCATTCAGACCAGCACACACTCAGAATAAGAACAGGGTGGGATTAGGAGATAGAGATGCAGGATAAACCCACTCTGCCCCTCCCATCTTGTCTCTGCCCGGCCCCACAGCCGCTGGTTCCAGCCCTCTGTTTTTGGCTGCAATGCAGTCAGTGTGAGCCATTTCCCAGAACTCACCGCTGGACGGCAGCACATGAAGGCAGGCTTTGATTGACGCCTGACCGCTCTGTAAGAAAACAGCCTGTTTTCCTGTAGATTTAACCGCTAAGATTGAGTCAGTTTGTCCAAACAGCCACGGATCGAGGGGAACGTGTTGGAAAAACACTAATAAGCACAGCTCATGTTGTTTCCCAATATTTTAGGACTTCGTTCCTGCATTACGATTGATCCCCGGGGCTGAGTGGAGTCATATCAAGCTCCGGCAGTCAACAGACAACATAAGTTGCCTATCTCATCTCCCAGCTCGTACAGGGTGTATGTGTGTGTGTGTGTGTGTGTGAATGTGTGTGTGAGGGCGTGTGTGTGTGTGTGAAATCTCTTGGTATCTCTCCTAGCAGTCGTAGGCCTTTCAAGTGCATGAGGCAATATCACACAATACTTGCAGGAGGAGGAGAGAGATGCAAGTGAACTATCAGAATAAAAAAGTACTGGGCTGACAGAGAATGCCATTAAATCTATTGATTCAGTTTTCTGTTTGTTGTTTGATTCAGATGCAACGCAAAAACAAGTTGCACTGTTGATCCGATGAAGATTTATCATCCTTCACTGCAACACTTTCAGACTTTTTCTAGGCGACATTAAATCATTTAGTTCAGTTTTATTTATGAATTGCTAAATCCCATGTCATCTCAGGACCCTTTACATAAAGCCCCATGGAGAGAACACGAACAAATCCCTTTGAATAGCACTTGGCTAAAACAGCAATTCAACATTCTTATTCCCACAGCTTCGTTACAGGCATGGGTGCAAGAAAAAAACCCAACCATGTAGATTTAGATGAACCTTTTCAGTTGCCAGCATTATTGGGATGATTTGTGTTGACCTGATAATGTCGACGATTCCATCAAGTTATTATTAAACTTTAAAATTAAACTCAGATTTATCACATTAAAACTAAACTGAAATTGCAGTAACTTCATGAAATATTTTTTCCCCTCACCATGAGTTCTGAATTTTAGGCCCCCTCCCTTACTGACTTAACGTGTCTTGATAATATCAGACGGTTCCCATTGTGTGTTAGAGGACCTGTGGGCTGAACCAATACGAGACAAAGAGCATTTCAAGGTTGGTGTCATTTCTTTTACAAATAAATTCTACCAGAGTGTTTGGGGATGTTCTCAGTTCTCACCATGAAGCGTTGAATCTGTCGTTGTGACCTCACCTGACCACTGGAGGTCATTAAGCTCCAGGAGTGAGTCTGATGTCTGACTGGAGCAGCTTCATTCTTTTAACGCTTGTCTATTTAATAATGATAAATACGACTACAGTTCCTTTACAGTAATGTGGAAAACCTTGTTGAAGCAATTGAATTTTTATCAACCTTAAAGTCGTGTTTATGCGATCAGCTATTAAATAAGCGATTTTTGAAAATACCTTTGATTTCAGAGAACAAAACAAATCCCCCCCATCAGTTCAGTTGTTATTAGCTGTTGGTTGACTATGATTTCATTTCATTGTCATAACTCAAAGAGACTGATGCAAACCGTTGGGTTATTTTTCTTTAGGTTGAGCCGAAACAGCTGTTTTTAGAGAGCAATACACATGAAAAGTCCTTCAAATACAGTCATAAAATAGCAAATAAATATCAAACATAACCCACGATCTACACCCACTTGATCCGGTAAACAGCTGCTGGGTGCTGGAGTGTATCCGGACTGACATTAGGGTGGCACACGGTCCTGGACAGGCCTCCAGTCCATCGCAGGGCCAGCACAAAGAGACAAACAGCTGCACGCTCACACCTACAGTTCACTGGGTATCACCAGCTAATCCAGCACACGTCTTTAGACTGCACAGGGAGAACAGGCAAACCCTGCACTCCCCAGCTGAATGATACGTACAAAGCAAGTAAAAACACAATCTGGGATATGCAGTGTGTATAAAATTTAAATATTTGCATAATATGTAAATTTGAGTAACTGCCTGAGCGCCTTAAATATACAGCATCTACAGAGAGAGGTTCATCCATTCGACTCGTGAGCACAGCTGGAATATTTCAGGACGGCTCGCTCTGTGTGAGGCTCCTTCACCACCAGGTGTCCCTACAAGCTTAGAGAAAGACACGCTCTGCAACCCTAAAAACACAGCCGTGCAGCCTTAACGTCCCAGTCCAGAGAGGAGCAAAACGAAGCACAAAACCACGACACACAGGGTTAAAGAGAACTAGAATATCGATGATGGGAAAAAGCATTTAGAGCCTTGAATAAACGCAGCCGTGCCACAAAATCCCCAAAGCAAACGCACAGAAGAACAGCATGTATTTACAGTATGAAATGCAAGAACGTGTGACAGGGAGTGTTTGGATCAGTGGCCAGTTCTGATGGTGTTGCCTTATATTAGTGGTTAGTTATATTCACATAAATCCAATACATAATAAGCCTGTTAACACTCATAACATATCATCATATGCATGCACTCTTTAATGTATCCAAGCCACTGTAGCCAAATGGAACTTTGATTTGTGGCAAATTTAAGGTGAAATGTTCATTTTTTCTCAAAAGCACTGAACAGTTTCGGGGCCTTAGCATGTTCAGGAAAAACAAAAACATAGTGGCCATTTAACTGTCGCCATAAGTGAACAATGCCTTTTCCCTCGCATCTCCTGAATCAAACATGATCACAGAAAATCAGATGTTTTGATGGTCAAGGACTACAGTGATGCCATATACAACATAAACTGTAATGGAGACGTTGTTAGAAGGAATGCAGTGAAACTACAGTAATCTATTTGAGAAGATACAGAATGGAATTTCAAGCATAAGTCATGCAATCTTTAATTTAAAATGACTTCAGAGCCAGAATGGTCACACTGCATATTGTTCTACTCAGAGTTAGTAAAGAGAAGGGTTAAGCTTTTAAAACTCTGCAAACATGTGTGCAGCAAACTTGACGACTTGACTAAAGCCTAGCTTAAGTTCACATATACTCTGATCTCTTTCTGCACCATCTCTAAATTATTCACATGGACTGTTTATGGTGCTGTACATTATTACCTCTGCCTCCAACAGGAGACAAGAGGTTATGATTTTGCAGGCGTTTATCCGTCCATCCGTCCGTTTGTCTGTTAGCAAGATAACTTGAAAAGTTCTGAATGGATTTTGATGAAATGTTCAGGAAAGATGGACAATGGGACGAGGACCAGATGATTAGATCTTGGTGGTGATCCGGATCACCATCTGGATCCAGGAATGTTTTGCAGGATTCTTTAGCACTGGGAGATAGGGCAGTGTGCATGCATATGTGCATGTAACTCCACAGAAAATGTCCAGGCTGCTTGGCAAAAACTACAGGATAAGTTCCTGCTAATTTCTACAACATCTCAAAATTTGATCTGGATCCAGGCAAAATTCCGGATACTATGATCCAGAACAGGAAAAACTAGAGGGCCTGTGGAATGGTCATCACTGTAAGGTAACAGATGAAGATCCAGACATGCAGCCAACACCAACATGTAGCTGAGACTCTGCTGAATCAGGAGGATGCCAACAGATCTGTTGTAGAATCAACAGCTATGGAGCTGGATCCAGAAGAAACCACCATTACCCAGAAAGAGATTCTGGTGAATAACTATTGAACTAATGATGATATCAATGTGAATCCAAATGCTAAGGGTTTGTTTTCTGTGTCAAGGAGTCTAATAATGTAGATAAAACAATCCTGGGACGATTATTTCTGGGTGTAAATCCCAATATGGGGTGAAATGAGCTGTTTGGGGGAGGACTGCGCTCTTCGAGTCCTTGTCTAGTTGTAATCTTTAACTATTTAAACACCTGAACAGACATAACCTTTTCTGTTTTATCGTGTTTGGTTCAGGAGATTTGAATCAAAATGCATAATTTGGTTAAGGCAGACAGTAAAATGGCCGCCACAAGGTGTTTTCGTGATGACCCAGTATCTGAAAATGTTCATAACCCCCAACAGAACAGGTTTACCAAATGTCACGGATATCTCCTGAAGCGAGAACATCATTTTCTCATCTCTCGTGGCCTAATTAAAGCAGATTGTTGCTTAATAACCAGATGACTCACGATGAGGAACACATCCTGCATACCTGTGGGGGAACATGTGAGGACACACAGGTGGAAGGGTTTGAAAATCTGTGACTCTCTGCCAGCAGATCTACATGATCCTAATGTAGACCGACAATACATCTTCAGAGTTATAGTTTTTTTTTAAACATTCATAAAATATTGGCCATATCAGTTCCTCAGCTAACTCACTAAACTCACTTTTTTGAGGCAGACTACCAACATGCTGTTGGCCAGTGCAGCCTGTAATGTCAGAATTTAATACCAAAGAAGTTCGTGAATAAGTCTCAAAATCAACTCACTGTTAAGTAATTACAGTTTATAGAGTTGCAATCTGTATTTTTTTCTCTCCAAAAAGAACTTTTCTAAAACTCTTTATGACTTAAAACATCCATCCATCCATTATCTATGTAGAACCCCTTATCCTCTGTAGGTTCATGGGTGGGTTGGAGTCTATCCCAGCTGACTCAGGGTGAAGGCAGGCTTCACCTGGACAGATCGATTGTCCCTCACAGGACAACCAAGCACACTCACATTCACATCTACAGACAATTTAGAATCAACTTCAGCATGTCTTTGGACGACCCCCGCAGGGAGAACATGCAAACTCCACCCAGAAAGACCCCAGGCTGAGATTCAAACCCAGGACCTTCAAGCTGTGAGGCGACAGCGCTCTCCACTGAGCCACAGAGCTAACCTGACCTAAAACACCTTTTAAGATATTCCATAAACATAAATAAAATGTGCATACATGCATGCATGTAGTGGTTTCATCAATTTTAAATAATTGAATTGTAATTTTAAAAAAGACCCGCATACATGGCTGCTGTAAAAGTGAACACAGTTTGCCAAAGAAGGTGCGTGATGAGGAACACCCCTAACAGCACAAGTTTACCAAGTGTCATGCATTTCCTGAAATGTAAACATCATTTTCTCACCTCTAACGGTCTAGTTAAAGCAGATTGTTGTTTAATAACCAGATGAACACGTGCCACATACCTGTGGGTGAACATGTGAGGACATAAAGGTAGAACGGTTTGGAAAACTGTGATTCTCTGCCAGTAAATCTACATGAACCAACTGTAGAGCGACAAGACATCTTCAGAGTTATAGTTTTTAAATATATACATCACATATTGGCTATATTGATTTCTTAACGAAGTGTCAAAATTCACTTTTTCAATCTCAGAATCAATTTACTGTTGAGTAGAAAGCCAGGCTTTCAAGCCTGATAAGCTATTCTGTAAATCTGCTGACTGTGAACCTTAAACAAAATGTGTATACATAAATACATGTAGCGTGAAAAGATCTCATCAAGTAAGGTCTACATACATGGCTACTGTGAAAAGTGAGTTTGTGTGTGTGTGTGTTTCGTCAACACCTGTGTACAAACCTAACCCAACATTATGCTTTGACAAACTGCATATTTGTTTCTCTGCCTCTTCCAAATAAACATTTAGCATGAGCAGTCGTAAATTATCCAGGTAGGAATTAGACGTGTCGACGTGTCGTAAAAGCTGAAACCCAAAGCTTAGAATGAGGCGGTTGCCAGGTTTCATATGACACCTTGGCAAAGACTTGGCGGTAGATTTGGTCATCGGGTACTGTCATCGTTCTGTTTGATCGTGCTTGTTTAAAGGTTGGGTTGGTGCCACCTTATTCAGCAGAACTTCTGAACCATCACACCCCAAACTGGAGCACTGAGGTCGACCACCAAGATGATCCTGGAGGTTCCAAGATCCAGACGCAAAATCAGAGCTGATCGAGCTTTTAAACTTTATTTTGACTTACTTTGTTTTTACCTTATCATTACTTTTTAAACCTTTAAATGGCTGCTCAGGACCGACCTCTTTATGTTGTCATTTGATTTTAAAGCAGCCTGACACTCTCGCTCTTACTGTGTGCTCAGCAAAGTTCATGACAAACTGCACTTTACATGAAGAGTGAATATCAGGTCATCTGGTAGGTTTGCGTTTCATCAGTAGCTCCTGTCAGATATATGTAGTTTTACCTTTTTTAATGACATCTTCCACAACATATTCTGTGACACTGACCAACAGGAGCATGGCTAAAGGCTAAAGGACCAACAGCTCATACTGTGCTCTTGGTGCCAACCACAAACAGGCCTACTGTCATTTTTTTCTCTATTTTTCAGCCTTTTCAGAACACTTCCTTCGTCATACATCATGCAGGTCATAAAAGGTGGCAAAACTGACTTGTCAGGGACCAACATGTGCACTAATCAGCCACGACATGAAATCCACACTGGAAAAAATGTCCCTCCCAAAACAAGAAAAAAAAACTTATTTCAAGGCACTTTTACCTCAAAATAAGTGAAAAAAAGTGAAAATTTGTCTTAAAACAAGTTCCTTTCATCTTGCTGAAATGTTACTTATAAAGTGAATTTATCTTAAATCAAGTGTGTTGAGACATTTTGACTAAAAATAAGATGAATAAACTTGGTAAGATGTTGAGTTTTTGCAGTGCACTCAGGGGTGAAGTGGACAACATTGACCATGTCGTTACGAAGCTGCTGGGAATTCTTGGCTTCTGACAAGCGGGCCACAAGAGGAGGTTAGAGTCGCACTTTGCCAGCAATAGACCACGGGAGATGTGGCAGGGCCTACAGAGCATCACCAACTACAGAGGCTCTGATGTAACACCAGGGGACCTGAGTGTGTCGCTGGCAGAGGAACTGAACTGCTTCTTTGCCCGCTTTGACTCACCTCAACCGCCCCTCCCTGCCCCCCGAGGCCCCAACACCCCCCCACTCACTGTCGAAGAACGCGATGTGAGGCGTGTGCTCCTGGCAGTGGACCCTAGGAAGGCTGCTGGTCCCGACGGAGTACCCGGCAAGGTGCTCAAAGCGTGTGCCCACCAGCTGTCACATGTCTTCTGCAGGATTTTCAACCTCTCCCTGGCCCAAGCAGTCATCCCCTCCTGTCTGAAATCCTCCACCATCATCCCAGTCCCCAAAAGGTCACCCACATCCAACCTCAATGACTACCGCCCTGTTGCCCTCACACCCATAATTATGAAGTGCTTGGAGAGACTGGTTCTCCAGCACATCAAAGACTGTCTCCCCCCAACACTGGACCCTCACCAGTTCGCATACCGGGCAAACAGATCGACTGAGGATGCCATCAACACTGCTCTGCATGCTGTGCTGAGCCACCTGGAGAGACAGCAGACCTACGCCAGGATGCTCTTCGTGGATTACAGCTCAGCATTCAATACGATCATCCCGGACATCCTCATCCCCAAACTGGTCACCCTGGGCCTTCCCCCTACCACATGCACGTGGATCAGGGACTTTTTGACCAACAGGCCCCAGGCTGTGAGACTCGGCCCCCACCTCTCCTCCACCCGAACACTGAGTACCGGCTCACCTCAGGGCTGCGTGCTGAGCCCCCTCCTGTACTGTCTCTACACCTACGACTGCAGGCCAGCCCACGAAGACAACACCATTGTCAAATTCGCGGACGATACCACAGTGGTCGGCCTGATTTCAAAAGGAGATGAGACAGCTTACAGAGAGGAGGTCCAGAGACTAACAACCTGGTGCAAGGACAACAACCTGGAGCTGAACACTGCAAAAACCAAGGAGATTGTTATCGATTTCAGGAGGAACAAGACCGAACCGTCCCCCCTCTACATCAATGGCGTGTGTGTAGAGAGGGTCCACACATTCGGGTTCTTGGGAGTCCAGATTTCTGATGACCTCTCCTGGACTCACAACATCACAGCAGTGACAAAGAAGGCTCAGCATCGTCTATATTTCCTAAGGGTCCTCAGGAAATACAACCTGGACAAGAAGCTGCTGCTGGCCTTCTACCACTCGTCCATCGAGAGCCTATTGACATACTGTCTCTCCACCTGGTACAGCAGCTGCACTGAAGCAGACAGAGTGAGGCTTCAGAGGACAGTCAAAGCAGCGCAGAGGATTATTGGCTGCCCTCTCCCCTCCCTGTCGGACATTTACACCACCCGGTGCCTGAGCAGAGCTCGGAACATTATTAAGGACAGCACACACCCTGGTTCTCAGCTCTTTGACCTGTTGCCCTCTGGCAGGCGCTACAGGTGCATCAAAGCACGGACAAACAGACTAAAACACAGCTTCTTCCCGAGAGCCATCACCATGCTGAACTCTCAAAAATGTCTCTGACCAACATACCTCACCTCCTGTCTTATTTCATTTTCTTATGTATATTTATTTCAGAGCCTTTATCATGTATATAGTCCTATCTTATTTGTATATATACTGCACATTTGCACTGCGTGTTTTTTAGATTGTTTGCACTGAAGAGGGGAAGCAACCCAATCTCGTTGTACTCTGAGTACAATGACAATAAAGGTATTCGTATTCGTATTCGTATTCGTATTCGTAAGTGTGTGTGTGTGTGTTTCGTCAACACCCGTGTACAAACCTAACCCAACAAACTGCATATTTGTTTCTCTGCCTCTTCCAAAGAAACATTTAGCATGAGCAGTCGTAAATTATCCAGGTAGGAATGAACCAGCCTGGTTAAACGTGTTGTAAAAGCTGAAACCCAAAGGAGACAATGAGGCAGTTTGCCTTTCATCACTAAGCATCACACTTACAGCAGCATCCTGGCACTGGTTACATGCTAACCACTGTATTGTTTGTAAGATTTGTTTATAAGGTGTGGCGTGATGTTATATAACCTCTGTGTTCTTACTTAACCTGTAGCCTCTTTGAACCTCAGAACAGCTGCTGCTGACTGTTCAGGTGGAGGCCGCTGGGTGAAGGAGATGGAGCTCCACGGCTTTGCCTTCCTCGTTCACTTTAGAGTTCTTCCTTCAGCGACGCTCAAAATACAGTTGTCCATGTTTAAAGTGACTCTTTGCTGTGGTCTAAAAAATGTTTGCACTTTATATTTAGTTGTTGTCCTGTTTCGCCTTGATTTCTAGGATGTAATATGTATTGATTTTACATCCTGTCCTGTTTTCTGTCTTGCTTTTTGCACACATACTTGTTGTCGCCTGTCTGACAACAGGTTTTTTAAATGTTCATGTAACTGAACTTGATTTGGTTTGTTGGTTTGGACACTATAGACCTTTAGATTACTATAGACCACTATAGACCTTTTTCACAGCAGCCATTTTGACATGAAACAGTGGGTAAATGGGTGTTACTGATTCGGTAAACACACTTAACTAGTGAGATCAGTCACTCCCGTGTTTACCTCCCTATTTCAACCAAAATGTCTGCAGTGAAAAAACACCTGCAAAACTCTGCAAATACAAACACAACTGATCTTTTAATGAAGCCTGAATATGCTCAGTTGTAGTCGTTTAGCTTTGTGCAGATGTTCCACTTTGTTCTCCATCTGTGAGCTACTTCTCCACCTACTTTCATCTGGTAGGTTTGCGTTTCATCAGTAGCTCCTGTCAGATATATGTAGTTTTACCTTTTTTAATGACATCTTCCACAACATATTCTGTGACACTGACCAACAGGAGCATGGCTAAAGGCTAAAGGACCAACAGCTCATACTGTGCTCTTGGTGCCAACCACAAACAGGCCTACTGTCATTTTTTTCTCTATTTTTCAGCCTTTTCAGAACACTTCCTTCGTCATACATCATGCAGGTCATAAAAGGTGGCAAAACTGACTTGTCAGGGACCAATATGTGCACTAATCAGCCACGACATGAAATCCACACTGGAAAAAATGTCCCTCCCAAAACAAGAAAAAAAAACTTATTTCAAGGCACTTTTACCTCAAAATAAGTGAAAAAAAGTGAAAATTTGTCTTAAAACAAGTTCCTTTCATCTTGCTGAAATGTTACTTATAAAGTGAATTTATCTTAAATCAAGTGTGTTGAGACATTTTGACTAAAAATAAGATGAATAAACTTGGTAAGATGTTGAGTTTTTGCAGTGCACTCAGGGGTGAAGTGGACAACATTGACCATGTCGTTACGAAGCTGCTGGGAATTCTTGGCTTCTGACAAGTGTGTGTGTGTGTGTGTTTCGTCAACACCCGTGTACAAACCTAACCCAACAAACTGCATATTTGTCGTAAATTACCCAGGTAGGAATGAACCAGCCTGGTTAGACGTGTTGTAAAAGCTGAAACCCAAAGGAGACAATGAGGCAGTTTGCCTTTCATCACTAAGCATCACACTTACAGCAGCATCCTGGCACTGGTTACATGCTAACCACTGTATTGTTTGTAAGATTTGTTTATAAGGTGTGGCGTGATGTTATATAACCTCTGTGTTCTTACTTAACCTGTAGCCTCTTTGAACCTCAGAACAGCTGCTGCTGACTGTTCAGGTGGAGGCCGCTGGGTGAAGGAGATGGAGCTCCACGGCTTTGCCTTCCTCGTTCACTTTAGAGTTCTTCCTTCAGCGACGCTCAAAATACAGTTGTCCATGTTTAAAGTGACTCTTTGCTGTGGTCTAAAAAATGTTTGCACTTTATATTTAGTTGTTGTCCTGTTTCGCCTTGATTTCTAGGATGTAATATGTATTGATTTTACATCCTGTCCTGTTTTCTGTCTTGCTTTTTGCACACATACTTGTTGTTGCCTGTCTGACAACAGGTTTTTTAAATGTTCATGTAATTGAACTTGATTTGGTTTGTTGGTTTGGACACTATAGACCTTTTTCACAGCAGCCATTTTGACATGAAACAGTGGGTAAATGGGTGTTACTGATTCGGTAAACACACTTAACTAGTGAGATCAGTCACTCCTGTGTTTACCTCCCTATTTCCTACCAAAATGTCTGCAGTGAAAAAACACCTGCAAAACTCTGCAAATACAAATGCAACTGATCTTTTAATGAAGCCTGAATATGCTCAGTTGTAGTCGTTTAGCTTTGTGCAGATGTTCCACTTTGTTCTCCATCTGTGAGCTACTTCTCCACCTACTTTCATCTGGTAGGTTTGCGTTTCATCAGTAGCTCCTGTCAGATATATGTAGTTTTACCTTTTTTAATGACATCTTCCACAACATATTCTGTGACACTGACCAACAGGAGCATGGCTAAAGGCTAAAGGACCAACAGCTCATACTGTGCTCTTGGTGCCAACCACAAACAGGCCTACTGTCATTTTTTTCTCTATTTTTCAGCCTTCGTCATACATCATGCAGGTCATAAAAGGTGGCAAAACTGACTTGTCAGGGACCAACATGTGCACTAATCAGCCACGACATGAAATCCACACTGGAAAAAATGTCCCTCCCAAAACAAGAAAAAAAAAAACTTATTTCAAGGCACTTTTACCTCAAAATAAGTGAAAAAAAGTGAAAATTTGTCTTAAAACAAGTTCCTTTCATCTTGCTGAAATGTTACTTATAAAGTGAATTTATCTTAAATCAAGTGTGTTGAGACATTTTGACTAAAAATAAGATGAATAAACTTGGTAAGATGTTGAGTTTTTGCAGTGCACTCAGGGGTGAAGTGGACAACATTGACCATGTCGTTACGAAGCTGCTGGGAATTCTTGGCTTCTGACAAGTGTGTGTGTGTGTGTGTTTCGTCAACACCCGTGTACAAACCTAACCCAACAAACTGCATATTTGTCGTAAATTATCCAGGTAGGAATGAACCAGCCTGGTTAAACGTGTTGTAAAAGCTGAAACCCAAAGGAGACAATGAGGCAGTTTGCCTTTCATCACTAAGCATCACACTTACAGCAGCATCCTGGCACTGGTTACATGCTAACCACTGTATTGTTTGTAAGATTTGTTTATAAGGCGTGGCGTGATGTTATATAACCTCTGTGTTCTTACTTAACCTGTAGCCTCTTTGAACCTCAGAACAGCTGCTGCTGACTGTTCAGGTGGAGGCCGCTGGGTGAAGGAGATGGAGCTCCACGGCTTTGCCTTCCTCGTTCACTTTAGAGTTCTTCCTTCAGCGACGCTCAAAATACAGTTGTCCATGTTTAAAGTGACTCTTTGCTGTGGTCTAAAAAATGTTTGCACTTTATATTTAGTTGTTGTCCTGTTTCGCCTTGATTTCTAGGATGTAATATGTATTGATTTTACATCCTGTCCTGTTTTCTGTCTTGCTTTTTGCACACATACTTGTTGTCGCCTGTCTGACAACAGGTTTTTTAAATGTTCATGTAACTGAACTTGATTTGGTTTGTTGGTTTGGACACTATAGACCTTTAGATTACTATAGACCACTATAGACCTTTTTCACAGCAGCCATTTTGACATGAAACAGTGGGTAAATGGGTGTTACTGATTCGGTAAACACACTTAACTAATGAGATCAGTCACTCCTGTGTTTACCTCCCTATTTCCTACCAAAATGTCTGCAGTGAAAAAACACCTGCAAAACTCTGCAAATACAAACACAACTGATCTTTTAATGAAGCCTGAATATGCTCAGTTGTAGTCGTTTAGCTTTGTGCAGATGTTCCACTTTGTTCTCCATCTGTGAGCTGCTTCTCCACCTACTTTGTGCAATGCATTGCCGGACAATTGCAACAAAGTCCATGGTTTAGTCTAATTGCAGACATTGTTTAATATTGGTATTTTATTCATTCTATTCTTTGTAAAAATCTACTGGATATGATAATCAGCTTAGAAGTGGTGTGTAATACAAAATCACTGTACAGTTACTGACCGGTGAGTCTTAGTAGTAATGAACATGAAAACATGGAGAATTGCATCAGCAGTTACATACAACCATGAATTTGCATGCTCAGTAAGGCGGTGGTCATATCAAGACATGCAAGCCAAATAAATAAGGCGAAGGCAGCACGGGATCATATTAGAGCCAGTAGGCGAGAACAAGAGGGGGGATATGATGCAAGAGGAGCAGAAATGAGGGTGGAGGGGGGTGGAGGGACCACAGTGAGACTCGAGGAGTGTGGAGAGCAGAGGATGAGCTGCAGCTCGGTCTTGAAAAATGGCCTGCAGCTCTGTTCGAGGCCTGGGCAAATACCAGCGAGAAGGCTTTAAATTCATTATGAGTGGCTGCATGCAGCGGTATGAGGGTGGGGGGTGGGAGGGAAAGCTGCTGGGTGTCTTGGTGGGTGTGAAAAGGGGGTTAAAGCTTTAGTTTAACCTTTGATTGCACTATTATTGCAGACATATATATATATATACACACACACACATATATATATATATATATACATATATGTATATATATATATATATATATATATGTATATATATGTGTACATATATATATATATATATATATATATATATATATATATATATATATATATATATATATATATATATATATATATATATATATGTGTGTATATATATATATATATATATATATGTGTATATATATACATATATGCTGGGTATTTACATACTATTCAACAACTCACCAGTTATTAGATTAATTTATGTTAAGATAAACTACGTCTATAAAGCTTATGTTCTGTCTACGTGCATAACTTGAAAAATCATGGCCAGAGAAGAGAAGATTTCGGAGAAGACATCTCCCGTTTGGCTTGTTTTTTCATCGTTGACACCAAACAAGCTGCAGTCTTTATTAAAACCTAAATGTTATTTTAATATTTTTACTCTCAAAAATGATTAGTTGGATCAACTTATTTAAATCATGGAACATGTTTCCACATGATTAAATGGCTTTGTTTCAGGATTAAGGGATACTGCTGGCCCAGCTTAACTTACCCAGCTCAGTTTACTAGTGTAATTTTTAATACTGTAAAGTGAGTTGGCCCAACCTGACTGAAATAAGTTGGACCCAAGTCTTATAAATAGGTCGAATTAAAAATAAATTAGATTAGCTCTACACAAGTACATTAATTAGGGTTAGGGTTAGCTAACTAACTAACACAACTGTTTAATACTAATAAACAGCTATTTAGTTGTACAGACATACCTTCCATGATTTATTATGTTGATTCAAAGAGTTATTCTATAGTGACGTGCAAAAGTGCACAAATCTTCTATTTTTGCTTATATGTCACACTTGAATGTTTCAGATCATCAAACAAAATTTAACATCAGACCCAAGAAAAGAAAATATTTTCTATGTTCTTTCTGATCTGATGTTTGTCAGATGAAGTCTGACAAACTTCAAGCAGATGGTCATGTGTCTTTTACTCAAAGTGGCTCAAAGGAGCTGCTCTACCATGAAGGCCAAACTGATGGAGTACTACTGAGAAGATCCTCCTTTGGCAGGTTCTCCATCTTTGCAGAGGACCTCTGAAGCTCTGTTAAGCCTTGATTAGACTCCGATGCAGATGCACACATGGACAGCTGTGGACGTTGTTGTAGTTGTTGTTTTATTACTTCCTGCTCCACTCCACAGTCTGCCTGGAGGATACACTTCCAGGATACACCTGACCACAAGTAGTGTTCAGTTCATTTGTCAAAACTTTTGCAAAGTACAGACTTCAGTTTTTCTATTTAAAAAAAGTCCTATAAACGTGCTTCACTTGGCCTTAATGGTCTATTTGTGCTCTTCTGGAGTGATTTACTTTGTTAGTTTTAGGATTTAACTTTTTGATTACCGCACTTCAGTTTATCCATTATTGAGAAGAACGTGTAAATGCTTTGTTAATCAAGTAGCTTTTTCTGTAAAAAATAATGATAGAAATTTCACAGCTTTGCTTGAAAAAGACAAGATTTTGTGAGTTTGTCAGGGGCTTGTGCTAAATAAACAAAGTTTGACTGACTGATAGAAAAGTGAAAGAAGTGAGCCAGATAAAGGAGTTAGCTGGACACTGAACTGTCATCTACTGATATCTGTGTTACGTGATGACGTAGGCGATACATGAGGACGGAAGTTAAACCTTGCAGGTGGCATGTTGGCGGTCTGCACTTGTTTAATAAAAGTACCGAAAAGACAATGCTTCATGTCCTGATGTTTTACCTAATTGAGCACTAAGACAGACGGTACACAACATGAATATTTTAATAACCATACTTGAGGGTCAAATCAGTGTGCGATCCTCGGATCCAAATACTAACTACATATTGATCAGCAAGCATAAAATATATTTAATAGCTAAACAAAGTATACGCAATAAAAGAGAAAAAGAAATATAACAGCTCATCAAGACTGATTTTCTCCAGGTGAGGTGTATGTGTCCACTGTAGGTGACTGTCATACATTTTTGACAGGGGTGATGGAAACTAGACTTTGTAAGTTATTTGTAATTGATCATTGGAGGAAATACTTTACAGTTCAACTCAGAATTATGTAATTACTGTAAGGTGTAACAACTTTGAAACATTTGACATTTGAGTGATATTGCACAGGGGTGTACTTCCTCTGGTTGGGCATTTCAAGTTCCAGATTGCTTGGCAAAAATATACCAGTGCATGTCATGTGGACTGAGCAGAACAGACGTTACAGTGCTGGAATGTGACTGAGCCAGCTCCTGTGTGCGTTGCCTTGATGGCAGTAGACTAAACTGTAGCTCCCATTTAACAGCATTTGTGGCTTCCTGCAGTGGAGACCTTCTGCAGGACCGAGATTCCCAAAGCCCGATGTCCCAGCAGCTGGCATAGAGCTCCAAGCAGGCAGGAAGAAGAAGGTTCAAGATGGGGATGTAGCTGAGGTGTGGCTATATTACAAAACACCTTTTGGGTGTTTTGTAATATAGCCACACCTATATTAGGTGTGGCAGCATCTCTTTCATGCAGTACAACAAGACCTTGGTCGAAGAAAGACACCACCTTGTCCATAAGGAGATGCAAGCAGGAACTGATAAAGCCCGGAACAGGAGGCAGGGGGCACCTGATGGCAGAGCACACTGGAGAGGAAAATCTCCTGGAGATCCACCAGGGAAGTAGAACCTCTGGTGCTCCAGGTTGACAAACCAGACTGTTTATGATGACTGATCTGTCATCCTGCCGTCTTTTCCCTCTGAAGGGAGCCTGGAGCTCCTCAGAGCCGCCCAACAACCCTTGCTGAATACTGCAGAGGTTACAACCAAGTCCTGCTGTCAAAGAAACATTATCAGATCCACATGCTAGAACTGACTGTGCACAGAATCAAGGAGGCCAGTCGGAGGTAGACAGCCAAATACTACAAACTGGTGGAAGAATACCAAAGAAGCAGTGGAGCAGACTGAAGATGGCCACATAGGTTTCACAGGTCACTCATATTAGTGCCAATAGAAGCATCGCAGAGTTTGGGATAAAGAGGAGAGGTCTGGATGAATTCTGCTGGGATACAAGTCAGGGGCCTGATCAACCCTGGCTGAGTCACCAAAGTGAGGAAGTCAGCTGTTGAAAGACATGAAACACAAGACTGATCTTGTGCCCCAGCATATTGAATAATATACGTCTAACCTCTTTTCAACAAGAGCTTTAAATGCAGCTGCACCTTTCATCAAACTGAAATAAGGTGCTGGTCTAATGAGCCAAAAACTATTTTACCCCTCAGGTAAACAGCAGACATTCTGCTCCTCCTCCTGCCGCTGAATTTTATCAGAAAGGCAAACATGCATGAACATATGCAGACTACCAAGGGGAAGTCCTCTTACTGGGTTTCTGTTTAGCTGGTTGGATCCTAAACTCAATATCTTGAGGTTTCTTGGATATTAAAGCAACAGTATGATTAAAGAAAAGGTCATATATCAGTGTGAGCCGGAGAGTAAGCCTGACTTTGAATAAATACATCTCTCAACATTTGGCAAGTGCTCCCACTGAGCCGTATTGTGTAATATGTTGAGAATGTGAGTTTCAGTGCACCCTTTCCCAGGTAAACACGGTTTACCTTCAAACCTTGTTATTGAGAAAGAAACTGCTCACATTTCCTGCAACTAGTCATCTCCCAATACTGCTCCAGCAAGCCTAAACAGATGTAGGTAATACTTCAGGACACATGAAAGAGTTTGACAGCTTGAAGAGTCTGCTGCTTAGGAAGAAAAGACATTTAAAGCTTTGGATGCGCAGACTTTTTTGATTTGTAAATGCAGCAGTATCAGTCACAGAATTCACAGAACTACAAACTACAGTAAACACGTTGGTTTGGCAGTGTTTCCTGCTACAGTATTAGTTTTAACTATTAAGGACTTTTTCTTCCACTTAAATTCATCTTTATACTGTGTTCCAGTTGCATCAGTTTGTTGGTACCGCCAATGGTCCAATCACACGTCGCCCCACCCTCTCCTTCAAAGTCTAGCAAAATCTATGGTATCCACTAGAAATCCAAAAGGCCCACTCTCGAACCAGTGTTTGGTTTGTCCCTTCTGGGCTACTGTAGAAATATGGTGGTGCAAAATGGTGGGCTTTGCTGAGGAGGGCTCACACCCACTAAGGGGTCAGTTTAAGGTAATGACAACACAGTGTAAGGAGGCTTTCCACTGCAGGAACATGAGGCTGATGGAAGGTAGCACCAGCATTTACCAACAGCCATCGAAATCGCCCTTTCAGGCTTTCTGTTTCCATGGCAGTGTACGACCTGACAGCAACTCTGAGAGCAGCAACAGATAATAGTGGTGGTACCTCCAGTTCTATGATCACATAGGAACTAGAATAATGGAGGTTTGTTATTTATGGTGCATTTTACAAACTTGATGCAATGTCAGAGAGCAGAAACGACAGCTCCTGCTCTTCAACATGAACATCGAGAGGGCAGAAAGAACTGGGCCATGTTGTTGTCCTCTCTGTGTTTAACCAGTCAGTGTTAAGACCAGACCAGCAGTTTTTCAGAGCTGCTCAGAAGAACGTACCCTGGAGTAGGTACTGTTATCTTCCCTGAAAATAACCCTAAAAGAGAGGTTCTATTGGGCCGTTGCTGTGGTTGGAACACATTAAAAGTTCAGACCACTTGCAGTTCCTGCAGTAGAAAATGGCCTGTAGTGACAAGTGATTATATACTGATTAAAACATAATGTTGAATATTATGGGCTGCACAGCGGCTTGATGGTTAGCACCGTCGCCTCACAGCAAGGAGGTCCCTGGTTCACGTCCCGGTTAGGACGCCTGGGATCTTTCTGTGTGGAGTTTGCATGTTCTCCCTGTGCAGCGTGGGTTCTCACCAGGTACTCCAGCTTCCTCCCACAGTCCAAAAACATGCTGAGGTTAATTGATTTTTCTGAATTGTCCATAGGTGTGAATGTGAATGTGCTTGTTTGTCTCTATGTGTAGCCCTGTGATAGGCTGGAGACCTGTCCAGGGTGTCCCCTGCCTTCGTCCAAGTCGACTGGGATAGACTCCAGCCCCCCTGTGGCCCTACAGAGGATTAAGCGGTGTATAGATAATAGATGGATGGATGTTGAATCTTATATTTCATCTGTTCCATGAGAAAACACCCACAGGTCCTCATTTACTGACATCTTTTGTCTTTGAGTTCAGTTTGACCCCAGCAATTTAAACTTGTAGAAAATGATTATACTTAAAATAGTCTCCCAGGTATATGTGCTTATGTTCCTTTGACTTCCTAAATAGCTCTTTAACCTCCCCTCGCTCCCCTTTTACATCCAGTTCCATGACAATAGTTACATGTGGGGATCACCATTAAATCTCAGTGACTGGCCTAAAATAAAAAGAAGGATTCTATTGGTGTTTTAGCGGCTTTTTGTTATTTCTACCTACAGATTTTTGTTAGCATTTGGAAAGAAAGACATTTTATCTCTGTACCAGAGATAGTAACATGTATTATATTTGCAGGATTATTTGACCCCAGGAAAAACAAACACAATTTTAAAACATTGTGACGGATGGATATCAAAGAGCTGCGAGAAAAACTCAGTTTTAGTTTGGGAGAGAGCCCAGAGACACAGTGACACAGCAGCAAAAGAAATGTTTCAAAGGCTGCTGTGCAAGTTTTTATGTTTGCTCCTCCCCAGTGTTCTGTTAATGTCAACGTGTATTCCATCCCCCCTACGGCCAGTGTTGTGCATGAACGCGTTCATTGAACGTGTTCATATTTTCGGTGAACGCTGAACTGAACGCATCAGTTTTCAAACAATGAACATGAATGCGAACGTGAACGTGCTCACTCTCGCAACAAGGAGCGGCACGCACCGTTCATGTTCATGTTCACTTGAAAACTCTCGTGAGAGAAAACAGTTTTCAGGTTTTACGACAGTTTATGGCGAACACTGATGACAGTCCAGCATGCCTTGTGCCGCAGCAAGTTTAGCAGAAGAGCTAGCAAAGTTTTATGAATTAACAAATGAAGACACAGACAGCAAGAACCTCACATTTTTAAGCAAACTGTGTCTGACCTGGTCTGAAAAAACAAGTATGAACGTCAGACTGTCGTTCGCACTTGGTTCTATTGAGTAACACATTGTCCTATCTATTTAAAAAATGTAACAAACGAACGTGAACTAGTTCATTTTCATATGTGTGAACTGAACTTTGAGCTAGTTCTGTTCAAGCATGAACTGACACAACACTGCCTACGGCAAAGAAAAAACCTCTCATGGGAATTATGTCTCTCCCTCCCCTTTGTCGTGCGAGCTATCAGTGGCTCTTGCACTACGGTTATGTGGGGTAAGGATGTTTTTCTTTGAAGATTATAGAATGGCAGGTAGACTGACCCCATTGTCATCCAATACAGCCAAAATAAAAGTGTATAAGAAGTTTAATGTTTTGTCCAGCTGAAGCAGCCTTTGGTCAGGTTGATCCCAAAGAACACCATGTGTACAGGATGTGTAAAGGACGCTGAAAACACAACATCATGGTAATGCAATGTTTATGCTGTTGCCCCCAATAACATAGGGGAAAACATTAAATTAGGAGGAAATCCAAAAGGCCAAAAAGCGTTCACTTAGAGATGACAAGGAGAGGACAGTGAGAAGACACAAAGGTAGTGACATGCGATAGAGGCATATAAAAGCATAGAGAGGGAAAGAAAGGAGAGGTCTTCAGTGTATCATGGCACATCTCCCAGCAGCATGCCTCAAGGATGGTTCACGGTACTATATAATACACATTACTCCAGTAGTTTACAACCTTTTTGGCTGTTGTCATCAATAAAGAAGCATCAGGGTCACATTTAAGACAATTAACAGCTTCACCAAACAGTGGTTCTTATCGCATGCTTTCATTACAATAAACACCCTGATGATCCAAAATCTCTGCAAAAAGATTAACAGAAAAAGCTGAAAAACTCAGAAACAGATTTCTGTTTCACTACCTATTGTCTTCATTCCTCTCCCATCATTCATGTTTGCAGGCCCCAGATTTACCTAATGCCCCTGTGTGCTAGACTGGGATGAGTGGGTCAAAGCTACAACCACAACCTGCTGCTAAGACACCAAAAATCCACTGATGACATGTTACATATATCGCCTAATGATTTCATATACATTATATATTATCAGTCAGAGGGACCAGCAGTACTTTTACTTTTATACTTTATATGTCCTACTGCTAATATTTATTTACATTTACTAAAGGCCGGCACACACTACAGGATGATCGGGACGATTTTTGTTCCAATCTCCTCCTTACGATCAAAGCCAGCGAAGGCCCGATTGTCGGATGTTTGTAAACGACATGGTGTCTGATCTTCCTGTGGTGTGGGGTGTGTTAAGAGTGATTTTGTCCGTTCCGATCGGCTCGGAAGGTCTCGGAAGGAGAGATCGTAGATAATGAACATGTTTAATATCTGCGACTAGAAATCCTGTAGTGTGTGGGGTCTTCCGAGAGCAGCCGAGCACACACAGTGTATGATGTCACGTGTACCAGATTTAAGCCAATCAAAACGCGAGCTGACTCAGCTGACTGACGGAAGAGGAAGTAAAAACAAACAAGTAGAGTTACCGTCGCTAAAAATTTAATCAGATTAATCATTATGATGGATTAATCCACATAACGCGTCAATTTTGATAGCCCTAAAGAATCTCTGTCCCTCGGCTCAGAGATCTGATGGTCTGATGAAAAAACAGCTTCAATTCTAGCAACGTGCCGTATTTTTGGCTGCAACGGTAATGGAGTTATAATGATGGGAAGAGCAATCAGTTAGATTGCTCGTTACTGAAAAAAGGAACGCCGTTATTAACGTCGTTATTTATAGTGCCGTTATTCCTGTCATGTTTGTTTACACTGAAGTCACGTCTGACTACGCGAGATTCGGAATACTGAGCCTGAAGAACCTGATAGTCTGCTGAAGAATCGGTTTAGAATCGCATAGTGTGGTGAGCTCTGTAGTGAACACCACACACTATAAGATCAGAAGTGAGAAATCTTGTGCGATCTGTCTTTTGTTATCTTCAAGTGTGTGGTCTCTAAATCTGTGAAGTTTTGAAAAATCCTGTAGTGTGTGCCAGCCTTAATGTAGAATTTTTAATGCAGTATTTTTTTCAGTGAGGTTTAGAATCTGGATACTTCTTCCACCACTGCCTGAGCCAGTCCTCATGACAAACTTTATCCTAGAAGCTACAGTCAAAGCCTGATGGACTTCCCTTTTTGGTTCTTCAAAATGTTTTACTTCTGATCCTCTTGGATGACCTGAAAGACTGAGGCCTTGTCCACACGTAGCCAGGTATCTCACAAAACAAAGATATTTGTCTACGATTTGGTCTGTCATCCACAAAACGCAGATTTACGGCATTAAAAACGACTCTTTTAAAAACCTCTGACCAAAGTGAAGATTTGTGAATTCTCCATTTATGCGTCTGCATGCGGACGTCAATAACCGGAGTTTTGCATTTCGAAACGTCACTGCCTGCGACAAAATATGTTCTTACGTCACGTAATAGACCTGTGTTTACATTTGGAAACAGTATGGACGCCCTCACAAGGTTTTTGACGCTGTTTCTTGTACAGGCGCTTTTTTCTTGCTTATTTTTACAAGCCCAGATACTGCTTCACTACTGCAACCTAAAGGTCTGGCATGCCAATGAATGTGCTTAAAAATGCACTTATCAGTCCCTCCAGGAATTCGCAATGTTGCGATCGCAACAATTAACGCAAATTCAACCAATCTCCGTGAATTCTGCGCGACCTTGCAATTTTGTCCAATCACCGTGACTTTTCCGCAATTTTGTCCCGCCTCCCGTGAGTTCCACCAATCACAGCAGTCCCCAGCGCAAATGTAATGCACGTACGTCACCGAATTCACTTCCTTGTTTATGGTTTGAAGATACAGATACGTATGCAACAAAAACTACTGCAAAACAATTCCCTGATGTTCTTCACGAGAGCGGAGGTAAACTGTTTTGGACCCCGTGGAATATTGAGGTGGAACACAAACGAAATTCATCGAGTGACAAACACTTTTCTACCATAAACATATCAGGAGAATGGGTGAAACCAGCGGACCACAGACCAGACAAACCACCGTGATGAAGCTGTTGCATCCAGATCTGTGGCAGCACTGAACGAATGAAAGTCAGTTAGATTCATTAACTGACGTGACGAGCTGTGAGCGTGTGTGTGTGAACACGTGTGTGCCAGGAAGTGAAATTAACTTTTTAAACTTTTAAAATTTATAATGAATTATACAAAACAAAGAAAAAAATGCAACTTTTTAGCTATTTTTTTACTGTCTCCTGCAATTTTATCGCAACAAATACGCTTAAAACATCGCAACTTACATTGCAATTTTTTTAGAAAAGCTCCCGCGAATTCAGGCATTTTAGGAGCAACAATCTTGAAAAACGCCTGTGAAATCCTGGAGGGACTGACTTATGCGGTTAGGTGGATACATTTTTTTCTATAAACAAAGTGGTGTGTACGTAATTTTTTTCTAGACGGAGGGGGCAGGATATTCGGTTTTACAAAAACCCGGCTACGTGTGGACAAGCTCTGAGAATCTACACAGACAATAAGCTTTATCAAAAGCTTTTAAGCCTAACTCTTAAGTCCCTCTCTGGTCATTGATTGAATCCCTACACTCATCTCTGTGTATCAAAGTTACATATTTAGAAGTTTCATTCCTGCCTTGAAGTGGTCGACATCTAACTCTACTCCACTGCTTCCTTTAGAATGTGAGGATCTATGAACTTTCTGCCTCCCTTTCCACTGCTCAAGCATACTAGCTCCTACATGCTCGAACTGGAAACTGATTCTTAGGAATAGTGACACAGAACGTCCCACCCTTACGTTGACAGGATTCTTCCCTTAGCTTCAGTACAGATGAAATCCTAGAAGTCTGAATCAGTTTCTGTAACTGACGTTGGTAGTAGCTGTAGTTTCAAAGTGTTTTTGCTCATCACATTTGTTCCAGCATATAAAGAAAAAACACCATGTGGACATGTTACAGGGTAAAACACTTGATTTTCATTGGAGTCAGGGGATGTCTTAAAGCAGAGAGGTCGCCTTCTGAACCCAAACTGGCAGCTGGTTCTATAGCAGAGGATAGCTGAAGGTTTTGCCTCCTATTCTATGATAGGAAAATAAAAACAGATAAGCCTGCACTGTAAGAGAGAGACAATACGGTACTATATGAGGTCTTTAAGATAAGCTGGAGCTTGTTGATTGACGGCTTTGTATCTAAGGAAAACGATTTTGCATCCTGAGTATAAATGGAGGAGAGTGCGACACGTGGCTAATTCATTGCAGCTCATTCAGGAGAGAATCCAGGAAGGTTGGTGAATTTAGTGGCTGGTTGGTGGAGGCCATGGGTGCAGTGCAAACTGACTGTACAGAGGCTGGGGGAGCTGAACATGGAGGTCTGGAGAGGTAGATGGGGATGTGGGTGTGTGGTCGAAGCGGAGGTCTGGTGAACAAGCAATGTTGAGACTGGAACCTGGGGCGCCGAGGGCAGCAAGGTTAGTTTCAGCGAGGAAGGCAGAACAGGGAGTTGTTGCCTTGGAACTTGGGGTTGGCTGACGCCGTGTAACCACATGTACTGGTTGAAGGATGTTGAGTAGAACGGCGAGGGCCCCAGGGCTCACGTGCTGCATGTGGTTGAGACTTCATTGCCAACAGGGGAAAAGTAGGTCACCACACCCAGAAGACAAGATCTCACACATTAACTAATTAAAATAAACAGAAAGAGAGGACAGATAACAAACACAAGGGAACGGAGAAACAAGGTATGCAAAAGGAGCAAGGCACTGCCCGGGATGTGACAGTAGTCCAGTCTAGAAGTGACAGATGCACTCACTAGTGTTTTTAGCGTCTCTTAGAAACAGGGTGTTCCTAATTTTGATGATATTGTGCAGATGAAACGAGCCATCCCAGAGACGTGCTTTATGTATGAGTTTAAGGACATATCCTGGTCAAAAATAATAGTAATAATAATGATAATTAAAGCTGCAAGCAGCGTCGGACGGGCCCTCGCTTCTCAACGCACTACTCTCCACAGGACCTTTTCTAGGGGGCGCCGTAGAGCTGATTGGAATTTCGACTGTGCAAATCTGTTGGTCTTGGGATACTATATGTATGTACCAATTTTAATGTTTGCAGGATTAAGCAGTGATTTTATATGAGTATTTGAATATTTGTAGGGGGCGCTGTGGAGCCTTTGTACCACATCCATTCCTGAATTGCATATTGAACGTTAGCTTTTGAGATTAATGAGGATTTGTGTGGATTTGGCAATTTCACGTGGATCTCTTCACCTCCAAAATCCATTTTGTTCCACGTGGCGCATTTGTTCAAAATGGCCGCCATGCCTCGCCCACACCGTGTGACGTTGCCACGAGATTTTAATAACTTTTCATTCTGGATGGGTCTAGATGCCACACAGTGAATTTGGTGAACATGGCACAAAAATCCTGGGAGGAGTTCGTTAAATTCCAAAGCCTGCGCACCATGCTTTTTATGGGGCGCCGTTAAGTTTTTCTGTTCAAAATGGCCGCCATGCCACGCCCACACCGTGTGACGCAGCCACAAGATTTTAATAACTTTTCATCCTGGAGGGGTGTAGATGCCACACAGCGAATTTGGTGAAAATTGGATAAAAATCCTGGGAGGAGTTTGTTAAATTCCAATGCCTGCACACAACGTGTTCTAGTTGGCGCTGTTTAGCTTTTTTGTTCAAAATGGCCGCCATGCCACGCCCACACCGTGTGACGTATCCACGAGATTTTAATAACTTTTCATCCTGGAGGGGTCTAGATGCCACACAGCGAATTTGGTGAAGATAGGATAAAAATCCTGGGAGGAGTTAAATTTTCGTCGTTAAATTCCAATGCCCGCGCACCACATGCTGTAGGGGGCGCTGTTGAGCTTTTTTTGAAATTTCAACAGCAGGAATTTTTTTGTCTTGGGCGACTGTGCGTGTGTACCAAATTTCATGAGTTTACGTGAAACTAGCCGTATTAACTCCACTAAAGCCCAATTTTCTAGGTGGCGCTATTGAGTCATTTTGTCATTCATATGTGTAATTCCCCCAAAATATCAAATTTTTCACCAGTCCTGATGTGTGTGCCAAATTTGGGGAGTTTTTGAGCATGTTTAGGGGGTCAAATTGAGGTTCAAAGTGGCATAAGAAAAAGAAACCGCCATCCCCCCAAAGAAACCGCCAAACACTAGAGGAACAATAGGGTCCTACGCACTGTAGTGCTTCGGGCCCTAATAATAAAACAAGGTTCCTCACAGTAGAACTGGAGGCCAAGGCAATGCCATCTAGAGTAACTATCTGGTCAGACAGAGGTGCTTATGGTCAAATACTCAAACTTCAGATTTGTCTAAATTTAGAAGAAGAAAATTCCAGGCCATTCAGGGTCTTGTGTCCTTAAGACAGGCATGTTCAAAGTCTGGCCCAGGGACCAATTGCGGCCCTTGGTTGGATTTTATACAGCCCGCAGCCTCTGTCATAAAATGTATAATTTACGGCGCTGTCCAACAGTGTGCATATCACTCAGGTACAAAATGCAATTTTTTGTGTCACTGAATGGTGACAGCAGCACTGTGTAGTTGCCCTCTGCCTCCTGTGACCCCATGTGTGACCCCACTGAGACCATTTCCAGCCGGTTTCTGAAATGGAAACTGCAGATAAAAAAAGGAAAGTTGACTGTGAGGGCTGCCCCTTCCAGGACAGAGGGAAACTGCAATATTCATTCACTTAAATACGAAACAATTGTGTCTGCCTATTTTGCCACTAGTCTGTTGCCATGCATAAAGAATTCAATGCAAAGAGACACTACCAGCCAAAACATGCTAATGCATATGACAAGCTATCCGGGAGCGATCGCGTCGACAAGGTGAAGCAACTGTTAGCTGTCTTAGCTTCATAGCAGACGCTTTTCACACGAGCAGTGAGTCAAATAAAAATGCTACACAAGCAAACTATGAGGTGGCAGGGTCAGCCCTGTGTTCCCACAACCCAATGGTCCCACAGCCCAGTGGTCCAACAGCCCAGTGGTCCCACAGACATATGTTCCCACAGCCCTCATGTTCCCACAGCCTTATGGTCCCACAGCCCTGTGGTCTGACAGTCCTATGTTCCCACCACCCTATGTTCCCACAGCCCTATGTTCCCACAACCCTATGTTCCCACAGCCCTATGTTCCCACAGCCCTATGTTCCCACAACCCTATGTTCCCACAACCCTATGTTCCCACAGCCCTATGTTCCCACAGCCCTATGTTCCCACAACCCTATGTTCCCACAGCCCTATGTTCCCACAACCCTATGTTCCCACAGCCCTATGTTCCCACAGCCCTATGTTCCCACAACCCTATGTTCCCACAGCCCTATGTTCCCACAACCCTATGTTCCCACAGCCCTATGTTCCCACAGCCCTATGTTCCCACAACCCTATGTTCCCACAACCCTATGTTCCCACAACCCTATGTTCCCACAGCCCTATGTTCCCACAACCCTATGTTCCCACAGCCCTATGTTCCCACAACCCTATGTTCCCACAGCCCTATGTCCTGCATGTCTCACATTTCTAAGACCCCGTTTGCACAAAGGGAAAATGCAGATATTTCCACGCGGTTTGACCTCCCATTTACAAGAAAACCCCGTTTTTATCTTAGGAAAACAATTATTTCTAAAAACTCTGGCCAAAGTGGAGATTTTGGAATACTTTGGTTTAGCGACTGCATGTAAACAGGGAAACCGACGTTTTTGTATTGAGACACGTTGGTCTCTCGTTTGGTTGGAATTTCTGTTTGGCTGAGTTACAGAAAGTTTAATGTGCACTGTGTCTAAATTGCACTAACTCATGGAGGCGAGTTTAATTTTGGTATGAGGGTTCATCACTCCACAACAACCCCATGTTGGAGCTCGTTTGGCTCCACGTATCTGTGTGAGCAGACATTCTCTGTTATGAACTTTAACAAGAACCACTTGAGAACCAGACTGAGTGACTCTCACCTGTGGGACATTTTGTGCATCTGAACCACTGCCTTTAAACCAGAGCTGGCCTGTGTACTGTGATCCAGATCTCAGGATCATCCTTCACATCAGTGGCAGTAAGTTCCCTGTTTTGGTCATCTGAGGTTAATAAATTGTAATTTGTCAGTGTCTTAAAGGTGCAACATAGTTCACAGAGATGAAGTTGATTTCTGAGTCTCATCTCAAAGTTGTCAGTATTTGATGATCTGGGTCTGAGTGGCCACCCAGACTCAGAATTTACATGTTGCCCTTTTACATTAGTTTTATGTCGGTCAAAACCACATTTATAAATATATGCACTTGGACTTATGGAACTTTATGTGTTGCACTGTTGGTGTTATGAACCTTTAGGTGTGACGTGTGAAATGGTTCTATGTTCTGAACTTACAAGTTGACAGACAGCATTTCATAACCCCTAATAGGCCATGTTTAAAACCAACCTTATGTTGAGATATTTATCAGCTTCCTGGGAGTTTTTTTCCCCAGACAGCCTTTACAACTTTATGTAATAAGTCCCTACAGATATGAAAGGCAGAGTGATTTGTTCAGACCTCTTTATGCCTGGGTGGCTTAGATTTATTTGCATTCCAATGTGAAGAAATGAAAACGTATGTAATCTGAAATAAATTTTATATTAAAGAGTGCATTTGCATTTAACTTTAACAGTTCAAAGAATGTCAGGCAGGATGGTTGGCCCTCGGGCATTTTCACATTATCAGATCTGGCCTCCTTTGAACAAAGTCTGGACACCCCTGCCTTAAGACATGCTTGGAGTCTGACTAACTGATTGGTTTCACAGATCAATATCTGGGTGTCACCTGCATAACAGTAAAATTTTATGCAGTGTTTCTTAATGATATTGCCTCAGGGGAGCAGGCACGAGGTGAAAAGTTTCGGTCCAAGCAGAGCTCCCTGTGACTCAGTGTTGTGTGAGTAGAATCATCGTCAGTGTGAGTCCTTTAGTCCTGATGACATGTTCCAGTCTCTAATAAAATACTGTAATCAGTAGTGTCAAATGCAGCACTGAGATCCAGCAGCACAAGATAACAGAAAAACCCTCTCTCTGAGGCTATAAGAAGATCATCTGAGACTTTCACCGCTGCTGTTTTGTGCTATGATGAGCTCTACATCCTGACTGAAACCCTTCAAACAAACCATTCCTGTGCAGATGGTCGCATAAAAGCTTTTTCAAGAATCTTAGAAATGAAGGGAAGCTTAGATTTCCAGCAGATACATAGGTATCTAAACCACCTGGATCAAGACTTGGCTTTTTAAGGAGAGGTTTATATACAGTACATAGTACATAGCCTTTTAATAAAGATAGGCTGATGAAATCAGAAGCAACATCATTAAGCAGTCTAGTTGATGACATGTTTGTTTTGAATAAAGGCAACTATTATCATGTTCACTCAGAGATTAGTAGAAGAGAGGCAGTTAAACATAAATCAGGTCCCACAGATGCAACTTAAAAACACATTTGTATGAGTTGTGGGAAAGAAGTCATGGATTTCTTTCTAGTTGATATCATTTTATTTGTGAAATGGTAAATGGTCTGCCTTATATAGCATCTTTCTTTTTTTAAACCTTAGTGGTATCCAAAGCACTTTACAATGTGGTTCTCATTCACAAACACATGGCAACAGAGCTGCCATGCAAGGTGCTAGCCTGCCATTGAGAGCAACTTGAGGTTCAGTGTTTTGTCTTGCCCAAGGACACTTCGGCATGTGGAGGGGCCGGGGATCGAACCGCCAACCTTGCGATCAGTGGACAACCCACTCTAAGAAACTCATGAAGTCTTAATAACTAATAGTAGCTAAAATGACACAAGGCTCAACAGAGGGGTGACTCCTTTGAGGAAAGACAGGAAAGGGGGAGCAGAGGGAGGGGCTGACATGCAGCAAATCACCACGAGCTGGAATCCAGGCTGCAGTTGGGACTAGAGCCCTGATACCTGGACAGCCGCTCATCCAGGTGACCTCCAGGGGCAACACTTGATTTTCTCTTCAAATGATTAACACTTTGGGCTGTCGTATAGCTCGCTGAGTTAGGCCGTTACTATGTGGGCACAGGTTGCCAGCAGTGGTTGGGAGTTCGAGTCTGGCTCACGACCCTTTGCTGCATGTCTCTCTCTCCTCTATACCCACTTTGGTCCAGTTTCTTTCCCACTATCAATAAAATGGACTCCCCACCCCCTGCTGGGATAGACTCCAGTCCCCCCGCAACCCTACAGAGGATTAAGCGGTGTATAGATAATGGATGGTTAGTGTTTTGCAGCTCTGGGATTTGCTTCTACTGGCAAACTGTGTCTTGATGGTTTTAACTATCAGCCTCCATATTGTGTCTATATGACTGTAAAACTACCTCATTAAAAATAACGTGTCGCCCTGTAAATCTACAGTTAGTTTCTACCTCTCATATTGGCGTCTTTAAGAAGTCCAGCAATAAAAACAAGCTGAAAACAATATTTACCAAACCCAGAAGTTTATTGATTTCTTTAAGATGAATATGCAGATATTGTTACAGAACAATGGATCGTTAGATGACAACCACCACGTATCAGCACTGTTAAATAATCATATACATGAATTCTTTACATGTTATGGAAACTGATGTAAACATTGTGTAAGGTGATAAAATGTAATTTTTTAAGAGCAGAACAAAACCTTTAATTGTGATTAGTATGAAGCAATTCCTGTGAACAACAATAGCATACAGCTAAGCTAGTCCATAACGCTTTAAATGTTGCAAATGACACTTTTTAAAAATGAACAACCGTCATGTTAGAAAAAAGTGACTGAAGCTGTGACATAACTTCTGTCTGGTGCCCACCTCTGCCTGAACTGTAACAACATGCATGATTCACCAAACATCTCATGATTTACGATGCCATACAAAAACAAACTGAAGGCATGTTGAAAATCAATGACTCTTCAGACACTCCTACTGCCATAACAGAATAAGCCCACACTTTCCATCTAATAGATCATACTTCTTACTAATGGAAACATGAAGCATCAAGCCACTAGTTAACATTAACGCACATCCTTGCAAGATGAAACTAGTGCCTCAGTTAATGAGGTACTCGTCTTACACAAGAGCACTGACGGGGAAGGTCCCATGTATTACATAATTTCACACATTATGTACAATAAATGACAAAATTATGACACTTGTTCCACAGACAGTACTTTTTAGGAGGCTACTCTCACTATATATTTAGTAAATAAGCTTAAAAGGTTTTTAGAGCAGTTAAAACTGCTCTAAAAACCTGGGTGTACACAAACCACAGATTATGGTCATTCAATTCCTCAACCACTGCCGTCCCAATAATACAAAAAGCCAGTTAATACTATAACTTTAAAAGACCTAAATATTCTCTATATCTTTACAGTAATATGCAGTTAACCTGTTCACTGTTGCCCACCACCACATTACCAAACTACAAAGAACAGTTCATGAGTTTATTTCTTAATCCTTACACTGCTATTTATTCTTGACCAAAGTTTCACTTAGAAATTACTCGGTTTTTAGACTTAACAGCAAAAAAAAAAGAAAAAAAAAATACAAAAGAGTCCAGTGTTGGTACGTTAACTAAAAAATGACCTATTTCACTGGCTCAACATATGAGTTTTCACTTGGTTTTAACCTGTTCCCAGAATCGCCTGATAAAAACCATAAAGTTATAATATATACGACTACCAAGTCTTTAAGAACCTTTACATGCATTACAGCACAATGTCCCAATATATAATATAAAAATTACCGTTGATAAAAGATGTAAAAATGTTCCTTTGCTGCTCTGTGGCGAGTTGCACACAACATCAATATGAATGTTTATCTTGCATTCCACAAAGAAACCATTTTATTTTGTTTTGTGGAGATGTAAAATGTAAGCTGTGCCCCTCCAACTACATAGCCCTTAGTAAGAATTCCACCCAGGTGCTATATAACACCTAACCAATAGTCGTCCAGCTTAAACTGTGATTGACAGCTCCATGCTGAATTAAAGTGATATTCTCCTTTAAGTTCCAGTAAGAAAGCAGAAGAGCACTGAAGAGTGGCCAGTGACACACCACGTATCATCACATTTGACCACGTAGACTCCAAAAACTTTACATGCTAAGAGGTAATGCATAAATAGAACTACAACTCCATGCACAAGACAGGCTAAAGAGTGTCACATGTCACTGTATTTACTCTCCATTAAGTCCCACAATACTTAGGAAACCTTAAAGTCCTCTAGTACAAAAGTCCATTCAAGATCCAAAATGTAAATTCTATGGCTAAAAATCTGTCTGGCTACAAATTAAAGTCACAATAGGAAAGGAGACATTAAAATAATTGCAATACTAAAACAATGTATGAGCCTTGTTTGTGAAGTCACAGATGTGATATCGACACATCAATGAACTACATTCTGTATGATCAGCTAAAACCTCATGTAAACTATTCCTATCGATGTAAAACACATCACATGGTTACCATCACTTTCCCTCCCTGTTGGAAACTGGCCAGGTGTTTCAAACACAGCCTAACTCTCAGAAAAAAGCCTACTAACACTACTGTTATTTGAAAAGTATTGCCATAGATTTTACACTTTCCAGAATCTCCAGAGACACACTAATTGAGGACAAATTGCTACTACAACGTAACAAACAAAGCAAGTTTCACAGAAACAGAAACTTTTCTGTGCAGGTTACAATAAATACCTGTTTGCAAGACAAGCATTTTACCACACACAGAACATCAGATGCTTTACAGTACATCACAGACCTAAACTTATACATAGTGAGAGAACGCTACTAATTATGGTCTCTCCATGATAAATTCAAGCCTGAACAAACTCAGAACATTACTGTCGGGGTTCCAAAATGCCCTGCCGGGCAGAGGTGCTGGGTGCTTGGCCAGGCCTGGGCTGCATACTGAGGCTCCCCTGAGAAAGAGGAACAGATCAGTTAATAAACAAAGGTCTGTATGAACAGCACCATCTAAATTCACTTAAACTATACCGTAGATGGCTAAACGCA
The DNA here is from genome assembly GCA_024666655.1 of Dascyllus trimaculatus. NCBI lineage: Eukaryota > Metazoa > Chordata > Actinopteri > Pomacentridae > Dascyllus > Dascyllus trimaculatus. The sequence goes on along the minus strand of CM045453.1, from coordinate 5,017,556 downwards.
TTAGATACCATTCTGTACAAACAAATGTTAAAAAGTAGTGGCATGTTTCTGCAAACGTAGCTTGTCAGTGCTAGTCTCCTGGGAAAAACACAGCTGGAACCTGATTTTAGTGCTTGCAGAGAATAAACAGAGATGAAACTAAATGCTTGCTAGCAGTTCAGTGACACCGTAATTATGAGTGTAAATGTACTAAAGAGAACAGGAGTTCATTTAAAGGCACACAGTGCTTAAACCAAATACTGATCTGATTTAGTTTTTTCCTCATGCTGCACTTTGTATAAAGTTCCTTAATGAATAAAAACCATTCATGGTACTATTTTTTAAAAGCATCCTTGCTGTAATTTTAGTGTCCAAAACATCTGCATAGTACTGTAGATGCTAATCTGTCTCTGCAATTTAAGGATTAAAGAACTGATGACCAGAGGGCTCATCTACATTCCATTTCCCTAAAATCACATTGAACATTTTATAACTGCAATAAATACAAGTAGCCTAAATTCTAAAAATGCAAACAGGGCATAAAAAGACTTCTACAAATAAATCAGTATTTATGAAAATGTTTTCTCTATCCGGACACAAAACAGCTAGTAAGCATATCATCCTAATGAAACATGTAACGATAGCGTTAGCTGGCTGGCCAACATAACAGCATCAATACACGTACCTCATACAGTAACGCGAGTTGTGAAAATGAATTACAAAGCAAACAGTAACGTTAGCATATGAGAGATCAGTTCACATAGATTTCTTGGTTTAGTAATATTTCAGGAGCAATATTATCTAACTTTCTAAAAATTAAATAATATTTGGTATGAATCAGGGCGTATTCAAAACCAACAACTCTGTTGAGTGTTCATAGTGTTTTAGCCTGTAGACTGTCAGCCTCACATTCCCCTAGAACTCATCTATGAATCAAAGTAACATATCTGGAAGATTTTTCTATGAAATGAATCCTTTCCTGCCTTAAGGTGGCTTAGATGTAACTCTACACTGTCACTTCCTCTACAATGCAGAGATCAACATAGTGCCCCCTCCCTCTCCACTTACAGCAACCTACGATGTTAACCTATGACTCAACACAATGGTAAGTTGTAATACTGGAGTACTCCGCCACACGTTGGAACTGGAGACCAGTTCTGAAGAACAACATTTTCTAAGAATTGTGATCAGTACACTGCCATTTCAAGGTAGACATACTGAGCCATGTTGTTGACTGGAAATTGTATTCATTTGTCTTATAACTTATAAAGAACAGGGGGTCTTCAATATTTCTCTCAATTTTCAGGTTTTGAGGGCAGCAAACTTTTTAGAACATGTGGGAACTGTGGGTTTTCATCTGGGGGTTCATTTCACTCTGGAACAAACTGTTTCAGTGGTGAGACTCATGAAAGGCACATTACTGGATTTAGATTGACAGCAAGCACATCAAAAAATAGAGCAGTCAAAATTGCTCTGCTGCTCAACCTGTCTTTAGGTGTACTTATCTTCATTATGCATTCGTAATGGAAAGCACCGCTGGCAAGCGCAAATTGCTCTGATATTTCAAAAGCATACCAGCATAGTGCACAGCTCTCTACAGGATCAGGGAGGATCCACATCTATAGGTGTGTAAACAGATAGTGAGTACATTGTATTCACTATGTTCACACTGACTCATTATTCGTTTGTACTGTTCTCGATTTAGTACTGCCTCACCAAAAGCTGAACCACAAACAAGACAAAACTTTACTGAATGTCTTAGGCACTGTTTAAGCTCTTTGAATGTCCCCTAACTACCCTTACTTAGCTAGAAGGCTTTGAGAAACCAAACCATGTTAGTGACAGGTTAGAGCTTTTTGCATCAGTGAAAACTAAGTAGCTTTCCAAAGACAAATGAACACATTATTTCCTCCAAATGCTTTTACATGATTGGTTTCACAAGGTTAGAGTTCCAGTATGGAGTCCTTGCAAACAGGGTAACAACAAATGATCTGAAATTCAAATCCAAACTTCTGACTGACATACCATGGTATGAAGGAACGTTCCCCATCTGCAGCAGAAGCTCCAGAGTCTCCATCATCTGCTCTTGGCGAAGCATGTGGAGTCTGGTTTGACTGGGGGATTTGCTGTTCTCCAGTTCAGATACAGAGGTCTTCAGAGCCACTGCAACACACTGCAGGACACTCATTCCTGAAAACACACAAACCCAGACTTCTGAGGAGTTTGTGTGTGCTGTGTCAACTTCCTAACTAGTCAACAATACCTAATCTTGGCAAATTGCAGAATGTACGAAAATGATACTTTGACACCACCCAAGACTGTAGTGCAGTAATGCAATGTTTTAAATGTGTTGTTGTTTTATTGCCATTTCATGTCTTAATATGTGACTACCATCTCATTACTGTTTTGTAAAAAAAAAGCTCTGTAAATAAAGTTAATATGCAGAAGTCTTAAGGATTTGAGAGTTGACAGCACTTACCAGACTTATCGGAGGCTTCAACATCAACATACACACCATCCATCATTGCCTGTTTTAGAACCTATTAGAAAACATATATATATGAGCAATGATTTCAAAGACAGAACTAAATAAAAGCCCTCTCTTCATTTTTCTGGCATAAATGGCCATGGCGACTGGTTTTGTTTGTCTCTTTCTACTTTTTTTGAAGTTTTTTGGTGGTTGACAAAAAAACATTTTGGGTGCCAGTTCACAACCTTTACTTGTTCTACTGTATTTATTACAGCCATGTGTGACAAAGTCTTTCCTGCCACCTTTGAAAAAACTTTTCTACCTTGTTAATTTACTCTTACTTACTAAATTAAGTAGTTAATGGAAACAAGTCTAAGTGACTTTTCCTTCTTCAAAACATTTTCTCTTTCAAAAGTTTGCTTAAAACTCACTTGACGATTACATGGAAACATAACTAATGACATATTGTCAGTTTGATAAAACAGCAATAAAGAAGTCTTTTGTGAAAAAAGCACTAAGCAGCACTAATGTGTTGCCATGGGTTGGGACATACCCAAATGTAGCACAACAGCTGCAAACAACCTGGTCAAAATGGCAGCCCTGAGAGATTTCAGTGATGCAGATAACTGAGAGAAACCAGACTTTTAATTGTGAAGTGTGTTAACTGCAGTTTTCGCACAACAGCACCATCTCCAACACTGCTGATTTGTCCTACATAAAAGCTGAGTGCTTTGATGTCAACAACAGCACAATTTTTGTGGTTAAAGGAGGTTGATAACAGATTTAACTAAATTGCACCCTATTGTTTGGGCATGTACAAAAATGCGTTGGCAAACGATGAACACACACCCACCACCTTCTGAGCTGCAGCTGTAGGTAGTACACGAGTATTTTTACTAGATGTATCGACTGGTTGAGAAACTACGGAGAAATTAATTGTCAAAAACAGCGCTGCAACAAATGATTTTTTTCAGATTACTCATTAATCATTTGGTCTATAAAATGTCAAAAAGTGATTATAGAGTCAGAGAATGTCCCACAACTCACAGTGACATATTCAAAATGTCTACACAGACAACTCCACCACTCTCAGGATATCAAATAAAATATATAAATTCCTACATTTGAGACACCAATGTATTTTTGTTTGAAAAATGATTAAGCATTCACGACTTATCAGAACTGTTGCAGATTAATTAACTGATTCATTAAAAAAGGAGAAAGAATCAACTAATTTTTGACTAATTTTCCAAAATGAAAGATGGGCCAAGTAAGCATGAAACAAAAAAAACCTGTCTGATTGCCCTCGACTATCCCCATACTGTGCTCTAATTAAAGGTGAGTCACCAAAATGCTGATGTGGTACAGATAAAAGGAAGAAAACATTGCGCCTTCACTAGTGTAATGTACCTAAAGGCAATTAAGTCTATGTGTGTGTTGTCCTCAGATGTGCTTCAGTCAGTGGAAAAACATTCCAGTCATGTCAAACAACATCTTTTGTGAGTATTTAAGCAGTGCTGTAAGTTAAAACGATTCAGAGAATGCATTTACTTTGAAGCAAAATGACAGGTTCTCTGACTTGCACAGCTTCACTTTTAACCCCTTGTGACCTACCATAGAACAAGCAGCTAGAGCCCATCTTTACATTTTTACATGCTGTAATGCCATTTTTTAAATCAAAATACATACACAGACATAACTACAGACAGAAAGCACGGATTTGCAGAAAGACAACACATATGTCAAAATAAACAACACACACACACACACACACACAGTATACATCAATGGTGCAATCAAAGTTCAAAGTCTAACATTACACTTCAAGAGCACCAGTGGAGCTGTGATGACGATTCCTGTCCACAGTAACACACAGAGGCACGGGTTTTTGTGGATCCATAACTATATGTGTGGGGGTGTGGGAGAGTGTAGGGAGTGTGTGGTGAGCGTCTGGAACCACGCGATAGTTGTGAATGTAGACTATCGTAGATGAAGCGTATTCCAATGTAGGAACTTACAATGTGAACATCCGCGGTCTAGATTATAATGTTTTTGTTGTGTGCGCTTACTGTATTTTTCCAAATACATTAGTGGAAGGAAAACAGCACTCTGTGACATGTTGGATGGGTGCTATGAAAGTGTAAATCCTCGGGATTTATATGCAAAAAGATTTATTGCTCTGTCTTATGCAGTCGCAATTCTACGGCATCGAATAGTAAATACGCTAATGGGATTGCTGGCGCTCCCGTAGATACCAAGGGGCTACACCTTGCAACATTTCTACTGTAATACAAATGTACAGGAGCTTCAAACATTTTTACTCTGGGACTCCACTGGAGTAGCTCTGAATGATATAGAGTTAAGAAAAAAAAATCCTATTTACCACATACGGTTTGTCATGCAGCCCATATTGAATGTGAAGTTCAGAGCTGTCACAGACAAAGCTTCTACCTCACAGCATTTACTTATACATGTGTTTATGTATATATATACATGATCGACAATAAGGAAAAGCAAATATGTCTCCTTTAAAAAGGTACAGGATGTGGTATTCTGATCATCTTTGTTATCTACAGCGCACATGGTATTAGTCATCCATCACACGGACAAGTTCACTCAGCACATGACGCCGTTTGAAATGCTTTAAACTCCGAGCCCACTGATCAACTAAAATATGACACTAATCGGTATGTTGCGTGCAGCTTTTGTGACTTACAGAACTGGCTATGTTGGTTTGTCTTTTCATCCGTGTTGTTTAGGGACTTTGTTAGCCATCTTCAAGGCAGACAAATATTCAAGACCTGAAAACCAGGTCATGTATACGTACCTGAATAACCTGCTAGCTTGGATCACATGAAACCTAATCTGTAGCACTCTATGAGTAATGAACTGTGAGCTGTGAGCTGTGCATGCAGGGCTCTCCTTAAATGCTTGCTGGTAGTTTGACTGAGGAGTTGGGTCTCTCAGTCTGAGACAAGATGGACTAACTTACCAGAGTTCATTTAGATAAATTACTTTGCACAAATTTGTGCAGAGGTGTTTATGATACTAACCAATTGTGAACTCCGGATTGATTTAATTCAGGAATCAGTCAGCCATCTTCTCTAAAGGGAAAAGCTAACAACAATCCTACCTTTCCCGGATGTTTTCATCAAAAATGTTCACAGCGAGGAGGGACTAATCACAAACAGGTTTTAAGCATACGCTCTTTCCTACACCCTATTACGGTCAAGTATTTATGAGCTGTGTCATTCGCCCAAATTTAGACCAAATCCTACTGGTCATGTTAGAAATACACATGTGACATGAAACAACAAACAACAGAGAACCCATTCAAAGCACATTTTGAATAGCAGAAAGGAAACAAATAGCTCTCACCTCTAGGACTCTTATGTAGCCATTCTCTGCGCTGAGATGGAGGCATGACTTTCCTGCATTGTTTGTTTCATTGACGTTGGCTCCCAGATAGATCAGATCTGCCACCATCAGGTGGTGGTTGTGCTTTGCTGCATAGAGTAGGGCAGTCTGAAAACAGATGGCAATTAGTTGGACTCACCGGCTGCTGGATGCAAGCATAAGTCTGCCTTTGGCTGCTCATTTCAGGTGACTTTGTCCTTCCTTTCTGCTATCTGCATGTTACCGTTTGATTCACTACTAAGAACACCAACAACTTCCAAGCAGCCTACCACATTGAAAATTTCAGGCTTTCAGAGGATTTGGATCATGTAGTAAGGCAACCCTGCTAGTGTTTTTGGTGGATTATACATTTTTGATCATAGTGCTCCTCTTACTGTGTGCAGATGTTCCACCAAAACAATTCCACTTGTCACAATGTTAAAGGAATGACAAAGCCACATTCTTTGCTGAGTTCCACCCACAACGTCTGTGATTGGTTTAAAGAAATACAAACAAGCCAGAGAGTTTTTTTCCCCCATAGCAGAATGATCATAAGGTACAGCCAGACTATTATGGACTATAGAGCAGGCTGGCAAAGTGAGACTAGAGGGAATCCACGTGAAACTAGATTGAAGGTTGAAAGCATGTTGCCATACTGAATTTAGTTTCTGGGATTTGTGCACTGCAAAAAAAACAAAGCCGTCAAAACTTAAAATATCAAGGCAACATGATGCAAGAGATTTTTAAGTGTCCTCAACTTTTGACTAAGTTTGGACAAAAGTTTTGCCAACAAGGATTTTGTTGGGTCTAATTGTTGTTCCAAGTAAAACTTTCCTTTGTCCAGTCCACCTCCTGCCCGTTTCTTTATGTTTGTTTTTGGCCGGTTGGGGAAGGGGGGGGGTTCCATTTTATTTGTAGAGAGAGACAGAGTGAATGTGGAGGTAGAGGGGAGAGTGACATACAGCAAATGGTCTTGATCCAGACTTGACCTCATGACCGCTGCTAAGGGACTGAGCCCATGTGGTATCGCCTTACCTAAGTGAGCTAAACGGCAGACCAGCCCCCTGCCTGAACCTTAATGAGCATGCACGCGCAGGCGTTATGCTCTTCTACGGGGTTTCCATCCAGGGAAACCCAACTCAAGTAATTTCAACAAATAAACTCTTGTTATTGTTTTTCAAAACTCTAGTAGAGGCAATAATAGTGAGAATTTCGCTGTGCTGACTCATTATTGTTGGTTGCAAGTGGCAATGCCTAATTTATGAGTGATGCTGGCTGAAAAACATTTATGGGAACAACAAATGCCTGGTTATCGTTTTTACAGTGTGGTTAAGTAGCTGCAAGCATTACGTATATACACATTGATATGAATGACTGTGCCAGCACACAGACAATAAGTGTAAATGCAATGTAGGAATTTTGGTTTGCTGCCAACTAAATATCATCCTGATAACAGTTTAAATACAATTGCTATTTTATTCAGCATGACTGTTTATCATACATCAGTATGTTGTGTAGCCTGACTTTTCTATTCAGTCTAAACTGTAATTAATCCAGACTGTCAGACTTGCATTTTTTGCAAAATTATCACTATGACTAAAGATCCATAGATCCAACAAATGCAAACAAACTATCTTTGGTAGAGACTATTGGAGAGATTTTGGTGTTACTTTGCACTACAGAGAGTGGGAAGTCACTGTTGTTTGATTTTATGTAATCCATATTATAATTAATCCTTCTGTTTGGACTTACTTAAACTAATTAATGCATGTTAGACTAAGGATGAGCAATAAATAGTCTATACTGTAACATGCTTCCTCAGATCACAGCAGGCCACTATATGTCTTAAACTTTCCAGCACTAGAAACTTTCTAATACACTGGATATAAAACACTGGAGATAATAACTACAAAAAACAATAATAATTACAAGTTTATAGAAAAAAAACAAATCAATTACTGTTTACTGTACCATTCCATCAGAGTCCTTGAGGTCCAGGCTGTTAAGTGCGGCCATCCGTTTAGCGATAGCGTAGCCCAGTGCTCTCTTTCCGACACACATCACATTATGGAGAGCTCTGCAAGAAAAGGCACCACTATATTTAGATAAAAAGAAAAATAAAGTCTTTGCATCAAAGGTATTTATTGACACACACACCGTTGCAGCATAGCCTACAGAGCAATAGAAGATAGCAGATTTGACACTGGGTTATACACAGTGTAGCTGGATACATTTCCCACACTAAACTGGAATAATGGGTCCTATTTGCAAGAGTCTTGCAAGCTTGAGTGAGCTCCATAAACTGAACAACATTAAGCCATTTTCACAACAGGCATTCTGTTGTATAATAGTCACTAACAACATTATCAGTGGCTTCGTTATATCAAGGTGCCTCTGTAAGAGATGACAGTGTGGCAGTGACCCGGCAGGAGCAGTGTCAGAACTCTGAAAGAGAAGCAGTCTGGAATTTACACCTGTCAATTTCCTACTGCGGGACATCAAAATGTCTTCTGTGAAACAGACCTATTAAGATAGAGGAAGGGCTAATGCAACCAGACCAGTTCAAGCTTGGTTTTAAAACTGTTCATGCTTTAGAGAAGAGATAGCCCTAGCCTGATAACCAAGTGGCTAGGGCACATACCACATGAGCACAAATGCGTTTAGGAGTGAGTTCCTGATTTGATTCCTGACTGTCCACAAATTGTTCACAAAGCAATGTATGGCATTATTTTACTGACAACCAAGAGTCAGGGAGAGCTCACAATCACCACAAAGCCTGTCTGTAGACGTTTAACCTTCACAGACTGACTTAGAAACACATCCAACTTAGAAAAACATGTTGCACACAGATATTCAGACTTGTTCAAACAGATTCAGTGTCCATGAATGTGACTGACAGCATAATTGCAATTAATCCATTAAACAAGTGATGTATTCTGTGACAAGTCAAGACTTTTTACCATCAGAGTCTGACTGGCAATGATAACTGTTTCATTTGGCCTCATCTTTTCAGCTAACTTACCAATCTGCTAAACATCTGTACATGCAAATTCAGTGTTCACACTGGTGGCGTTAACTCATGCTACTGAAAGCTGCTAAAACTCAGGTGTTTCTGTAACCAAAAACATCGGCAGAGTTCTTCCAGTTCTAGTGGGATATAAAAATGTATGAACATACTCTGGTACAGTAATTCACTCCTGCTGGCTTCTTTTCACATATTCTACTGCCTTGCATTGACAATGTCAAAATATTTTTTGTTTGTCTTTTTTAAATAATAGAAAAACTACAAAGTTTAACTTCCATATTCTGTATTTTAGTATTCCATTACTTTCCTTGATGTTTTAGGGTTTTGCTGCGGTATTTTTCAGTATTTATACGTTTAGGCAGGTATCATCTGGAAGTCAGAATTTTGGTACTGCAACAACATTACTGTTCAGGCCAACATTTGTATGGTATGTTGACAGCCGGAAATGTAGCCTTGAGTTGTTGGCATAAAAAATTGAAATGAAATGTAAGCTACACAGATCTGATCTGCTCCCCTTTAACTCCACATTTTTCATTTTTTCTCTTCAGTTTTTCAGTTTAGTTCTCAGAATCAACTGACAACGAAATCACTTATGAATTTTTTACACACACAGAGTGACAAACTGGGACCAAACTTACGTCCTCCCATGTTCATCGGTGGCCAGCAGTACTGCATCAGAGATGTCTCTTAGCCGACTCTCCTCTCTTTGCAGCTGTGTCCAGAAGAAAGCAGAGCTATTCTGCTCCCAGTTGTGGCTCTCAGAATCACACTGCTCCTCTCTTCTTTCACAATGTTCTCTCATATTTTCAGTGCTGGGTGGTTGTAGGCTGGTGTACGTGAAGTCAGGAGGGGACAGGGCTTGGTAGTACTCTGCAGTGCCTGGTGAGTAGGTCATGTAGGACTGGGGGCTGGGGATCATTTCACTGTACTCGTCACTGCTGTATCCTGCACCTAAGGTTGATAACAAAGGGAGATAATACGACATATGAGGAGAGGTAACTGCTGGTCATCATATTTTAAGAAATGACCATAAAAATGTGGATATGCTCCCTAGGAATTACCAGTTGGAGACAGCTCAGGAGACACTGGAGATTCAAAAGAGGACAGATTTCGGGGAGGAGAGCTGTAGGTGTAGGTGTTGCCAGTCCTGAGATCCTCCTCCAGTACTTCAACAATGATTGCTAGTTCCTCCAGGCTTTTTGTGGGGTGTTGTCCCTTAAAGTCAAAAACAATCACATAGCTATGTGAACTGCTCCTAAAAATGACATGCGATTTATGGCATTCCATGCACCTGTCTTTTACATACATCTTGAAAACCCTCCATGAGTGAGCTGGGGTCTGTGTTTTTCCAACACTTACCTTGATAGTTTGCCGTTTTGAGCGAGTTTTGACTCGTTTCATGTCCCCTATGGAATGAAGACAAGTTTAACTCTGAGCATACTGTACAGTATGCTTGGTTTCAAAGTGAAGTCAGAGTGTAGCTGGTATACTGCAGGCTAGTGACTGTGAGGTTTGACAAAACACCTAAATTACTGTAATATATCAAGATTTTACTGACCTTTGCCTGTTTTGCTGCATCTCTCCTGCATTCACGCATTATTGTGATATGAAAAGGAAAAAAAGGTCATTGTGAGTTGTGTTCTATGTGCTTTTTGAGACACATAAATGTGCATCCTGGTCCTTCAATGGTCACATCACAACACATCATGCTACACCATTTCTTGCAGCTTGATTTGTGTATTTTTCCATAAAAATAGTAGAAAAAGAAAAAAGGACAATTTCAGTTTTTTCCAATAGCATGCTGCCCTTGGTTGTTAATTACATGAAGGCCTTCTAATTCCAAAGTTTTAAAACAATAAGAAAAAAACGGATTTACGATAAGTGGATTCCTGCTTGGAAAGAAAACACTATATGGTACATCCTCACAGTCGTGCCATTATTTAAAAAAGGAAAACAAAATTACTCAGCTATCCTATTTATTATTTAGCTGAATTTCAATAACAGAAGAAATGAAAGGAATGAGTCGGTAATGTTGAAATGGTTTCTGCTTAATTTGTTGTGAAATGTCTAGCTGAGTATAAAGTTACAGTCATCCATTACACACCCTCTGAATGCCAAACATAACGACAGGAAGCGACTGCGTAATACTCACTTATCCTTAGTTGAGGCAGCATTTTGGTGATACTTTTAAATCTAAAGCTAATTTCAACAAATTCTAGAACTTCAAAAACTGAGATGGATACTGTTGTTTCACTCTTAGAAAGGATCACTTCATATTATAATAAAGGCATATAGGATTATACAAAAGACAGAAAGGAAGAAAGAACGACCTGGTTGCCTTTAGGTCCATTCATCTTTCTGAAATTTTCGCAGCTGGTATTGTATTAGACACAGGTTACCAAAACTACTAAAATACTTGGACTATTTGTGAGCCCATGTGACTTTTGTTAACTTCTTTCTTACATCATTTAGTCATGCAATGACAGAGGAAGCAAACTGTAACAATGCAATATATAAACACATTCATTAGAATGTTGTACCTTCAGATCTTGAGGTTCCCAGCCTTGTGCTAGACGAATATTCTTTAGAAGGTCCTTCACTGGCATTTTGACGCGGACTCCAAGGTAGACCTTCTCATCGCCATACATGGAACATCTTGCACCTGGACAAAAACAACTGCTGAACTTTCCTCATATGACATACAACAATAGATGAAACACAGACAATGGTCGCCTTTCTGTCTGATTTTTGTTCCAAGTACCGCATGTTGGGTCATAATCACACTAATGGTAGTATTAAATGGACAGGAACAGTTATATCGTTGTCCCAAAGATATTTTTTTAATATAAAACTACTAGGATTTGTGTAGCTGGCTCTTTCGACCGTCATAACAAAGGTCAGTAAAATATCAAACTTTCTGAGCACTACGTGACCAAACGCAACATTTCTTTTGTCCTCTGTTTTCAGACATGACATATGTAAAATTGCTGCGTCAAACTGTTAAAGTGAAGGTTTTCTGTCATTCAGGTATAAGCCAATTTTACATGTTCTTTTAGACATGCCCACCGCAGTAGCTGAGAGAGCCACAGTACACACACAATGTCTGTCATACATGTGAGAGTCCATCAAATAATGTATAATTACGTAAAAGAGTACTAATAAACAAAAGACTTTTCAACTGTTCCAATAATTAATGGCATAGTTTATTTATAATTTTCGTTAACACTCAAAATTCTGTGTAAAAATAATTTAACTACTACTTTGCCAACAGTATACGTAAAAATATCTCTGCAGGTATTTAATAAATCCAGAGGAAAGACTCCTACAACAGATGGAAGCAATAGATTAATCTCCTATTGACTTTTCATCAAAATGCATATTACAATAATTACCGGTGAATCTCACTAATCTGATACGTTTTGTCTTCAACGCAGTAAAGTGTTCCTTTTATGGGCATTGAACGTTATAATACCTGTGAAATTATAAGGCAAAGTGAATGAGACAGGTACACAAACTACGTCTCTGCATTCTCAATTTCATTCTTTTTCTTTTTTTTCTTTTCATTCTATTTCATTGCATCACAAGGGAGGGGAGTGGGGAGGGGACATAAATAGTGGGGTAGACTTTTAGTAATTTTATTACGTGCACTGATTGTTGTTTTTATACTGCGCAGTGTCACTGCACTTTTAATATTTTACTATTTTAGTATTGCACTTTACTTTTTTAAAATTTTATTTTACTTCTTAGTTGTGACTGTGGTGTGGATGTCAGTGTGCAGCTGAATAATTGAATTTCCCTTTGGGATGAATAAAGTATCTATCTATCTATCTATCTATCTATCTATCTATCTATCTATCTATCTATCTATCTATCTCTGGGATGTTTCTGGATCAATAATGGAGATGAAATGTGGCAAAACCTTTCCCCAAATCACTTTACATAACTCAGCGTACATTGCTTGTACGTGTCTATTCTATAATGTGACTGCATATAGTTCAGACTTGTTCAAGGTGATAAAAAAAACGTTACTTGGTCTGACCAAGTAGGTTTGCTGGTGCATTTGTTATTTGTAAAATGTTTAAGGTGAGCAGGATGTGCATTCAGACATGAAGTGGACATGTTCAGATGCCCTCAGATTAAAAGAAGAGTGCATGCTGAAAAGGGCTTATCTGTATCTCTACTGTCTGTTCATCAACACGGCAACTCAGCTGTCATTTTACTGTTAAAACCAACAGTTTTTCAGCTACCAAGTTCAGCAACAAAGCATATGTAGCGAATATCTGCACTGTACAGCTCTTTAGTCTTGGTACTGCAACATTATCAACTACAATTTAGAGGAACATGTAAAATGTTTTTACTCATGTACATTTGTTGAAGAGGTACACTTATATAATCTATGTTAATTACTTTACCTACACAAAACACTCACATTTACAAAACAGTCTGTTTCAAGGTTTAGTTTGTTGTTGTTGAGGCGTTCATTTAACGATTTCGCCATTTTGAAGGCTGTAGCAGTAAACCGTTTCCACTGAGTTATACTGACAAGTGTTGCTCGGAATTAACTGAGCCTATATAACAAGTGTATTGTGTGATTTTTTTAATGCTTCATCTTAAATTTAATTTGGCCACCTAACTAGTGCCACACTACGACTGCAAAGTGTTACAAGACGTTTTGAAAACGGAGCAACTGACTAGCGAGCTGGGCTCATGCTAGCACTCTACCGTCATTTAGCTAGCTAGTTAAAGTTAGTTAATTATGGTAGTTTAAAAGTTACGCTTCGCAAAAATAACATCGCAAAAATTCCTGTAGTTGCCTACTAAGTTCCAACAACATGTTACGCTTCAGACTGAGAAGTATTCCTACCTTTTTTCCTGCCACCCACGTCGCGTACAGTCACACCGGGAACAGGCGCGTCTGGCTCGGTTTCCCCAGGCAGAGGAGAGAGCCCCGCGGTTTCATCGCTTCTTCCTCTCGACGTCTTTCTTTTGTACCGTCCTCTCATATCGCACAACTACAGAAAAAGAAAAAAAAAGTTGAGTGAACAACAACCAAATAGAAGTTTATACCTCCAGCGGTGAAGAGTTGGAAACAAAATACTGACTCAGTTTGTGTGACCGGACGCAGGTGAAGCCGTGGAGCTCAGGGAGTCTCTGCACCTGTTGGCTGGTCCACGGACGGCTCCGTGTGTTCAGCTGCACTGTGACTGGCTGCGGCTAAGAGGAGGATGAACCCGCCCACTGCCTGGAGGATGTGCTGCTGTCGACGACCACACCTGGGAACTGAATGTGTTCACAAACCGCAGCCTTCAGACAGGTCGAGGAAGCTCCAGCACTGGCCTCAAAGTACAGTCTTAACCCTTTCATTATGCATGAGCTGGTAAAAATACAGAGTGAGATTTTGTATCAGTCCCAAACAAGACTTAAGACATGTACAGTTGTTTTTTCCTGTTATTTTAATCGAGATAAGCATCTGTCTGCCCATCAGCAGTTTAACATTCAATACTACATATGAATAAAGTCAAAATTGTACATATCACCAGGAGACGTCCCCAGTTGATTACTTATATGAAGACAATTTTTTTTATATTACAAGTTTTCTATAGTCATATGTTTGTAAAGGCAGGCCACACTTTATGTCGTTAAAAATACATATATTTGCATTATTTTCCATAGTAGAAATCTGAACAGTGAATAAAGTCAGGTTGAAAAAAATATTGTTTTCTTCTGTTGATGTATTAAAGTCAAAGGTTTTTACAGAAGTCATTTTGGATATTTCTTTCAATTTCTCCATAAATCTGGAGATATTCTTTACAGCCGCTCTTAAAAGCAATTTTCACCATGTTTCTGTGACTAAAATGTTCTATAATCAAGCTGTGGATGATAAATGAACAAAGCCTTTTGTGAAAATCTTCATAATACACAAGTTTGGTGTATGTAAATGCTGCTGAAGTGGTGATTTCTGGCTCAGAGCATGAAAATATAAATAGAGTAATATAAAAGGCCCGTATATGGCATTGACAGGTACATATCTCACAGGTACTTCAGTAACTAGATTAATATAATAAAAGGCAGGGTTTGGACTTGTACTCCATGTGTTTATATTTTGAGATTGGTACTTACCTAATTACTAAAGTAGTAATTAGGTAAGTACCAGGCTGAAGCTGGTGTTCATCACACACACAAGACAAACACAGAACATTAAGTCAAACAGGTTACAACATGTTCAGGGATGAAGTCTCCCAGTGTTTGTCTGTTGCAGACAGCTTAATGCTAGGCCGGCTCTCTGAGATAAACAAATACTGAACTTGTTGTCCAGAAGTAAATTTGATGTCTTCACTCCTTTATGACAGATGTGTCCACTTAGATTTAGAGTTGATGTTTTAACAGTGCTGGGGAGACTTAGTCTTTTCTTGACTTATTAACAAGTCAAATCAGTCCAAATAGTTTATTGAGTTTTGGTGGGTATTGAGCTGTGTATTCCAGCCAAACAGTCTTCAGATCATTCAGTTTTGATACGAATGACATCCAAGGTACTGCTGGCCAAGGCTGCATTGTAAAGTGGACTACTCCACACGCTTCTCTTGTACAGGGACTTTATCCCAAAATTGTGTATTAAGTGCTGAATTGTTTTAGTTTATACTGTGTTCTTTTTTTTTACCATTATGTTTTATCAAATTGCTTCCATTTTTATCTCTGTGTCAACTAATTAACAGAAAAAAACACTCCAAGTGACGTTATTCCAACACAGGAGAACTGTAAACTTGCAAGCCACAATTATGTGCATTATCAATACAGCCAGTGATTACTGATTGTATACAATGAAAGAAAACAGTGAAAAATTCTGATGATTATTTTCTGTAGAACACATTAACACTACTGCTACAAGGCCAAAAAACCCAAAGGTACTGAAGTTATACTTATAATTTACATACAAAGCATATGATCATCGTTATGATTCGCTACAATAGCTTATATAGGATGGCCTCTTCGTCAACCAACTGTTTATTTTTTAATCAATTAGCCTTAGTAATCAAGTAATATAATAGACCTGTACATAGCATTAACAGATACCAATCTCAAAGGTTTGTCATTAAATAGATGAAGATAATAAAAGGCAGGGTTTTTGCTGTTGTCATAAGTTTACACTTTGGTATTCGTTCTTAATTAAGATAGTAGTTATGTCCAATCCATCTCAGACTGACAGTATTAGGTCAAACCTGGTGTTTATTATACACATGAGTCAAACAAAAAATATGAAGACAAGCATGCTATGACTGGTCAGAGATGTTGCAGCCAACTTAATGGTAGGCAGGCTCTCTAAAGGTGCTGTGTATTCCAACGTAACTATCCTTAGTTATTTCAGTTTTGCTGCAGATTACATCTAAGCTACTGCTGGCCAAAGCTGGTATATGAAGTGAACTAGTCCATATTCTTCCCTGGGTCAAAAACCCTCAGATGCTGACGTTGGTAGCAGTAAAGATTTTGGGCATTTTTGCCTAATAACTCACTTAACCTATCAATTATCTAACTTTTGCTAATTATTAGTATTTTTTAATCAACTATTCATTTCATTTCTACTTGGTTCCTGGTTGCCTGGGTAAATGATAAAACTGTCATGCATATAGAGGTAAACAGGGGCCCAATAACACATGCTCATCCCGGAACCCCTTAGGAGGCTACTTTGTCAGTGCTGTTGACCATTTTTTAAAGCAGTCCAAACTC
This sequence comes from Dascyllus trimaculatus, assembly GCA_024666655.1. Lineage (NCBI taxonomy): Eukaryota > Metazoa > Chordata > Actinopteri > Pomacentridae > Dascyllus > Dascyllus trimaculatus. The sequence continues at coordinate 5,000,964 of CM045453.1, read as the reverse complement.
CTGTTGATTAAAAACACTGTCCAGCTTTTCAGACGAATGCAAACTGTATTTGTATTTAACACTTGCATGAGATTGTGAAGCCATAATGAGTACCATGATGATTATATGCATTGATACAAAATGGTTGCACCAGTGAAAGGTGTGTTGCTGGACCTAAAAAGTGAAGCTAATGTGGAAGTGCCAAAAACTTTTGTTCCTTGAATGGCCACTTGACTGGCTCCAAAGCGAGTCAGTCCTATAGACTATATACCTATTGCTTTGTGGACAACCATTTTGAAGTTTTCATTTCATAATTTTACTGTCGCCATCTTGGTCTTTTGAAACCCAATCTGATGTGTGAGGGTACAGTAGTACCTGTCAGTCATGAAGTAGACATGCTAAAAGGTACTTGCTTTGTCATTTATTAAGTATCTTGGTATAGAAGTCTTAAAACTAAAGACTGAGTCCATAAACTTGGTGATAAAATATTAACTGAAGTAAAAAATTAACAGTCATTTTCTCATGAACTTCTGCACAATTAGACTGCTTTTTGGAACCAAAGGAGTCTCCCCCTGCTGGCTGAAGGAATGCAGGTTTAAGGCTCATCAGCTTTGACTTCACGGGGCAGACCTGGAGGCTATGTCCATCTTTTACATAGAGTCTATGTTCAGTCCCCATAGACCTCCATGTTAAAATGCCTAACTTTACAGCAGAAATAAACATGTTTACAGCATGGTACAAAAAACTGTTTTGGACTCTTATGGCTAATTTCCTTCTTCATGACTGCTGTAGCAGAGGGTTAAAGTGGCCCAGATATTCGCCTTAGCACTACTTCTTTGCTGATTTTTGGATTAGCTGGGAGTTGGGAAGAGTCAGACAATGCCCTGAGGATGACATCCAGAGCCATCGTGCTGTTGTTCAGGAAACATATGGTCACAGAGGGTTTGTCCATCTTTATGAACAATCTCTGAGTCGTACATAGGCAACAATAGTAAAAAGTAGATACAATTCATGTTTACACAGTGGAGATCTGTGGAAAGGCGCAACACTGTGTCTACAGCAAAGGTTGTGGCTCTTTGCTATTATGCTAAATACTATTATAAGCTTTGTTGTGTACTGCTAAGAACACTTCTCTCTGTTACCACTACTCTTTGACTAGAAAGCAACTCTTTGACTAGAAAGCAGCTACAAGGAAAGAAGGAAAAGCTGTTACAATGTGCAAAGTTAGAGGACATCTGTGGCAGTCTATGAAAAAAATACTGTCTATATTATTGTTAACAAGCTGTTAGATGTCTTTTCTTTTGGAAATAATTGAACAACAGCAATAAGAATAAGTCTTGGCTTCTTGTCCCCAACTGACAAACAACAAACTGCATGACAGCCACTGTCTGGTAAAGGCTGAGACACACACCCCAGTTGACCAAATTATAATATAATTGTTGCAAAGTCATCTGAAAAAATCTATTATGGTTGGCTGTACGTAAAATATGTAATCAGTGGGTAAATTAAGGAGACAACAGAAAGCTGTCTTCTTAACTTTGCTACCACACAAACCTTGAGTATGGCACCAGCAGCCAGTTTAGCTGGCTACGTGCTAACAGACTTCTGCAATCATGTGAGTGCTCCCGGCTTATGGACCTGCTTCCCTCTTGAAATTTGAAACATTTGGTCTGTCGAAACGCTAATTAATCAGTAAGAACATCAACCCTGTAATTTTCCTCTCTGCCTTATCAGACAACATATTCGACAACGAATGACTTTCAAAAGAGCAGAGGAATGTCTAAGCAAACAGCAACAAACCTTGTTCAGCGCAGCCTTAAACCTACATTAACTGACTGATTAGCTGGTTGATGGACAATAATAACAAAGTATTCAACACCTTTTAGGTTGATATTGCATATAAAATAGAGACAGTGGTTTGTCTCCAATGTATTCACTCACATGTCATGCACTTTACCTAGTGTTTGCTGTTGGGAATTTAGAGCTTGTTTCCTGGAAACAGCTTCCCGCATATGCGTATAAGATTCTAATGAGAGCAGTGAGAGTGAATCAAAACTTTGCAAGTTACAGCCATGAAACCAAAATAGTCAAAAAATGCTGAAGGAGCGTGAGCAGCTATAGTTATGGTAAGAATGATTTGAGAATTTGGCTCTACAAGTAACCCTTTCACACACACACACACACACACACACACACACACACACACACACACACACACACACACACACACACACACACACACACACACACACACAATCTTTTGTTCCATTGTTGATATTAGTTGATAAGTTGGTTCCAGCTGTGTTAGGGATTCCTATTTTGACATAGCAACCAGTTTTTCCCTCAATGCCAAATTTTCTCCCAGGAACTAAGACTAACTGCGGACTGTGAGGTGTACTCAGAGAAGAAATAACTCATCGGTGAACTTCACTATTGCTTAAATCCAGAGGCAAAGGCCATTATGAACTTGATGCACAACAACCTTGATTTTGAATGCACAGTGGTATACATAGGCTCAGCCCAACTGATTAGATCTCACAAGTGTGTGAACAGGAGACAGTCAAGTGTTTCAATCAAACTCATATTAATTACTACGGAACTTGGGAATAATCTGCAGAGCACAAAGATCACACAGAATAATGGTTGAGGTTATCCCTGACATAAATAAGTATAATAAATGAAAATTTACCTAAAGTTGAACAAAAGTTTAAGCGACTTATATGTTCCAATCCATACACAAGTTAGAGCTGGTTATGTGGGTAAGCCCCTATCATACCTACCACCAGCCTCACTTTGCAAAAAAGGCCACCTAGGCAAAACCAGCTGAGCATCTCTGGTGCAGACTCTCAGGCCCCAGGGGACATCCATTATGGTTGTGCAATGTAAAAATAACAACCATGTTTGAGAGAAGTCCTAGGGGCCTGTGCCATTCCTGTCTGTAGTCAACAATCCTACTGCGGTCCAGTGACAATATTACATGCTTGTTGCACAGTTGAGACACAAAAAGGCTCAGAGTTTCAGATGGTGAACCTCTTTGGGTCTATGGTAGTGAACCAATCACTGCAAGAGACAAACATCTGCCTGTTTGTCATCATGTGAAAAGGCTATTTTTTGACTGACACAAAGTGACACTTAAAAACCATAAACCTGGACTAGGAAAGTAGCGGGAATAATGTAGAAACTTGTATGTGCTTCCTGGGTGAGACTCAAGTAGAAGCAAGAACAGCAAAACTACTCTAGCCAAACAGGAGTTAACCCTCTAGCTGATGGTTGAGACAAGAGAGTGTCTTTAAAACACACACACTTCCATGGTATTTTGGCCAGAGGGTTCTTTGCTTCTCAGCAGATAAACAAAATGGTCTTCCAGTGAAGCAGCAATTCTCTCCACACCTATCTGCCACCAAAATCCCAAATCATCACCACCACATCACATCAGAGCATGACTGACAGGCGGATGTGTTGCAAGGTGCCAGGACTTGCTAAACAACTTTGTAGTCACAGGGTTTCGGTTAGGGTTAATTTCCATCTAAATATAGTACATATTTTTCATGAAAGGCATATTAATGCATGTTTCCATCTACTACACCACCACACCTATATGACTATTGGGAGTTCATTCTTGGTTCCAAAGATCCAATGGAACTTGGAACAATTGTGGAAGAAGAAGAAACACATTTAGGTGATGTAACCGAGAGAGACAGTAAAATCTCAAACATCTGGAAAATGTTGCCCCACGCTTCTTGTCACTTAAACTAGGGTTGATTTGCCAATTCTGTTTCAACAGCACTTTGTTTTGATTGGCATACCAATGGTAGCACTACCGTGACGCTTCAAAGCTTTTACGGTAATATTACATAATATATTTAAACTTCCATCTTTTAACACCACTCGGGTTTTATTTGCACAAACTGACAAAATTAATTGAGCAGTGTTTGGCAGAGGAGACAAACAAGGTACAGGCAGGTAGTTAGCAGCTAAATGAGAGGTTTAGTTATCCTTTAGGACAACTTTGTCCGATGTCACCATTTTCTCCATTATCGTTTAAGATTTAGCTATTGTTTTATTTATTTGGTAGGAAAAAAAATTAAGAAATCGAAGTTCTGGAGCAATAAATTTGATTATTCAAATTTTAGGAAATAGCAATACATAGCAAAATTAGCTTTAGCTAGAATTAACATCTAGTCTTATTGAGCCCAAATGCATGGTTTGACCATGCTTTTAGCCACTAGTTACACATTTTATGGTGTAACATTTTATACGGCATGAAAAGTTAGGTGATACCTTATTTCATCCAAATATATTGTTTCTGTAAAACAACCTGACAGATACAGTTTAGCTTTAAACTTCATTTATTCTCAACACTTAATCCCTTTTGCAAAAGACACCCAAGAACAGGTTACATATAAACAACAGGCAATTTCAGTCACGTTGCATCAAGTCAATAAGAAATAATGTGGGCGATACAGGAGGTGGCTGAGAGCCCACGCGCAGACACAAGAGCAGGCTGAATGATTTTCAAAAGTGATTTTTTATATAAAACAAAAAACTAACCGAGGAAAACCCAACAGGAACAAATCAACTAAATATAGCAAAGGGCAAACTATTAAACCAATGAAATATTATAACCAACAACCGAGGAGGGGAATCCAAGGCAACAGATAATGTACATGAAAACTAACTAATGGGGACAGAGGAAACTAACTGAAACCTACACTGAAACAGGAAACTGAACTGAGGGAGAAAACAGAATGGAACGACCTGACTTAATGCAAGCAATGAGTAACACTACAATCCAAAGACCTAAACCAACAAACAAAACAGGATAAACTGATAAAAACTGACTAAAGCCAGACAAAACCAAACAGGATACTCACATAAAAGAAACTAAACTAGAGGGACAGGTGGGCTGAGGGAAAGCAGACAGGAGACAGGTAGAAACACAGGCAGAACGGAGGCTGGCTGGCTGGGGGGGCAGGATCCAGGTAGTGGAGATGTAACTGAGGCAGGGGGGTAAAAGTGGCAGGAGATAGTGCGAAGGCGGGAAGGCAGGCAGGCAGGCAGGCAGGCAGAACGGGGCCGGCAGAGAAACGGGGTTGGAATGTCTGTGGTCTGGCAGAAGTGGGCTGAATGAACTGAGCTTTTATAGAGAGTGGATGATTAAACACAGGTGAGCCGATTCTCACAGCTGCCTACAATTGCAGCAATCGGGGAGAGAGCAGGCAGGGCTGGGCAAACAAGAGTGAGGGAGAAAGTGAAGAAAAGCAGGAGCAGAGAGAGAGAGAGGGAGGAAAGAAGAAAAGGGAGAGACTGAACCCTAATCTTGGACTGAGCTTTTCATGGTTTTGGCATTTCACAATTCTCATGTCACACTTCTTCAGTCATGTCAGGTCATGAATGACACTCTGAGAAGCATTTTTTGTCTTTGACCTTAGCAGATACATGTGACATTTAATACATTTCACAAAGGTTTTGCTGCCGCAGCCTGCATTCTTGCATCTTGATGAGTTTGTTGTATCAACCATCTATGGCAAATGAACCGAGACATGCTTTTTTACACTGCTGTCGGGGTCTGGCTTCACAAGACAAGGACTCTGCAAGTTGTGTCATGTGAATAATACCCCACATGGAGATTGTTCCTTTGTTGTATCAGGTAAAACCAGAACAATTACCGTGACTAACAAAGTTAGCATTTTGCCTGCGCTACACCTGGCAAGCTAAAAGAGAAAATTACATCTGTTACCAGGAAGTGTGTTTGGAGACATGCCCATACATCTGACAGTTTAATTAGTGCGACATTGACGTCCTTCAGAGATGATGTGCAAAAACACTGCATGCTGTATTAATAGAATGTAACACATAATGTAACATCATTACCTCCGCAAAGGAGGTTCCAATTGAGCAGTGTTTGGCAGAGGAGACAAACAAGGTACAGGCAGGTAGTTAGCAGCTAAATGAGAGGTTTAGTTATCCTTTAGGACAACTTTGTCCGATGTCACCATTTTCTCCATTATCGTTTAAGATTTAGCTATTGTTTTATTTATTTGGTAGGAAAAAAAATTAAGAAATCGAAGTTCTGGAGCAATAAATTTGATTATTCAAATTTTAGGAAATAGCAATACATAGCAAAATTAGCTTTAGCTAGAATTAACATCTAGTCTTATTGAGCCCAAATGCATGGTTTGACCATGCTTTTAGCCACTAGTTACACATTTTATGGTGTAACATTTTATACGGCATGAAAAGTTAGGTGATACCTTATTTCATCCAAATATATTGTTTCTGTAAAACAATCTGTTACCAGGGAGTGTGTTTGGAGACATGCCCATACATCTGACAGTATAATTAGTGCGACATTGACGTCCTTCAGAGATGATGTGCAAAAACACTGCATGCTGTATTAATAGAATGTAACACATTATGTAACATCATTACCTCCGCAAAGGAGGTTCTGTTTTTGCCAGCGTTTATTTGACCGTCCGTTTTTTTGTTTGTCTGTTAGCAAGATAACTTGAAAAGTTCTAAACGGATTTTGATGAAATGATCAGGAAAGGTGGATGATGGGACAGGGAATAGATGATTAGATCTTGGTGGTGATCAGGATCACCGTCTGGATCCAGGAGTTTTTTTGTAGGATTCTTTAGCATTGGGAGATAGGGACATGTGCATGGATATGTGCACGTAACTCCACAACAAATGTCCAGGCTGCTTGGCAAAAAATACAAGATAAGTTCCTGCTAATTTCTACAACATCTCAAAACTTGATCCAGATCTGGGTAAAATTCCAGATACTATGATCCAGAACAGGAAAACCTAGAGGGCCTGTGGAACGGTCATCACTGTAAGGTAACAGATGAAGATCCAGACATGCAGCCAACACCAACATGTAGCTGAGACTCTGCTGAATCAGGAGGATGCCAACAGATCTGTTGTAGAATCAACAGCTATGGAGCTGGATCCAGAAGAAACCACCATTACCCAGAAAGAGATTTTGGTGAATAACTGTTAAACTAATAATGATATCAATATGAATCCAAATGCTAAGGGTATGTTTTCTAGGTCAAGGAATCTGATAATGTAGATAAAACAATCCTGGGATGATTATTTCTTGGTGTAAATCCCTATATGGGGTGAAAGCTGCTTGGAGGAGGTCTGCGCTCTCTGAGTGCTTTTCTAGTTTTGTAATAATCTGCTGCATTTTTTGCAATGCATAACTTGAAGGAGAAATGTAACAAGTTTCCCCACATTTTGTAACACATTATAACATGTCCCGGTGCCCAGTAGTGAGTATCTCTGGAACAGACTCCCTATTGATCTTAAAAGCCACCTTGTCCAGACTGACACTAGAGTTTACAAAAATAAGAGTTTTATTTCAACAACAACAAAAAATCTCGTTCATATCTTTGGGATAAAGTACAAACATAAGCAGCTATGAGATCACGGTGAACTCCAGCAGCAGGACTGTGGTGACAAACACTCCAGACCTGCTGCACCCAGACTCATCACTGCCACAGTGAGATCAGTGGGGATGCAGAGGGATGGAACCAGCGTCATCCTCAAAACCTTTCAATCAGAACTTAAAACCACATTGTTCCTAGATGTTTGTAGTTCAATTAAACTGTTTAAGTTCCTGAAGAAACATTAAAACTTCTTTTTAATCAATTGTTTTTATAAACCACAGGCATTAAAATAAAAGTCAAAGAAGTCCAGTTAGAGATAATTTCCCTCAAGTAAAGAACATCATAATGTCTAACCTGCATTACATATACTAAAGTAACCGAGTAGCTGCATCAGTGTCGTCAGTGTGTCGTTAACAACCAACTGTCAAAACAAATTAAGAAAGTACAAGTCTATAACAGCACAGCAATATTTATTGTCAGTTGATTACTGCAGTACATGTTCTTTGTCTGAACATACCATAATTGGGCACTGAGAGAATAAAAACACTTTAATAATTTACTATTCCATATCGATCATTTGTGCTGGAAATATTTGTCTTTTCTGTGTGTAAAATTTGTGTGTGTATGTGTGTGTGTGTGTGTGTGTGTGTGTGCATTTTTTTCTCTCCGTGTTAACTGTTTCACTGTTAGTGATGTGACTTTCAACTGGCTCTGTGTGTTTGTGTGCAGGTTGCCTTTGTTTCTAAGTTAAATGGGTCAGAGGAAAAGGCTTGAGGTCCTTTTATGAAGATTGATGAATTTACTTCCTGGGAATATTCAAAAATTGTTCTTTAACAGAGATGGGGATTATAATCTGTGGGGGGAGCTGAATTTAAAACATCGGAGGGCACGTACAACATTAAAATGTTTTAGTGTTTCTGTTTGTGGAGTGAGGCTGTGGAACGGATTGGGTGTGGAGCTCAAGCAATGTCCAAGTATGACCCAGTTTAAAAAGCGGTACAAACACATGGTTTTCAACAGGTACAGGAGGGAAGAAGGGCTTCAACAATCAGGTGTTTTCATAAATGATTTAAGTATTTGTTTATTTACACTATGTTTATTTACACTACTTACTTTTTTTGTAAATATGTATATGTTTGTTTACTTTATTCTTTTTCTGGTTTTTGTAAATATTTATGTATAACTATATATGTTTGGGATGAATGATTGTTAATTAAGTACGGTAGTTGAGTAGGGGTAGGTTTAAATAAGCTTATGCTTCACCCTACTCCTTTTGGACATGTGGGATTCATTGCTTTGACTATTGTTATTGTCGTTTTGTCTACTTTCAGTGGTCTTGTTTCTTTTTTTCTCTTCAGTTTATTTCATTGTTTTACTACCACATGTACAAAATAAAAAAGCATTCATTCATTCATTCATTCATTCATTCATTCATTTATTTTTATGATTGACTTCATCCATTTGTGGTTGGTTATGACACTGTATCACATTGTTATATTTTCATTATATAAAAGTGCAGTTTCCATATTTTCTAATAACACTGCAGAATGAGTTTCTCTGAGTTCACTCTCAGAGTTTTACACATATACCTTGGAGTTGGGACACCTTAAATGAACTATCATGTCAGTTCACACCCTCCTCCTGAAAGCTATGCTGCTGCTTGCTGCCACTGCTGCTGAGAGCATGCGAAAGTCAGCCCCAGCAGGCAGGGGCCTGAAAGCTCCAGATCCAGCTTCCCCTTTGGGCGACAAGGTCATAAAATACATGTATATTCCATGAGAGATGTTTGGGAATCAAATCTGGGCCAATAAACAAATTGTGTGAAAGCCTGAAGCCTGCATTGCTCATAAACTGAGAATCAACTTTAGTCATGTTGGAAACATCTTCTTTGCAATTGTTCGGCTTATAATATAAAAAATATTCACATATTTAAAAACTCAAAACTTTCTTGATTAGACCAGAGGTGTAAATGTAATTGTTTAAGGATCTTTGGTGCAGCTTTCCATTCAAAGCATATATGGGTTAAAATTTCCATAAAATGAATAGTTCAGTGTTCCAATACAAACGCATTGACACACACTTACTGCTATTCCTTTGGCTTATTTTTTATTAAAGATTCTTCTGACATGATGGTGCCTGTGTCTTCCTGCAGCTTTAAAAACATTTTTATATATACACAAGGTATATATCAAGACATGCAGCTCTTTTGGTAGCGATTTGTCATATGGTTTTTATGAAATTGGTAAAAAGAACTATGTTAAAAATCCCCATTGAAATGAATGGGGAGTCAGCTAGACAACTGCCAAAATCCCTGGATCCCTGTAGGTCTGGCATGTTTTATAGTAGGAACTTTAATCATAGTTTAAACCGGTCACAAGGCTTTGAATGTTTTTTGACTAAATTGTTTTGATATTGTTTATGGTTTTTATGCAGTCGCAGTTTGGGTTTTATGAATTTTTGTAAAATTCTGATTTTTCCTTACCTATGTTTATTTCATAAATCACCTCAGAGCACAAAGTTTACCCACCAAAACTCTCACTGACTCCCATTATACTGTACCTCTAAGATGTCAGGCAATCAGAAATGGAGAGTCTCTGTAATCTGCCACCACAGGTATACAGTAAACAACATACATGAAAATACATCAGCTTGTTCAAGACAAGACTGTGCTTCACACAGTCTCTTCAACACGAGTCATAGTTTTGGAGCTGTGACCCTTTGTTTGAGGAGCAAGTCCTTAGTGTGCCTGTCTGTCTATCTATCTATCTATCTATCTATCTATCTATCTATCTATCTATCTATCTATCTATCTATCTATCTATCTATCTATCTATCTATCTATCTATCTATCTATCTATCTATCTATTTATCTATCTATCTATCTATCTATCTATCTATCTATCTATCTATCTATCTATCTATCTATCTATCTATCTATCTATCTATCTGTCTCTCTGTCTATCTATCTATCTGTCTGTCTGTCTGTCTGTCTGTCTGTCTATCTATCTATCTGTCTGTCTGTCTGTCTGTCTGTCTGTCTGTCTGTCTGTCTGTCACACCTTGTGTAATGATAGCAGAACATATCAACAAGCAAAAGCTGCACTGACGCAATCAAAATTTCTTCAGACATGTTGTCGTTAATTATTGCGTTTTGATTGTCCCTAGTCTGATGAAAGCATCACTGTTTACCTCACTGTAGCTGTTTGGCCCTCCTTGATTGTGGGGCAGGTGGAGCTGGTCCCAGCTGAAAATGCTTTACATCATCAAGTGATATGGAAACACTCACATACTGATCCAGGACTGTCACAGTTTCAGTCTGAGCTTGTGTGCACCACATTCACTTCTCTTACACATTCCTTGGAGCATTTGCTCTTCAGCCATGGTATTTTACCCCATTACCTGATGTTTTGTTTGTCATGGCCAATGATCTCTGTCTTGCCCTTTGGTTTTGTTTACCTGCCTTTAAGCTTCTTGCTTTTTCCAATAAGTCACCTTTGATTGTTCCGGCCTGCCTGGTTCAGTCTGGACTTGGGTCCACCTCCCTGCTCTCTTGTTTTGAATCACAACAAATATCTTAAAATGACTTAACTTTATATTCACAGTTGTCCAGCTGTAACACTTCCACATTCCTCTTTCAACAACGAAGTTATGTCCAACTTTAAGCTGTGAGAGAGCTGCAGTGACCATACCACTGCTTTTCAGAGGCTGATCCTCTCATACTTGTTTCTGTTCAGTCCATCAAACTGATACTCTGCTGCCTCCAGGTGCCTGTTGGAGAGCACAACACACATAAGGAACTGTCTCCAAAGATTATTATGACCAATGATTCAGTGATCCATGTGGTTATTACTGACAGTGAGGCTTCACCTCCCGACATTTGGCCAATGGATGGAATAGTGGCTATAGTGTTTGCATTATGAGCAAATCATGGCTTATTATTGCCAAGTGGACTGGTCAAACTTGTGGTTGTCTGCATCACAATGATATATGTTACATATCTGGGAAAGTGCATGTCAGGCCATAGATTCCACACAGAAGTATAAATCAAGCTTCACATTTTATCTCCCATAGGTGTTCACGTTTTTCCTTTTACTTCTCAACAGCCTGGATATGTTACATTTGTGTTATTATTAGAAGTTACAGTGAGTTTGCTTATATACAAGATCAGCATCCCAGAGGACCCGAGATGTGCCCAAGCTCACTTTTTCTTTCCCTTCCTTCCTTCCTTCCTTCCATCCTTCCTACCTTCCTTTCTTTCTTTCTTTCTTTCTTTCTTTCTTTCTTTCTTTCTTTCTTTCTTTCTTTCTTTCTTTCTTTCTTTCTTTCTTTCTTTCTTTCTTTCTTTCCTTCCTTCCTTCCTTCTTTCCTTCCTTCCTTCCTTCTTTCATGTTAACACCATCTTCATGCACAGCACTATGGGTTTTTTCCCCTGAAAATTAAATGAACTGTGTCAGTAAAGCTTTCCTTGCCTTACCTAAAGGCAGCTGTGCCTCAGGCCTCTCACACTCAGCCAGGAACACTGTCCATACTATAAAGCCTGTACTGGATCCCGTGGAGCCGAACTGCAAAGCAGACAGAAGGATGGAGGTCTTTGGACAAAATGATGCAAACTGAGACTGAGAATGATAAAAAGAAGTGTTGAAAAATCTGCCTTAAAGTTTTTATTTTGTGTTGATAAAGACACGAGCTGCTCTTCATTGGACTGGCTGTCGTGGTGTTTGGCTGATCACATGAGGTCTGTCATTTACCATGAAATAATGTCTATGCTGGCTGCTCCAACCAAACTTCCAGCCTCTCTTGCATCATCTTCTCATGAAGCTCCATTTTAAACTGATGTGAGGGGTTTCAAAAATCCTTTTGAAGGTCCTCTGGTGCCATCTAGTGTCCCCATATCTTGGTGCAAGGTGTGTGTGTGTGTGTGTCTGCATGAGGTGTAGTTGTGTAGGTTTAGCACCAGGTGGCAGAATGATACAGGGTTTCCCGGGCGGGACCAGTCCTTCTGACAGTCAGTTACTGAGTTTTTCATGTGCATTGTGGAGGCCTGTGCATGTTAATTCTTATATTCATTCTTTATTCTCAATAAGTTGTAACTTTTCTCTATTTTCTTTTGCAGGTCAGTGAAGCACCGCTGCTGCTGCTGCTGCTGCTGCTGGGAGTTTCCTTGGTGAACCATTTTATTGGGTGTATTGTTGAACAGTGGGCTTGCCTCAACAGAGTCACACAATGAAAGGCAAGTTATGACTGAAATCAGTCAAACAAATATGATAACATGCTTCAGTGATAAAAAAGGAACACTGTGTGCACCATTGTACCCTCATATAATATGACACTGCATGTGTGTGTGTGTGTCATGGTTTACTTTGTTGTCCTACTGTAGAAACTGTACAAGCCCTCACTTGTGTGATTGAGCAGCTAGTGTTCATTAAATGAGTTTCAGTACAGCCTGTGACTACTTTCCCTGCAGCTCAAGGCAATACTTTTGACTCGCATACAGTCGTAAAGCACCTTCCTATTGTGTGACTGAGGAGAACCCACACAGCGCTGCTTCACTGCAGTTAAAACATTAACAAAAACATGACTTTCCTCATTCTTTGGTTGTGATGTGATGATTTATAATCTTCAAATATTTAACAGCAAAATGCTCTTTAATAAATAATGCTGAACAAGAAAAGTCAAAGTTCAAAGAAATGTGAGTCTAACTGTTGGTGGAAAACACACAAATGACTGACTCCTTGTGCAGAACAGAGATAAGAGATTCTGGTGTTGCAGAATTTTAAAAACAGCTTTTTCAAATAGAACAATATAAGTGCATGGCAGCATCGCTCACATCCACTCACCTCATGAAAACCACCTGCCATTGAACAACTATGACTCACTCTCATGAAAGAAGTCTTTTTGTGCAGAACTTTTAGCTCGGTACATTTTGAATCATTACTCAGCCTTTTAAACATCAAAGCCATGCTGCTGCTTTACCTGACCTGCAAATCATCTACATTTTATATAATAGTTATCAGTGCTAAAGCATCTAGAAAGTCACTTTCTGTTCAGTTTTCTTCAGTAATAATAGAATAGTGGGGCAAGTCCCTGCACTGTGAGGACAACCTGCCTGTCTGCCCCGTGAATGATTACAAGGAGAGGGCAGTTCTGAGGAAGGCTGATGTTTAACTAAGATAAACTGTAAAAGCACCTGGCACAGTTACCCACAGCCCACTTCAGAAACTGAAAAGGGAAGTTCCATAACTTCCTGAATATGGCTGCCAGACTGAGGGATGTCTCAGTGATTGGATTATATTCATATACACTGCAGAGAGACATTTTTATATATTAAATATTAGCTCTTTGTCTCTGCATGTTATGCATGAATCTCTTTGGCCACTATAATTGATAGTATTTTCCCCTGACGCTGCAGGATGCTTAAACTCGCTATGCATTGCAGGATGAGAAGTTCACCTGTGTGATGCTGCAGGACTGGCATTAAACCCATCCAGACAAGTAAAGCTATCTTTGACAAAGACTGTGTTTTATCATTTGAACAATATTATCACAGTACCATAGCATAGTGTGATCATTTCTCTCTGAAGTCAGTCCAGAGATAAGACCGCTCGTTTCTATCACCTGCAGGATTGACTATCGCAATGCTCCGCTCTCTGGTCTCCCCTGAAGCAATGTATCTGAATTACAGCTGCTTTGAAACTCAGCAGCACGTGTGTTGGTTAAGACTAGAGGGAAGGCAACACTGCAGCACTCAGTGTCTCTGCACAGCCGGCGCAAAGACTTTAAAACTGGTGTAATGTCTGCTTTAGAATTGATTTTAAGAACCTTAGTTTGGTTATAAAACTCTAAATGGTCTTGATCCCACATGTTAATTGAATTTGGTTTAATTATTTGAACCTCAAAGGTTTTCTGGTAGCAAACCCAAAGTCACAACAAAAGCCCACAAGTGAGGAAACCTTTTGTTCTAAAGATCACAACACTTTTTTGCGACAGCTTGCATCATTTTTATTGAGTCATGACAACTTCTAATTTTTGTTCAGTCAACTAGCTACAACGAGTTAGATACATTAGCTTTTCCTCTGTTTTTAATTAAAAGTCTTTGTCATCCACAGTTGTTTAGATGTGTCTAGATAGAGGACAGAACTTGAAATGATGAACTCAAGGTGAAGAAAAAAGTAAACATCACGTCATTTAATTCATTTCACTGAACTTGAATGTAGTTTTAAATCAACTAGTGTAGAACTTTGAATTTGAATTACACACACAGTATTAAGGTAACACAGTTACCAACATTACTGGGTCAACCCAACCCATCTGAGCAACCTGAAAGGTTTATCTAAATCGGTGGATTGTTGTTTTTATCTTGCAATCATGGATTTAATTAAGTGGTGGTGATAGACTGTGAAGACCTGGAGGCAGCAGAGAATGTTGATCATCTCAAATTCAAACTTATATAATAGTTAGATTTTCTATTGATTTTTTAAAATGTATTTGTCTATTTATTTATGAATTAAAGTTGATTTTATGTGTAATGTAAATGTACAGCAGGATTACAAATATCAAGTAAAGTACCTGAGAGCTGTATAAAAGCAGTAATTTAGTAAATATACTGGTTACCCGGTCACTACCAAAAATAGAAGAAGTCTCCCATACAGGAGGGAAAGGTTTGCTCTCTAGATATTATGATTTACTGATGTTTACTTCCAAAGACTCAGCAAGGGACAAACTAAACGCCTGGAGAGGTGACATCCAAGGAGACATAGATGAAATGGACTGGAACGAAGCACAAAAGCCACCTATGAATACACGGTTTAGGCTACTTTAATAGAAGTAGCTGATGGGGATGTATATGACACCTGTTAAATTTCATCATATGTCCGATAATATTCCAGATATATGTACCAAATATCTAAATGAAAAAGCAACTGTTCTTCACTGTCTATGGGAATTCAGAAATTCTGGAAAGATGCCATCAAATGTCTGTCAGAGGTGTTTAATATCAACATCCCCTTCAATGCTAAACCTTGTGTACTTGGAATCTACCCAGTGGGCTTCACACAAACAGAGAAACAGACTCAATTGCTGGACTATGGACTTTTACAAGACAGGAGAGTGATTGCATTACGCTGGAAAGGTATGGATGCTTCCTCTATGTAACAGTGGATCAAGAAACTTTCAGAATGTATTGGTCTGGAAACACTAACATACATCGTCCAAGGAAAACAAAGGGAATGTGTGTACCTCTGGGAACCATGTATGAATATTATAGAAACTGGAAAGTAAACCTCAGCTATAAAAATAATGGATCATGTGTATATTCGGATATGTGTGTATTTTATTTTAGACTATTTTATGTTATTGACATATGATTTGTGCAAGTCTAGTGTGTGTGTGTGTGTGTGTGTGTATGTCTGAATGATCATTTGTTTGAGCTGTGACCTATGTTAATGTGTTCCAGTTCTTCATTTAATCTGTTTTTTTCTCTATATGTAACAACAAACAAATGTCAATAAAAATATTGGAGAAACAATATATATACATGTTATACATAAACAGTACGTGCTCTTGGCTGTGTGTATATATATTTTGCTCCATTGCTCTGTGATGATATTCTGTTATACTACATGTTCACTTAAAACAGAGAGAAACTGTCCATGAATTTCTGATGGTCCCCTCTATCAAAAATTTGTCAGCAGATTTTAATATCTCACTATGACTAAAGTAAATATTAACTTCAGTCATCTCAAGGGACTTTCCACGTTTCATATGAGCTGATGTAAGCAGCCTTTAAGTGCCACAAACCTTCCCTGATTTCTGTCTTAGCTCATTCTGCATTCATGAACTTCTGAACCTTGCTTGTGTTGCTGGATGTTCTTTCCCCTCCTCTCACTGTTTGACCATTTATTCAGCGGGAGCAGCTGTGCAAGCACTTTGCAGCTTTTCCGCTTTCCAGTGTTTGTTACAGGCCTTCACAGCTCAAGCCGGGATCGTCTGCGCAGGTGAAGGGCCAGCCAGCGCTGTCCTCCGTCTGCACAGCCCCGATCCACAAATGCACATGTGCCTGTTGTCTGTCCAAGAGAGAGAGAGAGAGAGAGTCAGTAAGTGAAAGGTGAAAGTGAAGCCACAGCCCCCAGAGAAAGGTTTGTTTGCTCTGCAGGTCCAGGCGTGTTTCAGGCCCTTTAAGGCTTGGCATGTACACACAGGCTGAACAGAGCTGGAGCCTGGCATGCACGCACACACACACTACTCACCCCCCAGTCACTCCACTTTCAGCCTCTTTTCGCCCCCTCTGGCTGACTATCGGTTATAATTTCTACTGTTTACCATCACATTCCATCATTTGATGTTACTGTTGGGACAGCACTTTATTACCGAGCTCATATGTAAATGCCGTCACACAGAAGCACACACACATTCCACATGATGCCGAGGACGACCCTCAGGGCTGTGACAGGCCACACATTAAGGCCACTACAGGTTAAAATCAGCTCTGGAGACTACCGAGGTGTGATCAGACAGGACCTTAGAGGCCCAGAGGTCATGAGTCCAAGTTCCTACAAACACTAGTAGCTGCTGTTCTGCAGAGAGTGGTTTGGAGCAAGAGCCACTGCTTCAGATGGTGGGGTTAAGTTGCTCTGTAGCAGCACACAAACATTCTGCACAGTGGCTTGTTACTAGCAGCCCCTAAGGTATCTTTATAAATTCTTGTTTTCTTTCTAGTTTTGGTATTAAACTCCATACATGAGCCTTTCAGTGAGTGACATTCATACCTGTGAACACTGCATGGGTCCCTTAAATCTCAAATCAACAAAAACAATTTAATCCTTCACCATCTCTGATTTGCCTGATTTTTATCGCATAAAATATGGATATTTATAAAGATATCTGTGAAATTTTAGCCTGATATTATTTCTCATCATATCATTGATTTCGAATCTGCAGTACTGGACAGGTGGATCAACCATTCTCTGTTTATGGGTGAGTTGAAATAATGTGAAGCCTTCATGAAAAGTCCCATCTCTGAGCACACATGAACAGAAACACTGATAATGCAGAAGTCAGCTAAGGATATTTAATGAACCATCCGTAGTTACATGTCACAGTAATGCAAAACAAAGCACACAGAACATCTTTTATTTTGAAATACTTGATCGCAAAAGGTGAGAAGTGAGAAGGAAAATTATATTTGTTGAACTTTATGACTGATTGAGCAGGTTTGACAAGAAAAAGTCTTAAAAAGGAACTGATTTCAGCCTAAAATCTCAGATACCATTTTGAATATCCATAATAAAATTTTAAAAAAAGAAGTTTCAAGCAATTCAGAGATGGCTGACCAGAAGGCCTCCCATGATTGGAGGTGGGATGACCCATATATACAGTATAGTAAAAATACACAGTGATAATAGGGGGGCTCAAATCATTGTCATTTTAAAGTTTGTTCTGTGCACACCCTACATTGTAAAGGATCAATAAACTGTTTTGAGTGGATCCCCAGAGCTTTTTAAGAACCTTGAATATGGATTATTTCTGCTGCTCTATTCTCTTTATCACTTTCCAATGCTGTAAAATTCACTCTCAATTCCAACCTCCCCACTCACATCCAGTGATCTGCCCACATTCTCTAAACCAGTCGGTCCCTAAACCCTGTGTATTCAACTGTAATTTTTCTCACTCCTCCTTCCAGGCTGCCGATCACGCCCCCCCCCCCCCGTCATCCAGATTCTCTGTCAGCCATCTGCTAGCTTTGCTCCAGCACCAGGCCAGTCTAAACTCTGGGGGTTCTGTCCTCATCTCCCACCTTCATCTGGGACTCCACCCTGTGATCACACCCTTCCCTGGAGTCTAAGCGCCAAAATAATCCAATCTAGCATGTTTAGGTTTCCATATGATCTCCCCTCACTTAAATGTAATTATTTTGATTTTTACTTTTGATTTCTTTCATTTTCATATGTGTAAAAAAATGTAGATATAACTTCAATAATAAATAATGAAATCAAAAATGGAAATTGGGACAGGAATTCCACATTTACTGTTAATGTTATTCCCTCCTGTATTCATAAGATAAGATAAGATAAGATAAGATAAGATAAGATAAGATAAGATAAGATAAGATAAGATAAGATACACCTTCATTTATCAGGGGGGGAAATTCACTTGATATAAAGCGACAGTTAAAAGGAGAAATATAAAAATAAAAATGTTATACTAACTGTGTACTTCTTTACTGTTTTATGTGAATGTTTGTCTTTCATCTACTCTTAATTTGTTCTGTATGTTGGTGTTTAAAGGCACCAATAAAGTCTTGGTACTCTTTTCCCCTTGTCTTGTTTCTTAAGCGGACATCAATCAGAGAGCCCTTTCAGGAGGAAGGGAAGAAAAAAGGCCCACATAGGTTAATCAAAATTCCAATTTTGAAACTCTCCAATGGTCAGTTATGTGTCGTGTATAGTTCAGCTGGGATAATTAGTCAAAACCATGCTTAGTTTAAAGCTTAAGCTTTATAAAAACAGTTTATTCTACATGCCAACACAAAGATCCAGCTTAGACCTTCATTCTCTGTTAGTTGATTCAGTCTCACCTCCCCTGACCGGCCTCCTGTCTTCCTCCTGCTACCTTTGGGTTCCATCAGTCTGCACTTCAGCCATTCCACCTCTACTCAGCCTTTCTACTACCCCTGGTGGAACACACCTCTCTGGATTCCCTGCCTGTCTCAGCCTTCATGGACACCTCTGGCCTCCAGACACTTACCCCAGCCTCATTATGTTCTGCCTGATCTAGTTGTCTAGTCTAGTTGCTGGTCCTTGGAAACCTGCCTGTTTTGTAGTTTTTTTGTTTGCTGTTTTCTGTTTATCCAGACAACATTGTTCATGCTGCATCAGTAGTAGTCCAGGCTTTGTCCTAACAGCTGGTTACTATCTCTGCTCCCTGTTCACTTAGCATTAATCCCAGGCTCTAGCCTACTGGCATATTGCTAATTCTACTCCCCTTTACTTTGCATTAAACACCAGCAGAGTTCAGTTTGATTTGTGTTACTTACATGTAGTCCAGGCCCTCTGTTGTTCATTTTGTCTTGTTCTCAGTTACAAAATACATTTCCTTTTGACTGTACCAGTTGGTCTGAGATCAGTGTTTGTATCTGGGTTTTCTGATCAGTCGTGACAAAACATACCGGAGAAACACAGCATGGCTCTAAAATGGCAGAGACGCAAGCTGTTGGAAGATACATCCAGCATGGTGAAACATCTTTCCACAGTGGATGTGCAGAGCCATGTCGAAAAACTTTGTAGACATGGGAAAATATCTGTAGCACGGAGAGCTACTTTACCCTCTCTCTCTATTGGTGACACCTGGAAAATGTTCATATTGATTCCATCCCCCCCATTTTTCAAAAATAAAATAAACTAAATTCAACTTTAACTTCCCTTTGCCATTTGTGGCATTATGGCTTTGTTATTTTTGAACAGAAGACAAATTTGAGTTCTATCTATTCTAGCAGTTTCTCACAGTTGTACTGCTTCAATAAGGTGCAGGATTTTATATTGCTGTGAAAAATGAGCAGAACAGTGAGTAAAAATGACAAGAGCAAAACAAATGCCTGGCTTCAGGCCTCCAGCCTTTCCTCCTGCTTGGAGAAGTCTGACAGTCCAACCCATAGAAACATGTCACAGACCTGCTGCTCTTATTCTGTGAATGGGCCTCATATGTATACAGTAAAATTGTAATAAAACTCTATGGATCAACTGCTTTTTTAAAACTCACTTTCATATAAAAACTTCCACAACACTGAAAAAATCTTGTGCTTCCGTTTCTGCCTCAATAAATCACCCCAGGGTGCCATGACACCTGATTCGGAAGCCACTGGTTTGTGTTGTCAGTACAGAGGTCAGAGTTCACTGAAATGACATTGACTCGCCGCGGTGTGGACTTGACTTATGACCTCTGTGGTCTGCAGCCCTTCCACACACACATACATCCGTCTCTCAGTTAGTACAAGGAAATGAATGTCTCAAAAACACATGCATAAACATATCTTGCTACACTGTACATGATACTTTGTCCAGTTATACACAGGAATGGAGCATATCAGTCAGTTTATGTTCTGGATCAGCCCCAGATTTATACTTGTGGGGAGGAATGGTGGATGAAAGAGGGAAAGGGCCGTGTCTGAACACACACACAGCAGCCTCATCACCCTGGAACAGCTGTGCACATCACAGCTCAACAAATGGGAAGAGGCCTCTCCAGGAAATCATGTGGTCTGGGTGGTGCAGAACTGAACACACACTTTAAATCTGCAGTGACTGATGGTTTATATTTTTTAATTGAAATCAAAATAATACATTGAAGATATGATGAAGGAGTTAATGTGACCACATTTCCACTGTATCTCGTCTCATGGTCAGATAAAACTGATCATGACGCAGCAGTGTTTAAACATACAGGAAATTGAATCATACCAAAAAGACGAGCTGGAAAAGATGCAAATACACACAGGACTGGTGTGCAGTAATCTAAACAGTGAACACAGAATTGTGACCTTGGTGTCACTTCTCAGGCGAACAAACACTGATTTCCACCTCCTCGTTCCAACATTTACATTTTGAGATACCACCTGTCTCTGCTTTCCAGGAGTTACTTTCTAATTAAACTACTTTCAACAAACCACCTTCTGTCTCATTTCACATTTTCTCTAAGTCCCACCCACATTCTGCTTTAACATCTAAACACATACTATGATGGATTTCTACATTTTTTACAAGACTTTCTTTAAAACCGATGACGTGAGTGACAACTAGTGAGCCCCTGTGGTCCTCAGGAGGAACAGACATGTACTGTAGTGTCCTCAGGCAGTTTCTTTTCTCATGCGTACACAAAGAAAGATGCTATCTGTCCCGACATGTTGACTCTGAAATGTGTTTTGTGTTAGTCATTTTGAAAACAGTTATAAGTAAAGTACCAGCCTGTGAAGTCAAGTTGTACTGACGGTCACCTCACGTGTCTTTTTAAAGTCAGTAGTTTGGATTAGCCGTGCAGAGGATCCTCAGTGTCTTGGAGGCACTTTGTTTGGATCAGCAGTAAAGCCCCTGGTGGTGCAGATAGCAGCCCAGCTCCTTAAAGTGTAGTGAAAGCAGCTGAGATAGCATCAGTGTGGAAACCCAGCCCACAGGCCAAACTGACAAATGAGGCATTTGTCACGGGCAGATGGCTTCATCTTTCCCTCTTTCGCTCACTTTTTTCAGCTTTCATGTTTCAGTCCTTCTCCTTCTCCTTCTCCTCTCTCGGTCACGCACTCCTTGAGGCCTCGTATCACTGCTCTGTCAGACCAGTGTCCAGAGTGAGCAGCTCACTGGGAACAATCACAAGCCCAGCTCTCCCCTCTTCTGAAAACCTCTTTGCATCAGCTATCAGCTACATTATTCCACGCTTTGCATCACTCACTGCCCACATTCAAAACCCAGCAGCACATAACTTCTAGTAACGTAGTGCAGTAATGGACTTACTGGAACTGCCGTGAGAGCTGGTGTGAAAATGTAAGTTTGAGCTTTTTGTCTGCTTCCTTCTTTGCTTAGCAGCTTCCTGTAGCATGATGCTCAGTTTAGAGTGTTGAACAGCATTAAGGATGTAGTGGGCCATCCACCTACCAGTAAAGCTGTCTCAAAATATCTTAATGTCTTACACAAGCTCTAAACGTGTGCAGTGCTGTGCATCTTCAGAAATATCATCTAACTTAAGGAATGCACTGCTGCCGACTGTGGTTTTGTTCCTTATCATCACTGACAAGACAGAAAACGTACACATACATGTGCAGGTAGCTCATTTCAGCTGTGTGTGTTACTGACAGAGCAGACATTAACCACCACTAACACTGCGCCAAAATAAAAGACCATGAGATCTAAACATGTGAAACCCAGTGAATCATTCATTCAGGCACTGAAACAAGCAGACGTGTCTGAGTTTCTGTTTTTGTGCGTTGCTGGTCAGCGAACCTTGAAGCCCATGCAGGTGTTTCCCTCCTGCACTGTCAGACCGACCGGTTTCAGACTCAAACACTGGTCCAAGACTGTGTTTAGTCCCCAGATCGTTGCAGCTGATCTCAAGCTTTTTAGCCACAATACAGTGGTGGAATAGTACATTTACTCAAGAACTGTGCTTCTGAAATCCTTGTACTTACTTCATTATTTACCTTTCATGCCACTTTATAGTTCGAACTCACTGCAAGTCAGGAACAAATATTATGCTTTTCACCTCAGTACATTCATGTGAGAACTTCCTCACTTGTGATTTTTACCTTGATTTATATAATAAATCTGTATACAAATTAGGCACTAAAACACACAGCTGTAAGCGTGGGTACAGCTAAAGTGATGAACTGGTTGTTTAAGTCATGTAAAAAATGTCTAAACATGGTGTCTGCGATGATTTACTGCTGCTTTTTCTAATAATCTTTTCAATTATTCCGACGTTAAAGAGAAAACACACACCATAGAGGTGTCACTTAGCTACAGGCTGATACTGAATAGTAAAATTAGCTCCACACATCCAGCAGCAGTCATGTGGAAACAGCAGCTTACACATGAATGCACATAATGTAAACATATGAATAAAAATACTGATATAATACATGATGGCTTTCACATTTTATCCTTTGAGCTCATTTTGCTGATTATACTTGTATTTCAGTAACCTTTCTTAATCAATCAATCAGTCACTCAGACTTTATTTGTACTGCGCCTTTCATACAAATAGAATGTAGAGCTTTACAGAACCAAAGGAGACAATAAAGACAACATCCCAGCCTCCACCCCTTACAAATCCCAGTCTCCTCATAATTGCCTCTATTATGAAAGAAGGATTCAATAAAACCAGGGACTGAGGAACTGAGTGAGTATTTTTTCATTGTGTTCGTAGCATTTCTTTAAGTAAGAGATCTGAGTACACAATACCAGATGATAAGACATTTCCCTTTGAGCGGCAAATATAGGGAAAATGATGCAAAGCTTATGTTTTCCTGATTTTTTTAAACAATGATGAACACACTTTGCTTCTGTGTGTCATCAGAATGAAGGGAACAGAGCTGCATCGCTGTGTCACAGATCTGACAACAGTCCCATTTTAAAGTCTAAACAGAAAGAGGCCCAAATAAATCAGCAACATAATGCACCTGGATGGAGCTCATAAGCAACCTGTGTGCTTTGACCATGTCTGAGTAGAATATAATAAGCACGAGGAGCTTCTTTTAACTGCAGTGTACAGGGGGAGAGTTACAGTGTACTTTCTGTAGAGTTACAAACATGCAATACAAACACTTGAATCCTGAATGTAGAGTTTCCTTTTGGCTTGTAGTAAAACGTGCCACTAATCGTCTTTCAAGACTCAAGAAGGGGAAGTTACTAACAGCACAACAGCTGTTCCTTGCTCAGACTAAACTCACATAAACATGTTCGGTCTTCACCTTTCTTTGGATTCTAATGATGTTACTTGCATGCATCTTCTACATGCTAATTAACACTAACTGTAGATCAAACCGAACACCTGTAGCTTTGTCCAACACGTCGCAGCAGCAGACAGAACAGAATGGAAGGATTGAGCGTTGAAGCCTTAAAGTGCTCTGTTTGCTTTGTTTGTGGGTTTACATGACCACATTAATTATTCAGACACTGACAACATTACTGCAAACAGATGAGATTGTTGGAATGAAGCCCGGCAGCTTGTATCTGACAGGATGGAGGCACCAGGTCACACTTGGAGGCAAACACTGCAGATTGCTTTTTGACCAGTGTTACTCACCGTTTTCCAAGAAAGGCAAATATCATTTAGTGAGAAGGAGGGGCGAGGGTGGGGAGGGATTCACCGTGTTGTCTTTGGACTGGTTTTCAATCGAGCACACAATGATCAGTGCTTCTGATGTTGGAGAGTCACACTTTAACTCAGATAAGAGGATACATGACAAAGAGAGGATGGGGCTTTTTTCTGCTCGATCATAGTTAAGCACATGGGCACGTTTCCGAACTCTCTCTTTGAGACCTACAGTCCATTGGAGAAACCATTTTTTCTGTTTTTTTTCACTGCAACTGCTCTATGCGAGTCGTCTAAGAGAAAAAGGAAAAGCTCCAAACTTATACCTTACTCATACAACCACCACTTAGCATAATGCATGTGTTTTTTTTTGCCACATCACATCACAGATCCAGTTGTTTGGTTTGTCTGATCATTTCTATCATCTTTGGCGTAAACCTTCAACACAAAGCCTGCATCCTGCTTCATGGCAGAGAGCAAAACCAACAAACTGCACAGATCAGTACCTGCATTGGCTACAAATTCAACAAAGACTACATCAACCAGCAGCCAAGTTTTCTCTGTTTCTCTGTAGGTGTTTCCCAGACTTACCATGAACACCTCCTTGTACCTGCTGTGTTCTGTCATCCTCAATCTGACACTAATGTTTTTGTAAACCCAACCGGCTATCTCCGCTACTTCTAACTCCAACTGCAGAGAAGCTGCCGTCTATTAAAAAAAATCTATTTCAGGCTCTTTGATTAGCTGATGTGGTGTTCTCTGGTTAACATGTGGATCAGCAAGGTTATGGTGGTTTGGGGTGTGAAGAGTCATGTGTGTTGCATTGTAGACATGGGGACATGCGTCCTGCTCATGTGGGTTTTAATGTGAAGCCTTCTACAGTGTGTTTAAGGAAAAAAGCTTTATTGTCACAAATACATCTTTACAGCATTGTGACATGTTGTTTTCACATATCCCAGATGGGGTCAGAGCGGAGGGTCAGTCATGGTACAGCACCCCTGAAGCAGGAAGGGTTAAGGGCCTTGCTCAAGGCCCCTGCTCAAGGCCCCAACAATGGCCGCATTGGGGTTCCATCCTCTGACCTTCAGATCAGTAGCCCAGAGATTTAAGCCTTGTGTGTAATTGTTGTTTTAAGGACCTGTCCACCATGTGATGTAAAGGCCCTTTTGTATCTGCAGGGATTGTTGTTGCTATTCTTCCAAATGAACTGCATTTTTTCGGGACAAAAGGTGCTTGAAAAACTAACAACACTTCACACTTGCCTCATTGTTTTTTTATATATTTTTTGGGGGAGATTTTCCATTTTTAATCATAGGGGAGAGACAGGATGAAGGGGGCTAGAGAGAGACGTGCAGCAAAGGGTCGTCAGCCGGACTCGAACTCATGACTGCTGCTGTTGGCCTGCACCTACATGACAACGCCCTAACTCAGTGAGCTATCCTGGCAGCCCACATGCCTCACTGTTGAGTTTTGTGCTCTCATTTACAATGTTTGTTTTATATGAAATGAATGTCCTCCCATGTTGCACTGTATATGGTGTGTTTTGTTTTCATATGTATTGGCGTTGTAAGTTATGCACCCTATTTCATGTGACATGATCCTATCCGACTGCTGTGAATGTCATGATTGTTGTTTGCACCACAGTACTTTACGTTCACCCTGCACCCATGTTTTTAGTGGGAAAACTGTTGTCAAGCTATAGTTACCAGTGTTGTCTCCTGCTATATGCTGTCTGGTGCTATAACGCAATAAATATGGTGAACATAGGCGTATGTTATGTGTAATCCTTCCTCGGTGTGGATGCCGAAGCTGAAAATGTAGCACTCATAAATGGTCAAAATATTTCTTTTTATGGTTCTTTGGCATTTGGGTGTGGCAAAATGCTTCAATGGCACCCCTGCAAAGTCAGAGTTACAGCCCCAACAGTAGATTTCACCTACATGGATAAAATTTCGTAGATTCTTGTATCATGTCCGGACGTGCAAAAAAGCCTCTTGAAGCCAAACTCTAAATGCCGCAGAAGGTCGGCCATTTTGAAATTACTGTGCCATTCTGGTGCAGTTTTTGCCATTTACAGCAATCTCCTCCTACATAATTGTTAACAGCAACTCCAGTTTTTCAGGGCTTTTTAAAGACCTTTGCAATGATGGTCACGGACGTCAGTAATTGTGATTGTCAACCATCATCCTGCCAGCACCCCGAGCGTGCATGGAGGTGGTAGCATCATCACTGCTTGCAGTTCTATTTTTTTTCTAATCTGTTTCTGCTTGTTTTAGATTTGTACATGGAAAAAGTACTATTAAAAGAAAGATATAAGTAGGAAGGTGCCAAAAACAGTTAAATGGCCGATGGAACAGTCACTCATAAACAGATGTATGCCAAGTAAAAAAACAAAAAAACAAACAAAAAAAGTCGGGGTAAAACTTACTTTCCCTCCCCTCAACAGCACATGCAGCTGACTCACCCTGCATGCTGCGAGCACTTTGATGTAATTTCTCACAAACACTTTAACCTTAACCAGCGCATTGATGTTGACTCACCTCTATTTTTCCACCTGAATTCTAAAAGCCTGCTGTCACTTATCGAGATCCTCTGATTATACTGCACACACACCACAGGCTGGACTAATTTTCTACTCTCATGCCAAAACAGGTCAGCGCTGGCACATGCACCCTCTTGTTTGAAATGCCCCAGCAAGAAATGGCAGCCAGACAGATCTGGCTGTAGGGCTCACATCACTCCCAAATTGGCTCCTTTGCTCCAGTGAAAATTATCTGAAGTATGCAAAAGTATTTCCTGAACAAGCCCCAGCGTATACAAGCAAGTTCATTTCTTTTCATTTTATTATCAGCGGCATCACGGTATCTGATCAGATGTAAGTCCTCTTGGGGGCATATTATAAAAGCAGATTTTCAGCTTTCTGATGGTTCTTGAACATATCATAAGTGGCATACTGTTCAGTCACAGGAAAATGTGATATTTCAGCAAAAATGAATTTATTCTACATGTTTGATTTAAAGAAACTGATCAAAAATAAACCATTTGCACCAGATCCTGTACAAAAACTACAAATTCCACACTGCTTAGCACAAGTGAGAAGCCATAACTGACTCAACTGCCAACTGACAGAAGACCAGATTTTTCAGGTGAACTGCAGGCGGTGTTTACACAGAGCAGAGAGGAGACTGAGAGGAAAATAGAACCGGTTTGATCAATAAAATAAATGCAGCGTGGCTCACAAACAGTAAACAGAGGAGCAAGGTGTTGGAGGATACATTCAGCATTTCCAGAGTTGATGTGTACAAACATCCAGTTTGTCGAGGCTGTAAAAATGCAACGAGGCAAACAGCTGATCTACAGCATGCAGAGCCACCTTTTCTCCCCAGTATTGGTAACAACTGTGGGCACTTAAAAAAATCTCGTTTACGTTGATTCCATTTTTTTTATTATTATTATTCCATAAAATAAGCAATCAAACAAAGGTAACTTTTGTCTTTGTCTCTTTTCCGGTATAAGACACTGTCACTGTGTTATACTGCATTTAGAGTTCTGTACTTCTAGCCATGGTTGTTCTGTTTCAGCAGGGATGCAGGACTTCACATTGCAGTTAAAAATGACCTCACAGTGGCACAAAAACACAGAGAAACCACTTGGAGTTTAGAAATCAGTAAGCTTCAGACATGCTTGTAGGCGTTTTATTTTATATATGCTTCCAGTCTTTACGCTAAGATATGCTAACTATGCTTTGACTCCACCTCTGTATGGACCTCACAGACATGAAATTCTTACTTCTAGTGATAATCACTAATTTATACTTCTAATTTCTTATTTCTATTTCTTATAATTAATTATAGTTAAATTTGTCAGAAACTTGTCAGAAGTTATCCTTCATGTATGTCCTTTATGTTTGCTCATCGGCCCTTTTATTCTCCTTTTACAATGTTCAGCTTAAACAGCATCAACAGTGAAACTAGATGCATGGGGGAGATTTGTGGTTAGAGAAGCTGTGAACCTCCCTGGGGGATTGCTAGCCTCTTATAAAGCACGTCGGTCGTCCCGCCACTTTGATTTTCTTCACTTTAGCTATATGATATTGACCTGATAGGCAGTATGCACTGGGAGAAATGTAAGTACGACATGCCGCTGCTGTTTTATTTACATAGCATACCTAGATAATCTTGTGTAGTATGAGTTTTGATCAATTTGAACAATTAAATCTGCTTTGAGATGTGCGATGAAGAGGAGCAGAAAGTCTCAAAATCTGTAAATTTCTTCCAACATGTGCTTCACGTAATCTCTTGTGCAGTTTGTGTGCTGTCGATTACATGTGTTTTATTATACAGGATGTTTACACTATAAAATAAGCACAATACAATGTTTAATCCGGTACAGTAGAAATGCAATAGCCTGTGCAACCTGCCTTTTTTGAAGCTGTCTTCAGTACTTTGCATTAAATGATGTGGCTGAATACGACAGGACTGTTTCTGAATTAAATATCTGTCGTTGTGTTTTGGCCCAGTTGGAGTTAATGCTTAGAATTCAACTGTTTATAACTCAGAAATGCTGAACCCAAGCCACTACACGATTCTCCATTTACAGCCTTATATTGTTTAGAACAGCAGCTCAAGTGCTCAGGGACATTAGGAATACTAACAGATGGAAACGTCAGCGTAAGGCTTCATTTCCTGTTGTGTTAGAACCAGTACTGAGGCTGTTGTGTTCCGCTCTGTCTGAAAGAGGAAGGCTGTCATTTGAAAGCTGACTGTGTGTTGCTATTGGGCCGTAATCTTGATATGCAAAATGGCAGCAGACCCCCCACCACAGTAAAACACTGCACAGCTGTGCAGCTTCCTCTTTTTGCTGATTGAATCGCCATGCAAGCGCCATGGTGATTGTTTGTCTGTGTGTGCTCATGTGTGGTTGCCTAAAACAGAGAGAGATGACAGACAACAGCACCGTCTGTTCAACTGCATGCAAAGATTCATGCTGTAGCTCTTAACTATGCACAAAATGATGTAACATAGCACCTTTAAAACAAAGAGTTGTGCAGAGTATACTGAGCTAATCACATACATATCCACCAATAGGCATAAAGACTAACTACAGCCCCGTTACAGAAAAAGCAGTGCGATAAAAATGTTTTTTTGAGAAGTAATTTAAAGCAGTTTACAGCTGCTCAAACAGAGGAGGCTGCTCTAGAGGGTCAAGTACAATCACCCTGAGTCTGATGGAGGTATAAACGTTGGATGGATGATCTGGAGGGCCTAAAGGTGGAATAGGAATATAGAATTTCAGAAAACCCATATATGGCATTGCATGTGCTAAACAGCATTTTAAAATCAGTTCTAGTTTACAGGGAGCCAGTGAAGGGATGCAAGGATTAGTGTGATGTGTTGTGGCGCATGCTATGGTATTGGATAGAGGCTTGGCTGCAGTGTTAGGAGGGGCTGCATGGCTGCCAACCCAAAAAAATGATGCTCCTACACACCTAAACTGCATTCTCATCTATGTTTTGAAAGAAACTTATTTCCCCCCCGAAAAGTACGACTGTGCACATAGAAGCAGGTGCTTAGAGTTTGAAAGAGCTGCAAAGTCTGAGGTAGGTGGAGGCATGAGTCCTTAACAGGAGACTGAGGTTTGCATGGTTGGTTATGTGTGTTTGGATGCATGGGAATGTTACTGACAGGAGACAGGGCTGCATGGATGAGACAGAGGAAAGAGCACTGCAGTGCCAAAGCAGGAGGAGATTCAATGTATGCATTAGTAATTCTAGATCTTAGTTTGATGTTTGCGATATAGTTGCAGTTTGTTGGTGTTTTTCGGCCCTCAGCTCGTTGTACACTTGGCTCACTTGCAGGTCGACAGAAAGTGATGGAACATAGCATTCTCATATCTAAATATTTCCAGCATTCTCAATCAATCATTGCGAAAAAGCATTTTT
Organism: Dascyllus trimaculatus; assembly: GCA_024666655.1. Lineage (NCBI taxonomy): Eukaryota > Metazoa > Chordata > Actinopteri > Pomacentridae > Dascyllus > Dascyllus trimaculatus. The sequence continues at coordinate 4,970,856 of CM045453.1, read as the reverse complement.
ACAGAGCTGTCCAGTTTAAATGATGCTTGTTGTGTAACTGAAGGCTCCATGTTTACTCTGCACTGTTGCTGTTATAAATCTTTTGCCGTGATAAGCGCCACACCCCTGGACACTCCTTTTGTGCTTTGCCAGGAATCCCTACAAGTCTTTTGTTGCCGTTGGCAGTGTGACAGCCTCCCTTCCTGACCTCCTGCAACACCAGAGCCGCTCTCATATCTCCACAGAATAGTACTGCAGCACCTGTTGTACAGCAGTCCTTCAGTTTGGGGTCTGAGCCATGGTGTGAGGGGTGTGACATGTAAGTCCAGCTGGTTGGGAATCAAGCAGTGGACAGAGCTACAGAGCAACAGGAGTTTAGTTCTTATAAGTTAAATACAAAATCCTGAATTGTTTATTGGATAAACAAGAAAATTACTACCTATTTTTTCTTGTGACTACCACAGACATTTAGACTGTACTCAATGTGGAGTTCAAGTCATCATTTCTTGTCAACTGGAGCTGAAAATCTGATTGTAAACCTTGTTGAGACAAATGTAATAACTGAGTGCATCTGGTGCTCAGCAAGATCATTTAAACCCTAAGATAAGATTCTAAATTGAATTCATTTTTCACTGTCAGGGTGGATTTCTGGGAGAACTTTGCCAAACCATTTCCCTAAACAGTGATTGTGCAACCATGGCTTAACAGCTGTAACAAGCCTTTATCCTTTCTGCAACTACAAACAAACGCTGAGAAGGGCTGGATTACAGCAGTGTGTTCATCGATTAGAACTTAAGCCTCAAATATTTTCAGATCAGCTAGCTCGCTTACAAGTTCAGTCAGAGACGCTTTGGTCAAGGAAGTGACCGTTTCTAGCAGATAACTGCCTGAAGTCACTTTCTGCGTCATTAGGAGCATTTCATTAGCACCTACAGCTGTGGATTTACCTGCCAGCTCGTGATGGAGCACCCAGTGTGTAGTAGTTTCCCTTTGTGTGAGAGCCGCTCTATCAGCATGTAGGTTAACGGTCCTGTCAGGGAATTTTGGGAAGTTCCACTTCAGCAAATCCTGCCAAACCTGTTGTCACGTATACAGTTATGTGGAAAAGTAAGCACATCCCATGGAACCTGATGACTTTTGTGTGGAAGTATTTGATTCTCCCTGAAACAGTCCCTACAGATGGCAGTGATACACTGAAACAGATGACATGTTAAACTGACATTTTGAGTAATGATTATCATTTAATTAAAAATAATAAAAAAGATCAGTCATATGCAAAAAGTAGTTAGTCACAGTGATTAAAACTTCTTCAAAGGAGTTGAAACGTTCCTTTTAATCTAAAGGTCTTCTGTATTCGCTGCTGTTACAATCTGTCATCATGACAAGAACTAACGCTGAACTAAAGAGCTGTCTAAGGTCCTCAGAAAAATTGCAGTTCATGCCAATGAGAATGAGAAGGGATTTCAAAAGATCACCTTCAAGTGGTGGGGATTTCAAACAACTACCAGTTTGTCCAGGAGTGGCCACCTCAGAAAATTCAGTCCAAGAAAAGAAAAACACAATCTCTAACCCCAAAATGGCACCACAGGATCTGCAGGTAGCTCTGCAGCTGTTTGAGTTAAAAGTGCTGCATCTACAGTCAGAAAGAGATCGTACTGAAAGGTTATGTAGGGATTTGAAGCAGGCAGAAAATGCAAGAAAACCCTCAGATATCTTGGACCTGAAGGCATTTTGCAGGAAGAGTGGTTCAAATTATTACCAAGTTGATGTCAGAGACTGGAGACAAAGACAGTCACACAAAATGCCTATAAGAAGTCCTTCCTGCTTAAACTGCTAAAGCCAAGGGTGTCGTTACTTTTTCCACAGAAACATATTTTATCCATAGATATTTCTGTTGAGTAAATATTCAAAAAGGACATTTAAAATATGTCACCTTTGTCTGAAGGCTGAGTTTTCAAGAGGACCGACAGCTTCTGCTTAATTTTCACATGGCTGTCAGCTTTCTGACAGCAGTCGAGCAAACGCCTGTTACAGTTGCCACAGTGGCACTAACTAGATGATTAGTTTTGAAATCAGCTGTTTGTGTAGTAACAGTCCTGGTGATCTCAGCCGTGTTTGTGTTTTATTATGTGTTCGTATGAGTAGCTGTTGACACCATCTGGTGATCGAAATACTCCTTCATCCAAAGCAAACAGTCAGTGGAGACTTGGTTACTCTGTTACACACAGTCCAGCCCACAGATGCTGGCTTCTTATTGTGTACATGATCAGCTCACAATATTATTACACATCTGAATGGAGAGTTGTATTTGAGTTCATATTCATGCTTCAGTTTCAGCACCAATGAACCAAAAGTCAGCAGGTCTAGTGACCCTTTGTCGATAATTAAACCTACATCATTGCACTGTTAAACAAACCATCAGTGCTCTTTTTGAATTCTATAAACACAGAGCTGATGCACTGCCACACACTGGAAACTACTTGAATTTTCTTCAGTGTTGCTCATGCACAGTGTCACTTGTTACCAAAAAGTCTGTATTTTTAAATTGGAAAAATGGAAATACACATATTAATGGAGAAATACACTTTGACAGCGGCCATTGATGGCCTTATGTGTCATAATGCATTGCTTCTTATATACGTCTGCTTTTATCTTGATCAAACAAAAAGCAATGGTCTCATTTCCAGTTATATTTGTGTCTTTGCATCATTTCACCTGCTCGGTGCCCCAGAATATACCCAATACAGCTCTTATAACTGGCTGAAATAGCTATAAAGGACCAATTCTGCTCCTCAGATGCAGTTTTCCCCATGTGTAAAGTGACTGAAGCTCCCACATTGTCACTGTACTATTATTAAGGCATCAAAAGGATTTGATTTCATGAATCCCTGAAACACATGCATCTTTGGCACAAAAAACACTCATGCATTTTGGTTCTTTCATAGATTTGTTAGAGGTCTTCTGGAAATATGACAAAATCTGGGTCAAAAATATGCATACAGCAACCTCCATTATCAGTTTTGGTGATGTAGAAGGCTGGGTTAATCAGACTGTCTTAGTGGCATGGCGTCTTTAGATTACAATTGACTACAGCTGGTGATAATTCAAGTTGCTGGATGTGTATTTTTGACCCAGCAGATTTTCTCATATTTTCAAAAGTCCTATAAAAAATGAATGCAAGTACAAAGACGTGGTCCTTCAAAAAAAGAAGGTTGTAGGTTATACTGCCATGGTCTTACATACATGGCCTTTACAAGCGTATGTAAACCTTTGTTCATGACTGTAAATGTCAGGCCTGATTGTGCTGTAAAGTGCAAACGTTACTGTGGCCAGAATAATTCAGTAACAACAAACATTCATAAAGCCATACCTTTGCTGTCACCACAAAGTGTGTATTTGTATGTAAGGACAGTCTGACCTGACAAAAGCAGCTGCAGATGTATAGAAAACTGGCCTCCTATGGACGGCAATCACTGTGTGGCACAACACTGACAATAACAACCACAAGTTTAAACAAGTTGGGAAAAACAGTCAGTTTTGAAAACAGTAATTCGCCCACTGGAGATGCCAAGTAGTCTGCTAAAAAGTCACAAATCTGCCACTGTAACTGTAAAACACATATGGACTGTCTGAAAACAGAAAGCCTGTCAGGCTGACGGAGGAGGGGCTCGGTGGACGGTCAGTTGTGTCTGCAGCGTCTGTTTCTGTTAAGTTTCACGGACTTGTCTGTACATGGCACCTCGTCACAATGTTTTGTTTGTGTAGAGAGGGAAGCTTAGCCTGTCTGACCTATGGAGGCAAATCAATCAGCTGCAGATAGAAATCTGGCGAAGATGCTGTCAGGACACCCTCAGTCTGATGACAGAGGTTAAGTAGAGGACAGACACAGGAGCAGTCTGGACCACAGGTCTCCCTCCGCCGTCAGCGCGAGTGATGGGAACAACAGCCAGAGGATTAAGGTCACGGAGGCCGTCTGGTGACTGGGAGGAAATTCTGAGCTGGAACTGTGAAGGGAGGAGTCTGCCTTTATCAACAGTCACTGAGGTGAAGCCCCCAGATTCAGTTGAAGCAGATGAGATGATAGTCTGTGCTCATCTCCTGTCACTAAAAATAAAATGTTGTAAATTTGGCACAGACAGAGACAAATACCAGCAGCAGATACAATGAAGCTACTCTGTGCAGTGGTGGACTTGTTTTTTTTACAGTGAGTCTTCATGCCATTTCTTTAATGGAGGAAAATGTTAAGCAACATTGATAAAATCATAATAGGAGAATTATTTTTCTTTCATTTTAATTTGTCGTGTGTATAATCTGACAATAGTTTGGGATTGTTTTTTAGATGTTTCTTTAGAATTCCACTAAATTTGTGCTTCCTTCATTGTCAGAGCTTATCTCTGAAGATAACAGTTCCCACAGCCTTATCTAACCATTTGGAGTTTGGTTCTCCAACTGAAATTCCAACTAAAATTGTTTCTGGATCACGTCCACATACCTCCCAAAATGTGTTGGGGTTTAGGGAAACACAGGTTTAGTGCTTTTTCAAGCAGGTCTGTAGTTTTCCTTGTTCTATTCAACAGCTGGTTGTTAAACTTTATATTTACCAAAACCAAACCCAGCTAAGTTAAGTCATGTCTGCAGACGGACTCACTGTGAGTGGGACTGAAGACATAGAATGCAGAAAACAACAGTAGGGGTAGATCCAGCTGCATTTGGTTCATCCTTGCGCTACAGTTACAACATAGTGATTCGGATGTGTTCTTCCTGGAGGCCTGTTCACAGTTCAGGGCTTGAAGCACAGTATGGTACTTTTTCTTGGCATAAAACCACCATACTGCCTGTTTGAACAAGTCGTTCCTTTGTATTGGCTGAGCTGTGCACCAGCACAGGTGTAACCGTATGCCAGCCCCAGCCCCACAGCCCTCCACAACAGCCAGCAGCACATACTGTGCAGCAAATTGAGCACTCTTAATTTTAGATCACTCTTGCCACAGGATGTTGCCAATTCCACCAAAAAAAGAGAACTTTGCAGGACTAATGCACTGCTGCCAGTAGTGTTTTTTGATCATTTATCATCTCAAGCGCTGTATTTACATGAACCTGAATGCAGCGGTCCTCTCACAGCAGTTTGACTTTGGATTTGAAATGACAAGTACATATTTTATAAAAGATCTCTTGCGGCTTGCAGGAACTGGAATGCCGGAGGGGCACTCATAGTTCACCTGCAGATGGTTTGTTAGCTGAACACTGTCAAACTGTTGAACATTTGACCCTTATTATTATATAATCTGTCACTTACAGATGGATGTGAGCGTGTGCCTGTGTGTGGCAACAGCACAAGCATAATTTTCACTTCACAACTGGGCGAAACATCAACCAGAAACTGCTTAAATCACTGCAGTTACAGTCTGAACCAGCAACAGAAGCTTGTGGTTAATAGGACTCATACAGGAAGTCTAATAAAGAGTACACTAAGACACCTCTAGCAACAAGTGTGCAGACTCTGTACTCCAGTCTGCAGCCTGTATGAGTCTGTGTCATACATCTTAGCTAGTTATTTTGTTTAGTCATTTACTGGACACAGACAGAGTTCACTGAACAGAAAAAGGACTGTAGATGACCTGCTAATGAACCAAATTTAGACCGAAAGGCAAATTGTTCTCTATTATCTCTGGTCAACTGTTAAATAAAGCAACCAAAGACTAGAAAAAAGACACATCATATGATATTCATGGTACTCAACACAGATAATACCTGAATGTCTCTGTTTGGCTCACTAAGATGGATGCAGGATGCTCCTGGACACTATTTATTACCAGCTACAGGACATGTTATACATCCTACCTACACAATGTATCTTTGCTCTGCCAGCAGCTCGATCAAATCAACAGTAATGTCAGTCTATCAGTTGGCTGGTCGTTGGTTGATCCACCACTTCCATCTATACTGCGATTCGTTAACAGCTATTGAGTAAACTGCCATAAAATGTTGAGGATGAATCATCAACAGGTTCTTTTTTTAAGAAAATGCCAGTGATTGCTGCAAAATGTACGACGAATATTCAGTGTCCCAGTCCCCAACATTTGAACTGATGTTTATGGTTCCCAGACATTAAATCCTCATGACTCCGGTGGTGCTCTTAATTTCTTTCTGTTTGCTATTGACGCAAGAGCACAGGCACTGGTCAGAGAGTTGTCTCCTTTTTCTCCCCATAAAAGTGTACCGTAGAAGATGTCAGGGTGATGTGGAGTGTTGGTGCTGAAGGAGTAAATCCAGGCCCAGTTTTAGCCTTTCTCAGATGACTAAACTTTGGTAGCTGGGTGCTCTGATCGTGCTCTGTACAATTCTACTACTGATGCTGTTTGATGGATGGAAATAAGATTTAGCTGAGGGATGGTTTTTTTTTTACCAGCCCAGGTGCATGTTTTAAAGTGTCAGATATATCCCTTAATAAAGATCAGTGACCTTTAGCCTTTTTGTCTACTTGCAGTTAACATTGTGGAACATGTTTGTAGATCATCTACTGTCTGTACAAACCTCGGACATGTTCTCCAACCTGAGCGACCTTTTAGGTTTGTCCCTACTAGACAGGAGAGTTTTATCATCATGGTCACAATAATAAACATCCATTTAAAGGTGTGAATGGTCATGGTTAGGATGAAACACAGACTGTTGACTTGAAATAGAAAACTAACAGCAGACTCCCACGTTAACTTCCAATGTTCTGTTGACTGGTCCATCCACCCCAACCTCCTCCGAATGCAGACTTTATGGCTCTGTAACTACATCACCTCACATCCTCCTTTGCTCTCATCATAACTATTATAGACTCTTTACAATTTGTCACCAGGCACAAATGACGGTGTCATTTTTTTATGGAAGCACAATCTCAAAAGGTCACACTGCTGAAGTGCCGTGGGGATAGAAGTCATTATTGTCAATGACTGTGTGCAGTTTCACATGTACAGTACTGCAGCTTTGAGTTTATCCAAAAGAGGCTCTTGCTGCTAGATCGCATTTCCCTTCATGCTTGTACTTGCAGGAAGTGGCAGGTTGTAAAACATTTGGACGTACTCTGAGACCTTTTAGACACGGTAAATTTATTTTGTAGCATCTTTCACACCCAAAGGCAACCCAGAGTGCTTCACAGATTGTACAGGCAAACATGCAAGAAAGAAAAATAATAAAGTGATAAAACAAATCATCAAACACACAGAATAAAAACAATAAACTGACCTAATAAAATGAGCTCAAAGCAGTGGTAAACAGGTGCAGCTTTATTAACCTAGGTTTGAAAGTACTCAGCATATAATCGAGTCTTAGCTCTTCTGGAAACTTGTTACACATGTGTTCAGTGTGACTCTGGAATAACCAGTGATCCAGAACCAGCTGACCCAAAAGGTCTGTCAAGTTCATAATGAGCCCAGACATCTGATAAGCGTCTCAGACCTGAACCTTTCAGTGATTTATGGACAAGCAATAGAGTTTAAAAAGTGATGAGGTGAGAGACTGGCAGCAGCAAAGAGATCTAAACACTGGAGTGTTATACTGAGCTGTTGCTGTCCTTGTTACAACCTGGTAGCAGCTTCTGGATTATCAAAGCTGCTCGCTGTCTTCACAGACCTGTGAACAGTCCATGGCAGTGGTCCAGCCTGCTAGCGATAAAAGCATGTACAAGTTTGTCTTGATCATGTTTTGACATCAAGGCCCTGATTTCCACAGTGGCAGACGGCCGACTTGGTTATTTGGTGTAAAGTTCCACAGTAACATGCTGCTTGATTTTTAAGGTGAGCACAGACTTCATGTCATTATTTACTGGTTGTGCTTCAGTTAATGTGACAATCATTGACAATAAATTTGTGGTCAGGTAAATTTTACTGACATATTGGTTGTGTTCCATGTGACTCCATTGATGCTGTTTTCTGAGGGTCACCACATAGTAATTTGTTATACTGTAAACAAAGACAAAGGAACCATTGCAGGTAGTACATAGCATGACCGTCATAGCTGTGAAGCATCACAAATCTTGCACAAAGGTTATGAAATCTAATCAACTGCTCCCAATAACTAGAATACTGCAAGTTGAATGGTTGCAGGGGGAATAAAAACCTAAGAACCTGTGTAATAAGCAGCTGGACTTGTCTTTATGTGGTTCTTTCAGCCATGCTGGTTGGTTAGCTGTGATCCATGAACCGCTGTTTACAAAGTTCACACTCGACTATTTGGCCACCTGTTTGAGCAAAATGAAGCCACACAGGTGACTTCTTTGAAATGGTGAATATTAATTTGGAATTATCTTTTAGTTCATCTTGATAAAGGAGGAGTCAGTCTCTGTTTTAATGTACATACGAATGTAGTGCAAATAATCATCTGCAGATTCTGTTTACTGTCTGTTTAGATACAAGGATCATTTGTTGATGTATGCACTGTCAAGATTCATATATTAGCTCACACTCAAGTCTCAGATTAAGTAAATATGACGGGTTCCGTATCTCAGACTCTCCTCAGTGTCAGTGTTTACAGTCATAACAAATCACCTTAGTGAGTCGTCTTCATGAACTCTGTGAACTCACTGCGGGCATCACAGCAGACGCCTCAAGGCAGCTCGAAGGAAAATGAGGTCTTCAGTGTCCGTCTTATATTTTGTGTCTGGTCTCTAGCGTCACCAGCAGGAGTGGGCAGATCCAGGCCGTACCAAGGGGTTCGAGTCAGGGACCCGGTCAAAGAGCTGCTGAGGAGGAAGAGGAGTCTGGAGCTCCACAGCACCAAGACGGCAACTCTTACTGCGGTGAGGACACCATGACCCCCATGACCTTTACATGCCTTCACATGATGCTTTATCAATTGTGCAAAATTACTTGTTTATTTGTGACATTTGAGCTGCACATCTAGGTAAAAGCATACATTTGCATAGTGAGGCATTTTAAAACAACAAAAAACTTCCAACAAGTTTTGCCCTCCACCCTTTCCTAAGAACCTCTTCCCTTTATCACAGCATCATTAGTCATTAAACAAATAAGCAGCACGGGATTTACTGTACAGTCAGCAGCAGGGACTGCTCTGGATTACCTGCTGCTGGCCTTATCAGACATCTTAAAAACTGAGGTTGATTCTGAGGTTTAGCCTTTGAAATATTAACATAAAACAAAGCAAAGCTCTGAATGTGGCAGCTTGTACGTAAATTCAGGTTCGTGGGTATTTCTTGGGTGTTGTTCTTGAATAGCTTCCATGACAAACACAACCAGCCTACTCTTTGAATTACTGATAAGGTCAACATAGCTCACTTGTTACTTTCTAATAACACCTCCCTGATTGTATTCTGATGATTTATTAGCATCAGTCCCAATGCTGACACTCGTCACTCATTAGAACCTTCATGACAAGTCAGTGAACCGCAGCCGGGAGGCCGCTGCAGAGATCAAACTAATTACACATGAAGTGCATTGGTTGTAAAAATGGAATAGAATAGAACATACTTTATTCATCCCCGAAGGGAAATTCAGGTAATGAACCTTGTTGAGCAGAAACTGCAACAAGACAAATACATTGGCGATTATTTCACACGTTACAGACGGTATTCTGGGGAAGTGAGAGAAGGGGCCACCAGGATGTCAGTGATCTGGACCCACGGCCTATTCCAGAGTGAAGAGGGGGATTTTGTCCTTATATAATCCAGGTGTTTTTCCATGACAGTTACAGCCATTCCCTGCATGGCTCCAGGGCTGGGCACACAGCCCTATGCAAAATAGCGTGCAGCCCTGCCAAAGAGCCCTCCCACTCGCTATTTAGTTCACCTCCCAGACAAGAATGGGGTGGAAGCAGCACGTGCACGCAAACACACACATGCATGAACTCCTTTCTCACACACACTCTCTGATAAGAAATAAAATATGAAGTGTGACTGCATGCTTTCTCTCAGTATGTTGCGAAATGTAATTTGTAACACATCGTTCACAGTGGAAGCAACGTCTGTGGGACATGAAAATAACTCGGTTCAGCTCACTCCATGTTTTGTGAAGAGGATTCCTTTGTCCTCAGGGTGCCCCTCTAGATTTAAATACCAAGGCTTTTAAATCAATCAAGTGTTCATAGTAAGTTAATCCTGCGTTCACATACATCCTGTCACATTACAGGAATAGTTTACTAGTCATCTTTCCCCTTTCATGTCAAGATTTAGATGAGAAAATTAATACCTCTCTCTCTCTCTCTCTCTCTCTCTCTCTCTCTCTCTCTCTCTCATGTGTGTGTGTGTGTTTACTATTAAAACAAGGCAAAATACAATTAAAAAAAAGCTGTAATGTTAAAAAATAAACTAGGGGTTTTGTGCTGGATCTGTTTCATGGTGGAGTGCAGAGACCTCCAGAAGTTCTGCTGGTTGCCTGGCAACCTCTCAGTGACAACACATTTCCTGGCAGTCTAATTGGATGAGATGAAAGGGTGTAATTAGCACTGAGATGGGTGGTGTTTTGGCATGTGTCCTTTACGTTTCAAAATCTCAAAATGTCAGTGTCACCCTAATGATTCATTGAAATTTTCCTCCCAAAGTCTCATCAAGTCTCACCGAGCAGTGTCCCATATTCTATGCGAGCGTGACAAGGGAGGAGCAGATAAAAATGCTGCTGAGCTGATTTAAATTTCTTCAGATGCAGAACTATGAGTGTAATCAGCAGCAGTGAGAGCCACAGCAGCTTCTTTACTGGCGTTTTAAAGCTGGGTTTCAGGCTGCGCTGTGTCGGTGCTGGAGGTTGTTGAGGCATGAAGAGAAGATTTGCAGATACTCCCTGCGGGGCAGAAAAAATACTTTACTATCACCTCCGTGTTGCTGTTCAGGTCGATGATTGATCTGGTACAGTTATTACTCACTTCCGCTCCAGAAAAGCCAACATCTGGACCGGTGAACATCTCTCAGAGTTCTGTGTGGGTTAAACAAATGACAAGTAATGTTCAACGAATCTCAAGAGAAGTGAGTTGTGGAGGTGCTCATGGGCCTTTATTTTTAATTCACACACTATTATTCAGGTGGTTTTCAGTGTTGTGTATGTAGTATTCAGGCATTCAGACTGGAGTCAATATGAACATTGAAATATTAGCAGGAGGAGATATTAAATGCAACGTATTGATGGGATCGCTATTAAAGCTGTTAAAGGGTCACTTCATCCATCCATCCATCCATCCATCATCTATACACTGATTAATCCTCTGTAGGGTCATGGTGGGGCTGGAGCCTATTCCAGCCGACTCAGGCGAAGGGAACTTCAAGCAAATTAATAATGAAAAAAACATTATTTTTAACTGACCTCACTTGGTGTTATCATGCAGAAGGTTGTGCTTTTTGTGTACCCAGGTTTGAAATATCTTGTTACTCTTGTAGTTTACAGTCCTCTCTTCACAGCCACTGGAACTACTATTACCACTACTACAGGAAACTATTAACAGTGAGGTTTGGAGGTGGAGGCGTAAGTCTTCAACAGATGTCTGACTGAGGAGGATGTGGCTCTGCATCCTGTGTGGGACCATTTTTCTTAAGTTGAGTTAAGTTTTGTTAAAACTTTGTTAGTTTTGTGCAACAAAATGATTTGGTTAGGTTAAGGAAAAAAGCACATTTGGGTTAAATACGTCCTTTCAGAACATTTTTGAGATTTGCTTCATTTTTTTGGGTTACCATGGTGATGAAGCCCATCTTATCTACTGTCTGATTGGTTGGCTGAGCACGAGCAACAGTAAAGCAGTAAAATACAGGGCAATGATGAGTTGATCAGTAGAGTATTTGTGAAATATCACAGACGTGATCCAGGAGAATATATGTTTCTCTCAAAACGTAATTGAAAGTGCAGTTCACTTGTAGTTGCATAAAAATGGAACATTTAAGCGTCATGGCTGTTTCTCTCTCTCATACTGTGGACATAATTCTCTTCATCCATCCACAGTCTGCATGATCACACCACAGTTTCCCACTTCACATCAGAGGGCAGCAGCATGACATTATGTACAAGAGATTATTATTCAGCCAGAGAGCTTTACTTTGACATTCTGGTGCCTTGTAAAGAGCACTCAGGTTACAGTTAAACACACCCAGACAGCGTGCTCAGGTGCCTTACCACAACCATTAGGTTTATTGATGTTATTAAAGTTGAATCATCCCTCTGCCTCCAGAATCTTTCATCAACCTTTTGTTTCCAGATCTGAAAGGGAAATGAGTTATTTGGTTATTACATTAGTTACTTCGAGACATGTACACATCAGCAGAAATGTCTGTCCAGAAGTGCTTCAACATTAAAAGTAAAGTAAAAGACACTCTTTTGGGGTTTAGTAGTAAATCTGAGTGCTGTAACTCTCCACCTGCTGTCAAAAGTGTAACACTAGCCCGCTCTTCTTCATCAATCTGTCAGGCACCTGACAGCACATGTCCTGCTGCCGGTGAACAGGCCCTGCCGGCTGACTGCAGGCAGCAGGATGCAGTCAGAACACCGACACAGCTGTCAGCGCTGTCACTGCTGCTGCTGCTGCCTCCCATTCCTTCAGCTTCTGTACTGTACTGCTGTTTATTATCACCCTTACAGAGGCCATACAGAGCAAAGACAGGCTGCGCACATGTTGTGCATAATGGACATGTGGGTGTGAACCATCATCTCAGAGAGGATGATAACACAGAATCACTGAACTTTAAGTTACCCTGCAGAGCCAGGGCAGAAAAACTCACAAAATATTCAACGAGTCATGAAAAATGTTGAATGTTTGAAGTGTCTGGTTGCATTTTGCAGTGAAGTTGATCCCTTTGTGCTCATAAAAGACAAGTTTTTCCTCATCATAGATAATAATCCCTCCTGGATTTTTAACTTTTAGGTCTTTGTTGTTGTCATTTGGTGCTAAATTCTGCTGGGTCCTGGTATCCAGACCGATTTTCATGTATCGAAAGCATGGCTTCTCAGCTTTTCACATCTCTTCAAGACCTCTTTTAAAACTTGCTTTAATCATAGGTTAACCAGCTGAAACTATGAATCACATTTTGAACAATGTGTACATTCAAAAAAAGTGTCAAGACTAAACAAGCAAACCAACACACTGAAAACAATAGGGTTAATTACTCCATCTCACTGTACTGAAGTACAGTCCATCACTATTAATCACAGTGTGTGTGGTTGGTGATAGTAAAGGCCACAGTGATTCCTACGGCCTGTTGCTCCTGTGCAGATTCAGCAGGCTGTTGTAGTGTGGGGCAAATATAGCAAATTAATAAGTAAATGAAGTTCATGGCAACTCAGTGTCATCTTAAGGTGATATTTAGTGGGCAGACAGTATTGATCATGGTGGCCAGGCTGAGCACAAAGGCTTGTTCATGTTAGGTCACTCCTATCATTTAATTATGCAAGTAAGAATGTCATACAGAAATACATTAGCAGTATAGGCTAATAAGCTATACTGCTAATGTACTGCAGGTTCTGAGATCAGACTTCTTGAAAGTACGTTTCATCCCTACAGTCTTTAAAAGTCTGTAAAAGAGCTTCAACTAAATCCACAACTAAACACAATACATGCATAAAAGCCTGCACAAAGAGATTCTTCATTTACAAAGGAACGCTGATGCATTTTGATACTGTCTATACAGTTTTCAATGCCTATAATCCCAGATTCCTGATTCGGGCTGATCTTCAGCAGCAACTGTCAACATCAACTTAGATTTACATGCCAGTCTTGAGAACAAAGTCACCACCTCAGTAGTCATGGAAAGAATTAAATGAGACAAGGCTGGTTGCAAGCTTTGGAAAATAATAGTGGTGGCCTTTGAAAACAGTGTCTGACAAATAAAACATCTCTACTCAGAATAAAAAACAGCTCATCTCACCTGTAACATTTCACTACAAATATTTATTTAATGGCTCTGAGAATTATTATAGCCTACCTGATCTACTGCCATCTGAGGACGCAGATCATTTCCTCAGGAGCAGCTTGATTAGTGGTTTATAGTATGTGGAAGACATCTCTCCTGTGTGTTCTACTCTGATGAGGTCCAATGCAAAATGCCCTCAGACCTTGGAATTAGACAGTTAGAACCGGTTCTAGTTCAGTGAAGGGAAAAACCTCCAAACCTGAGTTAAACAGATTAAACCAGGTTTTAAATCTCTTTGTTAGATTTTCTGTTTTAAAAAATGGTTTTCCAAACTTAAATATCACAAAATGAAGCTTGAGTTGCAAAGAAATCGATGGAGAAAGCAGAGACGGAATATTTAAGACGACACCTGTATGTGAACTCACACACACACACACACACACACACACCCTGCTTTAATTATAATGTCGTCCCAGCTGCTGCTCACACCTGGACGTGAACGGTGCAGGTGTAAATACTGCCTATTTATATATCAACACTGAAGTGATGATGTGATTGTAGCTCTGTTAAAATTATTGACAGATTCAACTCACTTTCTTCACTGATGTTCTCTGTCTTTTCCAGGATGTGGTCGCCCACAACAACCACTCTTCATACACACCAGGTACATGCCTCACCTGTGACTTACCAGACACATGAACCAAGAGACCACCCCTAAATAAAGCATGTGCCTCACTCAGACGTTCCTCTGTTCTTCAGGCGTCTTTGGCTCCGATGTTGCCAGCGGTTCTCCAGCCGAGCCGTCGGCTGCAGCTGGAGATGCAGGGCTGCAGTGTTCGGGGTGGAAAGCTACGCCTTCCATCTCCAGCGCTGGGCTGCAGCCCGCTGTGATGCCCTGGTCTTCACCTGACTACAACCAGCAGGACCCAGCTCAGACTCTGGCCTACCCAGCTGCCCCCACACTCACCGCTGATGTGTACATGCAGACTCTGTGCCCCAGTTACACCATGCTGACCTACACACACACACCACTGCTGACAAACTTTGGGGTAAGTGAGAGAAGATCCTGTGGGTGTGCAAAATTGTCTTTCAGGTACCACCTTTAGGAGGAAAGACAGAAAACGTTAATTACCAATGACAGCTGGAGCATGCTCTGGTGACCCCTTTCTAAAACACAAGTCTGCAAATGGTATAGTTTAATCACTCCTCCATGCAACCCCTGGAACAATTCAAGTGCTGTTTCTGTTATTTCTTCATCCTGTATTCTACATAAAAGAGCTACACTGAATCTAGTGATCCTCTTATTATTAACAAAAACAACGCCAAGTGAAAAAAGGAAACACAGACATCTGATTAGCTGTGACTAGAACTTTACATCGTCGCCCTGAGTTTAGTTTTCTTTAGACCTTTGTGCAAACTTACATACTCTTACATCCAAGGTTGATTCCAGCCATTTCCTGTCTTTAAATTCAGTTATCTACACATTACTGTTTTAAAAATTCCCCACACCACAGAAAACAACAGATGGCAACCTGTACGCTACAAGCTTTTCCAGAGGTCTGGATCGTGCACTGAGGCAGGTCTGCTTGTTTTTCTTGATGAATTAGCTATTTTAATGACAGTCCTCGCCTCCCTGCATGCAAACGTTCCACTAAAACAGTTCCCCTCTTACTGTTTTATAATGGCATTGTTGTTGCATCCTAGACTTAGCACGGCCCAAGATGAATGTGATTGGTTTATAGGAACACAAATGAGCCAGAACACTTTCCCCCTGTATCAGAATGACAACAGGGTGCAGCCAGACCATTCTCCGACGATGTGGAGGTACGTCTGGGTAGGTGAGACTGGTTTTGTACTATCAAAAACCCTCAGTCAGTTTAAGAAGGGTTCTGTTTAGTGGTTTTCCTCACAAACAGCAGAGGTGTCCAGCTTGAATGGGATTCAATGGACTGTGTGCACTGCGAGTGTGATAATTGCACATAAGCAAGGAAAGCAGATACCACCAAAACCAAATGCTTGTTTTGGGGAGAGGCTGTATGAGGTGGTTCCATGTCATTCACACCTTTATTGTTCATCATTAAAGTGTTTTTAAAGTAGCTGCTGCAGCACATTGGAGGTGCTTTGGTTTGTACATGCTTTCAACTGACAGACCCCAAACACAGTGGGAAGTTCTAAATTCAACAGAGATCCTGTGCCATGTCCACCCACTGTGCTCCACACACCTCAGGAATAATCACTGGCATGGTGTCTACAGCCCACACAGGACACAAACTGTAAAATCTTCTAGGTGAAGGCTCTGGAAGTTATACCTACTTTACCTCTCCAGCTTCCTCATGAGGCTCTTTTAAACTGGAAAAGCTCCACAGGACATTGTGTGCATATCTCTCAGACTCTAGCAGCTTGAACAAAAAAAGCACCATCTGAAGCCCTGGCAGTGAAAACAGGATGGAGCTGCTCCGTCCTGTTAACCTTTTGCTGCAGTCATTCTGAAGCAAAAACCAGTCCAACTGTTTCAAAGGGCTGCATCGCAACACCACGTAGTGCGTACCCTGCAATTAACTTAATGATACCTATGCTCAAAGAGTAATTTAACTGACATGCAAGATATATTTTATGTCATTCACGCACCGGTAAGTCTGGCATATGAAACTGCACCACAAATTAATGAGAATATTAATTATATCACTTAATAGTGTTTTTATGGGACGAAGCTTTAAAGCATCACGCTACTTTAGATGAAAATGCGCTGTTTCTGAGGCTTCACTACTGAAGAGCAGCTAGTGCAGAGAGCAGCTTCCCATACATGTAGATGGTGGAGAAGGTGTAATGTGTTTTCCACAATTAAAACCTGTTATCATTGCAATGGAACTGACAACAACTGCTGTGCTTAGCGGTAAATGCCCATAGATCACAAGACAGATCTGGAATGGAGTACGAATTGAGCTCTTTTAAACCAACTGATGTCCTTTAACCATCTACAGCTTAAAGGTTTTCATTGGTAGACTGCTGAGAGCGTTTGTCCTTAGAGGTAGCTCAGGGTATAAAACTCCTGATTCCTCATCACAAGAGTTTCCCACAGTGTAAAGGACTTCTGAAGACATTTGCATTGTTCAAGGAGCAAACTGCAGCCATAAGGACATCTTTGAATCTTTGCTAGTTTTAATTTCTTTGTGATCACTGGAGACATTTGAGTCATGTTTGTTGTTTCAGACCATCCCGGTGGCCCCGGCCCCAGGCTCCCTCCCTCAGATGGAGCTCCCAGACTCAGGCTTGACCTACCTGCCCTGGGCCCAGCCCCTCACCACCATATCTACCATGCCCAATCCGGGGGTCCAGTTCGCCCCAGGTTCTGCAGCCCTGCCCGGGTCCCCTCTGGTCCACATGCCTTTGTCCATGTCTTTGACCACCATGTTCCCGCAGCTGGAGTCCCAGGGTGCGGATCCTCAGCCGCAGATCCTGGACCTCCCACAGCACTCAGACCACCAGCTGGACCCCGAACCACAGGATCAGTCTCTGAGTGAAGATCCAGAGGTGGAGTCGGAATCACCAAACCTATTGGATAAACTTCTGGAGGATCACAAGGAACATGGAGAGGAGGAGGAGAAAGACTCATACAGCAGCTCGATCTTCATCCCCAGTGTCTGAAGACATAAGTGTTCATTTTATCTGTAGAGAGTATTTTTCTGTATCTTTTAATCTCAGGGGCCATGTTCTTATAGACCTTTCTTCCATAATTTTCAACTTGACAAACACAGATGTTCTTTATATCAATAAAAATTGCTGACAAACAGTTTATTGAAGAGTTACTGTAATTGTAGTTGATTTTAATCTGAGTTTTATTTTGCAGTAGTAACTTCCAAAATCAATTATAGATTATTATAAATATAAACCTCCCTGGTAACTTTCCCAAAGAGAGTTACATTGATATTGTGGGGATTCGGTTCATCACCGATTTATTTGGTCATATGCACCCCCACAGCCCAAAAGAAACTAAACCTGTCATGTGTATGAAAATTTTAATGACTTTAAACCATCAACTATACATAAACATTTACGAATACTCTGTGACATCACCCATAGGTGTCTTTAAGAGCAGTTTTAAAGCTCACTGTGGTGGGGCTGAGTTGGATCATACAAACATCAAGCCATGTGCTGTCCTTTGTTGACAATGACATATAGTTGTCATGAATTTAGAATTTAGCTACAGTCACCCAAACAGTGTTATGCACCAAGCTGTAAACATGTTTATTTCTGCTGTATAGTTGGGCAATTTAACAGTGAGGTCTATAGGGATTGACTTGTTTTCAGAGCCAGCCTCAGGTGGTCATTTGTGGAACTGCACCATGTTTCATCCCTGGATGTTGCCACTTATTTCAGACTGAGCTGCATGAAGCAAGATCTTCTAGTTAAAATGCTCCTTGAAATGTCTCCCTGATGCCTGATCAATAAGATGTTGAGAAGAACTTACACATTACATGAGATGACAGAAACGCAGAGGGATAAAGCAGCAGTGTTTGGCATAAGTCTGTTTTTGATATTAAAAATCAGTAACTATTTTAAAATATCAATAAATTGTCTGATATTCTTAGTGTTTCTAGCTTTGAAGCTTTGAGCTGTGTGTTTTCTTGGAACTTAAAGCTTACTTTTCAGTTACAATTTAATCTTGTTGCCATTTGGTCAATATGTGGATCTGTCTGATGCAACTTTTGTTGTTGTTTTAGCTAAAATATGCACGGTAATGTAAGAAATCCAAAGCTTTAAATTAGATTGGACTGTCTTACAATACTGCATACCGAGGCTGAGGACTGTCCTGGTGCACTTGGCAGTGACGCTCTCTTTGTCTCAGGGGTTTTCCCTCGGGGGAAACTGACAGTGTGAGATGGGCTGCAACTCCTCTGTCAAACCCCACACCTGGAAACACATGAGATGGTATCACAGGGAGAAAACGTGCTGGTCCTGCTCATGTGATGGGAACACGTGAAGAGAAGTTGGCTTTGGCTGTGTGTTCTCATTCAGACTTCAAAATTGAGAACAACATAACAAATGCTGAGAGTATAGGTGGCGCTCCAGTGTGAATCAACAGCCAATACCCAGAAAACAAAAACCACAGGAATATAAAACAGAGATAATACATCTAAAACACAGGCACATGAAGGGGGCAGTCACAACTGCGTAATTCTCAGTTCATAGACAGAATAATGGATAAGTTTAGGAAGTCTAGATTTGAAACTAAAAGACTTTATGTGTCAGCATGAATGTCAAGATATGTGATTATCCAAAGACTCCCGAGATGCCCTTATTCACAGTTTGTAGAGATGTGTTACAATATCAGAATTTCACATACACCCAGTGGATCTTATTTTAAGAGCAAATTAATGTTAAAAAATGGTGCTTCTTTCTCAGGGGGATGCTTCCATTAGAACATTTTATGCTAGTCTGAGGGATTACTCAAGTGTCGGTGCTTGGGCGCTGGGAGTGATCTGGGAGAGGGAGCTGGGTGTTGTGATAACGAAGGAGATATGAGAGGACATCTGGGATAATTCCAGGAAAATAACGGTGTGTAAGCGGACAAGAGTGATGCTACTTAAGATACTAACCCTAACCCTGATACATGTTGCTCCAAACCGTCTCTCCAGTTTGCCCAAGTTGGACTCAAACTCACAACCACTGCTGGCGACCTGCGCCCACGTGGTAACACCTTAACTCAGCGAGCTATGCGGCGGCCCTGTCGGAATGATGTCTTATCTGAAATGCGAAAGGCGCTGAAGAAGTAGCTTGAACATGACCCCGTCTCCCTTCTTCTTGGTCTTCCCAGTGGCTGTGTAACTGATACACATGAGAAAAAGCTGTATAATGTTATGACATTTTGTGCCAGGAAAAATATTATTCAGCACTGGATTTCAGATAAAGGTCCCTCAATTGAGGGATGGCATAGAACAACTAGAAAAGCACTCATAGGGTTCATACCTCCGCCAAGGATC
This sequence comes from Dascyllus trimaculatus, assembly GCA_024666655.1. Taxonomy (NCBI): domain Eukaryota; kingdom Metazoa; phylum Chordata; class Actinopteri; family Pomacentridae; genus Dascyllus; species Dascyllus trimaculatus. The sequence goes on along the minus strand of CM045453.1, from coordinate 4,951,071 downwards.
TTCAGTCCACCCCAAACACAATCTCCCAATTCACATATTTTGTATGGAACGATACAAATGTAATTACATACAGTTCAAATGTCCTACCAACAATGCAGCCTTCACCCCATCCGACCTAATGAACAGGCGCGGCCTCTAGCGCAGCAGCTCCTAACAGTCTCCCAGCTTCTTAGACAACCAGAAAAAAGAATGCCGGCCCAACCGTGAGTATGTCGCTCAGGAAGGGAAGAGAAGTTCGTCAATGTCGCTGTTTGTCGTGTGGAGACCAAAATGTCATGTGGTCAGAGGGGGTTACCCCAAAAACAAGTAAACTGCATTTAATTGTTCACCCGGTTACACTTACATTAAAAAAAATTCCTGGATCAAGACGGTGATCCGGATCAGTCCCAACATTTCATCATTTGTTCCTTGTCCCATTTCACACATTTCCTGAAAATTTAATCCAAATCCATCCATAACTTTTCGAGTTATTTTGAACACAAACAAACAAATTAACAAACAAACAAATTAACAAACAAATTAACAAACAAACAAACCAACGCCGGCCATCACATAACCTTCTTGGCGGAGGTAACAATGGAATATATACCTCTGGACCTCAGTACAAAACTAATGCCTTTGAATGAACATGGAAACCATTCCTTGATTATATTAATGTAAACATCTCTGCTATAACGACAAGAGCACTTGCATTAAAAACTTCACTCTTTTTCCTCATTTAGCTGCCGTTGTATTTCACCTTATACTGCATAATGTACCTCTCACGTTTACTTGGATCTGATTTTTCTGTTATGCTTTTAGTTATTTGTGCTGTTATTCCCAGCTTGTTTTTTGTTTTGTTATGTCTTATGTATGTTTATTTACTGATTAAAAATTAATAAACACATCTTTTTAAAAAGAGCAAAATAATATGAATTTATCACATGCAAGTTCACAGTGGCACAGCACTAGACTGGGGAAAGTAACTTACACTTAAGGAGGGAAAAAAGTGTGGAAACCATTCAGTTCTTAGTAGATATCAGTGAGTTCAATGCTTGTTTTAAATTTTGGTGGTGTTGACAATGCTTTTAATGAAAGACACATTAAAGTGGAAAGAAAGAGAAGAAAACAGGAGGGAAGCACTTTCTTCATTTCTTTTCTTGTTTCCTTGTTGCATCATTATATTTTTGTCAAATGTATAATGATGGCAAGCATTTATACTTATTGTAAAAATTGCTAATGAAAAATCCACAACAACAGATCACTGATAAACTAAACATGAAAGGATTGTACTAACATTCAGTCGAGCTGCTCAAAGTTCAAAGGAAATATAAAAGCACTGGCGCAGTGTGTGTGAGGCCATTTCAAGTAAACCATCAGTGTGATTTGAAGAGACATCTTGTATCACCATTAAAACAACTCGTTCTCATGTAAATGTTTTTCAGACGCACCGCTCTGCATCTACGTGGTCTTTTTAAAGCTTGGCAAAGGACTTACCTGGTGACTCACTCAGGTAGCATGTGTTGCTTTTGGAGTCTTGGTGCCACTTTATTGCAAAACTCCAGCTAAAGGCCAGCTGGTTCTCCGCTGCCTTGTTGATGCAGCTTATGTTCACTTTTTCTTCAGGGTCCTCCAGGAACATAGAGAAAGTCGATTAGCTTTAAGCACCAGCAGTGACGGGTAACGTCATGAGAGACATATTGTTAAGTGCATGTAGCTTCTCACTCTGGTGTTTTCCTTCGTCTCCCTTCAGTGCGTCTACATAATAGTTTATTTTATCTCAAAGACAGAGTCTTATCACTGTATCTTGTTTTATTAAGTGCTGAACCCCAGAGTCCCTTTAAACTGATCCATCTTTGGGCCAGGAGGCATTTGCAGAAACATGCCTGTGCAGAACCTTTGATTGCATGCATGGGCAGGACACGTGGAACTCTCGACAGGGCTCACCGTGGAAAGGTTGCGCCTCAGGCTCCCACAAATCTGGCACCCCAAGGAGGCTGAGAGCATGCAAAAGTCATTTCATACTCATTCTGCTGTCTCTGTTACAAACTTGCATGTTGGTACCACTTTCTAATGAATCACCTCCTTGAAAAGGTCGTAAAGCTGCAACTAACCATCTATAAAATGGTTAGCTACAGCTACCCTTTAGTTTCCACTGTGGTGAAGGATTTAACAGCAAAAGTGGGGCAAAGCAATGACAGACAGTAGTTACAGGAAGAAACTCCAGTTCTAAGAACAATAGAAAAAAAGAGGTTTGTTATTGTAGCCTATGGGGATTTTCTCTGTTCTTGATAGTGATGTTAGAGCAAAAGCAGTAAAATGGCACTTGTTGTTGTCTTCCCTGACTTTAACCAATCTTGTCTTCCCTGAGTTAAACTATTCAGAACTGATCCCCATTCAGCAGTTTCTCAGAAGTGCCATCCTTGGAGTAGGTAAATTTCCCCCGCCCCCCCAAAAAACGACTCTGGAGGAGGTTCTGCAGCGATGGTTCTTGCGGTCGGGACATGCATGATGATTTGGTCCGCCCTAACACAGCTCACAGGTTCCTGCAGCAGAAAATGTGCTATTTAGGAAGAGCTTTGATTTTGTTAAGTTTGCTGTGGTTATGAAATTGCTGTGAAAGATGAATCATTTTGAACCATGGATACTGGACAAACTCATCGCTGAGGCAGTTAGTCCTGCGCATATTCGTTTAACATCTGAGTATACTGTGCAGGGTGCCACAGAGGTCAAATTCATAGCAGTGACTTTGGAGGAAAACACAGTGGTTCACTGTGTCTATACTTGGAAATCAAAAGGTCCATTTCCTTCTCCAGTGGCTGAGGAGGTTCGTTAATGTTTTAACGTCTGTGCTATCAAATCATGTGCAACACAGTTTTTTTGCACATGAAGAATATTCTCTTCTTTACGGGATGTAGCCAATATGGAAGAACAACATACAGTAGTTTTACGATTTCAGCTTATCATGGTGGCTCTTTTATGAGCACCAGCAGCAGCTCTTCATTTACATTTATTGGTGATGTAAACACACATGTCAGTGGATAAAACCGTCCGACTGGTTGTAGGTGCTGAGCGGGGAAAACCCAGGCAGAGACATGCATGGTTGGTGTGTACTATCTTTGTGAGGACCAGGTTTCTCAGGGCATTGAGGCTGATCCTCACTTTCAGACAGAATGTCAAAAGCGTTGGCGTGTTAAAACTTGGTTTTAGAGCTCAGGTTAGGATATGCTTTTGGTTAGGCTAAGGGCAAGGGCTGGCATTAGGCTTTTAGTTGTGATGGTTAAGGTTATGGCATGGGGTGAGCAAATCCATTCTGTCACTTTATACAGTAGATAAAGAATAAATGGACCCTAAAATGACAGAAATACCTCTATCAAAAAAAATCTGATTCCCATAAATGCTAAGTTTTACGAATACAAAACCCTTATTCACTTTGTTGTAGACAGTTAGCAAAGAAGATTGATATATTACTTTCATATCTGCCCATTAAATATTAAGCTACTGCCAGCTGTTAGCTAGCTTAGCTTAGCATCAATGTTGAAAACAGCTTGTTGGGAAACAGCTTGGCACCTTAAGCTCATTCAGCATTCATTATCATTTATTCAAACTGTTCTCAAAAACCAAAGTGTAAAAAAGACAACGAAGTGCCATCTGTCTTCTAAGTTGGTCAAGAAAAGTAAGACAGTAAGAAACTTATTAATCAAAATCACATGCATGTCTTGCAAAGAACATGTAATGAATATGTGCTATAATTCTGTCTTCTGCTGCATGCACATGGGAAATTTATCTCTGTTTTCATCTGTGAAGAACTGCCTTTTGCAGAAAGTGCAACATCAACAGCAGGAGCGGTGCTGGATCCAGAGCAGTCATGCCGAGGCCTGTTCCTCCTGCTCAGCTCCCAGAAAACAACTTAATGTGAAGGGTATCCTGAAACAATACAAGACGCCACAGATCAAGATAGCTGGCTGCAAAGAAGAAGTTGAGGAGGTCCAAACAAGCCTGAATGTTATTATTTTCTGATGTTTCTTCATTTCTGTCCTCATGTGTAGAGAATATCTCTGCAGTAATCTAATAAGAGAGGCGATGCAGGTAGAGTCGCAGTGCCAGGTATGTTGCAGAAAAATTAAACGGGGACTATCAGTTATCTCCCACTTAGATTCATCTGTGCATGTTGTAAACCACCAGTCACGACCTGGGGTTTCCATAGCTGCTATTGCTGATGCTACCAGGTAAGCAAAAATGACGTTAAAAATCAGCATTTCCTCTGCAGAGGGTTGATCCTCAGAATCAGTCATCAAGCAGAAAAAGGAAAAGAACTCTTCTGGCACTTTATGGCTACAGCCATTTGTTCATGACAAAAATAGGACTTACATAGTTCTGTCTGTGCTACTTCCCAAACAGAAACACATCATTCATCAATTACCTTCTGTTTGATGTGTAAATAGGACTTTCCTGTCACTTTCTCAGGGTGGCTGTGTGATGTGTGACCTGCCAGCGCACTTCTTCTGCTATCAGGCCTGGGTGTGTGTTAGTGTTAGAAAACATGAATGAGTGTAAACAGGCCTTGATTTACTCAATAAAGAAACACCCAGTGATATGAATACACACAGGTGAAGGACTTACTTATCAGCCTGTTGCGAAATTCACATTACTCACCATCCAACATTCTCTGCAGACGTGATAACATTTCAATAAAAGCTTGTTGAAGTTTGATGTCATGCAGAGATGGAAAATGTTCTCCTATCTGTCCCGTTGCTACCTGGCATCCGATTTTAGGCAATCAGAAAGCCATTGATCCTGTTGGGTAAATATTAACAAGCACAATAGAAGCACTGTGTCTAGACACAAAGGATTTTATTTAATAAACCTGATCATAAAACTTCAAAGGAGTCTAATAAACATGTACAGGTTGAGTGCTGTGTAGAACATCCTGCTTTACTAGGGGTATTAGTGCACACTCCAGATGTCCGGTTGTTACATATTTTGAGCTGGTTCAGCTGGTAAAACTGAGATTTTGCATATTTTTTCTCTATATTGTAGAATATTTACAGTAAAAACCATTAGTGTGAGAGCACATTTTGACTGCATGTGAATTTTTGGGAGCCTTATAGTGACTTTAACTACACAGGATGGTAACCTTAGTCACTACATCCATTAGAGCTCGGTTTACCATAAAAGTCAATGCAGCAATTCCAGACTGGATTCATGCAACACTGTTAGACTCACAGTGGACACTTCAAAAATCAGAATCACAGATATTCTCTTTATGTATTCCACATCCTCTTCTGTACCAAAGCCTGATGCCTTCTTTGCCTGCAATGCAATCCCAGATTGAACTGCCAGTGACAGCTGATGTAGCCTCGAGCTGCTTGCCTCCAGCAGACGGTGGGTGGGCTCCAGATGTCTGGTATACTCACCACTTCTTTTATGACAGTTTAGCTTTTTTTAAACACAGTGTCGGTGAAGATACAGACAGTGAATTACGGGGGTCTGACACTCAACAAGGGTCTTGATGGCTGGAAGTCAGCGATCTTTGAAGACCTTTTTAATACCACATAAAGCAACTTAATGCCTTGTTCAAAGTGGAGGTAACCAGTCGGGTCGACAGTAATTTATTGTATTTTTAGACATCACTTGTCACTAATTCAAGGCTGTATCTAACTAGTCAGAGGATGTGTCAATTAACTTGAGAAGTGATGGGTGATTATCTATTTAGAAAATGATTAGTTTAAGTTAAGAAAAATTGAAATTTACACAATTGAGTTGATGAGGGCAGCATTGGGCTCGGTGGTTAGCAGCGTCGCCTCACAGCTAGAAGATCCCCGGTTCGTGTCCCAGTTAGGACGCCTGGGATCTTTCTGTGTGGAGTTTGCATGTTCTCCCTGTGCAGCGTGCGCTCCAGCTTCCTCCCACAGTCCAAAAACACGCTTGCCCCCCTCCCCGCGACCCTACAGAGGATTAAGTGATGCATAGATAATAGATGGATGGACTGAGTCGATGAGTCGAACAAAAACACTCCCACAGGATGTCCTCTGCATCAGTCTCACTTGTATTTTACAGGTGTATAATATCTTCAGTTAGAAATAGTGTATCTTACTGCAAGAACAGACCTTTGAAAATGAAGCTTGTGACTTTTAAATCGCTGCTAATTCTTTTTGGTTGGAAGACTTGGTGGAGACCAAACAGAGCTAAAAAGAAAGTTATTTCTTTGAACGCTGGGCTTCATCCTTGTCATCGAGGTCTTTGTCGTGGGGCCTGAAGCAAACTGAACGGTTTGAACTGTACGCCATTACTCACATTGGGGAGGCACAGAAACTGGTATCTTGTCATTTTTCATTGTGCATGGTTACTTGCTGCAGGCCAATTATTCATTTTTTTGTCATTTGCTTATGCAGAAATAACTTCCATATAGATGTACGCCATGAGGACTTGAATGTAATAAGGTTTTTTTATGTATCCCTCAACTAAAATAAATAAATAAATAAACATGTACCGTTCTTCTAAGTTCTACTTTTTAAATTGCTGATAATATAATTTAAATGACATTGTGGTTGGGATGTAACTCCAGTTCTGTGTGTGTAGTCCTGGGTGGCCAGACACCCCTCAGCTCTGCCTCTGCTTACACATTTAAGCTGTATAGTTGCATCCCATGCTCTTCGTTATTAAGAGTGAGTCACATATGAGTAATCTTGCTGCTTCAGGGTGATTTAAGTTCCTGCCTGCTGCCGTTTTTTTTTTTGGAAAAGTACAGTTGGAAGGTTCACTGGAATTACCGTCGTGTTGAGTTGGTGCCATGAAGACTGGGTTGTTTCTTGAGAAGACCTGACCTTCTCATTCCACCCAACTCAGAGTGACACAGATATCATCAAGAATTCGGTGACACCTCTATTGCTGTTTGCTAAGCAGATGAAATTTTTGCATTTCCCCAACAGTTTCACAACAAATAAAAAAACATCTCCACTCAAGCATCCCTCACTAGTTTGGAGTTGGTTTGTTGTTTTACTCAGCTTTGGACGATGACATTATCTTTATCGCCAATTGCTGTTTGCTCTGTTGCCATGGGGATGAGTTCAAGATGTGTTTTTTTGTTTCTCATCCTCGCTGATTTATAAGTTGAACACAGAGATTCATTCTTGACCTTTTCAAACAGACTTTCTGACTCCTTCTAAATTGTTTTCATGGCATTTTGACAGGCTCCCACGGCGTCTGTGTTATGCATTACTAATACACACACATCCACACAAAGATCCTGTAAATCAATAACCAGGTGAACAATGGCCTGTTGTCAAACTTCCTGTAAATGAACAAACACTTTTTTTTTAGAAAGATCAGTTGTTACCCTAAAAGCACCGAGAAAAAAAATTGTCATAAAAAGTCTTTGTCGGCACGCTGAAATGTCAATACGAGCAAATAAGAGCTGATGGAGGAGCTGCTCAGGCCTGAGTGTGGGTGTTTCTTCACACCGATTAGGTGCTGCCAAGCCTCTGCAGGGGGATTTCCACAAGTGCTGGCTCAGCATGATGGACGCTCGCCAACAGGATCTGTATACCCACACACCAATACCTTAGTATGTGAGACTGACACAGTGCATCTAGTTTCAGGAATGACAATTAGGTGTGAAGTGTTGTCAGGAAAGAAGACATAACCCCCCCCACTTTAAGAATTCTCTTCGGTTGGTTGTTCCAGTGGTATTTGGAAAGCCTTTTCGATACTCACAACATCTATGGCACCGAGGGTCAAGTACATACTTGGCACTTCAGATTGTGCCAAGTATCACAGATCATGCTTCAGTTTTCACAACTAGATCCAACTTGTCATTTTAATGATATAAGACGCCAGCAGAAAGATGTTCTACATACTTGTGCTGCTGCTTTATCTATCTGATGATGAGTCACGATACTAAGCAGAAGTCCACGGAGAGACATGTTATCTAAAAGACATCTTGGAGTCTATTTTAGTATTTTTCGGATAAGATCATGTGACGACGAGTTGGCAGAAAATTGTATTTCAGGCATCTAAAGCATCAACGGTAAATATGAAGGGTTTGATGCTGGTTGCTCAGGGACTGTATCTGAGTTAGTGGGGCGATGAGAGGGGCTGGACTTAGCTGCTAACTATAGGCAAAGCTCGCCACAGAATTTGCAAACTTTCTCTAGACTATAATGTTTAATTACCCTCAAACCTGTACACATTAGTCCAAGAGGAGCCTAGAGGCAGTATCTGAGAGTGGAAACCCATCCTAACAGGGTGCATGTCTGTCTCATGAGCACACAGAACCGTGTTAGCAGGTGAAAAAGGCTCCAAGAGAGGGAGCTTTATTTTCGCTGCACGAGTCAATGCAGACCCCCGACCCCAGGACTGTGATGAGCACAAACCTCCTCACTCACTCACAACTGCTCAACACACAGCACTGCCTGATTCATCAAGCGCTGCTCTCTCACTCACTCCTTTTCTTTCTTTATATAATTGTTTATGTCATACGGTGGAGCACTGTAGGTCCCAACAGCTGGTTAGAAGTATCTGCTTCAAGTTAAGGTGAAAAATTAAGACTGAACATGCCAACGTGGAGTTTTCCAGTCATCATAAAACACAGTGAGGTAACAAAGCCTACTGCCTTGTTTCCACACGGCTCTGTGAGCATAAGTGAATCTGCTGGAATATTTCTTTGGGAACCTCCATGACCTCATCATGGAGGTTAAAAAGTAACTGTAAATAGCATTTTTAAAAGTTTTTTTTTTTACTTTAAAAAGTAACTTTGATACTGGAAATATGTTTTCAGAGTTTTTTCCATCATTTCGTCTCAGAACTATATTTTCTCCCAAGAACCTCCATGATCTTGTCATCATGACCCATGACTCACAACTGAGCAGCGATGCACAGTTCAAACCACATCATCAAGTTTACTGATGGCATGACCGAGGTGGGCCTCATCAGCAGGAACGATGAGTCAGCATACAGAGAGGAGGTGCAGCTGCTAACGGACTGGTGCCGAGTCAACAACCTGTCTCTAAGTGTGGACAAGACTGAAGAGATGGTTGTGGACTTCAGGAGTGGACAAAGGAGGCATGCTCCACTGACCATCAGCAGCTCCATGTGGAGATCGTCCAAAGCACCACATTCCTTGGTGTCCACCTGGCAGAGACCATCATTTGGTCCCTCAACACCAGCTCCATAGCAAAGAAAGCCCAGCAACGCCTCTACTTTCTACGGAGACTAAGAAAAGCCCACCTCCCACCCCCCACACTGACAATACTCTACAGAGGAACTGTTGAGAGCATCCTGAGCAACTGCATCACTGCCTGGTTTGGAAATTGCACTGCCTCAGACCACAAGATCCTGCAGAGGATAGTGAGGACAGCAGAAAAAATCATCTGAGTGTCTCTCCCCCCCATCATGGACATTTAGATCACACGCTGCACCTGCAAAGCCACCAGCATTGTAAAGGACCCCACACACCCCTCACACGAATTCTTTATACTCTTGCCATCCGGCAGGAGATACAGAAGCATGCAGACCCGCATGGTCAGACTGTACAACAGCTTTATTCCCCAAGAATGTGTAAGACTGTTAAACATTCAAGGACTGGACTAATACACACACACACACACACAGACACAAACACACACCCACACACACCCACACGTTTATAGTGTTGCGTTCCAATTGTTGTTCTCTCTTAGTCAGCCAGAGGCAGCAGGACCCTGGCATCCCAAAAAACGTGATGTTTCCAAACTGAGCCAAGTAGCTTTGATGCCTAAACAGAACCAAACAGCAAATGAAAATAAATCTTGAGCCAAAAAGTAATGGTCTTCTGGGTCCTGTGTGAAAATCTTGCCATCACTGCTCCTCCAACCTCCTGACATGGACTCTGTGGCTCTTTCAACTGGAAACATTTCCAGTTACGTCATATTGTTACCATAAAACCTGCTTCTTTAAAAATATAATAGGGTCCGAGCACCAGCGGTGTATATTGTTACTGCTCAGATTATTATTATTTTACCACCTTTTGAATCGCAAATTTGAGGCCTTAAAAATACTCCAAACACGCATGACTTGGCACGCACATCAGACCTGGTGAAAAATGTGATCTTTTGGGGTAATTACACGTGAGTGGCAAAATGGCTCAATAGCGCCCTCTAGAAAATTTGAAAAATTGGGCCCCCGAACTACGTTTCACTTACGAAATTGGGTACACAAATGTAGCACGTGAAGACACACAAAAAAGCCTCAAGAACTCCTACCCACAATGCAACAGGAAATCCGCCATTTTGAATTAACTGTCAGATTTTTGGTGATTTTGTTGAAATTTTTCAAATTTGCTAGAGTGCTACGTCCTACAGGGTAACTCCAAGAGGCCCCAAATTTGGCCAGCATATACAACACGCATTACTGAGCAAAAGTTATTAAAATGTTCCTCAAAAGTATGAGGGCATGGCTGTAGTGGCCTGCGGTGATTTGGCGTTTCATCATGGATGAAACCAGAAGGTCTGTCTAACTAGCCTGTACATGCTCCAAATGGCCTGAAACTTTTCATGTGTGATCAGAGTCTGGCCCTGATGACATCCATATGGCAATATCCTGTCACAGTCATAGCGCCACCTGGTGGACATGTGCAAGAAAGCTGAGCAGCAAGGATGCGAGGACCCATCCAACACTGCTCCCAGCTTTAATTGAAAATGCACTTTGGTTGTATAGAAACCTAATTTTTTGACAGACAGTCAGGCAGAGACACTTGCCAATGGTCATCCAATTAGGTTTGGAGAATCTGAGCAACAATGACAACTTTGAACATGAGAACTAATGGGACTCATGAGAAAATGAGTCCACCGCTAACAAACACCTACTGAACTAATGTACAGGGAATAAAATCAACAATATCAACAGGGGAGCACATAAGAAGGAGGTTAGGGTGGAGGAACAAGCTGCAGCATCCAGTCAAAATCAGGCTTTAAAGATGCACCGTATAATCACATGTGGACATGACTGGATGCTACTGGTCAACTGATTCCTTTGTACTGTGCACACACTGTTTTCTGAGTAATTCAGAAATTTCAGGCACTCCAACTCTTCACCTCACAAAGAAGATGGTCCAGATAATCTGTATCTGCCTGGTTATCTTGTCAAGGATGGATTAAGGCAGGAGGCTTAGGAGCCAACTGTCCCAGGAGCTGCAGCACCTCAGGGGCCCAGACGCTGTAGGTACATTGTGTAGTAATTAGTTTATGGTAATTTAAAGGATTTTTTCAATAGTCCAGACAAAAGGTGTCATGCTCTCTGGAATCTTTTTATACTGGTCAATAATGAATCCCTTTCTGTCAAGCTTCCAGTGGAAGTTGTCAAGTTGAGCTAAGATTTGAGATCACAGGAGCAGCCATTGACAAGGTCACTGGGGTGAAATAGGTCTAATGAAGGGGCCGAGTTTAATAGAGTAATATGGATTTGGCTTAAAAGGGGATCTAGAATAAGGGGTTCTGATTTGAAATGGTTAATAGATAAAGTTTGGGGTTGACTCTAATGTATGGGAGAGGAACAGAACATGTACTCAAGTGTGTGTGTGCTTAGATGAGAAGTCATGTTTACGATGTAATAATTTGAAATGTTGAAGTCAGATGAATTTAAAGCTACGCTTATGGGATGGTTTGTAAAATCAGATGAATTTTTATGATCAAGTAACTTGTGTGATGGATAACTGATGGTTACTGTGTTAAAGTACTGCAGGTGGAAGAGATGAGAAGTGATGGAGCTCTTGGCTGTCAGCTAAGACTGTGAGGAAGGAGTTATGGTGTAATTCGGCCGACAATTGAGCAACAGGCTCCTTTTAAGGTGGAAAGGGGAAACTGACCTGGGGTGAATGCAGGTGAATTCCTGGCAGCCGAGAAGAGGTTATGGTGCAATTCGGCTGATTAACGAAAACAATCTCCTAATAAGGAGGTGAGCCGTTAACATAGGGTGAGTTTGTGTAAAAGTACAAATTTACACATGTAGGAATTAGGCAATATGGGTGTGTAAGGTGATTTAACAAAAGTAATCTGAGGTGATAATTGTCCGGAGATGTTCGGGGACGCAGTTGGAGAAGGATCCCGTCCGATATAGTCCATGGACAGTGAGGCTATTTCTCACTAATTAGAACGATCCAGAATTGGTCTGCAAATAGACTCAGAAAATAGACAGTGGATTTTTTTCTATCACCCAGCAAGAGCTAACAGAAGAGCTAACAGCTAGCAGAGCCACAGACTCCAGCAGTGCTCATCTCTTCCTGTGACTTTTGACAGTTTACCATCGTGTTAGATCTTTTTGACACTTTTCCTATTTTTCTGCAACAAGCCCAAAAGACATTTAAAGATTTTTTGCAAAGACTGAATTGGGGTCTGGACGTTCTCTCCCCCTATTTTCTGGAGAGTTCCTGCTGGATCCTGAAACTTTGTACTGAGTTCTTCACATCCTTCAGGAGATCTCCACAAAACAGGTCAGGTCGGGTGTGGCAGCTAAGGCCTTGCTGTTACACTCCAACTATTAAAATACAATATTGGGAGATTTAATTAAGAAAGCTCAGTTCTATAATTTTGACCAAATTTATGATTTTGAAGCATGTGCTTAAATGATTTTGGTGTGTTTGCTCAGACATGATCAGTTCTGTGAGTTGAACCAGAATTATTATCTGAAGCACATGTTTAAATAATTTTGGTGTGTTTGAACAGACATGATCAGTTCTGTGAGTTAGACCAGAATTATTACCTTGAAGCATATGTTTAAATAATTTTGGTGTGTTTGCTCAGACATGATCAGTTCTGTGAGTTAGACCAGAATTATTATCCCTGCTCACCTTTTTGATTGATTTTGGCACTTTTGTTTATGAGCTGTTGCTTTGCCCTGCTATTATTATGCAATAAACATTTAACCTGCATTTAAAGTGACGTAGTATGGAGTTTTGAATTATCACCTGAAGTTTATGAAATCCTCATGGTGTGAAAGGTTAAGCAATTGTGTGCATTTGAAATCTAATGGTTCTTACAGGTTGTTCTGGTCACTAAGGTATTGCACAGAATTTTAAACGGATCCCTGGGGTTACACTAATCCAAACCACTAAATCAAAACCTAGCAATTCACCAAGTGCCATGTCTATTAAGAAGAAAGCTGTCGTTAACAGACGTGACTGATAAGAAGACTGAACTATTTAGGCTGCCTAGCGCAGTCTTCTATCAGAGCAAGAGGGATAGGCGTCTGGATGGAGACAGTGAGAGCTAGGCGAGTTTCTTCGACACCAGCTTAAGCTGTTCTGCTGAACTTATTAGGTAATACCTATGAGCAGTTTAGAACCTAACCCTAGAAACGGAGAGCTGGTCCGATTGCCCTGGTTAAGGGTAAATTCGGCGGGACTACAAAGTGATACAGGACAAAATCTACAATCCTTCCTCGACAAAATTACAAAATAAATCTGCAACCCAGTCTCCAGAGATCACATCCCTAAACAACTAAAGGGCATTCTTCAATACACTATGAAGGGAACGTCATTTCACCCTGGTAACTTCGAACATGTAGAGAACCCAAACCATGACATTTCTCTGAATCCTAATTGAACCATCACGGGCGGCAAACCCTGATCCCTGGGGCAACAATTTGGTCACCAGTTCACGGCACCAGCAACGCCTTTTACCTCCTATCATGCACTTTGTCGCTCTTTGAAATTTGCCACCTTTCCCGCCATGTCACAGATTACCAGTTACCTATTTCAAAGCAAATTTACATTCAGGTGAAATGCGTTGAGAATGCAGTTCACTTGGATGGGGATGCAATTTTGTGAAGACTGGGTTGAAATCTGTAATGAGAGAATCAAAGAAAAGACTTCAGCTCTCCAAAACTTAACAAATATATAAAAACCTTCTCCCTTTCTGACCTCCTCCATCTGAATAACTTCCATATACAATCAAACATATGACAATCAAAGTCACCAATCACATGGGGGCAGCAGTGGCCTAGAGGTTATAGAACAGGCCTTTGACTGCTTCAGTCTCTGCATTCGTAATTTTACCTGAGTTAAAATACAGAAATATGAGCAGGAAAATCTACTTAAAGTATCAAAAGCGAAAGTAGTAGTAAGGGTCTATCTAGCACTAATTCACAGTTCCTTCCTTATGATGTACATATTACAATGCTTAAGCTTCATGTTAACTTGGAATATGTTTTGCACAAAACAAGGACTTAAAGGAAGTGTAGTCTGACCAGATGTAGACTCTAGGTACAAACCTGCCATTTCTGCTGTGCATTTTGTGTGGCTTTCTCCTCCTCTTCCACACAACAATCTTCGAGAATCAACATACCACACAAAACTCTTTTTTCTGTAAATGATCCATTTTAACGACAGTTTTCACCTACCTGCGTACAAATGCTCCAACCTACTCCCTGTCATTCTTTTTAGTCAACAGTGTTGCAGCATCCTGTTTTTCACTCCACCCAATAAGATTGTGATTGGTTTAAAAAAAAAACACACACACAATAAACCAGAGCTTTTTTCCCCACCAGCAGAATTATAGTGAGGTGCAGTTAGACCATTCTACACAGTGCTGTGGTCTGGTTGTGTGAGACTACATGAGGTGTACGAAGGGATAATATCAGTATGAACACAGACGTTATACTGTTGCTTTAAGACAGACTTTAAAAATTGTAAACCTATCTTTCAGTTAATTACAAATCTTAAAAGACTGCCTGCACCACTAAAGGATATTGCCATGTAATCATTGTGTCTTTCCACCTATGGGGAGGACTGTGGAAATCTAGTTACATTTTTTTTATGTGATCTATTCTGGCCAAAACTACAAATAAAACTAAAGAAAAGAACAAGTTGTAATAACCTTCAAGACATTTGATAAAGCCAACACAGAGGACATATGATCAGGCTCCTGGTTTGAACAGTCAGGGTTCAGTGCCAATAAGAAGATTACATCAATCAGAATGTAATGTGTGTTAAAGAAGTGGTGGCAGAGCAGCATAAACTGCAGACATACAATGGGATAAAGATTGAAAGCATAGTTTTAGGAAAGCAACAGATTGAGAGGTGGATTCTGAAAACTTGCCCAAGTTGAATTAAGCTGTAAAGTATCAGAATGGCCATCTTCTACGCTTAAAGCCCTGCACAACCTCACCCCCAGTTACATTTCTGACCTCCTAGCTCCCTACTCAACCTCACAGCCACTCCGTTCGTCAAACCTTAACCTCCTATCCATCCCCCGCTCCAACTTCTCAACAAAAGGTGACCCTGTCTTCGCTATCCTGGCTCCAACCCTCTGGACTAGTCTCCCCCATTCCATCAGATCATCAGATTCCATAGACGGCTTCAAGTAACTTATAAAAACTCACTTATACAGACAAGCCTCTAGCTAAACCAGGAATGTGTAGTGTGTGTATACGGTTGTCTGTTTATGTCTATATTGTGTATGAGGTGTTGGTTATGTGTCTGTCTAAGGGGTTGTTGCGATATATGTGTGTTGTGTGTGTGTCACTTGTGTCAGAAAGTTTTCGATCTGCATGCTGATTGTTTCCTTCTTCTTGTTGTTTACACTTATTTGTTCATATTTATTTTTCTCGTGAAGCACTTTGTAACCACGTGTTTTAAAAAGCGCTATATAGGTAAAGATTTACTTATCTACCTCAACCAACCAGTCGAGGCAGATGGCCGCTCTCCCTGAGCCTGGTTCTGCCGAGGTTTTTTGTCCCCCCTCCCCCCCTCCCTATCCTAGGGTTTTTTTTTGGTTCCTTCCCACCGTTGCTGACTGCTTGCCCACAGGGGAATCCAAATACAGCTTTGGATTGCTGTGTTTTCTGTTCTTTCTGCTATGTAAAGCGCTGTGTGATGACGTGTTATAAATATGCGCTATACAGATAAAACTGAATTGAATTGTGTGGGATTCAGTTTCTAAGCTGCCATAGAAAGAACATGCTCCATCCGCATTTTCAGTTTGTGAATGAAAAAGTAGCAATCAGAACAAATTTTATACTGTGACTTTTGATTGAGTGGTAAAAGGGATGAAAACGTGCATATAAAAGAGATGGACAAATCAATCATGACGTATAAAACTAGAGCAAGTTTTGTGCTTTTTTATTCATGCAATTTTTTTGCACCTTCTTCTGCAGTTACCCACTGGTACCCGACATGAGAAATGGCTCCACCAGCTGTCTGACTCAGAGAAGCAACTTTAAACACAGCAGCAGTGGAAGGAATCATGTGAATGTAGCAGTGATTGTTCTTCTCTGTGCAAACTTTTGGGCCCTTGGGCTTGTGTGTGTGTGTGTGTGTGTGTGTGTGTGTGTGTGTGTGTTTTACAGATTTAATTCTAAATACTAATCCAGATTTCATGCTGTTGACACTGTAAAAAAGAACTGTATTAGTTTCTTATATTCTCATAAAAAACTGACAGACGCAGTATGTTCCATACTTGTGTTTTTATCTGCAACTATCAGTGAAGAACATTGTTATTTGTTTTGGAAAATACACTTTTATGGTTACATCTCCAGTTAGTCTTGTGTTTTGTTTCCATCCTTGATACCAAGCAGGCTGTAGAGTTTGTTGAAGCCTACATTTCAGTTCAGTATGTTTATACTCAAAGTTATTTAATTTAACCATGGAAGGTGTTTCCATGTGATTAAATGGCTTTTTAAAGCATTAATTAATAAACAATATTTACTAAGCACAAGTTAAAATTAAGTTGGGCCCACAGACTTCCCTAATGCTGTGAGAAAGCTGTTTAATCCAACATGTAATACTGACATTCATTTTTGTATGCTTGAGATTTTTTAGCGTACAGTAACGTTCACTGACAGACGGGCAGTGCTTTAAATCCCGCTCTGATTCTTGCCTTTCCTATTCTTCACATAAAATACGAAAGTTTAATTTTTTTTCTGGACATGACTCTGCTTTTCTGAACAGGAACTTTCATTTAAACCCCTTGAAAAGCAGATGATACTTTAAATACTAATCCCTGTCGGTGGAGGAGCCCAACTCTATGAGACGGCCGAGATGGAAATATGTGATGATCTGATAAATGGACTGAAACCTCACAGCTGGCTAGACAGTGTGAGCAACTAATTCCTTGCGTTCTCATCCAGGCTATTAGTGCCTTATCAGGCACCTGAAGGGGTGAAGCATGTCACCAAACAAACAGATGCACAGACCTCCTTCTCGCTGCCTTGTTAAACCACTTGCCAGTCAGAACATTACTGCCGCAGTGACCCTGGAGGTAAATGGGGAGACTTGCAGGCTTGTTTACAGCAAAAGATCAGAGTGAGGCGCTGTGGACAGATCAGGTTAGGGTGGATCAGTCCTTGAGCCCTTCAAACTCCACTGATGTCAGTTAGGAGCCCCACATTCCCCAGCCCTTTCACTTAAATGCCTGAGAGCCCTAACCGCATCTCTGTTTGCTGCAGCTTACTGTGTGCCTTGCAGGAAATTACAGCTTTGACATTTAGCTTTCAGTTAGGGCTCAGGGGGGAATAATGCTAAAAGATGCTGCTATTAGCAGTTCAGGAGGCCTTTAGTCAGACATGGGCTCACAAACAATCCTCACTCCATCAGCTTCAGACAGAAATGTTTAAGTTTCTGCTTAGGTAAGGATCAGGTTTTCACACTTAGGTAAACCTTGGCAGGAGATAAACATCTGGGGCCTCATTTAAAACAAAATGCAGCTGTATAAAGCAATAATTTTATCAACTGCAGTCTTTGTCACAATGTGAATATGAATGACTGGACTGTGATGTGATTTCATGCATCTGAACGTGTTCATGTCTGGGACAAACCTTTGCCAGGTTTGTGGCAGCAGACACTAACAGGCTGCCCTCCGGCACAGCCTTTCTGTGTGTAGTTTGAAGTTTGACATCTCTGTTCCTGAATTCACTCGGTTTGATATTTTGCTTACATGCAGTGAATTCAGAAAGCACTCAGTCTCCTTCACTTTTTGCACACTTGTTTTTGGTGTAGGCTTTTTTAATTTTGGAAAAACTGGCATTTTTTCCTCTCCCATGACTGAAGCTCAGCGATGACAAATTGAATTGACTGGATAGAGCTGGGAAAGGCACACCGCTGTGTATTTAAGATCCCATATCTCACATTGTGTGTCAAGATATAGACTAAGACATGAAGTTCTGCAGACCTGTGGCGAGGCATTGTTTAGGGTAAGGATATAAAATTATTCCTAGTGTGAGAGTGTTCCAAGGAGCACAGTGGCCTCGATTTCTTGAAATGGAACCATCAGAACTCACCAGACTGAGCAAGAACCCTACAGTCAAACTAACAGAGCTTTAGAAGCCCTCTGCAAAGATGGAGTCTCAGCCTCAGCCTCAGCCTCAGCAGCATTCCATCAATCAGATCTCCAAACAATGTGTCTGTTGAACACCAGACATTGCTATCATCACCCCTGCAGTGAAGCATGGAGGTGGCAGCATCATACTGGAAGGGTGCTTCTCTGCAGCAGGGACAGCTAGATGGGGCAGGACTAAGGGGAGGATGAATGCAACCAAATACAGCACACAGACTGAACCGACCTGAGATTGGGGAACCACAGTGATCAGAAGCACACAGTCAAGACAGTCAAGATACGTGGGAGTGGCTTCAGGACTAGTCTCTGACTGGTCTAAAGGGGGCCGGCCAAAACCCAAAGAATATCTGTGGAAAGTTCATAGATGTTTCCCATTAAATTTGACAGTTAGTTGCTGAGTGTAGACTGGCAAGACGGATAAGATACTTATATTACAGTAGTTTATGTATTGTTTTGCAATACATCTGTAAGAGTGCATCGTGTTTTGTCAGCTCATTATATCTTACATGCAATCATTAAAGAAAGTAGCGACTAAATCAAATAATTGTTGTCCAGTAGACGTATACAGTATAAAACTGGAAACACTCCTGTGAAGTACAGTACAGTGCAGTGCAGTACTTGTCAATGTGGAATAAACCAATTATAATCCACATTACATTATCATCCAAATACACAAAGGCATGTAACCGAGCTAACCTCTCAACAGTTGTATACTGATGTTTTTGTATGGCAATGGCCCATTTGGAATGATTCAAAGTGTCATGATTCAGATGTTGCAAACCATTACAAGATGTACATACCACAGCAATAACAGTTTCATAATAAGAGTGTTCACATAGCAAAACTGTAGGTGGCTGATGAAGACTATCACAATGACGGGGAGATCGGAGCCACAGCAAACCACAACACCACTGCTACATCATATTTTTCTATTTGAATCACAGTTTAAACAGCAGTGATCTAATATGATTCTCATTTGCATTCTTGCAAAGTTGTTTAAAGCTGCCTCATGTTAATCTGAATTTGAATCTCTGGAAGCATAACTGTCCCCAGGGTTTCTTTAGAAAGACTATAACTTTGTGTTTATCTGCCCAAATAAGTAACTATTTGCTAAATTGGATTTTTGACAGTCACGTTTTAGGTTGAATTTGCCAGCCTTCTTAGCAGTTTTGATCAAGCCACAAACCAAACTCATGTACTGTATGTGTGTGTTTAAAAATTCCACCCATTGTCACATTTTATTTATATACATATGTTCTTATAATCTTATGTCCTTTCATGATGGTCCAGCACTAAGCCTTTTAACAGGAGTTTAGAGATATCAGAATCTGCTTTTGTATTATGTGTGAAAATGGAACACACACCCAGCAGACACGGCCTCGGGGGTCGTTACAGCAAGGCCAGAAAGCAGCAGGTGGCCGCTGTGTACATAATATTGCCGATAATGCAACAACTGAAACATTGGGAGGGCTTCATTCACTGTGAATCTGGCACTTTGCTTGACTTCCAGTGTTTTATTTTGAGTGGCTGAGGCCCTGCAGCAAGTAGCTCAGAGACAGACAGACATGTGATTGTTACATAAGCTGAGGACAAACTGCAGCGCGGCGTATTAATACATGTGTTCTATTTCATGTAACTAATTGCTTCTTGTGTACCTCATGGTTTGAACACTTGTTGAACTTGAAAATTCTCTAGAAGATTATTTGAGGATGTATGTAAACTTACATGACACTTTAATAGGGTGGACAGGATTCAGTTACCATGCATCAGAAGTCTGCTCTCCATTGACCTGCCTTGTTATTGTTACAGCTACTGGGGAAGTCCTTCCTTGCAGGTTGAGTCAAACCTTCCAGGATTCCTTCACTTCAGTGCAAAGTGTTGAATTACAGTACAGTTCAGCCCCAACACGTTACCGACCTGCGTTGTTTATTTTTACTCTCCTCGCACGTTTTTGCAGGTTTCTGTGATATACTGTTTGTCTGATCGGAGGCTGGACTGGATCAGATACCAGTGATCACTACGCTGGTCTGTTTTTCACTCTTTTTACAGTGTGAATGCTATTAAAAAGAGATCCATGTGAAGCACTCTGGTGACTTTAACATGTCTTTATTTTGTGCAGCAACAAATCACGTGTATGAAAATAAATCTAAGTTGTAAAAAAACGATACAAAAATATTTCCATCCATTCAGCATTCATCACGCACCGAAGCCAAAGCCAGTCAGAGCACACGCTGAAATGCAAAGCAGAGCATCAAGCAAACAGCCTTACTGGGAGAGAATCATATTTACAGCCAGGATACAAAGTAATACTGCTGGAGGTCTCATCATAGAACATTGTAACACATCTCAGAGCCCACTGGGAAATCCCTCCTAAAATAATTCTCCTCCACAGGGCAGACGTATGGAGGGTCTGTGGGGGTGTAGTAAGGTGCATATTCTGGGGCAGTGAAGCTCTCCTGTGGTGCTGGCCAGCAGTGGGGCAGACAGTAACAGTCCTGGGGGTTACAGTGCTGGTAGTGGTAGAGCTCTGAGGTGAAGCCGCGGTAGCTGGACTCCATCCTGGTGGGCGAGTCGTAGCAGGAGGAAGAGGAGGAGGAGAACGAGTCCTGCGGTGAGTAGCTGTTGGGATCTATGGGGTTGCAGAGTGCCAGAGACTCCGATGAGGAGCAGGGAACCTGGGAGAGAGGAAGACATCCGAACGGAGAGGATTACTTTGAGCAGCAGTTTGCTGATGTGTAATGTGATGGGCATCAAGCTGAAAGCAGGGAAACCTGTGAGTGGTGTTTTTGATTTAGTTTGGAATGTGGATTTGGCTTATTAGGTTCCTTACCTAATCATATTCTTCTAGCAATGTGTGTTATGTACTTTGTTTCAGAAAAGGCAGGTCTTAAATTCTGCAATTGGATTGTTTTATTAAGCGAACACAGGTCTGATTACAAAGAGGACAAACAGTTCCTCTAAATGCATCTGCAGACCACACAACTACATTTGCTGCCTGCTGAATTCAACCTCCAACACATGTCCATATTCAGAAGAAACATCCATGCCAAACCTCTATTCCAAAACCATACAGTTGGATGTTGCCTCAGGTGTTAGAAAACCTTTATCATTCAAAGACATTCATTTAAGACATTTACCCATAGTTTTAAAACGCTCTGCAATTCGGCATAGTTTTGGATTTCTAAACTTGCATTTAAAAAAACATTTCACACTTAATTACTAGTTTGGCAAATAGTGTAAAATGTAATTGCAATTATAAGGATAATGAGAAAAATGCAGCTTTATTGAATGGAGTTTGGTTCATGTCCGTGGGGGAAACCTACCATCCCGTGGCCATAGTAGTCCGCATCTGACGACAGTCCGTGGCTCCAGGGCAGCGGGGAGGCGCTGTAGCTGATGCCTCCGCTGGGGTTGTTGTTGGTGCCACCGTAGACGTTGCCGGGCAACATCACGTCCCCAAACTGCTGCTGGATGTCGTTAAAGCTGCTGTCCTGCGTCGGGATGCTGCACGAGCTCTCAGGGAACGGGGCGGCGCGCAGCTGGACGGCTCGCGCGCCACAGCTGCTGGCGTCAGCTGGAGGGATGACGGAGGGAGGATCCACATGACGGCCTGAGCGAAGTCCACGGAGA
This sequence comes from Dascyllus trimaculatus, assembly GCA_024666655.1. Classification (NCBI taxonomy): domain Eukaryota; kingdom Metazoa; phylum Chordata; class Actinopteri; family Pomacentridae; genus Dascyllus; species Dascyllus trimaculatus. The sequence goes on along the minus strand of CM045453.1, from coordinate 4,929,157 downwards.
ATTAGATCAAAAATACCCAAAGATCAAAATAGAAGTAGAGATGGTGTCTCGGGCTGCAGCTTGATCACTGCAGCCCTGCTGTACATACATGGCTCGACTTATCGGCTGCCTGACAACGTTCAAAAATCTACTTTGTTGCATTTAAATGAGAGGTTCTTATTTTTTCTAAGCTTAAAAACTAAAACCCATCTACAAGAGCGCACTGGGAGAAGTCTGTGCGTGCAAGCAGAGCGCAGGACGACATTCAAATAGACCCATAAGTTCAGACAGTGATGTCACGACTCCATCAGACACATTTGAATATAGCTTACGTTTATAATTTGGGATCCTGCACGTTCCCCCACGGAGCTGTGAATAATTGACTAGAATCACATTCCAAGTAGACTTTTCTGACTGAGACTTCCATATGAGTATTTGGTTGCGGGTTTCGGAGGTCAGATCGTGTCGCTGCCTGTCACCAAGGACTTCTTGTCCTTCTTTCAGATCAATCCATCTACATGTTTTAGTTGTTTTGCTGCAGCCAGATTTGCGGATTTCAGTGGGATTCATAGCTCGGGTTATGACTGGACTTTAGGTTGGATCACTGCAAACTGCATGCTAAATTTGACCTGAATTTGCAAACTGTGCATCGCCGATAGGTGTAGCCTGTGATTTCAGTAGACAGATTAGGACTGACATGCTGCTGGAGTACAGCTTCAGATTGGATTCATGTGGTTGAAGTCTGACACGGTGGACTGAGGTGCTGCTGAGGAAACTTACTCGGGAATGTGGAGGCGCACAGCTCCTGGAGTTCCAAGCAAACCTGGGGTGTCTGTTGTTCAGCAGGAGAATATGGGAGGAGGAGGAGGGAGGAAGGATGAGATTATTAGAAGTCATTTTGTTGATCTGACGTTTCGATAGTGCTATTTTTCCATATGTGTGCCTGCTTAGTGGCTCGGATTAGACAGAGAGCGTTAGGATGTTACTGATTTACAGGGACAGTTTATTACTTCGCTCTGTGTGTGTTTTTCCTCGTTTAGTAGATTACAGAGAAAGGCAGAGCACTCTCTACTCCGGCCAGAAGGAGGGAAGGACTCGTTACCGTTTTGGGTTTCTTGCTGCTGGCCTCTCGGGCTCTGTGCCTCTGCAGCAGCTCTTTGACTGTGGTCTTCACTCGGACGCCCTGGTACACTCTCGGCTTCTCTGCTGGAAGAGGACAGTGTGCCACTCATGTTTAGTAAACACAGTCCATCAGAGCAGACATTCCCATCTCCAGCCCACACTGCTCGGCTTCATCCCTCCTCACTATAATACAACAGCCCTCAGTGTAACCTTCCCTGCATATGATGAAGTGTCCAATAAACTGACATCTCTCCATTAAGTGTCGCCACATTTTTCTGCGTCCTAATAAATGGCTGAATAACACACGTTGTTGGATAAAACGTTAACAACACGTGGAACATTTTATAAAGATCAATAAACTGTACTTTGAACTGCATGTATCATAAAACATGTCCTGATTTTTGTCTGAATTCTTGCTGCGTAAAAGCGCATTAACTGCGCCCGGTGCGCGCTGCGCCGCTGGTTATTTTAAACCTCTCGCTCCGACCTCAGACCCTCTCAGGGTCCTGTCCCGACTCCCTCTCCACCTCCCCACACGGCTCGGCGCCGAGAGCACACTCTTTCCGCGTTCCCGAGCCACCCCGCCCAGACCAGGGACCGAAGAAATCGGCGTAAAATGCGCTGCAGTAAGTACATTTCTGATCATAAACGCACATCGGATAGATTGTCTGCTGAAGTGGTTAACGTGGATCAATGTAGGGGGTGGAAAACACGTAGGATCGCTTGGTAAAGTTGAACAAAGCCGCTCCGTGATACCGCGCACTGATAAGGACACAAAGACCTGAAAAGAGTCTGCAAAGCGATCCGGGACTGAAACTTTAAAATTTACTCGGTAAACGCGATGAGGTGGTTGATCTGAGCTGCAGATGTGCGTTTAAGAATCGGTTTAAAGTAAAGTTTGGTTCGGTAAAAGCGGCGCAAGAGGTACAAGCGAAGACAGCGTATTTGCCTGCTCCAGCTCAGGCTGCCGGAGTCCGATCACTTAGTTAGAGTTCAGCTCGGACTTGGCTCTGATCAGACCCTGGCTGTCATATAAAACACTTTCAGAACAATTATTTCATTCCGGTGCTGCTTACAATCCAAAACTGTGCGCTCTACTCCAACCTCTGTTACTTATTCAAATCACCCCTGCCCCCATGTTCACTATGAGACAGTGGGAATCTGTGGCGCTTTTACAGAGAATAGTTGGCTGTATTTCTTTTTAATACCCGGAGCTTGATTAAGGAATCCAAAAAGAGCGCCTCGTATAGGTGCGCGTAATTCAGGCCCAAAGGCGTAATTTAAAGCACCCAGGAGTGGCGAGCCTTATGGAAAAAGACGATTTGATAAGAGACGAAGCCTCGGAAACCTCATCTGATAAATATTCATACGGCTAAATGCTACTTCGTGATTTGTCTTAAATGTGGCAAACGGTGGGCTAAAATTACGCGCTGACACATCCCACTCTAACACCCTGTTACGCACTGACGGCCCGGACTCCCAGGCTCATACGGCTCAAATGTTCCGTCCAGTAGTAATTAAACCGAATGAAAAATGCCTGTGAAAATGATCAGCTGCATGTCCTGAGGTGAGGCTGGTCATTAGAATTAAAGTTAGAATGAATCCACGAGGGTCGGTAAAGCGCAGGGGAGAGTTTGAATGAGCTGATCCGACTGTCTACATCCACCCACCAGCTCCAGAGAAGAGGTGGCATTAAACTACAATCATTTTCCACTTGTTTAATTTAACTGTTGGTCATGCTACACTTCATTCCAGTTTGTAAAGGAGTGCACATTTATAGGGAAACACACACATCCCTTTTTACGCGTGACTGCTGTTTGCTTTCCAATTTCGCCACTAAACATTCCCCTTTTCCCCTTTTCTCTTTTCTCTCTAACAAGGTAAAAATGCTACAAAATGATATCCTGATCAATTCCGAGGCTGAACTCACCAGACATGATGGCTGAGATGAGGAGAGGATCCCTGGAAAAGACCTGTGGGGCTCCACAAGGCTGTTCTGCCTCAGCACAAATGGCCAAGAACGAAATTTGTGCAAAAGTCTCCAAAAAGTCTAAATACAGAGCTTTTACAGCACACAACAAAGCATGCAAGAATATTGTGATACAGCTGGGTCCATTTTAGTTTGAGATTGTCTCCCTCCATGCCTACTATTTAAAACCCCAAGAACTCATTGATTTGACAATGATTTGATTGCGCGTTACTTTCAATTTGAATATTCAGAGGCAAGCTCTTATATCGTTTTATTCGATAAAAATCAACAGCAGGATCATAGAATAAGCCCCACTTTAATGTAATATATTAGTATTTTACACTTTGACGAAAAAAATTTGCACTTTTATTAATTTTATCCTCCTTTTTCAACATTAGAGCATTGCAGCCCTTCATTAAGCACTGCAGCACTGGGAGCTGCTTGTGCGCAACTTTCTCGCCGCATTTCACCCCAGATCCGCGTCCACACGTCCGCCGGGGCCACTCTGCATGCAGACAACACATCTAAACACATTTTTAAACTTTATTTCAGAGGCAAAACACAGAAAAGTGGGACAGAAGTGGGCGTGGCAAAGGCCAGCAGCCATCTTTGGCATCGCAGGCCTCCAGCTCCTGCAGCCACAGCTCTCACCTGCTGAGGCTGGAGGCAGAGGAGGCTCACTGCTGGAGAGGCTTTAGAAGGAGTTCAGTTTTATGAAGCAAAAATTAATGGACTGATTTTAAAATGAGCAGCTAGAAAGTGCCCCAGTCAGGATGCAGCCCTTAGTTAGTAGGGTGTCTGTTATTATTTAAGTCAGCATATTAAATTCTGAAATAGACCCTTAACATTAGGCTGCAGTTTGACACACATGATCCAAGTAAACATTCATTATTTGTATTTATTTATTGAAGGCTGCATTTATTTTTAGCTCCTTCTGTGCACCAGATAACTAATTTCTATTCACAGCAGCCTGAATATATTCCTCTAGCTTTCTGAGGATGTGTGATGCATATACTAAACAAACAAACAAACAAACAAAAAACTATATCATTACAAATAACAGCACAGTATTTTTATATTGATTATTATGGCATTCTTAGCCAGCTGTAAACATCTGGGCTCATCTGGTGGCACAAACTAGACAAAGTGTATTTGTTTAAGGTCGGTTTATTATTGCTATTATTATTGTAATAATCCCAGCTATTTCAATTATCATTACAACAGTTATACATGTATTTTGAGTTTTAGCTGCAACAGCACCAGGATGAACAGCCCCATGAACGCAGCATGACAGGAGTCAGATGTAGACCACTGAAACACAGCTGGGATTCATATCAGCCCTCACTGATCATCTCAAGCACTATTGATGAAGACCCCTCTTCCTTTCGTTACAGTCTTCATCCCAGCTCTCTGCCTCCTCACAGCTCTCCTCCTCCTCTTCCTCCTCCACCTCCTGCTGCTGCTGCAGCGGGGCAGCGGCTCCACCTAGTGGCCGAATGTGAGAACACCTCCCCAGCTGTCACGATTAAAGAAAGCCTCGGAAGATGAATGAGTTGCTTCCTGTCATGTTTACTGCAGCTTTCTATTCCTGATCTCAGATATATGCATAGATACACAAGAATATATAGCATGAACATTCATTTTGGCATCACCTTGGTCATTTTTAGACAATAAAATAAACCCAGTTCTTCCCCAACAGTGAATGAAAACAGTCACACACATATACACCAGTGGATTCTAATAAAAGTGAATGTACTATAATGTAGTTATGAACAAATAAAAAATATTTCAGTGCTAAGACCCCTTTAACTAAAATGTATTTGCTGCACCAATTCTAATTTCCATCCATCCATCCTTCCATTATCTATACACAGCTTAATCATCTGTAGGGTCGCAGGGGGACTGGAGGTATTTCCCAGCCAACTCGGGCGAAGGCAGAGGACACCCTGGACAGGTCGCCAGTCTATGGCAGGGCAATTCTAATTTCCCCCCTTTCTATAGGACATTAGCCCTGTCAGAGGGCCATATGTACTCATAAAACTGGAGTTAATCCAGTCACTATGTCTTTTCTGGGCAGAACTTTACTGTAGAATCATTTCTATACAGTTGTTTTCCTTTAGATGTGTTTTAACAGCACAGCCACCCTCCATTCAGCCACACACAGCCAAGAAGATCTGATTAACCAGAAAATATTTACACTGATTTATTAATATTATCCATTAAAAGTGTGTCAGACAGCCTCAAAACGCATCTATTTTTATATTTTAAATAAGATTCTGTTTTATCAGTTAAAGTGTGTATGGTTTAGGTTTAGCTGAACTCTTGTAGTGACTCTGAGCGACTGCAGGGATGAAAGCCACTTTGAAGAACTCTGGAAACAAACTCAGACTGACCCAGAGCCTGCAGCCAAAACACAGAAACCAAAGTGTGGACGAGGTGGACGCTCTGAGCTGAGCAGCCATAACAGACTGTAATTATCCTATGAGCTTCATCAAGAACTAAAAAAAGCAGCACTTTAGCAGCTGCTCCAAATTTTAATGTGAGAATTACATAAAAGGTTTATTATGCTGTGTGTGAGTCATGATGTCCCTCTACACAGCAATCTGCATCAGCAAATAATAAGAGTTGGTGACCAAAAAAAGACTATTAGGCTTTCCATCTCATCAGGTGAAACTTAAAGGTGGTACTAGCTGCTAACACAGACATGAATAAACAGCTCATGGTACTCTATGTATTAATTACAATTAAAAGTCACAGTGTGTCTGTTCACATGGTGGTGTTTGGATGCTACATGAGCAGAGCTTGTGACTGTTCTCACCAGTTGGTGTTATTTTACTGTATTTTTCCCAACTAAATTAATCATCCCTCCTTAAATAATGAGTTGAGGTCTGATGAGATAATGACATAATGAGGTAATCGTAATATATGAAATTGTTGACTCAGTCGGGTGTCCTGTGGCTTTACTGGTTTTATGATTTGCCTTGTGAAAATGAACTCAGCTGTAAGCTCTTAGTTATCTTTTATTCATGTGTTAATCATCTATTCATAATCAGCTACTTGTATGTTAAAACTGACCACTGCTTCTAACTTAGTACACGTGTTTGCATGTGTGTGTGTTACACACATAAAGTCAAAAACAGAGAGCTCAGACACTTAAGAGCAACAGGCTCCAGTCTAAGGAAGCACTTTTATCAACATATGGAATGTAGAATTACAGATCCTGATATGAGCAAGAAGATTCTCAGAGGTTATAAAGAAAAGGCTCTGTGTTCACTGTAATATGACAAAGAAGCTGTCCCTCTGCCTCTCTTCTTATTGCAGTAGATTACAATTTACCAACAATTAGCAAAGAGTTTTTTTGTGTTTTAACAGCAATTGTCCCACAAGTCCCACACCGTTTAAAGCTATGTAAGCTTTCTTTCACCATCATGTGGACATATAGAATGTACAGATGTTACCTTCTGTCTTCTTCAAAAATGTAACCCCTTCCACCCTGCAAGTTTAACATTCAGTTAAGAGGCTCTTGGGATCATTTTAAAATACAGCCCTTGATGCCCTCACCATGAGAGAGACAGATCAGCTTCTAAAGATGGCAGCAGGTTTAATAACAGCGTCAGTACAGAGAGCTCCCAGGTCGAGAGGGTTGAGAAGAACATGTTCACAGAGCCTTTTAAATGAACCATAAATCCTCACATCATGAACCATAAAAGTGACAGTCCTATTTTATTACTTCATAACTAAATCTCTCTTTTTTTGGGTGTGTTTTTCATTTTTTCTTTTCTGTCACATCCATACCCCCACACTTTTTCATACAAATGAAACAAACAAACAAACAAAGACACAACTTTTTTGCCTTTTTACAAAGAAGTGGGAGCCTCCTTACACATCAGACTGGACAGCTTGGTCCACCGACGCTGCCACATTTCTACCAACATATAAACTTGATTTTTCTCCTTAGAAATGAAAGTTAACAAACTGACATTAAATTGTCCAAAACAAAAAGGGAAAGCCTCCAGGTTTACACCAGGCTGCCAAGTGTTTGTTGAGTTTCCTATAGAATTGTCTGTGAAAACTCAATCTTCTGCCCAGTCGTCAGTCAGTAGGCCCTCCTGATCTCATAGGGCGACCAGGCGCTCACCCCGTCCTCCTTGGCCCAGGAGGAGTGAGCGTCAGTGCTGCTGGACAGGCTGCTGTGGCCGTCAGCTGCCTCCTCCGTCACCATCTTGGACACCAGGTCGCTGACAGGGCTGCTCATGTAGGGAGGGCAGGCGAAGGAGGAGGCGGGGAGGGCGTAGGAGCTGCTGCTGGTTAGAGGGTGGTAGTGGGCGTCTTCCAGGGGGTGCAGGGTGTAGGGCTGGCTGCTGGAGACTGGGCCCATGGAGGAGGAGCCTCGGCTGGGGGAGCGGTACTGAGAGGGGCTCCCCGGGGGCTCCGGGCTGGGCATGGAGGTGGAGACGCTGACGGAGGCCAGGCTGTCCGGACAGAGAGCCTCCACCTGAGACACTGGCTCTGCCACCGACTGCTCCCATGAGTCTCTCTGTAGCAGGAAGACACGAGAGGAGAGGATGAATCATTCATTCATTCATTCATTTCCTCATCAGATAGAGCAACGCTCCATCACAGCAGGCCTTTGTAATGACATCATGCTACTCTGTAATGTATTCTTTCCATCACCGTGGTTACTACATGTACTGACTTCCCAGTAAACATTTTAATACCCCAGAAGGGCAAAAACAAAACTTATGCTGCATCTGATCATTTCAGAATTCAGGATATTGAAGCACTAGTTCACCATAATGATAATAATTTTAAAAGTAGACTTTCACTAATAGTATCTATCTATGGATACATTCATTTAATTTCTTTATTGAAGTTCCATTTAATGTGCTTATTTTTTCTATCCCAGCACAGTGAAGGTGAATAGACCACCTTTTAGTAATGAAGCTGTATTGTTACCGAGACATTTATCACTAGGCAAATTTGAAACAAGCGTTATCTTTTTTTTAAAAATGGTCTATATTACATCATTTATCAATGACAGAAACTATGAAAACAGCAAGAATCATCTAATTTTAAACTTCCTGACAGTCCTTGAAATAATCCTGTGTGGTAAAATGAACTCAATCTAAACTCAGAATTGTGACATTTCACCAAAATCACTCTAAATACCAGATCCACCAGACAAAACATTTTGCATTCTAGAGTTCAACTAAGACATTCTAAGTGGATCAGTGTGACCAGTATTCACTTGACTTTTCAGCTGAACTGCAGGCTGTGTTCACACAGGTTTCAAATTTTAGAAAAAAATAAATGATCAGAGGAAATGAAGTGAGTGTTTTTATTTTTATGCTTGGTTTATGACATGCTAACTTTGTTGTACAGCACAAGAGAGTTTGAGGTTGTAGTTGTAGCCATGTATGTGCTGTTTCCATGGAGGTGAAGGACTTTATAGTGCAGTGAAAAATGAGCCCACAGGGAGTGAAAAGAAGCTGCTTGGGGTGTGAGGGTTAAAAATATGAGCGACACTACTCCTGGGCAGATTCACCCTTTACTGTTGGTGATCCTAAACTTCCACCTCCTCTTTCTCATCTCTGTCATTATCATCCTCACAGAAGGCCTGATCTCATAACCTACCAGAAATAAATGTGAGGACTCTCCGCCGAAAGGTGGCAGCAGCGAGGAGAGGGCCGACGAGGGCAGGAAGGACCCTCCAGAGCTGGAGAAGGTGGCGGCGCTGCGGTAGTCACCGAAGGTTTCTGGGTAGTAGCTGTCGATGAGGGAGGAGTAGCTGCTCATGGTGGAGGGCTCACAGCCCAGCGGTTTACCCCCGAGGGTGGAAGAATACATGTCAGGGGAGAACTGCTTGGTGGACGGGCAGAAGTCTGAGTCGGAGATGAAGGGCCGTCTCATGCCGTAGTAGCTGGGCAGCATGTGGGACCCTGAAGGGGGACAAGAGGAAACATATCCTCAGTGCTGTCATGGCAGCAGTGCTCTGTCTAACCACAGTCTTACCACAGTGTTTACACACCTCAGATGCTTGAAATGTGCAGACAATGGAGTCAAAATGCTAATTGGCACCCTCTAAGTGTTAGGTTTAGTAATAAAGAGAGTGCTGACTGAGCCTGTGTTGACAGATGAGTCTTGGAGGCAGCAGAAAGTGAGCAGTGAGGATATGTGATGGTTTACTGGAGTCTCACCTGGCATCTGGACAAATGAAGGTGGAGTGGTGGATCCTCCCTGTGACAGAGACACAAGAGTTCAGATTTCACTGGTACATGACACCCTCTGACTCACAGCATGCAAACTTACGTATGTATGTGTAGAATTCATGGAAGAAAACTATTGGAAGAAAAGAGTAGAACTGATAAGTTGTTTCTGTCATGGAAGATTCTGCCCTGACTTTGTCATTTCGTTACTCAGCAGTCATGCTTTCATCAAGTTTGCCCTTCAGATCAGGATCCAGCTGAATTTAGCAGCATGTTTCACACAGACCCACATTTGATTCAGTTCAATTTGATTTTAATTATATCGCACCAATTCACAGCATCTGTCATCTCATAGCACTTCACATAGTAAGGTGAAAACCTTCCAAATTTTAAACAGAGAAGCCCAACAAATCCAAAATCACCTTTCCTTTGTGCAAAATGTTGAATATGAAATAAACTGAGTATTTTAGTTGACCTACATAGGCTGTTTACCTTTGATCTGATGGTAGACTGACATGACAGAGTTGATGAGTGTCTCCCTCATAAAATGCACATAGCAACCATATACCCCAACCAGTTGAGGCAGATGGCCGCCTTCCCTGAGCCTGGTTCTGTAGGAGGTCCCCATCTCCTCCCCCCACCACATCCTAGGGTTTTTTTTGGTTCCTTCCCACCATCACTGACAGCTTGCTCAGAGGGAATCAGAAAGCAACTTTGGATCGTTGGGTTTTCTGTTCTGTGTATAATTACACAAGTAGTTATAGATAATTATAGTAACCAGTAAAGTAATAAGTATTTACCTCACTGTGTAAGGCACTGTGAGATGACATGTTGTAAATTTGCACTATATAAATAAAATTAAATTTAATTGAATATCTGAGAATGTGATTATAACACATATAATTGCCTCCAAATGTGTGTGTTTCATATACATAAATGCAGTTGCCAGAATGTTTCATACTGCTTTGAGCTGTTTTGAACTTGTCTATCTATCTAAACAGGTCTACTTTTGGATTCATACTTGTTTAAGGATTACGTTGCCTCACATTTTGCAGGTATTGCTTTGTACACTTTCCACCCTGGAGATCTACTATACCAGGACTATGCTGCATCTGTTATTGAAATGCAACTTGTGGCCATTTTTCTGTGTGCTCGAAGAGGATTGACTCACTTTCCTCAAGTGGACACTTGAGGAAATGCAGTTGTTGGCACTTCCCTATTGGCTTCATTTCTCAGCCTCTGAAGTTACCACTTAGGCTTGTGTCAAAAGCACTGAACAGTGGTCTGAACCACAGTGCCAGAAATTAAAAAAACAAAGAAGAGAGTTGTCAAAAACTGACTCATGTAATTAATGAGTCTCAGACAGCATATATTTGAAACTGAGCGTGGTGTCAGACTTTTTGTTAAGGGTGAGAGCTTGGAAAAAGGGACTGCCCACCTCTGATTAGACAACATTGTTTCTTTTTCATATAAATCTCATGACGTGGAAACATCTCAAACACTTCAGGATGATTTAAAACAGTAGGCGGCATGCTGAGCAACTGTCAGTTTATTAAATGCTGATTCTTATACCTTTAGTGGAATGTCTGTATTACCACCAACACTGGCCAAAAAATACATTTAGGCACACTGTACTTCTTTGATCTGAGGATCTCGTTGACCAGCAGCATTGATAATGTGTCTGCCTGTCTGATTCGTGCGGAGTCAGAGAGATCAGAGTGCAGACATGCAGCACAGAGACACACAGGACAGGGTTCGACAGGATCTCGTGTTTGCATATTGCTAACATGAAAGAGTTGATATTAAGCCCATGCTGGCTGGGACGCAAGCAAATTTTGAGGGCTGAATTTGAATGTGATTTGCCAGTGCCAAGACTTCCTCATGTGGCCCAGGTACGGCTCAGTGCATCTCTGAAGGCTGTGTATGGAAATCAGCTCGCTCAAGCTCAGACTGTCAGATAATGCCTGCGTGTTTGTATGTCAGTGTGTGTTTGTGTTGTGTGTGTGTGCAGGGTAATGATGATGGATGTATTCAGCCTTGTTTCACAAAAAAACTCTTCCTTCCTATGTAAAGTATTCATTATGTTCTGCGACACAACTACATTTTTTAATAGTAACGCCCTTTTCAGACTTTTAGAAGTGAACATGTGAATATTCCCATGTTACACATACAGTTCATTCATTTTTCTTTCTTGGTTTATTGCTTCACTGCACTTCCCTCACTGACAATATGTTCAACATGCCCTAGTATATGAATGAAGACTTTACACTGAAACGCTAATTTTTGCTTTTATCTGGACACTATTTTTTTCAGCAACACCACCATTTCCCAGTATTGACCATTCAAGTCTTATCTTAGACTGTAAGTTCTTTCTTATTAGGTAAATGTTGCCCAGAAATACATCGCAAAAGTCTATCGAGCCCTATAAAATGTCACTGGCTTGAATATTCTGCACCACACACTGTGACTGCTCACTGTCCTTGTTCATTTATGTAATAGCGGCATGTCTGGGCAAACAACCTCTATAAAAACACAATTCAGACAGGAGAAGCTGCTGAGGTGAAGTGATGTAAGGTCTTTGTACTTTCTCTGTGACTGTCCCGTGTTCCAACATGAGGAAACTCACTCCGTGGTCAGAGTTTGCTCGTCTCCCTCAATGGCCTTTTATTCCCCCGAGATAAAAGGCAGCATTAACTAACACAAGGACGTGGACGGCTTTAGTTACTGTGTGCCTCTGTGCTTTATTAGGCTCTTGAGGCATCGTTTAGAAACACACAAGCAAACCTCTGCATTGAAAAGCAGACCAGATACCTGCAAACAGTGTGGTGTCATTACTGCATAGGTACTGCGTATCAGTTTGAGATACATGATCTAAGAAAGTTTTAATTATTTTATAACGACAGCTACTTTACATACTTTACATCTGACCATAAGAAAGCACCAGGTTGTAGCTTAAAAAATACTTATACTAGTTATTGCCCTAAAGTGAGACTACTGTAAGTAACAATTGGTGAACTGTGGTATTCAGTAAATGCTAAAAAATGCAAAAGCAATATAAGTAGAGCAAAGGGAAGAAGTCAGTGAATGGACTCTTTAATGATGAGCGATGCTGTCTTGTATCATTCAGAGGAACGCTCTGCTGTGATACGTGGTTACTCTTAGGGTACGCTGGGGACTGGTTGTTAGGGTTCAGGTACTTCGGGTCAGACAGCAACGGTGATCCAATCTAGCACCAATCTCTAAGGGCAAATACATAACTATGGCTATCTAAAGTCAGCTAACATTAAACACCATCACCAACTGCTCTCATACAGACCACCTGAATGCTGACTGATACCTCTGCACTGGATGCTAGTTATGTCCTTCATGCACCTCCCCATAAAAGTAACCAAACGTCATCCTGTAAAAATACAGCATATTAAATCGAAAATAAGTTATTGCTTAAGTGAAACAAAATGTAATATGTAATAGATTCTAGGGTTGAAAATAAATTAAGCCAGACCGTTTCCCCCATCTGCTTCCCAGCCATTGCTACTGCTGGGGACTGTTGCATTTGCCAGAGGGTACATGGAAATGAAAGTACATCTACTTACTCAAAAGAATAAAAAAGCAAAAAAATCTAATTGTGATCTGACCAGACTAATCACACACTGAGTCAGCTAACACCTAAATGTTACGGGTTGTGACTGAGAGACGACCAGTTAGTAAACAGAGAAGCAGTTTGCTGAAGCAGTGGATAGACGACGGATATAGCTCAATGCAACGTAAGCGACTGAAATGGTTAACAGATTAACAGGTGAAACAGCCAAAAGTAATGGAAAAACAACTAAAATAGGTCATTTAAGGTTATAAATAAACAGCTGAGTTAAAACAATATGAAAAGTTTAAAGAGTTGCTCCAGTTTTAGTACTAAAAACAGCATAAAAGACTGAAATATGTAGCTAAGAGTGAAAGCTGAACAGTTAAACTAACTGAAAACAGCTAAACGAGATCATTTGAAGTGATGGATGAACAACTGAAGCTCAGTGGTCAGCTGAAAACAACATACACAGCTAAAAGAGTTATCCAGAGGAAGACACTAACAGATTAACAGCTACTGGTTAGCTAAACTGAGCAGACACACAGGTCTGCACTGTAGCTATCCTTTATTTGTGAAACCTCAGTTGACAGAACCTAAAAGCTCAAGTGGTTATCAACTTTATTTGATGACTCATATTTTCTGTACCAGGCTCCCTCTGGGACATTTGATGCTTCCTTTGACTCCCTTTTCAACACAAAATGAACTCTTGATGGTTGAAATCCCAAACTCTGAACAGAACTTTCGGTTACCATGGTGATGTAGCAGGTTAAACAGAGCCACTTCCATGATGTTCAACATTCTGGCTTTAGGCTCAACATATACCAAATAATCTCACTTTGTCGTGCAGCCCTCTGGCTTTAACTTGCATCTTGGGTGACCTGATCACCCAAGTACAGCTGTGCTGAATGAACCCAATATACATTGAGGACTCCCTAAGGTCCAATCACTCAGATCACATTCGGAGGAGATCAGGGACCACAATGTTGTAGCAGTGTGTACGCAGAAGTGTCCTGGGTCTTACTGAGGGATCAACTGACATCCAGAGCTTCTCATTCCTGTTCTTAAAACATGTAAACCGGCTTTGTCCACGAGTGCATCAGGCATTCTGGGTGATTTGGTTTGCCTAGAACACGTCAAGAAATAGACCAAATCTATACAGTTAAAATTTCTTTTTCTTTTCAAAGATTTATTTTTGGCCTTTTATGCTTTTATTGGATAGAATCAGAAATGGGAGAGAGATAGTGGGGAAGGACATGCGGTAAATGCCCAAAGTTGGAATCAAACGCGGGACAGCCACTACGCCTTAGCACTTGGGTCATGTGACGTAACCATTAGGCTATCAGGGTGCCCTGAAATTTCTTTTACTATTAATTTTCAGCCAATGAGACCATCAACCATTGTCAGCTGAATGTAATGGACCCATTTTTAACACCTAGCTTCTGTCACTAGCAGTGCAAATTCAAACCTGAACATATCAGTGTAAACTACCACTATTCATTTATCCATGTTTAAATGTGTATTAACAATATCTACTTTTAAATAATTAACAAAGGTTAAAACATATATCTCAAATTAAAAACACGATGACTGCTGCTGTCCATCAAGAGTAGTTCAGTTTATCTGGCAGCTGTGGGGCTGTGTTAAAAAGAAGTTGTTAACAACTGCTCTGACTGTACTGAATAGACAAAGGGTGTGTTTAGTGTATTAATTCAACCTTAAATGTAGTATAGTATTTCAATGTGGTGGAAAACAGGACTAAAACTGGAACTTTTGTGCTTTTTATTTCCATTTAGGGCAGCGACTAAAGCAGCTGCTGCTATGATTGTTAAACAGCTGATTGTTGCTACATCTTTGGACTCACTGACCCCTGACAGAAGCATGTCCTCTACAACCTACTGCTGCCTCTGCACGCTGTTGTCATAGTTTAAACATGGAGCGCACCAGGTTCAAAAAAAGCAGTCAGTGTTTTGATTCTGAGATGATGCAGGCTGCAGAAGCTGAGCTGCCAAACTCCTCATCTCTCATTGCAGTCCAGCGTCCCCTCCCTCACTGGGGTGATCAATGTTAAGGACATTGGTTCCTATTAAAAGTGTAGACCTCTAATGACAGCTCATAGATATGTAGTCTCATTAAAAAGGCTTGGTACTTCCCTAAACACACAACTGTACTGGTAAGTGTAGTTTTCAGCAGACGTTACTCAAAGTAGAAGAAGTTGTGACTTTGTTGGGAACTATTTTTCAGCAGTAAATTCATTTTTGGCTTTAGGCTTTTGGATTAGGCTGACATAAAATAAAATGCATAGAACTGCCAGCTGTATCCTTAAATATGTCTGCCTGCTAAAGACCTACAGAATGTCTGGAACAAACGCTAAAAGACAAATCTGTCCTGAACGTTGAATAAGAGCTAATAAACACTCTGACTTACAATGATCATTTGAGGCTAAATGTCCAAGGTTATCAGGCTGCTGGACTTTCGGGTCTGAAGCTGTCAGTTAGCCACCTGCACTCTGAAACTGTGTTTGTTTGGCTTTACCAATCGAAGCTGACCTCCTCCGCATGTAGAGACAGGTGACAAATTAAAGGAAACCCCTGAACCCTTGGTCCCCACAGCGAGGGGATCCACTGGGTCTGTTACACTGTGTTTGTTTGTAGATATTTTTAGAGTAACAATTTAAATGTACAATATTGATATATCCAGGGATCCGGTCACTCTGTTATGCTGTGGAGGACATTCTGATGGCATGGTTTGGATCCCTTTATCCATTAGAGAGAAGAGTCACTGCAAATGAATACAAAATTGTTCTGTGTGATCACCTTTATCCACTGGGCACCAGAGGTCACTGAATGGTTTGAGGACAATGGTGTGAATATATTCTATGACCTTCACAGTCACCAGATCTCAACCCAGCTGAACACCTCTGACAGATTTTGAACCCATGTGTTGGACAGAGCTCTGCACCACCTTCATCAAAACACAAAATGGTGGAAATTTGTCTTGGAAGAATGATGTTCATCCATCCAGCACAGTTCCAAAGACTTGGATAGTCAATGGAAAGGAGCACTGAAGCTGTTCTGTAGTCACATGGTGGTCCAGCACCTTACCAAGACACCTCATGTTGGGTTTTCCTTTAATTATCACTCATCTGTATATTTTATCTTTCAGAGCTGCTCTGCCTCCTCAGAATGTCTTCAAACAAAGTCTCAATCAGCACCAGCACAGCCAAGAATTACTGTTATTTTACTGCCTTCCCACTTAGAACTCTCTCTCTATCACAGTGTGTTGACTTGAAGTTAAAAACATAAGCATAAAAATATAAAATCCTGAGCATGGAATTACATGACAAGCATTGCATTCGGGCAGATATACTCTTGGACTTGTCTCTTTGTTACATCTGATGGTATCTTCCCTTGTTGTCTCTCACATAATCCCCTGATTACCTGAGTCGTCAGCAGCCTGCATATCTATAGAGTGGACATGCCGACACTAAACAAAAAACAAACAGTGAATACTGTCCCGTGAAAGCCTTTTGACAGGCGGTTTGTGCAAAAAGAAAAGCCAGTCTTGCTTGTGCATGCAGACGTCTAAAGCCTGACTCCTCTGACAGTGTGTGTGTGAGACAGTGTGTCTATCTGAGGCAACAATAGGAGGTTTGTCTGTGGCCTGTTCACAGCAGAGGACAATGTCAGCTGGCAGGTGTGCATGGTTTAAACTTTGCATAGGCAGCCTCCTGCACGGCCTTTTTTCTGCCTCTCTATGCTATCTGTCCACCTCAATCCTCCCACCCCACCCCCGTCTCCACCTCCACCTCGGGGGGAGTTTTCGGGAGATCATGACCATTGCCATTGCGAGCATTGTGTCAGCGTTCTTTTGTGAGGTCGGGATGGGACTCTTGGCTTTGTGTCTCTCTCTACACACTGTGCAGAGCTATTTACAGATTGGCTTTGCGAGTGCTCGAGGGGAGCAGAGATGGAGGGGGAGGAGGAGGTGAGGTACAGGTGGTCAATGGATCAACCATGGATCGTTAGTGCACAAAACAAGCCAAAATGTAAACAAGGGGAGGAGATTTTTAAAAGACGACCTCTTAATTGTGCCACTAACAGAATGTCAACCGTGGCTGCGCTGTTTGGTTTGGGAGAAAAATGAAGTGGGGAGAGACAGGACGGGACAAAGGCAGGACGCTTTAGAGGAGACTGTGCTTACGCTGTATCTCGGCCCATTTGTCTGTCGGGATCGCTTCTCCGCCAGCAGGTCTTTGACTGTGTGCTTGACTCGGACGCCTTGGTACACTCTCTTCGAATATTCTGGACAGATCGGGAAAGAAGAGCCAGTCTGTGAATCCGCATTGGAAAGAAATCCAGGAACAGTTTGACTTGTAACACAACTTCATACAAATTTTCATCCATCCCCACAAATGTGTGTTCATTTGAATATTTCACAGTTTTATGCATATAGGTGAATGACTCTTTGGGATTGGTGTGTAAATGTCATGGAAATTGCCTTTGGTTTGGTCAATGCAAATGGACTAAAAAGAGGCAATTAACTACAAACACTTGCTGAAACCTCACAGTGAAAGAAAACACTGGAGGGGGTCTGATGGGACCAAAAATACAACGTCACCAAACCTCTTGCAAACAGAAACACATGCATTATAGCAGCAGCTTATTTAACATTGCATCACACTTTAAAAATATGTGCTGGTGTGATTTGGGGACATTCCTGGGAAGCAGAAGTATAAACTCAATGAAAATGCAAACTTTATTATGCAAACAGGAATTGCATGCAAAAAACCTTATGTAAAAGACCCCAGCCTTTTGAATGGATCTTTAAGATAAGCCCCAACTTTGCACATCAGTCGGATTCTTGAAAATATTAAATCTTATTAGGATTCAAATTTTTTTAAAATCAGCTTTTGCACCTTGTTGCTTTGCCACACAAATTAAGATCACTGTGTCAAGCATTATTCCATATTCAAACATACGCTATAAATTCTATGAAATAACATGCGCACACATATTAAACACAGATGTATATTAGGTGCATTTAGAAAACATGTTCTGACATATTTGTCATTGCTGTTATATTTCCTGCATCATTAACATTAAACTGACCTATTCCTTAAGACATTTAAATGAGAAAAAGATATATCATATCATCAAATAACTGCCAAAATACAAGTTGCATTGCCATATATATATAAAGAGGATAACACTAAACTTCTTTCCATGCAAGCGAGAAATAAAAACATGCTATCATGAAATTAAAAAAAAGAAAAAATCTATTCAAACATACATTTTTGCAACATATTTGCCTCTACAGCATGCCTTTATAATAGAATAGCAGGAGCAGCCTGTAAATGAATGAATGGGTCTTACCTGTGTCCATGATGCTGCTGAGCAGTGTGACACACACACACTTAGACACACACACACACACACACAGGCCTCTCTGTTCTCCTCTGCTGTATTTGCCTACTGTAGCTAAATCCCAGTGTGCAGCACCATACTGACTGGCGTGCCACGATGGGAGCTTTAACCACGCTGTCAGGAGGGCAGGGACACATGGAACATGCCACCTCACACTGCAGTCATGAGGAGGCAGCTTTTCAAAATGACCTTTATCTATTTGTTTAAAATGCAAATGTTTGGTGGGGACGTTTTTTACACTATTTGCATCTGCAGTCAAGATTAGGGGTTGGAAACATCAGGAGCATGGCAGAGGGACTGGGAAGCAGCTTGTCACTCCTCCCTAGCCCCTACTCATCATCCAAATTTAAAAGGATATATTATTTCCACTTTTTTGATTTATAGCTGCAGCAGTTTGCTTGCACTGCTGGGTTTGTGGGATGGAGTCTGTTTTTTTCCAGTTTGAGCTTTGGCGTCTCTGGAATAAATACAAACTGTACCAAACAACGTGTCACACTGTACCAAAGCGTCATATTGTGATTTGCAGGTTGAGTGTTGGCACCTCAGGTCAGGCAGCTGATAAAAGACTTTGATGCCTCCCAACAAAAATAATTATGTCTTCAAAAAACATGAGAGCTTTTTGCATAAACAGGACATTAATGTGTAATTTTCCACTCAAATGGATGTGCTGGAATTTGTATAAAACACTTTGAGCAAACTGAAAACAAATGAGTCAACTCAGCGTTGTGTATAAAAGAGAGGGCAGAATAGCTGGAGGCATGCTTCGTTAAACAATTTGTGTCTGGCACTGTAACGAAGCTCCCACCCGACTCTTTAATTGTTTCCTGAGCCTCAGTCGTGTGCCTTCTGATCAACACTGTTCATGCAGTTCATTAGATTGTGAAGATTGTCACTGAAAATGTATATGCTTTTCTCATGCGTGGTGCTGGCACAATAAAGATGGAACCTGGTTACATTTTGACACGCATGACGACAGCGACACCAGTGAGATAAACTAGCTGAACATTAAAGAGACACAGTTTAAACCTCTGGGACTTGCATGCAGTCTGCTGGGACACTTTCAAACAGAGATCCAGATATTATTTTCAATTGTTTACGATGTTTAAGCATGTTCAAAATATGGCTACATTTCACATGCTTACATTTCACATTAAATATTGTAGCAGTAACATGTTGCTATATACAGAAAGGTTTAATGTTAGATTGAAGAGAGGCTTTTTAATATATATGTTAAAATATCTGCTACTCAAACTAACATTTAACTTCTGGTCTCATTGATAGACTGGTATGTCATATTTTGGCATGAGGTGAGAGAGTAGCAGTACACACGAACAGGAAACAATGAAACAGTACTGCACTGTATATGCAGCAAAGAGCATTATTTAACAGAAAATATGATATTGCTTTAGCCAGTTTTGCGGTAGAGCCAGCTTTCCCGGCTCTTAACACATAAATAACCAGTACATCATTGTAAAGCCAGCTTATACAAGTCTTTTCAGGAAGAAAGGCTCTTATAAAGTCTTTTGTTCTGCCAACAAAAGACTCAGGCTCAGTACGTTTCTAAAAAAAAAAAGCCACATGAACAAGGCTGCTCAGACAGAGCTGTTTACATAATCCCATATATAATCATGAATTTAGTTACTCCACAGGGTCTCTCAAGGTTTTACTGTCCAGGGAGCACTGCAAGTCCTACTCTGACTACTCTTACTGAATGGGTATGAGAAAAACACCAGAAGAAGAAAACAATGGGCCAGAACAGTGCAAGCGTAAACACTGTACAGAAAGTATAGACCTCTACAGCTGATGCAACACTGAATCTTTCGTAGCTCATTATTTAGAGGATGACGGATGACATAAGCATTTTCCATCACTCCCTAAAGGATAAACTGATGTTTCACATCTGGTCTTTTCTGCAGATCTCCAGTCTTATTTCCATGGACTGGTGTGTCACAGTAACCAGGGTTTCCTCTATGCTGCAGTCTGAGACTACATCCACATTGATAAGTTTTCGTTTCAAAAGCATAACTTCAGCTACGTTTAATCCTTGTGTCCACACTGCTCTAGTGTTTTAGGACTCCTAAAATGGAGATTTTTTAGAAATGCTGCTGATCCCGCCTCAGTTTAGCAACCAACCCCCTGCTTCATAGTTACACTGCCGTCCACTCAGATCATTTAAAAAATGATCATTAGAATGTTATATTGGTGGAGGTAGCCACCAGTGGATGTTCATCAGTTTTCCTGAGTACTGGGGACCTCTACTAATTCACATATCAACGTCTATTTCTGGTTCTTGTGGAGGACTCCTGCACGTGACAGTTGTATAAATCTAGAGGGTGCAATGTTATAAATGCTGTCAAAAAACTTAATTTCAGTCAGCATCAGGCCCATAATATACTTGTGTCTGCAAGTACATGAGGGTCCATGTGACCTAAATTTCATCATCTCACCAAGTCCATGAGCGTCTCTGCAGACCCCTCTATGGATGTCCACATGCCTCACAAAATCACTACACTGCACTACAAGAAGTGTGTTTATGGAAATTTTTGATTTAGATTTTTTTTTTCCAGAAGTGTATTTGTGAGGTCAGGCACTGATGTTGGACCAGAAGGCCTGGCTCTTAGTCTCCACTCTAATTCATCCCAAAGGTGTTCTATCGGGTTGAGGTCAGGACTCTGTGCAGGCCAGTCAAGTTCCTCCACACCAAACTCACTCATCCATGTCTTCATTGACCTTGTTTTGTGCACTTGTGCGCAGTCATGTTGGAACAGGAAGGGGCCATCCCCAAACTGTTCCCACAAAATTGCCATGCTTCAGCATACCAAGACAAAATGTCTTGTCATTAAGAGTTCCTTTCACTGGAACTAAGGGGCCAAGCCCAACCTGAATTCTGAATTCAATTATTTGTAGGGGTATCCCAATACTTTTGGAAATATAGTGTCTCCTCACTCGTGAACAAGATCCCAAAATACTTCAACTCCTTTGCTTAAGGGAGCAGCTCACCCCCAACTCAGAGGGAGTAATCCGCCAGTTTCTGGCAGAGCACCATGGCCTCGGATAAAGCCAGAAGAACCACATCATCTGCAGACAGCAGAGACGCCACTCTGAGGTTCCCAAACCATGCATCCTCCTAAGCCCAGCTGTGCCTTGAAATCCTGTCCATGAACACCCCAAACAGGATCAAAGACAAGGGGCAACCCTAGCAGAGTCCAACACTCACTGTAAACGTGTACAACCTTTTGGTTGTATAAGGACCAGATGGCCTGCAGCAGTGGCCCCTGTATCCCATAGTCTTCAGGTCCGCAGGGCCCCTTTATGGACACGGTCATATGCGTTCTCCAATTGCAAAAAAAAATGTGTGGATTATCTGGTCAAACTCCTATGACCCTTTCAGCAACTTTGCAATGGTGAAGAGCTAGTCCACCGTTCCACGGCCAGGACCAAACCTGCACTGCTCCTCCTGGATCAAGGTTTGACGTTCATTCAGAACCTATTTTGCAGCACCCTGGAATAAACTTTCCTGGGGAATCTGAGAAGTGTGACACCATGGTAACTGGAGCATACTGTTCGGTCCCCGTTATTAATATGGGGACCACAACCCCGGCCAGTCACTCCACAGGCACCGTCTTAGACTTCCACACAACACTGAAGGGGCATCTCAGCCAAGACAGCCTAACAGTGTCCAGAGCCATCAGCATCTCAGGGCAAATCCTGTCCACAAGTGGTGCCTTGCTACTGGAGGAGCTTCTTGTCTACCTCAGCAACCTCTGCCATAGATATGGGTGAGGCTTCCCCAAGTCTTCAGATTCTGCCTCCTGAGCAGAGGACATGTTGGCCAGGTTTAGGAGTTCCTCAAAGTGCTCCTTTCACCAGCCAACAAAATCCCCAGTCCAGGTCACAAGTTCTCTCCTCATGCTGGAAACAGCCTAGGGCAAGCCCTGCCTTCCCTTCCTAAGGTGGCAAATGGTTTGCCAGAACTTCCCTGAGGCTGACCTAAAGTCCTTCTCTATAGCCTCCCACACAAGATTTTTTGCTTTAGCAATTGCTGCAGCAAGCTACAGCATGTCTGCCACTTCCAGAGAACCCTGGGCCAACCAAGCCCAGAAGGCCTCCCTGTTTAGCCTAATAGCTAACGCACTGCTTGGTGCATAATCACAGATGACAGCCAGAGTTTTCTCTGGTTCTTTCCCCACCAATGAGGTGATGTTACACATCCAAACCGCCAGTCTATGATGCTTGGGGTCAGTACAACCTGGTGCCCACCCACACCTACTACCCAGCCTGCATTGCACCTGACTCCTATTTGTTGCACTTTTATTTTTTTTTCATTTGTAAAGCACTCTGTGTTACATGTGATTTGTATGATAAATTCTAAATATATATAAATATAAATATATATATAGATTAAATATAAATAAACTCTGATTGATTGATTGACTACTACTACTAACTAAAATCTGAGTTAAATGGTTAAACCCTATTGGACAATATACAGACTGGTGACAGATTTGAGGGAAAAACCACAATCACATCTTAGAAAATTGTTGGGTGACCATGTTTCACCAGAACAACTTCAGTGCTTCTTGGCATTAATTCTCCAGGTCTCTGGAACTGTACTGGAGGAAGTAACACAATTCATCCACAAATATTTTCTCATTTGGTATTTTAATGATGGTGGTGGTGATTGGTGCCAAAGTCTCTCAGAGGTGTTCAACTGGGTTGACATCTGGTCACTGTTAAGGTCATGGCATATGATCATTTTCATCAAACCATTCAGTGACCTGTTGTGTCCTATGGATAGAAGCATTGTCACCCTCAAAGAGACCATTCCATTCATCAGGATAAAGGTGATCACTCAGAACAACTTTGCATTGATTTGCAATGACCATTCCCTTTAAGCCGCATACGTGGACCCACATTTTGCCTGAAAACATGTAGACAAACACATGGAAAAGCAGAGGACCCCTTGGCACAGATGTGTCAAAGTTCTCTCATAAAGAGCAGCAAGCATTTTGCATTCTCCCAACAATTTGCAGGTTAGCCATAACTGCTAAGTACTGATGTTGACAGAAAACTGCACCTATTATTTTGCCATCACAGAGATGAAGACAGGCTGTCTAAACCTTTCTTTCCCAAACACACTTCTCATATACAATACCACACAGTTATACAAAATATCACAGGGGGATGATGATGTTATAGTTTCTGACTTACTAAAAACATCTTAACTCTTCAAAAGAAAAATTGCTTTACAAATTTTAATGCAGGCTTAGTCTACTGTAAGTGTGCATTGTGCAGCTGTAATATGTTCACAGACGTATATTAAAAACGTCAGATGTCAAATATTCAAATCTGATATTCCAGAAATAAAATACCTGATCAGACTTACTGGCATGCCTGATGCCTATTTTCAGCTTTTCATGCTAAACAGAACATTAATTATACACTGCAGGGCTGAAAACATGAAGGGGTTTTCACAGGAATATCCAGGACGAGTGTTAAATCTTTCCAAATCAACAAGGCACCTCTGAGTCAGGCCAAGTGTTGTAGTGAATTATGAGGACTGACTTCCTTGTCAACAACAGTGTTGTGTCCCTCTGTACGATGGTGATGAGGTGATGTTATTGTGTGCCGACTGCTGTGTGGAGTTTTTATCAGTTAATGACTGATAAGAGGGATGCACAGCTCTCCTCTGCAACGGACATCTGGGGCAGAAGAGGAAGGAAAAGATCCAAC
The DNA here is from genome assembly GCA_024666655.1 of Dascyllus trimaculatus. Lineage (NCBI taxonomy): Eukaryota > Metazoa > Chordata > Actinopteri > Pomacentridae > Dascyllus > Dascyllus trimaculatus. The sequence goes on along the minus strand of CM045453.1, from coordinate 4,905,145 downwards.
TGTGCTGTGTACAGTGTCTCATTCTACCAGAGGCAGGATGGGGTTGCATAATGCAGCTGTCCCGATGTGTTCTTATATCTTCACATTTTTAAATATTCTATTTGTGCTGTCAGTACAACACAAGTGATTCTGCTATGAAAACTTTTGCATTTGACCTTGTAAATAATTATCTCTATGATAGAGTTTCTTCTCTTAGCTTTTTCCAGGGAAATTCCTCTGGTGAACAGTAAGTGATTTACCTCCTGGTTGCAGTGTGTTCTGGTGTACAGGAACAATGTGGGAGTTGTGTTGTAGGTGGTGCATGGAAAAGATGGCAAAGGTTGAAATTATTCTGAAATGTCAAGAATAATGTCCTGCAAAGAGGCTCATTTGTGTCTGGATTTTAACCTAGGTGCATAAACACAGCAAATAGTCTACATTAATAATGTTTTTAGTTTAAAACACTTTAAATACAATTACTACTGGGCGAAACACCACAGCTGATTTGTTGTCACCTTGAGAGTCTCCCTCTCTCTCTCTCTCTGTGTGCGTGTGTGTGTGTGTGGTTGTTATGGCAAACTGTAGTCCTGGTGACACAAACTGAAGAAGGAACTGCCACAAATGTGGTTTTGGGTGCTTTTGCAGGTGCTTATGTGTCTGTCTGTCTGTCTGCCTGGATGTCTGTGGACAGACTCTGTCAACATGATAGCGTCACAACCATGCGAGATGCTATCACAAAACTTTATAGCTGTGTAGTTCAGATAAAGATGAAAGCTGAGTTTGAGGATGGGGGTTGTCCAACCAGTGAGTACTGATTATTACATATAATCATGTAATAATGCAGTAATGACTGCTGAGTAGTCATGGGTTGGAACATGACCATGTTGACAGACATGACATTTTGTCATATATGGTCATAGACTATTGTCATATAAGCCACAGCTGTATTTTTTTTTGCTTGAGTTGATGTGTTGTCTGTTTCTCTCTGCTTATACTCTTTCTCTCATTTACCATCACCCAAACCGGTCGAGGCAGATGGCTTCCCTCTCTAAGTCTGGTTCTGTTGGAGGTTACTCTCTGCCAAATATGAGTTTTCCTTCCTACTATCGCCAAAGTACTACTCAGTGGGGATTATTTGGATTTGTTGGGTTTCTGTCTGTAATTTAAGATTGTAAGGTGTAAAACTATAGACTATAAAACTAAAACTGAACTGAATAAAATTCAATCAACTGTCATTATCATTTGTTAAACAAAAATAAAAATATCACATAATATGCACACACATGTCTAGTGTACAGTACAGTCACATAAACACAGACAGTCTCATCATTAGCATTATTGTATCTCAGTGTTGAATTTGACACAGTAAACTACAACCTTTTCCTGGAAAGACTCAAAAACTGACTTTTGAACAGGGTTTCATTGTGTTGACTGGTAACTGCTCAGCTGAACGTATAAAAATGACATGTGGTTTCTCAAAGCTCCATTCTCAGGTGTTTCCTTCAATTTGGTTACAGGATGTGTAAAAATTTCCTTCAATAAAACTGATATAAAACAACATTAATCATTTTGAACCAAGAGAAGAACTATAAAAAATAAATTCTTCTTCATGGTGGGAATCACACATGCACATACCATTAGTGCACCTTCTCTACATCTCAGACAGACACTGCTGGAACTGATTCACATGTTGTCCTCCAAACAGTCGATGGTGGTTGTGGCTCAGGTGGTAGCTCTGGTCATCCACTTATCAGAGGTTTGGTGGTGGGCTGTCCTGTGACGGCACCCACCTGCCACCCGAAGCAGCCACCCTTTATTTATACAGAACTTTAACCCTTTCTACAATTTAAGCTGGTGAGTTACATAATAAAAATAATAATAATAATACATTGGTTTTATATAGCACTTTTCTAGACACTCAAAGCTGCTTTACATTGCATTATTCATTCACTCCATACTCCATGGTGGTAAGCTACGTATGTAACCACAGCTGCTCTGGGGTAGACTGACGGAGGCCAGGCTGCCAGTCTGCTCCATTGGTCCCTCCAACCACCACCAACCACTCACTCTCACACTGCATCCACTCAGGCTTCCTGTTGTTCCCTCATGGTCTCCCATCCAGGTATTGACCAGGCCCAACCTCACTTAGCTTCCAAGATCTGACGGGATCGGGCATCCACAAAAAAGTCACTGTCCATAAAGTTGTCATGAATGGGAAAATAAAAAACATTTTTGTTCCAGGCTCGTCATGGTTATTTGTGCTGTAATGTTGGACATTTAACATGGGGGTTTATGTGGACTGACTCACTTTTGGAGCCAGCCTCAAGTGGACATTCGAGCAACTGCAGTTTTTGGCACTTCTGGGACAGTTTGGGTTTTTTTTTTTTTTGCTCTACAGGTTGTTGTTGTTCTTCTTGTCATAATAGGGAGTAATTAAATAGAAGTATGAGCTAACCAACCACAGTGATGGTTTCAAACTTGTTGACATACTTTTAACATGAACTACCTGTTACCTGAAATTCATTCGTAGGGACGACCTCATGTAGTGTTAACATGCTGGTAATAATCTGCAAAGCTTCATCAAAGCAAACAGTGGCTGCTTCAGGGACTCTAAAGTATGAAACATTTGTTCTTTTTTGAGGGGGACTACATAATTCCATGTGCTATTTTATAATTCTGATGTTTTCAGTTCTGTTAGACGCTGTAGAAAACAATACAGTTTGTTCTCAAATCTTTGCACTGAGTTACTGTTTGTTGAAGAACTGACTTAAAAATTGTGAGCTGAAATCATTTAGAAACAGAAGAGTTTAAATACAAAACCAACCATCCCGTCTTTTAGGCAGACTGGGACGGGGGGATTGTTTATCATCTACAAATTCAAGTGATCCTCCAGAAAATGTAGGTCTAACCTTCAGTTTTGGTAAATTTGAGCTTAAGACTCTTCTATTTTTCATTGGTTTTAAATAAATTAAATTCATTTTTGTACTGTATACTGTACTATAGTGCAATACTATTGTATATAGTATTGTTTCAGTATATAATAGTAGTAGTATATAGCACTTAATCAGTTGTATTGGAAGGTACTATATAAGTAAGCTGGCCTCCCTCTGCCCTAAAAAGCTGAAGCCCTCACTTTGTATCCTTGTATGTTTCTAAGCTGACCTCCAGTGGAATCTTTGGGTCATGACATGAAGCACTCTGCAGTTTATCCACTAGAGGGCAGTAAAACACAACGGAACACAGAGTCTGACACCTCCACAGCAGTGCCAGCCAGGTGAACGGATGGACTGAAAATACAAGTAAACACAGTCTGGAAAGATAAAATCAGTATCAGACAAAAGGAATTTTAGACATCCGTGGATATACACAGTGAACACATTAGACCAGCCGGTCAATAGAAAGAGACTGACAAGCAGACAGATAGCAGGAGCAGGAATACACTTCTCCTCATCTCTATGTCATGCAGGACTTGTTCAAACAGCTTTGGCTTATCATGCTACACTGCTGAGTCATGATTGATCACAGGCTGGGTCTGATCACACGTCTCTCCTGCTGCCGTGAGCCTCCACTGTCAACAAAGAACAGCCTGTGCTCAGGTCGGCCTGATACATCAGCCTGAGCTTTTTATTGGAAACTGGATATCAGCCAGTCACCGTCTGCTAATAAAACAGTTCTTAGCTGCTACTATAGCAGCACTACTACGATTACTGCTTCTAATACTACAGCCCTCTATGGTGTTCCCTCTGCCTTTACTGCTGCTCCCCTGTTGTGTCCATGTGCCTAAATGTGAAGCTACAGCCAGCAGACGTTAGACCAGCTTGACTAGAAAGAAGGGAGAAACAGCATATGGCTCTGTCCAAAAGTGAAAGAAGTGCAGTCCCAGCACCTTTAAAACTCACTAATAAACATGTTATATTACATTTGTTTAAAGGTTCCATATGGTGAAAATCCATTTTACTGTGTTTATGCTTGTTTTAAACTTAGAGGTGTAAAGTAAAAGCTGCTCAGATATGGAGATGTTTACTTTTGCCATTCTTCAAGCTCCCCTACAACTAGTCAGCCTTCCAGCTTTACAAGTCACTTCGACCCAGGTACTGTCTAACACCTGACTGACCGATAGTCGTCCAGCTGTTGACAATGTGTTCTTCCTGCAGCAGCTTATTGGTTTCATTGCAAAACAGGCCATTCTTGTCACTCCCTATTGCCCATCTCAAATAAAGAAGTGTAATAATCATCTTTCTTAAAAAGCTGTTTAATCAGTAACAATAATTCAGCTATATGACAGGCTGTAGATTATACAGTAATATTTAAATGAAAACACATATATTTACTTTTTATACCTGAAGTTTGTTTCTTGTTATTTTAATTTGAACTTGTACTGTATTTTTGCTTATACCTACAGCAACTTCTTTTTTTTGCATAGCTGCTCACTGCTGAACTACAGTCAGCAGTTAGTTACTAACCGTGTGTGTCTGCTCTGTGCTCCTGGGTATGGTAGTGTACAGAGGGGTTTTAAAGTATTTTCTCTGAAAACAGCTGCTGCTGGAAACATCATTATGAGAGATGGAACCAAAACAGCAAAATTGCTGAAAGGAAAAGCAAAACAATGAGGTGAATTATGCTAGAACGGCTCCTGTGGAGCTGAGAGAAAGTGCAGCGTGGAGGTTCATCACTATGATCGACCCTTTCATGTACACTCTACCGTTAATCTAGAAGTATCCATCATAGCTGCTTTAACTCAATGCACTCAATTGAATGCACAGATATATAAACACACAGAAATGAAAAAAGGTCTCTATCCAAAAATATTTCGATCACCTTCACAGATTTATATATTTGAGTGCTAGACTGTCTACATTCTTTACTCCCTTGTTAGAAAGTGATGCTCCCAGCGTGTCCTCCCTTTTCCACTGCTATCTGTTACATAAGACTGAGCTGATGTTGAGGAACAGCAGTCTGTCTTCTATCTCCTGACTTCTGACATCTTTGTGAAAAAAAGCAAATTTTCCTGTAACACCGTCTGGATTCTTTGACCATTCCTGAAAGCAACACTTAGACAACATCTGACCAAAGGCTGTCTGTCAGTTCAGTGTCTGTTTTGAGTCTGTGACTTGAAAAGTCAAGCCAGGTCAGTCCCATTTAACAGCAAAACCAGCACAATCTTCCAGAATCTTGAGCTGATTTTGGATTTTTGCCTCTGAAAGAAAACCACAAACTGTTGTTTTCTCTGTCACCATCAGGAATAACACGCTTCTTATCACAGGACATGCTCTTGGACAGCTGAGTGGAATTTTCCAGGGGATGGAGTATTCTGTCTCCGGCTAAGGAGGAAGCTGTATTGGAGAGGATCCTGGGTGGGTTCCTTGTGCGTATCATGCACATATAGGGATTATTCTCATAAAACTAAATTCCAGCTTGTAAAGCTTTGGTATGTCTCTGTGCCCTGGCAACTCGCTCTTTCTTGGAAATTATAGTGCTTCGTCACACTCGAGAGAAATACTTTAAATTCTTCAGAGAGTCTGGAAGATGTATTTTGCTGAGTGGGGTAATATAAATGTTTATTCAAGTCCTGCATGCACAGAGATTCACATCACTGTGGCACATCGAGGACAACTCACATGAACCCGTCCCTCAGAGGAACACTTGATTGAGTTTTTAATGTATACCTGCTTCACATGGATTCTATGCATTATTTATTTGAACACGCCGATTGAAAATAACAGCTGCTTCACCTAATATGAGTAAGAGACCTTCAGGTTTATCAGAAATGCAGACGTATGAAGTCCCTGATCTGAACTCCACAGACACGACTCAGCAAGATGTGATTAGCTGAAGTCATATCTAAACACATTTTGCTACATTACAGCAAAATGGACTCATGAAAGATAAACCAATGAATCTGAGCAACCAACAGCCAGCATACTGTTACATTAAAGCAGTGATATATTACAGTAGCCAGCTCTTGGACAAGCACATGGAAACATATTACGGTGAAGGGAATCTAATCCTTCTCTGCAGCACTTTATAAACAGTTTCTCTTTTTAAGTGTGCAGGAGTGAGAGCGAGCAGGACGCGTTATTTAGGCAGAGTTCTCAGTGGAGGATGAAGCAAGAGATGGAAATATGAGGTAAACCAGGCTGCAGGAGACAACTTTCCCTATGAGCCTGCTGAGATAAGGTGGCGCTGATAACCCAGCACCATTAACTGTAGTGAGATCACATGATTGTGATGGGAATGAGGTCACCCTCAGTGATAAGCTCCTGCCTGTCTGAGGTTTCATTTCCTCCACAGAAGACTTCCTAATGACGAGATGAGCAGGAGGAGGCAAAGTGATGTAAGCCTTCTGTGGAAAGCATCTGAACTCTGGAGCAATTTAATCACGGTAGCAAGACTGCTACCTGAGGCAGTGAGCAGAGGTCCAATGAGGCCAAATCATCTGCGCTCCAAGTGCAGGTGCAGCGGTGAAAAAAACACACCGATTTCATGCGTCAAGAGGAAGAGTCTGGAGCGTGACATAGACAAACGGCATGTCTTTCATTCTAATATGACTCACAGGAGTGTTTTCAGCTGTCATTTGTCTGCTTTAAAGTTCAAACCCTCTGGTAGGCCAGGTCACATGTAAATAAAAGGTTCACTTCTTAATGAAAGTATGAAATATGGTTCGGTCCAAAATCACTCCAATAGAGCAGATTTCTACTGAAGCACTTCACAATTCTCCTATCAGCACTGATCATCCTCATCTTGAGTTGGTCACAAAGAATGGAAGACAAATAGAGAAAACCCACCAACTAAGGATGCACTGTTGCAGCACTTCAAAGTGCAGTGTACCAAGGAGAACACTGCTGAGGACAAGTACTTAAGGAGGCAGTAAACACGCCATCTCCAGCTTGCAGTGGGTTGGACACATGGGTTGGAGACCACTGTGATCAGTTTTTGCAGTGCTAGTCAGCCCATCTGGAAGTCTCAAGTTGTAACTGCATGAAAAACTGCAGGGTTAAATGCACATCTGAACAGCTTATGATGTTCTGTGTAGTATTACTGTGATCCTTTACCAGGAGTACTAATGGGCAGACGTCTCCTTTCCTGTGTTCCTATGTTGTTTGGTTCAGGAAATACATTATTTAGCCATGGAAGAAAGTAAAAAGGAAACCATGGCTGCCACAAAGTGTTTGTACGATGGCTCCATTTGTTAAAATGCTCATGCCTGGCCTGCCGTATAGCTCACTGAATTAAGGTGTTACCATGTAGGCGCAAGTTGCCAGCAGTGGTCATGAGTTCAAGTCTGGCTCACAACCCTTTGCTGCACGTCTCTCTCCTCTCTCTACCTCCTTTCACCCTGTCTCTTCTCCCATCATTAAAATGGGAAAACTCCCCCCAAAAATGTTCAGGCCCCCAAACTTGGCAAATGCACCATTTTAAAAACTACTTTTGAATGAGTGAATATATCACCTAAATGTGGCATAAATCACAAGTCAGTCTTCCTAAACAGAGGTTACAGCTGGGATTAAATGCTTCCTTGAGAAAGGTTAAGGAAAGAGCAGTGTGCTCCTGTTTATCAAAGGAGGGACAGTTAACCAGAAGTGTATTTTTCCACACCAACCAGTTAGTCTTCATTCTTGAAGTCTTCTCTTTTGTAAAATCAAAACGAGTTGTTGTAAAAAAAAACTTCTGTTCTATCTTTCTATCTTCTATCTCACCATCATATCTCTTGTCCAAACAAGTGTTGAAACACTCACAGTAGCTACAGTTGGATTAAGTTATTTCCCCCAACGGCCAAAAGGAGCAACAATGGAAAAAAGACTCCAGCAAGCTTTAACATGCAACACAAAGGAGAGATGTATGCTGCATCAGCAATATTTTCCACCAAGCATTAGAGCGAGAAGGCTTCAAAGAGAACAACATACCGGCTGCCGTAAGCACTTTTTTGTGTAAACACAACCTCCTACATTTATTTTATTCATATTTCTGTCTGATTAGGTGATTAACCTTCTCAACCCGAGCACTTTTTGATGTTCTTTGCTCGTTTTTTGCTGCAATATAAAGTCCTGCACCTCTGTGGAAACAGCACAACCATGACTAGAAGGAGAGAGAGCTCATAACGGAGGTAACCCAGAGTTATGAAAAGGTTAAATTTATTTGGTAGTTTATTTTACAAAAAGGGGCTGCACAGTGGCTTGGTGGTTAGCACCGTCGCCTCACAGCTAGAAGATCCCCGGTTTGCGTCCCAGTTAGGACACCTGGGATCTTTCTGTGTGCAGTTTGCATGTTCTCCCTGTGCAGCGTGGGTTTTCACCAGGTACTCCGGCTTCCTCCCACAGTCCAAAAACATGCTGAGGTTAATTGATTATTCTAAATTGTCCATTGGTGTGAATGAGAGTGTGCTTGTTTCTCTCTATACGTAGTCCTGTGATAGACTGGCGACCTGTTCAGGGTGTCCTCTGCCTTCTCCCTGAGTCGACTGGGATAGACTCCAGTCCCCCTGCGACCCTACAGAGGATTAAGCGGTGTATAGATGGTGGATGGATGGATTTTACAAAAAATGAAAAACCTGGATTCAACATTTTTCTAAATGTCCACAGGTGTTACTAATACTGAAAATAATGGAAGTTCTACATACTATATATATTATAGTCTTATTCTTACAACTTCTAAAAACTCTAATCTCTAAAAGATTTTTGTTGCCTTACACAGTCTGGGGCAAATGGTTAAAATTTTAGCAGTGATTTTGATAAAAATAAATTTGGGTAATCATGTGTCACTGATGACTAGTTTAAGGACCATCAGAACGTTGAAAATAAAGCGATTTCTTCTGTTTTCACAGTTACTGGCTCCGATAAATGATGTCATGTTGGTGTTTTTTTTGGTAGATACATGCCTTTCAGACCTGCTGGTGGGCACACATTCTTGTGATGAACTGACCAAGAGACAGACTTCACTTTGGTAATCATACAATCATAACTTGACATCTTTCAATTCCTGCCATTGAGAGGAAGGAGCCAGGGTCTAACATCAGGAAACTCAGAATCTCACAAGAATCTCAGTGTGTGATAATCCTGCCTGTCAGGCACCTAGACGCAGCATTGCCCGCTATGACACACACAGCATATACTGATCAGCAGTTGTTCCCAAGGCACATTTCAACTTTTGGGTCTGTCTGAACCCAACACAAGCATCTGGGACAGTTTCCCACAGAGAGGATCAGACAGCACTAAATAGGCCTGCGATATGTCAAGTTTTATATTAAAGTAAATTTACTCAAACTGGCTTTTTTAGACAATGTTTGGCATAGCTGTAGATTGAGACTGGTCCTAAAGGAAGACTAGATTTAGACAATGAATTCTCTCGCAAAGTCAGATCTATCTCCACAGGACTGAGTCAGTGCTGCAGAATGGTCTGACCACACTTATTATCATTGTATTACTTTAAACCAATCACAATCATCTCAGGCAGTGCTAAGAACAGGATGCAGCTATAGTAACCCTGCAAATTAGTGTTGGGGGAATGATTTGGTGGAACATGCTTGGAAAATCAAGAGCTGGGGGAGTTGGGGGAGGCCAGAGCTAAACTGGAAGTAAATTATGGACCTACATTAGTCAGATGGACAGAAGAAACCTGCAGTGTGAGGACAATGTTGCCGTGGTTCTCTCAGGTGTGTGATTTTTTTAACAAGTTAGCAAAGCTAGTTTTTTTCTTGCGAGTAAAAATGCTTCTATGCATCTTTCTGAAAACTGGGACTAAAAACTACTCCTGGTTTAAAGTCAAGAAAAGAAAAAAATACACCAAGTATCTCTGTTTTGTGTCCACACTCAGTAAATAATCTCTCTTGTGTTTTACAACACTGTGCTCATCTCATGAAAATTCCTGTGGCCAGACTGCATCATCAGATTCTCATACACCCAATTTGGCCTAATTAGGGGATTAAGAGCAGAAGCAAACGTTTACATTCACCCCGTGACTCCTCCAGTCTGGACCACAGTGTACAGTACCAGCCGGGCTCAGCTCACAGACAGAAGCTGCCCTCGGTTCGCAGACAGGCCACTGCACTGCTGGACCCAGAGGTCGGCATGTGGTGTAGCACGACGTCAGCAGACACTGCAGGTTCAGCAAAAAGACACAAGCAGAATTAATATAAGAACTGTAGGAATGTGTGCGGGGGTGAGAGGTCCTGTGTGTTGCATCGGGTGTTCGTGATCGCATGCGTAAGAAAGGAGGACAGTGCAGGAGGGAGGCATAGAGAGGGAGAAGGCACAGTAAGCTGTGCACTCACACACCATAAATATTGCCTTACTTCAATACGTGGCTCTTTCAACCAGTTTCTGTGGTAAAGCGGTTTTGACAGCTTCAATGTCCTTGAATGGAATTACATACCCTTAGCGAAGGCCTCTGAAGTTGTGATTAACACGCACACAGCGCTGTGAGGTCGGACAGTAGCATGAATAGTGTGTGCATTAATCCGTCAGGCCACCCAGTGTCCAGTGTTTTAGTAGACCCTGAAAACAAAGTCAACCCTGATCTGTTCACCAGGGCTTGGTTCTACTCAGACAGTGGAAAGATCTGAGGCAGCAAAGGAGAAGCCGTACTAATGAGGTGATCACAAGATCTTTGTCAACCTGGATTAGCAGAGTAGTTCTAAGGATGTTTTTTTGACAATTTAAGTGTAGACGTATAGTTGTATGTGATTATAGCATACACCAAAACACTGATGAATATTCTTGTAACAGTGGACTGTAGATTTTTTATCAAAAATGGATGTAGATAATGAATCTGAAAACAGGAATCCAGCACATGCATGCGTTAAACCTACATTTTTTCTAACAGCCAACAGGGGCGACTCCTTTGGTTGCAAAAAGAAATCTGATTGTATAGAAAGTCTATGAGAAAACAGACCCACTTCTCTTTTGATCTGTTATCTCCGTAAACATTTTCCCAATGAGTTTATGGTCTCAATCGCAGGTTTGACTTTTTAAATATAGCAAGCTGTTGATGAATGATGTCAATTTTTAAAATTATGGTTCCATTTACCATTTATGGTAAGCTTCAGGGTGGGGCTATGATAGATCATTGAGTGTTCAGTCAGATCCGCCCACCACTTGTTACATCCAGTTTCAAAGACCAAGATGGCGTCTTCCAAAATCCAAACTTGAACTTCAAAATGGTAGCCCACAAACAAGGGGTGTCCTTATGGACTATTTCTGAGATATATTAGGTAAAAAGTCAGCCCTCATAGTCAATGTATTAGATGGCTGGATGACTGGGTTAGAGGATATCCAAAACTACAGAGTTTTTTGGGTTAATTTTGATCAGCAGTGATGAGGGCCACAGTGGTCTAAGGGGGGGGGGGCAAACTATGAATCAGTTACAGTGTGCTTGACACCAACATCATCAATGCAGAAGGGCAATAAAGGGTATTCCATCTGGTGCAAAACCAAATTAGGGCTACCAATTCAGCAATTGCAAAAGAAATAAGTTAAAGATGTTTAGAAAAGGAATGTGTTATAAGATAAAATGTATCACACCGTGCTGTGTATGGGAATGTGTAGCCACATAGCAGTCAGGCTGCACATGCAAACTCCCCTGCCCACCAATGAAAGCACCAACAATGCTGGCCTGGCTCTCAGTCTCTGCTCTAATTCATCCCAAAGGTGTTCTATTGGGTTGAGGTCAGGTCAAGTCAAGTTCCTCCACTCCAAACTCACTCATCCATGTCTGTATGGACCTTGCTTTGTGCACTGGTGCACAGTCATGGTGGAACAGGAATGGGCCATTCCCAAACCCACAAAGTTGGGAGCATGAAATTGTCCAAAATGTCTTGGTCTGCTGAAGCATTAAGAGTTCCTTTCACTGGAACTAAGGGGCCAAGCCCGACCCCTGAAAAACAACCACACACCATAATTCCTCTTACACCAAACTTTACACTTGGCACAGTGCAGTCTGGCAAGTACCGCTGTCCTGGCAACTGCCAAAACCAGACTGGTCCATCAGATTGTCAGACAGAGAAGCATGATTGAGAACATGTGTCCACTGCTCTAGAGTCCAGTGGTGGTGTGCTTTACACAACTGCATCCGACGCTTTGCATTGCACTTGGTGATGTAAGGTTTGGATGCAGCTTATTGGCCATGGAAACCCATTCCATGAAGCGCTCTACCACTGTTCTGGAGCTAATCTGAAGGCCACACCAAGTCTGGAGGTCTGTAGCTATTGACTATACAGAAAGTTGGTGATTTCTGTGCACTGTGTACCTCCCCTGACCCTGCTCTGTGATTTTACGTGGCCTACCACTTGGTGGCTGAGTTGCTGTTGTTCCCAATTGCTTCCACTTTGTTATAATACCACTAACAGTTGACCATGGAATATTTAGTATCGAGGAAATTTCACAAATGGACTTATTGCACAGGTGACAACTGATCATGGTACCACGCTTAAATTCACTGAGCTCCTGAGAACGATCCATTCTTTCACAAATGTTTGTAGAAGCAGTCTGCATGCCTAGATGCTTGATTTTATACACCTATGGCCATGGAAGTGATTGAAACACCTTAATTCAATTATTTGTAGTGGTTTCACAATACTTTTGGCAATATAAGGTATGTTGTGAATTGGCGCTATACAAATAAATTCAACTAAATTGAAAAATTGAACATAAGCATCACTACTGGGTCCTAGAGCAATGAAGAGGGCTGCCTGGTCCACTGAGTTCCATTTTCTTTGATATCAGATAACGGATGCACTGCGAGAAGAAGCTGGTGGAAGCAGCGTGAAGCTCTGGGTAATGTTCTGTTGGAAAACCTTGGGTCCAGGTCTTCATGTGGACATCAGTTTGACATGTTGCACATTACTGCAGCCCAAGTGTTTCATGACAGTACTTTACTTTCCAATGCCAGTGACCTCTCTAAGCAGGATTATTCACCCTGCTGCATTGCACATATTCCTCGAAAATGGTTCAAGAAAAATGATAAAGAGGTTGACTTGGCCTCCAAATTCTCCAGATCTCAATCTGCACCTGTGACAATTATCGCTGACTGCTTGGCAGCTGAAACCAGTCTTGGTATATCTGTGAGCTGTAACTTGTTTTATAAGAACTGACACACACAACCTGCAAGCCTGAAAACTAACAATAATCATTTTAAGAGGGAAATGTTTTAAATATTTTGGATAACACAAATTAAAATAGTTCTCCAAAATGCCTGGAAAGTCAGAGACCTGCCATAAAGAACATTAACATAAGAGTTACACATACCTGAATGACACAAAGTCACCGTTCTAATGACCTGATGAAACCAACAGTGTTTTGTATTTATGAGAGTCTCTCTAAATCTTGATTTCACTCTTTCAACTTGTTGCCTGTAATACTGAACGCATAAGTGCTGGAACACCTGACGCAATATTACAGCCGTAATAGCAGTCGTCAGCAGCTCTGTGCCTGTAGATGAGGTTTTGTTCATTTGATGCTACGCAGAGCAGCTGGCCAGGACAGAAATCAAATGCGGAAAGCAATGACATATGAAGTGAGGCCTGCAAGATTGAAAAAGAATATGTTCAGACCAAATTGATGTACAACGTGTGGTCCATTTGTGAGGCCTTTTGCCATGGACACTATGAGGCCTGATCTTGGACGAGTTGACTTCCAGATGTGTTTTCAGGCCCTGACTTATGTAATGTAAGGAGTCTGCACAGTGGGGGCAGGCACTGGCTGTCTGCTTTCTTGATTGAAGAAGTTCAAATGTTGATTCAGTCTCAGTACACTAAGTATTTCTCTTCACCGTAGCAGGCATCATTAACCCTCTACTTATTCATTCCTCTTGTGCACAAGCTTGGATAACTGTGACTGCTCAATGCGCTGCACATCGTCTGTTTGCTTTCCGAACTGACCTCATGAGTGAAAACATATAGACTCATAATGACTGTATTTCATAACTTTTTGGCCGACAGAAGCAGGCCTGACAACTTCAATTCATTTGCCGTGCAAAAGCACAGAAAGGTGGGCCCGTCAATCCACTTTTCTCTCCACATGAGCTGACACGAAGGATTAAAAGAAAACAGAACCCAAAGTTTGCTTAAATCACTCCTTTATGTACAGTGTCTTCCCTCAGGGCCCACATATGTGTCTTTGGTTTACTCACCTGTGTGGACCTGCAAGTGCTTTTCAACAGGTGCTTCTGTTGAGGTTGGTACAGTGTGCGTAGAAAGCTGTTTACTTTAATAACAGCTCTCTCTCTCTCTCGCTCTCTGTGTGTGTGAGTGTGTGTGTGTGTGTGTGTTTGTAGATCCAATTCAAACATGGCTGGTCTACTGTTAGAGATGCGTGGAAGGGCAGCATAACAGATAAACAAGGGTCTTTATGTGGTCCACAGCCTGGAACTTTGCTGCCTGTGGTTGAAAACTTTGTTGCTCAGCAACATCCTCAACATATAGTGTCATGTGACATTCTGATAAGTCATGAGATATTGTGATTAGAACATCAAAAGCTTGTTAGAATGTCACCCGACACTGTATGTTGACATTCAAATAAGTAATGTGACAATCTGATTGGAGCAAAATGTTACTGATGTTACGACCCAGCTCCCAGCTGAGTGCAACAAAACAAACAAAAAAGGTGTTATTAATTAAGGTCTGTTGCACAACATAGATAATTAATTGGCTTCAAAATCACAGTTTTATTCAGCAATTAGTTCTGAGGGCTAATGCTTTAAGCAAAAAACGTACTTGAAACTAGGCAACATAATGGAAAACATTAAACAAGTGATGCAATGTTAAATGTTGAAAACACCAGCTAACAGTGGAATTTACTAGCAAAGCACATTTTAACCAGTAGCTAAGCTACAGCAAATGACAGTAAGAGTTTTAAAAGAGCATCAAAATTAAATAAACTAGTGTCTCTAAAATACAGAAATATTCTGAAACATGTTTGCTAATTAGCAGCACCTCTTAAATGCTTTACAAATCCAACATTCAAGTCGCTAATACCTTTAGCATATTCCATTGGGATTTTACATGGTACTAATTAGCATTTAAGTTAGCTGGCTTTTATAGTGCTAACATTTTAGCAGAAATCAATAGGGTTTTAGTATGGCAAAAATTAGCATCACAGCTAGCTGACTTCAACAGTGCTAACATTTTAGCAGAGGTAAATACTGTCTGATATGAATAAAATTAGCATTACAGTGAGCAGACTTTCAGACACTCTATGCTACGAGTCTCATGCTAGAATTTCACTGAACTCACCAGTACAGTGAACTGGCACATTGGCCAGACACTGGTGACAGGCCCAGTGCTTTTACTGAACAAAATGTTACCTGTACACTATTGCTGACTTCAGAATTTCATGATATAACTATAAAATTCTCGTTAACAATATTGACCACTTGTGTTATTCATGCTGTGTCTTCCAGCTAGGGTCCCAGGGTCTTAGATTTTAGAATTGTCTGTTGAAATGAAACCTGTTGGACATCTGGTTCTCTATGAAGCACATGATGCATTCAAAGTCATCCATCATCACATTTCATAGTGAACACAATACAATGATAACGTGAATTGAAGAAAAAAAAATCAATGCGAAGCAATAAATACTACTCTGTTTTTCCTGAATGTGACATAGCTGCACATTTTTATGGACGTTTTTTTTACGCACGCAGTCTGTGTGTGTGTGTGTGTGTGTGTGTGTGTGAGCTAAGTGGGTGGGGTTTGTTGGCTCCTCTCTTCTCAGAGATGATCTCATTGGTCCGTTGAATAAACTGCTACAGTGGAAGAAGTGCTATTGTGCTCAAATGTTCTTCAAACAGAAGCAAATGTAATGATTAAATGGTTCAGCAAACACTGGAGCATTCACAATGACACAAAGTAAATGTTAATAAGCTATTTAATCAAAAAGGATATTGTTGAATGTGAGCTGTCTCATGTGTAGACAGGAGAAAGACACTTAGAGGCAGACTTAGTCATTTCTGGACCAGAACACTGAATGAAGAACACTGACATTTAGTGAAAATATAATCCTTTGAATTCTTCAATCTGGTTTTTGGGTGTTATTTGAGTGCCAGAACTTGTTTGAAACTGCACTTTGAAATATCATATTAGAAAAAAATGATGAAAACAGCAACACTAGAATTAACATTGCTAATTTTGCAAAAAAAAGAGGTTTTCTGTTTGCTTATGGTACTTTTCTTTTTACTATTTTAACTTATTTCTTTGTGAGAGAGTTTTTCTGTTTTTTGTTGGATATAGGCTGAGTGAAAGTGGGGAAGACGGGAACAACACACAGCAAATGGTCTTGAGCTGGACTCGAACTTATGACTGCTGCTAGAGGGATGAGCCCATGTGTTATCGTCTTAACTCAATGAGCTAAACGTCAGCCCTGCTCAAGATACTTCTTCACTTTTTTGAAGAAAGAATTATTGCACATGATGCCAGATGGAAACACCTTTTTAAAAGAGGTTCTGATACAGACAAAGTTTGTCTTAGATGACTGATCAGCTGTTTCTGCTTCTTTCCTTGTCTTCATCTACGGACAGCATGAAACAAGGCTGATACCAGCTGACATGAAGGAATAATTACACCTTGCCTGATTAAAAGAACTCCTGAAGACTTCAGACCGTTTCTCTTTCATAGCTGGCAAAGGTTTTGTTTGTTTTATCGTATTTCTTGAGGTTTTATAGTAACTTAAATGCAGCTGCTGTATTTCTGGCCTCCTCCCGTACTCTGTTTATTAGAGCAGTGTGTTACATAACCTATAGCCTATAGCGCCACTTTCTCAGCCTAATTTACTGGCTCTGAAGTAGATCACAGATACAAGCCTAGTTCACATTTTATTTTTATGTACTTTTTTGGTTTAAAGTTGCTTGACTTTCTATAGAAACATGACATTTGAAATAGTTTGCAAATAGTTTTACGGTGCTACTGATTCCTTCACTATGTTCAACAAGTAGCTGCTAACTTTGTCTGTCTGTGGTTTCATACTGGCAGGTCAGTACAGTGGCCTTGTCTTTTTTGATGTGATGCAGTGTGAATGAGTCCAAAGCAATGAATGGAAGTGGGAAGCAAAACCAAAACAATGAACTGAAAGGAGCTAAAGCTCTGTCTAGCTGAGGGGAACTGCAGAATGACATGATCATTCACTGGGGGCTCATCGCTATAAACACAACCTTTCACAGTACATATGCTGATTTGATCCATTATCGATATAAAGCTGTTGACTCGTGCAGCTTTAAGCAGACACAGGAGAGTCAGTGCAGAGTTCTCTTCACACATTCACTTTGTCACCCGTCGTTTCTTTTACCCTTTTATGTTTGAATGAGTTGTTCAAGGGCAGGAGAGCATTGCCATGGTGATACTCTACCCACTCACACTGTGACAGCAGCTCTTCCAGCCTGCAGCACTTATGATCTGTAGACTTTCAGGAGAAGACATCGAGCAACTGAGCATTCTTGTGATTTGGTGTGTTCATCATAAAAAACTAATCAGGAACATATTTTGTCACTGAGCCCTCATGGTAGCCCACAGATAGTTTGGGTTTTCTCTGTTAAGGCTCCCTCTGACCCGAATTTTATACCAGCAGTAAATGAAATGTCATTTGTCGTACCCCGTGCATTAAGATGACATTTAAAACGTTTAGGGCAGTTGGCTGTGTGTCTTTTATTTTCTCGTGGCCATACCGCCTTGTGGATGCCTGATCCTGTCAGATCTTGGAAGCTAAGCGAGGTTGGACCTGGTCAGTACCTGGATGGGAGACCATGAGGGAACACCAGGAAGCCTGGGTGGATGCAGTGTGAGAGTGAGTGGTTGGTGGTGGTTGGAGGGGCTGATGGTGCAGACTGGCAGCCTCGCCTCCATCAGTCTACCCCAGGACAGCTGTGGCTACATATGTAGCTTACCACCATGGAGTATGGAGTGAATGAATAATGCAATGTAAAGCATCTTTGAGTGCCTAGAAAAGCGATTTATAAAACCAGTGCATTATTATTATTATAGAAGGTTCTGGTTATTTAGAGAAACCCACAGACCTCACTGTTGGTTTGTAGAGACATATTCTGCATACAGGCAGTTGGCAATCAAACATAAAAGATAAAACTGGAGTTTTTCAAAAAATGTTTTTACTGTCCACAAATCCACTCTAAAGTCTGCTTGTCGCTCTCCAACTTCCCAACCCACTCAGACACTCGGGCTGAGGCACTTCAGTTCCTGCCTTTAAGATTTAACTGTTTCTCTGTGGCACAGAGGAATAAACCATAAACATCAGGCTTTACATAAAAACATCTTATAAGGTTCAGTTTATTCTTGGATTTCGTTGACAATAAGAAAAATAAAGACTATGATCAGTGTTATCCTTTCAGTAGAAAAATGTTGATCTCTGGGGTCCTGAGGAATTTTGGAAAAGGCAACTTGACATAAAACAGAAGAAGGAAATGACACATTTTCATGGGGTGGAAGAAGAGAAAAAAATCTGAACACAGTGGACGTTAAATAACTGGTTTCAAACAATTATCCACTTTCAACCACAAATCAAACTGATGAAGCACACTGATATTTAGAGCCACTGTTCAAGTCTACAATTGAATTATCTCATCACATAGTGTCTCAGTGGAATACAGTCGAGGAGTCTGTCAGTATTTAAAGAGTGCAGCTGTATAACACAGCCTATCTGTTCGCCGTTTTTATTATAAACTGGCTGTTTTTAATCCAAGGCCACTCCTGACGTCAGCACTTTTGGAGAGGAACCTGCTTGCATTCCTGAGATGAGGAGGGATCCAGACCCAGACTCATTCCCCCTCCCTGCCTGCACTTATCAGCCAGAACAACAAGCAGAGCTCTCTGCAGACAGGCTGATTGATGGATCAATCTGAGCAAACTTACAAGTGCTTTTTTTCCAACCAGACTGCCATAAAATTACACAGTGGTGGATTTTCTGCGACACAACCGTTCAAGTTTATTATATGAAACCCAATGCAGTCTGACCTGAACTTGCCACGTGAGGGGAACAACAACATCAAGTTTATTATCTGTGAGGTGCATCAGCTGACCTAGAAACCCAGGTGCTAACATGGAGAATGTCAGGCTGCTGTGAACAGTGGATTATCTGCTATATGGAAAACTTTCAAAATGACTCACATTGTGTACAACTGAGCCTGCTCATAAGACAGCTGTCTTGGCTAGAAAAGGCCTTTTGTGTGAGGGAAAATCATCCTTTCATTCTTGTCTAGCAGTTTTTACTCTCAGTGTATCATGACTGCAGCTAAAACCACTTTTTACTGTTTCTTCCACCTTTCTCCCACAAATCATTGGAAAGCTGCTGCATTTACAGCAAGGAAACCCACTGGGAAACCACTGTTTACTTAAAAACACCAAATAGCTCACACCGCTGTGCAACTGCAGCCCTCCTCTTGAACATGTTCCATACTGCTTTTAGGAACATAAATTTTAATTGTGCTCATTATAGGACCCGTAAATCTGCTTGTAAATACTTTCAAAAAAAGCCCCTTTGACGTACCTCCATTATCTCTGTGAGCTGGGAAACACATGGGTGACATCTGAGATGTTGGGCTATCTGATTGTTAGAGTGTTATGTACATTTAAAAATAGAATTACGGTGTCTCTGGGATCTCAGTGCACTGTAACATACTATGTGAAGTGCCTTAAATGACTTGTGTTTCACTTGCTGTGAAATGAAGGTAAATCAAAATGCAAAAATGTGCGACTAGGTGAAACACTAGCAAAAAAACCCACAACATCTTTACTAATTTGACAACATAGATGCAGGATTTAGATTAAAAAAGAGCTTTGGGGAGCGCCCTGATAGCCTAATGGTTATGTCGCGTGACCCAAGTGCAGAGGCGTAGCAGCTGTCCCAGGTTCAACTCCGACCTCGGGCGTTTACCGCATGTCCTTCCCTACTCTCTCCCGTTTCCGATTCTATCCACTGTCCTATCTAATAAAGGCACAAAAAGCCAAAAATAAATCTTTAAAAAAAAAAACAGAGCTTTGGTAGTGTTTTCTCCAACTTTTCTAAGTGCTCTGACTATATTGTCCAATCGATGAAGACGACTTCTGAGTTTGCTTGTATTTGCCCTTCTACGTGTCTTCACAAGATGTCTCAATTTTGTAGCATAGTACATCATAACAGTTTCAAACAAACAAAATAAGTAATTTAGTTTTGCTGAAAATTACGGGGGCTGCACGGTGGCTTGGTGGTTAGCAGCGTCGCCTCACAGCTAGAAGATCCCCAGTTCGGGTCACGGTTAGGACGCCTGGGATCTTTCTGTGTGGAGTTTGCATGTTCTCCCTGTGCAGCGTGGGTTTTCACCGGGTACTCCAGCTTCCTCCCACAGTCCAAAAACATGCTGAGGTTAATTGATGATTCTAAATTGTCTGTAGGTGTGAATGAGAGTGTGCTTGGTTGTATGTCTATATGTGGCCCTGTGAAAGACTGGCAACCTGTCCAGGGTGTTCCCTGCCTTCGTCCGAGTTGGCTGGAATAGGCCAGCAAGGCAATTATATAAATGCAATTATATATGCACAAACCGGCACTGGGGGAATGCATACGCTATCTTGGCTGCAGCGGTACGTTGCAAATTTGCGACAACCGGCGTTAAGGGGTTAATGTTAACAGATCACCAAGAGGATCTGTAATGTATTTTGGCTTAAAGAACCCAAGTTCTTCCTCATTTTGTCAGTCTTCTTAGGGTATTTTTTAATTTCCCTGCATAATTTCTTTGTTTATCATTGAAATCTTGACTACAGAGTGGATACTTAGCTTAGTAGTTCTTCACATTCTTTATAAGTACTACCAAAACATGTTAGACTTTCTTGCTTGCTTGCAATATAATGCTTTGTTACCCAATAATTGAAACGCATTAGGTGTGGAGCATGCACAGCAACTGCTCACACATTCTTAAGCTATCATGATGAAAAATTTCCCTCCATGTTCCCTGAAACTCATATGCAGGTTCTGGCCTCCACAAATTGGCCACATGTGCTGGCTGACACCAGGACTACTGGAAAATGTCACAGGTGTCATAGGCGTTTTACTGTCACCGCTGTCAGGTCGGCTTTTCCATGACTTCCCAGAAATGCAATGGAAAGACTTTGCCATGAAAAAATGGAAAAAACTGCTCCAGACCCTTTTCTGATGGTTGGTTGGTGGGTTGGAAATCACCGCATCGCTTAAAGAAATCCCTCATGTGCTCCAAATATTGGTCCTATTTGTCTGATATAAATTTCAACCTTCGCCTCGAAATGAAACGCAGCCGCCGCAGACAATGGCTAATGAGGGAAAAAGTGAAAGCGTGCCTTTAATGTGTGCAGCACGTGCCTCACGTCACAAATCTGTCATCTTAAGAGCCTCCTTTCAACACGTACGAGAACAGGTTGAATCACTCCCCGCCTCAGTAAGTAAACGCGTCACAGAATGTGAATGAAATGATGATGCTAGAGTGTAAAAACAGGCCCTCGCTCTGTCATACAAGCCTGCGCTGGATAAACTATCCAGGCAGCACCTATGAGATGTCTGGGAAGATTATTTAGGAAGATGAGACCAGCGTTTGACGTCAGACAGATAGTGTCCTTAGCAACAGCAGAAAACAGACAATCGCAAACACTTTTTTTGATTGGGAGCGTTAACAGACAAAAATCTCGTCTCAGTGTTGTTACAAAAATAACACATTCTTTGAAATTACTTTAAATCGCTCAGTTGTGAGTCATCAGTTTCTACAGTGGGACTTTTATTCTGAAATAATTTAACCTTCCCTTGCAATAACTCGCATTCCCTCAGATCCACAGAGGAAGGCTGAGCAGTGGCCTATTATGACACTGACATTACACACTGTGGCTCTGATGGGAAAAAGATATGTAATGATGCTGGTGCTGTGTTGTGGCTTTGGCACATTAGTTTATAATGGCTAACTGTGAGTGCAATGAGTTGGCATGGTTGTCTGTCAGCTGTATTAAAGCTGTTGATGTTGGTCTGTCCCCTTTCAGGAGCGATACTGTGTAAAAGCCAGTCATTGACAGTGTCGCATGCACTAAAAACATAAGACAAAGTAGTTAAAATACGTTACTCACTCCCAGTCATCAAATGGAATACATTACAAATTACATTTAGGGGCGAATGTTCTGTAATCTGTAGTGAAATACATCTTAAAGTAACAGTCAACACTGGCCATAGTCCACAGTCACAGCTGCAGACGCTCACAATCAGTAACTGTATAATGTCACAGCTCGACCTCTGAAAGCTATAGCCAAACTGATCTCCACAGCGCTATGTCAGCACTGAAGAATGGCCTGGCTGCACCTCATTACCGATCTGCTACAGCTAATTACTGAGATCTCACAATGTGTCAGACCAAAGACGCAACCCAGTCCTCCCCACAGGTAAAACTCAGGAGTGCATTAAGGCGCTGATCATTACATAATAATATGCTTTACATGCAGTATTAACATACATTTTCGGGTAATAAAGGGACAGGTTTATCATTTTTAAAGTCTGTTTTGAAACAACAGTCAGACGTGTGTGTAAATATGAATTTACTTACTGTATTTATTCTTCCTGATGCCCATGAAGAGACGGCTTCATTCACCTGATGATCTCACATAATCAGACCATTCTCCAGCACTGTGCACAACAGCTGGACTGCACCTCACTGACATTCAGGCTCCGGGCTGTTTGTACTTCTTTAAACCAGGGATGATCATCTTGGATGGTGCTGAGAACAGGATGCAGTGGACATGAAGGGTAGTGACAGAGGAATAGTTCTGCATGCAGGAAAGATGAGCACTGTCCCCACAATGGATAATTAACAGAGAGGATCAAGCAAAGCTGCCTTAGCACAAATCTTTATAAAGTTCAGACATTTCAGTGTGTAGGCTGCTGCACAGAGGTAGACTTCCTGTAGAGAAGTGGATGTTTGAAAGGAGGCCTGAACTATAAAGGCTTCATGTCAAGTAGTGATCTCTAGACTCATCCTGGTTCTCCATCAAAAATGAAAAATGGGTTTCTAATTTATATTTTACAGAATGAGTATCAACATGAGGTACTCTGACTCGCCAATCTTTTCTTTTCTTAAAGGACCTCAAATACTCAAAAGCAAAATACTGTGAAACTACATTGGTTAAAAAAGCTGGATCCATAGGAAGCTTATTGTTGAGGTACGGTATAAAGTGTCTCTTCTTTCTATAGCATCTGCAGAGCGTCTCCTGCCTTCATGGAAAGCATCCAAATGAAGAGTTACTGATCTGAAACCTCTAAGAACAACACTTTAGTTAAAGTTAGGGGGAAGAAGTCATCAGAGCTTCATGTTTTTTGGGAGGCATCCAAGGCTTTGTGGTTCTAATTTGGCCTTTGCACTTGACCAATAAGAGTCATAAGTCAGAGCTTGTGGCAGGTGAATGTAAAAGCAAACCAGAGAACAGTCTCAACATGAGGGTTTGTTTACAACCTGTCTGACTTCTCGTCTCTTGTGGCCTGCTTCTTGGATTCTTTCTGGTGACGTAACTGAAGTCTCGGCAATTAACTGAGTTATCACGGTGCCAAAAGGTACAGAGTCCAGCTATAATAACTGCCATTTTAGGGAAACACTCTGCAGATACTACCGAAGGGAGAGATAATGCGACGCTGATGCATTTATTGCTCATTATTCATTTGGAAATGCAGATCTCCAACAGCATCCAGCAGGAGATCAGTTTTTTTAAATGAATAAATGAGCAATGAATGCATTACGTAAGTGTCCAACTTTGCAGAGTGTTTCCCCAAACTGGCTGTGTAACCTACCTGGTCAAGTGGAATGTAAAGTATACTGTGGGGAAAGACTAAATTTGCAAAAGCATTGTGTGGTAATACAAAAGTATTTAGAGGAAACCTAGGCAGCACAAAAGTGGTTCTCAAAACATTCTACATTGTGTCTCTAATAGTAATACTAATACGAGAAGGAGACTTCAACAATAGACAGAAGTGTGTGTCTCAGTAGATTGTTAAGATACTTTCCCCCTAAAACACAAAAAAGAGATCAGACAGGTGAAAATCTTCACACCTGGCCAAACAATCACTGAGTTCCCGGTATTGATCAGCAGCCGGTCGCAGACATCAGCACACATCATCATGTTACACACCAGGAGTATGTCTTTGATTTCCACTCTCAGAGCGTCCCTGCAGGGGAAACTGTGATGCAAGTTCAGATGGTTGAGGTGTATTGTTTGTGTCACCGAGAGAGTGGCTGCTGGAAACAGGCTCTCCCTTCACACCAAGTGGCCTGATCACTGTGATGAGGCTGGAGTTTAATGGTGTTTCCACTTGAGCAGATGGCTTGAAAGGGCATGAAGTTGAACAGTGAAACTTTTATACTTCTCTATAGCCGCCAGTCTGTGCTCCTTAGCTTATGTAACTTTATGTTATTTGTTACCTACTCACACCCTTGGAAACTACTCACTGGTCATAACAGGATCCGGGACTGGATGAAAGTTTTCATTTCCTTTATATTCAACTTTTATTTCAGGTCCTTAATTTAATTTTGTGTCTGGAGACACAGGTCCTGGCGGAGCAACAAAGATTATCTACGCTGTCTTTTAGTTACTGGATTAGCTATTCAAATGCTGAGCATCTCCAACACTACGATGTTTTAGGAGAAAGTTGCCAGACAGAGAAAGTCAATTTCAATGCTTCTTTTTTCTGCACAGCAAACATGTGACTGAATAAATGAGATTCATGCTCACATGGGTAGACACATGCCAGCTATCTCTTGTAGCGAAAACATCTGATTCATTCCCTCCAAAATACACTGTTATGTTTGAATGTTTTCAGTAGTTAAAGTCAAATAAAAATGGTGCCTGTGTATGTCTGCCTTTCACATGTTTGCTCTTCATCCAGCAAATCTATTAATGCAACATGTATTCTCAAAACTCAAACAGCGTTTGGTCACTGCGCTGGTATTACGGAGACTTGTTGGAGTCCCAGGATAAATCTGCAGGGTCACAAGATGATGAGAGGGATTAGAAGCATAAATCATTTCTGTTGCACGGAACAAATTTTTTATCTAAGCTTTCATACTTCATATTGGATATTTTTACCTTTTGGAAACATTTAAAGCCTTTCAAATAAAACTATCTGTGATGGAAAACTCAGTAATGGTATAACTGTTCACAATTCATGTTCATACCTGGGCCAAGACCAGGAACAAGCAGCTACAAGTAGACATGACTTCATTTTAAGGGATTAAAAAATCTAAAAGATTGAGAATGTTTGCTACACTGAGTTGTTTCTTTGTGTGTAAGCCTGATAAAGGTTACACTGGAAGACATGAAGTTGAACAGTTGATATCACCTGAATGAAAAACCACAAATGGCAAATGCAGAATTTCTGGTAAGCCTCATGATAAATCATAAAACAGCAACAAAGGGCCTTAAAGGTACACTGATCTTTTTTTAACATTAAATATATATGTGATATCAAACATGGCGGCGCGGACACACGCAGCGGCTTCTCTCTCTCCCGACGAAACGGTGTTTTCGTGTCTTTTGTCTTGTAAGTCGCGGTGTTTTTGTACGTCTGTGTCACGTCTACCTGTGTTAAAGTGCACATACAGTCGTGAGTTTCTGCTCGACGTCGGCAGAACCAATTTTTTTGAGTTAAACTCCATGCATGAACAAGAGCTGCGGGACAGCGGTCTGCTACGGAGGCCTGCACCACCATCGACCCCGACTCCTGCCCCGCAATTGCAGTGGAGACGCCACAAGCGAAGGGAGAGGAAGCAGAAGAGGGGTAAGCGCGGAGGAATCCGAGCTAGGCTAGCGGCTAGACCACACAAGCCGGCGATCCCCACCATCGTACTGGCCAACGTACGCTCTTTGGACAATAAGCTGGACTACATTAGACTACTCCGGTCAACTCAGAGGACTGTGAGAGAGTGCTGTGTTCTTGTGTTTACGGAAACATGGCTCAACGACAGCGTCGCAGACAGCGCCATTCAACTGGAGCGGCTAACGTGTTTCCGAGCGGACAGAACTCTCGCCGAAGGAGGAAAGACCCGCGGCGGGGGAGTCTGTGTTTACATCAACGATGCCTGGTGTCGCGACGCTGCTGTGGTCTGCAAACACTGCTCATTGTTAGTGGAGTTCATGGTTATTAAGTGCCGACCATTCTACCTACCGAGGGAATTTACAGCCATACTACTCGTTGCTGTTTACATCCCTCCGAGCTCCAACAGCAACAACAGGAGTGAGGCACTAAATGAACTGTACCAGCACATCAGTGAGCAGCAGACAGCCCATCCAGATGCTTTTCTCATCTTGGCGGGAGATTTCAATCATGCAGACCCAAAGAGTGTGTTTCCCAAAATATACCAACATATAGACTTTCCAACCCGTGGAAACAACACACTGGACCATGTTTACACAACCCAGAAGGGAGCTTACAAGGCCCTTCCCCTCCCCCACCTTGGTGCTTCTGACCACATCACTGTTATGCTAATACCAGCATACAGGCCACTGGTTAAAGTCAACAAACCAGTCAGGAAGCAGATCCGTGTGTGGCCAGAAGGATCTTCTGAAGCACTCCAGGACTGTTTTAACACCACTGACTGGAGTGTGTTCAAACAGGCTGCCACCTACAATGGCATCACAGACCTCCAGGAGTACACTAATGCTGTCACTGCCTACATCAGCAAGTGTACTGATGATGTCACTTCACCCAAAACCATCACTGTTCGGGCCAACCAGAAACCGTGGTTGACAGGGGAGGTCCTCAGGCTCTTGAAGGCCCGGAACGCTGCCTTCAAAGCAGGAGACGAGGTGGGCCTGAGGACAGCTAGAGCCAACCTGTCCCGCGGCATCAGAGAGGCTAAGAGGCAGTACTCCAGGAGGATAGCCCATCGTTTCAACGACAGCAGAGACACACGGAGCCTGTGGCAGGGGATGCAGACCATCACGGACTACAAGCCCACACCGCAGACCTGCAACAGCTCCATCTCTCTGCTGGACGAGCTGAACCACTTCTTCGCTCGCTTTGAGGCACACAACAGCACCCCTGCACAGAAGTCCCCTCACCCTCCTGGCGACCAGGTGCTGACGCTGTCCCCAGACAGTGTAAGAAGAGCACTCAGCAGGATCAATGCCCGAAAAGCTTCTGGTCCTGACAACATACCTGGTCGTGTGCTGAAGGACTGTGCAGGGGAACTCACAGATGTCTTCACTGACATCTTCAACATCTCGCTGAGTCAGGCTGTTGTGCCCACATGCCTCAAAGCCACCACCATCATCCCTGTTCCGAAGAAGTCATCACCCTCCTGCTTCAACGACTACCGTCCGGTTGCACTCACCCCCATCCTCATGAAGTGCTTCGAACGGCTAGTCATGGACCACATCAAGTCTGCCCTGCCCCCCAACCTGGATCCCTACCAGTTTGCCTATCGGTCCAACCGCTCAACCGATGACGCCATCTCCACTGCCCTCCACACAGCCCTCACTCATCTGGACAAAAAAGACTCATATGTTAGAATGCTGTTCATAGACTTCAGTTCAGCATTCAACACAATCATCCCCCAACAACTCATTTTCAAAATGGACCGACTGGGACTAAACACCTCGCTCTGCAACTGGTTGTTGGACTTCCTGACTGGGAGACCACAGGCAGTACGGGTTGGCAGCAACACATCCAGCAACATCACACTAAACACGGGGGCACCCCAAGGATGTGTGCTGAGCCCCCTCCTCTTCACCCTGCTGACCCATGACTGCACACCATCGTACAGCTCCAACCTCTTCGTCAAGTTTGCGGATGACACGACTGTGGTGGGTCTCATCAGCAACGAGGATGAGACAAACTACAGGAGCGAGGTGAGCCGCCTGGCCTCGTGGTGCACTCACAACAATCTCTGTCTGAACGTTGAGAAGACCAAGGAGATTGTTGTGGACTTCAGGAGAACGCACACCCAGCATGCTCCTCTCACCATCAACGGTGCTGCTGTGGAGAGGGTGAGCAGCACCAAATTCCTGGGTGTGCACATTACAGAAGACCTCTCCTGGAGGAACAACACCGCATCACTGGCCGGGAAAGCTCACCAGCGCCTCTACTTCCTCCGCAAACTGCGAAGAGCAAGAGCCCCAGCCTCCATTATGCACACCTTTTACAGAGGCACCATCGAAAGCATCCTGACCAGCTGCATCACTGTATGGTACGGCGCCTGCACCGCGTCCTGCCGCAGGACCCTCCACCGTATCGTGAGAGCAGCTGAGAAGATCGTTGATGCCTCTCTCCCATCACTCCACGACAATTACACTTCCCGCCTCACCCGCAGAGCCCTCCGCATTGCGGGTGATCCTACCCACCCATCACACAGCTTCTTCAGCCTGCTGCCATCAGGGAGGAGACTGCGGAGCCTTTGGGCCAGGACCAGCAGGCTGAAGGACAGCTTCATCCACCAGGCTGTCAGGACATTGAACTCTCTCCCAGCCCTGCCCCCCCCCTTCTGCCCTCTGCACGAACAAACTCCGGACTCTAAGACCCCCCTCATCACCATTGGACTTCAATAACTGTACTGTACACACACACTTTACCGTCAATAAGCTCATTTAATTTGCACTATCTGCGACTCTCATTTGCACTATGTGGAATACTTTTGCACCAGAGTCTCTATTTGCACCAGAGTCTCTCACAGGGTACTTATTTAATTGTATTTTATTATTTTATTTTATTTTATCTTATTTTATTTTATGTTATTTTATTTTATTTTTTAATGCTCTTTTGGCTTGTTCTGTGGAATTTTTTATATACCTAATGTCTTTTTTTACCTGATGTTTACTGTGCACACCGAGGGTTTGAAGAGTACAGCAATTTCAATGCTGTTTATGTCCTGTACATATTGCAGTATTGACAATAAAAAGACTTTGACTTTGACTTTGACTTTGACTTGATATGAAAAGCTGATAGCTGTCTTTACATGTAACCGTCTAGTAAGTTTTTGAAACACTGCAGAAATGAAAACAAAAACACTGAATTCATTTCCTATTAACTGGTTTGGAGCAATTTGGCTTCGTAGTGTCATTAGAAGATCAGTATAGACCATATAACACATTTCTGTAATAAACAGAAGAAGCCGTAAACAAAATCAGGGTTCCATTCAAATCCCCACAATACTATACAAGACTAAGGATGGCTGTGCAGGGGACAACCTAGCTGGCAGACTAGGTTGTCCCCTGATCGCAAGGTTGGCAGCTCGATCCTCCGCATGCCAAAGTATCCTTGGACAAGACACTGAACCCAAAGTTGCTCCCAGTGGGAGGCAGACACCTTGCATGGAAGTCTGTCGCCACTGGTGTGTGAATGTGTGAATGAGAAACAAATTGTAAAGCGTTTTGAGTACCACTAGGGCAGAAAGGCGCTCTATAAGAGCAGACCATTTCCTGATTGCCAGAAAGTGAGTATGTCCCACTATATAGTATGTCAGATGCAGCATGCCAAACATACCAAGATGTCCTCCTACATCCAGCCAGATTTTGCAGTATGTAAGTCCGTATGCTTTACTGGGTATTCTGACCCACAATCAGAGTGTGAACTATACCGTGGCCGTCGGAGGGGCTCACTTATTTGGGGGGGGGCGCTCCGCACGTGCCTCAGATCGAGGACTTACACAAAACACATCCATTATTACAGACCTGTACGTCTGCTTGCTTTATGTCAGGACATGTAAGCACATGTCACATCCAACCTCCACACAAGCATCAAATCTTAGTCAAGTCTAAATCAGAACCAACACATGTCAGCCTGTCCACAAGGGATCAAAACCACATCAACATGCGCAAAATAACCTCTGAAATACTGTAACACGAATCAACAATCCAATCAATGACAAAACACACACGACCACAACATTTTAAAAAAAATAAGTCGGCCAGGCTGTGGAACGTCCACCAATGTAATAATCTCAGCAATCATGATAAAAATCTGCAGCAATTAATGCAAAGACCCACAACACAGTGCTAACAATTAATAATACAGTTTATAGGCCTACAGATTAGCGCTTACCTTAAAACAGAGGCCACCACACAGACCTGGGATCAGCTATCTCTGCTGTTGGTCCACAGGACCATGATGTGGACAGGCGATGACCTGATTTAATCCAGGATGTGATGAAGGGTGTTGGGTCGAATCTCTCTAATGGGGGTCCATCAAGATCCACAAAAAGGAGCGATGAGAGGCTGTTTTAGCGCAGTCTATTACCATCATCACCGTCATCGGTGGCCTCTGAGCTGTCGTTATTTACTCCATCTCCAGCCTCTGTCAGCTCGTCCATGGTGACCCCGGGCCGGCTGTTGGCGGGCGTTCACCGGCAGCAGTCCCTTCATGTGCAGCGGTGTCCACAACCTCGTATCTGCCGAAGAACTCGCCTCTTGCTGCTCCTCAGAGTCATTCGTCTTCCATTTTTTCGTAAAACCAAAATTTGCGGGCAGGTTCCCCTGTTTCCTCTTCCACATTTTGACTCCAAATCATGTACAACAGTTAGCACTGAAATTCAGCGGCTCAAGCGTAAATGGTCCAGCGCGCTCTTTTTTGTCGTTTCCGGTGTCTAACTTAAAGTGACGTTTAGGGCACAGCGCCCCCACGCTGCAATGGTGACAACAGGAAATGCATGCAGGCTGGCATCTTCATTAAAGTGAAATAGTGATGCGCAAATCATTATAATATATATAAAAATATAAAAATTGCCCAATATTACACATGATCCAGGATTATGATAACACAAATAATAATGATGATAGTAAAATAAAGGAAATACATGGGAAAAACAGCATTCTGACAATATTTAAGAGACCCCCCCAAAAATTCACAAATCATGTTTCCAGGGGAGCTAATGTCTCATTAAGGGGGGCTGAGCCCCCCCTGGCTCCCCCGTAGTTCGCACCCTGCCCACAATCCTCTGCACAGTTACATCACACAGTGTCTCGTGCAAATATAAACAAGCACAAACTGTCAAGAGCACACAGTTCATTTTGCATTATAAACTGTGACTGTCATAATTTAGCTATGTAAACTATACACTTTGTAACAGGACTGCAGGACTACTTAAAGTAAAGAGGAAAAGTATGCAATTTGGAACACAGTCTGGGTGTTTGCCAAGAACAAAAAAAACTCTGAAGAAAAAGAAGAAGAATCAAACAAATCTTTGGCCATTTACAAGACAAACATGGAGAAAAGTCTTCTGGGGTCATGTCAGCTGGTACTGGTCATTATTCATGCTTTCTGGAGTCTCTAGAAGTGGAAATCATGGACAGTCATGTGAGTTAAATGTTCTATGTCAGAACTTACTCAAAAACAATGCTTGCATCTCTCATGTATTAATTCTTTTGAAAAAAAAATCACTTCATAAAAATAGAAAAAGGAGTTTTTTTTAAATTACATTATATGATATACATTATATTACCAAATGACTTCATAAAAGGGCTCATGTCGACCTAATATTCACAGCTTAGTTCCAACAGAGTTGCTAATAGTATCAAACCCACAGAAAATGTCCTCCCGACTCAGGTCAACAGAGCTTCTTGGCTTCTTTAACACATTGTTGTGGTTTTGAGGCCCACAGCAGCACAATACAGCCCACAGACACACAGAGTTAGCAGAGCTTTTAGCAGCCAGTGGAGTCAAAACACAAAGGAATATTCCACTTCTACTCATTAGGTAGTCAGAAGGATGACTGTGTTAAATGCTGACATTGCTCTAGATCTGCTGCATGTGTGTACTGGCAACTTTTTGCTGACACATTTACAATATCAACTTTATTAGGGTTTTAATATGTCGGTGTTGTGTTTAGAGCTCATTCTGTTGAGCGCAACAATTGCTGCTTTAATGTTTATTTAATATAATGCTTCCATTTAATGAGCGACCTCTACAGGCTGGATACTCATTGCTAAATGTCTCAGATTAAACTCAGACCGCCGGTGCTGTTTTGAATAGACTGCACGCTCTGTTTATACACGCAGTAACAATAGTCAGAGACTGTACACTTTCATTTGAGCACAAAGCAGATGGGGGATCAAGATGAAGATCAGTTACCTTTATACCCAATAATCAATGCTGTTGCCAACTGTGTGTAAAAAAAGGCAGCTTTGGGCTAAGACTATTACGGGAAATGGGACCAATGAGAGTGGGCAGTGACTTCATGGAATACAGGCCTGTCATACAGCCAGGTGACTTAGTTTCCTGGAAGAAAAATGGCTTTGAGTGAACATAGTGTGTAATTCAGTAAAGATTACCTGCATCCAACAAGTGCTCCTCTTCCCCATCGTGCTGCCCAGTGTATCATAGACCACAGCCTGGCTCCCCTCACTAATACTTCCAGATGTATAGTGTAGCACTGTGTTCAGCAGCATTAGCACTAATGGAACACACTGCTAGGATACAGAGTGGTGGACCATAAAATGACTCTTTATAAATGTCAGCTCTACTCTTTAATCTGAGTGATACTGCAGAGCAGATTGAGGGTTGTTTTACTGGAAAAGGCTTCTCTTACACAGCTGCTAACA
Source organism: Dascyllus trimaculatus (assembly GCA_024666655.1). Taxonomy (NCBI): domain Eukaryota; kingdom Metazoa; phylum Chordata; class Actinopteri; family Pomacentridae; genus Dascyllus; species Dascyllus trimaculatus. The sequence continues at coordinate 4,872,675 of CM045453.1, read as the reverse complement.
GGCACCATACTGGGAAAATGGCTGTCGCTTGTCTGCTGACAGCACACCTGTAAAATATGAGCACCCCTCCATAATGTTGTATTTCCTCCTCCACGCTGCAATAATACCTGTTAAAAAAGACTTCAATATGCATTTTACATTACACAGTAAGAACTGAACTACACTGTAAATTGTGAATGATTGGGGTGGTGAACTGGGAAAGAGCAGCTCCAAGTGATGCTTCAATTCAGCAACTTTGGGCAATCCTGATATCTATACACACATAACTATGCTATAAATGAGCAGATCCAGATATTAACGCAAGTTCGTAAGTGATTCAAACAAGACCAAAGTAGTAACTATGATTAAGCTTGATTAAGTTTGAAAATTTTGAATTATTTTTTCTTACTGACACTTCATTGCACAGACATACGGTGGCCCAGAAGGGTCAACACAACTGCAAAAGCTACAACACAACCGCAAAAGTCTCAACACAACCGCAAAAGCCACGACACAAACGCAAAGGCCACAATGGAAGTTAACCCACAACAGAAGTGTGCAGCGGTTGGAGGAACAGGCTTTGTTTCCAGGGGACAATATTTCCTGATGGACTATTTTGATTATGGGAGAGTTTAATAAGACGTGAGTACAACGCTGCTGCTTCATGATTGTGATTAATGTCGTTATGTGTTTTCACAAATCAGCAATGTTGTTCACCGTGTTGAAATTGCCATAACGCTACGTATGTGCTCTGCCGTCCATCGTTTGGTTAATGTAAAACTAGTTTGGCAGTAAGTAACATTAACTGTTAGCGTTACATTAAATATTGTCCCCCCAAAGCCTGTTCTTCCAACCACTGTGCACTTCCATTGTAGGTTAACTTCCGTTGTGGCCTTTGCAGTTGCGTTGACCGTCCTTGGCCACAGTACAGACAAGCAACTAGCATGTAAAGTGGTTTGCGCTTCACCCCACTACAAAATAACTTTGACTGCAATGAAACACAGTCTGCTCCATCCAGTTGTTTTCAAAGTTGAATGCACAATATGCAGGTATCTATGTATTTCATGCCTGAACCCTTTTACCGAGCAGCTCCTGTCCTTGTAGAGTAAGACTTTCATGGACTTGCTTAGATGATGGATTTTTTGCGGATCCCATGCATCCGAAGCAAACATCTCCATGTTGACCACTGGGTTGACGGCAGCCTCACAGTCACAGTGGTAGTTCTGTCACACCTGGGACTCAGTTTTGGCTGGTGTTTCTCAGCTACAGAAGGTATAATAGTGGCCTAACTTTCTACACCTGCAGCACATGTATGATGTAGGGTTGTGGCAGATCAAGACAGTGAACTCTGAATATGGAATTGCTGGGTCTTCAGTTTTTAAACCCAGCACAGCATTGTGAAACTTGAAGCTTTTCACCAAGCATGTGCACTCTAGGTAAGTTTACATCTACATCTAGAGCAGACTACAAGGAATCAGGTTACTAGGTAGCAATGCAGTTGGTCAAATACATTTGGTTCTTCAGTGATTGCGACCAATATTTTTTTCACTCCAACCAAATATACTATATCTCACTCGAAACAAAGAGCAACAGCACCTAACTTAAATAAATGCCAACAGAGTGATCAAGACCCTAAAGTGGGAGCACTGTTTGTTACAGCGTTTTATATCAGGTGAGTCAGACTACCCCTGCATCAGTCTTCAGTATCAGCTATAGCTGTGAATATTGTCCTTAAATCCAGTGCTTAGCAGCCTCTACTTTAAACGCCCGTATCCTCAGTACTGCCATGAGGTGTAGCTTCTCTGTAGGTGAGTGATGAAATGTTTTCTGTAGTTTGAGCCCAGTAAAGAACCTCTTTCCACCTACTTATTATGCATCAAGTGAATGGATGTACAAATCCTCATAACAAATAGTGCTGACATTCTCTAGTATGTTTATTGTAAGCTTCAAAAGACAGACAGAAACTCGATGAGACAGACTTTATTCAAACACAGGCTCTCAGGTCAGGTGATCTCTGTTGCTCACACTATGTGGAGTAGGTGGGCACAATTATGAACCTTAGTAAAGCTTTGGCCAAAGTTACTCACGCCTGCAGAATCATTTTGCCCATCCTTATGAGGAGAAGACCTGGCGAACGCCTGGTGACACTTTTGCAAATGAACACCCAGAGGCGTCAAAACAGAGCGTCACCTCCAGTTCAGCGTTACTGAGCTGACTGTGTGCAGGCTTCTGGAACCAAAACTGACAGGTAGTGACGTTATTCTGCAGCACGCAGCCAGCCCAAGTTTCACTCTAATGTTGATGCTTCTGACTGTGTGAACCCCCTCTACGTGAAGTGAATAAGCAGGCGGGCAGACAGTCGACCCGTGACCTGGTGATGAGAGACCATATAAGGCAGCAGACTGAGGGAAGACACTGCAGTGAAATCCAGCCAGTCAGCAAGCAGAGGTCCTGCAAGTCACCCAAACATTCACACACATACCACACACACTCTTCCTGTGAGGCCGATGGCACTACTCAGATAAAAAAAAAGTTTTGATTTTAAGCCTAAGCTCAACTAACAAAGCTGTACTGTGAGACAGCAGAACTTTACAGCAACAAAAGGAGGCTTGAGAGCCAAAAGCCTCCCCAATAAATCAAGTTTACGTAAGTACCAGGGAGTGCTATTAGACGGCCTCATAAAGCATGTCTTACTCTGAGATGCAAGAACATCACTGTACTGTTCCAAAGAAATCTGACGTTTCAGCTGCTGAAACTGCCAAGCAGCTGCAGAATGAAGACAAGATGCAACACCAGTGACATAAACTGCATCATATTAGACTGGGGATGTCACAGCACCAGAAATGTGGTAATCCACTTAACTTCCATGATTTTCAGGACCATTCATCTCAATAGCAGAATAATAAATCAAATCAATACTTTTAATTTTTGGAAGCATCAATGCTTAAAAGCTCACATAATCTCTATTTTAATATTAACATTGGAACAAACATGTAATCTGAAAAGGGTCACTCATAACCCACAGAGGTTTACCATCTGACACTACTGGTTTTTCAGCTTTACAGAGTGTTTGAGCCTCTTTCAGCTGATAGTTTTGGTTTTCTGGCCAGCGACTTCACTGTTCTGACAGATTATTGGACTTAACAGGGCTCCAGACTGCAATCAAAGTGGTAGCATATGTGACCATTTTTTGAGAGTGTGTCAGTCTAAACTTCATATGGCCACATTCATGCGAGTGCATGACGATCATTAGGTTGTTTTGGAGCCCCTTTTGGCTGGCAGGGGCAGCTTCTGCGTCAGCCACTGTGGTTGAAAGTAGTACTTTTTCTTCTCCACTGGCTCAGTCAGTCGCTCCCTGCCTGCACTCTTCCTGCCTTGACGCATTAAACAATCCGTTACCGTGTTCCAAAGACGAAGTGGCCTATTGCTGATTATTTTAAAAGCAAAATGAGGAGAGAAGGTTCAGGTAGAGAGAGGCAGCCTGAGCCAGTGAAGCAGGAAAAGTATGACTTTCAATCATGATGACTTGTGCAGTGCTGGGACTGCAGAAACAAACTAATATTATCCATTATCACCCATGTAGATAGAATCACTTTTTTAACCTTTGTTAATCCTCTTGGAGATATTCAGTTCTGCATTTAACCCATCCTAAACACACTGGGTAATGGGAGCAGAGGGTTGCCACGATGCCTGTGGAGCAGTCAGGGGTTAAGGGCCTTGCTCACGGGCCCAACGGTTGCCGCAGTGGGGGTTCGATCCACCGACCTTCCGATTGGCATCCCAGGGCTCAACCCACAACCCCCTACAATCACTTGGTTCCAGCTTGGGTAAATCTGACATTACAACGGCTTAACTGACTCTTTTTGGTCATTTTTGGTACCATACCTGTCTAAATGTAAATCTGCCATAACTTAGGAAACATCAGCAAATAGTTGTGCCTATCAGTAATGTTGAGCAAGTGAGGTTGTACCCAGTTTACAGGAGTGACATCAGACAGCCTGGTCTTTACAAAAGAATCTATGTTTAGATTCAATCATTTTGCAAATATCAGGCCTTGCAAAAGACTTGATATTTGTGAAACACTGAAACACATTTACTGCCAAGCTTAACATTAGTGCAAAACTAGATTATGTAAAGACAACCATTCATCAGCATGCAAGATTCCTTAATACCGAAAAACAAAAGCCAGGTGGCCAGAAACACAACTCCAAATACATGCTCGTATTGCTTAGTGTCTGCTGAAAAACGTTCACGATGCCAGCAATATGTCAGTGTTTGTTGCACTCCAGCCAAATGGGCACAAAATCCATCTTTTCAGGTCTGAAGTTACCTCGTGCAGATTTCAGGAGCTACTGCAGTGGAGATTGTTATGTAAATTTCAGTCACCACACACAATGTTACACTTCACTGATGTGAAACGATATCACTTAAGTTATTACAAACCAGACAGTGGCAAATACGTGTAAACATTAAATGAAGTTTTATACTGGAATAGAAAGACACCAGCCAGTCAATGCTCTCTATGAAAGCTGCACTACGTCTACTACAGACAGGACGCATGGTCATCACCCAGTGACACAAATCCTCAGCCTGGACTTTGAGCTGCAAGGTTAAAGGTGAAGACTAACTGCTCCTGACTGCAAGGACTTTTGCATAAACACTGAAACACATGGAAGTATTTACCTGAAAAAACAACAGTCAAATCCTGAGAGCTGCACAAAGGCTACAGCGCCGTCGTATGAGTCAATTACAGCAAAGCCTCCACACACAGCGGCTTCAAACTGATTCTTTTAAAACAATAAATCTGTGTCACATACGTCGGAGCAGAAATATGTGGTGTGCCTGCAGGCAGCAGCTCTGCTTTGACAGCTCTAGCTTCTGTATGTGACGTGGTTTTCCTTTCATCGCAATCACATGAGACCCAGGGAAGGAAACCACCTTCCCAGAACTCAAATAGGAAGTCAAGATATCAACCACGCTGTACGGTGACCAAGACGTGCATTAAAGGTTGATTTTATTATGTAACTGACTGGATTGCTTGCTGTCGGAAAATGTGCTCTGGGCCTAAGGATAGACAGGTGGGCGGACAAAGTTTGGAAACAGAAACTGAAAAGATTTTTCGAGTCAAAATCTGGAACGCTTTCACATAAATAAATATGTTTAACTACTTACTATCACTCAACAGTAATTGAAAGCTTTTACATTTACTGTTGCAAATGCAAGACATCTTCTCTTGCATACACAAAGTCTTGTGTCATTCTTTGTGCTTGTGTTTAGGATAAACAGAGGAGAAAATGGGTGGTTTGCGTGAGCAGTGATGGCAGCTCAGAGACGGAGAGCAGTGCAGAAACTCATAGAAAATTAGGAAAAAGTCCAGCCACACAGGAACCTCATCACAACACAGATACAACAGGTATGGGACACGTCAGGGGGAAAAAGCTAACATTTTAAAATGAATTTATCTACAATATACATGCAGTGCAACTAAAATATGTTAGAGGTTAGCAAAAGCCTGGCAGTAAGTAAACTATGACAAAGCGATGGTCAAGATCAGGCAACTAAAATACTTGGTTAAGGGTGGAGAAGGGTTGTGGTTACAGTTAAATAAAGCTATGGATGTGTCCAAAATCACTGCTTTGTTCATGCATTCACTATCCCCTATGTAATGGACACTTCATAGTTCACTTCAAAGTGGGCAGCTTGAGAATGCATTGCATTGCACTGTGGCTTGGTGAGCAGAAAGTAATGTACATTCCATGGACACTACCCTTAGAATTAAAACACTCAAATAAAATAAGGAGTGACACGGTCTATAAAGGGCACACAGCTGTGTGTGTGACTGGCTGTTGGGCTGAACTTAGACACAGCGGTACTTTTCCTCTGAGCTGAAGTCAACATGCAATCAGATTCATGAATACAGTGGTATAAAGCAAAGGCTGATCCTTCACAGAACTCAACCAAAGTCACTACTGTAGTTTAGCGTGCACACTAACATTTACTAAATAACACAAAGCTCAAAAGAGGCAGATTGGAGTGCTCTTAATTCTGCAGATAATTGGTCTTTCCTATATAGAGGAACAATTAAGGGAAAAGTAAGTAAAAGTAAAGTCTATACCAACCGGCATGACCATCGGCTAATCATTTCAAGACATTTCACTCAAAATCCCAAATTTCCACTGGTGCACCATCCACAGTGATGTAGGACTCTTTAGTCTTATCTTAAGTTACAGGTTGATCTCCATTCTGACCTTTACCTTTGGCCATGAACTCTGAGTAGGGACCAAAAGAATGGCAGACCACAGATACAAACATCTAAAAAGAGCCTTCTACGTAGGGTAGGTGGGCTGAGCCTTGGAGATACGGTAAAGAGCTCAGACATTTGGAGGGAGCTCATAAAGAGCCAGAAGAGGTGGTTTGGGTATCTGATTAGGATGACTCCAGGGTGCCTTTCCTTGGAGGTTTTCCAGGCACATCCAACTGGGAGGAGACCCTGAACTTGCTATAAGGATTCCATATTTCATGTGGCCTGGGACCATCTTGGGATCCCCCAGGAGAAACTGGAAAGCGTTGTGGGGTAGAGGGATGTCTGGAATAGCCTTCTTAGACTGCTGCGAGCGCAACACAGCCCTGGACAAGCGTAAGCTAAAAAACTAAGCTAGCCTAAACTGAAAATGGCGCATCCTACTGATAGGAACAGAAAAGTCGAGGAACCACAGGAATCACTAAAAGCAGGAAAGACACAAGTTAACGTGAATGCACAAGCTACATTTAATAAAGACTTGGGCAGTGATCCCATCAATTAGATAAGATGTGTATTCAGATCCCTGCCAGGAATGACCAAATTCAGTACATTCATCCTGTAGGAACCATGAATCTCTGTACCAAATCCTACTGTAATCTATGAAGTGATTGCTGAGATATTTCAGTCACACCAACCAGATGACAAATTAACATATGCAGTGGAGTTACTTGAAGTCTGTGATAGGACATAAAGTCACAGACCACACAAGATGTGTTGCACACTTACAGTACCTTTCTTGCTACACAATGGCACATTCCTCCTCCTAAATCATGAGGTGTGGAATCTCTAAATATTAATGTAATTCCTAAGTATGTTTGACAACAAAAAGACATTTCGGAACTGACATGCTGCTTGATTGATGGTAGGCTTAGTGCAAAAACCTCACAGTAATGATCTCACTGCAGACACGTTGGATAAAAAATGGAGGACTTATTTAAAATGGCAAAGAGAAGCGTCTGGAACATCAAGATCAGAGACAGAACACAGGCAAAGAGCAATAAGAGGTGCTCTGTACAGAAAGCATGGCCTTAGTTTAATTAGGCGCATAATCCTGAGAGTTTATATTGTTTGATGTTTCAGTCGACGTCATTCTGACGGTTGAGGTGCAACGACTTCAGAAGACAAGGCAATTTACTTTGATGCCTTGAGGTCTTGTCTTATGAAAATGATATAACACAAGCTTTGGTTTGGCCCAGGAAATGTTAATGTGGGCTGGAGGACAATTTGGACAATTAGATAGCTTTCCAAACACATTGGCCTGTAGAGGCAGCAGAATTATTAAACGTTGAGAAGCTAACAGCAAAGTGTGTGGTTATCAGCCTTTTAAAGCAGTGAATACAGAATGGAGCAGTTGGATAACTGCGACAGGCCCTGTGGCTACACGTCTCATACGTTTACCTCCCCTTCCTTCCTCCATCCACAGCACTGTGGGATGTCACGTGATTCAGAGGAATTTACACTGGAATTAAGGCTGGATGTTCCATGTCTGGCTAAAATGAGGCTTTTCCAACACTAGAGAGCAGAATAAATTATGAGCTGTAGTGGAAAGAATTAAACACTGAGTGAAGCTCTGAGAAGCTCATTAAAAATGAATGGAAATTGACATAGTACTGTAGGTGGATGACTTGATTTTCTTATTGCTTCTATTAGCTGGTATTTGGTACAGTAGAGCTACTGGTGGAGAGACATGAGCAGAGCTGTGGAAAAGGGAGAAATCACCGTAGTCAATACTTTACAGACGGCTGTCATCGTTGTCCTTGAATCTTGGAAAATAATGGAACAAATGTATTCACTTTTTGCATAACTGCAAGATGTCAGCTGCACAAATGGGCAGTAACACTACCCAGGTCCTCTGGTCGCGTCCTGAAATACAGAGCTTGAATGTCTAACTATTATTTTCTGTGGCTACAAAAGGCTAATGAATCTGGCAAGGATGGGATTTGTGGAATATTCCATTGAATCCAACCCCTCCATTGATTGGGAATGTATGACATGTGTATTAGTCATGCAGTGTGTTTTATTTTTCCTGGCAGCGAGGCTCACCGCAGCATTATCACTCTCCTTACAAACTGCTGTATCCAGTTTGTCTAAAATCCGCCTCCAGGCTCTCAAGTCCAACAGATAAGCCCAAAATGCAAACAAGTCATAAATGCATCTGCAAACACATTTTTGGCACTGCAGTAAAAGTTTACAAGGAGCCAAGAAAGAGCCCAGCATTACGCAACAGGGCAGTAATGGAGGCAGTGAATGCAGGGTGACGGAGGGGTGAATGATGGGTTCCATCACCCAGTAACTCATATTCATCCACCTGTCATTTCCCAGCAGATAAGCTGCACTTTTGTTTAAAGCTTTTATTATTAATGATTAGCTTGCAGCTGTTCTGTCAGCAATGTGTGCACAGAAATGCCAGAAAGGGTTTGAGGAATCTTCTGTTTTATATTCATTGTGTAAGTATTTCTGTTTAAAAATATTCAGTACATTTTAGGCACTTGGATTCATCTTGGAGAACACAAGTCTGGGGCAGAGAGTTGAAGGTGCTCTGATGGGTCTACAGTCCGGCAGAGGCCAAAACCAACAAAACTCTGGCTCTCTAAAATGGAAGGATCAACGTCAACATTTTCAACACCAAAACAAAGTGTCATCCACCAGCCTCTGTCTCCTCCTCTAAAGACTTCCAGGAACAGAATACATTGATTATGAAACAGCTGGATGTCTTCATCACACTCTTTCAAGTAAAGATTCTTTATATCTCTCCAAAAACTATTTTATCAGCTGAAGTTCTACTGTATTTGATCAGTCATAGATGAGCTGGTGTGCTTGAGCTGCAGGGGCAGGTGGGAAGAGAGGAACCTTATGGAGCTGCACATCATAAAGGAAGCAACAGTACAGAGTTGCATCTAAGGTATTTTAAGGCAGGAAGGGATTCTTTTCATGGAGAAAACTTATAAATACATAACTTTGATACACAGAGATGAGTTTTCAGGGGTTTAATTACTCAACTTTAAAAGCTCCTTATTAATATTCAGACAGAGAAGGGTCTGCTTTTCCTCCCTTTTTATACACTTTTGTACAACAGATGTGAAAATAAAGGAGACCTTATTTTGTCCACATTCCTTCCATTCTTGGTTTTGATGACTCACAATGATACATCCGTCTTGGCAGCGATGGAGGTGCACCACTTTCACACACAGGACAAGATCTAGATGATGTTCCCAACAAAGCATGCAAATGTAGCATAGGGATTCTCCTCATACCCAGATGTTATAATGTTTCTTACTTCCACTTCATGAGCTCTTCTTTACTATGAGTTATCACATGGCCACTACAATGTGGCACATTCTGTTCCCCTTCTACACACTCATCCTTAACCCCAAACCCCACACACTTATGTTTTGTCTTGCTGCATAGAGAGCAACATACTTTTCCCACTGATGCTGAGTGCTAGCATCAGGCAGTAGATATAAGTTGTAGAAACATTAAATATGGATGGAACTGCATCGAAATATTCAGTTGAACAACTCCATTGTCGGCCTGCTTGTCACTTCTGTAATCTGGTGAACAATGTATCATAATTTGTTCTCAGCTCATTATAGCCTTGCAGCTGCTCCATCAATCCTTTAAACCAGATAAAACGCTGAAGCTTTACGTCAACAGATATAAGTGCACTGGGTATAAGCACAGATACACACATGTAGATGGAATACCACACTATGAGATGTCGTGTTGCACCATAATTCTGACCAGTTCAAACTGTGGATGCTGTCAGGCCTTTGTGCTGTTTTTAGAAGCTCTAATGAAAGAAAAGTCAAAACCAAGAAACAGGTGACATCATTTCACAGGCAACCAGGTGTGTTACAATATTTTGAACGTGTTAATTTACTTCCTTTTATGTCACTGCCATACATGCTTCTTTTAAGCTCATATATTGTAAAGTTGGTTCAGTTCAGTTCAGGTTTGCAGCTTGTTGAGATGTCATGACAAGATGTGCACTGCTCCCCTTTGAATTCATGCAAATAGTATGACCTTTTCATCTGAATGCAGGGGATCAGCGGCATGCTGAATGCACACAATTGAACATCTGGCAAGGCACTATTATAGTGACTTGATACAAATGAAACATGCAATGTGAGATATGAGACTATGAGTGGCATCAAGCATGACGCATATCCTTTGAATTTGAGCGAGCATGCATGACCTTCATGGACTGACATGATACAGTGTCCAATTATATGTAGTTATCACAGATTATGTATTATATGAACTATTCATCGCCTTTGAATCAATATTTGATGGTATTCAGGCAGAGGAAATGTTCATATGCTGATGAGTGGAAAGAACAGGTGAGAGCTTAGGTGAGAGACCACAGCGTTGGCATGGGATGTGGAGGCACGAGACCAAGGCCTGGACAGGGTCTTCCAAAAGGCTTGCATTGGTTCACCATTCCAGGCACCGACTCATAGAATGTATGTAGGGTTGCAGGGGGCTGGAGCCTATCTAAGCTGGCTTTGGGTGAAGGCAGGGTTCACCAGGACAGATCACCAGTCCATCATAGGGCCACACAGAGACAGACAACAAGGTGCACCAGCATTCACCTACAGACAGGTTAGAATCCCCTATTACCCTCAGCATGTCTTTGATCTGTTCGAGGAACCCAAAAGCACTCAGTAAAACCCATGCAGGCAAACTCCACAAGACAGACCTTTAACTCCTCACAGAATGGCCCAAGGATTGCCGAGCTGTGAGGCGACAGAGCTAGCCATTGCACTGCCTGTCCCTAATGTTCTGATCAGCACAAGGTTTGATCTGCAGTTGCATAGGTGAAGAAAAGATGGCATGGAGCTGGACTCCAGACTAACGTTTTCACTGGTATCACTCCCACCCTGTCCCAGGCGAAACACCTCACTTGCTGAACATCTGCTTATTGACAGAGACTAAATTTACTGATGTTCCCTGAATGCCTCACTGTAAAGGCTAGGTGCTGCTTAGTATCTGTGTTGTGCCCAAACAGGTGTGTGACAAAAAGTACTTTGAATAGAGTGAAACAGTGTATTCTAATGTTAGAATTGTCCAAGATGACCAAGGAGCTTGTTTTCCTCCACCAGCCACCTTTAACAAGCAGTTAAACAGCTTGTTTTATGCAACATGTGGAGACAGACTGACAGAGCCACTGAAGCTATGAAGGTACTACTTTTCACCAGTAAAGCTAACACAGGAGATGCCCACACCAGTTACAGCGACAGCACAACAGCTTCATGATTTACTTGCACAAATGCCACTGCATTTCTACCCCTTGAAATGGATTTAAAATTTACCAACAACCAGCACACTGTTTCTTGTGTTTTTAAGGTCATATGAGTCATAGCAGGTTGAAGTGACCGTCTTCCTCCCAGAACTTCATCCTTCTGCCCTGTCAACATCTGGTGCCATCATTTGCAGTACATACCCACCAATCACAGTAAGTTCCTTCAGAGCTGCTCTACCCAATGTGGCACCCTAGGCAAGATCTTATATGGCGCCCCCCTCCATCGCCAATTTGCAGTAATATTAATTGGGCATTGCTTAACATTTGAATCAATGTCCATCTATCCATCCATCATCTATACACCACTTAATCCTCTGTAGGGTCAGGGGGGGACTGGAGCCTATCCCAGCAGACTTGGGCGAAGGCAGGGGATACTCTGAACAGGTCACCAGCCTATCACAGGGCCACACATAGAGACAGACAACCAAGCACACTCACATTCACACCTACAGACAATTTAGAATCATCAATTAACCTCAGCATGTTTTTGGACTGTGGGAGGAAGCTGGAGTACCTGGTGAAAACCCACACTGCACAGGGAGAACATGCAAACTCCACACAGAAAGATCCCAGGCGTCCTAACCGGGACACGAACCGGGGATCTTCTAGCTGTGTGTAAACTTTTATATTTTAAGAGTTAATAGTAAGAACTAGATTTAATATAATTATACTGAAGATGAATCTTTCCCGATTTCTCTGGCGCCCCCTGGAGGCCACGGCACCCTTAGCATTTACCTATATTGCCTAATGGGCCAGTCAGCTCTGTGTTCCTTCATGTCCTTAGTTTGATATAGTAGCTAACTTAGTCCACAGCAGCAAAGTGATGAAAATATTCTGTATCCACAGTGCACCTTTGTGATTTCACATCTAACAGGTCTGTTTGCTCAGCATCTACATTTATCTGGGTGATTAAATACACATTTTTCTGTGGTGTGACAAACCCAGAGCACAGACAGCATTCATAACTCATCTACACAGACCTTCAGGTTGAAGTAACAATCTGCTTCAATCCATTTCAGACTCACTGTATATTCTGTAACATCTGTTTTGCCAATCCCACACAGCCACACAGGCAGTGATGCTTTGTGTGTTTTCAAAGACAACAGCTGTGTTTTTTTTTGTTTTAAATGAAAGAAAAACACAGTAGTTAGCTCTGGCGACAGTCGTCATCAAGGCAGACAAAGAAAGAACTCAGATTTCATCAACACAAATCAAAGGAAGAAGAAACAGATGAACTGCTCACAGGCAGCTCACTGTGACAGCTCACGATTAGCGGTGAAAAGACTCTGCGCTGGCTGAGTCTTTGTTTTCCTAAAGAGACAGCAGTGCCATCGCATAATGGTTTCTTTGGGTGCTGTTAAGTACTGAGATTTATTTTCGCATTACTGTTGTCTGGGGTTTGGGGATAAATATGATATTCCACGGCTGTTGTTGATGAGACAGAAACAAAATTTTAGTGTGTCTGAGAAACACAGGCAAAGGTATATTAATGATGTCCACTGCATAGATGTGGTCAAATACCAGTGTTGGAGAAGGTGAAAATACCAATCAGACACCCCTGATCACAAAAATGATGCTTTACATCACTTGTTACTTAACTTCACTGGGTCACATGAAAGTACTACAGTACTATAAAATACTGGTGACTTTATAATAAAAAACTCAATAGAAAAACCCAAGAATGATGTTTGTTTAATAATAATAATAATAATAATAATGCATTGGTTTTGTATAGCTCTTTTCTAGACACTCAGAGACTCTTTACATTGCATTATTCATTCACTCCATACTCCGTGGTGCTAAGCTACATATGTAGCTACAGCTGCCCTGGGGTAGACTGATGGAGGCGAGGCTGCCAGTCTGCTCCATCGGCCCCTCCAACCACCACCAACCACTCACTCTCTCACTGCATCCATCCAGGCTTCCTGGTGCTCCCTCATGGTCTCCCATCCAGGTACTGACCAGGCCCAACCTCACTTAGCTTCTGAGATCTGACGGGATCGGGCATCCACAAGGCGATATGGCCACAAATATACACCTACAACCCACACACACACACACACACACACACACACACACACACACATTCACACAAACATAGATAATATTTTATTCAGTTTTATTCATTCATTTTAAGAAGTCAGTATTTGTTTTACTCTTTATCTCTACAAAGAATTCACAGGCCAGGAGACAATGAGTCACACATCTGTGAAACACAGTTAATGAGGCTGTCGATGCTGCTTGTAGAATGTTGTCCCATGATTCCTGACAGGCTCGGTGAAGTTGATGGACATTCCAGGGAACAACGTCACGTAGTCAGACACGTCCATTCAGAGGTGTCTGAAAGGGTCTGTTCTACAAACTGACGGTGGAGTTGTGGACATTGAGGTGGTTGGTAGTGGCCCTAACAGACATGCAGCATCCCACATGAAAAAAGTCCATTCTCTTTTTCTTGTCATCTGTGGTATGGTGTCAGCTGAATACATTTTGGGGCGTGTAATAGTCACTGGTCAAAGCCGTTTCTGTGTGCTGGTCGGACTATCTGATGATTGTCTCTAAAACCAGGGTGTAGATTAACTCAGTGGTTGACAATGTGTTACCACTGGAACAGCTCCAGCGTCAACTTTTTGTGCACTGTTTGGAAGATTTGCATTCTGCGTATTTATTCAGAGTATATCAATAGTGGCTTTTTACAGTACTGTGCATGACTGGTACAAATTACTGATGGTAATGTAGCACTAAATAATTGTATGTTGCAGCAGTCTCCTGCAGCTGCAATCACACCCAAATACACCAAGACAACCAGTGGTGGTCACAACAAACCAGAACAACATACAGTAGCAGGAGAGTCTAAACAAACCTCCTCATACTGGTCATACTGGGCATCCTGTTCCACATAAACCAATGATCTATGCGGGCGTTCCTGCACGTACCAGTGATCTTCATATGCAGGAATGCCCCGCCACAGCTGCAATCACACTCCACCGCCTCACATGGATAAAATGTTGTTGATGTATTAATAGAGCAACGCTTGACGTGTTCTTGTCTGTAATGTGGTTGTCTGTCAGTGATGTGGTGGCAACAGTGTTCACAATGATGAAAAAGTACCGCCAGGGACTGCAGAGGAAAATCATCGACAATTGCAATTTAGACCACTCATCATGTATTGGGAAAAAGGAACAACAGACATCTCCGAGTCAAAAATAGTGTGAACATTAGCATCGGCCTTCCAAGATGACAAACAATCCAAGATGAGATGTAATGAAGAGGAACAGCGCAGATGTTACAGCAATGACTTTCAGCTGGTTTTTCCTAATAGAGTGGGATTAAGAAGACAAGGATAAAAAAAAATCCTTGTGTCAAGGAGGGAACTTAAAATCTACAGTGGTGGAGGGCATTTCACGTGAAAAACATGGTGCATTATTGCAATTTGATTCCTGTTCACAGTGTCAAAACATTATTTGAAGAAAAACTGAGGCGTTAACATGAAGTCAGAGACTGGGAGAAGAACGTCTTGTACAGTAATATTCCAGGGCAAATTACTGTGTCGCTACAACATCGACTGAAAAATCACCAGACCATGATCACAGAATAATCTCAAATACCATGTCTGAGGTTGGTTTGCTTTCATATCCCAAAGGAGCTGCACCAGAGTCAACTAGGAAACTTGGTCATTTGTTTTACACCCAAGGGGTCTATATTCGGTTGACAGCACCCAAACAAGCTCATGCAAAATGCATTCCAAAATGCTGCAGTCAGGACTGACAGGAACAAGCAAGACAGTTTGTATTCCTCCCATTTTAGATCCTCTTCGCTGGCTCCCTGTAGAATCAATAACAGAATGTTTAATCCATCTTCTCACACAGAAAGCCCTTAATGACAGAGCTCCATCTCCATCTTACTTGTGGTTCCCAGAGTTTCCAATGCAGACCAGGAGGCAGAGCCTTTGGTTATCAGGCTCCTCTGTTGTGGAATGAGCTCCCAGTTTGGGTTTGAGAGGCAAACGCCCTCGTTGCTTTTAGGACTAGGCTTAGGATCAGGCACGTTTCTGAGTTGCAGATGACAGCCTCACACTCGGTGTCTGTTGGTGTTTTGTTTGTTGTCTGTTGCTTTACACCGCTCGTCTTGTCTCTCTGTCTGCACTCTTTGACCCTGGTTCTGTTGGAGGTTAAGGAGGTTGGAGATTAAGGAAAAGAAACTGTGGCCAAGTGCTTTCTCAAGGGGGGACTGTTGAGTTTCTTGCCACAGTATTGTGAATTCTTGATTTTACTACGTAAAATGCCCTGAGATGACTTGTGATTTGGCACTATACAAAAAAAAACAAAAAACTGAAATGTGTTAGTTTGTTTTAACTTAACCAAACAAGCTAAGAGGGAAAGCATTCCTAATTTACTTAAAGGAGAATTCCAGTTCATTCTGACCAGGCATCCATCCAACCATTATCTACACACCTCTTAATCCTCTGTAGGGTCACAGGGGGTCTGGAGTCTATCCCAGTCGACTCAGACGAAAGCAGGGGACACCCTGGACAGGTCACCAGTCTATCACAGGGCTACACATAGAGACAAACAACCAAGCACACTCTCATTCACACCTACGGACAATTTAGAAACATCAGTTAACCTCAGCATGTTTTTGGACTGTGGGAGGAAGCTGGAGAACCCAGTGAGAACCCACACTGCACAGGGAGAACATGCAAACTCCACACAGAAAGATCCCAGACGTCCTAACCAGGACGCGAATCGGGGATCTTCTAGCTGTGAGGCAGTAGTGCTAACAACTGAAGCACCATTTAGCCCCTCAAACAGGCATATCTACACTTAATGTGACAGTAGTGGTTCTATGGTCATGTTAAATTCACGGTCTCCACCTCCATTGCAAAGATTTAGGGAAATTAACCAAACAGCGGGTTATCGGGGCAACAAGTACAAGCTCCCTGCAGCTTTCTGAAAAAACTTTTTGCACAAGTCACTTGAAACTTTTGTTTCCAGTCAGACTGGAATAAAGTGTAACAGGCCGCCAGCAACAGACACTTTGCTAACTGCAGTATGGGACTCCATCTGGGGAACTTACCAGCTGACCTAATCACCCCACATATTCATGTGTGCACCACGGTTTGTTTACATGTGTGAGGCTGTGGATAGTGTTAAATTTAGTCTGTATTCATGCTGGAGAAGTTGTAGCACACAAGATAAAATTCTGCAGGGAGCTCAGACCAGGGACAACCTCCTTAGTCAGTGAACAATGTCAAGTTAACATGACCCATAGAGACACAATTGTGGTATTAATGGGAATTAAACTGAAACTATCCTGTAGGTAGTATACAAGGATAGAGAAATTGTACAGAGTCCTGTTAATAGGGGATTAAATCTACCCTGATCTGATTTGTTGTTAGGGAAACTCTTTACAGGTATATTTGACCAGAGACTATATAAAAGATGGAGGTAGCCACCATGATGTCACCCATTCATCGTCCACCACTATTTTGATACTGATAAATTTATCGGCTATTTTGCTCTAAATCTGACCACATTTTACATAATGAACAGAGATGTGACACCAGTGACTGAGACTATAAACCTGTTAAACAAATGTTTACTGAGGCAACAGATCGTGTAAGAAGTTGGGTCACTTTCTCATAGATCAGACTTCTTTTTCCAATCAGAGCAGTCGCCCCCTGCTGGCTCTCAAAAAGAATGCAGGTTTAGGGCACTTCAACGTTGGCTTCACTTTTCAGACCTGGAGGCTATGCCCATCTTTGATATACTGGATTTGACCATGTGTCATTCTTACTGGAAAGTACAGACATGTGTATGTGTCTTGTGAGTGCTGCATTAAAAATCTGAATCTATACTTTACTATAGTTTCAATCATAAAGAATCAAATCAAAAATCAATTGAGACGATTCTTTCTTCACGATGGTTTGGAGTATGTTAGCATTTTAATGTAGCAATGAAAGCTACTGCAGCTTTGATAAGTAAATAAAGTCTCAGACAAGTTCATTGACTTATTCTGACTTAGGTTTTTTTTTATTTACATTTTATACTTTTACAAAAACAACTCTTTTTAAGAACAACAGGACTGCAAAGCCAGAACACTAGCAAAGATTCAGAACAACCATAAACTCTTAAATACAGAGTGGTCTTGTCAGTTTGAAACAGCCAACTGTGGAATATGATCCAGTTAAAACACTCAACACCACAAACGTCAGTTCTCCGTATACAGTGTGCAGGTTGCGTTACTATCTGGGATGTTTTTTGTACAGTTTCTCCAAACTACAGTTTAAATACAGTATCAAAGACACAAAATACAACATCTGTCTCAAAGCAGGTTGTAATCAAGTAGCCTACAGTATAAAGAATATGCAACATAGTATGAGTGTATATACTGTATATTTATATATATACACACACTGCAGACAGTCACAAAGTGAAGACTACCAAGGCCCCCCATACTCCCAGACTAAGCTGTTCTATTCACATTTAACAAGAATATCCAAAGATGCCATGAAACAGCAACCATAATACAAAAATCACCAAAAATATATATGCCATTATGAAGAGCTACCAGGGGCTTTTTCTTATATTTTCCTACTTTTAAATAAACCATATGGACTGGAAAACGTATACAACATCAAGTGTACATTGAAAAGGCATGTCCTGTATATAATCAAGATATTTTAAAACATTGCACATAAAAAGGGATAACGTACAGAAAAGAAGAGGGCATGCTGAACAACAGATCAGAGCTACGCTGGCTGAGAAGTCATCAACAAATAAGGCCTTGACAGAACGCACCGCCAACTCAAGACATGCTCTCTTTCACTTCACAGAACGATATGAACATGCAACTTCAGAAACAAACAGAAAGGAGCTGAATAGAACCAGTCGTTTGATATCAAAGCCTTGTTCCTTGTTTCACAGATCAAATGGGGTCCTTGCCTATTTGATTCACCTTCAGTCACATTTGATTAAAACAAAATGATACATTCTTTTTTTAATATATATATTTTTATATATATATCTATATATGATCTACCATTCCAAAGACAAAATGAAAACTTTTAAAACAACACCGGTCCATTTATTGCACACCATTGGTTCACAAAAATATTTTGGGCACTTTTGCGTTTCAACAAACAGCAGCATTTCATTATAAAAAAGTTGTTTGAATACAGACACCAAACACAACAGATGAAAAGCATGACATACAAATGGAGAATAGAAAACTTTTTTTTTCAAATTCTGACATTGTGCAACTAGAGTTAATAGGTCCATTTACTAAGGCTAGCCTCTTAAATGCACAACATCATACAGTGTTTTAAGGGGCTGAAACAGCAGGACCCCTTTGCTAAATAGCATGGACCACTCAGAATGATTATCTCTTTCTTTTATTATGTGCAATTACTGATTGCCATGGCAAATCCCCAATGAGATAGAGAACATTTGGTCCTGTAGGAAAAAGCTTGATTTGCACCCAGATAAAAGGGCAAATGGCACAACATTTAGAAAGTGACTGGAAGGATGGCACAGGGTGACATCAACTCTTATTAAGACAGCTCTCATTGGATTTCAGTGATCAGGACTCTGGAAAACTGATGTCCTCATCACAGCAATATTCATCTTCACATTTACAATCAACCCTGTATGTGAGCTCGTACATCCTGCTGGGGTAATGCTAAATGTCGCCTGTTTGTACTACTTTTAGGGGGCGAAAAATAAAACGGAACAACAAACCCAGTCACAGTCAGTAGCATTCAACTCATGGATTATCACCACGGGTGTCATTATCTTCCAAAAATACAGGCACGACAATGTCCAAGTACAGAATTACAACCATGTTGGCACAACACAGGTAACAGGAGTGGGAGGTCTGACCCAAAAACAGATAAAAAAGTAAGTGAAATTAGTAACATCACAGACAGCCTACTGCCAAACTGTGCTGATTGGCTCTTGTTTAACACACGTTTATCATTTCGAAGGATTCAACTCACAGTATTTGCATTCACACATTAGCACGCTCACGTTGCTTCTAAACCAATGTTATCCTATGAACAGCCATCTGTTTGCATTCCTTCCTGCTGTCCGGGCTGTACATACACAGTAAATGTAGACTCACCAAACACTTTAATAGTACCACCAGTGCAATCTCATGCAATCCAACGCCACAGCTCTGCCATAAGTTCTACTTTTAAAAGGGATATACATTTTCAGTTTTTGTTTACCCAGTCAGAAAGGTGACAATTCTACTTCCTGTTTATTATAGAGGCTGTAGCAGGTAGTGGAGACATGTTATACTGCAAAGGATCCTGAATATAACCCCCATAACCCATGTTAAAGAGCAGACTTGATGGCAGAGTTGTGTTGGGTTAAACTACATCACACAGGTGTTCCTGATCAAGTGCTCAGTGAGTGTAAATGGTCATCAGGGAAACTTTGACAATGTAGTTTTTCCCCTTTCTGATGACTCAGGTAAAGAAAAAAAACTCAATGCTGGTCAACCTCAAATTCACACAAGGCTAAAAGTTTAAAAAAGACAATCATGTTGTACCTAAGTGAACCATCACTCTGACAGTCATGCAATATCCTAAAACATCAGCAGTGTACCTGTTGGCAACTTTGAAAGCCATGTGAGAAATCAAGATCTGTAACACGAACTAACTCCACAGTAAATTAACTGCCACTTGTCAAGCAGGCTGACCTTCAGCTGGGATGAAATGCTACATTACCACCTTAGAGATCATTTTGGAATGTAACACTGCAGTTGATAGACAACCTTGCAACTCCAAAAACTTTCATTTTTTTATGTTGAGCATCAATTTCTGCCTTATTTTGTATCTTATTTGGTTGAATTTTAAAACAAAAGACGGATCAGTGCTGATCAAACTTGATCTAAAGTTTAGTTTTTTGGAGATACAAAGGCTTATTTAACAACAGTGTTAAAATAAAAAATAGGTCAGAAATATTCTATACTGCACAAATGTCTTTAGGGAATACTTTGTCAATAGAATTCAAGTTTTAAACATTGAAAATGAAATGTACTGTGTTCATATTGATCAAAGAAATGCACATACACACACCTGACATGTCATATTTCACAACACCCAACATACACAGCATTCAAATAGTAAAACTACAGTACAAGCTATTGCAGTATAGATAATATTGACATTTAACAGTTTGCCTATAGCGACGGCACTGAAGGAATAACACAGTCTCTGCCCATACAAACTAGCATTATCACTACAAATGAAATACAAGGATTTTTTTTCTTTAGCTCAGTTTGCAAACACTTGATTTGTCACTGTTGGCAAAGTCAAGACCTTTTCTTCCTCTACACGTTACTGTGTTAAAGTGGGAACTCTCAGGCACTTTCCAAAAGTAGAGCAAGGCTTGGATTTAACAGACCTCAAATTGGCTAAGACAGAAATGACTTTAGCTAGTGCTGCATTCACGTCATATGGGAAAAAAAACAACCTTACTATTTCAAATGACTCTTAAAAAATACTGTGTACTGGCATTTCCACATGGAAAAAATGCTTTTAAAACACAGATCTTCTCATGTGCTGAAATCTCATATTATCCTTAAGTTTAGGAAATCATATTAAGAAAACAAAGACAATTTCATTTACTTTGCTGGATTTGGTTTGGTGTAGAACATACACTCAAATAAGTGCATCTGTGTTGCGAGTAGAAAAGTGCCATCAAGGCAACTGAAGTCTTCGGGAAACTTCAATCACGGCGTCTTGATGACTTCACAAGATGAGGAGTCAGCATGTGCACATGCTCAAGTCGTCCCTTTCAGCCGTCAAATCATTTCAACTGATATTCCCATATGACATGACTGCAAAATAAGACATGATGGGCAAGTAGAAGACTTGAATCACTCTATGGTAATGGAAGCCACCTCCTTGGCCTGAGCATGCTGCTGCTGCTCTTCTTCAAACACCTCTGGGGAACTTCCTCCTACACTGTTGTCCATCTTGGTCTCCTCTGTCATGGCTGCCGTCTCGTCGGCGTCCATCTTGAGGGAGGCTGGGGCTTCCAGGGGATCCAGGGGCTCGGGTGAAAGGAAGCCAGAGGAACTCTCACAATTCTGGGTGGAGGAAGAGACCTGGGAGATGACAGGCATCTGGACTGAGGAGGAGGACGAGGCGACAGTGGTGGTGGAGGTGGAGGTGCTGCCCGGGTAGACCGGGTGATGTTGGGACTCCTCCAGTTCATACTGGACTCCCAGCGCCTCCTCCTCCTCCTGTACCTGGCTCAGGTAGTCGGGCACGAGGAAATCACTGCAAGGACCAAGAGAACTTGTTGAGTTCACCATCTTTCCATTTGTCACGGTTACATGAATTTTAGAAGTAATTGTCACAAATATTCAAAGTCTCAGGATGAGGACAGAAAACACATTTTTACGGTACATCCTCACTGAGGTTTTAGTCAGTACACACTCAGTGCAAAGACATCTGGTCTCTAATCAGTTCCCAGTACATCTGTGATGTTCAATGTGATCTGGGAACCACTTACAAGGGGGTGCTGTTATTGTCAGTTAGCATAACTGACAGTAATCAGTTCCAGCTTCTCAAGCATAAAGATTTATTGCTTTTCTTTATCTTATGCTTTGGACTGTGGACCTATATATCAATAAAAGATGACATTTGCAAGAGTATTTTTAAACAGCAACAAGAAAAAGACTGTAATCTGTTAAAAGCACTCAAAGGTGAGTGAGAGAGAACATAATCTGCTTCAAAAGTTATCATTCAGCTGTCAAAAGACATGGAAATTATCATCTGTATATCCCTCCATCCACCCATTCATACAGGCTGCAGTCAACAGTTATCTTCTTTGTCAAATAATCTGTTGATTTCTTGATGACGTCCTAAAATGTCTTGTTTTGCCCACAACCAAAAGATATTCTGTTTACTGTCAGTCAAGGAAAGAAACCTAAAAATATTCCAGTTTAAGAAGCTGCAGTCTGACAATTGACAGACTTGAAGCTTTTTTAAATTGACTATAAAGGGTTTGCAATTAATTTACTACTTTGTAACTAATCAATTAATCATTTAATTGTGGTTGCTCTACATCCATCCTTCCATCCATCCACCCATCCATCCACTGCAGCTTATCCAGGATCAGATCACAATCACTTAGTCTTACTAAAAAACATAAAATGTCTAGTGGCTGTATTGCGTTCTGGTCTAAAGGAACTCTTTATGTAGCTACAGCTGCTGCTTCTTCAACATTCTGCAAAGTTTTCCTGTGATCTTAAAATGTATTCTGTGATCTTGAAATAATAAGCTTGCTTCTAATATGCCAAGTGATGTATGCCCACTCCCATCCTCCATACATATAATTCACCTCTGACACGGTCCAATGGTTGTAGTTAAATAAGTACAATAACAGAATGTATTCAGAAATCTAAGCTGAGGGTCTGTAAGTGTGCTGGAACATGTGGATTTGAGATGAAGTGTTTAGTGCCAATACAAATGCTGAAAAATAATGTGTAAACAATTACAAGGACTAAACAGAAACTGATGGTAGTCTAAGCCAAGACAGGGTTTGGCTTGGTTTTCATCCCGTGATAGTACCCAAACAAGCACACTTGAATTTCGACAACAGAGGCCCATTAAAATGTGCAAGGACACAGTGTGAGCATGATCGTGACCTGGATTTAACAGACTCCACAGTCCCACAGCTTTACATGTACAGACTATCCAACTGTAGGGATCAGAGCTCGGAATTCAGAATAAATAGTTACGGTCAAGTGTAACTCGTCTGTGGCACAGACAACAGCTGAATCTGACAAACCAGTCTGGAAATCAGCAACTTAGAATAAAAAAAAAGCAGTGTAGTTAACATATCTTTTTATGTGAAGACTGAGGATGGGAGTTAAGAGTCTGAGTGACTTGCCAGAGAATTTTCCACACTGTTATGATCTCAGAAGTAGACCCTCTACTATAAAACGTTTGAGGAGTCAATGGACCATTTGAGTCCTGCCGACCTGTGAGGGCTTGAGTTGATTAAGAAGTGGAAAAGTCTGGGAAATAAAAACACACTTGGACTTTATAAAGACACCGTGTTCTGACTTTCATGCAGCTTTATGGGCTGAGCTGCTGACAGAAACAAACAACCCAGTCTACGTGGTTAAGGAAAAGTCACTCATATAGAAACAAACAGACATGACAAAATGATGAACGCTGTATTTTGCAGGTATTTTTGACCACTTACACTTGATAATGTCTTTAAGGTGCAACTGTATCTCTCACAACCAAAGAACAGGACTATGTGTTGGGTGATTTCTACAAGGCTGAAGTTATCTCAGGTGTTTAAACACTGTACAGTCAAATCCTAATTTTGGCAGTTGGTCAATGTAATAAAATTTAACTAGCTTTGTTTTGTACACCAGATAACAAACTTCATCCTCACATCTTAAGGAATTTTGTCTGTCAACAAAGCTGAAACAGACTTAAGGTATTCAAGTCTCCTCTCAGTGATGAATGTTAAAGAACTAGTTTGAAGTTTTGAGAGATACACTGAGCTGTTTTCTTTCTGAGACTTAAATAAGAAGATCAGCATCACTCATGTACATATTAAGAAGCTACACCCAGCAGTTGCTTTCAAAAAGTAACAAAATCTACCTGGCAGTACCTCCAAACGTCATTAATTAACCAATCATATGTTATTTGTTTGATCAGTATTGAAACTGTAGTCAATAAGCTGTAATTTGCAGCTTTATGGGTTGTTACGTTCAGTACGATTTTTTGGCTGGGGCCAGTTGCAAGGCAACCACCGGATAATCCAGGAGTGTGTCCAGGCAAGAAATAGTGCACAACACAACCTCCTGTAAAATGGCATGTAGTCGATTTTACATCATGTGTACAGAATAAACAAGCCAGACACATTTTCATTTAGACGCTTTGGAGATGTCTGCAGGTAGATTTCGTTAACTTTGATCAGAGTCACAGTAGTCGTTTCCCAAAACTTCAAACACTCTTCATGCTAGGCTAAGTGTAACAGCTGCTGGCAGTAGTTTCATATTTACCATAGAGACATGAGAGTGGTATTGTTTTTCTCATTTAACTGTGATAAGAAATTTAAAAACCTACTTCCCCAAATTTAAAACAACTGCTTTGAACAAGTGAAATTAAAATTCCACAATAAATACAGTCATATACTTCAGGTACATTTGATTTGAGCATTCAGATCAATGGCAATCATCTCAAAAACAGTTCTACACAACCAAAGCCACGACAACGATCCAATGAAATTCAGGTATTAGAATCTAAACTGAAGTTATTTTCTGATCCAGGTGAGATCTGAGTAAATGATGGGGGTCGGCGCCCCCAAACTCCTCACCTGCTCTGGAAGTAGTTTGCTAGTTCGGATGCCTCATGGTTCAGACTCCTCAGGTGTACAATTAAATTGCCAGAGTTGGTGAACATGGCGCCGCACGTTTTGCACTCATAAATCCGCGGCTTGCGGATTATGTGTCGGGAGACCCTCATGTGGTGCTTATATTCACCGAAGGACGTGAATGTGGCGCTACAAATCTGGCACCGGAAACAGCGTTTACCTTCGTGCTTCAGCCGATGCATCTTTAGGGAGTAGGCCCGTGTGAACTTTTTCCCACAGCGGTCACACTGGAAAGGTTTAATGCCTGGAGGAAGAAGACAAAACCATTGCTTGATGATCTGAACATTAACATCACACAAGTGTCGGTAACCATGTGTGGGTGAGGTGAGTTGGAGGGGTGATGTAGTCACAAAGTCTGCCAACTACTTTCTTTATCAGTGTATTCCAGTATGCTAAGAAAAAAAGCGCCTCACTACTCGTCCTTAATGTCTACACAAGGTGCAGCAAAGCAAAACTAACCATTATTTCACCTTTTATTTAGATTTCCTTTAGCAACTGTACTGTGTAGACTTTCAAAGAATTCCAGGACATGTTTTAATCCAGTTCCAAAAGGGTAATAAACACATATTTGTTAGACTCCAAGTCTAATAACTCACTTTGTATAAATGTCTAAATGTTGTGACATTTGCCCTTTTGTGCAAAGACAAAGAAGACGATGCATGGGTGGTCAGTCTGCTTAGTAGTTAACCTACAATCTGTGTGGTAAAAATGTTTCATTGTTCTTATCTGACTGTTAGTTTTTAACTGTACTTCTAAACTGCTATGAGTTATCTAGATAAAAAGTTGTTTCTTCCATTCCATACCTACTAAAATCAATTAAATTACAGATACATTCAAAACAAATATATTCTGCAGGCTTTTCTCAGCATCAGCTAATCACAGCCGCACTGAGTGACTCACACTAACTGAGCAGGTTTTGATGTTGGACCCTTTCTGCTCCAGGACACCGTCTACGTTACAAATGCTGTTTATGGCACTGTTTTACAATCACACTTTTCTTTTGTTGCAAGTAAACATGTCAATTGCAACATTAAATGCGTCAGTGTAGTATCATGTGTACAGAACACCAACAATGGAATTTGTACAATTTCTCCGTGGTTTAAAAATAAGTGGGGACAGAACATACTAAAACGTGAGACAAACTGCCTATAAATTCCTTTTAACCACACTGGAATATTTTTATCTTTACTTGTTTAAAACAGTGAGTCACCGTGGATGGAATTTTGGCTTCTTTTTTTTTTTTACAATAGTAAACAAAAGAAAAATCACAGTGAACACAATGTTTTTCAGAACTGACCTAAATAAATGCAAAACCTAAATAAACTCTGTCTTCAATGCACCTCTAAGGAAATTTAAGTATGTTTCCAGGTGCTGCAGAGAACTACTGGAAGTTGCATAAGGTCTTGATTATACCCCCTTTATCAGGAGGCATGGTTGTTGGGATTATGCTACTTTCTAGTCCACTTGGAGGACTCTGTTCCATACATGCACAGTAAATGAGTGTCTATGTATTCTGCATATGCACATGACTGCCCTTGTAGTGCAGCAGACATAAATTTGGGGTTGCACGCCGATGTCCACAGAGGGGTCTCTGCTGAGCCTAGCAGGCTTTTGCGTACTTATTGATGTGAAAAGTGTAACACTGGCTTAAAGCCCTTAGTGTCTCCAGAAGGAGCTGAGTGAATTCTGATAAATGTTCTCAAGTGATGTCACATGAGTCAATGTTGGTTGGTGCTAAAGAATGCAAGCTAATAACTGAATAAAAAAGTTAGAAAGAAGTGACCTCTGTAGGTGTCTCTGTGTCCATGCTTTGAGGGCAGACACCACCTGAGCCGCTTCTAGCATAACACATCCCAATCTCAGACTGAACTGTCAGGTGTCAAGCCTGATTCCAATGATGTTAAAGGAGCTCAATGTTAAGTAGCTGAGTACTCCTCTAAACATCAATACTTGACACTAAAGAAATGGATGAACAATTTGACATTTGAGTCTCAAAGTCTCAAAAGAGCTTAATTAAATCAACTGTGACTTCATGTGACACAATGCTGCACAAGTGTCCAAAGATTAGTCCTGCCTTATTATACCTTAGCACTACTGTACTGCTAAACAACATGTATACCATATAACATAACTAAAATACAGTACTGTAATTAAGAAGTAGTAATGTTATGGTAGGTACTAGGGCTGGTCCCAAATATTCGTTTGTTGTGGTGGTATTTGGGTAATAATCTCAATATTCGAATAGTCGTGCGTGCCGAATGCTGCCGAATGCTGCCGAACGTTGCCGAACGTTGCCCAGGCTGTAGCACGCTGCCAAACCCCCCCTCCAGCCGACACCGTGGCACGAACCAAATATTCAAATAGTCAGCGATTATTCGATCCAAATATCGCTATTTGGATCAGCCCCAGTAGGCACTACTTCACACTAGTAATGACTTGAATGGTAGTGTGTGCTTTATTCTATAGTTCTACCATTGTCCCTGCTGATATGCCACAGTACTTACAATAGTATCTCTCTCTAAAGTTCTATGTTACTTGTCATGGTAGTCTCTGATGGGCAATACAATGGTATACAATGGAATGCAGTTTTCATTTTTCCCATTTCACCTACCGGAGTGTATGAGCATGTGCTGTTTCAGGTTTTGAATGCGTGTAAATCTGACTCCACATGTTGGACACTGAAAGGGCCGGTCAGGGCCGTTGGTGCCAGGTCGGGCTGACGGGCTGATATAGAGGTGGTATGGATACTGAATACCTTCCAGCCTGAAATATAAAGAGAGGAAATATCAAAGTGCTAATCATGCCTATACATGTTTATATGGACAAATACATCTATCCCTGTATGAATGGTACAAAGCATCCACTTTGACATGTCAGAGTCCCCTTGTCTCCTAGGAACTCCTCCTGAATTACAGGAAGTACATCCATAAAGTGCTGTGGAACAACTGACACTGTGACTAGTGATGATAGTGATATGCGTCAGATTGGTGATTGGTTAGCATTAATCAATTTCCCGTTAGAGGTCTTGTTAGCTTTCCTATAAAATTTATCACCCATGTTTGTGGCTTGAGGCCTTAACAATATACAGCCAGCATTCTTTGTTTTAAAGTGCATCATTTCAACATGACATCCAAATTTATTATCAAAACAGGTGTGGCACTGACACCCAGTCAGGAGATTCATGTCTATATGTCCTTTACTGCGTATGACTTGTTCAGTGCAAGTTCTAACAAACTGTGATACCTCTCATCATCTTCTGCATGTCCTCCAGCGTTAGAGGTGCTCTGCATTGACGGCAAGCCCTCTGACACTCCCTCATCCATCGACCCTGGAAAGACGAAGAAAAAAATGACTCAGGGTGGCTGTCTCCTGAACTTCTGACTGGAGTATAAAGCCTAAAGCATGTCATCTTGGACAAAGTTAACCTAATATACTTTAGTTCTTTGAAGGCTAATCCCCCATTTAAGGATTGATGATGTTGGATAACAATGCACTGTGCTATTCAACAGTTTAGGAAAAACTGACGAATGTTTCCATTTTCTTTTTATTTATGGCAGGGCAGAAAAGCCTTTCAAAAAGCATTTGGGCCACTGGACAATAAAACTTTCCACTGAGACCAATACAAATAAAAATCCTGTGGGTGGGTAGACAGCTCTGAGGGCAGGGTGAGGCAGGTTTGATTGCACATTTTACAAAGCTGCACTGTGTTAACTGGGTCAGGACACAGTCTCTATTATAATGGTGACAGACGCGGTGACAGTGGCACACTGATATGTGACTTCACAGTATTTTGTTGTTTTTTTTTTACAATAAGATCAATGGATAAAGTAACCATAAGCCAACACTGAACATGCAGAAGCACTTGAAAAGGCTGTTGAGCAGACAAGTTAGAAAAACAGCCCCACCTATAGAGGAGGACTGTGGACTGATAAGCAGCTCCTCCTGGACCTGTTCACTCCCTGGTACTGTCTGTTGGTCACTCAGCGAGCTCTGAGAGGCACTGACTGGCTGTGATGACGCCTCTTGGACCTCCTCGTCACTGAGACGCTCCACCTTCACCCTTACATCTTCCTCCTCTGCTACGACAGGCGACGACACCGCCTTGGAGCTCTCACATGTGAGAAAGTCACTAAGCCGACGACCCACCACTACCTCAGAGGTCCCTGGGGTGCCCTGCTCTAAACAGCGAGGGCTCTCTGGGAGCTTTGATTTGTCCGAGTGGAACCTCCGGTCAATGCCGAACGGGAAAGTCCATGGAAAGGCCAAGGAGGACTCAACAGGCTGTGCTGTGCTGTCTGAGAATGAGGGGGATGGGTTGGGGATCTGAGGGGAGGTGGTGACCATCTGTGTAGTGCATTTGAGCGGGCTCTCGGGTGATGCCATTGTTACAAAGCTTTTGCGTTTCCGTCGTGATTCACGGCATATGGGCACATTTCTCTCCATCACGCTGCAGTCAGATGACACAGGTGACACGCTGCCATCCAAAGGCGTCAGGGCACAGTTTGATGAGGCGCTCTCTGGTGCCGATTCATGTGGTTTATCTGCTGCCATGTTGTTGTTATTGTTGTTGTTACCTGGGCTCCACAGAATACTTGACTTCATGAACTCTGAACATGTGCTGGCCACAGCAAACATCTGCATGTAACTTGCAGCTGCCAGGACGTCAATAATATTCTCTGTGCTGATGGAGAGGGTAGACGTGTAGGCATATTCCAACAGAGGAGCGAAGCCGCTAACTGTCACGTGATGAAGGTCCAACACAAACTTGTCCTCCTCCTCCGGCCGCCCCACCAGTTTGGAGCGAAAAAATTCACTGCAACAGGCCAGGACAACTTTGTGGGCCAGGAAGAGCTTGTCTTGGACCCGGATGGTGACGTCACATAAATGACCCTCATTTCGCAAAGCATTAAGCTTCTCAAGCATCTCCTGGCTGTGGGAGGTGGAGCTGTGGGTGAAGGTTTTGACCCCCATGTTGGAGTCCCTTTCTGACTCTGTACAGGAAATGTGTCCTGCGGAGAGATGGGAAGAAACAAAAACAAAACACTTCAGTTCACAAAAGCTAAAATACATAAGACGTATCTCAGGAGTCAAAGATCCACCTCCAGTAGGAAAATAAAAAAGTGAGATCATTGTGATTAAAAATATTTTTGTAGGCTTTGTTATTCTTCTGTGTGAAGTATATTACGTCATTTTTGTTTGTGTAAGGCAACGTCAGTGTCCACTGATTACCTAACTAAACTAAATCCAGACCCAGCGTTCAAAGAATCAGGTGTGAAATCACAGATGTCACAGTCTCACTGAACCACTCCATTAAAAATGTAAAAGTACGGTGACAAAATGAGCTGTCTAATATCACTCTGCAAAACACCAGCTCCAGAGTAAAGACAGGATGAAAGTGAACTGTGAAAGGCAGTGGGTGTATGTACAAAGAAATACGAAGGTGCTCTCTGAGGGAAAGGCAAGGTAAGGGGGGGTTGAAAGCAGGATAGGGAGCATGGAGGACAAAATGCCAAGTTATGTAACAACAATCAAAGCAGATGCGCAGCGATGCGAGCCAGACCCATGTGGAGGCCAGTGCACTACAGGACGCTCAGCAGCTGTCTGCGAGACATGTGGATTCTCTGAGGCATGAGATTTTCCATCAAACAAAAGCTCAAGTGAAGGGGCTCTCGCAGGGAGAGCACGCTCCCCTTCACACACACGGACCAAAGGAAAATACTCTTGGGCTATGTTGGCCCAGTAAAGGCAAAGTGAATTATAGACCTGGGCTGTGGTGGTGCAACAGGAGAGTGCCTAGTCTGAACCAGCAAAAAGAGCTAATACAGAAGAGCTTTAATTCCACCATGGGGTTTTCACATGGCTGTAATATCTCTGTCAAGAATTATTTAGCTACTTGATCTCTATTATTTCTTCGTTGCAAAAAGGAATGTTTTTTAGTATACATGAACTTAAGGGAACAGCATTGTATACACATTAAAAACAATACACAATCTGGCATCTTTTTCAAAGCAGATACAAGTAATTACAAAAAGCATTAGGAAAATGTTATCTTTTCCTCCAAGTTAGCATCTCATATCTTGCTGTTTATTCCTTAGGCCTTATGCGTGAAGGTCCAGTGTGTAGGACATAATATGGAATATAGCATCCATATTATGTTGTCATTAACGTATTATTCCCTCTTGCTAGAAATCATTGTGTTGTTGTTAGCTTAGAATGAGCCCTTCATACTGAAACAGGAGGAGGGTCATCCTCGATGGAGACCACCATGTTTCTACAGTAACCCAGCATGGACAAATAAAACACTTGACTCCAGAGAGGGCTTCCCTAGTAGGTTCTCCAATGTGCTTGAAAAGGAAAGTGTATTCAGTTGGTGGCAATCTGCAACCTCAGCCCTAGGTACTCCTAAATCCTACACACTGGTCCTTTAAGTTCAAGAGAATTTTAAATGTAATGCAGTTCAACAAAGGGGACCTTATCAAATGTCCCTCCTACTTGCTTCACTGTAAAGTTTAAAACGTAGAACTGAAAGACAGGAAGTCATGCATAGATTATTTTGATGAGAAATTCCTAAAGATAAATATATGAACTTTTCCTGGTTATACCTTCTCAAATGTGAGTATGGTACATTGTTCCTGTATCGGGAACATGTTGACTGCATTTGAACACCTTTGATTTGGTACATAGGTCATGTATTTGGAGACATCAATCAGCTATTTGTTATTAGTTACACAATGATTGTAGAAACATACAGATAAACTGATTAATAATAACTATACAAGCATCATTTCATGACTAATCAGCCAGTGCCTCTGACCCTCTCAGAATCACTGTTTCGTTTCTTTTCCCAGTAACTTCAGTATATTCAATGAAACCATCTAAAACTGTACTTTCATACCATGAATATTTTCAGGCCCTTAACAGACATAAACCTTGCACTTTTTCCCAATATTTCCCAGCATTTTGAGGCCTCATAACTTCAGAAATTCAGGAAACAGACACCTGAAATTTTCAGAGCTGAAAAATACATCTGAGTTCTGTTGAAGACTGCAATCGGATTGATTTTACATCCAATCAGTGTGATTTATTAATTAACCAACTTTAAGCAACAACATTATGGGATATACCATAGCTTCAATAGTGACACTGCACCAGTTTAATGTCAGTGACACAGAGTCATAGAAACAAGCACTGGTATACTGGATGGATTATCTGTTTTCTGATAATTCAACAAAGAAAACTTTAAAAAGTCTATTTTCTGTAAATATTCAAGATTCATATCAATATGAGGGACAGATGGTTGGTCAAAACAAGTCACAGCAA
Source organism: Dascyllus trimaculatus (assembly GCA_024666655.1). Classification (NCBI taxonomy): domain Eukaryota; kingdom Metazoa; phylum Chordata; class Actinopteri; family Pomacentridae; genus Dascyllus; species Dascyllus trimaculatus. Next base: position 4,840,364 of record CM045453.1, on the reverse strand, counting down.
ATGAAAGGTCTCATTTTTACCTTCATTTGGATATCATGCTCATCTTCTAGCCATGATTTCTTCTGTCAAAATGATTTTCTGATAAAGGAATATTTTAACACTTGTAATTGTAGCTGATGGCTGGGAAAAAGAGAATAAACACTGATGTTCATGTATGTTATATAATAGTTTGAGGAAGTCACATTGACCAAACAAGTCTGGAGTGTTTAGAGCTTATTTGAGAGTCTGTCAAGTTCTGCTCCAATAGTTTTAAGCTGTCCTGTTTCTGTTGCCACATTGCTGGTCTGACTTACAGGATGTAGGATGCAGATACAAGTCTGCCATTGGACACTTTCAGATGGCTTTGCCTTTCCCTTCCACTGTCTGTGTGTTACTATTTTCTGTGCTACAGGAACCAACAACAACAAACTCTGGGCAGCAGCCCACTACACTGAAAATTTCAGGTTTTGCTGAAGCTTTGAGCTGAGCAGTAAGGCAGCCATGGTAGTTTTCTTTCAGTGGGCTATCCATTTCAATGACAGGACTCCTCACCAGAGCATTTTCTTACCCTTTACACCAGAGTAACACTGAAGTGCAGCCAGACCATTCAGTTCTCACATTGTGAACAACAGTGATGATGTGTAATGTTGGTATCACACATTTGATTTTCCTACCTAGACAGGAAAATGATCATGCCAGAATTATCATGGTTTTAAATCCCTTAGTAAATCTTAAATTTTATATTTTGCTTGTGTCTAAATACGCCTATATTAGGAAATTATTTTGCCACCAAAAAAAACACGACTAGAAGATGAGCCTGTATCAAAATGTAGTTAAAAATGGGATCTTTCATATGCTATAACTTGCTTTACAAACCAGTTATGAGAACTCAGAAATGCTCAAAAAAGCACAAAGCACTAATTTCAACCTCCTCTATGTACTTCAGTGGCCTGTAACTTTGAAAATATTCATAGTATAAATAGTAAATTTAAATCAAATTTTAAACAGTTTCTTTAAATATAAATAAGACATTAAAAATCTGCTGATTCTGAGCAGATCAAGTAGTTTTCAGATATGGTTGAATGCATATATAAAGACCCTTAGCTAAGAATCAGCAACATTAAAAAAAAAATCAAAAATCAAATTCACAAAAATCCTTATGATGGCGACAGGACAGTGGAGGCGTGGCCTCCGCCCAGGTATCTCCATTTGTTTACATCTCGCAACAACAAGTGACCACAAGCGCTGTAAGTGTACCACAGTGCACAGGGCTCATAGTCACAGTGCACACAAGAGGCAGACAGGCGGTTTATGTCTAAGGCATGGGGCTCAGTATCTGGTGGACAAGATGCTCAGCAAAACATGTTTACAACAACAATCACAGCTTAGCGAGCACTTGCTAATAGTGTCAAGCTCATACGTCAAGTCAGCCAGGAGATGAAAAGTAGGTCCGATTATAACAGTCAAAATAAAAGAGAGAGTGAGAGCCTCCACAACTTGTGAAACCTCAAAAAGTACATTAGCTATCATCAGACTGTCTGAAAATTATCATTCGACAACCCACATTATTCTGTTCTGTGTGTGTACTACATTGAAGTCTAGGTTTTTCTCTCCACATACATATTCTTACACAACTTTTCAATAGCCAAATAACAAAATAAGCGACTCATTTTTACCTGATTTATTGTGAAGCACAAGTAGCCACAGCTCCGTTGTGGCCGTGGATAACCTGTCTGACTTGACGCAGCTGCTGCACATAAGCTAACTACCGTTAGCTACCGAGCTAGCGCTAGCTGACACAACACGGCGCTCATAGCTGGTCCATTAGCCCTTATTAATGCTAACACAACAACGGAGCCGGATAAGAGTACACACGACTGGGTTATCGTTATCCAGACATACTGTAGGGAGGGGGTTTACCTCGGTGATGAGGCCTGTGATAACGGCTGGGCCTCGGGATGCAAACAGCTCAGCTGACAAAAAGCAGTCGGAGACAGCGGTGCGTCCTGCCGCTCCGCTCCGCTATCTCACATTCCCCGCTCCTCTCAGGCGCTTGTCAGCCTGCCAGCCGCCGAAAACCACTGTTTAATTAACGCTCACATGAATTCACACCACAACAGGCTGGTGTCAAAAGTTGTCGAGGTGCTGTTTTCATTCCTTTGTGCTCCCCGCTGTCCTTTCTGCGCTGTGTTTGTACCCCCACAATGCAACGCGCATCTCTCACTGTACAGTACTGTAAGAAACAGGAAGTGTCACGTTCAGATGCTGCTCAGGAATCCCTGCGGTTTCTGTTACTTCATGCACTTTGCATGGCCTCTGTAGACCCGTTGATCTGATCAGAACACGCGCAAATCTGGTCTCCGTGTCATTTTAGATAGCGCTGTTGCTCCACATCTCAGATTTAGAGTTCACCGACTTGCTTTTTGGAAACCAAAACAAAGTTCTGCAAAAATATTTTTGGCTTAATTTTTGTAATTTCACCCTTACAAAATGACTGAACTGGGTAGACCAGAATTATATTTCTGTTCTAGCATCGCCAAAAAATTTCCAGTACCATGAAATCTGTGAAAACACTGACAATATTGTTTCCAGCACATCTAAATGATTGAACAGATCCAGCAGGGCCCTTTTTTGACCTTAAAAATGGAAAAAGTAGAACAATTTTAGACAGGTGTGATATCTGGGCCTCATAAAAGACCATGTAAGTGTGTGTATGTCAATATATCAGCATTTCTTACTAAAACACAGTCTTTAGTTGACATTTTACCAACTTTTGAAGCCTCTAACATCAGTATAATTTATAAGTGGTGAGTATGGTACAGAAGCCCTGAGTGTCATGGTTCAACTTAATTTCTTCACTCCGTTTTATCCAGAAAATTAGATAAATCTCGACATAACGAATTTTGTTATCGCGTGATAATGACAAAATTTTGTCGTTATAATGAAAAAATGGAGGAGAATGATCTCATTTTCTTGAGAGAATGGAGAGAAAAAAATTAAGTTGAACCATGGCCGTTTAGAGCTTCCGTAGGAATGGTGAGTCAAGGTTCCAGTGTTTTGCTCTTTTGACAAAATGGTGATGTGGACCTATTCGTAGGACCACAAAAACTGGTGTACATAGGGGTCAATGCATTGTCATTATGCACAAAGTTCCAAATTGCTTCTATGTTGTCTTCATGCTGAACTTCAACAACATATGAGGCTTGTTTTACCTCACTGAATGTTCCATTTACATGTACTTGTTGTCGTTTTGCTTCTCTTCATTCCCTTTCCATCTCTCTAGTTTTCTGAGTCTTATTAATGTCACTTTGTGTTGTTATTTTATGTTACAGCTTGAAGGTCCTGGGTTAGAATCTGTGAACCTGTCCAGGTGAAGCCTGCCTTCACCCTGAGTCAGCTGGGATAGACTCCAGCCCCCCGTGACCCTACAGAGGGTTAAGCGGTGTATAGATGATGGATGGATGGATTGATTTTATGTCTTTGTAGACTTTTTGTAGACCTGTTTGTTGTCATTTCATTGTCTTTGTTGTTATTTTGTGTCTCTGTGGTTATTGTGTCTTTTTGTAGTTATTTCAAGTTTCGTTGTTGTCGTTTCGCGTCTTTTAATTCTCATTGCATGTCTGTTCGTGTTTCTTTGCTATAGGTAGGTAGGTACGTTATTGATCCCAAGGGAAATTCAAGTGACCAGCAGCATATTAAACATACAGAATAGACGGAATTCAAAGGAAAAATAAGAACTGTGCAAATGAATAATGTGCAAATAACCAGTTTTGAGTTTCATTTTATGCTTCTTTGTTGTCATTGTGTGTCTTTGTAGTTATTTAAAATTTCTTTCCTGTCATTGTGTCTTTTTCTTGTCTTTATGTGTCCTTTATTATTTTGTGTCTCTTCGTAGTTATTTCACATTTCATCGTTGTCATTTGGTCTCTCGTCCTTCTAATTTCACATCTGTTGTCATTTTGTGTATCATCACTTGGTGTCTCTTTGCTGTCATTCTGTGTCTGTTGTCACTTTGTATCTCTGTAGTTATTTCAAGTTTCGTTGTTGTCGTTTCGCGTCTCTTGATTCTCATTTCATGTCTGTTTGTGTCTCTTTGTTGTCATTTCATGTCTTTTCGCTTTCATTTTATGTTTCTTTGTTGTCAATGTGTGTCTTTGTAGTTAGTTAAAATTTCTAACTTGTCATTTTGTGTATTTTTCTTGTCAAGTCTTTTTGTGTCTATTATTTTGTGTCTCTTTGTTGTCATTTCACGTCTTGTCCTCATTTCATGTCTGTTGTCATTTTGTGTATCCTTCTTGTCACTTTGTGTCTCTTTGTTGTCATTTCAAGTTTCTTTCTAGTCATTTTGAGTCTCGTTGTTGTCATTTAATGTCTCTTTGTTGTCTTTCAGGTCTGTTGTCTTTCATATTTATTTCGTTTCTCTGTTGTCACTTGGTGTTTTTTGTAATTATTTCAAGTTTCACTGTAGTTTCATTTCAGTCAACATTCCCCTCCTCGTCTCACTTCCTCCCACACTGTAAAGAAATGTGTGGTAAATTAATTGGTGATTCTAAATGGGCTGTATTCATGTATGCTTGTTCTCTTTGTATTAGCCCTGTGTTGGACTGGAGACCTGTCCACATCGACCCCAACCCTTACCCAATGTCCCTCTGCAGGATAAAGGGGCTTATGGTGTATTACTTCTATCAAGCTCAGCCTGCTGTGATTATAGAATGACATCATTAAAAATAAGATATTGTTAATTCACTGTTGTTGTCTCTCAAGATTCCTCCCCAACCACAACTACAGAGTATTTTTTAATGTGGCTGTCTTTTTTTCAGATGCCTGGGCAGAGAAGTTATTCCTATGTGGGAGGATTTTTACTGACCACCATAAGGGGTTTCAGTTTGTAAAACCAGCAGTGAAATCTGCCTCGCCCTGCTTTTAAAAGCTACTGACACACCTAAAAAAATTCCATTAGTCTGGCCTTCCATGGAGAGTTTTAGTGTCCTACAGTGGTCTAAAAGCATGTATGGCTCATTTTGAAGTATGGCTCCTGCTGATAGTGGCACTTTTGCTGATGTGTACTCACCAGTCTGGACACAACAGTCCTTGACGTAATGATGCTTTGGTGCACAACATGGAAAAAGATGTTTTTACACTGATTTAGATGCATGTGTTTGAGGAAATGTTGCACTTTTGGTAGTCATGAATGATAGGCTGCAGTAAAAGAGAACCATGTATTGACATAAATGTGTTTATTTGACCATTTTATAGACAAAAATCTCAAAGACAGCAGCATCTGCCATGTTAATTACATGTTCACGGTAAAAACTTTACAAAAATAAATAGCTTAAAAAGGAAGCTGCAATAATAAAATAGTATGGTCCTTCACTGAAGGGATATAGGCCTAATGCTCCATCTCTTGTTTTATAACATACTGTAAATTAACAACAGGAATGAAGAAATCAAATATACATACAAGAGTCTGAAAACCACTGCGAGTGTTTGCATATGATGCATTAACAAAAAAAGTCTGAAAATGAATAAAATTAATGTTATTTTTCATATACAAGATAGATAATATGTTTATCATTTAACTTAGTAATATCTCCAAGCAAATGTGTTGTTTGCACCACTGTTCATCTCAACTGCATTGTAGTGCACCTCGGAAAAGGCTAAAATCAAACTACGGGGCAGAGGAGAATTCTCTGTCATGGGTTTTTCTGGTCAGGAGTGACCAGTCATGATCTAGGCTAAACCATTTTACACAATGTGTAAACTCAAATTCTATAAGATTCTTTAAATTCTACATGTGTTGTTGCATGTAGCATGGAAACAATGTTTGCCACATTATAAAGTTTAAATATTGCCAGATAAAGTGTCAGCAAATGGTTTGTCCATAGCTTAACAACGCTTCAGAATAAAAGCATGACATCTTTATCACAAGCATTTAATGCAAATCACATTAGTACGAGTGTGGAAAGGAGAAGCAGTCACACAGGAGCACATTTCTCAGAGGCTTAAAATCCCAACACCTCAATCGTAAGTACTTACCTCAATAATAGGTAAATGGCTCGATCAAAGCTTTATAGAGGGTTGAGTTCTGTGGAGGACAGTTGGAGGTATATTTACACTGTGCTGGTGTTTGACAGCAGGTTTAATGCCATTGTTCTAGACCCACAATAAGTGACAGCTAACTCAGGAAGTGCAGATTACATCAAACTTCATCCTCAAAGTTAGATTCTATTTAAATGGGACCAGAAAGCTTCTCATTCTGGAGAAAACATACACCGCACCTTCTTGTAGCATCTATACATAGCATCACGTGTACATCCTGAGGTAGATTTTCATTGTTTCAAATCTCAATAGTGGTTGTCAAATGTCAACAAAAGTTGACAAAGCAATATTCAGGTAAAAGCTCTTGATGTGACTTGATGCAACCAGATGGTAACATGGATGGATTATGAGACAATGGGTTCTGGGAGACAGACTAGCCTGAAATGGGCCCCAGAAAAGACTGAGATTGGCCACATTACATTTTGCAGATGAACTAGAACTTTTGAAATCGTAGAGACACAGAATTTAGGAAATTTGTGTCGCTTGGTAATTGTTTGGTGTTACTTTCTGATCATTTGGCCCCCCTTTTTGTAGTCTTCAGTGTTGTAGTCTTTGTGATTACTTTGCATCTTTTTGTGTGTTTTTTTCTATAGATATTTTGCCCCTGGGCCCAATCCTGGTGCACCCATTCAGTAATCCATCCATGGCTGGTAAGTGCACACAGACCAAAAAGTGAAAGTTCACCGTACTCATGTTCTTCATAAGCAGTCCAGGTTGAAACATTCTCCAGAGACTGGCTCTGGGACTTTGTTTGGATCACACTTCTCTGGCTCAACAGTCTTCCCAGTGTAGTCTATGCAGAAGACGCTGCGGCGGCGCTCTCCCTGGCCACAAGTTCGTGAGCAGGCAGACCATGGTCCCATCTGCCATATGGGGCATGGCAGATCCCCGCAAGCCCTGATGTCCATGGGCTTCAGGTCTTTGTCGCACTGGCTAGAGAGGAATCCCTCGGTGTCTCGGCATTCAACATTCCTCCTGGACCACCCAGAGCCGCAGCTCTTGGAGCACTCAGACCACTCTCCTAGTACCCATTCAGGCACACCAAATGGATGGATCATATGCAAAGACAGGGAAGAGCCCTTCTTATCTTTGCTGAAGGTCACATCTCTGGGGATGAAAAAGGTATACTTGACCTTGGGAGGGTTGGCATCCCCTGCAGTGGCCAGGAGTTGGATGGTGATGGCCTCCTTCAGCTGCCTGAAGCTCTGGATCCTCTCTAACGTGGTAGAGGAGCCACTGTACTTTAGTATAGCACCCAGCACTGGAATATCTTGCTCCACCGTGGATACAGAGAAATTACCATTGAGGATGTAACTACCACTCTCTCTCTTTATAGCCAGGTAGTTCCCATCATGTTTGATTCCTCTGTGGCTCCGCTGTTTGATGTCAATGTTAGTCGCACCAATGGGAATTGTGACAATATCATTGTATCCAAAGCTGATAGAGGAAACAAACAAAGAACCAGATTTAGATAACTGACACTTAGGCACGGTTAAACATTTTAAGAGCATACTTTTTTGTTTTTTGTTCTGTAAGTTGGAAGACAAGATTGACACCTGTGTTAAGTACAGAGCTGGAGCAGTTAGGCAGTTAGCTTAGCTTAGCATAAAAATGTAAGCAAAGGCAAGTTGCTTGTTGGTTCTGTTCAAAATACAAAGATCAGCCTACATGTAAAACTACTAATCTCATTTAATGTGATTTAATCTAAACTATTCACTGTTTAATACAAGGATTTACCATTTTGGGTGTTATGATAGAAACTACACAGTTCCCAGGCATTGAGGTTTGCAAGCAACCATTGATCTGTAGCTGTACAGTGTCAGGCTAGCTTGTGTATATGCTCAGCTGGGCCCTCCAGTTGTGTACTTAACGTGCAGACATAACTGATACTGATCTTCTCATCTAACTCCCGGAAATGACGAGATTAAGTATGTTTTGTTTAACTATGTATTTAAAGGAACAGTGTGTAGGATTTAGTAACATCTAGTGGTGAGGTTGCAGATTGCAACCAGCTAAACAGCCCCCACCTCTTCCCTTCCCTTTATAAACATGTAGGACAGCCTTCAATGGCTGCCACTTTATTGTAAAAATGCAGTAGTCCTTCTTTAAAGCCAATGAAACCAAGGCCACGCTCTCTATCTAGATATGACATGCTCATTTTAAGCTGATGGAAATACAGTGTTTGATAGTTACAGGTGATTATACACTAATGACAACATAATTATAACTACTATATACCATTTTTGGTAAAGAGCCTCCTGAATCCTACACACTGGTCCTCTAAAAGTTAGATTATAATTAGTTTTTTTTCTTATTGATTCTTTTCTTTTGCTCTTTTTAAATTATATTTGACTTATTTATATACTGTATTTATTCTCATGATGATGATGATAAACTGTTGACAACTAAAATTAATGTAATGTATACTGGTACTAATCCCCAGCTTCACTAAAGGTTTGTGCAGAGAAGAGTGTACTGTCTACAGTAAAGCACAGAAAGAATAATTAAAATTTATCCTGATTTTGTATTGTTTCTGTCCATTTTAGCTGACCGTTCTTTGTGCATAAACAAGCATGAGGGAGCAAGGTTTTCCCTGCTACAATCTTTGATGAAATTCAATGTATAAATGTTCAGATTATAACTAGGCTCGTATATACCCTGAAGCTAGTCTCACAATACAGATCATTTGTGCTTGTAGATGGTGATGGTAGCTACTGTTGCTGATTGTGCTTGATTAGCAATCGTCAACTACAGTATAAGGAAATGCTAACATACATTCTAAGCTTCATTGTGACCACATGTACATCCAATCTTAATATCATTTTCATAGGTAAGGGCTGTTTTCTGGAAGACTCACGTTGCTTTGTTGTAGGAACCTGTGATCTTTCTACAGGTGAGTCCATTTCCTCCACACACTCCACACTTATCCACCCTCATGTTGGATCCGATCACCTGGTCGCAGCCGGCCTTCACACACTGGCCTTGGACACACACTGATGTGGTGTCAGGGCCACACGTCGTCCCGTCAGTCACCTGCAGCGTTCACACAGGTGTAATGCAATGGTCACATTCAGATGGAAGTCAAAGATTTCTTGATCATTCCTCAGTTCTGAAGCAGTGGCAACAACTTTTGTTCCCTAAAAACCTTAACTGAAGATCAACTTCAACTCTTCAGCAGTGGATGAAGGCCATGATCACATTTTAGATCTGTACATAACCCTGACTGACAGTCTAAGGCCATGAGCTGGGGTTGAAACCTCAGGAAAATGCTAGTAAGTCAATCTTTTTGTCCCAGTAATATTTCCACAGGAGAAGACGCTCGAGTTCATGTTATTGAATTAGGACATTAGATATTTAGTTTTCCACTCACTGCAGTGTCCTGTTTGTATACGGTCACAAAACTCAGTTTATCTGTAATGGGAAGGTAATCTGTGAGCTAAAACCAAACGCGTATGAGTGGTGCTGTTGGGTGTGAATACTGTACCTTGGATTCAAACACCTTGAATTCACTGCTGCCCCTGGCTCTGCAGAACAGCTTACATCTGTCTCTGGGAGAAACACCGGCGTACTTCGGTATCCACTGTTTCATGTTGCCATTGTGGTCCAGGTAGTTGGGGCTGTTGTACTTCTCACACTGCTCCTCTCTGAAACTTTTACCTGAAGGTAGAAAAAAGAACAATCGATATAGATACTCTACAAAAACCTTTTTGTTCTATAGAAATACTCTGGTAACTGCTAGGTATAAGTTAAATGGTCATTCTTAATTGGCCTTGGAGTGAGCATTGCTATTTGTCTCTCTGTGTTAGCTGAGATTGGAATCAGCCCCCTTTTTCCAAAGTGCTTGAAATATTGTCCAAAACAGTTGTTTCACTGAAAAGAATACATTGCTGAGTGAGATGGTGTGAGGCTAGGACAAATACATCAGTATCATTGGAATTAATGGAAATAATGTAAGGCATGATACAATAAGAAAAAAGGATACAATACTATAGACCTTACTGTCCCAGTGTCTACATTACTAACATATAGTGTTAGAGGATTAGTGCATGATGACTGAATGTGAAGTCCTTCAGGGCCCAGTGTTGGGGTTTCTGCGATGTGTTTTGTTTGCAGATGAAACACATTTTTATTAGTATACTGCAAGATGAAGTAGGAACAGTTCACCGTCTATTGATGAAATTAGCATTGAAAGAGTATTTGAAGTTAAACTTTTGAAGTCACATGGATTGTATATGCACAACAAAGGTGTCTACGGATATTTGTGATCTAAACAAAGCAAAGTATCTGTTAGATCGAAAGGAGCAATGCACATTCATTACTGCCACATTTTATCTACTATCTTGAGGTTTGGGGCAATGTATACATGAGCAACATAACACCAGCGTATATATTACAAAAGAGCCGGACCATCTCTTTAAGACTGTCTTCTCCTAGCTCCTTTCCTCTAATTAAATGTAATTCTATAATACTGTATGGTGAGCTTACTAGGTAAAGTGTGCTCCATAAATAAAGTTGATTATTGTTTATCAGTCACTTCTTGATCAGGAGTCGTGCACTAACATGGGCAGAAAAACCAAAAATGTAATGAATATTAGAGTCCTGACTAGCAGCAGTTTCAAGCGTTGAATTTTGAAACCTGCACGGTGTTGATTCTCACCTTCATTGCTGTCACACGGCTCTATGTTGCAGGACTGGTACTGAACCCTCTGCCCCTCGCAGTACTTCCCTCCATTCTGAGGCACAGGGTCAGTGCACTCCCTATAGGAGAACTCCACCCCACCTCCACACGTCCTGGAGCACTGCTGCCACGGACCCCAGGAGCTCCAGCCGCCGTCCACAACCATCTGTGGTAAAACACAGAAAAAAAAGCAGCCAGAGTAGTTGGTTAGAGCTCAGAGCCAAAGGCAATCTCAGCTGTGCAGCCTAAACCACAGTCTGGGCTTCTGGGTTTGAGGCCGCACAGTGTGTTGGCGTGCTGCAACTCAAGGCTAAATCTGTGTTGAAGTTCGGCACGCGCCTGCTGTCTGCCTCTACCCACATTCCTGCCACATGTGTCACTCACCGCTAGTGGAACCTGCCATGCTGCAACTTTGTACGGCAAAATTAAAAGTGTGTGTGTCTATATGTGTGTGTGTGTGTGTGTGTGTATGCGTGTGTTTGCTAGCGTGGATGTCCTTTCCAGAAGTTTTATGAGTTTGGACCAGCTAACATCTCAACTGCCAGCACGTCTGGATTCATAAGCAGATGTGTGTTTATGACACAAGGAGAAGATATCAGGGCAACCAGCTGAAATGAAACACTGAGATGTATAAATGTACTTTAAGGAAATATAAAAAGGCATCTTGAGGCAGATGCATTTATACTCAGCTATATTCAAAAAATGTCGTAATCTGTACTTTCAGCCCTTTACTTTTCATTCATGTATTCTACTTAAAACACTCATGGCTGCAATACTGGAAACGAGACAAACCTCCACTAACTTCACACTCAGATAGCAGATTTCCAGTACAGCTTTTGTATTGGGTGGTTGATAAAACAAGAAAATACAGCCTGAATCCAGCAAATCTCATGATAATTGCTGAAGACCTTTCATCAGCAGAATTTATGTTTCGTCCAAGTATTTTAAGGAGTTCTCTACCATGTTGGCTTGAAAGGTCAAACTTTCATGTTTATTCTTGACTTTGGAAACAGCAAGATATAAAACAATCTCACCGTCCGTCCATGTGAGAGCTATTCTGGGGCTTTGGATCGAATCACACATTGAAGGACCTTGATGCACTTTGATGCTTGAAATTTTACGATATTTTTGGTCGAGGAGGAACAAGTTTGAAATCAGGCAAACCAGCGCATCTGAAGCCGATAGGTAGAACATTAATATACTAGTTGGATTTCTGTTGCAGAACAAACTGTGGTACAGATATTTTCTTGGTTTATCAACAAATTCTGTGTGAGAAATCCACTGCAGATGATTGACTCAAAGTTGCTGACCTCTGAGTTTTATGACTACAAATTATACTCTTGAGTAGTGCTGCTCTAAAGAAGTGACTCATCAAAACCTAAGAGCAGTTCTCAGCAGCACTCATCAGCATGCAACAAGATGTAAATGAGGTCCAAAGAGTGCCACAGGATACTGATAGATCAGATGCTTCAGAAAAAGATATGAACAGCAGGGAGACGCAAATGTGAACCTTCCTGATGCAGGGATACAACCACAACAAGCCCAACCACAATAAGGCCTTCCAAGGCTGATATGGTTAATATGTCAGGAAACAGATGCCTGTTTACACATCTGGCCCTTTTTTTGTTTTCACCAACTCATGAGTAAAATATCCAGGCCATTAGCTGCTAAACATTCCAATATGTTCACCAGCTAGCTGCTCTTTTTGACTGTCTGCCATTTGGTGCTGAGTCGGTAATGATCGGCGGGTTTATCAGAGCTTGGCTGAGAACAGCTGCCTGCTGTGGCTTGAATGTGACGTAGATGAGAGCAACAACAAACATGAAGTTGCAGGCCATGCTACCAAAACAAAGGGCTGAAAGCTGCCAGAATGTGCTGCAGCACTGTTGGGAAAATAAGAAGATAATTCTCAATGGGTTTGTCAAAGAGAGGTCTTCATGTTGCACACAGAAATGTAACCTTTGTTCATATAAAAGTATTGATTAGTGCAGCTAAAGCTAAAAATGCTTTTGTTTAAAGCTGGTCTTGGTGTGAACAGTTAATTACAGTATAATGGTAACTGCTAAAACTGATAGTTATGAAGTCAAGAAATAGCTGTTGTAAAATTTGCCAAACTGAGCATTTTACTGGGAGGGAATTGAACTTTTCATTTGTGAGGAGATGATTCGCTTCAAAAGTAACAGTCTCACGTTGCTGAGATCACCGGCTGCTTTTCCAATAAAGAAACAGATAGGGTCTTACCAACGGCTGCATCACCTCCAGGGTGGACATGCACGCTCCGTTGAGGCAGGTCCCGTTGGGGCTGCAGGGGGTGCCGTCAGCCCAGGGCAAGCTGCCGTTCTTGGTGGAGCACTGCGGCGTCCCGTCCTCGTGACACCACAGCTGGCTGCAGATATCACTGTCTGAGGTGTTGGGGCAGTGGATGAACTCCTCTCCAAAAATCTGCTGGCACTGTTGGTCCAGACTGTACTTGGTGCCTGGCAGTTCTCTTGGTAAAGGCATGGTGCTCTCTGGGACATCCAGCAGGCAGTCTCCTGTGGTTTCAGCACAAAGCAACACTGTATGAGACTGATTATGTTGAGGTTTATGGAGATTATGGGCTTTGCGGCACAGTGACAATTGTAAATGTGTTGCTCTTTGTGTGTGGTATGACAACAGTGGAAAAATATTTAGGGCAAGTTGTGTCTTGACTATAAAAATGAATAAATTAACTTTAACTGATGCAGGGCGCTTTTATAGGCAGCCTAATGCTCTGAACCTGGACATTTGCCTGCAAAACTAATTCTGAATTTATTCATTATTCCTCTAATGATCGTTGCTACTTCCAATAAGCTTTTGTCTGGAGTTGTCAATGACATCCACTGTTTGGAATGAACATTCTCAGCCACATGAGTTTTCGTCATAGACATTTTCCAACTGATAAAGAACATATTTTGCTGACACCAGCTGTTGCTCTTGGCTGAGGAGGTGGAGAACAGGAAGAAGTCCATAGTATGACTCAGTGGAAAAGAAGGTTCAGTGATAGGTCTAGCAAGGATACAAACAATACAAGATGCACAACATGAGATGGGGGAGAGGAGGCAACGGAGGTGAGGTGAGGAGAAGCCAAAGAAACAGAAAGGGAGATGAGTGAGGAGAACAGGATGTGGAAATCTCCAGCAAGATAAACTATCCCTACAACCCATAATTTGAGGGGAGCGGCATGTTTAAGCAGGAAAGAGGTTACGTTCACGAGAAGATGAGAGGAACAGTATGTTTTGTTCTTCTCTGAATCAGCCCTAATAACAGAGTCACAGTCTTGTGGCAGATGTCCACATTGGCAGAAGGTCTCTACATTAAGTTTTCACACACTGGGGAAAAAGTGAAATCTTCCCTACCATGCCCATTGTCAAAGAATTCAGTGACGTAGAGAGCGCTGCAGGGAGACCAGGGTGCAGTCTTGTTGAGGCTGACAAACAGAGGAGCCATCAGGTAATGTCCTCCCAGATCCCCAAACAGCTTCTCACATGTCTTGGAGTCATCATGAGGCATACTCAACACATGGCCTGCAGGAAGGGAGGATGCAACAACAAGAATGAGACATTTGTAGGTTTACAGACACTTAAAGTGTGGTGAGGAATGTCTGAAATCTTTACATAACACAACTTGCCTATTGTGCTAAATTTCAGACGTTTTTTTAAAAATACTACACACACACACACACCAGCCCACCCGTATAACAGCAAGTGTGACCTAACCGAGCTCATGTGCAGCTGTGAAGGCAGCTTGCAGGCCGTTGTCCTCAATAACCGAACAGCTTCTCTTCGGGTCGCACATCGTCCCGACATCGGCCACGCCCAGCGTGTCGCAGCTCTTCTGTCCGCAGATGTCCTGCAACACAAACACAGAAAAAAACACTGACACCGGAGCACTGGGCTCAACAGCTGATACAAACAAATGACCACCGCCTAACATTTTGACCTGTTTTGCTTCCTGTTGTAATAATGACCAAAGTTATATGGACCAAGTGTATGCCAGTTTGTTCCCAGTGAGGAGGGGTGTGTGTCATTCAAACTGCATTGACATACCACAAGTACCATGTATCTATCCTACTGTATAGTTATCCCTTTGTTTCGAATGGAAAGCACTTTGTTGGAAAAGCTTCTGTTGGTTAGAACGTGTTATATAAGTAAAGGTGACTTGTCCTGACTAAGAAACAATGTAGAATATTTAAGTCACGCACACATACACACCTGCACACAGTCAGTAGGAATCAGAGTGTACCAGTGGATGGTATTTGCTAGCGGAACATAAGTGACATACCATTTGTAAGTGCCACTACTAAGTAGAGCAGCAGTGGCAAAACCCACTAGGAACATAACACTCACAATCAACACCAGCTATTAGAATAAGAGCTGTATATACCATCAGCTACTTTTTAATCTCACTGCTGCTTCTAAAACTGCTTCAGTGTCACAGACCACTAAATTTTTCCACCAACACTTAACAAAAATACATTCTTGTATGAGAGTCAAAGTATTTCATTCATTCTAATTCAGACTATTGTCACTGACAGTAGTTATGTGCAATCCCAGTTATCCATTACAACAAAGCAAATTTAGTGGCATCTAGATGCTTAATACATGCCAATGCTTTATTCATATGTGATATATATATAGGCTGCTACAGTTTGAGACCACATTTTGAGGACTATTAAAGACTTAAAGGCACTATCCTGCTTCATTCCCATATAGGAAATATAGTGTATGGGCAGCCCTGGGTAACTGTAATATTAATCACATGGAATGGAAAACCTTGGCCATCTATTTACAAATCAAAAACATGTTGCTCAGTGTTTCCGTCATAAAAAAAGGCAGATAAATATCCTCAACATTCAGCCATCCAGAGCTGTGATGTGGGAAAATTAACAGTGTGGTGTATCAGAAATCTTTCCCTACCCAAGAAGACGCCTGGCTACGTAGGATGGAGACAGAAGAAATCACAAGACAGAACTCTCTTTGATTCAAAAGACATCTGGACTGGGAGCTGCAGTCTGAACACAGCTCAGCGTGTGTGTTTGTACACCTTGTTCCACAACAGCAACCGTCACTCTTGTATGCAGACATGCAGATAGAAGGCATGGGGTCAAAGCTCCAGACATAGTACTGCATTTGCAGATAGAGTAGTCAGACTACAGACACACAAGGCCACAAAAAATGCCTGAGAAAAATATTTCCACTACATTCAAGTAGTGGAAAGGAGCGTGTAAGGTTTGAGTTTCACAACAGCCAGTAGTAGCAGCCTTCTCTTATGACTGTGGGATGCATGGCACACATTTTCAACCCCAACCCGGCCGCACACTCAAGCCCTGACCATTTTAAGTGGCTTCATCATGTCAGGGCTGATTTGTGGCGGCCCTAAAGTTAGCTCATCCACGAGGAGCCTTCCGTTCTCTGCGTTTCAAAGCATATCTCCGCGGAAATGGAAAAACAAACACAAACTGGGTTTGCGTGAATGATGGTTTCCCCTGAACGAAAGCTGCTTCACCAAATCCAGCGCAAGACTGCAAAACCCATATGTTCTATTCATCATTTCCATGATCCGGGGTCAGATGTACATGCTTACGTCATTCGGTAGGAGGATAAATGCCAAGCCTGTCATCAGATCAAGCCGCAAACCAGGGCACTTAGCTATAAAAATGTAATAATAGAGAAGTTACCCGCCTAATGTATTGTCTGCTAACACCTTGTCAGCATGCACATACCAGATGGAAGACGGCAGCCAAATACAGCAAAGCAAGCCAATCACAACTCCAACCCTAGGGACTTGTGAACTTATTTCCTGTCGAAGCATCCATAAAGCACAGTTTGTTTGCTCTGTGTTGACATTCCCCCAGCTTGGAAAAGATTACAGCTCCATCTCTCCAGTCTGTGTTCAGCATCCTTAGTTTACCTGAAGAACTAGAAAGGCTGTCCTTTCTATGCTCATCTTGTTTCATCTTTTTTCTACTCTCACACTGGGGTGCTTGAAGGTATAGCAATCACTGGTCTAAAGCGAGCGGCTGTTTTTCAGCTGCAGCTCTGCAGTGTTAACTAGAACTGGGCCTAAAATGCACCTGCGTGTGTTACTGCATGACATTTTGGATTCAGATAATTGCTGTGTGGTTGAATGTGCTGCCTCTGAAACCACATTATGCACCACAGCTGGCCTGGGCCTGGATTCCACCAGGGCTTATTTCATGACTCATCCTTAGTGGGTTATTGCATTATGAATGGAGAAGAAAATATACTATTACAAGTGGAGGGACCATCCATTCTAATAATTCACTGTAGAGCACTCACTTTATTAGTTGTGTCATTCACCAAACCACGCTTTGCAGAAAAGCTCCACTTTCCTCATCCGTCATGATCACTGTGAGTGCTAAAGCTGCTAAAGCCTGCAGTTTGGGGATATTTTGTGCAAATACTGAATAGTTTTATGGTTGCTTATATTTTTTTTATGTTTGTTGTAGCTGATATGTTAACCAAACTAAATTGACTGCTGACACATTTAGTCAACACTTGGAACCATTAGCATTAGCATTAGCGCTCTCCATTTACCTTTTGGTGCAGTTAGGTAGTATACAAAAATTGCAATATATATATATATATATATATATATACTATTTTCTTGAATCCTCTTCTTGCTTCTGTTGGAAACAACAGTGATGATAACAAACAGCAAACTGGTGAGCAAGATGCTAAAATGCAGTGTAGTACTGAAGGTAACCAAATATTTGGGGGATCATTTTCTGGGTTCATCACTATGACTGGAGCATTTCACAAAACAGACAGGCATTTGGCCCACTGGTTTTAATAAAAATATGAATTATTGCACCTTTACAATTTCTGATCAAATGTTGTTAGCAAATAGCATTTTCTGTAGCTGAAACCTACTCGTCCTTTAAAAATGACATTTGGTGTTCCCCAAGGATCAATTCTTGGGTCACAGATGTTTTGTCTGGCCCTTTATGTGTCATCAATGCAGCAAAAACTGCACAAACTCTGCCAATGAGGACTACAGGATGTATTCAAAAGGTCCAAAAAGCTCACAAGTGAAACCTGTGTTAAGATTAATATTCTGCTAATACTATCTTGACGTTGCCAAGATATAAAACTTTGATGCCTACATTTGCCCATTGTTTCACACCATATGTTGAAGATCTTTAATGCAGATGATGGAATACTTCATTATAGAAACCTCAACAGCCATCTGCAGCTGTGTAAAGAAACTAAAGCAGATCCATGCCTGGTCCTCACCTCTCTAGTGAACAGCATGGCGGTGTCAAAGTGCTCTGGATGCCTCTGGCTCGGTGGGTTGAAGAGTTGCTGCCAGGAGCAGAAGTTCCTCAGAGCCACACCTCCGTTACTGGAGACCTCCGGTCCGACCTCCTCGTCCTCCACCGTCAGCATCTTCACCACGACCATGTTCACTGAGTTCTTTATGCTGGGGTGCTTGTAAAGCTGGGCAGCCATGGACATGAGGGTGAGAATGTAGTGCTGTGAAGAAAGAGAGGACATTTAAAACACTTGAATACCTGACCTTTTCTGCTGGTCAAGCTATGTTACAGCATTTTAAAATTACTGCAATAATTGTAGTGCAATTTCTGACTCACTGGCCGACACTGCATATCTATGATAATCCCCTCCAGCACACACCGCTTCTCAATATTAATTCAAATGCAAAGACTAATTTTCATGGCTTTAGTTGGCTGAGGTACATACAGAAGCCATTAAAAATCACATAGAAACACCTTAGTGTAGGTTTTCCAATCCCATAATCAAAGAGAAACAAAGGTTTAACCGCAGTTTACTGTCCTACATTAATTTGCTATAATTGTAGGCAAAGAGCACGGATAAAATTACCTTCCAAAATACCTCTGTGTGCATTATTACTCAGATTTGGAACTACCAATCTCCAAAACTAATCATTTAGCTCAAAAGGGAACATCACTGGCCATTAAAAGCATGCAGAGCAACATGACAATCCTGGTTAGTCTTGGACTGTAACATGCACTGTCCGTGGCATTATCATGTGTATTTTGCTGCTTCTATGGGAAAAGAACCTCCAAGAAGTTGACCTAGAGCCTCCTCCTGTCCCAATAAACTGCCAGCTGCCTTTATATGGGATGAGAGAAGCAGATGTGATTTGTCATTATGAAATTCAGAGCTGCTGTTGATACTCTTCACTTCAGGAGTTTCAAAATGACAAAAATGACTCACTGGCATTCACACCTTAAGCTTGCAACCAGTTACAGGAGACTAGAAGCATTTTTATTTGATCACTAGCGGTGATTGTGTCATGGGAGCTAGAGATGGGCAGGGATTTCCACAGAAATCACGTAGAGTGTGGGAGACTTTACCATGATGTGTATCCATGCTGGAATCACTTTTTCTAGGGTGGGATGATATTCCCGCAAAGAAATTTTTCCACATGTGCTGTACACACACCCACGGAACCACATGCTGATTTTTTCCCGGGGCGACCAAATCACTAAAATTATCCTGGCTCAGAGAAAACCAGTGGATAAAAATGAAAATAAACATGTTTGATCTGCAATGAAAATCCAATTTAAGTGCAGCTCATCAGTCTCAGCTTCGTCCATTTGACCCTGACGCCTAGCTGCCTGAGTGTTACTGAGGAATACTGCAGTGGGGAAGTGTGTTAAATACAGAGAGAGATCAGAATCTGGCAGGTGCAGACGGTGGCTGCATTGTGGATTGTCCTACTTTTGTTTAAGTAAGTGTTTTGATTGACTCTGGTTCGAACCAGGACTGATATTAGTTATAGAGGATGATAAAAACAGACACCATCCATTAAATTTAGTTACACTGGGTGGGTTGTGTGGCATGCAGAAGGAAAGAAAAGGAAAGGAAAGGTCAATTTCATGTATTTACAATCCTAAGTAAAGCCGAATGGAATAAATGCTGTAAGCGCTGTGAATCTTCCCGGATGATGCTGAGGCTTTGCTGCCAAATCGTGACCAAGTCCTGAGGAATGCGCTTCAGCATTGCTTGCATTTCTGTTGCCTGACCTCTTTCTCAGCTTGTCGAAAACAGGGAGCCTACTGATTTGCTCCCTCATTGCCAAAACATGTTTTATGAAGAAGCAGAGAAGAACATTTTCCTGCCACTATATTTTCTAGGTTATGATGTCTGACTGAGCAGACTGGACGGGGAAGTAAAGGGAAAATGGGATGACGTCTTCAGCAGCTTGTTTATGGGACAGTCTAAACTGCGAAATTAAACTAAAGGTTTGTTTAGGTTTCTATTGAGTGTGTGTGCAGGAAAGAATGAGTTCATGGTGTCTGACCTGTGTTTCATCTCCATAGAAGTGGGTCATGGTGGAGTCTGCTACCACCAGCGTCTCTATGAACCGTGGCGCGGAAACGAACCGTCTCCGGCGAGATTCCCTCTGTGCGTCACTGTGGCCGTGCGTAAAACTTTCCCCATTGCGCTTCTCGGCTCGGCTCTCCACCGCCGCCTGATCAAACAGGAGGGGAACACCGCGGCTCTCTGTGAATGTCCTCCTCTTGATGACATGCAGCTGTTCGGCAGAGTCTGGCCCCAGACCACCGCGAACTTTGGGCTCAATTAAATACTCTTTGCCTTCTGTTATGAAGGAGCCAAAGATGCCGGAGCACAAACTGACAGCCACAACAGAGTTCTGATCTTGATCCACATTCCCCGAGTAAAAGCAGCTCCTCAGTTGTCCTTCACTCTCCGCTGTCTGGTTCATAAGTTTCTGGAGACGCCTGTCCGGGGCAGCTTGGACACCTGAGGCGCTGCGTAAAGCGTCAACATCCTTGGCTTTGATGCGTTGCATGGTGAAGGATGGCGCGATAAAACTGGTATCTGGTATGAGGTTTAGAGTCAAGTCCTTGCCAAACGCGCTGAGGACGAACCTCGGCTGCTCCTCGCTTCTTTTCCAAAAGCGGCCGCGGATTCTTCCATTTATCCGAACAGGTACAACATCCTCTGATTCAAACGGAGCGGTTCGAGCCGCGTTGGCGCACAGGAGTAAAAAGGCAAAACGCACAGTGGCACACATCTTCTGCAGAAGAAACTGCACTCAGGAGTGGTGAAAATAAAGACTTTAATAGAATGTATGTCCTTTATCTGCTGGTAAGTGGCTCGTCTTCTCCAAACTAAAGGGTATCTTCACAAAACCTTCTCAGATAAAAAGTGATGTTCCAGTGCTGTAGAGCCAGTCTTGGTCAAAGAGTGTCTGCTGTTTAATTTCAGTCTGTCTGAGCTGTCGTTTCTAATTCTCTAAGCAAGCTAAGTCTTGTATCACTCACCAGCACGGCTGCAGTCTGGACATATCGGGGGTATTTATACTTTCTGCTCTTCCCTGGACATGAGGGGGTTTATTTTTGATATCCTCCGTTGCTGGAAATTCTCCTCCCACTCGCACTTCATGAGAAACTCGCGGATAAAACGGATCCAATGAGAATAGGCCGACACTCCCCCCTTCTGAAATAGCTTGACAACCGCGCTCCTATTATTAACCCAGCGTGCTGTATGGCAGCGGCAGGACATCTATACTACGCATAGCTGGAAGTCCGCTACTCGAGTTATTTCGGAGCGCCGTGTGAGTGACAGGCCCCCACAGACCCGGAGGCCCCCCCAAGGCCGAGCCGCTTTATCCCCGGCACAAAAGACCACCGCTGGACGGAGAAAGGCGCAGTGTGTGCCTGGAGCTGACCAACACCTTCAGCACTGGAGGATGTTTAATCACATTAGTGGAGCCATGAGGAGAGGGTTCTCTAGAATTGTGCGTTTTAGCGCCACAAGTGCTCTGTATGAAACGTTTTCTTGAATATCAACATAAAAGAAAATAAAATGTTAGATTAGCTGTAAATTCCACTTTAAAATGACACTTAGTGCTGCAGGTTTTGGAACATCTTTCCATCAGTTTTTCTCTCAGGCTTCATAAAGACTGACTATAGAAGCACCTCTGTCGTGGTGCTGTGCAGGAGCTCCTCTGTTAGGCTACAACACTAAACATGTGTTCCGCCAGGCACCATGGAGGCCACTTTAGTGCCAGAAGAATGCCCGAACTTTAACGATGAAATGATCCCCGAGCTGCAGGTGAAGAAGCTGCCGGCAGATGGAGCCACAGCACAGAGAACCACATCCTGAGCTGAAGCCGTTCTCAACTTCACGTACCAGCAGGTGTCGCTGTTTGCCCGCGTTTACGTTTGTATTTGCGCTGTAACTTTGCCATCTGCATGAGGATATATGGGGAGAAGAGTTGCTGTGTTTGCTGTTCGGTGATTTTATGTTGAACTTAAACCTATTTAATGTGCTTTTTTTTTTTACATTTTATGGAAAAATTAAATAAATGAAATGATTAATAAAACAACTTTAGGGGGTGAAATTATTTAGAAGTCTGCACATTATTAAATGAACAGTGTGAAGGTCATGATGCAGCTGCAGCACGACAAAAGACCAAATGCCAAAACCTCCAAATGGTGCAGTTGAAGTCCTGTTGTTCCCTGTGTGCTTGACTCTGAGCGGTGGGAGGAGGAGGATGCTCCAGCTCGTGGCGCACATGCTGTAAAGCAACAATAATATTTGGAGAGTTACAAGTGGCTGCGGTCTGCAGCGCAAACCGAGAAGCATGACCAATGAGCTCTCTCTTGCGCATGTACTCAGATTTCAGTTGACAGTGATCGTCGGCGTTTATGCGCGACTTTAAAGCTCAGCAGCTCAGAGAAGTTGGTGTCCAGAGAGGAAACGGTGCAAGATGGGAAAGAAGCTGGAAGGAAGCGCGGGTGCATAGTTTTTATTTTTTTGAGGGCGCGCAAGCGGAGCTTGGTGCCATTGCGCACAACTTCTTAACTGCATGCAAACGCACCGCAGCTGATTTACACAGTGGACTCTCCTGAGCAGGAGCAGAGATGGCTGCACCTATTAGTTCTTTGGTTATTTTCACACAGTTTCTACTTTATTTGAAGCTGTCATGTTGCTTTGAGGTGGACTTCTGCATACCTGTCCGCGTTGACCATCAAAAGCATGAGAAGCATCTGCACCGGCGCACGGAGCAGATGAATGAAAGGCAGGTTGTTTTTAGACTCAGTGCATTCAAACAGGAATTTTACCTTCACCTCACGCCAGATTCTAGCTTCCTTGCAGCTGGCAGCATGACGCCTGAGAGGGACTCCACAGCATCCAACGCCTCTGCAACCGCTGACCTCAGGGAATGCTTCTACTCCGGTGATGTCAACGCAGACCCGGACTCCTTCGCTGCACTCAGCCTGTGTAAGGGTCTGCAGGGGGGCTTCTCCTATAACGGCATGGAGTATTTCATCAGTCAGAGCAGGGATGAAGATGCGCCTGGATATGGAAACTCTTCCCACAGGACGCATGTTATCCGTCGCCGGAGACGCGCCGCGCACTCAGGTGGCAACTTCACCAGCAGGTGTGGAGTTACACCTGACACCAACTTCACCATTTCCCTGGAGAAATACAAGTACATGAGCGAACTGGAGATTGATGGCTTAACTGAAACTGTGCTGAAATCCTTGGGGAGGTCCAAACGGTTTGCGTCCATCCCCAGGTTTGTGGAGGTGCTGGTGGTGGCAGATGAGTCCATGGCTAAATTTCACGGGGATGACCTGAAGCATTACCTCCTGACCCTGATGTCAGTAGCAGCCAGGCTTTACAAGCACCCCAGCATTCTCAACTCCATAAACATAGTGGTGGTGGGCTTCATGGTGATAAATGAAGCTGACAAGGGACCTAAGGTTTCCAGTAATGCTGCCCTGACTCTGCGCAACTTCTGCTCCTGGCAGAAGAAGTTGAATAAACACAATGACAAGCACCCTGAGTACTGGGACACTGCAATACTGTTCACCAAACAGGTAAGCAGGATGAGTGAGCCGCATTAACCCCAGCAGCTGTGCATTACATTTGGTGTTACAAAGAATAAAATGGAAATGCTGCACTTGTGGACAGATCATGAGACAATGGACCCCAGGGCACAAACATTTAAAGGTCCCCCATTAACCTTAGACGACTAAACTGAAAAACACACATTTTGAAGCTGTTTTTCTTCTTCTGTCAAACACAAAGACCTTTTTAGTCATTTTGAGTGTCTGAGGTTGTCTCACATCTATTTATGTTTATTTATGTCTCTTTGCAGCTGTGTTGTGTCTCGATGTGTTAACTTTGTGTCCTTTTGTAGTTGTTTTGTGCTCCTTTGTGGTTGTTTCATGTATCTGTGATCGTTTTGTGTCTTGTTATGTTTATGTTGTGTCCCTCTGTGGTCATTTTGTGTCTCTTTGTAGTCGTTTTGTGTCTCTGTGGTCATTTTGTGTCTCTTTTTCTTCACATTTTGTGTCTTTGTAGTTGGTTGTGGTCGTTTTAACCCTCTTTGTAGTCAGGTTGCATGTGTTTTGCGTCTTGTTTACTTTGTGCCTCTTTGTAGTCAGTTTTCCAGTGTTGTTTTGCATCTCTTTGTAGTTGTTTCGCACCTCCTTGTAGTGTTTTTGCACCTGTTCGTGTTCATTGTTTGCCTCTTTTTAGTGGTTTTATGTCTCTTTATAGCCACTTTGTGTCTCATCATAATTGTTTGGCAGTGGTGTGGTTGTTTTGGATCACCCTGTAGACATTTTGCACCTCTTTCTGTTCTTTCTGCAGCCCTTTGTGGAGCGGTTGTGGCCATTTTGTGTCTCTTTGTAATTGTTGTCTGTCTCTTTGTGTTCACTTTGTGTGTCTTGTGAGTCATTTTGTGTTGCTGTAGTTGTTTCATGTTTTTTTGGTTGCTTCACATCTCTTTATGGTTGCTTGGTATCTCTCTAGTCTTAAATCTCACCTTGTACATGGGCTTTAGCCCCGAGCCCACTGAATTCATCAATGGTCATGTGTGTTGGTGCAGCCTGTCATCTGCACAGCTCTGCAAGTCCCTTTCTTTACTTCCGTGTTGGCTGCTGCAATGAGTCACAGAAAAAGACCAACTGAGCCAGTTCTTTCCATAAAAGACCTCACCTCTGCCTGCTTTTAACAAATAGGAACTGGGTCACTATCTGCCTATGTTAGCCTCCTTCAAATGATCAGAAAATTTTAAAGAATCCATATAAAATTCTAATGACTTCCTTATTCATTCAAGCTGATGTAAGCGGACACTATCTAAAGCATTCAGCCTGCTCACAGCTGTCAGATAATCCCATGTGGCCACCCGAGCTGTGAACACTGGCCAGTAAATCTTTCCCTGTAGTTACTAACTTCTCACTGTCTCTCCCTCTCTGATGCCTGGTCGTCATTGCTGCCTGCTTTCCATTAGGTCCACTTTGGCTCTGGCTGATCGTCTGATGCACAGCCTCTCTCCTCCACTGCATAGCAACATACAAAAACACTTCAAGGTCAAAAAGAGTGAAGAGTCATCCCAGTGCCGGGAAAGATCCCTTATTTACCACCAAGGCCATGATATATAGGAAAATCCAGGTCCGGTATTGTTGTCCTTGTAGGGCACAATAAGTGCAGCTGCTGCGCTGGAAAGAATCTTGTAATAGGTTATGGAGAGCGAGTGGAGTGGAATACACATGGCTGGCAGAGGGAGCTTCTGGCATCGCTGGGCCTCACTGTAACACTGGGTTAACAAGTTCATCATCGAACGTGTTCATGAGAGGCGGTTTGATGGAATATAATTCCTGATCAGAAATACTGAAGAGACTAAACTATTTTTAAACACAGGAACCTTTCCAGTAAGTCTTAGGGCAACAATCCCACTGATAATCAGTGAGTCAAGGCCATTACTACAATGAACTTTTCCATTAGGAAAGTGCTCATAACTTTTCCTGTAATTCTGAACGCCAAGATAAGAATGTACAGCAGCGATAGTGGTGCTCTGAGTTAAGTGCTAATGCCAGCATGTGAAAATGCCCAAAATAACAATGGGCAGCTTTCCACTGTAAGAAATAGGGGCAGGCACATGGTGGTGTGGACATTTAGAGGAGTGGCCCTATAACTGGCACTTTCAACCTCTCTGTTTTTATTGTGGTGTGGGATCCGACAGCTTTACCCAAAACATCACGAAGTATTGGTGACTGGACATAACTCCAGTTATATTAGTACGTAGGAAACAGGACGATGCAAGGTTTGTAGTGTTGTATGGTATATGGTAAACTGTATGTTGCTGATGATGATGTTAGAGAGGAGAAGACCGCTACTCAACAAGGACACTGAGAGGACAGAAAACCATTGCTTGTTGTTCTGTCTGAGTTTAACCAATCAGCATAGAGAATCACACAGCAACTTTGATGGGCTGCTCAAAAGTACCTGCCCTGGAGTTGGTACTTTTATATTATCCCAAAAACCAGCCCTGGCACTGGTTCTACAGTGAATTTGAAACATGCACAAAGGTTTGTGTTGCCTTAAAACAAGTTCCTGCTGTGGAAAACAGTCTGATGCTATCATGCTGGTGTTAAGCAGGTGTAATGTGGCTATGTTCGCCATGGTAATCTGGCACATTGTCACCAAGTAAAGTTGTGGCCTAAATTTTTGTCTGAAACACTGGAAACATTTCTTGATCGCTTCCTATGCTTCTTCCTAAAGGCTCCACCATAGTCCTGGTTGCTTCAGCCGCCTCCATTTCCTTTTCCTCCTGCAGTTGCTCCCCTCTACAGAGAGCCCATCACTGCTGGTTCACAGTATCACTATTGGTGTGACAGTTTGGAAACGTCGCTGCATCAACCAAATTAAAAACTCCAGTATACTGTGAAATACAGAGAGATGTACCTGGCACTGACATGCCTAATCAACCTTGTGTCAACTTGTTTGGCTTGAGCGTAACAAATACTTATTTATATGTACAAGTCCCACACTCTAGTCTTGTGTGATCAGGCAAATTATTACAGTTCTTCCTGGTTGGGACATGAACAATTACTCTATGCTGGCATTAGAGAAAAGTTCAGGAAATCACCCAGATCAGAGGGATTCATCTTCCGGGGTTCAGGAATGACTGAGCAAAATTTCATGGCAATCCATACAACATTTCTTGATATATCTCAGTTTGGACAAAAGTCATGACATATAGAGCAAGAACACTCTGCCAGGCTGACAGATCATTACACAGCTATGACGCAAAAACTGGCGCTGATTTTTAGGGGTAGCCTGGTTTTGGAAGTCTGGTCCATCCCATTACCCACACTTGTGGTACTTGACAATAGTCAGGTTCCTACTTGTGTCACAGTGCCCATGGGCCTCCTATGGCCAGTGTTATACCTTCCGCATCGGCAAGTACATGAGGGCCCACATGGCATAAATTTTGCAACCTCCCAAAGTCCGTGAGAGCCACTCAGATGTCCGTGTGCAGCACAAAATTGTGTGCAGCAGCTGTGTTACAAGGGCAACATGGACAGCATAAGTGTGTATGTGCAGAATATTTGGATACAATCTTCTGCACATGTACGGAGCAGAGTTCTCCAAGAAGACTCCAGTGGACTAGAAAGTAGTTTAATAACAACTACATGTCCATGGTGTCTGCAGCTGTCAGTGTGTGCATCTGCAAGGGAGTATAATCAAGGCTCAAAGTGTGCAGGGTTATCTGTCAAGCTCAGAACATTTCTACAATTTCCTTATAATTAAGTAAGTTTAATGCAAAATTTAAGTTAGTCAGATGGCGTATGAAGATGAAGCACTAGAATTAACGATGCAATTAAATTGTGTTTTCTTAAACCATCTTATAGATGCATAGCGACCAGCAACTGGACTGAACTGACACAGCAGACCTAATTGAATTATGGGTCGCCTTGAATATGATGTCGAAGCAGTATTAGGATAAGTGTGGACCAAATGTAGGTTAAATTTCTTTTGTGTTGTTGGTGATATTTTTAGGTCACACTTCTTGAGTACTTGGTGACACATGAATGTATACTTAGGGGCTCAAGACCCATATATTGATGCTGCATCTGCCGTATTGTACATTTAAATATAAACAAGGCAGAAAATAACAGGAACCTTGCTGTAAATTGAAACTACAGAATCTGCTTTTGGTATGTCAGAGAAACGATATCGTGAGGACAGTTCGGCAAAAGCACTGACTGGTGCAGACAGTAAAGATGCCTAGACAGTGATTCCAAATACGATCAATGCTAGGTTCATTCTTGTTTATTGGTACCAGTGATCAATGCCGCAGGAAGAAAGAAGAGTGGTGTGACATCCAACGAGATGTTTAAATCCAAGTAATTCAAATAGTTTCCTTTTATTTGTTTGATGATCTTTCATTGCATAAATGAAAGTACACCACAGAGAGCAGAGGAGATAGCAGCAGAGTTAGTGATAAACTCATGAGAAGACACCGTTGGAGATTTATGTTACCCAGGGCTGTGTGCTGCAGGTATATTCTTACCTCTGTAAAGAAACGCAGGAGGCGGCCTATCTCCCTTGACCCTCTGCCTCAATATATTTTAGGAACAGAGAATGGGCAAACCACAATCCCATATGCTTTGAATTAGTGCTCGTCATGGTCTGTTCATTCTGTAGCTGGGCCCAGCCACACAAAACATGTTTGGAAAATGGCTCGAGTCCAATCGGATTTTTCAAGCTTCCTATAAGAATTAAGAAATGGGCTCTTCACAAGTAACACATTTGTCTGTGTGTCACCAGGATCTTTGCGGCGCCACAACCTGCGACACTCTGGGGATGGCCGACGTTGGCACCATGTGTGACCCGAAGAGGAGCTGCTCTGTCATTGAGGACGATGGTTTACCCTCTGCCTTCACAACTGCTCATGAACTTGGTAAGAAAGTTGTTGAGTTGCGGAGACTGAACACTTGCATTATGCCTTTCAGATTTATGCTAATGCACACTTGGACACAGAATGAGATATGCTCAAGGCAAGAGCTGCATATAACCTTAGCTTAAAATGCCAAAGGAATTTTGCAGCTGGGTTTGACAGACTTATATGTGCATAATCAGCGTGGAGACTGGCCTGGCCTGAGGGCTTTGCGACTTTCATGCTGATGTGTATGGCTGTGATTCTCAGTCCCGGTCCTCGAGGACTGCAGGGTTTTAGGCCTACCACCTATGTAATTGCATGCACCTGATGTTCCATTTGAAAATCAGGCTCCCTAATTGCTGGAGGTGGACGGAATCAAAACCAGCAGGTCTGTGGGTCTCACAGAACAAGGCTGAGATCTGTGCATGTTCAACATCACAGCTGCACCGTATAACTTTGGACACCGACAGCTGCACACGGCCAGTGAGAGATAACTGAAAAATCTGAGCTATTTCACATGATGTCATGAACGTAGACAGTCCAGCTTATCTGTGAGGGTTTATGCCAACAGAAGGGATGGATGTAAGTAAGAAAATAATACTGGCACGTCCAGTTCATTCATTCTTTGCTGATGAGAAGACTCTCATCACACCCAGCATATCTCCATGTGTAGGATCTGCCATATGGAGCACAGACTCTCATCTGGCTTTTCTAACTATGTCAATGGATAGATACAAGGTCAATGATACTCACTTTAATTTAAAACTAACTATAAAATAATGTCACAACGGCAAATATCTTGGAGTGAGAATGTGAAAACAGGAAAACAAGATCAGACTTTTACAGAATAATAAGAACCGCTGTGGTGGAGCTCAGGTCTCCCTCATAATTTAACTGCAGCTAATAGTAACTATAGTATAGTAATTTAACTGCAGTTAATTCAAGTTACTGCTGGAGTTCCTTGTGTGTAAATGCGTGAGACATTCATATGGATCCAGCTGCTGTCTGATGCTGCAGGTATTTAATAAACTCAGAGGAAAGATGAGTACGAAAAGAGCAAAAAAATGGAAAAACAGGTGCAATCAAACAGTGCAAACTCTGCCCTACCTGCCTTTAAGATGCTGTTTAATGGATGGTATTAAACAGCACACACTCCTTAGTCTGTCTAAGTGACAGTTTTTTACGCGCTTTCAGTAATCAGTGGCTGAGAGGGCTGTTAAAAAAGTAGTACTCGTGCCTGAAACCAGATGCACAAGTAACTCCTGAGGCCCAAGAGAGGCATTGGTTTACACTGTCCTCATATATGTTAAGTAATAACACAATTTCCCCCTGAAAATGATCCAGGCTCGTGATTGAAGACGTTAAAACCATACTTGAGGGGTTTTTTTTCTTTCGGAAAGTACTGCATGTTCGTATTGAGGGAATGAAATGATTTCCTTGGGAACTAAATTCCCCTGTCAGGCCTGCTCTAGTACATGGACGTATGCCACAGTGTATATTCCCATGTGCGGCTGCATTCCTGTCTGCTATGACATCAGCTTCGGATCAGTTGAGTTCATTTTGCCTTATGGGTGTTGGGATTTTTGGTATAAATTTGTGCCAGTATGGTAAATTCATCCGCCATCAAAACAACTGCTCTGCATTTATTCTTTCACCAGTCATGTTTTACTGAAAACAGAACCACTTGGATCAACCAAAGACGTGACCGCTGTGTCTCTGCTCCCACCCTCTCCCCTCAGGCCACGTCTTCAACATGCCCCACGACAATGTGAAGGCATGTGAGGAGGTATTTGGGAAACTAAAGGACAACCACATGATGTCTCCCACGCTGATTCAGATAGACAGGAGCCGACCCTGGTCTGTGTGCAGTGCAGCCATCATTACCGAGTTCCTGGACAGAGGTCATGGTTAGTAAACACTTCCTGTATATGTTTCTGGACTCAGATGGACCACTAATTCTGTCCAGGCTTCATCATCCAGCTCTCAGCTGGTAGCAATCTAATGGTACCCACAGAAAACAGACTTTAGCTCTGTGCTGTCACGGTTAAACTTCAGTTGTACTTAAAGCCAAGAGATATATTTATTCTATTTGTTTTCACTGATGTGTCTATTTGAATAAAATGACTACAGTATGTTCTTCCTCATAAGTATCTTGATGAGATTAAAGACGTCAGAGTAGTTTATCTAAACTAATATATGTCACCAGAATAAATAACATGATGAAATTCAATAGCAGGGTGACATGAATAACATGTCTAAACTGAGTCAATCAAAACAACAAAGGCTAAAAAGAATTTTACAAAGCTAAAGCTGCAACTATTCATATTTTAATGTGAGCGGTGGATCAAATGACTGTGTGGAGCATAGAAGATTATGTCTTAACAAACACACAGAGGATTATCACTTGACTCTGGAGCTCATCTTAGTGTCAGTAATTAACTAATGACCAATTAAGGACCCATTAACTGTCCTTAATGACATTAGAATTTTGGAATGCACGTGGGTAACACCACAACTCATTAGTGGGCTAAGGAGAGTAACACATACAACCAGCTGACAACAACTGAAATCCAAAATTGTGATCAGAATGATTTACAGTTTATGAAAGAACAGTAGTTAGGTAGCCTATGGCAAAACTAGCAGGATAAGAATGAGCAAACCAAACACCAATGAGTGCTACACAAAGCAAAGAATGTAATAGAATAAAAGAGTGTGAGACCTCTAATCTATCATTAGATAATCTAAATCTGTTCAATTCAATGCAGTTTTATTCATACAGAGCAAATTCACATCTGTCATCTCATAGAGCTTCACATAGTAAGGTGAACACCTTGCTCATTTTAAACAGAGAACCCATCAAAGTTTCCTAACTGTGCTGGCTTCCTCTAAACATAATAATCCATCCATCCATTATTCATACACCACTTAATCCTCTGAAGGGTTCTGGAGAGGCTGGAGCTTATCCCAGCTGATTTAGGGTGAAGGCAGGCTTCACCCTGGACAGGCCACCAGTCCATCACAGGGCCACATAGAGAGACAGACAACCAAGCACACTCACATTCACACCTACAGACCATTTATTAGAATCACCAAACATACCTGCATGTTCTTCCTGTGTCTGCACAGGTTCTCACCAGGTGCTCTTGTTTCCTCCCACAGTCCAAAGACATGCTGAGGTTAACTGATGATTCTAAATTGTCCAGTGCTGATTCTATCCACGTTCAATACACCATTCATAAAAGCATTCATGTATCATTCAGCTTTTTCTCCTCAGTGTGCCTCCTCATGCCAAGTCTTTGTGTCTGTGTGTAAGCTCCCTAAGTGACTCTTAGTGAGTTCTGTGTAACAGACATAATTAATTGGACTAATTTATTACCTCCCACAACCAGCCCACTTACTTTAACAAGCAAATGAGCATGTCCTCTGAGCAGTCCAAGTTCTGCCGTCTCTTCTGTGTGAGTAATTTGCTTAATCTAAATACTACGAGGCAGCTGCACTTCCTCATGTAGGTCCACCTCTGTTTGTACAGACACATATTACTGCTTAGACTGCTTAAATTTCATTCACATATTATTTATACAAGCATAGCTTTCTTTTTGTTTAAATAGTATCTGTCCTTCATTAGAATATGAAATTGTTAATTTGCTTCAGTATGCTTTTAAAGCTTTCCCCAATGCTCTAAACACAGGTTTTAAGCGTAATACAACCCATCCTTACAATATATCCCAATTATTGCAGTGCATGTGAGAGGAGGTTCACAATTTTGCAAAAAAAAAGGACCATTTTACCTCGTGGTCAGTTTAGCAGAAAAATGTTGGCAGTTGAAATTTCATTACTTGGATCAGATTTTTTCATCTGTCCTTAATTAATTAAACCTGATTAATCTTCTTGTTATGTTGAGATGGTAAATGCATTCCCAATTCCCTTTAATACATTCAGCAGACAAAGAGCAACACTGTGTTCATTTAGAGTTTCTGTCCACAACTAAGCCCACTATTCACCTTTCCTTCACCTGCTGCATGGTTGGTCTCCATCACTCCCTGATCTGGATCCTGTTTGGCTTTTCAGCTGCTATATATATATGTTCACCAAGCGCATGTGAAGGTATTTGGGAAACTGGAAAGGTGGCACATGATGTCTCCCACTGGGAATTCAGATTGGGAATTATCGAGGCCCTGGTCTGTGTGCAGTGTAGCCATCTTGAGGAGTTATTACAAACTGAGGTGCTGTGGTTACAGTGCTGCAGTCCAATGTGATGTTTGGACTCAGATGACTGAACCAGAACTTTCTGTAGGCTGTCCTCAAACCTCACGCTGGTAGCACTCTACATGGTACCCACAGAAAACATATTGACTGCTCTCAGTGCAGCTTCAACTTCAGTTGTACTTAAAGCCAAGAGATATATTTATTCTATTTGTTTTCACTGATGTGTCTATTTGAATAAAATAACTACAGTATGTTCTTCCTCATAAGTATCTTGATGAGATTAAAGACGTCAGAGTAGTTTATCTAAACTAATATATGTCACCAGAATAAATAACATGATGAAATTCAATAGCAGGGTGACATGAATAACATGTCTAAACTGAGTCAATCAAAACAACAAAGGCTAAAAAGAATTTTACAAAGCTAAAGCTGCAACTATTCATATTTTAATGTGAGCGGTGGATCAAATGACTGTGTGGAGCATAGAAGAGTATGTCTTAACAAACACACAGAGGATTATCACTTGACTCTGGAGCTCATCTTAGTGTCAGTAATTAACTAATGACCAATTATGGACCCATTAACTGTCCTTAATGACATTATAATTTTGGAATGCACGTGGGTAACACCACAACTCATTAGTGGGCTAAGGAGAGTAACACATACAACCAGCTGACAACAACTGAAATCCAAAATTGTGATCAGAATGATTTACAGTTTATGAAAGAACAGTAGTTAGGTAGCCTATGGCAAAACTAGCAGGATAAGAATGAGCAAACCAAACACCAATGAGTGCTACACAAAGCAAAGAATGTAATAGAATAAAAGAGTGTGAGACCTCTAATCAGTCATTAGATAATCTAAATCTGCTCAATTCAATGCAGTTTTATTCATACAGAGCAAATTCACATCTGTCATCTCATAGAGCTTCACATAGTAAGGTGAACACCTTGCTCATTTTAAACAGAGAACCCATCAAAGTTTCCTAACTGTGCTGGCTTCCTCTAAACGTAATAATCCATCCACCCATCCATTATTCATACACCACTTAATCCTCTGAAGGGTTCTGGAGAGGCTGGAGCTTATCCCAGCTGATTTAGGGTGAAGGCAGGGTTCACCCTGGACAGGTCACCAGTCTATCACAGGGCTACATATAGAGACAACCAAGCACACTCACATTCACACCTACAGACCATTTAGAATCACCAAACATACCTGCATGTTCTTCCTGTGTCTGCACAGGTTCTCACCAGGTGCTCTTGTTTCCTCCCACATCCAAAGACATGCTGAGGTTAACTGATGATTCTAAATTGTCCAGTGCTGATTCTATCCACGTTCAATACACCATTCATAAAAGCATTCATGTATCATTCAGCTTTTTCTCCTCAGTGTGCCTCCTCATGCCAAGTCTTTGTGTCTGTGTGTAAGCTCCCTAAGTGACTCTTAGTGAGTTCTGTGTAACAGACATAATTAATTGCACTAATTTATTACCTCCCACAACCAACCCACTTACTTTAACAAGCAAATGAGCATGTCCTTTGAGCAGTCCAAGTTCTGCCGTCTCTTCTGTGTGAGTAATTTGCTTAATCTAAATACTACGAGGCAGCTGCACTTCCTCATGTAGGTCCACCTCTGTTTGTACAGACACATATTACTGCTTAGACTGCTTAAATTTCATTCACATATTATTTATACAAGCATAGCTTTCTTTTTGTTTAAATAGTATCTGTCCTTCATTAGAATACGAAATTGTTAATTTGCTTCAGTGTGCTTTTAAAGCTTTCCCCAGTGCTCTAAACACAGGTTTTAAGCATAATACAACCCATCCTTACAATATATCCCAATTATTGCAGTGCATGTGAGAGGAGGTTCACAATTTTTCAAAAAAAAGGACCATTTTACCTCATGGTCAGTTTAGCAGAAAAATGTTGGCAGTTGAAATTTCATTGCTTGGATGACATTTTTCGTTTGTCCTTAATTAATTAAACCTGATTAATCTTCTTGTTATGTTCAGATGGTAAATGCATTTTCCAATTCCCTTTAATACACTCAGCAAACAAAGAGCAACACTGTGTTAATTTAGAGTTTCTGTCCACAACTAAGCCCACTATTCACCTTTCCTTCACCTGCTGCATGGTTGGTCTCCATCACCCCCTGATCTGGATCCTGTTTGGCTTTTCAGCTGCTATATATATGTTCACCAGCTGGTTGCTAACTTTGTTTAATGTTGGTGGTGGCTGGGTAGGTACTGGGGAATTATTAGGTAGGGAGGTATGAGCTTGAGGATTATTACTGGAAACTGATGCTGCCCACTGCTGCTGGAAATGGCTGTGGAAAGCATGGAGACTGAACCAGAACTTTAAAGCTGTAAAGTGTTGTTGTTTGTCAAACCACACCACTCACATTGCAAGCAATACATGCAAAAATATTGATGTGTGCAGCTTCAAGTTCAAGTTTCGTTGTTTATGTAGGCTGATCCGCAGCAACTCAGAGCAACTCCACCCATGTTGGCTTCCACAGCAGCAGCCTGACTGTATGCAGTGCTGTTGGTTTGTTTCTGTAGGAGACTGTCTTTTGGACCAGCCTCAGAAGCAGCTGTCTCTCCCTGACCACCTGCCCGGCTCCAGCTACAGTCTGCACCGTCAGTGCGAGCTCGCCTTTGGCCCCGGATCCAAGCCCTGCCCCTACATGCAGCCCTGCTCCAAGCTGTGGTGCACCGGGAAGGCCCGCGGACAGCTGGTCTGCCAAACCCGACACTTCCCCTGGGCGGATGGCACAAGCTGTGGCAACAGCAAGGTCTGCTACAGAGGTGCTTGTGCTGATAAGAACAGCACCGTGCACGTCAAGGTGAGGGAATGTAGAAAGCATTGTTCCGTATTGCTTAATCATTTTTATCAGAGGCTGACGAACCACTCTGCCCATTTTCTGTTGTCTCAGGTGGATGGCCGATGGGGAAAGTGGGGTGCGTTTGGAGACTGTTCTAGGAGCTGTGGTGGAGGAGTTCAGCTGGCCAAGAGAGAGTGTGACAACCCCGTCCCTGAGAACGGAGGCAAATACTGCTACGGCCTACGCATCAAATATCGCTCGTGCAACCTCAACTCTTGTCCTGAAACAGGTACACTAGTCCCCAACACACACAGTGAGGAATGACCACTAAACTTCTCTACAGAAAAGCTGTCCAAATACACCTTATGTATACACTAGTTAGGTACGCTAGTAGGCATGTTGGTCCAGAGTTGATATCTAATTTTAACAAAAGGTGGCTAAAGTCTGCTTGGAAAAGTCGCCACATTGTGTTTGTTAAGCTTTGTCAATCTCCAAATGTTGAAGCAGCAGGTACTGAGATGCAGAAAAAGCAATATTCTCTATTGATAGAATCTGGGGGGTGTTTAAGCTCTCATGAAACCAAAAACACGAGAACATAAATGTAAGAAATGGAATGAACATGGGATGGGTTTCTGTTCTAAAGAAAGCAACGGCTAGTAATTGTGAGGATGTCTAACTATCTTACAGCCGACAGTAGTGATTAACTCAGTGTGAAATAGGGCCCGGAGTTAAGTGTAAAGTTACATATTCACACATTTTATGACCAGCACTATCCACTGTTTAGTATTAAGCCACTGTGAGGAAGCTTTTCCTGCTCTGCTGTGCAAGTTTACAGTCCATCAACCCCATGCACGCTTTGTCTCTTACAAGTGAAACATAGTCTTTGAAAATACAAGAATATGTGTACGCTAAGTATTTTACATTAAGTGTCAGTCAAAGATGTTTTCAACCAATGGACTAACCATGGACTTAACGTTAGTTTCACTGTGTAGTTCACTACAGCTGACAAAATCTGCTAGTGAGTTGTCCTTTATCTGATACAATCAATGTTTGTCTTCTAGAAATGAAAATACTGCATTTATCACCTATTTCTGAACTGAAGAAGCTAATTTTCCGTATTGCATTCTATTAATCTGTGACTATTTTGCCGTCTCCAGGTAAGAGTTTCCGTGAGGAGCAGTGTGAGGCATTCAACGGCTTAAACCTGAACACCAACAGGCTGGGCTCCTCTGTGGTTTGGGTTCCCAAATATTCGGGCATCTCTCCCAAGGACAAATGCAAGCTCATCTGCCGTGCCAATGGGACTGGATACTTCTATGTCCTTGCTCCAAAGGTATGCATATGATTTACTGTGTTCACTTTGCCATTCCTCCCAGCAAACGCACCGTCTGATTGATCTGTTTCAATCAAAGTTTTTCTCATCACCGAAAAAAAGGAATTAGTTCAAGAACACAGATTGTATTTATTAGAAAGCCCCGTGGGTAGCCAGTAATGAAGCTGAGAAACACTGGTAAGTTCTGAAAAGTTCGAGGCAAATGACATATTGACTTCTTTCACATTACCAGCAAAACGTAATTACCCAACCATCTGGAGGCTGGTTTGCATGATAATCGCTGGCTGTGGTGAAAATGGTACTGCAGCCTGGACACGGTAAACAGAGCGATGCTGTCAGCTCTCATTACGCTGCTGTGAATAACAATCAAAGTCCTGCCACACTTGGATCTGTCTAAAAAGTTGAGGATTAGCATCAGGGAATTCTGTTAATGTTCTGAGCTAAATGGGCATCAACTAATGACCTGCTCACCACTGAGCACCTCATGAGTCAAACCTCATGGGATGTGCACTTGAAACATTTAGGTAGAGATAAAGGGCAGCTCTCTGTTCACTAAAGTTTCAGTGGCTGGTGCGTAACTATTTGCCTGCCGTGGTTTGGTCTTTATCCACAATGCAAGAAGTAACAGCTAGTTCCATCGACAGCGAAGCAGTGTGAGGTGATGTGTTGGTGGCAGCAGAGGATGGATGGAGTGCTGAGAGAGGAGACAAGCAGGGACAGTATCACTTCACAGCTGTGGCTTGTCAGCAACTATTTATGCAATCAGCAAGGAAACAAGCTTGTAACAGAAATACAAGCCAACATCTCATTTACACCAGAGGACACTGCACAGGCCTTCTGGTGCTATTTCTGCTTCTTTTAATTGATGTAGGTCTCTGATCATTATGTTTGTTTAGTCAGGAAAATCAAGTACATAAAGACCAGCAGACAACTAACATGATGCATGAGATGTAACGTCTGTGTGCTCTGTGCTCTGGCAGGTTGTGGATGGGACACCCTGTTCTCCTGACACCTCCGCTGTGTGCGTTCAGGGAAAATGCATTAAGGCAGGCTGTGATGGCAAGCTGGACTCTAACAAGAAGTTTGACAAGTGTGGCATGTGTGGCGGAGACAACCAGGGCTGCAAGAAGGTCTCAGGAATGTTCACCAAGCCTATGTAAGTGGGTCCACGTATACAAGTCTTTAGTGTTATATTTAGTCAGATAGTCTGGATATCATCATACCAAGACAACCACAGGGTTAAATCCATGAGGTCAAGGCCAAAACAGAGGATCAATAAAGGAATAGATAAAAGTTTGGAAACCATATACAATATTAACATCATTTTTTTGGGCACAATGGGCATCATACATCATATTTTTATCCTGAACTTTTTAATGTAATGTTTGGAAGCACAACTGCTGAAATGTGGTTCACTGGACTTTCTTACCAAGACAAACTTGTCCTGGACCACAAGCTTCCACCTGATAGGATGCCACCTGCTCATGAGGAGGTTTTGCATTTATGAGATTTTATCATTGGAATAATCAACACAAAATTGCCATATAAACGATTATCAGGAGATGGCACTGTGACGGTGTAAAATGCTCATAAAAGCCTCAAGGTAAATTGTCTTAGTTCCATATATTATGTTCTTTACGTTTGGTATCATACTGATCATAAATGCAGGCACTGACCATATTATGATTTCAGGTCTAGTGTTGTAGACCTTACTGGCCCAAATATAAGATCACCTGATTATGAATTGACTCTCTTGATGCATTTTGTCTTGAAAAAAGTGAAACATAGAATATCATACATCTTAAAGCCATATTTGTGTGTCAGTCACAGGCTCTCTCTCCTTTCAGGCTCTTAAGGCTCAGAACCACTTTGTCTGGCAAGTTAGCAGGTTTCAGACTGTCTTTTCCAGATCAGCATCTGTGGCAGACGTACTTCTTGGCTGTTCTTGGCCATCTTCTCACTGTTTCCATTGTTGCAGTAAAAATGTTCAGAGATGCTATGAACTCATTTTCAGTCATCAGGAATTTATTTCCTCTATAGTCGCAAAACACATAGCAGAAGATTCCACAAGCCCCTGCAGGTTAAACCCACTTCCAAATGAATCTTCTCAGTCAGAAATGCTTTAGAGAAATTATAGACAGACAAAAATTTAAGCTTTTGCATAGATACTGAATGATTTAAAGGTCCAAGACGTATCCAGCCAGTATTATATCAAATACTGGAAACAGGACAGGTGGAAGCAGCTTTGTATTGATGATGTTTAAATAATGCTACTAAAGCACCTTTAAAGCCATTTGAAAAAAATTTCTGGATACCATCTCTAATATTTGATGTCTCCACTCTTCCTCTCCAGTCATGGCTACAACTTTGTGGTGATGCTGCCTGTTGGTGCTTCCAACATTGACATCCGTCAGCGCGGCTACCGAGGAATGGTCAGTGATGAAAACTACTTAGCCGTGAAGAATCGTCATGGCAAGTATCTCCTGAATGGAAACTACGTGGTGTCAGCGGTGGAGCGGGACCTGCTGGTGAAGGGCAGCCTGCTGCGGTACAGCGGTACTTCCACATCTGTGGAGATCCTTCAGGCCACCAGACCCCTGCAGGAGCCTCTAACTATAGAGGTGCTGTCTGTCGGGAAGATGACCCCTCCCAGGGTACGCTACTCCTTCTACATCTCTAAAGAGAGCAAGGAAGAAAAGACTCTGCGGAAAGAGGAGAAAAGTCACAAAGCACAGAACAGTGTCTTGGCTGATAGCAACAAAATAGAAGCTAAGAAGCAGGCGATGGGTAAGAGGCCCATCAGTCACTGGGTGACAGGAGGATGGGATTCGTGCACAGTGACTTGTGGGAATGGTCTGCAGAAGAGGCTGGTGCAGTGTCAGAGCATGGAGGGACGTCCTGCAGCAGACTGTGACAGCGCTGACAGACCTGTAGCAGTGAGAGCATGTGGGGATCCCTGTCCCATGTGGGATGTCGGTACCTGGTCTCACTGCTCCAAGTCCTGTGGAAGGGGCTTTAAGAGGCGGCCGGTGCGCTGTATGACTGAAAATGGTCTGAATCTGCCAAGAGACCACTGCTCTGGAAGGAGGAAGCCTCAGGAACTGGACCTGTGCAACCTGAAGCCATGTTAGAGCAGAAAAGACACAGACGGTAGTCAAAGTGAACATTTGACATGAACCTTAATGATACCATGGCTGAGTTGGGTGCAAATACTCTCAAGCACAGCCGGACAAGGTCTGAAGGGGTGTCTGCGACACCAAAATAAGGAGACAGAGAGGGTCTTCCTCCATTGTCTGAGAGGAGAGACATGTGCTTACATAAAAGAAGGAAAACTGTCTTCTTGTGAAGTGTCAAACCATCTGTGGCAGGTTTGACTTGTCTACCTCTACCGGGACTGATGACGATGCCTGTGTATATACTACAGACCTTTTCAGACATGAGATGCACAACATAGCTGCTTCATCAGGCTGTTACAGTGATGGCCTTCATAAAATGTTTCTTACAGCTTTATTCAGACATGTCAAGACTGCTACAGAAACACCCACACAAACACGCACACCAGATTTGTCATGCAACACACAAGACTAGACAGTACAGGATGTCATGTATAATGTATGAGATCCCTACGGTTCTGTTAAGCTGCCTGGTTATCTCGTCCTAGTGCTCATCCAGATATGACCGAAACATTTAATTTGCCTTCAGAATGAAAAGGGCTTCATGTCTGAAAGGAGCCAGAGAGTAACAGAGGAGAGAGATGCAGAGACAGTGATCACACATACATAATGTTTATGTATAGCCACAAAGGATGAAATTTCAAGGCAAGGACATGAACATTTGTGAGATTCAACCTCAACACTTGTACTGTGCTGATATCTCACCTGTGAACTGACATTCTTCTCATGTCACTGAGAAACTGATCAAAATGTGAAACACAGTACTGTATCTGTCACATTCGAGGCCTGTTTGGTCCATGCAGTTTCCACATCTCTTTTCTGTTATCCATTCCTCTTGCCTCTGTGGTATTAGTACTCAATGACCAAACCAGTCAGATCAGCTTTACATGTCTCTCAGTCAACAGTATATCCTCTGCACATGATACAGTCTTTACAGATTAGATTCAAATCAAAGAATTCCTGAAGTAATGACCAAAAACTAAAACATATTTTTAATAATAGGAAAATTAGTTTAGTTCAAGCTAAGCTGCTAGAATATACTTTACAGTGAATGTAGTCTGTTTGTACGGTGTGGTCGTAACGTGTCTGTGTTCTATGTCAAGCAAACCGACCAATGCCCAGCTGTTTGTTGTGTGTTGCCAAAGAGTTCAAACCTTCCACAAAGCCTTAGTACAGTGTCAGACACCTCAGTGCATGGGCTGGACAGAAGCATGACTCGCTCAAAGTACCCTCATAGTTCGTCATCTTAAAGTTACCTTTTCACTGACAAACCCTCACCTCAGGAGGCTTAAAATCAGGATGTAGACAGTTGGAACAATTGAGGTCAATTCATAGCGTCTGCATGACCGATGCAGACTTTGAAGGCACACAGTTGACATGCATTTGTAATTATACTACAGTAGGTACATAAAGTCGTTGGAATTTTCAGCTCTTTGCTATCTGCATTTCCCTGCAGTCCAAAGCTCTTATTTGACCAGTTTGTCAGCTAACCTGTTTTATTATGTTGTTTTTTGTATGCATCAATACAAAACAATGATGGCCATAACACAATTTTAAAGTAGACTCTTACTATGGATCGCAGCCATAAATTTCTCACTGTCTTTCCTCTGCAGAAATGGCCTCGGCCTGGGCTTCATAGCTGATTCCTCCACCATAGGAACTCTTCTGTAGCTACATTTTGTTTTGACACAACTCAGTGGGTGCTGAGCTGCTGGATGTAACTGCCCTAAGATGAATAAATGAAGTTATATTGAATTGCAATATTGGGGTGTCAAACCCCTCCCCAAAAGTTCCTCTGCTTCTGTAAGGTCTTAGTGAAACTTCACTTAGACCCGGGTTCCTCAGAAGATTCTACAGGCCAGTTCATGGTTTCCGTGTCGATGTCCACAGACATTTGTGGCCTCAAACATCTACAGTAGACTCACATGTGTATTGAATTGGGGATATTGGTATGCACACATTCCAAAATATGATGGCAACCTCCTGACAGGAAGAAGTGGGGCTACTTTGTTTATGGCCAGAAGACAAAGCCAAACATAGAAAACTATGTGTGCAATCGCTTAACACGAATGTGGAATATAGTACATCATGACATACATATGGTGGAAGAAAAAAATGTGCAGGCGATCCGTATTCTTAAACTTTGGAGTGCACGCAAACATCCGCAGAGTGTTCTGGGCATTGGCAGATGATGCAATTCACATCACACATGGACGCATGGATGTGGAAACCATGATTGGCCTTTAGTGTCCAGGAAAGTTCCTGTGATGGAAACACAGCTCATCCCTGCAGCATATACTGCCACTCTACTAAATATCCATATGCTGAGTTGGATAGATCTCTGACCAGAGTTAGGAAAATAAAAGCCAATAGCAGCACATGAGCAGCATTAAAACAGCTGGAGAGGTACAAAAAAAGAAAAAGCATTATGCTACGTAGGAACAGTAGAAAAAAAAATATAAAGATACAGAAATGCAAAGGAGAGGATTGAAAGAATGAAAACATTTTCAAGTAGCGAAGATAACTTGTATAGAAGGCCATCCCAACAGTAAAAACAGGAAGTGTATTGGTTACTGAGAAGCCATAAAGCACTGAAAAAACTGCTTCAGCTGAGCCGAATAACAAAGGTTTGACCACCCTTTATTCCTTCGAGTCAGGTGTCAGATGCTTGTTTATGATCCCGCTCCACACCATACAAGGCCTCATATGTGTC
Organism: Dascyllus trimaculatus; assembly: GCA_024666655.1. Lineage (NCBI taxonomy): Eukaryota > Metazoa > Chordata > Actinopteri > Pomacentridae > Dascyllus > Dascyllus trimaculatus. The sequence goes on along the minus strand of CM045453.1, from coordinate 4,797,615 downwards.
ATTATTAATAGTATGTTAATTTTTTTCCTAGAAGATACTAGCAATCAGTGCAATGAGGCCATGATTATGCTGATATGTGACAAACACTGCCCTGGGTCAGGAGTCTGCCTGATGAGTTCTGTACAGTATGGCCCTTCCCCTCCTCAAAGCTCCATGAATACAGAGGGTGTATTGTGCTCCAAAGATGTGTTTTTTGAAAGAAATGATTTCAGTTGGACTTCAGTGGTCTAAAATAAGTTCAGATTAGCTGTGTTGCTCTGGGTACAATGCCTGTTGACTAGTGGCATTTCCTCAGCCGTCATGCTTCTGTCCGCCTGCATGGCTGCTCCATCACCTCTAGCCCTTAATGAGAACACATAATGCTTACATTGTGGGTTTTTTTGCCAAGCTCATGCATCACGTCAGCCTATCGTTATAATGTCAGCCAAAATTGATGTTTGTTTTTTTTAATCCAAGGTGAAATTAAAGGGAAAATCCACCCTAATCATGTATCACCAAATAGCTTTAGGTGTACTTTCCATTCTGATGTTCCATTCAGTTTCAGTAGGTGTACTTTCATATACTTGACCCACAATTGCAAAATAGTTGGTAGGAAAGTCCAGTTTTGTCGTCACACTCTGAGGTTTGAAGTGCAGGAGCATTGGTCTGGACTTATCGTTACTCAATCAGACAAATGTGTCAAACGTCACAGAACATGAACGTATCCAAAGGTTGCATTGTCCTTGTAGACACAGTTCAACAGAACAGTCATTTCACTTTGTCTTTTGGTTCAGATGGACCAATCATACCATCTAAAAGGTGGTAATGTAGAGTTACTTTTTTCTTTCACATCATGTACAGGTGTTATTTTTATCATTTGTCTTTGTATTGTATACTATGTATACATTCATCTAGCTGTATAAAATAAAGTATATATATATAAAACAATCAAACCATGTGCTGACTCATGATTGAAGCATCAGGTTTTCAGGTATTCCACAGATACTGTACATGAAGTCAGTAAGGAAATATGACTTCACTCCCGTAAATCTGTCCTCCATCTTTGGGTGGACGGCTCTTGAGCGTCTCCTATTGCTCCAGCAGTATCTGTTACATCAGATTTCTGCTGCGCCACGCAGTCTTCCATCACACGAGACAGTCTTGATACCTAAGCTCTTCCCCAACTGAAGCATGACCGAAGATGAAAACACATTCATTCATTCATTCACTTTGGTATTCTGCTGATTCAAGCCTCGTTGTCCTGGCTGGACTGTAATAACACACCCGGCTTGGCCAGCGCCTGCCCAGTAAGCTTAATGCATTGTTGGACAGACGTCTCTCAGACTCCAAGGATCTGAGGGTTTAGCAGACCATGCTAATATCAACACTTTAGAAGATGTGGATGGCTGACTCAAAGTTACGTTTATGCACATTATGTAAAAACAGGTTGATAAAAAGGGTTGTTTCTGCTTAGTATTAGAGACATTATGTGTCTCATTGGTTTTGAAAAGTCTCAGAGGTCTTAAAGCGTTCCAATGACACTAATGTTCAAGAACCACAGATGAATTAAAACAACTTGAAAGAAATATGAATGATGGCACCTGCTCAGTAAGATGCTGGCCATGTATCTACACTATTAACTATGAATTTTGCACAGCATCATTACCTAACTGCTTCGCTGATACATTATGTGGTAAACAGCTCAAGCCTGTAACTCAAGCAGGATAAAAACAGTGTCAGTAAACCCCTGTAGGAGGGTCCAGGGTCATCCCTCCAGGAGATAAGGTGCACACTTTCAATCAGGGGCCTTCAAATCTTTTATACCAGGAGCCACTTAACGAAAATGTATATTGGCAGGCCATAAACCTTCCCCATTAAAAGTGTGTTTAAAGCACTTTGTGCTGTACACTTGAACCTCAGCAGTAAATATAATTCTGAGCAAAACAGTGAAGCTGGACCTTGGAGAGATGAATCACTGTAAAGTCAGGCAAAAGACTTATAATGATCAAAGGACATCACAGAGTTTTCTGGACCCTCAGTCTGCTCCTGCTCAGTGTCATTAGACAAGATGTTTGCTCACATATGTGCTGTGGGTTTAAAGCACTGCTCAATAGCACAGTCATCTGAGGGGGCAAAGACAAGGCTTTCTCTTGCTGAACACCGGAGCGAGGTCATGGTAGCTCCAACTTTACCGGGGCGTGGTGGTGGCGTCAGCAGGGGTCAGAGCTGAGTGCAGACAGGTCTCATGGCACCGGGGATTATCACTTCCTCTTTCCTCCAGTCGATGTGGGGGTTGTGCGCCCGAAGCCAGGAATAACCCAGGACCATGGGGGGACTGGAGTGATCTATAACGAAAAAGGTCGTCTTCTCCCGATGATTGCAGTGACAGGAACAGTTTTCTGCTGTACCTTGGCTAGGTGGAGCCCATTCAAGGCTCGGACCTCCAGGGGGGGCTCCAGGGACTCCAAAGGAATGCCCATCTGACGGGCGAGCTGAAGGTCCAGGAAGTTCTCCTCGGCACCAGAGTCGATGAAGGCTTGTACAGGTACAGACTGGGATTGCCAGCAGAGGGAGGCGGCGAGCTGCAGCCGATTTGGGGAAGACGACGATAGATGGCTCACCTGTATCTCCCCAGTTACTGGTGAGCCCGTGCTTTTACTGTACGCTGGGGACAGGCAGCGAGGTAGTGACCAGTCTTCCCACAGTATAAGCAGGTGTCGGCGTCCCGCCTGCGTTGCCTCTCTTGTGCGGACAGCTGGTTGCGTCCCAGCTGCATGGGCTCGGGGTCAGGAACGATTCGGGAAGAAGGTGGAGGGCTCTGGCAGTTAGACGGAAGGGCCCGTGGAGACTCCGAGCGGAGGGTCCTTTCCCTCCGCCGCTCGCGGACCCGGTTGTCGATCCGGATGGCCAGGTCAATGAGCTGATCCAGACTGCGCACGTCATCACGGGTAGCCAGCTCATCCTTGAGGCCGTCCTGCAGAGCTGCGTAGAATGCTCCTTGCAGAGCTGCATCGTTCCATCCGCTCCCCGCCGCTGTAGTGCGAAACTCGATGGAAAAGTCCGCCACACTCCGGTTCCCCTGACGCATGGACAGAAGACGGTGACTGGCATCTCTTCCCTGCACCGGATGGTTGAACACTTTCTCCATCTCGGCGGTGAAAGCGGCATAGGAGCCGCAGATCGCCTCCTGGCGTTCCCACACCGCAGTACCCCACTCTCTCGCTCGGCCTGACAAGAGGCTAACCAGGAAAGCTACTCTGGCCCTATCTGCGGCGTAAGAGTGAGGCTGTAAGTCAAAGACTAACGAAACCTGAGTCAAAAAAGACTGGCAGGAACCAATGTCGCCGTCATAGCGTTCAGGAACGGGCACATGCGGTTCACGAGTTGAACCGCTGGCCGTGAAACTAGCATTAGCTGGATCACTGCTAACGGGTGCGGCCATAGACGTAACGGCAGCAGGAGCCGAATGGGCAGCTAGCGTGCTAATCCTCCCCGTGAGCTGGGAGACCTGATTTATCAGCGCGCGGTTACTCTCCACAAGACTCTGTAGCAAAGAGTCATGCTGCCCTATCACTACGCCCTGGTGAGCTATGGCTTGCTGCAGGTCTATCTCACTAAGGGCAGGACTAGTGCCGGTCTCGTTGCCTGCTGAGCTCATGTTGGCCAGACCGTACTGTTACGAACGGTGCAGAGACTCAGGCGCAGGCAAAGAAACACGGCACATAGATATATAAAATAACAATGTTTATTACAACAACGGAAACAGAAAATCACTGCACAGCAGGAAACCAAACCAATAAACCAAAACCGAAACTAAAAGCGAGCGAGTGCTGAAAACGAACTAAAAGTAACAACAGAAAGCGAGCTGCAAAAGGCGAGCTGAAAAAACGAACAGGTAACAGAAAGCGAGCTACGAAAACCAACGAGCTGATACAAACAAAAAGCGAGCTACGAAAACCTATGAGCTGATAGCAACCAAGACACTGGGAAACTGAGCCAGACGGGCTAACGCTAATGCTAATGCTAATGCTACTGAACCTGAACGGAGAGGGGGGCACGACGGAGCAGGTGAGCGGAGCAGGTGGGAGCGAAGGCAGGCAGGCAGGCAGGCAGGCTGGGTGGTGAGCTGAGGTCCGGGAGTGGGGGTGGCGATCCACGACTGGAATCCTGGCGGTGGCTGGGTTACTGGCGGAGTGGAGGCAGTGGTTGAGCTGAACCGGAGGAGGCACACGTGGACGGCAGACGGGGAACCAACTGGAAGCGGAGAGGGAATAGCGTTAGCAATAACGAGGGTGCAGAGCAAACGGAGCAGACAGAACGAGAGCAGAGGTTGGCAACTGACTGAGGCAAAACGACGGTCTGGCATCGAGGAGCATGTGGAGCGTGGTTATAACCGGGAGAGTGAGAGCTGATCATCCAATCACACGCGTGCCTCCTCCGCTGATTGGAAGTGGCTGCACCTGCCGTGCTCCTCGCTGCCCACACCTTGCTCACGCCCACCTGCAAGAGAGAGAGGGAAGGGGAAGAGGGAAAAGGGGAAAGGAGACTGCCACTCAGGCAGCAGAGGTGGAGGGCGTGACAAAGACGTCAACTTAATGAGTATGTATGCCACGTTTTTGCTCTTTGTAATTTTTATGCCATTTATTTCCATTCAGACAGATTTTACATTCTATGTTTTTCTTAATGCCAACAAACCCCATCAAAGACCACCCACTGGTAAGTACTATCTGTGTGGCCAAAGCTTGGATGAGACTAAAGTACTGATTATATTATTTTACAATTTTGAATATCATCAGCTTGACCTTTTAATTACAGTAGGAGGCTCTGTCTTGCCTGAGATTCACTCGCTCTGTACATGTTTATCACCATGTGAGTCTGAAGACAATTAAAGTAGACATGGAGGATTGCTAAAGTGGGGCCTGGACTCATTGTTTTCTTAGAAAAGACTCTTCATGTTCGGCCAGGTGTCCTGCCCCATAAATGCTCAACTAAACCAAATATCCACATGCTCTGAATTCCTCTAGATCTCACCAGAAAAGCTCAAACCACTGAGCCGGTAAACCAGATGTGCTTTGTGTTTTTACTTTTATAGACGATATCTGATGAAGAACGTTTAGTCTGTCTGTCAGTTTGCTAAAAGCACAAACACAATCCCCAAACTATGTGTCTTGTAAAGCTGCACAGCGCCAGATAATAGCGAAACAGCCTGGCTGCAGACCTCCACTGTAGGGACACTTCTGGTGGAGACGCCACCGTCAGGACAGTTCCACTGTTAAGATGCCATTTTGAAGTGAAGAACCTTGGTCCAGACAAGTGTTTTAGCTTGGTTTCAGAAGTAATCTGCATATCTACATGCCTGATAAGACACATCACGTCACAAACTGGGCATGTGGGTGAAAGTGAAGCGAACATGGGCGTCTGTGTCATGGTTTCCAAATCTCTCCGACAACAACACAACACCGTTCTCAGACTAAGGCAAGATCAGCAACCGAAAGTCTTTGCTTTAGTGGGGAGGCTAAGTGTAAATGTGGCAGAAGTTATGTGTTTTAAAACTAAATGTATTAATGTGGATGAGCCTCACTTTAAACAAAACGAACAAATTGATAAAGCCACACGACACCTCTTTTTGTTCCTTCTTTACTGGAAAACGCCAGCAGCTGCAGTGTGTTGTGCGTTGCTTCACTATCAGCTGCAGGTGCACTAGTATAGGAATGAATTGATGCATCTACATCAAACAGAAACTGCTGAAAACTGTAGTCCTGATTACATTAATTTCACTTTAAAATACACCATCTCCACACAGCTGACAAGAAATTAAATTAGTGTTCTTGAGTCATTTCAGTATATATCTCCATCCACAATGAATTGCCAGAATGATTTCATCTCTTCTTTCTCCTTTTTGGATGGCAGACGACCAGCCTGTGCATTACAGCCAGCATGCTGCCAGACTGAAGACAGACAGCCCTCTGTGGAGTGTCGGCTCCGCTCTGCCTCACACTAATCTCTCAGTCTAACATACAACTGTCCACACACAGCGAACACCCATCTTCATGTTTAGACCTCAAAGTATGGATATCGTAATGTTTGCAAGTGGTTCGGTGTAAAATCAGTCATACATGTTGACACTGACCTGAACATGTATACCAACTGTAACACTCCCTAAACACACTACAGCTGAGTGATGATTACGAGAGAATTAAGGAGGATTAAGACAGAGGAAAAAGATGAATCCTAAAACAAATGATTGCATCCTGCATGTGAGGACAAGAATAGACATGGTTAATGATTGACAGAGGATTCTGTTAAAAGAACGAATGCATACTGTGCCGTGAAAAAGTTCAACTTTTGTCTCGTCAGCCCCAAAAAGTCTTGGGGATCATTCAGATGTTTGTTTGCAAAAGTAAGACAGACCTTTATGTTCTTTTGCTCAGCAGTGGTTTTCGCCTTGGAACTCTACCATAGACGTCATTTTTGACTGGTCTCTTCCTTATTGTTGAGCCATGAACGCTGACCTCAACTGAGGCCGGGGAGACCTGCAGTTCTTTAGATGTTGTCCTGGGTTCCTTTGTGACCTCCTGGATGAGTCGTCGCTGTGCTCTTGGGGTAATGTTGGTTGGCCGGCCGCTCCTGGGAAGGTTCACCACTGTTCCATGTTTTCTCCATTTGTGTATAACGGCTCTCACCAGGGTTTGCTAGAGTCCTAAAGCTTTAGGAATGGTTTGTAACCCTTTCCAGACTGATAGATGTCAGTTACCTTACTTCTAATCTATTCTTGAATTTCTTTGGATCGTTGCATTTTGTTGCAGCTTTTCGAGATCTTTTGGTCGACTTCATTTTGTCAGACAGGTTCTATTTGAGTGATTTCTTGACTGAACAGGTGTGGAGGTAATCAGGCTTGGGTGTGTAGGTAGTTTGCTCAGCTTGTTAGCTAAACACTGAGACCTCACTAGCTAGCTAGCTAGTAAACCATACTAGCATTCATAAAAGTAGCAATCTAATCTAACTGAAGTCTGGCAAAGTTAGAGTTCATTTTATTGCAATCTTAGTAACATAACTTTGCAGACGGCATCTAGCTTGTTATTTCAAGGGAATCCTAATGGGTCTCTGGACTCCAGAGAAGCCTTTTGCTAGTCATTATCATGTTGCCATAAATGTATTTTCTTGGACATTCTGAAATATTAGAAAACGGTAAAATTAAGTCTTTACCCTCACTTCACATGGTTTTGGGCTTTTTTAGGAAAAGTAACGCACATATTTACAGACTGAAACACCTTTTTTGGATAAGTTGCGAACATTTGACTCACATCACTGATCAGTTGCTTTTGCCTTTGTCATTGATCAAAGGTCAATACCAGCTGACATCAAAGAATAAATGCAACTTGCTCAATTGAAAGCAGTTCTAAAAGACTTCTATTTTTCTCTATAAAATTTGTTTCTTCCTCTTTGAGATTTTTTAAGCGATTGGCAAACAGCTGGTTTTGTTTCCATCTTCCTTTCTGTTAATTACAGCCATGTGTAACAGCGTCTATACCGCCACATTCTGACAACACTATGCAGCGTAGTTTATTGATTTCAAAGCAGTGACATTAAACAAGACTAAGTTGCAGTTTCTTCTTTTTTTCCTTTGGGACATTTTAAAAGTTTGCTTCAATTTCTTTTGGTAATTGTGTGGAAACGTGGCTACTATTGAGCTGGATGACCAGCCAATTGTCAGCCTCTGCTAACCACAGGTTCTGCAGTCTTTCTTCTTGTCTTTATCCCTCTCCATCACCATCACCAACATGGCTGCTGAAGAAAGTCCTATAGCAAACATGTAAGTAATTTTTTTCACATTTGGCAGTATCTACCTGTAAGGCCTGTCTATTTTTGGACTGCAGTTTTTTCAATTTTGGTGCTCTGACTTTTTTTTAGATGCTCTACTGAATGAAGACACCATTACCATGCTGGCATATGCCTGTGGTGTGCCAAGTAGACACAGTCCGCTGACCATTTAAAAGGTGTCCCAGCAGAGTAGACACTGGATGCACCGCTCAGTTTAAGCAGTGAGAGCACCTGACGCACCTACATTAACCACATGTAGGGGCGGCTGTGGCACAGGTGGTGGAGCGGGTTGTCCACTGATTGCAAGGTTGGCGGTTCGATCCCCGGCCCCTCCACATGCCAGAGTGTCCTTGGGCAAGACACTGAACCCCAAGTTGCTCCCAATGGCAGGCAGACACCTTTCATAGAAGCTCTGTCACCATTGGTGTGTGAATGGATGAATGAGAAACACACTGTAAAGCGCTTTGAGTGCCACTAAGGTAGAAAGGTCAGGGTCATATTTCTCTGAGTCATTATTATCTCCATCCGTCCATTTTCTTCTGCTTATCCAGGGTCAGGCTGTGGAGACCGCTGGTCACTCCAGATTTCCCTCTCCCCAGGAACGCTATCCAGTTCCTCCATGGGGATCCTGAGTTGTTCCCGGGCCAGATGAGATATATAATCCCTCCAGTGTGTTCTGGGTCTACTTGGGGTTCCCCTCCCAGGTGGACATGTTCGGAAATGATTATCTCATCAACTATTAATCAAATCAAATCAAATCAACCTTTATTTATAAAGTGCTTTTAATACAGAATGTAATTGAAAGTGCTTTACATATTAAAATCATATTAAAATCATTCCCACCCATCCCCACCCCTCGCGCATACAAACACAAGATTACACTCATGCCCCACCCCGCTCCCTACACACACACACACACCCTAACACTAACCATAAAATAAAATAACGGACATGAGGCTGAGTACGGATGAACCAGGTAGGGAAACATCATCAGAGGAGCCGTCTGCACCGAGAGCAGCAGATTGGCCACGGCCACCAGGAGCACCGACACAGGGCGCCCAGAGGAGGCAGGGCAGAGACACCCAACCTCCTCCCAGGCACCACAGGACGGTACCCAGGCAGCCACAGCCGACCACCGCTCCCAACACAGAGGACTCCCTCAGAAGAAGGGAATTAATAGCACAATATTCCCTAATCACTTCAACAGATACATGTTTTGTTAAGGTGATCATCATCGCTTCTTTCTGGGTTGTGCCCAAAATGTAGAAAAAGAACATAGTTAAACTAATCTATATTTAAAGTGATAGCACTTGCTATTTATACAGAACAATTAGTACAGAGCACAGCATTCAGGATCTTTCAAATAACATGATTTAGTGACTGACTATTGTCAGTGATGTGCGGTAACTACAACCTGCCACATCTTCTTCAACCGTATAAATCAGGGACAATTCTAGCTCTTATTTTCTGGCCTCACAGTGAAGCTGTACTGAAAGCAGAGCATGGTTGCCCGTTTGTATCGTTTATTATAGATAATATTTCTTGCCGTTTTTTCAATTTGGACAGAGTTTGAGCTATTATTGGCCACCAAAACATCAAAGCAATATGGCAACACTGGAGTGGAGTCTCCACCTGAAGTGTTCTTATAGTGGAGGTCTTCAGCCAGGTTCCTCTCCATAGTTATACAAAACTATACAAAACACAATTGTCAGTCTAAGAATGGCCACCAATCTCTCGACTAAATTTAATAGCTATGGATGTCCGTGGACGGAATTTTATGTGTGGTCCACCCAAGGAAAGTAAACCATTTAGATGAGAACACATAATGCCAAAATGACATCACATCTTTGATGTCCCTTTGGGGTCTTCTGGTATGAAGCAGTGCAGACAGGCTGGGTTGATGAATATGAGCAAGAGTGTCTGTGTTTAGTTTAATGTCACATTTTAGAACTCCTGGTTGTGCAGTAAAGAGAATCTCTGGAGGATGTTGGTAAGATGAAGTTATATGGTGGTGTGTGGGGTGGACTGGTTAAACTAGCAGGGAGGGGATGGATGGAGATCAATAAAACCAGACTGGAAATGACTTGGATGGGTGTGTAGGCGCTCTGAACAAGTTGCATACCTAAACGACAAAATGCATCACTTGTCAGTGTCTTCTGAACCAGACCATCTGACGATTCTAAGAACTGCTCAAAAAAGTCACTGTGGTCAAGGTTTGGTTAAGTTTACCCAACAAAACATACTTAGTTATTGTTAGATGAAAGCAGAACTACTGTATCAGGGTGTGCTGTCATGATTAAAAGATATCAATAGTGCTGACTGTTATCACAAGACAGGATTGGAGCTGGGGTCTCTCAAGCTCTGGCTTTATTGGCGCCTTTTCACCACAGAAACTAACTGCCTGCTGCTGCTGGATGCAACAACAATAGACTAAAACACTAATGGCATTTTCATGCCATTCCTTTGCACTGGTCTGAATCAGTTGATAACTTGGAGTTCGTTCTCTTTGGCTCTGTTTCTTTTCACAAAGAGCAATCCAAGCAAGCAAGCCAAAATGTATCACAACAAACCACATGGGAATGTTCACTCTGATTATTGGTCAGCTGTGTCTAGGGTAGGAGGAAGAAAGTAAATACAGGAAGAAAGTCCTGTGTTTTGGACTAGTGCATACAGTATATCTGTGAGAGAAGCTTTGCCAGTGTGACCACAGCTCATTCTGTGGCTCTCTGCTGCTACTATTACACAAGCAGCTGCAGTTTGTGTGTTCTGTTGCTGCCCAGAAAGCTCACCCGGCTACATTTTGCTCAAACATGAATGCTGATAGTTGGGTCAGAATAAGGATGGATCGTGTTCCCACCACAAACAAACACCTATAGACTGGACCAAGACCACTTCCTAAGTGCAGGTTTTTTTGGTCCACACCAGAATGGGATTTTTTGCATTCATACTTGCCCAAATGAATCACACCAAGGGAGACTAGGCTAAAAATCTCAGGTGTAAAAACACCAAAGGTTGCAGAGCTGTAACACATACAATATGCTAAAAGATGCTTCAACACTCTGTAGAACTGAGAGGATCTGTAGTCAAGAGATCATTTTCTATTCCTCACTAAGAGTGGCATCCTTCTTATTAACTATGGTCTTTTGATTCATTGTTACTATTAAGATTTTGATCAATGCGGCTTCAAAAACTATTTGTTGTTTCCTGGTTTCTATAATCTTGTTTAAAGTTTACACTGAAATATTTTTTCACTGCCTGATCTGTTCATTTACCAAAAGGCATGTTTAAACTGAATACAACAATGTCAGATATTCCTTACTGACATGTTCAACACATACAAACACATTCAAACACAGTATCTAAGTCTCTTTGCAACACTTTTTTACTACTTTATTCCCCTTTGCTTTTCAGCATGATATATACCTACTTCTCTGTAACCGTCACTAAATTGTACATAAAGTTCTAAGAGCATGATCAAAGTTTAGCCCAGAAACATGCCGATAATGACGGGTGAGGCAGGGCACAGTAGGTGACGTATAGTCATGACTCACACCAGTAGTCCTAATAATAAAAACAATTAGTGTGTGATCTGGCCTACTTTATGGACAGGCATACGTTGACAGTACATTAATATAGCCTTTGATTTGAATGTGTCTGGACATTAGATCAACTCACTGAACTCAGCCATTACTCCTCTGTTCCACTGGCTCCTCACTCACAGCTCCTCCACCCATTTCATCTCCTCACACCTCCCTACATTGAAAAGCAAAGGAGCATAGACCTGCAGTGTCTTCCTGTGTCTTCACTGTTTGAGGCTTTAATGGAGCTGGACGCTGCCTGTAGCATCCTGAATGGATTAGGGCACTATTGAATGTCAGCTTTAGTCCAGTGTATTTAGAAAATCACGCTCTTGGAGTTCATCTTAAGCAGTTTTACCTCACAGTGGGCTGCTGCTGCAGAGAGGTGTGAAGAGAATTCTTGTCCGGAAATCACATTATCTGCTTGACACAACAACACAGCACTTGACACTGGCTTGTGCCAAGAACTGGGTAGAGGTTCCCCTCCTCTTCTTAAAATGGAGGCCTGTCCACCTATTCAGACCCTGCTCACGTGGCTAATGAGCATGAAGGGTTAATGCTCAACAGTCCATGGGAACCGCTGAGGCTTTAAGTTGGCCTTTCTTTACATTGACTGAACCGCAAAGTCAGAATGACCAGCGTTGCAGAATTAAATGCATGTGGAGGGCTGTAAACAACTGGCTGTGAAGTTCATTTGCTAAGCCAAGGCGTCAGGGAAATACATCAAGATCAGCCCTGCTCTAACAGAGACTCTTTGTAAAGGGGAATACACTGAATTCAAGCAATTACTGAAAATCACTGCCCTGCCCTTAAATATGCAGAGAGAAATTACAAGGTGTGACAGAACCCTTGCTTTGCTCATATTCCACTCAAAACACATTTTTATATTCACCTCCATGAAAAACATGATGCTGAATGTGAACACAGGCAGACATGTCTTATTGAACTTTTCTAAAATATATATGATATGCTGGGGTTCCATCATGATTTACTATTAAGGAGGGTCAATAAAACAACTATACAGGTGGTTTTCTCACACCCTCTGATATGAGCCACCCACAGGAACGTCTCCTTCCCCCTGGAAGTGAAAGGAAGTATTGTGCAGCTATTTTTAGACGCTCTTTGGTTTGTTTTAGGCACATAAACTGCTTGGCGAACGTCAGGCTAAAATAAGGGTTTGGCATAAAGGTAAAGCTTGTATACGTCATTCAAAATGACAGGATGTTGCTATAGCACCAGTATTTTTAGACCAAAATGGGCATGTCAACCACTCCCCTCGACTACCAGAAAGGTTGTAGAGCAAACAGAAAGTCATCCAGTGACAACCACTGGCCTACACCAGCGTTGTAAAACATACTGGATGGCTGTAGTAACTCCTAATAGTAGTCGTAACAGTTGTAATGTTATCCTCACTTGACCTGTCTCTCCTTTGCCTCACTCCATCTGCTCCTGTTCAGTCCATGTGTGTCTTTCTTACCTGCTGTGTCTCCTCTGATGTGTGTCATGGACCATCACAATGGAACAGACACACATGGATCAGAACACTCATAACAGAGCGAAGCAGAAGCAGAGTGCACATAAATCAGGTAAATAACATAAATAAAATACACCACTCTGGCTTTATAGTGCGTTATGGGAGGTCACCTTGGTTTGTTTATGAGTGCAAGGAGGGCCAACAGTTTCAAAGGGAGGGACTCACATGCACTAACAAGCACACACAGCTGGACTGGCTGCCAAAACATAAAACACAGGAGCTTAGATTACAACACACACATAAGGAATGTGACTCCACTCTCTGCTAAGGACACCATTACTCTACTACATCTTTACACAGCACATAGTTGTTTTGTTAATTAGTGTGGTAACGAGAGGGTTTAATCCCAAACAATATTACTATTAAACTTGTTGGAGATGTCAGTTTCTTCTACATTCAACAAGTGAGCAACATTGTTGTTTCCTTCAATTTACTATTGCACAAGATGCACATAATATCCTAAATTATAACACAAAACCCAGTTATGAAACTGTTGGCCAGTAATAATAATGCATTGGTTTTCTATAGCACTTTTCTAGACACTCAAAGACGCTTTACATTGCATTATTCATTCACTCCATACTCCATGGTGGTAAGCTATGTATGTAGTCACAGCTGCCCTGGGGTAGACTGACGGAGGTGAGGCAGCGCCATCATCAGCCCCTCCGACCACCACCAACCACTCACTCTCACACTGCATCCACCCAGGCTTCCTGGTGTTCCCTCATGGTCTCCCATCCAGGTACTGACCAGGCCCAACCTCACTTAGCTTCCGAGATCAGAAGGGATCGGGCATCCACAAGGTGGTATGGCTAAGGATTTTTTCTTGGGTAAATTCAATAAGACAAAGGCATGTCTCATCTATTTTGAATTTCCTTAACTGCAAAACAGACATGCAAAGAAAAAAACACTTACCGTACACATATTTTCAAAAATAAATACAGTTCTCCCTTACAGCTACTCTTTCCAGTCACATATTTTCTTTAGCAAAAATCCTGCAATCTCTACACAATACTCTGTCTATCACAATGTTTCTAAATTATGCACCACTTTGTGTAATTCTTTCTATAAGTGAGCAGTCAGAACTATGTCAGATTGAATCATTTGATGATAAAGGTGCAGACAAAGGAATTACTCAAGGATGTTTTTGAAGGCAGTGTGCCTGCAGGTTCTCCTACTTAGCTGGTTTGTCTGAATTCTGCTTACTGGCACAAACGTCTATCTTTAGTGCTGACTTGACTCTTTCTTTCCAACCTAAAAAGTTTCAAACATGTATTTTTCTCCATCTGACTCAGTCTCCCTCCTCAAACGTATGTGGTTGACCCCAGCCTTTCTAACAACACCATTTTAGGCCAAGCAGCTTTGGTGGAGGTCTTTGAGAGGATCCCTCGGGTGACGAATGATTCTGTACATTTTCACAGGACCTGTAGTTCTTGTTAACAACTGCCCTTGCCTTAAAGATATTCCATTACAGGCAGACACAGATTTTTCCATGCTAGAAATGGGAATTGTTGGACGCTTGGTGCTTTCAAGGGGGTCGGGCCTTTCATGATAATGTGTTATTCCGACAAATGGAAGCACGTTGCACATGTGAAATCACAGAGGCTCTCCTGTAGTGTGCCTGCTAAATCTCAGGCTCAGTCTCAGCAACATATGTCCAGTTTGTATTTAATAAACAATGCCAATGTATTTGCAAAGGGGAATATAAATACAAATTTAAATCTTGAGCAATTTAAAACACTGCTGTTTACCTGCATATACTGCACACGTCTCGCTTGGCAATGCTGCAAATCTGACTGCATCCATCTTCATTTACCAAGGCGACATGGAAATCATTACAAGTCTCACTCCAGTCTACAGTGTGGTAATGCACATGAAGTTAATCTGTAACAGCCAAAGTGGCAACACACAACCCACTTAGTTAAACTTAGTCTGAACTTGGGTACAGTGGTGCTTTGAACTAAGAGCTAACATCAGCATGTTAACATGCTCACAGTCACAATTCTAACATCGTTTTCTTTTTGCTTATGCGGGGTCAGGTCACAGTGACAGCAGGCTAAGGAGGGCATTCCAGACCTCCTATTATCCAGCAACACTTTCTAGTTTCTCCTGGGTGATCCCAAGGCACTCCTAGGCCAGGTTAGACATGCAATTCCTCACTTTATTCTCCATTTTAAACCACTTCCAGACAGGAATTGAATAATAAATCAGCTCACAACAGTACAACCTTGGAAGGTATAACCTATGGTCAGGTCAAATCATATTACATATTTAAAACCACAGCCACTGAGCCAAAGTGGTTTCCAGTCGAAAAATCAGATTGTCATTATCTGCCAATTTACCTAACACGTTTAAATACTAACACTGAGACGATAATATTAACTATGTACATTTACCTAACGAAACTAAAATTATTGTTTAAGTCCAACAAAATTTATACCTGGAAAACACAATGAATCCAAAGATTTTCTCTGTGCAGCATATTGATGACAGTGGAGGGAAGAACTCCCTTGAACAGGAAGAGACCTCCTGCAGAGCCAGGCTCAGGAAACTTTCCACTGCAGAAACTCAGGGCTGGCAGCATCATTATATAAGATCTGACAGTTCTGACAGCGATGTTAGTTTGCTGAAACAACAACATAAAGTGGTTACTGGACATAACTCCAGTTTTCTAAGCACACAGGAAATACTGTAGAGTAATGTTACTCATCTATAAGATGACCATTACATTAATGGTCATGTTAGACAGGATAAAACGGCTACACAATGAGGACATTGAGAGTTAAACCAATCAGCACTGAGTCCATCATAGCAGTTTCCCAGGCCACACAGCAGGACCTACAGGTGCCCCAAAACTGGCCCAGCAAAAGACTCTCCAAGGGAAGTATTGCACTTGCATAAAGGTTCATGCTGCCCAAAAATGGTCCACAAGTTCCTGTAGTGGAAAATGGCCTATGGACATCCATAGTAACTCCACAAATAATTTCCACTTCAGTGTAAATGGGGTCACAGGTCTCTCGGATAATGGTGGCAGGTATTACCTCTCAGTCATTATGTGGTACAGCAGCCTTACATTCAGGGAGATTAAGAGATTTCGATGTTCCACCTGAAGCGGTGCTTGGAAATTTGCTGTGATTTATCTCTTTGCTTATTAGAACATCATGTGATACGGCAGGGCCTGCAGCTGAGTTTCAAAGTCAACACAAACAGCTTTAGCTCATTTCACTGGCGCCTGTGTCGTCGTATCTAAATCTTGGCTCGGGTCAGACAGAAGTCCTTCCTCCGGAGGAAGAGAGGCTGTGGTTTGACTCAATAAATCTGAAGGATCAGGGCTGTGAATGCGGGGTTAACAGTAAAGACTTGAGCCACAAGAATTTATTGGCGGTGTTATGTCCCTTGTACCAATCTTCTTCTAAACTGAAGGATTGAAGGTATTCAGCTGGTGACCAGATACTGTAATATACAGTCAGCAGTGTGTTTTTAATTCTGTCTTATTACAGTCAGCATGTGATCCTTATATAAAACAGACTATAAAGATATATTGTTATTTTTCTCTGGGTAAATTGCAGATATGAAACTTTTATGTATTTGTCTGTTCATATGTCTAATATTAACTGTATTTTTTTTATCATATATTATAATTTGTAGTAGGTATATGTCACGTAAAGTATGTATTGTGTGCATTTAACTCTGAGGAGCCTTGTGCTCGAAACGTCACAAGATACCCCAACAGGAGATATTTTTTTAAAGTTCATTCAACATCAGTAAATATATTCTTTTCTGTGGAAAAAGTAACTACACCCTTGGCCCCATTGCTAGTACTGTCTACTTTAGCAAAATAACTTTGTGTAGGTGATTTGCGTAACTGTCCAGCAGTCTTTGACATTAGCTTGCTAAAATTCTTAATCTTAATGCAAAATTCCTTCAGTTAAAAGATGTTTGTGGGTTTTCTTGAATGTACTGTCTGTTTCAAAACCACCTAAAACATTTTAATGGGCTTTTTCTGCATGGCACAGCCGTTCTGTAACCACACATTTCTTCTTTTCCAGCCATTTTTTTGTGGATTTGTTTATGTATGGAGTATCATTATGATGATGATGAAGCATTAAGCACAGTTGGTATAAAGTTCTTCTCCTAAAAAGCTGTCTTTTGTCTTCAATAGACATGTCTGCTATTACTGTGGCCAAAGAGCTCTGTCTGTGGTTTGCCTGTCCAGAGCACTTTATTCCAAAAGGCCTGTCCTTTGTCATTTATTTTTTTGCTCTACTCTTCTTTATGAACAGCAGCCACTTTTTCCTGTCACACCTCCCCCGCAGGTTAAATTAATGCGATCTCTTTCTGATTGTAGATGCAGCAGTTTGACGCCAGCGGCGGCAGAGCTACCTGCAGATCCTGTGATGCCACTTTTTGTGTTCTTACAAATTCTATTTGTATGTAACGGTCTGTACTTGGGTTAAATATGCTTGGTAGCCAGTTTTTTCACAAAGTAGCATGCAATTAAAATCTACCGTAAGTTAGTGTAGATTTTATAATAGTTTGAAGATCTTTAAAAATGTCTTGCCAGGTTCCACAACTTTTTTTCAGAAGGCCTTAGAAAGGTCATTAGGCCTCGGCATGATGACACCACAGAGAACAGCAGGGCCTAGAGCAGGGGTGGAAAACACACGGCCCACCAGAGGTTCCAGTCTGGCCCTCAAGATGACTTTTAAATTTAAAATCATTCCTACATCTCGACAAGTTGTTTTGATCATGAAGTAAACTAGTATATTGCTCAGTTCCAGATACCTGTGACTGAATGTTTTGCGCCTTTGTAGAAACACTGTGATCCATAAGTTGTAATGCACATGTATAAATGATAAACTGAAGCATAATTTTGCATTTATTTTTCTTTAGAAATTTAACAAAAATAAATGCATGAACATTTAAGAATGTACTTTTTTGCACTTAAACAGAGGGGACATTTTTTGGAGTTGTCGTTATTCAGTCCCTCCAGGAATTCACAATGTTGCGATCGCAACAATTAACCTAGTTCAACCAATCTGTGAATTCTGTGTGACCTTGCAATTTTGTCCAATCACCGCGTCTTTTCTGCAATATTAACCAGCCTCCCGTGAGTTCCACCAATCACAGCAGTCCCCAGTAATGCACGTACATCACCGAATTCACTTCCTTGTTTATGGTTTGAAGATGCAGACATGTGCCATAGTAACATCTCTCACTTACCAAAAAAAATTACTGCTAAAGACCTGCAAAACAATTCCCTGATGTTCTTCACCAAAGCAGAAGTAAACTGTTTTGCACCCTGTGGAATATTGAGGTGGAACACAAAAGAAAATCATCGATGGACAAACACTTTTCTACCGTAAACATATCAGGAGAATGGGTGAAACCAGCGGACCACAGACCAGACAAACCACCGTGATGAAGCTGTTGCATCCAGATCTGTGGCAGCACTGAAACAATGAAGGTCAGTTAGATTAATTAACTGACGTGACGAGCTGTGAGCGTGTGTGTGTGAACACGTGTGTGCCAGGAAGTGAAATTAACTTTTTTAACTTTTAACATTTTTAATGAATTATACAAAACAAAGAAAAAAATGCAACTTTTGGACAATTTTTTACCGTCTCCCGCAATTTCATCACAACAAATGCCTAAAACATCGCAACTTACATCCCAACTTTTTAGAAAAGCTGCCGTGAATTCAGGCATTTTAGGCCACAGCAATCTGGAAAAATGCCTGCAAAATCCTGGAGGGACTGATTATTTATAGGTTATTATGCTGTGATTTTACCAGTCTGGACCACTTGAGACCAAATTGGGCTGTATGAGGCCCTTGAACTGACACCCCTGGCCTAGAGGTTCCACCAGTCACTGTCTGAGAATGTTTAATCTTAAACTTAATCTCAAACTCCTGGTTCTAATATGATGGATTTGAAGATGTGATAAATGTAGGGCTGTACTTCCTTTTTCTCCCTGTGACTTTTTTATTAGTCAGCAAGCAACAAGGCAGAAATAGCACAAAGGTACATGAGAAACTGGTCGGTCTTTTTACTTCTATTGTATTCTGAAAGGCTGTTGGCTTTGCTTATCATCGTACACGACAGTGTCTCCACACAGCAGGGGTCAGCTCACTGTCAGATCTGCAGGGCTGCATCTCCCGCACAGTTCTTCCTTTACTGATGCAAATATTGTCAAATTAATGCTGCGACTTCAACTGTATTCCAATGATCATTATTTTATTTCAAACTGAAAGTGCTGATGCACAGAGCCTGCAAGAACAAAACACATGGAACTGTCCAAACACCACTTGCATATGTTTCACTCCACTGCATCTCTAATCACAAGTGATGGCTGGAAACCAGTGCTAGTGTTTCACACACTCTTGAGAATCTGTGGGCTATTGCCATGTTACCAGAAACAACGCATACACTGTATCTGACTGTCCACAGTGATCCACCGCCATGGTAACATAAAGAGGCATTAGTCCCTCACTTCTTCCTCCTCTGTGCTCCCCACACAAGGGAAAAAAACTTCATGAGGACTAAATTGGGGTTTTTCCAGCGCCTACATAGATTTAAGTTGCCATGGAGACCTTGCAAAATAAGGGCCGGGTTAGTTAACTGCTCTCCTAATGTTTCAGCAATCATCTTGGCTGTAATGAAAAGCAGCACGCTTAAAAAAAAGTAAAAATACAGCAGTGTCACCGGCTCTTTACAGCGTCTGTCGTCTTAGTTTTATGGTTTTCATGACTGTAATAATAGTTTTACAAATGTGTTTACACTCTGCCCTGTTTAGTTCTATATGTCCTGATGAATTCAACAGGCTTTTCTAAAATAGTATCTGCTGCACAGGTTGGGACGAAGTTACACGTATGTCTAGAGAAGCCACGCTGAGTCCCAGCTGCTAGGAAAGGTCAAGTTAATGAAGAACAGAGAGCAGCACCTTTGGGATTCAGCCGGCTGTCCTGCTGAAGACACCAACAATGAGTAATTCACTTGCCCCACAGAGACTTTACGCATTTTAAACGCTTGCTTGCCCTCGCACAACAAAAACGCCTTTTGTCATGTGAAGGAGATGGAACCGATGGATGGCAGGAATCCGCCGAAGATGCCAATAGGCTTTGATTCCACGGAGCGGCCTCTGCTCTGCTTTGGCCAACAGCCATATGTTCAAACTGTGAAGTGAACTTACGACAGGATGAAGAGGAAAAGAGGGAGAAATTAGCAAGAGTGAGAGAGGAAAGAAAGGAAGGGATGATCAGGAGACGGAGAGCTGTTCCTTCGCTGTAATAATGCTGACTATTATCCTGTGAAGGCGTGCAGCGGGACAGCATGGTTTTAATCACAACATGCTGTGTTTGCTTTACAAGTTTACACTAGAGCGGTTCGCCTCGGCCGACACTGATGAGCCTTTCTGAGCTGAGGGGAGGCAACGGTTCAGAGGATGGCCTCAGTGCGAGTCAGTCAGGCGAAGTAGAAGCAATCTGGACGACATCTAATGCACACACTCAGAAGAAAACTCACCAACATAAAGCAACGGAGTCTCTTTACTTCCTCTCTGCAATTCTGTGCTTCAGTAATGTTTGACAACTTAACTGACCCTTCACTGAGCACCATCCCACTTAAGGCCCTTTCAGACAGAATGCAGTTCACGTTGCACTCGCTGCCGTGGTTCAGTCCATTACCTGGGGGGAGTCACAGTGCACAGAGAAAAATAGGAGATTTCAAAACTTCCAGCGAGACTACTTCGACTCATATTTTCAAGTGGGAAGCTCCCATTTAGCTGCAAACACCTCAACACTGAGATGCCTCATTTCTACGGGCTGCGTGGGAACAAGTCATAGTCCGCTGCACAAGCTTGCTGACCAGCCACCGGAATGAAACTTTTTCAGAGCGCAGTAGTGCTGTTATATTGTCAAGGACCATTAACTACAGTTTCAGCTCTCTAGTTTTTATGTGCATTCTTAGTTTGTGTACTAAAAAAAAAATCTGAGTGGAAACAAATGTTAAACCCGTCAACGAAAACTACAATGAAAAACATTCGCTGACCCATTTTTCACGATAAAAAACAAACGGAAACTGGATTAAAAGTAACACTTGACAATGTGAATGGTGAAGAAATGTTAAAAACCAAATGCTAATGACTAACACGGATCAATAGACAAAATAGTTACTGCTTTAATGCAAAGTGTTTCATGTCTTCCACGCATGCTGTCTGTGTTTAGTAAAGGTTTTCCCTGCTGTCCAAAATTACTCTTTTTCAGAAGGAGATTCACCTGTTGGACCTTCAGTGCTGCTGGTAATAAGAAGCTCCCTATACAGTGATCCCTCGTCTATCGTCAGGGTTATGTTCCAGAACCCCCCCACGATAGATGAAATCTGCAAAGTAGCGACTTTATATTTATTTCATTATTTATATATATTTTAAGGCTTTATAAACCCTCCTCACACTGTTATTAACCTCCCCCACACTCTTATAAACACTTCCTCTGCTCTTAAACCCATCCATCCTACACTCTTAAACCTTCCATCTAGAGGAGCCATGATCCACTTGAAACGCCCACTTGGGAAAAACTTTGCCATATTTTAAACACACCAACACCAAGGACGTCTGCCTGCGCTAACATGACTGACAGAGAAATAAGGAAATGACAACACTGGCTGGATTTACTGAGGACTGGCAGCAGCTGTAGACCTAAAGCGCTTAAAAGGCATGATTAAAAACAAATAGTTGTGTAAGATGGTGGTACTAATAATAACCAAGTTAATGTATTGAATGTTTGTTGCCTAAAACCACCTACTGCCTCTGCTCCTCTCATCTCTTCCTTGTCTCCTCAGCATCTCTGGTGGGGGAGATGAAGACATAAGGAGAGGAGTCAAGGAAAGGAAGCAAGGATGTGCAAACTGGGAAACTGGATGGGGGAAACTGGCAGAATGTGCAGAGGTGCCTGAGCTGGACTGACTTGTAGGTGAGTCTATGCTCAGGCAGAGTGGAGGCACTGGAGGTGGTATCTGACATTAGGTGACCCAGCCTCCTATGCAGCTTGCCTCACTCCCTTAATTAATTCTCACAGCAGCGAGCTGCAACCACACCCAGAGAGAGAGAGAGGAAGCCAGAAGGCACATCTCATCTCACTAATTTCCGCCTCCTCGTCTCCTGTGTCCTTCATCCTCCTGCTTGTGACTTGGTGCAACATCACAAAGGACATCTCAGTTTCTAAAATGCATCTCAAGGATCAAGCAGACTTTGTTGGAGGAGCTATGAGTGAGGATGACCAGGTGTATCCTCGATGAAATCTTTTTGACACAAAAGAACTGTGACACCCAACTGGAATGTACAAACTTTGTCAGAAGCAGAACTGGCAAATGTGTGTATATAATCATCTACTTATAAAACATGTCACTCTTTAATTCAATTCAATTTTATTTATATAGCGCATACTTACAACATATGTCATCTCATAGAGCTTAGCACAGTAAGGAAGAACAGAAAACAGAAAACCCAACAATCCAAAGCTGCTTTTGAATTCCCTACAAGCAAGCAGTCAGCGACGGTGGGAAGTAATCAAAAAAAACCCCCGTAAGATAGAGAGGGGGGAAAAAAAACTCCGACAGAACCAGGCTCAGGGAAGGCAGCCATCTGCCTCGACCAATTGGGGTGGGGATGTGGGAGACGGGATAGCAGGAGAGGTTGGGGTGGGGATGGGAGGACAGCATAATTGTATGATAATCTCTTGTGTGTAAAGGCTTGTTTATACTTCATGGTACACTTGTGTGTTAAATAAAAGAATGAACATGTATGACATTCTCCTCACATTATGCAACACTGTGAATTATAAGTAAAATACTTCAGGCGCCCATTTTTCAACATTAATTTTCAAGTCAAAAATCACACAACATTTCCCAAGTCAGCCAAGTGTAAGAACTTTTTGTAAGCAAAAGCAAAATGCCACAACATACAATGGAAACAGACAGCTGACTGATTCCCACATTCCTGTTTAAAGGACCAGTGTGTAGGATCTTATGGCAGCTAATGGTGAGGTTACAGAGAACCCATGTGGACAGCCACTCAGTACAATGTAAAAGGTCCCAAAGCTGAACTTAAAGTGTGGCCAACATGTTACGAGGTAGCACTGACAGGGGATGCAGCAGTATATCCAATAAAAAAGCAGAACATAGCTGCTAACATTACCTAAACCTGAGTTGAAATACTAAACTCAGGTGAAGGCAGAAGACCCCCTGAACAGGTCGCCAGCCTATCGCAGGGCTACACATAGAGACAAATAACCCAGCACACTCTCATTCACATCTACACAGAGTTTAGAATAATCAGTTAACCTCAGCATGTTTATGGACTGTGGGAGGTACCCGGTGAAAACCCACACTGCACAGGGAGAACATGCAGACTTCACACAGAAAGATCCCAGACGTCCTAACCAGGACACGAACCGGGGATCCTCTAGCTGTGAGGCGATGCTGTTAGCCCAGGTTATGTTCAGAGGTTGAGATTTAATGCGGCTTTAAGAAGCATCTTCCTTTCACCAAATGGTTTCCTGATGATTCTCTATTAGTGATACAGATTCTTAGCTGAGGGAATATCTTCTAACTGTAAACCTGTTGAGCTGTACATTACTAATATCACTGAATGAAGGTTCTGGTCTGGACTTTTGGTCTCCATTTCAGTCATATGTGGCTAAACCCTGACCACTGCCTCAGGTAGTGCTATGATTACTATCAGTCATGTTTAGAGTGACTTTCTTCGCTATGCTCTGCCAAAAGCTGGTGACATTTTCATATGAGTCACTGGTTTTGATCTCCCTGCAGAGCACCTCTATCTAAATCACAGGCTTGGGTTGTATTACATAATGCATTCAATTTTTTCACCTGCAGGAAATGTGCACATACAGTACAGCCATGCACTCACCATAAAACTGCTGTGTGTGTGTGTGTGTGTGTGTGTGTCATAGCATTTTAACAACACAGTGGAGTGGAGAAAACATGCGGTCAAGCCAGCATACGCACAAGCAGTAAAAAGGCTCTTTTTATGGCCAGTGTTCTCATGCTATCCGACGCGTCTGTTTTCAATGTGACAGCACTGGATCAAAGACCACCATACTACAACATACGAAGCATTACACCCTGATGCTGGTGACATGATCCTCTTGGTTTGACAAGGTATCAGGTGTCATGTTGAAGAGAGGGAGAGAGAAACAGAGTGTGACGTAACCAGCACAGCAGAGGACCATTAATCACTGACGTCTTCAAAGTCGCCTCGCACCACACACTGGACCGCTTAGTCCGGCGGGATGAGCTCCAAAGCAAAACCATACACAGCAGCTACATGGCAGGTTTAGCCTTTTATCTGGTTCTGTTCAATTGTTGGGCAAAATTCTAAAGTTTTGAAAATTCTGCAAAATTCAATAGAAATCACTGCATGGATGCATATTTGTAGACCTCCATCAGGGACAAAAGAGGTAAAAGTCACATTCTAGAGTGGCATAGTTTCACAGTTTTTCCCCTCAGAATGAAAGGCTGTAGGGCTAATTTACCTGGATATTCATCATACACTAATGATGTCTGCAATGTCTTACAGGCATTTATAAACTCTCTGTTACAGTATTTCATACTCAGGGCCTGCTGCCGCCATTTTACCAGATGTCTACGCCCAATACCTACAGATAGCCTCTATATTCTGGCAGGTATAGCCCCTCCTAATATCAGACGACGTGTTACCAGTATGAAGGAGCGTTAGCATCAAGTTGAAGACAAGACGACACCCTGTTTTCAACCAACAGCTAACCGTCTGGAAGAGTTCCTGAAGAGCTTCACATATCCAGTTCAGAGAGTGTGAGAGTCACTATGTGGGAGGAAAGAGTTTCAAGTCTCTCACCAGCTACATCCATGACACTCTATTCCATTGAAGAGCTTCCAGCTGGAGCAGAGCACAGATGGACGGGGTGGAAATGTCTCAGTCTGAGGACTGGCATCGGCCACTGCTAGGTGTCTCTCCACAAATGGGGATATTTGAACGATGATCAAGATCTGAACTGTGAATGTGGCACTGAGTTTCAAACAATGCAGCATTCAGTCCAGTGTCCTTTGCTGGAGCAAGAATGCACAACTGAAGACCTCGCAGACTACAGTGCAATAATACTGTGCAGAAATGCATCAAGCTTTGACTGCAGCATCTGACTGTGTGTGGAATCGCAAAGATAAGGAAGTCTTTCAAAGCCTTACAGAAAAACAGCAGGTTAAATAAACCTTTAAACCACACGGCTGCCTATCATTAATATCCACTATTTCTTGGTTCCTATCAATGAATGCAGAATATATGTGTGGAACTTTTGGATGCTTGGAAGGTACCTTGATCAAAACTGGTTACACTTTTTAAATGGCACTGGTGATGACAATGAGAAATTTGCATCACCTATATGAGTGGCAGCATTAGTGTGGACTACATTCTACAACCATTTCAGCTCAGATTCTTTATGTGAGGAAAAACTGCACTTAATACTTGCCTTTATACTTGAAAGCTGCCTGTGAAAAGACTTTCCTGACACTTTTGTAAGCTGTGAACTGTGCGTGGCTCCACAGGCGCTGGAACCAATCAGCAGGGTCTTCCTTTTATGTTGGGTTTCCTTGTTTGAAAGTTCTCAGCTCTTGGGAATCTATATAGCATGTTCTTCTACAGTCCACCTCTGAGCTGGAAAACTACATCAAGAGGTGTGTGTGTGTGTGTGTGTGTGTGTGTGTGTGTGTGTGTGTGTGTGTGTGAGAAAGAGCATGAACAAGCATCTGGATCCACTCCAGCATTATCAACAAATTGCTGATCAAAGCTAAACCATCAAACAGTGACTCTTATGTCATATAAGAACGTGTTATTTGGTTGGACTCTTACTATGCAGACATGGTGCGTGACGCGCATTAGAGAAAAGCTTAGGCACACCGAGCCAAAGCTTAACGCAGATATATCTTATGGAGATTTGACATATTGCAGCAAAACTTCAGCACCAGTTTATTCATGGAGTTGGGGATTTGTGGTCTGGGATTACGGCGAGCCACAAAGACAACTTGTGAGACAGCAGTGAACACAGGAGCGAGTGGTCCTGGCTCTGAAGAAAGGGGGAGCAGCTGGGGGTCCAAATCACTGGAAACCAGTCCTGCGACCACAACAGGACTCATATTTCAAATGGGGGCATAGCTGCAGCAACAGATGCACTTGAAAAGGTTCTTACAAGAATAAGTTTTGAGTTGATAGTGAGGTTTGTGAAGTGTGGAGGAATATGAAAGTTTGTATATATATAACTTACTGGCTTGTTTTAAAGAAGAAGATTGAGACTTCCATTTCTTAGCTCTACTGCTGTGATTCTAGACATAAGTACACGTCTTAGATTTGATCAGAATCTGCAGAACTGGGTGCCAGGACTCCCTTCCAGCCTGAAAGATGTTAATACACGCAGCCACCTCTAATCTAAATGCTGCTCTCAGCCACGTCACTGTATTTTGAAGTAGAACTTATTCTATCGTCTTTCCTTCTCCTTCATATCATCAGATCTGTGCGACCAGGGCTTTTGTGTGAAATCTGAAAAAATATTCGATTGTATGGACAGTGGATCATCACCAATCGTTTTGTTGTGCGACACATGCACTTGAGGTAATCAATGCACTTTTTGCATTGAGATGCACCAAACAACGAAAGAACAGATGGGCAGAGTTTTGGGAACCTTCAAGAAATGGGATTCAGAAACGTTATATCTTTGTATTGTCGTTTCAAACTAATATTGACACTGTGGTTCTCCTCAAACAATGATGACATATTCAGTTTCTTCTCTTATCCAGCTTTTTTTCCCTTCCCCTTCATGGAAGACGCCATGGCTGAATCTCCTCAGAGATGACAAGTGTGAAAGGAGACACGACTTTCCTGCAGAATTTCCAAGTCTATCACAGCCTTTGTCCTGTAATCTGGCCAAGTTAATAATCCAATCCAGAGTAATAAGTCAAATTACCAGAATCCCCGGGGAATATTTTCTCTCCTTCCTCCCCCTGCAATGTTAATCCTGTCTGAATGGGGCTTTAGAGCTTTTTTTTGGTAGTGGAGATCACCTTGGTGAATTTAATCTCCATTTGCAGGCACGACCACTCAACTTACACACAGGAGCAGGCCTGAAAAAGATCTGATCAACGACAAAAACCTGAGAAATCGGATATATTTTCACATCCAACAGACAAGTACTGAATCTGTCTGCAGAACTCATAAATTATCACTGCACTGGAACTGAGGAACCCACATATATGAGGTATTATTTGATTACAGATTACAAGTAAGAAGCAGAGCAGGGCAGAAGAATTTGGTGATACTTTAGCTGATTTGTTACTTTGGACATCTGGGCTAATGGATGTTCAGACTATTTCTATCTCAAAAAGGAATGTGGGGGTAAAAAAAAGAAGCTGAGATGTGGCAGAAGTTGGGTTCTGGAGTGAAGATAGAAAGGTGGTGTTTTGCCTCCTGACTGACAGCAATAAGCTATTTAGCGCTACAATAAATAGAACCGAGTCCGTTTTGAACTGTAGCTGAGACAAATGCAACTGATGTACAACAGGATACAAGACCAAGTCCAAAAAAGGAGACTTTTAGAACTAGAATGGGCAGAAGCATATACAACTCGTTTTTTCTTTTCTTTTTTAAATCAACTCTGGATGAGCTCAACATGACTGCATTCCTAAGGACCTGCAGTTAAATGCAGTTCCTTCTCCAAGATCGTTCACGCCGACTGGAGCTGCAGACGGGGCAGCGCTAAAGGATGAGGTCATGGCTGTCAACAGGATGCTCTCCTCCCTCCAAACATCCCTACATAGAAACCTCAGCACAGTTCATTACAACACAACTGTCCACTCTCTGAACTGCATCTGCTCTAATTGACAGCGAAAGGAGGTCGTGAGCCTCCAACCTCACTTTGTTCTTTTTTTCCCCTCCAACTGTCAGGATGTCAATAAGCTTGCTGAGCAACATTAAAGTTAACCACAGTATCCCTGCCGAGGCCTGGCACACAGAATTACTCAATGTTCCTGGCATTAAACATGGTGTTAGTCAGGGGTTTGTGTGTTTGTGTGAGCAGAAATGGTGCACGTGAACGCACCTCTGTCTATATGTGTGTGGGAAATCTCAAGTTACCCCCTCATCATTCCACCGCATTCTGCAATACATCACTGTCACGGCAAATGTAGCCCCGTTCCAAATAGTTTAGTCTGACAGGACCAACTTGAACATGATAGCATAGAGTGTGCAAAGATATCATGCTAAAAAGCTGCACCGTTGAAATAAATAGAGGACATGTTATCAGTTTGGTAGCAGTCCCTGAATATTTGCTCTTGCCTTACTGTCTGAATTCCTACACATGTTTCAGATACAACTGCTTAATAAAACATGTAGTTTTATCTTGTATAGATGACACTGTCTACATTAGCAGAGATACACTAATACACTGCACATTTTAATAAGTAAAACAAATTTGCATGCACCCCAATATGTTGTTTTAATCTAAATGAGTAACAACCATTGCACAAACTGTGAAATGTAGTATTAGATGTGGATTTGTCTGCTGGGTCATTCTGTCATCATTGCTACGGTGAACCTCAGTGTCTCCAAGGATCCCACGCGGGGCTGTATTGCACTGGAAATGCTTTTCTTTTTGTCTTCATGTTTTGCTCACAGCAATCCCTGTTGCAGTCCTTCTGGTAATATAAGAAAACAATCAACCCATGCCTTAAGTTCACACTACATCTGACAGCCAACATCATTAATGTGTTATGGAAATACATTCCTTCTTTGTAATGGCTGTTGTGCAATCCAAGGACATTATTCACTAATGAAGAAGTAATTGAAGCCTGGCAGTGATTTCATAGTTTCACTTGGGGCCCTGGGTTATGGGAGTTAACAATCATCCTTGACCCTGGAGCACAAAACCGAAGGATCATTACTGAAACACAGTGAGGAGAGTTTACATTGGAGACTTTAATATTAATTAAGGCTTAAACTGAAAAATGCAGCAGCAGCAAATACGCTTTGAAGGACACCAAATCTATTAGTGAAAATGTTAAATGTTTTCCATACAGTATCTGAATTGTTCACTGACATCAAATTTAGCTTTAGCTAAAGTATTAGGTCATAAACCAAAGTACTGGACCTAGTCAAAACCTGATGGTGGCACTGGGGAAAAAAACCAAAGGGTCGCCAGAGTCATTACAATTTATCCTGAGGGAAGCACGGACATCTGCACCAACTTTCACAGCAATTTGTGCATTTGCCAGGAAATGTCATTCAAAACCACAAATTTCAACCTGCTGTTGGCGCGAAAGGAAAATTGAAGGGATCACAGAAATGATTTGGATTGACTCTCTGGGGATTATTAATGTCTGTACAAAACTGTGAGCTGATCCATTCATTAGATGTTTAGATACTTCATCATGAGTGTGTCGTCTGTGAGCCATGAAATTACAGTGCCGTGAATAAGTATTTGCACCCTTTTTCACACGTAAATGTTTCAGATCATCAAACTAATTTTAATGTGAGACAAAGATAACCCAAGAAAAGACAAAATGCAGTTTTTAAAATGATAACTTTTTTTGAAGGGAAAATGTTGTCCAGCCCATCTCACCTTATGTGAAAAAGTAATTGCCCCCTTAGTTACTAATCTACCAAATGACCAATTTTTTAATGAATTGGGTTCAGTTTCACCAGCCACACTTCCACATGATCACTGCCAGGCTTCTTAAATCTAAACATCACTAAATAGAACCTGTCTGGTATTGTGAAGTAGATAAAGGGTCTCTAAAAGCAGCACATGATGCCACGTTCTCAAGAGATTCAAGAACAGATGAGGAACAAAGTCACTGACATTCATCAGTCTGGAGGGTTACAAAGTCATTGCTGAGGCTCTGAGACTCCAGAGAACCACACTGAGAAACATTATCCACAAATGGAGGAACATGGAACAGTGGATAACCTTCCCAGGAGTGGACCAACCACCAACATTTCTCCAATCTAATCCAGGAGGTCACAAAAGAACCCAGACAAACATCAAAAGATCTGCAGACCTCACTGGCCTCAGTTAAGGTCCGTCTATGTGATTCCTATGTGACAGTGGACAAAAATGGCACCCATGGGAGAGTTGCAAGGCGCAAACCACTACTGACCAAAAAGAACATTTGCAAAACAATATCTGGATGAGCCCCAAGACTTCTGGGATAACATCCTGTGGACTGATGAGTCAAAGGTGGAACTTGTTGGAAAACATGGGTCCTGTTACATCTGGTGTAAAGCTAATACTGCATTCCACCAGAAGAACCTCATACCAGCAGTGAAACATGGTGATGGTCGTGTGATGGTTTGAGGACCTGGACGACTTATCATCATTGACGGAGCCATGAATTCTGCTCTCTATCAGAAAATCCTCCTGGAGAATCTCCACCATCATCTCATAACCTAAAGCTCAACACAAATGGTTCATGCAGCAAGACAAAGACCCAAAGACCACAAGTAAGTCCGCCTCTGAGTGGCTCAAAAAGAACACAATTAACGT
The DNA here is from genome assembly GCA_024666655.1 of Dascyllus trimaculatus. Taxonomy (NCBI): domain Eukaryota; kingdom Metazoa; phylum Chordata; class Actinopteri; family Pomacentridae; genus Dascyllus; species Dascyllus trimaculatus. Next base: position 4,767,125 of record CM045453.1, on the reverse strand, counting down.
TCATTAACGTACATTCTGCAAAAGAGTGGGCTAAAACTCTTCCATGGAGATGTGAAAGACTGATCACAAACTATTGCAAACATTTCACTGCAGTTGTTGCTGCAAAGGGACCAACCAGTTATTAGGATTAAGAGGGCAATTACTTTGTCACAAGGGTGATATAGGTTTTCAATAAATCTTTCATGAATCATCATTTAAAAACTGCATTTTGTGTTTTGTGTGTTATCTTGGTCTAATATTCAATAAATACAAATATTAGTATGATGGTTTGGAACATTTAAGTGTGAGAAACATGCAAAAATAGAAGATTTCTGTGGTCAAATACTTTTTCACAGCACTGTACATAATGATTTTCTTGGCAAACCATCCAACCTTTTCAATAATATTTTACTAAAAGCTTTAGAAAAAACAGGCTCATTGATAGAGAGCCAGATAAAGTCAGGGGAACACCACAGTCAGTAGGAGTCACCCTTTGGGAGTCATGAAAGGCTGCACAGAATGAGATGTTGAGAAAGTTAGTGTTGGACTGATTGACTGACATTACCATTGTAAGTGCCATGATACAGATTCACTTCAAGTTCAGTCTGAACTCCAAAGGACTCACTGTAAATATTACCATGTGGAAAGTCGTCTCTCCTCAGTAATGTTTATCGTGCACTCAAAATGAAGCATCATTAGCTAATGAAGAACTTGAGGCTTGGCAGTGATTTCATAGCTTTGGCCAGATAATTAAAAAGAAATGCAAACTTGCACACACTGCACACATTTTGGGAAAGACCCTCCAATACAAATTCAGTGCATGTCTTTGTGAAGGTTATGCATATATTACGTTCTCCAGGGAAGTTAATAACTTACAGGTGATGCTTGCCCTATAAATTCAAATCCAACCTCCTGTCCTATCCTGTTTGCCAGAACTTTCTGGGATACATATTTGACAACATATTGTGCGTGGACATTAATGAGAAGATGTAACTTCTGAGGGATAGTTTTCTGGCTGAAGAGGAACTGAAGTATTGCCAAAAGGCAAAACCTTGAATATGGAAAGTCATATTCCATTAGTACTGTCAACCAGAATTTTAATGATAGGAGCTTGTTGAAAACACATGCAAATATATTTGACATAAACCACATGTTACACTCACAGACTGTATATAAAGATATAAAGAACCCTCTGTGACGTCATCCACTGGTTTCATAGAGAGCAGTTTTGAAGCTCAGGGCAGCGGCTCTGGCCATCACTAGCTTGCAAGTGCCTGACTCCTTCTAACTCCTACTTGAAAAATGAACAAAGAGGAGGGCATGTGAGTAGAACTAAGGCCGGCCATGCACAAGTCACTGAGCCATAGCCCCACCTGTGACTCAAAGCAGTCACACACTTAAGTATTCATCCATTTTCTATACATGCTTTGTCCTGAGGAGGGCTGTGAAGGGCTGGAGCCTATCCCAGCTGACATGGGCTGAATGGCGGAGTACACCCTGGATATTCTGGCAGCCAGTATCAGGACCACACAGAAAGACATACAACCATGCATGCTCACACTTATGGCCAATTTAACCTCACCGTGCATTTCGTTTGACTGTGGGAGGAAGCTGGAGCACCCAGATAAAACCCACACAGGAACAGGGAGAAGATGCAAACTCTACATAAAACTCCCCAGTCAGATTTGAACCGAGGACCTTCTACCTGTGAACCCCTGTACAACTGTCATGAACACTAAAAACATACTTATTTCTCCTGTAAAGTCGGACAGTTTAAAATGGGGGTTCATGCTTTTGGACCAAACCTCAAGTGGTCATTCAAGAAACTGCAGATTTTGGAACCTCTGCATTCTTCAGGTTCATTGGTAACCAATGATTACACTAATATGTAATATCTTTGAATGTAAACAGTTCCAAAATAATCAAACTAATAGAACTGCACTGCTATTATGGGACATCCATGTTAGTGAAGATAATGAATCCTTTACATGCCTGGTGACTGACCATATCTTCTCTATGCTACACATTTAGATTACTACTTGAATTAAAGGGATAGCAACATTTTGGAAAATACAGCAATACAACTACATATTAACCATTACCTGCCCAATGCACAATAGGAAATACACAGTACAACCAGGAAGTGTTCAGCCCACAAATAGGAAAACACTTTAATACTAAAATGACAAAAAAGAGTGTACCATTAACTTCAGTTTATGTATATAACTGTAAACCTGTTGAGGTGGTCACTATATGGTAGTGACCAGTGCTGATGCTACTATTTAGCTGGTGCAAATGTGACATGCTAATGGTAACCACCAAATACTTAAAATATACTACTAACAATCTTGCCACCCACAAGAAGACTATACAGCCAGATTTTCCTATAATGCTAATGCGAACTGCTAAGATTCTACCATGCTACTACAACTTTAGCTATTGTTGAATGCTGCACTGCTTCCATAGGCCTAGATGCCATACATAACTGGTAAGTGCTAGGTGATAATGCAAGAAAGCAAACAAAACAGGAGAACCAACAAAACAAACCTGTGCCGTACAATGGAAACTCACCTGAGCTGGACGCATGGTCCCACAGAGAGAGCAGCAGGCCATTCCCTCACCTTAAATACACTCACTTCCTCTTCCTGGATCTCTGTTTATTAGGAGAGGGAAAATGGGGCGGGGAAAGCAGAGCAGAGGAGAGGTGTCTAATCAGACTGTATCCTCTCCCCCTGCCGGATTAAGCATTTCCTCTGAAAATGGTACCATTGGAATTTCAGTTGGTTTAGTTGTTGTCTGTAACCCATGCTTTCATTTTGCAATTCCACCAGCTACAAAATCTCCTGAGAAAAGTTAAAACAACAGAGTAACTGTGGAAAGTCTGCTCAGCCACAGAAAGGAGTCCCATATTAGAGGAGGAGGCATAGTAGGTGGCCATACCGGCTCGCAGATGCCCAGTCTCATCAGATCTCGGAAGCTAAGTGAGGTTGGGCCTGGTCAGTACGTGGATGGGAGACCATGAGGGAACACCAGGAGGCCTGGGTGGATGCAGTGTCAGAGTGAGTGGTTGGTGGTGGTTGGAGGGGCCGATGGAGCAGACTGGCAGCCTCGCCTCCGTCAGTCTACCCCAGGGCAGCTGTGGCTACATATGTAGCTTACCACCACTATGGATCAGCAGGTAGCTACGATGCCATGAGATAATAATAATAATCTATACTTTATTTGTCCCCTTGGGTAAATTTGTTCTCTGCGTTTGACCCATCCATATTAGGAGCAGTAGGCTGCTGCGGAAGCACCCAGGGAGCAGTCAGGGGTTAAGGGCCTCGCTCAGGGGCCCACAGTGGTGGTGACTCAGCCTCTTTCCAGTCCAGGGATGCAAACCAGCAACCCACAGGTCAAAAGTACACTTCACAAGCCACTAGGCCACCACTGCCCCTAAAAACAAATTGAGCAGGATTTGAACCACGGATCTCCCACATGAAAGCCTGGGACATTAGTTAGATAGCAAAGCACATGTGAGGAGGAGTGAACCTCGGGTGGGTATTGATTTGATGGAGAGACCTCCAGAACTTGACAGCATTCAAAACAGACTATATTGATAAGTAGCAATGTCTGTCTATTTATTGAGCCAACCAGCTTTTTCACTCAAACTTTGCAGGGCTCCAGACTAACCTTTTACATTGGTTGAAATGGTGCATATAGTTTAGGTGCAGGAAAAATCTTCAACAACATCTTTTGAATCCGTATAGTACATTTTAAATACCACCTACTTTGTCAGTTCCCGTACACAGGGAAAGACTCAACAAGGCAGCTGTGCACAAAGAAGCATCTAGTCTACCCTTTCAGTTACTACAGACCACAAGCAGATGTGTGACTAAAAATAAGTTTCAAGAAAGAGAAATACAACATTCTAGATTTCTTGCGAGATATAGCTCGCTGAGTTAAGGCATTACCATGTGGGGGCAGGTCACCAGCAGTGGTCGTGAGGTCGAGTCTGGCTTACAACCCTTTGCTGCATGTCACTCTCCTCTATACCCCCTTTTGACCCTGTCTCTCTCAATCAATAAAACTGGGAAAAAAACTCCTGAAAAAAGATTTAGTGGTTTTATCTAGCAGGGCTGGCTAAACAGGGACACACGCAGATCGGCCTGATAAATGTCAGGTGCTACCACTGATGTACGGTCACACATGGCAGATTCTTTGTCATGTACTAAGGTCGGAGTTGCCATTTCAGATTGGCATTGTTATATTTGCTTCTTGTTTTGGACAGTAGCCAGGCTGTTAGCGTTAGCCACGAACAGCCAGAACTAGACCTAGGAGCTAATCTCTTCTCTCTTATTGCATTAGAGCGTTGATTGTTTTGTGTCAAGTGTTGTTGGTAGTTATGAAGCTGTAAGGACAACTAAAAGCGATCTGATCTTTGCGACAGGACATCAGTATCACTTGGAAACGCGAGGGGCGGGGGTGATTGGTGTCTTAATGTTTGACAAACCTCACCACTCACTTTTTTGGTGTAAATAAAATATTTTTTGTATGTTCACTGATTCTCTTTGCTTTTATTTTCTCCTGTGAGTTTTAAAATCTCCGCTGCTACACATCGCAGTTTGGATTTAGCTGTTAACACTTTCGTCATCTGGCTCTCAGTTATGAACATCTCTGGAACAAACCGTGAGAATCAAACTTCCTCTGACTTTTTTTTCTGCATAAAAAAGGGGGAGGACACTGTCTGGAAATTTCTCTCACACCCGCATCCGGTCAGTGAGGCTTCATTCATCATGTCCGCCATTCTGATACAAGTGCGAGTAACTGTGCCATAAATGTCAGTTTTATTAAATACAGCGTTGAAAGGCATATTATAAACATGTTAGAATTTATGCTCCATTGCCAAAGTAACAAAACAAAAAAAAAAGCCAAAAAGGAGAAAAGCATGAAGTGTTTCTTCAGGCTTTCATCCAAAATACCTCACAGACCAATGAGTGCATTTCTCTTGAAAATTGGTGCTGCCTGTCGAAATGAAACACCCTTTGTCGTGTGAAAACAGGAGATCTAGCCCTTGAACTATCTGAGAGTCAAAAATGTAAGGAGGATATTGGAGGAGTTAGAAACAAGCATTTGGGGCTCTGCTGCACATTTATACCAGGTGAATGTTGAAAGCGACACAGTCTGATGTCTGTGAAGCGACGGGGAGGGGATCAGGATTGAAATGAGCCACCTCTCGCCCAACACACCAGCCGAGACAAAAGCCAGAACAGAACTATTATTTGTTTTATGTGAAGTAAAGCCACAGAAATGCCTTTGCAATGCCATGCTAAACATCTGGTGCAGCTCGCTTTAATGATTTCATCCAAGAGTCATCCATGTAAGTGTAACTCAATAAAAACAACTCACCACTATTAAATATACAGGCAACAACAAAATGTAATCTTGCTCATCAACGAAGGTACAAGTCATTGAAATCATGCACCAGAGTTTAATTCAATTCTTTTCAGTCACAGCACCAATTAAGAACATAAGTCATCTCAGGCCACTTCATGTACGAAAGTCAAGACCTTACAATATTACTGAGAGCAAGTCAGCGACTCCACTTGAGCAAGAGTTGTGCAACAGCAGGAGGAAAAAGCTCGCCATCTGCCTGGACCGTCTGGGATGAGGGGAGAGAGCAGAGAGGAAGGAAGAGCAGAGAGAAACAACGGACAACAAGCAAGAGAACAATAAACACTGGGCTGATTGGTGGGTTAGCAACTGCAGATCACAAGCATGCAGCTGCATATTGCAAGATGTTTTAACTGCAATAGCTCAGTGTGACTATGTAAAATGAAAACTGTAGTTATCAACAGTGTTTTGACTAGTCTGATTTACACTGTGACTAGTCTGAATTTTGATCCGAGATACCTCTAATGTCATTCTGACTGATCAAAACAAGAGATATATCTGTAAGAGCCGATTCATGCTTTCATGTCTGTGCGTGCAGGTCGATGAGCAGACAGCAGACAGAGCTTTGATCTTACTATAATAGGGCCACACCGGTCTGTGCTGAAGGTCATGTTGCCCCTCATGTCAAACACAGAAGGACGGAGGAATTTTTACAGGATATAACAGCTACTTGCAGACTGCGCAGTTGCACTGTCAGTTAATATTCCTGATGTGCATCAAGCACAGTGGGTGGACACAGCATAGGACTTCTGGAGAATTCGGAACTTCCCACTGGGTTTGGGCTCAACGGATAGAAATCAAAGCACCTCTAAACTCTGGCAGCAACTACTCAATAATAATCTATTAGTCCCCTTGGGGAAATTCATTCTCTACATTTAACCCATTCATGCTAGGAGCAGTGAGCCTGCCGGGAGGCCGGGAAGGGCCTTGTGGTGGTGACTCACCCTCTTGCCAGTCCAGGGATGCGAACCGGCGACCCACTGGTTACAAGTACACTTCACGAGCCACTAGGCCACCACTGCCTCCCAAAAATATTTTGGAGGATGCGGGGATCATTCAACTACAACTCATTTAATAAAGACTCATAAAGGTGTGGAAGGCCAAAAACCTCCTCATGCATTCACTCCTCATACACTATATTACCAAAAGTATTTGCTCACCTGCCTTGACTCACATATTAACTTAAGTGCCATCCCATTCCTAACCCATAGGGTTCAATATGATGTCGGTCCACCTTTTGCAGCTATTACAGCTTCAACTCTTCTGGGAAGGCTGTCCACAAGGTTGAGGAGTGTGTTCATGGGAATATTTGACCATTCTTCCAGAAGCGCATTGGTGAGGTCACACACTGATGTTGGTCGAGAAGGCCTGGCTCTCAGTCTCCACTCTAATTCATCCCAAAGGTGTTCTATCGGGTTCAGGTCAGGACTCTGTGCAGGCCAGTCAAGTTCATCCACACCAGACTCTGTCATCCATGTCTGTATGGACCTTGCTTTGTGCACTGGTGCACAGTCATGTTTGAAGAGGAAGGGGCCGCTCCAAACTGTTCCCACAAGGTCGGGAGCATAGAATTGTCCAAAATGTTTTGGTATCCTGAAGCATTCAAAGTTCCTTTCACTGGAACTAAGGGGCCAAGCCCGACTCCTGAAAAACAAGCCCACACCATAATTCCTCCTCCACCAAATTTCACACTTGGCACAATGCAGTCCGAAATGTACCGTTCTCCTGGCAACCTCCAAACCCAGACTGGTCCATCAGATTGGCAGATGGAAAAGCGTGATTCATCACTCCAGAGAACACGTCTCCACTGCTCTATAGTCCAGTGGCGGCGTGCTTTACACCACTGCATCCGGCGCTTCGCATTGCACTTGGTGATGTACAGCTTGGATGCAGCTGCTCTGCCATGGAAACCCATTCCATGAAGCTCTCTGCGTACTGTACTTGGGCTAATCTGAAGGCCACATGAAGTTTGGAGCTCTGCAGCAATTGACTGTGCAGGAAGTCGGTGACCTCTTTGCACTATGCGCCTCAGCATCCGCTGACCCCTCTCCATCAGTTTACGTGGCCGAACACTTGGTAGCCGAGTTGCTGTTCTTCCCAAACTCTTCCATTTTCTTATAATAAAGCTGACAGTTGACTGTGGAATATTTGGGAGCGAGGAAATTTGACGACTGGATGGAATTCACTGAGCTCCTGAGAGCGACCCATTCTTTTACAAATGTTTGTCAAAACAGTCTGCATGCCTAGGTGCTTGATTTTATACACCTGTGGCCAGGCCAAGTGATTAGGACACCTGATTCTGATCATTTGGATGGGTGAGCAAATACTTTTGGTAATATAGTGTAGCAAACATTTGTTTTAAGCGCCTCTTGTTGTGTGGACAGTCCATGTGATCACAGTTTTGGGGCTACACATGGACAGTCTGCATGGACCCTGGCAGATTTGAATGGATGACAAAATGTACATCATGCGTACCTTTGCAAACATGTACATGGACGTAGGAAGTATAAATTATTATTTCAGTTTTAGCTAGTCAAAATAATAGCAGCAGATACTTCAAACACTGCTAAAGCAGAGCTTGGGTCATCGACATCAACATTTGAACAGAGGTAGCAGAACCAATGAAAGGGAGTTGTTCTGGTCGTCTGTAGCAGCTAACTGCACTACCAAAATGCTAATATTCAGACTTTGGAACTTTCTTCTTATGTGATGTATCAGACTACCAATGTAATGTAAGGACTGGCAACCTAATTCACAGAAAAACATAATAAACTTCCCAATTTCTTAAAACAACAGGGAATCTAAGGCGCTCTTCCAACAAAGTAAAATGCCCTCACTGAAAATGTCATGTTCAAACAAACAAGTTTAAAAACAGACTCTTATGTAAAACATTAGAGTTTGGCATTGTATTCAATGCTCTCTTACAAAGACCTGCTGGCCGAACTCTGGTTTTAACATGCCATTTCAATTAAAGTCGTTTCATTTGTTGGAAGAGCGCCTTGGATTCTCCTTTGCCGTTTGAATCTCTGGAACCTCAAATCAAAGAGCAGATTCGATAAAAGACCCAACAGGCTTTTCTATTCTAATCTGGGATAAACAAACAATCAAACAAACAAAAAAGACATTTATCTCTGTCATGAATCTTGTAGACGGTCTTCTAGAGTCCCTCTCCTCCTCATCATGTGATGGTGAAAGCTTCAAGTCCGAGGAGGTCATCAAGGTCTTAGTGGAGACAAGGCAGGATGACGCTAAGGGTCTCAATTCTAATGGAGACCTAATGTTAAAGAAAAGACATTGTTGGCATCAGATTATTGTAAATATAACTAATTACAATACAATGTCTTTCCCTCTGCATTGGTAACTGGTCTGCACTCGTATATGTTTATCTGCCTTAGCTTAGAGGTACTCAGAGCTTCACATTCTCAGACATAGCAGAGCTACCATGCAGGGTGAGTTCCTGCCACTGGGAGTGACTTTGATTGCAGTGGCTTTGGGCATATCGACCAACCTTGCAAATCGTGGATCAGCTGAGCCACAGCCACCCAATGCTGTCCAACAGTATTGTGGTGATAAAAAGGGGAGGGGAGTGTTGAATGTTAACTGTTTATAAAAATTGCAGTGTGTGGTTAACTCAGTTAATTAGTCCCTCCAGGATTTTGAAATTTGATTTGATTCTGAAATGCCTGAATTCGTGGCAGTTTTTCTAAAAAACTGTGACGTAACTTGTGATGTTTTAAGCGTATTTGTTGCGATGAAATTGCGGGAGACAGTAAAAAATTTCTAAAAAGTTGCATTTTTTTTCTTTGTTTTGTATAATTTATTAAAAATTTTAAATGTTTAAACAGTTAATTTCACATCTGGATGCAACAGCTTCCGTCACGGTGGTTTGTCTGGTCTGTGGTCCGCTGGTTTCACCCATTCTCCTGATATGTTTACGGTAGAAAAGTTTGTCAATCGATGAATTTCGTTTGTGTTCCACCTCAATATTCCACAGGGTGCAAAACAGTTTACTTCTGCTTTGGTGAAGAACATCAGGGAATTGTTTTGCAGGTCTTTAGCAGTAATTTTTGTTGGTAAGTGAGAGACGTTACTATGGCACATGTCTGCATCTTCAAACCATAAACAAGGAAGTGAATTCGGTGACGTACATGCGCTGGGGACTGCTGTGATTGGTGGAACTCACGGGAGGCTGGACAAAATTGCGGAAAAGCTGCGTTGATTGGACAAAATTGCATGGTTGCGCAGAATTCGGGGAGATTGGTTGAATTTGCGGAAACTGTTGCGATCGCAACATCGCAAATTCCTGGAGGGACCAGTTAATTACTGTTGATCATGTGAGGAGGCAGGGAGGAGATTGCTGAAAGAAGAAAGAAACACAGTTAAGACAGACAGAAAACCAGACTGGCATGTTTTTGTCATGTCTGTGGCACTTGGGTTTAGGGTGCTGTTTGTAACTCTTAGTGCTGCCGGAAGTAAAGACAGTCAAGCAGGTGAGCTGCCCCTGTGTAGGGAGGGAAGGCCAGAAGTCTCCTTTTGGCAGGGAGAGACAGGCAGTTTATTTATTCAAGTTTGTCTAACCTCAGTATATCACTGATTACTGCTGCACTGACAGAAGTACCCCACGCTGCTCAGCTGGTAACATCAGCAGTCCAAAAGCTTCACTCGGTATGCGCTTTCTGATTTGCCATAGGACTTTGTGTTCAGACCCCACAGAGGGTTTGTTGCCGGACTGGGGCGAGCTAGGACAATATTCTGTGTAAGATTTGTATGTAATGTCCTTTGTTGCTACTGTCTTCATCATTTGTCTGGACTATAGATTTTAAGATTAGAGCAGATTTGAAGATCTAGTAACCCTAGTTAATTACAGGGAATCCTCATGCCCCTTCAAGTACAAATGAGTTTTGACTCACCTGCATTTTGGAGTTGTCCCTCCAAGCTGTTGTGCTGTTGGTTATTGAGCCTTTAAAGCTGCGCTGTGCCGTCGGTGTGGTTTTTCTGATCCGAGTTGATTCACCAGCTATGCTTTGTGTTTGGGCTGTGCGGTGATTGCATGTTTTCAGCGCGGTGTTGCATATCAGAAGTTGCGGCTACAGAGTATCTTCTGAACACCTTTGAACATGGACCAGACTGGGTCAACAAAGGTGGTGGCAGCATTACATTAGTTCAGTCGTAATGCGACTAAAAAAAAGGTTGATTACAAAAAGACATTGCATAAACTGTAAAATAATGACCTGCTCACTGATGTGAAGGAAGTTGACATGTGCCTGTTGGAAGAGGTTTGACAGTCAAGTACAATATTGTAAGCCTGGACACACTGAAGCCACAAACCTATAGGCTGCAAAAGCTGTACAAGCCCTTGGCGACTTTACAAGCACAGCAGTGAGATTTATTAGGAGTATCTTAATGGATCAGCTGCTGGGATAGTCACCTCGTGTGTTATCTCTCCTGAGGTTGATGTAGTGCTCATGATGGTGTTTCACTACCATAAGGACGACCGTCTTTCATCCACATCACAGGGAATATTGTCAGTTTTTCATACAACATCACTCACTGACTTATGTCCAAACATCTGTTGCTAAGTGGGAGTCTTTCCTGCACAATCACCACCCAGGACCCAGGATAATATCAGTGAAATCCCACTGAATGAGAGTGCAAACTTATTGTAAAGCGATCATCATGATTTTCAGTCTGAAGCTTATTTACCATGATCAGCTGTGTTAAGGCCCCTATTTATACTCTAACAATCAATACTGTAATGGCTACTCGTTAACTGGTCGTTGCTGATCCATTACACTTTATAGATGAGCAGCTGCATCAAAGAAACAAAAACACAGACACACACCAGCAGTCATTATTGACAGTACATCCTTCATGTGTTAAGATGCCTGATCCATTTACATTTCCAGACTGGAACCTCACTTAAACAACACAAATGGCCGACTCGGACATTCATCAGATGGCCTTCATTGACAGCTTCGAGCCTCTAATCCATCAGCTTCGCTGACTGTAATGTGGAAATACCTCCATCAAGGCCACTTGGGAGTAGTTTGTCAGACTTCTTGTGGGCTGTTGTGACATGAGCAATGATTCAAGCCTTGCTGGAGGAGGTCCTGGAAATGCTGGTTTTACATTACTATAGCAAAAGCTGTCTAAATGCAGCGTGTGATTACATAAATGCCTCTAATCTAATATTAGAATAGTATGTGGAATATTTCTTCTCTTTCATATATGGTAAGGGCAGTTTTAGAGGAGAAAAATGTTAGCTACTTCAAGCTGTGGCAGCTTAAAGGACAAGTCCAGCATATTTTACCGTGGTGTATTTCACTTGTGTATTTCACCTTCTAGTGAGGCTCTATGGGTGCTGAATTTGCACTTGTACCTTCACTGTAGAAATTCTGGAAACAAGGGCTCACTCGAAACAGCATATATTTGTGAAAGTGCAAGCTTTCCAAATGTGTTCAATTGAAAGTACACAGAGCTGCTTGGAATGCCTGTTATGACTAACTACATGAGTACCTAAGTCAAAAGCAACTTATTGTCTCTTACTGAATCACCTCTATATATCTACACAATGACTTGTTTACATGTATGAGACTGATTTTCACTGCACCTACAGAGAAACCCAAAAAGAGAAATTCAGTGGCACATAACCAAATTAAACTTTTATTTTTTTTGATAGACAGAGTGAAAGGGGGTAGAGAGGAGAGAGACATACAACAAAGGGTCGTGAGTCGGACTCAAACTCATAACTGCTGCTGGCGACCTACGTCCATATGGTAACACCTTATCTCAGGGAGCTATACAGCGGCCCACCAAAGGACTTTTGATGTAGATCACCTGAAGCCATTTGTCTTTTGCCCTGGGGCAGTTTGCAGCCGAGTGTGAAGTGACCAAGACGAGAGTCAGCACCTCCAAGTCTGAGGCCATGATTCTCTACCTAAAACCAGTAGACTGCTCCCTCTGGGTTGGGGTGAGTTGCAGCTCCAAGCAAGGGAGTTTAAGTATCTCAGGATGAACGGACGGATTGCTACAGCGTCAGTTGGGTGTTTGCCAGACCACTGTGGTGAAGAGGGAGTTGAGCATGATGGCAAAGTTCACGACATCTGGATATAGCTTAGAGTAGAGTTGCTGCTTCTTCGGGCGATGTGGGCAGAGTTGGATGACTCCTGGATGCCTTCCCTTGGAAGTTTTCTGGGCCTATTAAAATGGGAGAAAACCTCTGGGTGGACCCAGAACCCACTGAAAGAATAATATATCTCATCTGGCCATTAAACGCATTGGGATTACCCAGGAAGAAGTAGAAAGCATTGCTGGGATGGATGGATGGATGGATGGATGGATGGATGGATGGATGGATGGGTGGATGGATGGATGGATGATGGATGGATGGATGGATGGACAATGGCAACTAGATACTTCTATAGCTTAGATTAGTGTGAAGGTGTCCCAGTTACAACACCAGTACCAAACGGTTTATAACTGCATTATAATAAATTAGTCTACTGTGACTTTCAATGTGCATATCAGGAAAGAATCAATTATAGAAATGAGTTAAAGAGGTGGAACACACTGTTTTAAAATACAGTTGAAATGTTTCTTTCTTCTTTTGTTCTGCAGTGACAAAGCACTTTGAATTTTGCTAACTTTGTGATTCACATTCCTCTGACTTCTATTCATGGCCAAAGACAGCTGAGAGTCACGGGCACTGTAGTATTTAGTGCAGTCCACCATGCCAAAATGATGGACAAAACATGATTTCTCAGAAACCAAGTTGCGATATGTGAAACTATCCTAAACCTGTAGAATCATATGGGAGAGTTACATGTTCCTTTGTGCAACTCGGTCTCAAAGGACAAGTCAGTTTCAGGAAACACAGCAGGTTGAAACATCCCAGCATATTTTTTCTCAGGGTTTTTGAGTAGAAAACAACAGAACATCATAACTCTGAGCAATGCATACACCCACTGTTGAAAGTTATGGGTGGGACAATGTAAAAGTTTTGCCTTTGTCAATTTGTTGCCATGTACATCCAAATATTAGCCAAACACAAAAACTAAAGTTTACACAAAGAAAGAGCCAGTGTAATCTCCTAACAGCTGTCCTTGCGTTGCAGTTGAAAGACAGAAACCAGGGGTGTGAGGATGCTGTGAGGAGCTGAGATTAAGAAGCGTGGGCGTGACAGGGGTGTTTGACTGCCTCACAGATTCCAGCTCCATCTATCATCCTCAGATTCCATGTGTAGAATGTGTTAGCTGCAGGGAGGAGAGGGAGGGAGGCCTGGCTCCGACAGCCTCTGATGGATCACCTGCATACTTCACAAGATTTCTAATTAAATCTACTCCAACAGAAAGAAAGGTACAGGTGTCTCGCTCTCTTCTACCTTTCCCTAGCCCTTACATGTTGTAGTCTCAATCGGTCACGGGTCAGAAAAACGTCTGGAGACTGTTCTGACAATAACTTCACTGTAGGACGGTGAAACCAGATGGAAAAATATGCCGCTATTATGAAAGTATCTTCTGGCAAGCTTCAACCTCTGGAAAATCTCTCTGCTATGAACACAAGTATTTGAATTCACTGCATCATTTAACTCACACAACCTGAATTCAATTGAAGCCCTCCTCTGATCAGGGATCAGTTCACAGCAGGTATTTGGGGGTATAAGCAATTATTACTGACTGTTTGAGAGCCTATTGTTAAATTTAACAAACCCACTGGCCGTTCCATGGATCTGTTTTGTATTCTAAAGCTGGCAATGAACACATCAATCCCCCCCATACAGATCTTCATTTGTAGTCCAGTTGCTTGTTGACTTGTTCGTTGTTTTTCTCAGAATTTCAGAGTTTTCCAGAACTGATTGTATTTGAAGCAGATAGCAGGTTTTGCAGTGACTCTGGCACACAAGAATGTTTGGCCTGTATGTGCATGTATCATATTTATGAGCAGTGAATAAAGAAAGAGTAGCATGAGTAGGGTTCCGCAATATAGACTGATTGACGTTGGCCAGAGATAAAAGGTGGGTTATTTCTTTAGCAGTGATAGGCCTGTTTTATTTTCTAGTCTACCACTGGCTCTTCCCCCCTTTCTGAAGCCTTTTCTGCAAAATCAAACCACACATCAGCTTATTTTAGTCATTCACAGTGTTTGGATTGAACATGATAATGATTTCTGGACTACAACCTGGGCAGCTGTGGCTCAGGCTGTAGAGCAGGTTGTCCGCTGATCGCAAGGTTGGCGGTTTGATCCCCGACCCCTCCACATGCTGAAGTGTCCTTGGGCAAGACACTGAACCTGATGTTGTTCCCAATGGCAGGCAGGCACCTTTCATGGAAGCTCTGTCACCATGTGTGTGTGAACGGGTGAATGAGAAACACATTGTAAAGCCCTTTGGATACCACTAAGGTAGAGAAAAGCGCTATATAAGTGCAGACCATTTACCATTTACCATTCAGCTCTTTCAGGTAGCTCAGAAATCTGTTTCCTAATTAACAATGGTCCTCATCCAGTTCGGATTGCAAAGACAATTCCATAGACTTCACCTTCTTTACTATGTGACCCCACATTCCCTTCAGCACAAGTGTAGTTCCAACTCAGAACAGATCAGTGAGACCAAGTTCCTATGAGTGCACTCAGTTTGTTAAGGTTAGCGAACCTTCCTTTGGTGACCACAGTAATATGTAGATAAGGTTGTGGAACAATGGTGTTCATGTTTAAATACAAAATTTTTTTTTTATACGATATTGGTTAAATATGAGAAAGGAAAAAAAGATGTTTTGTTGACCTGTCCACTTACCTCAACCTCCTCCCCAGGTGTACTCTTTCCTCAGAGCAGCATCACCTCCTTTGCTGTCATCATGAGACCAGGGCACTGTCCCTTGAATGTGAACATGTTGCTTTGGTATCATGTGAATTAGCTTAAGAACTATGACTACTGAGATTGTAAGGCTTAGATTGAATCATGAGAAAAGTTAAGAGGAATTCAGGACATCAGTTTGTAGCACTTGCCTTGGGTTGTATCTCGTTGCCACACTTTGGACAGACCATCTGGCAAATGAAGACTTATAAAAGTAGACATTTTACAAAAGAGCTTTATAGCATTAGAACAGAAACCTTCCCTGCTATCTGCCCAACACCTACATAACAAACAACTACTGTATATAAACCTAGTCAGCTTGTGTCATTTCTATTACTACCTTGTACATGAACTGCATATATAAGTAATTGAATCTGTAACGATGTAAATCTTAATTTACCATAATATAGCAGAGGAAGGAGATAAAACAAGTATCAAAATACATTATATATTATTGTGAAACTTCAGTTTATCAGTGATTATTTTCTTCATGTAGTGATTATAAAAATACACCAGATGTTATGAAGTTAAAACTCTGACCCACTGTTCAACCAGGTAAATAGAACAAATCACAAGACATGTTGTTGTTGTTATCCTCCGAGTGACATCCCATCTAAACTGCTCTCTGTGTTCATGCCACATCTTGAACGCCTAAATGCGGGTTGATGGAGAGTTCTGACAAACATGCCAGTGAAGTGCTGAAAACATGACGTTTAATAAGACTGAGTCAAAAGCAGCAGAGCTTCTGTTCTGTGTAATAATGACACAGAGGTATCATTACTGATGATAGCATCTCTGAGTCACAACACATTAAATCATATGCAGCAGAGGAAGCACACCTGCATGTCACTGCAATCCTGTGGTGTGTGTGTTGTGTTGATATGTAACCATGGTATTGACACATGCATTTATTTAACAATAATCTTGTTAAAAACTGGCTTGGGCGTTTGCCACTTCTTCTACCCTGTGGCTATCTGTGTATACTGTGTCCAGTGTTACAGATATGATAGAGGTTATGGATTATCTTTCAAACTCCCTTCCAAACACATAGAATACTTTTCCAGCTGTTTCATGAAGCTGGGCAATAAAAACTCAAAACATCAGTGCAGCTGGTTGGCTCTGTGGTACAGTCTTGGCCTGTCTGCCACACTTACAGCTGCTTGGCTTTCTGGCCGTGTCACTGACCCCACACTGTGTGTCGGTGAACGACTTCTCTTACCTTATTTGCATGCCAGCCTGTTTGATTGAAGTCAGACTCTGGGTGGGTAATATTAGAAACAGCAGAGCAAGTGGAAAAGATGGGCAAGATGAAACCGTAACCCTGTTTGAACCACACAGTTAAGAAATGCAGCAAAAAGAGGAAAAGAATGCCACGATCAGCAGCTGGCTACATCTATAATTACCAATTTCCCATTTGCAGACAGCCTTCACATCCATATTCAAATTGTAGTTCTGACTGGCAGAGTAACACCTTTTCAGAAGCTCAGACATGTGTTCATTTTACTTGTGGTGGTCAAAACAAGTAAACATGACCATTTCACATCAGCCAGAGTCCTTTATTAAAAGGCAATATGATTAAATTGAAAAGATTTAACACTATGATAGCCCCTTGATGCCTGAATTTATTTACAGTTACATAAAAACAATAATTTTATGTGTTTTTGATTTCAACTTGATGTTAAATTAAGTGGAGATTGTTAATTTGTCTGTAGCACATATAGTAGATATAAAGGTGTAATGCATTAATGGTAAAAAATTTTTTATTGATGCCGCAAATGCCATTCAAACCAGTCCTAAGAGAAACCAGTGCTTGCAAAAGGTTCCTAGGTATGTATTGAATATGCACAAGCAAGCATTGGAGGAATGCATACGCTATCTCGTTGCAAATTTGCGACAACCGGCGTTAAGGGGTTAAACAAGCATGGTATGTTTTCCCCTAACAGGTTTAATTCTGCAGTAAAACAACCATCATTACACTTTTCAACTCCCCTGGCTGTGAAAACAAGTCTGTTTGTGTAGAAGTCTTAGAGAAAATGAGTCTACATCTCTTTTGATTTGTTACCTCAGTAAACACTTTTCTATTGACTTTATATTCTCAACCACTAGTTTCAAGACTTTCTGAACACAGCATGAGGTTCATTTTGTAGTGTATGGTCGTGTTTAGAGTAAAATAGATAATAAAGCAATGTATGTTTTAGGGCGGGGCTAACTTGTGATTGACAGATCATCGCTGTATCACCATGCATACTGTCCTCGAGTTCTCAGTAAGATCCACCACTCACTCGTTATATGCAGTTTCAAATGGAACAAGATGGCAACAGCCAAACTTTAAATTTCATAGAGTAGTAGTGATGTAACGGTGCTACGGTCACTCATCTTTTACATACCGCCAATGGTGGAGAACATGGAAATCTTTCTTATAGCTATCGTCCATTTCACATGGTGGAAAAATAAAACTTAGAGATTAAAAAAAAAAACTCTTACTATCTGTTATTTGCTAACAACATATATTGTAATAAGATGTCAAAAAAACTTTAAATTCCTTCTTTCAATGGTCAAACATAACCTGCATTTGCTATGTTGCTGATACTAATAGCAAAGTATCAGCTGCACCAACTGCATTAGTCCACAGCTGAAAATAGTCTATTGAAAATCCAGGTTTCCTAAAAACTAGGCTCTTATATGAAATATGGTTTTAGGGAATTTTTTAATGAAACTACTTTGACAAAGAAATCATAACTCAAAAATCTGATAATAAGAAAACACACTGTGTAATCATCATCTTGGTTCTTTAGCTAAAAAGTCACTTTGATTTCTTTTATTACCAGGCCTGAGGTATGATTTTAGTCTCTGTTATTCAAAGGATGATTGAACTGAATTCTATTTACATTTTCACACGTCACACAGTGTAAATATAACAAGAAAAACAAACAGGAAAATGTGGCTGTCTGTGCTGCATCTGCTCCTTACCTGTTTCTGGGAAAAGTGAGGTAAAAACATTCACTGACGCAAACACTGTTATGACTCTTCTTGTCTTATTTTACTGCGGTACCGTCATCCACCGCTCTGTTTGTTCCTCCTTATCCACCCAGTCCTCTCTCTCTCTCTCTTTCTCTCTCCATCCACACTTCTCCCTCATCATCACTCTCCTCCCTCAACTCCAGTTTCTGACTGTTATTTTGTGGTTTATAGTGGTTGAGTCACCCCACAAGACATGAGGCAATCTAGCTGTGAGGAGGTGAGAGCCCAGCTGGTGCTGGTCTTGTGGCTGTCAGGAACAGAATAACAAGACTGATTGTTGCAAACTAAACAATGGCACAGAGTGGAAGTTTTCCTTTCACCAACGTTGTGGGTGTTCACCCAAATCAGAGACGCCTTTAATTTGTCTCCCAGATTCATGTTACAGCATTACACTCACACACACTCTGGCCTTAGTGACGAATCAGAAATGTTAGAACTGTGTTGGTAAGTGTTAATACTTCCACAAGTTCATCAGTTTGTTTTTATAATGTGTGCAAATGTGAATGTGACCGAGATTCTGTGTCACGGATCTGCCTTTAAGATTAGCTTTTGCTTTTAGTGCACCCTACCCAAGTGTTACAGAGCTTCTCTTTATAATACCTTAAGCGTAGTTTACTTGCCGTAATCCCAACCTCCCCCTAATCTTAAACTTGCAGAAGCTGGTAAACCCATACAGAATTTTCTTAATATTTGGATTCAATACTAGTGTGCTCCTTTAGTTGACACAAAAGTCTGAACGAAATGTTGATTAGCAGCGAGGGAGGAGGATATCTCTTAAATAGATGTCGAAACATTTGGAGGAGGCATCCCTGTAGGCATGTATGCTGCTTTTGCTGGTGTGCAGACTCCATTCATACTCGAGGCACCACAGGCACCATTGAAAACCATTGTCACCAAAGTCAGAGCTGGTAGGCACCTGATGCTGAGTGGAAGACTGATCCAGAGCCTGTCAGCAGTCAGTGCAGCCATCAAAAGACTCACCACATGTATATTGTGGGTTTAAGCTTCTCATTGGCTGCACCTTTTGCATGAATTGCTTCTCCCCTTTGGCTATCTGCATGTTTCATTATCTCCTTTATTACAGCAAACAACAGCAATAACAAACTCTGGACAGCAACAGACACACTGAAAATCTCAAGTTTCGCTGAAGGGTTGGATCGTGCTATAAGGCAGGCCTGCTGTGTCTTTTTTTCTTTTTCTTTGTGTGTGTGTGCGTGTGTATTGTCCATTTTAATGGCAGCTCTCGCCTCCTTGCATGCAAATGTTCCTCTAAAACACTACTCATCTCTTAGATCCACCCAAGATGATTTTGACTGGTTTAAAGAAATACAAACTAAAGCAGAACGATGATGAAGTACAGCCAGTGTTGTGTCGGTGAATACTCCGGCCACGCCACATTAATACAGTACAGGCCTGACAGCCTCTGGTCATCAGCCTTACAAGTATACAATGAATTACATTAATCAAGGCAGATATAAAAGTATATCTGACTCTTTCTTGTAACTAAAAGGTGGAATTAAAGGGATCTTAAAACATAAAGTGTGGTCAGCATTTGTTTTGAAGAGTTGTCAGCCAATAATCAAGACTCAAAAGCACTTTTTAAACATTCTGTGGGACATCCAGGCTTTTGCATAATCTACAGCTTACACAGTGAAGAATGCTTTCTAAGGTTTACAGATTTGAATTATAGTTACACCTGTAAATGCACATTATCCGGGTTCCTATGGAAGCAGATGTTGGTGGTGGATGATGTGTCCCCAGGGTAACACATACTGAGTGAACAAGACAGGTCCTACAATTGATCATTGTGCTATACCATGTTTGACCTCAGCCTTGTGGGAGGTAAACCTACAGATCCCAGACTGAACATTCCCAAGAATGATGATAACAATAATAATACATTTAATTTATAGAGTGCTTTCGCAGGTACTCAAGAACACTTTACATGAATATTTTTAATAAAAGGTCATAGAAAAACAATAAAATACAACCTGTAAAACGTGGCGTTAGTCAGACATTTAAAGCAGTTGTGGAAAGGTGAGCTTTGAGGAGCGATTTGAACAGATCAGCTCAGTCTTGGACGGGTTTTGGGGGAGAGTTCCAGAGGCAGCAGTAGAGAATGACCTGTTACCTCAGGTTCAGTGCTCAGTTCTGAGTGGTGTGGACAGGAGTTTGGCTTCAGAGGATGGTGAGCTGCAGGAGGGACTCTAGTGATGAACCAAGTTGGTGATGTAGAAGGGGGTCTGGTTATGGAGGGCTCTGTGAGAGAAGAGAAGGACTCTGAAAGAAGTGCATGCCGCAGGAGAGCTGTTCATCAAAGTGATTCATCAAAATAGTGCTCCCAAACAATGAGGCTTTGTTGCTATGACAATATCTTGACAACATATCACTACCACAGTCACAGCTCACCTTATGGGTGGCTGTGACTCAGTTGGTAGAGTGGGTTGTTCAGTAATGGCAAGGTTGCCAAAGTGTCCTTGGGCAAGACACTGACCCTAACGTTGTGTCCGATGGCAGCTCTGGGCTGTGTAACTGTAAAGTGTACACTGTAAAGCACTCTATGTTTCTAACATAGAAACAAGCTATATAGGTTCAGACCATTTGCCATGTACTTGAATTGTTGTTGTTGTATGATACATGGAATTGAGAAGGAAGGACAGTGACGACACCACTCCCTAACCCTTACTTTGAAAGGCATCAGCCCATTTTTAATCCAATTATTCAACATTTGGAAACACTCACATTTCAAATGGTGTGAACCATTTTAGGATACGCTTCCACAATATCAACAGTAGCTCCATATTCTTTGTCATAAGAGTGCAGACACAGAAAAACTGTAGTTTCATACGTTTTCTGTTGTCTCCAGCAGCACATACTTGTAGAATCACTCTGACTGCACTCACTGTATGTAGGATAAATACTCCTGGTAATGGTTAATGTTAGGTAGTTAATGTACCTCTAGACATTGACCTTGGAGTACCTTCTGTGTAGACAATACTTTTTCTGTACAATGCTTTTACTAATACTATTAGATTGAGTCCGTTTTTTAAACAAGCTTTTAAATATATACAGTATAATGTGAATCTTATTTTAGTCAAAGGTTTCTTTCGTCCTGGAGAAACAATATATCTGAGTATTCTCTGCAGGTCTGCTTTAACTACACTGACTGCAGGGACGGAGCTGCCACCTGATCCACCTGGAGCTACCTTTTACAGAGTGAGTGAGAAATGACCATTCACACTGTGTTAAATTAAGTCGGTTAATTATATTGGTCCTTGTAAATCTCTAACAATTAGTGTCTGAGTGTAACTTCCTTGAAATGCAGCCCAGACTAAAAAGAACTCTTTGTGCCTGGACTTTATCCAAGCATACCCATTTGTGTGCATGTACGTGTGTGCGTGTGTGTGTGTGTGTGTGTGTGTGGAATGCCTCTAAATACCATGCTATATACCATGTTGTACATAGTTGTTCTATGTACTGTGTGCATACGTACACATGGATGACAGCACCTGGTAGAGATTACCTGTTGCATAGCTGAGCATTGATGTTCAATTAGCACAGGGCTCACACCCAGGCCGGTGTGCTGGGCTAGTAAACAGCAGGGGGGAGCTTAGCGGTTGGATTTTACAACTAACACCTGCCCCTTACGGGCCAGAGGTAGACTGTTCTACAACCACGCCATTAACCTGACGAATGAAAGCTTACTTATAGCACTGCTATGACTGATCCCTGCATTCTTCATACCTCTTGTCTCATGCTGACAGTCATTTCTACCTTGGGACATGACGTAATGTAAATGTCAGCCATTGTGTGTGCTTTTACGTGTTGTGATGGGATCACATTTGCCTTCCATTAGGGGTTAAGTCAGTTTGTTCATTTGTGTGTTTTACCTACACACTTATGGCATTGTATTAGTGCATCAATAAGCACAGAAAAAGACTTACTGCAAGTATGTAAATTCAGCTGCAAAAGTCTGGTTTGTCCTAAATACATTTCTTTGAATGTTTCTTCTACACATAAATGTATAATAATAACCTCTATGAAACTGTACTTTTTTTTTTTAATTTAGTTTTTTGGGTGGGTTTTTTTTCTTTTTTATTGATAGCAAGTGAAGCCATACAGTGAAAGGTGGTAGACAGAAAGGAGAGAAACATGCAGCAAAGGGTCTTGAGCTTGACTCAAACTCATGACCACTCTCAAGGGACTGAGCCCCACATGGTATGTGCGCTAACTCGGTGAGCTAAACGGCAGCCTTCTTGGTTGCCTTGCAAACCACCTGTTCTCGTTGGTTCCCTCCACTCTTAGATTTGCCAATCAAAGAAACTGTGGTGGGTTATCCTAATTGACTTGTTTTGTCTCCAATCAAATCACCTGCAAGATTTTTTATTATTAGTAGCAGCAACCACAAATAAGTATTTAGACCTCCTCTGGTAAAGTGGTGATTCTTTTTTATCTTGTTACCATGTACATATGGAGTTTTTATACGCTACAAAACACATTATGAGTGAAGCAAGTGGTCAACAGCATGGCTGGGCATCGGGGGCTCATGGATGTGCAAGTGCCAGAGGAGGGACTGTTACAGGAACTGCTGTTAACTAAACATACAACCTTTATGTCAAGGTCTCATGTAGTATGTAGTGTGGTTTGCTTAACGTGTCTCGACAATGACAATATTTTTTGAAAAACAATCTCTTACAGTTGTTTGTGAAACATTTCCATTTTATGGTCCTTAACCTTTAGTTTTTAGCAGGATAAACATCACAGCTTGACAGAGGAGGTGAGTCAGTGGGCGGGTGGAGGTTAGTTCAGACATGTCTGAACTGGCAGGGCAGAGAGGACTGAACAGTGTCAGTGTCCTTGACAGAGATTAGACTAGAAGTTGAAAAAACAACATTGGAGGAAAGCACTGGTGAGTTTTATGGATGTTTAAAGCAAGTTCTGATGACACATTTTCAGGAAGACCATTGAAAGAAATGCTGAATGACAGATTCCATTGAGTTACACAAATCTGTGCAGCAGAACCTAACCCATGACGTGACGTCATGGCTCTCTATTGGACTGAGACAAAGCCTACTATGTTTTTCTGATTGGCTGGAGGACTGTAACAGAGATGCTAGGAGAGCAGGGAAAACATATAAAAAGAGCGAGACTAAACTTTCCTTCATTCAAAATAAACAATTCTATTGGTGATACTAATTCATCTCCAAAATATTCCTCATATTCTTGCAAAAACTGATTATTCAGTGGTTCAGTGGTGGCGCAACGGTTAAGTCCCTGGGCTACTGATCAGAAGGTCAGAGGATCAAACCCCAATGCGGCCATTGTTAGGCCCTTGAGCAAGTCCCTTAACCTTTCCTGCTCTAGGGGCACCGTACCATGGCTGACCCTGCGCTCTGACCTAACTGGGATATGCGAAAAAAACACAATTCACAATGCTATAAAAATGTATTCAAGACAATAAAGATTTTTTCTTCTAAAAATGTCCCATTGAGGCCCAGATATTACTCCATGTCAGATAAAAGCTGTGATGAACATACAACTCTGGAAACGTTGTACTGAAAATCTGCAGCTTTGAAGACATTATCCACAGAATACTCATTGAGCCTCCTTCCACAACCATCAGCAACACTAACAGAACATTTTGGGGTTGAATTTAAGAAGCCTGTGTGAATAAAAGTTCTTTGTGTTTTCGGGTAAATGCAACAGTAGCTTCACTGTCCTCAGTAGGTGGGAAGAAAACAGTGAAAAAAGCATAGCTAGAGGCAAAGCAATTATTAAACTTCACAGAGCTGACAATTAGACAGAGGGAGGGGGGTGGTGGACTGATCCTACTGACAGGCCTAAACATTCCTCTTTTAGTCAACAGCCAGGACTTCATCCTACTGAGCCAAGGGACAAAATAGCTTTGAGAGCAAGCCAAAATACTGCATGGTTTCAGTTTCTTGCTGCCCATCAAAGTCAAGACAGCTGTGAACTGGCTGACTGATTGAGCGACCACTCGTAATGGTTGCAAACCAGTAAAAGTCATGTCTAAAGTCACTCAGACATGTAGAGGCCCAGCATGTCAATGAAAACCCCCAGGAAAGTCTACATAACACAAGCGTTTTGTCTTACACTTCTGTCTGTGTAAACCCGACATCTTAAAAGAACATTTTCATAGAATGCAGCCATTATTGCAGCATGTAGAGGTACCTCAAATATGTCATTGTTCTCTGTGGGAAGAAGTCATAGGTTGAAATGTACTAAGGGGGGGCTTTGATGTCTGTCAGGTCTTATTATTTCTGCCAAGTCTGTTGTTTGTCTGTCATCAGGATTACGCCAAAATTGTCATCCGAGAGGTTGGGTATAGGCAAACGAAGAACCCGTTAAATCTGGTCCAGACCTGGTTTAGGTTGCAAAATTGCTTATCATAGAAAAGTGGACTACTGACCTTGGTGAAGTTCTAGTTTACATTTATGTCCAGGACTTTGTACCACACAGAGGCAGCATTTTGTAGTGACGTCAATGTAGAGGGAGATACCTGCTTAGAGATTTGGGTCCCATCTTTAAAGCTGCTCTCATCACTATTTTTCATTGGTAATGAACCAAACGACTAAACGTGATGTGGAAGGTGTCACTCATAGGGACAACCTCACAGGTAATTGGAACCCAAGTTTACAGTCACCCTCCGCACCATGGAACACTTCATCTGATTGTTTTGGTTTTAGGGCCTGCAGCTTTAATGTTCTTACAGCTTGTTCTGCTGCCCATAAAAGAGTAAGTGGGTGCAAATAAATAGATCCTTTGTTGCGATGTTTAAAACTGCTCCAGTGGCCAAACTCCACTTTCTATATGGACCGGCTTTTATTTATTAATGGAAACGCTAGTAAAGCTGCACTCACTTTAGAGACTAATACAGTGCAGTGGCCCTGCTACTGAGCAGGACCACAATATCAGGGATCAGTACAGTCATTCCTCAGTACTTTATAACAGAATAAGTTCACGCTTAAGTCTTTTCTTTGGATTTATTAGCAGTGAGAAAAACACAAAGTCACTTTTTAGTTACTATACTTTGGTGCTAAATTAAAAAAAAAACCCCAGTGTGCATATCTACAAGGGGCAAGGGCAAACATTTACATACACTTGTAGAGTCCATGTATATCATGGCAGTCTGGAGTTTCCAGTGAGTCCTATAACTCTTAATTTTCTATGATGGAATGACCCATTTTCTATAAAGCATCTTTGTCACAAAAAACAGTCATTCATTTTGGTTCTTCATAGATATGTAACTGGAAATATGGCAAAATCCACTGGGTCAAAAATATACATGGAGTAATACTAATATTTGGTTCAAATTTCTTTGGCCATTTTTACCTTAATCATGTGCTTTTGGTTGCCGTCTATAACTTCTGGCCATGTCTTTGACCATTCCTCTTGAGAACGTTGGTGCAGTTCAACTAAATTTGTTTTATTTTCTGATACAGAACTGCTTCTTCATCACAGTACACAGGTTCTCAGTGGGGTTACAGTACGGACTTTCAGGAGACCAATCTAAAACCATCATTCTAGCCTGATTTTCTTTACCATTTGTCATGTGTTTGGGGTCATTGTCTTGGAACATCCAACTGCGTCCAGCCCAACCTTCTGGCTGAAGATTTTAGGTTTACCTGAAGGATGTGGAGGTAATCATTCCTCTTCACTATTACATATACTTTGTGTGAAGCACCAGTTCCACTGACAGGAAAAAGACCCAGAGCATAATACTGCCACCACCATGCTTGACAGTAGATTTGCAGTTTTTGGGGTTAAATGCCTCACCTTCTCTCCTGCAAACATCTTTAAGGTCATTGTGCCCAGTAGCTCCTTTTTGTTTCATCTCACCACGGAACTTTAGACGTATAGAAGGCCTTTTCTTTGTCCATGTGATCAGCAGCAAAGTTAAGTTGAGCCTTAAGGTTCTGCTTCTAGAATAATGGCTTCCTTCTTTCATGGCAGCCTCTCAGCTCATGGTGATGTAAAACACAGTTGACTGTGGACACTGACACCAGTATTCCAGCAGCTTCTAATTCATTTCAGACCTGGCTTTTAGTGGTTCTTGGTTGACTCTTGACTATCCTGACCAATTGTCTCTCAGCAGCAAGTGATAGCTTGTGTTTTTTCCTGATTGTGGCAGTGGCACAACTGTACCATGCATTTTCTACTTACAAACAATGGTTTGCACAGTTGATTTGGGGATCTGAAGCATCTTTGAACTAAGTGACTTTCCTCACTTGTTCAAGTCAATGATCAGTTTTTCCCATTGTAGCGTTTGTGGCAGAGTCTAAGTGTATCAGATGGGCCTTTTTGAAATTGGCTCAGAGGAGTCAGCAGCTGTAGTCACTTGTAATCCTTCACTTACATCACTTGAAGTTATAACAGTCACTGGAAATTCAAGATTGTTGTGATACATGGCCTTTACAAGAGTATGTAAATTTTTCACAACTGTATCATTTCTACTATCCTTGAGTTTTTTTTAATGCGCTGGCCAACTTGTTGAGTGTGAAAGTAATGACACCACATGCATTCATTGTCAAAGAGGAAAAGATAAATTTGAGGTATTTGGCATTAACAAACATTTTGTACATGAGGGCTCTGGCAAAAGGAAGTCTTTTTATTACCTGAGTAAGAGGGTGCCATCAAAACCAGAACACAACATTTCACTTTGTCACTTTAAAAACCTACAACTATCCTCTTCATAAATGATAGGTGAGGGTGAAGAATGATGTCCTGGAGGGACATGAGCTGTGGAGAGGGTAGGTGCAATCTTTCTGCACCTTTTGCGCTGGTGAAATTGATGTGATGTCGGTGCACTGCAGAGCAGAACTGTGGAAAACACTGACGTCAGTGAAGCTGGCCAGCACGGTGCGTTGACACCATCTTCAAATCATCCAAGAGATGAGCAGGTCATCACGACTCTTCACTGGATCTGAAAAAATCATTTAGAGAGTTCCAAGTGATGTCTCATTGGCCTTTCCCCTCGAGTGTCGCAAAAGTACTCTGAGCTTCTATCAAGATGTCTTCATCAGCACTGGAATGCATTAGCACTGCTAGCCATGTCAACAACCGTGTTTGTGTGTGTGTGTGTGTGTGTGTGTGCGTGCATGTGTATGTATGTGAGTGTGTTACTGCCATTGTGTTATCACTCCTGTAAAGATTCTCATGTGGTGAACAGACTTTGTTTATTTGGAGTTCACACAGCGCGCATGTTGCCAGTGAGCACATCTATTCTTTTACATTTCCTGCCTGCTTTTCAAGCTAAAGACATTTCCAAGTCAAACAATCTGCTGGAGAAATAATAAAGTAATAAAAGCTACATGTGCCTAGACTGGCCTAGATCCACTGTCTTTTCATGTACACAAAACATATGACTGAAAGCACATGAAGATACATCACATCCTGTACTGTACACAAAGTTTGAGGCACAACTCCCATCTGGAACATTCAGCTGCCAGTAGTGTAATGTTTTTTTTTATTATTATTGTTTTAAATTAATTATTTCAATGCAGTGACTATGTTGTTGTGTCATGTGAAAGACATTATGCAGTTCAGAGCTACTTTTCACAGTGATAAGGTAAGGTAATCTCAACTCTGTGTATTTCCTGTCAGTGTAGGAATTATCCTTTCAGTTCTAATTTGAAATGTCATTGCAGATTGAATATTACTTGTTCCACCTTCCTCTCATTTCACATAACTTTTATTTATTTTTTTTGTAGTTTCATTCCATAGCATACAGAGGAGGGCCATTAGTGTGGGAACCCCACACAAGGTTGCCCCCATTCTGCACATACTTCTGGGTAAAGAGCACCGAGCAAACCTAGTTACAGCTGACAGTTAAGGTTGTATTACCAACGGACGACAGCCTCATTTCAACACAAAATCATTTCCATGTTGTTTTAGCTTACAGCTTACAGAGCAAAAACAAGCAATCCATCATTCTGCATACTTTAGGAGCAAAAAAAAAAACTGCAAAAAAGTGTATGAAAAAACCCCACCAGAACGTGCTTCTAAGAAAAATATGACGCGTTCGAGAACGACCTAAATGAAACTCAGGACCCTGTAAGTCTACAGTTCAATATGGGTTGTGGCTACTTCTTTATTGGGCCAGTTTCCTTGCTTTCCAGTGAATGAGTACTGTCCTCTTTACTGAGAGTCATGCGTGTCCAATCAGCCATTGCATCATTTGAAAATGTAGTCCAACATCACTTTCCAACACACTGTATGACATATTGGAATATTTACACATAAAAGAGAATTAGTAAAGTACAAGTACCTCACAACTGTATTCACTGTAGAGTACTTGAAGAAATATATTTAGTTACATTCCATCACTGTGGTTAGGTTTTGGTTATGGATTGGAAGACAATGGACAAGGGAATGCATTATGTCAGTAAGTATCAATAGACAGGGTCTGGGGTTAGAGTTTAGTATGATGTATGAAGTGTTTCTTCACTTGTGGACTCTTACCTTGTGATTTCTAGTGTCGTCAGTTTTCTTTTGACGCTAACGGTTGTATTAAAAGAGCCCGATACTAAAAAACAGCCTCATCATTTTGATGGCAAAAAGTTGTTGGGCTCGTAGACATCACATGACCTGAATGGCCACCTTAGTCTGAGGCCTTATGTGCATCACTGCTGGTTAACCAGAATAATTAGATGTGTTTTGAAGCAGTAAACCTCCAGAATTTTGCAAAAAATATGGCTGCCTGTTCACTTGAGGGGAGGTACTTTGAATGGGTTAATGTGCTTCATGGGACATGGAAACACCTTTTTCAAATACGTTCTTACGAAGCAAACATTTAACTTATATGACTGACCAGCTGTTCCCACTTTTTTCCTTGTCTTGGCCTCCAGACAGAATGAAATTTTATTTTTTGCAACATTTTTAAAGTTCGCTTTAGAGCTGCTTGACAATTACATGGAAGTTAGGAAGGCGAGGAGCTGCTGCGCCTGTGAGCTGAGAGTCTGATGGTTTACGAGCCTGCAGCAGCTGACAGTAGTTCCAAAGGCAAGACGAAAAACTGAGCTGCTGATAACACCCAGTGACCACGTTTTTAAAGATTCTTTTGTGGGGGATTTTTGACAGTGGACAGCTGGGGTAAAGACAGACAGGAAATATGTGGGGAAGAGAGCAGGGAAATGGCATTAAGCAAAGTTATGGCTGATTGGGAATCAAACCAGGGTCTCAGCCCCTGAAGGCATTTTCACCCATGCGGTAAACACTAACCACTTAACCACTGGGTAGCCCCCCAGTGACAACTTGTTAGCTTTGCAGACTTACAGTACATCCACATCAGTCAGACTGAGAATGACTTGGTGTGTGCAGCAGGGACTGAACTGTCATAAAAAACAAAGGAAGCTGTGGGAAGTGCAGATGGCTATAAAGTATTATGGAAAATAAAATCCAAAATGTTTTGGAGCAGTCAAATCTGGGACACTACATATGGAAATACTAATATCCCCCTGTACATTAGAAGTTGTCAAAACCTAGCATATTGTTCTTCAATACATAAGAGATGTGCTGTTTTCTTCTTTCTTATGCATTCCTGAATTGCATCATTATCTTCTCCTGATTTTGAGACTTAGAGACTGACTAAGACTTCACATAAACATGCTAACCTTTTCTCTCTCTCCTTTAAGCCTTTATTATACTCCCTAGCAGAGACACACATGGACAGCTGCAGATATCTGTGGACCTACTTTGCTACCCTGCAAAAGTTCACTTCAGAAGACTCTATTACATTCACCTGCAGTAGTTCATGTCTGTGTATTTCCTCCATGCACACTACTACCCTCATAGCCTCTGCATGGACTGTCCCTGTTAACACAAATTGTGGGCACTATGTATATGTGCGCAAAGGGATCCACGTGTACTCAAGCAGACCCTTGTGTACTTGTGGATGCAGAAAGTATAACACTGGCCTTACACTTACACTAACCGGTCGAGGCAGATGTCCACACTTCCTGTTTTCCTCCCACTGGTGCCAAGGAGCTGCTCAAAGGGAATCATTTGGATTTGTTGGGGTTCTCTCTATGATATAAAGTTGTAAAGTCTTCACCTCACTATATGAGCTGCCCTGAGATGACCTATGCTGTGAATTAGTGCTGTGTAAATAAAATTGAACTGAATTAAACGCGTGCAAAATTTGGTTCCACCTAAGAACAGGGGGAAGGCTCATGGATTTAGTGATCTTATGTAGCGGGGATTATTTTCCACAAGCCACAGAGAATGACCAGGCCAGTTCTGCTGTTATGTCCCGTCAAATACAATGACATCACTGTTTTGTCAGGTTTTTTTTTTTTTTAAAGTGTGCGTAGTTGAGAATAAGCTCCATGGTGCTTTGTGTGGTGCTCGGTCAGCTGTTGGCCTGCTTTGACTCCATGACTGATGGGTAGCAGAGCCACTGGCACAGACGTCCACAGCTGCAGTCGATGGTGCCTCGGTGCTGCCAAGCCAGGCGCTCGACATTCCTCCATAAATGGGAGAAATGAGGTAGTATGCTTGTGTAGTGGCACGCTACATGATACATATACATACATATACATACTGTACCTTTACACACATGTTCTGTATCTACTAATTCACACATGTAAACATTAAAAAAATCAAAAGCAGCCCTGCACTTTACCTACACATTCCTCTACAGTGTGCCCACTCGTTTATATGTGACATCAGATTACTGTAAATAACACATCTGTTGCTAATTTAGACTGGATGGATTTGGCAACTCACCAATTTAGCTGCGTCCTAAAGGATTAATTGAAGCACATAACAACCCATAAACATACAGTGGAGAGTAAATATATGCCTTTGAGTAAACTGGACTTGTTTAATCACCTTTTCTATGAGCTAGTGGGATGATTTCCATTCCAAAAAGTCCCTAATATAATCTCCTGCCAGCTCAATGACTCACTGGAACAGTTATTGCATAACCAAGGCTTTGAAAGTCAACCAAATACTGTGTGATGTGGCACGTGTAAATCTGATTATGATTTCATATCCACCAAGAAGATTTTTTTTCTTTTCTGGTTTACAGTGGCACGGAGCCCAAAGTTGGAGGGCTTATTGACACGTTGAATAATTTGTAACCAGACGTCAGAAGAAATAAAAGAGTGCCTCTGCTAGAATTTTCGGCTCATCTGTAAGTGATAAATCTGCCTTTTGTGTTATTATGTTTAAACATGTCACTTTAGTTACCATATCAAATAGTCTGACCACTACTACTTTGATCAAGATGCATGATCTGTCAAAACTAAGAGCGTCCCCTTTGCTAAGTGCTTGTTTTCTGTGTGTCTGAAGCAGCACATTATCTAAAATGTCCAACCAAAATGACCAAATCAGATGTTTGGTGAGGACATGTGCTTTCCATAAAGTGTGTAAATTTTCAAACCCAGCATTTTGCCAAACTGCCAAGCTTGTCCTTATTTGGAAGATGTTTGATTTTCACTTTTATATATAACCTTGCTTGTCTGGCATTGCCTTTTTGAGATTAAGGGTTCCTTCAGTTTTCATAACTGTTGAAGGCAGAACAGTAACCCTCTGAACCCCAAAGCCTGCCAGCAGGTTTGAAAGGCATGCCATCTTTTTTTGAAACAAAGTGCCAAAATTACAGCATTCATGAGCCAGAAACTGTAAAAACAGAATGATTGGATTTTCAACTTTCTGACATGTGTTACAATGCACAAGCACATTTTTTTTAGTTGTCTTTCCTTCTGGCCGTTGTTGTGCTGCTTCCACTGAGGTGCAGGACTTTATATTGCTGTGAAAATGAGTCGACAGTGAGCAACAATGAGACAGAAGCACAAAAGAATTATAATCAAAGATTGCCAAGGTACTGTACGATCACAATTACCACATTTGACTTTAAGATACAACATTCATTTATGGACTGCCATATGACGATAGTGTATCTAAAGATGAGTTACAGTGGGCTGGGTTAGGACTATATGATATCAGCCCAACAGAAATCCAACCCAGAAGACATACAGGGCCTGGAGTAAAACTGACAATTGTTCTGTGAGGTTGTGAATCATAGCAAACCAAAATTGCATTTTGGACAACTTACAATGTCCAGATACAAATACAAACTTGTTAGGTTTTTCTTGTGTGTGTTTGTATGTGTGTACGATAACTTCCACAGCATGGTGCTGTCCAGTAGGAGCACAGAGCACTCCTCCATGCACAACTGTAACTCAAATGGCAGGCTAACACATAAGAAACACATAGTGACCTCGTTGTACAGCCCACAGATGGGACCACTGCCATTTTTTAAAATTCTCTTGTAGGCTTTCTGAAAACACGTCAGTATCTTACACATGGCGTTGGACACTGTTCTTTTTACATTTTTGTACTGAGAAGTTGTCCTTTTTCCTCTTCATCACACAGACTATGAAAGATAACAAGCTATGACTGACCAGTGACCGATGTGTCTCTTGGCCAGGACACAGCAAAAATGTCTGACTTTATAATTATTTAACTATCTTATCAGACAAAAATACCTCATAGTACAAGAGTCCTCAGACATGCCAGCAGCCCTGTGAATCACAGCAGTGCTTCGAACTAAATGTGAACATCAGCTTGCTAATGCTTACAGAGGCATGACGTGATCTGAGCGGGTGATGTTTACACTGTTCACCACCTGCATTTAACCTGTTAGTATGCTAGCATTGCTCATTACCGTGAAACATGCTACAGTATATCAGAATACCGAACCCTTAGCAGGTATTTGGTCATAAACCAATGTACTGCACATCACCATAGTTATTACAATTCAGTTTGACAAGGGCATTAATGTGTGTACCAAAGTTTATAGCAACCCATCCAACAGCTGAAACATTTAAACCACAAAAAGTGGAAACTTTCTGTACCACTGGCAGGGGCATAACATGAGAAGTTGCAGAATGTAATGATGGAGTGACTTTTGTTGCAAGAAAACAGCAGAATGAGCCCAGAGCAGAGCTCAAGAAGAGCCTGAGATCCAAACTCAGCCTTGTTTTATTACCTGAATCAACTGTGCCCAGCTCACACTGCCAGCTGAGATCAGATCCAAATTGGCCCGATGCAATATTCCTTCTTCTGTGCTTGCTTTGGACACACTCGCACATATAAATACGTACTGATCAGAACTAATCAGGGAAAAGTCAGGGATGCTTTTTTTTCCCTCATGCAATTATTACAAAAGAAATGGTCGAGTGAAGAAAATTTACCGAGCATCACAAACACAACCCTGTGTGGTACTGTAATTTAAACCATCAGGTTTGATATAAGTTTATATATTCAAATAGCACAAAGAATGTTATCAATATGTCATGTTGTACGGATAGAGAGCAGATCTTAGCACAATATATTTTTGAAGTAAGCTCCATGAGGGGTATACAGGAAGAAAACGTGTATTCATTGTTTTGTCTTTCTTCTTTCTTCTCACCAGCCATACGATTGCTTAGTGAAACTAACAAGCTCCTGGTGAAACTGGAGGCCTTGATCAGTCATTATCCATGAATAGGTCTGTGTGGACCATTACATTTGATAAAAACAAAAACATTTAAAGTACTTACAAGATGGATGTTGTGTTTGGGTCTGAAAAGCGACGCCAATGCAGAAGACTTCAAACCTGCATTGTTTCTAATGCTGCCCAACACTGGCCAGATGAACACTACTCAAAGTTTCTTCCAAGCTGAACTTGACAGTTCAAACAGTCATAAATGAGAGGGGAATTATGTCCAGGCACGATCACAGGTCATACAACCTTGTGATGTTGCCACAATAAAGACCTGAATCATGGCTCTTCTTTGCTTCATCCATTATGAACCATAGCATGCCAGGCAGCTCCTACAGTGCATTATAACATGCCTGCTTCTCGTTTCCCACTGGGCATTGCAAACCTTTCTTGCAAAACTTGACATGGAACTGGACCCACCCAGGCGAAGGGCACACTGAAGACTATCCATAATTCTTGGGTGTGGAACAACATCACATACATCTGGTGATGAACAAAGGCAAAGCAAAGACTGTGGATCTGAGGAAACTGAGACGAGGTTGCTTTTGAAGAGCCTCTTGCTGACTTGAGAGGAGCTGAGTGATCAGCGCTGAGGATATAAAGCCGATTAGCAGGGCACGAGGTTAAAAGTGCAGATCATATAAGTCTGTTGGCTTTTGATGCTCCCTAATGAGTCATTCATCTTGTGCAGAATAACACCATCTAAACAAGTGATAAGGAAGCAGTTAACCAATGGACTGTTACATCATCCATCCTCTACAGACTAGAGGAGCCAATTCCTGTCAAGGCCAATACTCTTTATTATTGATGACTGGAATTCAGTCTCTGTGTGCTGGCTGTGTGTATCAATATAATCGCTTATGACACTTGCTTTTGTGTCAGCATGCACTGGAACATATTGTTCTAGATGGTGTCCAAATGTTGTTGCACTTAGTACCTTTCAGCGGGAAAAACAGCTGACAATCATGTTGTGAGTCAATGTGTCACAACAAACCCCACAAAACTCTCCAAGTCATGGACTCCTGTCAATTATAAACCAAAATGAAGGCTTTAAATATTTATACTTCAGGTTCATTATGTGAGGTGGATATTCTGATTAGATTTGGGGCCCATTAATCAAAATATATGCGTATTCATGTGAAAACTAGTTAGTCTTAAAAGCAATGCTGACTTCTTAAAGCATCATTTTTGGCAACTTGGGGGACGCAGAACAAGTTTTAAACACAATGTGACATGTAAAGTTGTTACATATGAGTTAAAAAACACATGAAACTAGTTTAAAATTCCAGTAAAACAATAAAGGAACATCATGTTTAATTTGCGGTCACTTATGTGTTCATTTGACAAATACAAGTCCAACCGTCTTTTAGCATGAAAACTCCCACTCTTTGCTGTTTAATTTGACTTTTTCCAGAAGCGAAACAGCAATGTGCATGTATTTTGTTGTTCTACATTGTTTTGTCTTTTTACTTCAGCTTTGTTCTCCACCAGCACCAGAGAAGAATATCTGGCTCTAAATGCTCCACTATTTTCACCAGTTAGACGCTAAATGTGTCTGTCGGATGTTTGGTGTTAGTACAGATACACTGCAAAAAAGAGTATCCTAAATATAAGATAAAAAAACTGAATTTGAGAAGACATTACTTAAAAGCAGTGAAATTATCTGTCCATGCAGCAAGTAAATGTTACTTGGTAAGAAATCTTGAAATAATTTTTTTTCTCAAATCTAAGATTGTACTGTAAAATCAAGGACTAAAAATGAGTAATTAACTTTTAAAACGAGCCAAATTATCTATCGTGTCTGAAAATAAGATTTTAAATCTTGGCAAGTGCCAAGTAATTTGCAGTGTATTTGGTTTAACAAAAACTGTTTCCTGCTGCTAGTAGCATTTTTTACATTACATTACTTGACCAAATACTAATATAAAAGCATTGATCGATGCAGCTTTAATGTCTAATGAGCTGGAGGAGATTGGAATAGAGTCAGCTGATATCTGCTTATCACAGAGGAGATATGGGGATATGGGGAGGTGATGAGCCTGGCAAACATCACCATCAGAGCATAGGAAAGAACAATAAAAAGTATTGAGCCATACATATTTTGGTCTCATTTGCTTAATAATAAAAAATAAAGTGTATTGAGTATGGCCAATTTGTGAGTGAAAGTATTCCTATAAACATCACCCACTACATAAAACAAATTACACTGACATAAATGCAAACTGATTTTCATAACCAGCAGTTTGATGCTAGTTTGGATGAACCTCTATTGTGCATTTGTTTTGTTCTCCTCTCCTTCATTCCACTCTCATGGCTGACTGGACACCCCAGATGAGCGTGGCTGTAGACTGGTGACTGCTGCAGCGTGCTGTGATACGTGCTGCCTCTCTGCTCTCCGTCAGGCTGCAGCTGTTCTACGTGTCTCTGTGCTGATAGCTCAGGAAACATCACCTCATTGCTCAATTTAAGCTGTTTACATCAATTCAAGCAGAGCACAGGGACTTGCTGATGTGTTGCAAGGACTGAACAAGTTAAATGGACAAACAGTGTGTTAGAATGCATCCAGGCATACATGTGTGTTCAAGTGTTAAACTCTGCACAGATGAAGCCGAACAGTTTTGAGTGTATTCTCTTTAATGTATGCCAAAATATCTCATTTTTCACCTTCTGTCAGCTCTGACCTGTTCTACCTCCTGGTCCAAACCTTTTTTTGGCACTCAGGAGTAATATATCAAGAACAAAGCAATGTCTTTGCATTGAAGAATTGACAGTCAGAGTCATATCTTACTATGCCCCAGGACAGACAGTAATTAATGACTGATATTTTGTTTTGGCACAAAGGCATGCTTTTGAGTTATGTGCGTTTTTTTTCTTTCTCAATAGGATTCCAGAGGTATGCAACACAGCAAACGGAAGAGCATTTTTTGGTGGTGACACATTTCTAGGGCTGTGTTCAGTAAGAGAGTCAACACACCCAAAGTAGACAGATCCTCCCCAGCAACAAGCCTGCTTCCTGAAATTCACACATTTATTTAACTAACTTGGAAGACACACGACTCTGAGACATAATGTACAAAGTATTTCATTTGATTTCCCAAAAATAATTGTTCATTGCATTTACATCAACAATGAATTTAAGCTGTTAATCTGCCAAGTCTCATGATTAAGGTTAAGGAAGGATCATCATCCCAGTTAAAACTGCACTAATTTGCACTAGATGGTTTGTATTTATAAAGCACCTTTTAACCTACTGTGTTGAACAAAGCACTTTACAATCTTTCACATTCACCCATTCATACTCTCATAGTACAGAGAGTTTGCCACCAGGAGCAACTTGGGGATAAGTGTGTTTCCCAAAATCATTTGAAAGAGGGAAAACAGTGCAAACAGGAGATCCCTCTTCCATCACCTGAGCCACTGTTTTACTCTGCGTTCATGAGCACCCAAAGGTTTCACTAGGGTCTGTGTAATATTTGTCATCTGCCCAAATCTGTGAAAGTCTGCATGAACCCATCCACAGAAATCTGTGTGAACTCCAAAATTTGCTGCAGCATCGACTTTAAGCACAATGACAACGCCACAAGGACAGTAGAACTCCCACTCGGCAGTAGTTTGCTTGCACAGAATATATACAAAGACAACCTACTGCACATGTATGGATCTGAGTCCTCACAGCAGAGACAAGCTGCTGAGCATTTAGCAGTTATAGAGCTTCCATAAGCAAAAATAGAGCAGCACCAAGCCCACTTTTTGTCAGACCAAGTACTAGTACTTACATTTAGGGGCTTGTCAGTACCAAGTACCAATTTGAGAACTTAATTATAACATTACAGCTGTGACACTGAGGTGTTATGTCATCAAACACACCTGCTATGGTTTGGCTAGTGTGAGTTCTGAAGCTGCTTTCAACATAGAACAACTCTCTGCCTAGTAAAATCATCACCAGTTCCCTGCCCAGTTAAGCTAATGAGAGACATTGGTCTCACACTGTTAGTCCAAATACCAGATGATAGAGCTAAAATGTCTTGCAACAAGATGATGATGTGCTTTTTCATGAAGTCATGGAGCTCTGATAGTACAGTTTCTGTGATGCAGTGATGGCTGGGCATCTCAAACTCTAGTAAGCTGGGAAGATGATGAAGTCCTGCATTATCTACAACTGAGAACGGCTGGTCATGAAGACCAATGTACTGAGAAGGAACTATGTGTTATTTTTACAGGCCTTGGTTCAACACCCAGTACTAACTGCTATACCACATGGTCACTTGTTTTACTCAACATTTGATGTTGAGATGGCATTACATGAACTCTGAATATCAAACTTTTGGCATAATCTGCATTGGTTTCCTTGGTGAGGTGTGACAAAAGAATGAATGGTTGGTTTAACACTGTCGTATGTATAATATTAATGTTTTAAATAAAAACTACTGTCAAATAACAGAAAGACGAGCAGGGGCCTCGGAAAAATGAGGCCGACTGTAAGCGGTGGGATCATGCACTTTTAGTACATTCTGAAGAATCTCTTTTTATACCATCCTTTTCATGTGTTATTGTCTGGAGATAAACAGTAATTAAAGAAGGAATACTGGAAGTGTAGCACATGGGGCATTTTAGGAGAGCCAGGAGTCAAACCTATAATATTCTGACCTGTAGTCAGATGCATTATCCATTGTGCTATTTGCTCTATACACTCTCTACTGAGGTGACAGCATCGTTTCTACAGCACTGTACTACAACAGTTATGATCTTGTAGCTGCTAAACAAGTGTTGAGCAATGACTGGCTGAGTCAGAAGATAAGTAGCTCAGGAAAGTATGTCCAATATGACTTGTTCAGTTTCAGTCCATGTAAAATGAAGCAGGACTGAAACATGTTCAGCAGCAACATAGCAGCAGGACTTGTTGTGAACCGGATTCCAACCAGGGTTGATGTGGTCTAAAGGCAGAATACTAATCAACATATGATTATAGCCCCTTGTTATCGGTAGCCGCAGTTATCTGTAAGGGTTTCCTAAATGATGTACATTTAAAAAAATCATTCAATGCTACTAACAGTGACACAAGGCAAGATGTTTTTTGGATAGCATGCAGGACACAGACAAGCCCTGCACATGTACCCCCTCCACCCCTGTATGACATCTGTGAAGTCCAACAAAGCAGCATCTTGTAGGCTAGAACTCAACTGGACTGGGAAACACCTTGCTAATGGATTTAATCCGCACAGCAAAACATTTAAACAAAACCATTCACTTGTATCTAAAGGTACTGTGCAGATGACCAGCAAGCATGTTAACCAGCTTATGCCGTCAGTGAAATATGTCAGCTAATGTTAAAACCTGTCTGTGACCATCGAGAACTGCCACCTTCATCATTTATTCCAATCAAGACCAACAGATTTTATGGCATCAATGAAAAAAATCTCCACGGCTGTTCTCATAGCTTTCCTTGCGGCATGATATCATATTGTGAAACATTGTGCTCATGCTGTAGCGATGTCTGTGGCAGCTGGCCTCCTGCACTTTAAATGACTGCCCAAAGCCCATTAAGAGAATGAACTTCCTAGAAGAAAATGCCTGTGCAAATATTTGGTAACTACCTTGCTAACTACCATCAAAGGTGAACAGTGGAGAAAAACCCTGCACATGTATCCCCTAGTGCAACATTTCACCCCCTGTGCATTTTCATCATTGACGTAATGCTAGTAAAACTGTAAAGGGAGTATTGTTTGACAAAGAACTACCTTGGGATGAAATTTAAACCAAATAAAGCTTAGTGAGAACAAGATGTGATGTTTAGCTTTTCTTTTTCCTCTCTTTGCTATTGACTCAGTTAATACCCTGTGCCTGAGATGAAGTTCTATGTGGAATGTGCAAACACTAGACAGCACAGAGTCTGTAGGGACGACAACAGTGTTTCTCTCCAGTGTATCTCAGTACCATGGTAACCCACCATGGGGGTACTGATGACTGCAGGCCTGGCAGAGAACAGGGCTCTGTCTGCTGACAGATACTGTCGGGTGGAGGAGCTGGGGAGGGCTGGGGGCTGTAGGGGATTCAATACGTGCAGGACATCAACCATTCACACATATGCATGCGCTCACCTGCCCACTTACTCACAGCTTCAGAGGGAAAACAATCCGGTGCCTGGCGATGTCATACTGAAGGAAAAGGACTGTGTTTTTCTGTGATTTTAAGGTTTTCACTCATCTCTCTGTTTTTGCACGACCTCAGAGTCACCAAGACCATTGTGCAACACAAGCAGTGCACTGTGAAATAGGTGATTTCATGTCACGTTATCTCCCATTGCTCACAGAATCAAACACAGTTGTAAAAAGTCCCGGATATCTATCTGTACAAATCTTCAGTGTCTTCTCTTTCCGTGAGAACTTTCAAGGCCTGCCACATCACTAAACAACATGATGCAGAGCTTGATGAAGTTTCTCAAATCCCCTCATCATCCACTGTAGAAATCCTACTCTGAAGTAGAGGTGAGCTGCTGCCCCCTGCATTTGTTTTGGACACCTGAACACCACAGCATGGACAGGTTGTGACAATGATCTCCTGGACATAGAGATGCAAAATGTCCCTCTAACAACATGTTTATGTCTATTTCAGCAACATTTTACATTCAGACACTCAAAGACAAAAGGTTAAGAGATATGTGCAGCTGTATTTGCATCTCTCTGTGGTGTTTTTGCTTCTCTTTTTAATCAGCTTGTGTCTTTTTGTAGTTGTTTTACACATCTGTTTATGTTGTGTATCTTGTATGATCTCCTTGTGTTTTGTTGTAGTTGTTATGTCTTTCTGAGGTTGTTTTCTGTCTTTTTTTAAGTGATTTTACATCTTTTTGTTGTTTTCTGAGTCTTTGTAGTTGTTGTGTCTTTCTGAGGTTGTTTTGTCTCTCCTTGCGTTTGCTTTGTCTCTGTGTAGTTGTTTTACATCTGCTTAACATTGTGTGTTTGTAGCTGTTTTAAGTCTGTGTTTGTTTTGTGTCTTTTGTAGTAGTTTCACATGTCATTCTTGCCGTTTTATGTGACTTTGAAGTTGTTGCGCTTCTCCTTGAGGTTGTTTTGTGTCTTTTTATAGTTGGCATGAGTCTGTTAAGCCCTGGTTGTGGATCCAAGAGGCCTGCTCTGAAGTTAGCAATCAAGAACACATAAGATTTGTTTAAATCTGAAGGGGTTGCCCTGTTGGGATCATGAATATGTTGTTCAAATGTATGTCTGCTTATTAGAATGTCTTACAAAAGAATGGCGGGGGTGAAGTGTCCCAAAGGCAAAAAGGAAGATGAGTGTGATAAATATGTTCATTCACAAACTTCTTATTATTTCTTTTTTGTGCTTGTTAAAATTTCCTAGTTAAAGTGGCATTAGATGAAAAGTAAAGAAAAGCTAGGACAATGACAGCACAAAAACAAATAGTACTCAAAACAATGGTGTGATAGTGAGAAGAAGTGCACACGTGTCTGCTGTCCGCTTTTAAAGGCCACATGAACTGGCCTTTAAAGATAACCGGTGGCAATAGTATGTGGGAGGGAAGTCATGAATAATAATGTGGAAATTTTGACCTGATCATTCATCCTATGTGGGGAATCCACGTTTAACTGAACAAACTGGATCAAAATGGGGGACCGACTGACCGACAAACTGATCATCTTCACAGCAATTGTGTTGACCTGCCTAAAGGTCTAAATCAAAGCAATGTATGTGGACACCCAGAATTGCTACTGAAGACCTCCATTTTCCTCAAAAGGAAAGAAGCCGACCAGAGGATGAAGAGGTCTGGACAGTCTCTAAGCAAAGACAGTGATAAGTGATAAGCAGTGAAGTAAAACAAGCACATGTCAGTGCTGCTCTTACATAATGGTCATATATCAAGGAGCTGCAGAAACATTAATGGCATGAACACAAACAGCTACTGTTTTGGAATAAAATGAAAACAGATACTTTGAAAAGAAAAGTACTGCAGCTTTAAACTGCTGATGTAGAAACTGAGTAGGACCCACTATGTATGGTCTCTTCCAGACAACTAAAAAACTTGACTTAAGCTGTGTATTTTCAAACACTGCACTCAGTGACACATTTTATCCACGTTATATGTTCAGCAGAGCACAGTGCAAACGTCTTCTAAAATCATGTTAGTTCACAAAGCACTTCCAATCTGCACAACTCTGTGTAGGTTACCTGAGTGCACATGAGGCAGACACACAGCCGGGCCTCCTGTAGCTGGCCTACAGGCCGACCTACTCTGTGGATGATGAGGCAGCATGGGCCTCAACATGTTTAGTCTGCTGCCCTGAGAGGTCCTGTTAGGTTTCATCCCGCACGCACTGTGGCATTCATGTGTTGTGTAACTGTCAAGTACTGTGTTGGGACCAGTTACCCAGGTAGAAAATAATAGAAGAGCACCCTATATGTCAAAAGTT
This sequence comes from Dascyllus trimaculatus, assembly GCA_024666655.1. Classification (NCBI taxonomy): domain Eukaryota; kingdom Metazoa; phylum Chordata; class Actinopteri; family Pomacentridae; genus Dascyllus; species Dascyllus trimaculatus. The sequence continues at coordinate 4,724,909 of CM045453.1, read as the reverse complement.
CACTTTTACTGATACTTTCAAGTAAAACGCAAAGCTTTTATCCATGTTAGCAACAAGGTTGTTGTTGTGTCAGTCTTTCCTGAAACATCTTGGAAAATATTGAACAGAATGGTAATAAATCATACATGATGAGCTCCACGTGAAAAAATTCATGACTTTTTATCAATAATTTGCAAACTTAGCATGTTAACAATAGCATTTGGTTCGAAACACTGCGTTTAAGTACAGCTTCACAGAGCTGCTAGCATGACTGTCTTGATTCAAGGCAAATTAAATACTTTGTATGGCATTTCTAACTAAACATACAACATGTACTACAATGTGGACACCCAATAAGAGATACTGAAGAATTACTGTTTATACTCAGAGTCACAAATAACCGAGCAATATGAAAGCTAGCCACTCTTAAACTAAAATCAATACAAAATAGCAAAACTCTCTAAAATTCACGAATTAAATTTGACTTTTATCTTCTTATTTTAAGCATGCTTTAACTTACAGGCTATACTGTTGTTAATGTTATATACACACTATAGTACAGCACTATTTCAGACCAACAAAGCCAACTAAACCTGGGAATGCTCAATGCCTGTTAGCATGTGAAGCTAACAGTCTTAGCTTGGACACATTTAGTTTCAGCTACAACAAGACGTTATGTCACCTCATCACTTTACAGCCTTAAGAAAATATTTGCTGTGTACTCGTGAAGAAAACATCAGTTGAGGAGCTTAAATAAGATGTAATGTTTACTGTCATTCTGTCATTCTGGATGTCCAGGAGAAAAGTAAGGGAATGTATTTATTTATTTATTGCTGGGATTGAATTAAGAGAGAATATGCAGTACCAGTCTGTTCTGGGGGTTCCTGTGGTTTTGGCTGAAGTCTGAACATCTGCACTACATAAAAACCAGAAAAGATTCTATTCTGGACTCTTCTACACCACAGTGAGGAACTACAGAGGTAAGAAAATAGAAGAACGGCATTTGGCTGCACACTCACTGTACCCTCCGATCATTTGTTTATATTTGTAGAAGCCCTAATTATGAAAATATATTACCACATGTGGATGGCGGACATGAAATGAGCTCTTTGAAATGTAAAAAAACAAAAGGACTACAATTTTTTTGTAAACTGACTTCACCCATCTGGTATGTTGTTGTTTTTAATAAGATACACAACTTTGGAGCCCACCTTGACTCAACTTATGACTGAAATCCTCTCGTCACCTGATACCCCATGAAACATTGTGTAAATGTTTTCCAGAGATATTAACCGGAGGGCTAACAAGTCCCTGGAGAAGACAATATAACGCTAATATTGTTATGTCATTGGGGACGCATTAGGTCCAACTATTAGATTGACAGAACGGACATTAGAACACAATGTGCTGTATGTTCTGTGAGTGTAATGTTACACTGGCCATTACTCATCCAGCCAGCAGGTCATCAAAACTTAACACTACCCCAAACCCCTGTGTCTAGGACATAAGCTCAGTGCTTTACAGTGCATATACTGCACACAGTCATTCAACACTTTTGCAATCAAAAATGACTATACAGTTGTGTGCGAAAGTCAGGGCACCCCTTTAAAAACAGCATATTTTATATATTAAAAAATTAATATCCATATTTATAGTTTTTCTGGGATATGGGAAAAAAAGACAATATTATCAGGAAACATTCATGCATAGTTACATTTTATTTTATAACTTGAACAAAATTACAAAAATAAAAAACATCATTTTGGCCTGTGCAAAAGTCGGGGCACCCTGAGAGTTTCAATGTGTCAGATTCTTTTAACAAATTCAGACCTTTACCAGCTCATTAGTCCTGAAGCATGTGTCAACAATTGTCATTAGGGAGCGCCAGCTGGTGTGTATTTCAGGGTTTCTTAAATATGGCGACTCCACAAACCTGTGCAAACAACAGCAATCATGGGTTCCTCTAAGAAGCTAAGTAAGACAGAAAAAATGAAAGTTATTGATGCCTACAATGCCGGGGAGGGCTACAAGAAGATAGCAAAACGTTTTCAGCTTGCAGTTTCCACAGTGCGAGGTATAATTAAGAGATGGCAGGTGAGGGGAACTGTGGAGGTCAAGATGAGATCTGGAAGACCAAGGAAACTCTCGGACAGAACAGCTCGTAGGCTGGTCAGAAAGGTAAATCAAAACCCACATTTGACGTCAAAAGACCTGCAGGAAGATTTAGCAGACTCAGGAGTGGTAGTGCACCCGTCCACTGTGCGGCGATACTTGCACAAACAAGACCTTCATGGAAGAGTCTGCAGAAGAAAACCTTACCTCCGTCCTCATCATAAAATACAACGTCAAAAATATGCAACAGAACATGTACAGAAGCCTGATGACTTTTGGAAACAAGTGCTGTGGACTGATGAAGTTAAAATAGAACTCTTTGGCCACAATAAGCAAAGGTATGTTTGGAGAAAAAAAGGAGCAGCATTTCATGAAAAGAACACCTTGCCAACTGTTAAATATGGGGGTGGATCCATCATGCTTTGGGGTTGTGTTGCAGCCAGTGGGACAGGAAGCATTGCTCGGGTGGAGGGAAGAATGGATTCCATTAAATACCAGCAAATTCTGGAGGCAAATATCACAGCATCTGTAAAAAAGCTGAAGCTGAAAAGAGGATGGCTTCTACAACAGGATAATGATCCAAAACATACTTCAAAATCCACCATGGACTACCTCAAGAAACGCAAGCTGAAGGTTTTGGAATGGCCTTCACAGTCTCCAGACTTAAACATAATTGAAAATCTGTGGGTAGATCTTAAAAGAGCTGTGCATGCAAGACGACCCAAGAATATTGCAGAACTGGAAGCCTTTTGCAAGGAAGAATGGGGGAAAATCCCAAATGATAGAATCCAGAGACTTGTCGTTGGCTATAAAAAGCGTTTAGAAGCTGTAATATCTGCCAGAGGGGGTCTTACTAAGTACTGAAGGTACTGACGCTGTAGGGTGCCCCGACTTTTGCACAGGCCAAAATGATGTTTTTTGTTTTTGTAATTTTGTTCAACTTATAAAATAAAATGTAACTATGCATTAATGTTTCCTGATAATATTGTCTTTTTTTCCCATATCCCAGAGAGACTATAAATATGGATATTAATTTTTTAATATATAAAATATGCTGTTTTTAAAGGGGTGCCCTGACTTTCGCACACAACTGTATGTGATATATTTAATTGCAAATGTACAAAAAGAGCCTCTCTGGCCGACTGTGTTGAAGTTGGTTTAAGAATAACTTCACCTCAACACCTTGTTCAACTCTGGACACATAATAACTGTCTGAGATGTTTCTTTAGCTGCACCGACATATTGCTTGTAGGCTGATGCTGTCATCATGCCAGGGGTCCACTTTTAACTTGAGCACTTTTAACCACAGTAACATTGTGAAACATGTGCTTGACCAAACTTAGCATCCTTTATCTGATTGGTTTCTCTACCTTTTTTCAAATCAGACATACAGATTTGTGATACTGTAAAGATAGCAAGATTCTACCCTTGTGTTCAGAGGATTCACCACATTCCAGTAGCTAACACTCCCACGGCACCAGTTCTATGTCCTAAAACACTTTCTGGTCACTACAGTACTGCTATGGTGCAGTGTTTTTACAAGTGGTTCTCCATTTTGCTTCTGTCAAGTTGAAGAGTGCATGTAGACCTGCCATTGGTTTAATGTTATAACACCAGTCAAGGTGGTACTAGGGGTGATTGATAAGGTTTGAGCCTGACCAAGAAAACAAGACTTGTTAATCACAATGTTTAGTGCCCTGAGAGAGTAGCATGTCACAATAGTCGGAGTTCAGTTTGGACTCATTGTGTGCATTAACTCATGTACAATACCCGAGTCAAGTAGGGTAGGTCATTCAAGCAAAATGAACCGAGCTGGTGACCGTATTTTCAGAGAGGGAAGACCATCAATGGGCAATATGATGCTTCTCTGGTACAGCAACTGCGGGAGAAAGTCAAAGAAAGTGCCGTAGAAAGCTCAGAAGTGGTGTCCTGTTCCACCAGGACGATGCTCCAGTCCACAAGTCAGTTGTCGTCATTGCTGCAATTCACGAACGTGGGTTCAAACTCATCCAGCATCCACACTATTCCCCAGATTTGGCTCCATCCGATTTTCATCTATTCCCAAACATGAAACAGCTCCTTGCTGGGAGCCATTATGCCACTAATGATGACATCATATCTGCAGTGAACGACTTCCTGCAGGAGCAGCGATAAAACCTTCTATGAGACTGGTATCAAGGCCCTACAGAGACTCTGGAAGAAATGTGTGGACTTACAAGGGGATTATGTTGAGAAATAAAGCATTGTTGAAATTTACTTTCTTTTTTCTTGGTCAGGCTCAAAGCTTATCAATCACCCCTCATAACACACCATAAGATGTAGCAATGCACAAACAAGGACAATACAAAAACATGTATGCTAGCAAGTGAACATGGATGTAAACAATGCATGATTCAGAATAGATTTAAAAATCTCATTTGAATCCAACTACCATTTGTTAAACCTCAAGGATAAACCATATATTTCGGTCAGTATCACCACGACAACTAAAAGAAGACACCATTGGTGCGAAAACAAACAACGACAAAGTCTAAGTAAATAAACAACTGATGTTATCTCGTTGGGCCTTCATCTTCTGTAATGCTTTGGAGCACCTGAAGAGAGAATTAGTGAAACCAGCTGTTTGTTTCACACAAGGTTAATAAATAGAAACAGGTACTAAGGCAGAGTGGCACACTGTGACAGCTCATAAGACAGCAACAGGCTATAAAGTGATGTCCAGGTGATTTCAAGTGCCATTGGCCACAGTGCAAAGCATCATCAAAACGTCCAAGGAGTTCCACACTGTGAAAAAAACTGATAGGATGTTGTAGGAAGACAAAAGTGACCTCAAGAACAAAAGTACAAGAGGTCATGGAAAATCCAAGTATCACCACCAAGACCGTTGTTATGAATCTGAGCAGTTCTGCTACCAGTATCTCAAAATGGACACTATAGCAGACTCTGAACAAGTCTGGGCTCCATTTCTCCAAGACAGACGCACAAAAGCTCACATAGCCCAAAATAATTGGTGTTCAGTCCTGTGGTTCGATGTGACAAAACTGGAATTGCTTGGACACAGATGTGGCTTTCATTTGACAAAAGAAAGGAGAAGCATGTAACCCCACAAACACAATCCCCACAGTCAAACACGGTGGTGAGAATGTAAGACTTAGCAGGCGTTTTTCAGCTGATGGGTCCGGCAGCTCCGTCAAAGTAAACAACATGACAAAAGAGTGAGAGACCAGAGTGACGGCAAAGAAGCCTTCCACCCTCAAATACCTGGAGATCGTCACAAAAGAGAAGTGAAAGAAAATCCCAATTGAAGCTTCTCAGTGATTATGAAAACAGTTTTATTGCTGCTGTTGTGGCAAATAAAGTCTCTGACCCTGATTTCTGAGACAAGGTATGAATAATTCTGAAAACTTGTAAGTACACAGGTTATCCAAGGACACATGGAAAATGTCACTGTCAGCGTTTGCAGTGACCGAGCTGCTTGAACTACAAAATACAACTACAAAGAGTTACTATAATGTTAAAGTGTTTAAGTTGACAGGTCAGAGGTTAAAAGCACCTATTATTTGGCAGAACTCTGTAGCGAACATGTCGTGTTCAGTAGTAAAGAGCATGCACGACAACGTTCACAGCTCTCTGCAATCAATCACATGATGTCATGCAGGAGGAGAAAGAGAGGTGTCTAAATTAAGTCAGCTGTCTAAATACAAGTTAATGGTGTGGTCCAACAGCTCATCCACATGGTACTGAATAAGGAACATGAACCCTTTACACCACCCTCTATTAAAAACACATCACAAATCACACACACGCATACTATACCAAACACACACACACACACTGCTTTTTTTGGCGTGTGTGCGTGTGTGCGTGCTTTTAACAGGCTTTCTTCAAAAGGCACAAAAGGACACCTAATTACCAAAATATTCACTCTGGGAATGAGCCATAGTGTGAAGTATTTACATTACAATCAGCTCAGCCGGATTCCACTCACACACCCTCATCAGATCAACAACCGATACTTCTTTGCCAATCAGGGAAGGGAGAACATTGTTTGGAACGGCTGCAGCTAAGTCCCAGGAAACACTGAAGGAGTGCAAAGCTCCCACTGACAAAAACAAGACTACCCTGGAATATTTCTGATGAAAACTAAGAAAATGAATAAATCAAACTAGTCGGTCAGTAGGTCAGTATAGCTGCTGCCGTGGGGAGGGTGTGCTTGGTCTGTGACAGTCTTTATAAGTGAGTGGTACATGTCAAGCAACAGCACATTAATGCCAGGACCTAAAGTTTCCAAGCACACTTCCCAGTGTAAGGAGATGATCAGTGTTATTCCCTTCACTTGTCAGTGGTTTTAACGTTGTGGCTGATCTGTGTACATTTTCTCATACGATGGTGTTTATATTTTCAGTTTTAAATGATGATTATTAGATAGTTTGAGCGCATTCACCCATCAAAAGCTTCAAAAAGCACCAATGTACTGATTGTTCCTGGGTTTCTCCTGTAGCCAACAGAATAACACTTGCTTCCCTCTGTCTCTCTGCAGCTCCAGTCGGAATGTCTTTTCACATGGCCACGAGTCTCCGGAGACGACGGGACTGGAGCAGGTTGTTACTGGACGCTGTCCATGCCTCTGTCCCTGCACAGCTGCAAAAACCTGCTGCAGCCTCACATCTGGCAGCATCGGCCAGCCGCCGCCGCTCCAGCGACGTCACCCGGTCTGAGGTCACCGCTGCTGTCACCGAGAGTCACCCACCACCCAGCCGTCAATCACAGCACAGGTGCAGAGGGGAAGTGTGAGTGTGTGAGAAAGTGTGTGTCTGTGTGTGTGTGTGCTTGTTAGACGGGTATTGCTGGATATTGTGGTGGTTCTGTAAATGTGACTTTTGTTAAAGAATCAACAGGATTAATTGAAGCCAAGCAGTGGCTTCAATTAATCCTGTTAATTGAACAGCATTAATCGATAACAAACTAATGATGAAACTCTCAGTTAGCCCCAAAAATACAAGTACTTGAACTGTAGCACTTCAAACAATGGGCTGCACCAATACACATACTGGAAGTGATAAGCTACTCATAACAAAATTAAAAGAGTAATTCATGGACTGATGCCATGGGGTGTAATGGAACACAAAGCTCACAGTTGGGTATGCACGTTGGTTTTGGAAACACAGTTTTTGGTAGAGCAGAGAAAAGAAATGCAGAGATGGTAAGTACCTGTATTTATGAGGAGCTGATGGAGGTGAAGGTAACACTAAAAGGAGAGTGGACATAGAGCTAAGGCCGTGTCCACATGTAAATGGAATATTGTAGCAGTTTCTATACATTTTGGCCTGTCTTGCACACACACAAAAAAGTTTTAGGTCACTGAAAACTGACCTATAAGAAAAATCCTTCCAGATGAAGATTTTCAGACACTCTGCCGTGTTGATGTGTAGACAAGGAGACACAAGGCCTTCGGGAAACAATAATGCAGATACTCAGTTTGGCTTCCTGAGGGCTGCACTATGAAGCCAGTTTGACATAGCCGGGCTTTCTCTGTGTTAGTCACATCGACAAAACTAAAACCTCAGTCAGAGTTAAAGGGTGTCACGAACATGGTTGTCAACTTCCTTTATTAACTCAGACTTTCAGCTTCAAACTCCGTGTGCCTTTGCATAAATGGGGGGTGTTTAACGCGTCATTTGACTCCTCTTCTGCACAAAATGAAACAATCGTGTGCAGCTGCTTCAGTCAACAGGTTGTTTTAATAGAGAACAATGAGGAATGTAAAATTTATGACGTTAAAAAGCGCTGCTACTGCAAATGATGCAAGGCACGAATGCTGGTAGACAACTGTTAGATGTATGCAATGTATTTATTTTACCGGTCAGTGCAGCTGATTATTTCTAACAGACAGCTGCACAATAAAACTATTGTACTTTAAACTTCATGTGTTTAAACAGGATATTGTACTGAAGTGCATTTAGGTCTGACACTGACCCGTAATGCAGGTCAACACTGAGATTTCTGGCCAAATCCAAGTGAACTTAATGTTACTGATTGAATATTCTCTGTAATACATAACAGTAGAATAATCAGTTTTTAATCAGTGTTGAATCAGCTGCAGTACCAGCAGAGTAAACGGACCAAACAGCAAACAGGACCGAACATAAAAACATATTTCTACGATTTCTGCATCACCAACTAAATACATGCGGGGTTCCCATGGCAACGCGATGCATACAGTGTGTGATACTGTGACTACATGGCCTCATTCAGTGGTTTTAGTAACATACAGCTCAACAGGTTTACAGATAAAACATTTTCCTTCAGCTGAAAATCTGTATCACTTAACAATAATCCTCAGGAAATGATCTGGTTAAAGGGAGACACTTCTTCCAGCCGATTTAAATCAGGAACTCCGAACATAACCTGTTCCAAACTAGGTTAGCTCCACAGCATCAGTTGCAACAGGTGTCTAGCCAGGTAAAAAGAGAGCCACCTTCTTGACACTGAAAACTCTGACTTTAAACTCAACATACCTGCTAACCCACTCATGTGGCTTGGTAGTACAGCCCTCTGATTTGGTTTTATCAGTCACCCCTTGTCCTTCCCTGATGTGTCACACCACTAGCGTGTGACTCTACAGCTAAGCAACAAACCCTCTGCTTCATATTCACATTGGCATATGATGGCAGCATCAACTCATGCATTGAGAAACACACAAAAAACATTCCACCTTAAAAGCTGCAGGTTTGAATTCACCTATTTTTCCCACTTGGCTAATGTTAAGTAGTAGAGATGAAAAGCAGGCACAGCATCCTTTTATTCATCAGTCCCGTCTGATGGTTTCTTTATCTGTATTTGCAGAGAAACATTACCAACCAGCCTGCTTAGCTTAGAGCTTGCTGCATCCACTTTGCCTGCAGAAAATTAAAGTTAGCTTCACAACGTTGTCATAGCATGAGCCTGATCTCTGCTTCACTGGAGCTTTTCCTCAGGATGCAAACTACTTGTGTTCATTGTCTTGTATCACTTAATGCTACACTAATTACAGCCTATACCACATCATGGCATCGTTACATGCTACTTAGCTATATAACTGACTGATAAAATTCTCAACATGATAAAACTAGGAAGTTCAGTACTTTAAAAAAAATGCCACTGGTAGGATGGAGACCAGTTCTGAAACTAATCTGAAACACCCATCTGGACAAAGACAGCTTTTGTTGTAAAATGCAGGTTTCTAACAGAAAGATATCAGCGTGGACATAAGCTCAGATTAACTGAAAACACAACTCCAGATGCATTTCTTTTTGTCTAATGACTGCTCCCAAGGTCCACTGTTAGGTAGTCAGTGCTGCAGTTACTTGTTGTGCTGCCACAAGTGGACCAAAAACACATAAACAAGCAAAAAACAGAGCGATGCAGCTTTAATGATCACCAAAATATTTTTTTCATTTTCTGTAATGACTAAAATGCTGTACTGCCTTCATAACAAATGTCTGGCTCTCCACAACTATTACATCATCAGCTGGACAGCTTATGAGGGAAAAAAGCAGTGACAGCAAAAACACACCCAGTGTTTACTGTACATACAATTGACACTAATTACCAAAGTGAGTGTTGCTAATTTCCTCAAAAGGATGAACTGTTCTCACCTTTTTCTTTCACACCCCTGACTTTGTGTGTGTGTGTGTGTGTGTGTGTTTGCCATGTGTGCAGCATGTGTGTGATTTGGGTGGGTGGGGGTGAGTGGGAGACAGGGAGAGAGAGAGAGAGAAACCTCCCCCCGAGGCCAGACCCACCACATTAGTTAGTAACCACACAGCATGTTGGCCAACACTAACAGCTGAAACGCCTCGGTGAGTTTAATGCTCAGTTAGACACCCTCATCCAGCCACCACACCCAGATCCTGAGCAGCCCAATATCCCCTCTCTCTCTCCCCCGTCTCCCGCTCAAATCATCAATCTGCAGGTAAATGCTGCATTAACGAAACACACGTCTCTCAGTGCATCATCCTCATTTTGTCCTGACAGGTCCGAGCTCTCCGCCTCTCCAAATATAGATGCACACCATATTTGCATGCTTTTCTTTGGTGAACTCGGTGACGTCATAATAATGTTGTTCCCAGTGTGCTTGGAGCTGAGCGCTGGACCAGATGTTCTGTGTTAGCATCTGTACTTTCTAGCGCTCCCAGTGGATGGAAGCGCTCTGCTGTCGAGATCCACGCAGTTGTATACATGTTAAAGAAATACAAGAAATTCATTTTTGCTTTTAATGACATCAAAAATATTCCATAATATATCTTTATGCACTGTATTATGTAACTAGAATGATGATGCACATGATACCTAATTGAATTACAGCCATAGTGGGATCAGTGTGGCGTAAAATGAGCCTCCATGTAGCTTCAGGCTCATTATTACAGTCTATAGTAAAGGTGGCTTTACATATGCAGCTGCAGTTACATAAGGCTTATATTCATAAACATGTCACAAGTACTCTGGAAATAGCTGCCCTCATGGGTCCCAACACCGACAGCAGAACCTCCTCTCCCAGCCTTGGACATTTCATTGTCATTGTGAGAAATTTCTCAGCACTTTGCTCGATGTATTGACCAGAATCGATGGTGACAATCAAGTCAAACAGAAGAGGAATGTTAATCTCATGAGAGAAATACTACAATGACCAATCAGATAATCGGATTAATAGGGGGCAGGAAAGTGCTGCCCCGCATTAGCCCCTCGGTCTGAGCATGAACAAACGCACAACTGTTTGGAGACGTTATCATCAAAATCATATGCCTCTTCTATTCCTCCTCTGGCTTGTTGTCATGTGGCCTGAGCCCATGCAAAGCTTTAAACAAAGCTAGGGTATGGCCTGAAGCAGGAATCCTTCGAGCGACACTGACAGTTATCTCCTTGAATATTTTTCAGAAACAACAAATGGCCGATTGGAATATGTGTATATGTGTAATATGTGCCTGAGCTATGTCATGCATGTGTTGAAGCCGGACTGTAGCACGACTTAAGCGCTAACGTCTTCCAAATGTGCTGTGACACACTGAAAGATGACATCATGAATGCATAAACCATTTTGTGTTGGAGCCCTCTGCAGTGGAAAGTCCCTCTGTTTCTGGTGAGATGTGAAAGCAATGATCACAACACTGCATAACACTCGCCTCTGACCTTAGCTACCTCCAGAGAGGCTGACCAATCACACAGGCATGTTCCCACCAACGTCTGGATCTGCCTATGTGTGCGTGCTTGGGTCTGTACATGCATATGGGTGTGTGGACATACGTGTGTGTGTCTGCGTGTGTGTGTTCCCACCGAGCGGTCCCAGAGTCTGCAACAGGTGCAGCTGATTAACTAATCCCCCTCTCTCTTAGAGGAATTTTGCAAGAGGAAAAACTCCACTCCGCTCCTCTCCCAGTGGGAACATTTGCTTTTTGTCCATTTGGCCAGACTCCAGGTAGAATAGAGAGATCTCAGCTGCTCTCGGGATAGACGCTCCTCATCCATCAACCTCCACAAGTCCAAGCTCAAAGCTGAAGTCCGTAATTGGTTTAAGTGCGGTCGTCACTCTGACGATATCAAAGCCTTTCAGTAAACCTGAGCGTTACATATTCCTGCAGGCAGTGTTTTACGAGGCTTTACTAACAATACAAATTCAGGGTATTTGCCAGGGTTTGTGCAATAAAATGAGGTCTGAGTGATATGAAGTGTAATTATATTTAAATACTTAATTTGCGTGATGAATACAAAGACAATATAAATACATTACAGCCAAAAACAGGAGTGTTTTCCATGAAAACACAGGATGTGTTTAAAAGAATAATGCTTACAGTAAAACATATAAAACTACTCATAACAATAGTAAAAGTGTGATTCCTGAGCTGATGTCTGCCCACCTTTAAAGGCTAATCCTACTAAAACGCCATAGCAGAGACACAACAACTGGAACAGTGCGAACACATTTTTCATGTGGAACTCTAGAATTCTCGTTCTGGGAAGCGAGCACACAAACAGACATCCGACACGATTGTTTGGATCACAGGTTGCACCGAGCCAAGGGAGTCTCATCCCAAACTACTGACTCATCAGATGTAGACTGTGGGTATATTAGCCTGACATTCACACCACACATTTCACATGACATTCTCCTGTAATTGCTGTTTTCAAAATTCCCTTCACCACAGGAAACAACAACAGCAATCTCCTAGCAACAATGTCACAACTGTATATATGAGTCCTACAATATCTATCCATCAATGTGACTTCACTACAGTTCAGGGCCAACACCAGTTGTGAATACACGCTGGAAAAGCTCGGACTCTGATGGCTGATGCTGATCATGGTGTCCTGGGCTCAGGGCCACCTAAGGTGATTGTGATTAATGTAAAGAAATGAAAACAAGCCAGAGTGTTTTCTCTTTTATAATAGTGGTACAGTCAGACCATTCTCTAGTGTTGACACAGTATGGTGGAGATAGGTCTGGTTATGCCAAACTGAACATCACATCACACTGTGTACTCCAGAACACATCCCTAAATGTGACACCGACCAGATCTCAACTGATCACAGATGTTCTTCAGAGTTTTCAAAAGCATCCTAGTCTTCATCAGTGGGCGATAATTACTTGCTTGTCAAGGCTTAGACCAGGAAACCGAAGTTACCTGCTGAAGAACCTTAATTGAAACTCACCAGACATTTCATCCACATCTCACAGCCTTCACCAGCTGGAGACAGAAATACTTGATCAGCGAGTGGATGGAGGTGACCTGAACACCACCTTCTTTTTTTCCAACAAGTCCTGCTGGGAAAGTCCCCCTGAGACGCTAACATTACATTTTTTGTTTAAATGTTTGTCCTTGGAACATTTTCTGTTGGAGCACAAACATGAGATAGTTCCATGAAAGCAGAAGAAAATCTCATGTGTGTAGATTTTCCACCACTCTTCTTAGTGGTCAAGGATTTTTCTCTGGCAGTTGCATTTGATTTGATTTGATCTTTTACATCAGTGATTCTTGGTAGCTTGACAGATGATTTGGTCTATTTTTGTACAAATTACTTTTGGACAGCAGCTCCTACATACAGCAATCAAGAATCATCTCTGATTCAAATCACTTTTTCCAAATAAGTTCATGCGAAAGATTCATTTTCACTGACTACAGGCTTCATTTCATATTTCTCATAAGTGGCATCAACACTCTCCACTTCAGTAAATCACCATGAACCAGCGTTTCAGTCTTTGATGTCTGTTCAAGCTGCCACATTCACTTCAGTACAAAATAGTGACAAGTCCTTTACACCAAGTTATCTATTCTTAGTTGTCAGAAAACAATCTCCTGTCTTTTGCTATCACTTAACTTGCTTTTTAACAAGAAACTAACACACTGCCAACCAAAGCTGACATGACAACCAACCTCTTTGTCAGTAGTGATGATGATAAATCAGTTTGGTCAGTTCACTTAGAAAACGGAAAAACTGAAAATAGAGGTTTGTGCGTCCATGTACTGTAGCCCTCTCTAGCCCAGCATCCCTGAAGCGGAGCAAAGACATCCTCACATATAATAAAGTCCTACTCATTCCTTATTTCCAGTAACAAAATAAAGACATCATGCTTTTTATCAGTGTACTGTAGTGTTCATGTGAGTGGGAATAACCAGTAGCTTAACTTTAATTGCATTAAAGGTTTATGGCTTTATTTTAATGAACTGTATAATAGTTACATAATGAAAAATACAACTTCTTTACTTGGCGTACAGAAAGGTTGATAAAAGTAATGTGATCAGTGCCTGTTAAAGGAAAAGTGCAACATTTTGAGATTACATTTTTGAGATGATGAGATGATCTTGTCAGCACTGTAAATATTCAGCTACCATTAGCTCAGCTTTAACTACAGGGCACAGGGGGACCAGCTAGCCTGGGTCGGTCTAAATCTGGGTCGATCATTTGTGTGCAACGTACTTGGAGCTGCAGAGGTTAATCAGAGTTATAATAAGTTATACAACATGCTGTGTGAAGACACTGGAAATCGAAAGCTTTTGTAGTTGTTGCAAAGGTTGGAGTGAAACGTCCAGGTTTGGAAATAATTATCAGACCACTGTGACCACCATTTTCTGCCTCTTCCATGATGGTTTTTGTTGGAACCATACTGCATTTTCTTTTCAGGTTGTAACGGATGCTGCTTCACTGATTCCAAGCTTGCTGGTGTTGACTCTCTCACCGTATCCCTCTTAGTCAGCCAAGACAGCTTTCCTCTCATCACCTCGCAGTTCTCTTCCTTTAGTCATTGTTTCATTTGGATTATCTGTTGGGTTTATATGTACACTTTATGCACAGAATAAAGGTGGCTCCAAAATGTTTTTGACCATCAAGTGTGAATTTTGTTTACAGTCACAATACATACATACATAATTCGTTGTATTTCTTTAGCTGTCATAAGACTTTGTATGTCTTGTAGAAGACGCTGTAATTATTTCATGACTATGATCAAATTCAAACTAAAGGAGGGCATCAGGTAGGAGGGGTTCTGAAGCTACCTGACAGCCAGTTTGGATGGCCCCTTCATTTGATTCTACTCATATCCATAATATCAATCCATACTCTCTTTTAATGTCCTGTGTTAAGTGCTTTCATCTGTACATGTTTCAGTCTTTTTGTATATTGCTGCTCTTACAGATATGTCATGTCTGAACCGTTAAGAAACCATTCATTCCAGTAAAGTTGCTCCCTGGGTGCGTACTCCAAAAAAAGCTTCCCCGGACTTAATCGTTCTTTTGTGTTTTGAGCTCATAGAGTATGCTCTCTGGAGCTTTTAACCATCTGAGGCGTTTCAGAACATGCTGTGTCTCAGCTGGCACACACATGAATGGGATAAAATAACATAATTATGCTGCTCTTGTAGACAGCCTTCTGGGACTGAGTGCATCCATTTCTGATTCCAGAGAGTGAGGTACAAACAAAAAGCTCCAATCATTGGCTATGGAAAAATGCTGCTCGGGCCAGCGTGCATCACATGTTGCTCCCAGAAGCTGCAATACTAAACGTGGCCTCCACATCGAAACTGCTCCACAGACCAGCTTGTCTATGGGCTCACCTCTGAGCACACGTAGAAGCACAGAAGCTGCAGCTTCACCGTATGATGTAAATACCACATATGTCAGGAGAGAGTCTGTCCTGTGTTTTTCTGCCTTGAGCTAGTAAAATAATAACGAGTGCAAGGCTACCATGTGTCTCTTCCATCACGTCATACGTTTACATCAAGCATGTCAAGGTATCGCAGTCAGACCGACGGGGTATGCTGATGATGTGCTGCCCTTTACGTGGCATCTACGAGAAGTAGCAGCTGATACTGATTGTGCCAAACACATGCAGCTCTTTCGTGTGTTTTTTTTTCTGGTAAATGAGCCAATGAAACCTCAGAAGAGACTTTTTTTTCTGTGGGAAAGTTACAGTATCTGATCAGTTTGCAGACATATTACACATATCAGCACTGGATATTTTGCCAACAGGACCACTTCATCCATTCCTCGTTCGCCCTAATCACCATGGAGGAACTGCGCAGTGCTGCTATCATTCTGAGGCCAGTGTTTTAATCAGAAAGACATGTTTATATTACCATTCAGCGAGGTTTCTGTTCCTGAGCCAAAGCTGCTCTCAGGTAATAATCTCCCCACCAGTTGTTGTAGAACAAGTAAGGAGGAAACAGTGGGAAGAGGGAAGAAGAAGAGGCATCATAGCAGGAGAAGAAGGAGAGAAGACAGGGAACCCATCTACTGAAGCATCCCCTTTGATGAATGACTGGGCTGAAGGTTAATTTAACAGTCATTTGTAAGTTTGGTCTCCCTGCTTGTCTGGTCATTCCCAGGCCCAGGGTTATCAGCAGTCATCCATTTCCCACTACGACATCTTACCTTTTGTTATTCCTCAAGAAGTCTCATAGGGTGGAAGATCTTTTAAGAATTCCCACATGCAAACATTTCTCTGTGATTCATGGGACATTATCATGTGAATGTTACACACTGTTGTATCTGAAACAGTCTTCTCTCTTTCCCCCTTATCAGCTGATCTTTAGTAATGACCCTTAGCTTTGTTTTGCCAGAAGCTGTCACTCCTCCTGTGTTTCAGCCTGCAGAGTTGAACAGAGTGGACCTGACAACCTGCAGAGATTACAGAGATGAGGAGGAAGATCTGGTTCGCGTCCAGACGATGTAGCAACCGATGCGAACCAGGCCTTGAAAACGTTGTTGGTGTTGATATTTTTCTCGCTACATCATCTGTCATCCATGGTAACTGTCGCTGTTTTGGATAGGCTTGGTTCAGTGATAAGGAGAAGCACAGCACAGTGAAGGAATAGGTTGAGAGTTTGGTGGTTTCACGGCCCATTTTTGAGTCACAACCCCCCGTAAAGCCTCCGTGTGCCAACCAATTCTAAAAGGAACACATGACAGGTGAGCTTTGATCATTTTTGATAAGTGCTGTAATTAGCTTTCTTCAGAAAGACAGGTAAATAGATGCCAAATCAGAGTGTATTGAATTGCTGACAGCCCTTTTTCCTAATTTCTCAAAAGAAACCAATGTCATCTGGTTGTAAAATGTCTGCATTTTGATCTAAAACACAACTCAGTTTCAACACAGGGTTGGCAGTGTGGTCATTCACCATCTCTGAATAATGTATAAACACACCCAAGTGGGAATATCTTCCAAAAAAAGTAGTATCTGGCTCTTTAGCTGCTAGACATCTGCCTTTCTTCACCAGTTGGTTTGTCATTTGGTTGCACAGATACGCTGAGGCTTGTTAGCTAAAAGAAAAACTGCAACAAAAAGGATTGTAGAGAGCAGTGACCCTAACATCCAGGAAAGTTAAAACAAAGAGTAAAAAAAAGTAAGCAGGAGAGCTGCTGACACTGAATCTTATTCTAAGTGGTATCTGTAATTTAGTTTGGACTAGTCAAAATGCTATTTGCAGATATTTAAAACATCATAATGACTAGTGTGAACTGATACAAGGCTTGCCATTGGATACTGGTCCAGTAAAGTTCTCAGTGTCATCCTCAGTGTCATGCCATGTCTCTGTGTGGGCGTGTGTGTCTGTGCATGTATGGGTGTGTGTGTTGGCGTGTTTTTACAGTTATGTGTATATATGGAGGGAGAGAGGGAGGGAGGGAGGGAGGGAGGGATGGGTGCTGTTTTTACTGTTTTTAACATTGTGAAGCACTTTGCGTTGCAATTTAATTGTATGAAGAGTGCTATACAAATAAAGTTTGATTTGATTTGATAAAGTGTTTGAACAATGTTAGCAGAGGTACTAGTAATGGTGACTGCTGTGGTGGAGAAGATCATTAGAAAAATGCTGTGAAATAGGAAGAACTTTATCAGTGAGGGCTTTGTGGAGACAGAGAGCTTCATTAAATTCATAAATTTACTAGAACTTTGCCCTCAGGCTGCTCTGACGTGGCCATGAAGCAGCTTGTCATACGCAGTCACAGCTCCAGCATATTTTATATATATATATATATGTATACATGCTTCTGATGTAACTACAGACCTGCCCCATTTCGACCAGTTCAGACCTAATTTAAGGTATCTATAAAGGACAATATAGATATCTTGAACTGAAAAGAATTGAAGATATCTTGAACTAGAATTAGGAATAGTCAGAATTCTAGGTGTTTGAAAGCGAAAGGGCTGCACAGTGGCTCGGTGGTTAGCAGCGTCGCCTCACAGTTAGAAGATCCCCGGTTCGCGTCCCAGTTAGGACGCCTGGGATCTGTGTGGAGTTTGCATGTTCTCCCTGTGCAGCGTGGGCTTTCACCGGGTACTCCAGCTTCCTCCCACAGTCCAAAAACATGCTGAGGTTAACCGATGATTCTAAATTGTCCGTAGGTGTGAATGAGAGTGTGCTTGGTTGTATGTTTCTATGTGTAGTCCTGCGATAGACTGGTGACCTGTTCAGGGTGTCCCCCTGCCTTCGCCCGAGTCGGCTGGGATAGACTCCACCTCCCCCGCGACCCTACAGAGGATTAAGCGGTGTATAGATAATGGATGGATGGTAGATAATGAAAGTGGAATTACAACTAGTTGGAAATAAACTGCAGCATTGTAGATATCTGTAAGAAGCAACCCCATACACATGAATGGTAGAAGTGATGGCATTGCTGCTGGGAAGAATGATGATGTGGATATCTGAAATGTTCTGTTGGTCTGGGAAGAATTTGCAGATATCTGTGATGAATATCCAGCCCAGATATTATGTTTAGGCGGCTTGCCGTATACATCTGCAATAAATCCTATGTTATGTGCTTCTCTCTAAGCGTTTCCTCTGAAGCATGTTCCTGCCCAGTGAGGCCTACGTGAGCCTTGTCATGAGATTTTAGCCCTGAGTGTCTCCAGTGTTCCCACCTTTCAGCAGACCTGACAGAACTTCACGGATGAGTCATGACCTGTCTTCAGGTCTGAAACAGCAAGTGCACATGCTGTTGTTGTAGGATATCATAATACATGAATAAGCAGAAACATAAATACACCGTTGGCATTGTGTTTCTCAACACGAGCTCCATGTTTCCCATAGCTCATGCGTCTTCACGCTGCAAAGAGAACTTTGTTTCTTGCTCTTGGTAGCTTAAGGCTTCTACTTGGCAGCACCCAGCATAGTGTTGGAAGTCATTTTTCATCAGCATCTGTTTTGTGCCATGGAACAGAACAGCATTATGTGACTGATTTGCCTGAATCTTTGTTGCTATTTCATGTTTCACTGTTCAGTCTGTGTACTGCTGCCTGCAAGTAGCTCCAGCTTTAGCAGCAGCTCAGAGAGGAGAGCACCAGCATGCATTTGATTCTATGAGCATTCTTGCTTTCTATCAGTAGCCCAGCTTTTAAACATTTTATTATCTTTCATCTGCTTTTGTGCTTGAGTGACAAACTGCTTGGCTTTGCAGGGTGGACACATGCTGCAAACGTTAAGTGAGATGAATAAGATTGGTTTCCTCATCAGGAGAACTCTAACCCTGCAGCATCATCTCAGATAAGAAAGGCTGTTTCCCCTCACTGAAAAATAACTCTGAATATTTGGGCAGAATGGACCACAAGCACCTTCTAGGTTTCCACATTTGCAGCTCAGCCTTCTATTATTCACATGATGGAAAAACTTCTAATACCATGACATGTTTTTTCTTTAAAAAATTTGGTTTTTTTTTTTAAAAAAGGTTAACAGTCAAGAAGCAGGCCTGGATGTTTCTCTCTGACCTGTTAAATATAGCATTATTAACATAGACTGCACAGAAAAAATGGACTCCAGGTCTGAAAAGTGAAGTGCCCTAAGCCTGCATTCTTTCTAACAGCCAGCAGGGGAATAACTATTTCTGAGTGTCTCATATCAAATTAATCATTCAAAATTCATTCCATCCATCCATTCATCATCTATACACCACTTTATCCTCTGTAGGGTCGCGGGGGGACTGGAGTCTATCCCAGTCAACTGGGGCAAAGGCAGGGTTCACCCTGGACAGGTCACCAGCCTATCACAGGGCTATACATAGAGACAAACAAGCACACTCTCATTCACACCTATGGACAATTTAGAATAATCAATTAACCTCAGCATGTTTTTGGACTGTGGGAGGAAGCTGGAGTACCCGGTGCATACACAGGGAGAACATGCAAACTCCACACAGAAAGATCCCAGGCGTCCTAAGCGGGATGCGAAATGGGGATCTTCTAGCTATGAGGTGACGGTGCAGCCCAGAGTTTAATCCATTCAGTCCAATAACACTTGGACAGTGTTACATTAAAATATCACTATCATTCTATTCATGGGTGTTGGGAGTGACGAAATTCTCTCTGTACTGGTTTTCAAAGTGCAACTGAATGACTTGCAGGCGTAAAAAGCATGAACTGGCCTTTAGCTTTCTGCCACCGAGACCTGACCTGTAATAAGCAGAAGAAAATGGATGGATGGTAACATCTGTGTTTTTTAGCCTTTCTTGATGGAGCCAAAACTTGCAGTAACAGCTCGGCTAGTTCATGGGGTCACATTTAGTTTCTGTCTCGTTCCCAAAAGCTACCAGCAGAGATGAATCCTTATATTTAAGCATTGTTCAGCTGCATCACATCTGCTGAGAAAAACAGAAAGTTGAAAACTCCTGCTTGTTGTCAGGGCACTTTCTTTATGACCTCTTCCTGGGGCAGAGTTATGACTTGACTTAAGTGAATGTTATTAAGCCATAAATTAGCTTTTCAGTGTAACAGCCAGCAGAGAAGCTGGTATTGACTGACAATTTTCTCATTAATGCTCTTGTTTGTTTCGTGGTCCTTACTCTAAAATGGCCGTGGCAGTGATTTATTGATGCTGAGAGGTCATAAATGTTGCTCTGTCTTCTCGACCCCTCTCTCTCTGTCACTCCAAAGTTGTCTTTAAGTCTTCTAGCTGATGTTATCAGACTAAGGAATGTGAGAGAACTTCACAATGGCCACTTGTGAATGAGCAGGACCCTAAAACTAGTGGTAGAAGTCAGAGAGAGGAAGGGAATGACGAGAAAGCAAAAACAAAGAAACATGAGATTAGAGTGAAGCTCATGTGAAATACTACATTTTTATTTATCTATTATGTTTTCCTCATAGATTTTTGTGTGTTACATCCACAGCTTTTCTATCCTTAGCTGTATAAGGCTCCAATACTCCTCTCATTTGTGTGCATTTACCTCTGTAGATGAAAAAAAAAGGGGGTGATGAGAAAATCAGCGTGTCATTTCAAGGATATTAAAAGAAATACTGCAGACGGACATCAGCCCACGGCCCTTTAAGGTGTGCCAGGGAAGATGAGAAAACACTCAGTGATGCATTGAACATCTGATGGAGCTCATATATTCACCCGCCGAGGCTACAAAACCTCTGTGACGCTGCAACATGTGATAAATCAGCTTGTCTCTGACGGCAGGCTTGAAAAACTGCTGTTGCTTCTGGAAGAAATGTAAATCACATCACGTTATCTGGGAATGACAATCTATGTGGGTGATGAGCTGTCTGAAAAGCTTTTATAAATAAAACCTACCGACTGCTAAAAATCATTACAGTGTTAATTGAGGTACAAGTTGTTGCTATATCAGTTGCAGTGCATTGCATTAGTATCTATGTCTACCTGTTTTTCCTGTTATGGAAAACCTAGAACATTATGGGTACAGCAGAGGCACTCTGAACAAAGTGCCTGTTGAGTCTCTGCGTCTGAAGTGTCTTTTTTCTGAGGCAGAGTCGGGGGAGGTTACATCCGACAATTTGTGTAACGTTCTGAAACTGACACTCTAACATTACACCCACTTTGTCATTCTTCACACAGCTGCTTCTGTCGCTTCTCACGTGGACAACTGATTGCAACATCGTACCTCTGAAGGACAGTCCCACAGTGTGTTTGGTTAGTCCCATGTTACTGCATCCTTGATTTGGCCTCACTGAAAACTTATTTACACAGGTTTGCTTTAAAAGGTCATTCTGCTTTATTTTAACCCATTCATTACTTCCGCCAAGGAGGTTATGTGATGCTGCTGTTGGTTTGTTTGTTTATTTGCTTGTTTGTGTGCAAAAGACTCAAAAAGTAATGGATGGATTTGGATGAAATTCTCAGGAAATCTGTGAAATGGGACAAGGAACAAATGATGACATTTTGGGGAGAGATCTGGATCATCGTCTGGATCCAGGAATTTTTTTTAAATGTAAGTGTAACCAGGTGGACAATTAAATGCAGTTTACTCTAAAAGCCACCAGAGGGCACTCTTTTTTGGGGGGTAACCCCCTCTGACCACATGAGATTTTGGGGCTCCACGCGACAGACAGCGACAATGACGGAGTTCTCTTCCCTTCCTGAGCGACATACGCATGGTTGAGCCAGCATTCTTATCTCTGGTTGTCTAAGAAGCTGGGAGGCTGTTAGGAGCTGCTGCACTAGAGGCCACGCCTGTTCATTAGGTCGTATAGGGTGAAGGCCGCATTGTTGGTAGGACATTTGAACTGTATGTAATTACATTTGTATCTGTAATGTTCCATACAATATATGTAAATTGGAAGATTGGGTTGGGGGTGGACTGAAGGTTCTTGGCGGAGGTATGAACTCTCTGGGTGCTTTTCTAGTGTTGGCATTGTTGCTCCGTGGGTCATGTCACACAAAGCAGCGTGTATCAGAGACACAAGCATGAGCTTCCTTCAGCTTTGCAAAAAACCTTATCCTTTAAAACTTGGGTTTGAAAGGAAAAAGTGCCAGAAGTACACCCAGCAAGTTGTCAGGCAGATAATGTGGAAGATACATTCAGCATGGGGAAATATCCAAGTAAAGTGAAAAGCAATGGAAGCAGCTGTGTGAAGAATGAAACAGTGGGTGTAATGTCAGAGTGTCAGTTTCACAAGGTCGTACAAAATAACGGGGCTGTTTCCATAAAAGTATGGGACTTTATATTGCAGTGGAAATGAGCCCACAGTGGGTGAAAAGGTGACAGGAGCAAAAAACACCCAGAAAGTGGCTGGGCTTCAGAGAGTTAATGCCACACTGTTAGCTCCATTCGGATTCAGAATTCTTTTTTGAAACAACTCCAATCGACAAGTAATACAACCCAATGCATCTGGAGCTCACCAAGGCCTCGGCTTGCATCAGAAAACTTCACAGCACAAGTTCAGCTCTTCACTTCAGAGGTCATACTGGTTGTTGCCAAATTATCACCACCAACTCTCCAAGAGGCTGAAATGAGGTTTCACTTCATCATGTCTTGTTTAGAGAGAAGCAGATGGACTGCTTTGTAGGAGAACACAACCCTCTCATGTTTTGCATAAATCACCTCCACAGAGATTACACTGATGATTGGATGGAGATCTCACAAACTCTCATTCTATCCCCTCTCTTAAATATCAAGTGATTCTAATAGGTAGAGCGATGCAAACAGCTGCTTCCATTCAAGCCTGTGGCCCCTGCTGTGAACTGATAGAGAGATAGATGGATGGATAGATGGAGGGGCGGATGGGTGGTCTGGTCTTTCTCCAAAAGCTGTCCTTCATTATCTAATCTGCACATTTCAAATCAGGACACCAACGTGTTCCTTCCATTCCCTCTTGAATGATTAGATCTCAGAGAGCAGCTGAGCCCTGAAGGATGGTTAGTGGAGCAGGGCTGAAATGAGAGTGCCTCTGCAAATGGAGACAGAAGGAGAAAAGTGGTGAGATGGGAAGAAGCTGAGACACCACCTATTAAAATGCAAAAGAACAGGCAGGAAGACAGACGACCTAACAGACTGCTAGCCATGTTCAATTCATCGCATGGATCACTGCAAAGTTGTTCCACTTTTACTGATCATCTCGTCCAGCACTGGGACTGCTGTCCATCAATCAAACCTGACTATTAGCTGATTTTAATTAGGTTTATAATCAATCAATCAATCGGTAATGAGCCTTGAAATTAAATTTGCAGCTAAAGTATGCACAAAGAAGGCATGCCAGTAAAGATTATGGCTGATGCCATTTGTGGCTCAGTAAGTCTTAAGCAGCTTAATGAGCATCAGTGCAAGTAGATCAACCCACTGCCTTCTCTGTATACTGTGGGCTTAATAGCTGACACACACTAACACCGTCATGCTTTCAAAGACTTCTAATCTGCTTTAACAGAGCTGATCACTTTCATTGGCCGCTAAAAAGCAGCCAGGGCTTTGCCAACATAATATACTGAAGTTCAATTCTCCCTTTTCTTTCCCTTTGGAAGTTAATGCTGATTCGGCAAACTCTCAGCACGCTTACTGATACACCCAGCAGACAAAGAGCAGCACTGGCTTCATTTGAAGGCATGTTTCTGACCACCTGAAAGGTTTTACTACTGAGAAAAATGCTCGTTGCCAACGTTGCCTGCTGTTTGGTGCTGGACAGGTGGTGCACAGTGGACTTTACAGGCAGGTTTTTGGTTAAAAACTGCCAACACTCACAAAAATGCCAGTGATAAAAGGCTACACTAAAACAATAGAGTTGAAGCCGCAAAACCAAAACAATGAGCTTATGGACGGCCTGACAGCACTAGATGGCTTTCCCAGCAGGAACACAGAGCAGGGCTATTCAAATTGAATGTCAATTTTGAAACTGTCTTTGGTACACTGACGCTTCAGGGTTGTTCAGTCAAGCTGTTTGTTTTACACACAAACCTGCAAAAACATCCAGTGCTGTAGGCTACTCCATGTCTGGACAATGTACGACACAGCTAATTTCAGCTAGTTAGCTTTTAGCAGGGCTCTTTTCTCTACTATGACGAAGTTCAGTATAGCTACTTGGTGATGTAAAAAAAGAGAAGAAAACAATTACTTAATCAGCCTTTGCTAATGCTAGCTGTGACTGCACTTAGAATTCCATCTCTTGTAGGAACGATGGCTAGCTGGTTAACAACAACAGCACTACGGCTACTTAAGGCCTGTTTATGTCATCTGTATTTATGCACTTCTGATCACTCCAGGCAGTACCTTCTCGCTAACAATACCAAGCTCCTATCTAAAAGAATGGGGAGAGAACCAGAGCTGTCATTCCAATGGCCACTCGGACATAAAAACTGCTTTAGAAGGTTGTTTACTTTGCCTTACAGCGTTCTCCACCACAGGCTATCCTCTACACCGTGATTGGCTGGATATTTCCTAGTTTGGCTGTTACAAAGCAGATGATTGGCTGTTTGGGGGGAGGGGCGGGACATGTGTCATACAACTTCCATCTTTAGTGTCTACATTTTTATTGGATGTTTAGGTTTTTAAATTTCTACTCAGGTTTATTAAGTGGTGCATTTCTCCCTTGTCACGCTTCTGAAGGCCCACAAACTTCATCACTGACTGATTTAAAAGACAAAAACATTGCACATAATATTTGTCCTGCACTTGCAGTCCGATATGTAGTACATTGTAGGGAAGTGTTTATTTGCTAATCAAAAAAATTAAATGAAGAATATGTTTATCTATTTGGAAAATCTATTTGGAATACTGAGATCATTTTTTTTAAACTCTCCTATTATATGACTAATACATTATGTTTTGTTTTTTCAAGGTATAACAGGTGAAAACTCAACAACTATAGCAACAAACACCTTTTCTCTACCTGTATAATTAGTTCCACATTGTGTAGGACTGTATTGTAAACATTTCGGGATTTCACTGTGAACTATCAGTTAATGAAATTTGTGTCATAAAAGTTTCAAAGAAATTAGCTGTAAAATACAGGAGCCATTAAAACAAAGAGCTAGAATCTGTGTAGACTGTCACTGATGCAGGTCATAGTTATCCTAAAAGCTTCAGTAGAAGAAAACTGGACTTCTCTTTTTGGCTCTTAAAGAAATTTAGGTCTCAACCAAGAGTCTTCTTCAGAGCAAAAGGTAGCATTAATGTGAGGTGCAAATATCCTGTGAGATCAAGCCGTAGTATTATTAACACCACTAAGGCTTCACAGCATTATATGACTTATCTAAAGCCACGTGTCCTACAGCAGCACTAGCATTCCAACATTATCTCTGACACTACCAGGACTATGTTCCTGTCCTTCCTTCCTTCCATTATCAGGTCTTCCTAGATGCAGCTATGAAACAACAAAAGCCAACAGATTCCTCCAGTGGCACTCAGTAAAGGTCATTAGTTCAGCCTGGATATTAAAATGTATCACAGTGAATGTGCTGCTGATTAAGTGAAGTTGCTTTTTGTTTCAGCTCAACCCTGACACTGATGATGGGATGATGGGGGTCGGTGTTGACCTCAGCCCTGTGTTGTCAGCCCCTCAGGGCATCAGTGGCATCAGGTCACCCTTTATGACCCCGAGGTTGACTGACTGTCAGTTAACCTCTTGTTCACCTCCTCCCAGAGCCTCCTTCTACAATTAGAAGACAGAGCATGTTTAGGAAATGATTGTAACAGTCTCTGGAGGTATCTGTGTGAGTGTGAGTGACAGGAGAGAGAAAATGACTTGTGAGTGTTGTGAGAGTCATCCAGCGTGCACACAGCCAAAGTGCATATTTCTTTTGCACTTCCTGAGGTGTGTTGATGTGTATGCTATGTGTGTTTAGTGTGTGTGTCTGTGTGTGTGTGTGCGTGGGTGCTTCGCAGACCCACTAGCAGCATCTGAAGGCGTGTCCTATCAGTCCCGTGTGTGCTTTTTGATTGCCAGCATTGTTCGGAGGGCCGTGGAATGGCAGGGATGTGTCTCACACTCTCCCGTTGGCAGCAGCGATGTTAGAGTTCCACTTTGCTTCAGGAAATCAGCAACTCGGGCAACAAAGAGAACTCTGTTGACTTTGAGTGGAGGCAAACAGAGAGTCAGGCTGCTGAGGACAGCTGCACATTAAGCGTTAAATCTGATACAGGCACAATAACACAAGACGGACAGAGATCTGCCTCCAGACAGAAAGAGTCGATGCTGGGATGAAGGCAGTATGAAGAAAATGCTGATATCGTCAAATGCATGTTGAGCTCTGTTCCTGCTTGTATTTCACTGTAAGACAGATGATGTAAAAAGACTGAATGATGGCACTTTTGTCTCCCTGAACCTGCTTTTGTCTGGTAAAACAGGTGGTGGGGATGGAATTAACTGAATTTGAGGGAAATATATTTGTTCGCTGTCTTCTGCAGAGAGGAGATACTAATTTTATATCTTTGTGTGTGGAGGATGTAATGTGGGGAAGTTTTTTTTTTGCAATCATATAAATGACCACATGTACAAGTAAATAAAGTGAATTTTGCACACACACAAAAACGTGAATAATATATTTTTGTGTATTTGCTTGTTTTCACGTTGTTTGAGTGACAGGGAAAGACATCGTGCTACCACATTATGGTTTCACCTGATTGTCACTGACTTATCCTTTAGGCCCAGTAGTAGTGACAAACAACAATGGCAGCATATGGATATGGAAAAGACTGATTATAAGTAACACTGTGACTCTGATGGTCTGTGAAATATCGTGTTGTTTTTGTTACATTCACAAGTTGCTGTGCAGACTGTCTGTGTAGACACAGATGGTGGGCGGCAGGTCTGCAGAAGGTCTTGCAGACTCGGTGTGTTGACTAAATTTACGTCATGTGGACTCTCATGTGTTTGAGGATGTGCAAAGTATAGCAGCAGCCTGACAGCACTTTCCAGTCTGCTCGGAGGAGACAGGTGTCTGTGTGTTCCACACATACACACTACTGTCCTCGCAGCCTCGTTGCTGTTTGGACACAAAGTTCTGGCTGCATGTGGAATAGAAGAGATCTGTACAGACTCTCACAGACTTGGGGAGACGTGGAAAGTATAACAGTGGTCTTATACTGACTGTGTGTGTAAATATGTGAGGATTCATGTAACGTAAATTATGTCAGCTTGGAAGGCGCTGTGTAGCAGCACTAGTGCCATGCAGAATACACAGATATGAACTGCTGCACATGTATGAAACAGAGGCCTCTCAGCAGACTCCAACCAGACTAGGAGGTAGAATAACAGCAGCAGCTACATGTCTATGGTGTTCACAGCTGTCTGCGAGGGACTCAGCAAGACAGGATAGTTGAAGCTTGACTGTTTTTGTAATATAATATCTGACGTGGTTAAAATCAGGGGATCACTAAAGTTGTTCTAATTCATTCTGAGGGAAACATGAGTGTCAGTTTGTAAAGATACAGTCAAAACTTCATGGGCCTAACGATTATGTTACCAAGGCTGTGTATTAACATCTTCCAGCTTGGTAGATAGACTCATTAACAGTGCAGGCATGATGTGTCTCGAATGTGTGTTTCTGCAAGGAATCAGTTAAACTTATAACTTTCAGGACACAGAGTCAACTTCTGCCAATCTTTATGCTAAGCTAGGCTAATGGCTCATTGCCTCCAGATCTCTATTTAATACAAAGACGTGACAGTGGTGCTGATTTCCTCATTTAACTCAAACTTAACTTAACTAAATATTGGGCTGTTTCTTTAAACAGTAGATCAGCTTGCTCTTACTTCATATTTATGAGTTATAGGATCCAGATATCTGCAGAAATGTTACGAAATGTATGGGGAAAACTGCCAAAATCAGCGTTCTTCTACAGATGTAGATGGTATTTTAGGCTAGTCACTAATGATGCACACTGATAGGCAGCCATTGCTTCTCCACCTTTTCTCCACAATGACCTCACTGTCTGTAACACAGTCCTGATGAGCGAATCCAGCGTCGGCAGCACGTCGGTTAAACTTGGATACGTGTGGTGTTGTTGGAGAGGGCAGGCTGATTTCCCCAGACTCGCCCAGCTCCACACAGCCCTGTGGTGCAACAATAACAAATAGAGCCAGTCACACAGGCGGGGAAATTAATTAGGCTGAGGAGGATTCTGGTTACAAATACAGCTGTGGAGCCTGTTTTGACTGCTCAGCGGTTTAGCTGCATTGCGACAGAGCTGGTTACCAGCAAACAACTGGCTGGACTGGGAGATCACCCCCCTCCTGCTGTTGCCACACTTCTCACTCTTACTCCATATTACAATTTATTACTTCTAATTTATTCACCACAGCATTATGGTCTTACTCAGTATTTTTACACTGATGCATCTGCAGCAGAACATACAGACTCTGTTAATATCACTGGATCTACCATCAGTATCACTGTAAATACAAACTATGAATGAGAAAGAAGCACAGAGAAGCATACTTTTAGGTGTCTCTCATAATAAACTGTTGCCACTCCTGTCACAACCTAAGCCGTGTACGTTCAACAGGTCTCACCCTGACTCTGAGACGGTTCATCCTCTGCTACATCCCTCCTCCCACATCCTCCCATTCAGAGCAGTAACAGGTGGATTCCTGTTAGTTTACCGTGCAGCACCTCCCTGTGGGCTCCAAAGAAACGGAGTGACGGCTCATTGAAACACACCAGTTAGGTTCTGTTGCCATCTAGAGGTCCTACATCCATCGCACACATTCCTCACACCTTCAGGCGTCCGGCTGGTTTGTTATTTTGGGAAGGTAAAGCTGTAAACTCAGAGATGAAGCCTCAAATCTGACTTTAATGAACAGTGATGGTATTACGGGTCCCAATAATCATCACTATAATGATATCACACCATTTCAAGTGACACATGGAGGTGGAAGTTCAAATAGTGAAATACATGCAGGTTAATCACGACCCAATAAGGTTTTATAACAATGACTTTAATCAACCCTATATCAACTGGTGGTCTTTTGTTTTTTTTTTAATTCAGTTCTAATACATTTCTCTTGTGTAAAGCAAGTTGAGATGACTCTAGGTTTGAAAGATGCTGCAGATCACACTTAAATAAAATGACTATCTGACAGTGGAACTTATTTTCTACACCTACTAGAGGTATTCAATGTGTTGTGTTATATTTTATGTCCTGTTTATTGAAACTTTAATCCACAGAAAGAGTTCAGTTGTCTTGGCTCTGTGCCACTAGAGGGCGCTGTAGTTCAGCACAGTGACACTGAAGTGGCATTAAAAGATTCCCTCATTTGATTGATCACTCAATAAAAAGACTACGTGCCTGTTCTTAAAGCAGCTAAGATGCATTTTGTGACAGCAGCGTCGTCAGAATAGATGATTTTTGGAGACCAAATGAGCAGTGAAGCTGCCAGCAACACATGACAGTCACAGGTGCCCTGATCTGATACCAGCAGTCACAGAGGAAGACAGTGAAACAACCCTAACTCCAGTGCAAACAACACAAGCACTTTTGTGAGCTCGTGTGTGTGTGTGTGTGTGAGCAGGCTTTTTGAAGAATGCGCATAGACTGTTTTCCTTTTTCTCAGACAAATTGGTTTTGAAAAGCAGACTGGACTCCGTCGAGCTGCTCCCAAGATGATTTTTGTAATGTTTTCCTCGTGAGGCTGCAAAAGGAAACGGCTCCAAATACCTCACAGAGGCATTAAAGATGATTTCTTTCACATTTTAATTCTGACCAGCAGGTAACGAAGCCTCCCAAAATAGATGAGAATACCTTTTGGGGTTCTGGCTGAGGTTTTATCCTTTAAAGGGCAGTCAGCTCAAAAAGGTATGTCCTCAGAGCTGCAGGCCAGTGTGTGTGTGTGTGTGTGTGTGTGTGCATTGTATTATGTAAGAAAGAAAAGAAAACAAGAGTTGGACGGAGAATGAAGGAGGAGTGTCTCTCCAGCAAATGACCAGAGACCCCAGCGTGTCAAACAGTGCTGCAATGTGTGTGTGCGTGTGTGTGTGTGTGTGTGTGTGTGTGTGTGTGTGTGTGTAAAGGGGGAGTAGATTGCATAATCTGTCGAGGACGAAGAACATGTGGTTTCCATGTAAATAAGTTCATGCTGCAGACTGATGCTGATGAGAAGCGAGACTTTAAATTTATTTACTGCCCAAAAAAAAGCTGCGGCTGCCTCAGTGCTGCCGGGGGGTGATGGCTCTGTTAATGCAGCTGTTTAAAGTGGCAGTAGGTGGGATTCCTTTCTGCTGTTTGTTACAAAAACTACAGAACAAGAAAAGATGCCACAACTGACACAACTGTTTTGTGCCCATTAGAAAAGCTCCTCTGAAACTTTCAGACTCATCAGACCATCTTTACCAGCAGATGGAGGCCCTTTGAGTTGAGCAGCTGTCTCACCAGTCCGTTTAGCAGGCGCTCCAGAGCTTTCAATCAGTGCACATGATCTTCACCAACAGGTGGATAAAAGCGATGTTCATATTTTCATGTCAACTGAAGGATTAATTGCTCCATCATGAGAAAACTGAACACTGAGAAACGACACAAAATACTCTGGCTACTGTAACATCTACCAAACAGATGGTCTCTGAAGGCAGTTTAGAATAAATACGGCTGTTGAGGACCATTAATCTGCAACAATTCTCCTTTATCAAACGTAAATGCAGATCCGTCCATAACTTCAGCCTCTTGAGTGTGAAGAGTTGCCGTGTTTCCTCTCTGACAAGAAGCAGACGTGTCAGAATGTCATCGTGGGGAGACGTATGTGCGGTGCTGCACGCTTTTCGCTGCCTTCTGATGCATTACAGAAATGTCAAGAAGCAAAATCTGGAAAATAATAGATGTAGAGGAAAACCATTAGGTGCAGCTTCACAGAAAGTCGATTTTTGGAAATAAATGATTTTCATCTCACAGTGGTATGCGGCTGTTTTTGAAGTATGATCTTGATTCATGGTTGGTGAGCTTCTTTTAAAAGTCTGAATAAACAGCAGCATCTTAACCTGCTAACAAGCTGTTGTTTTTCTGGCTCCCTACTTTGCACATTCACACAGACATCCCACCACAAGTGATCTACAGGTGGTGCACTTTCATGAATAAAGCTTCACCAACATACCCCACAAACTGACTGACATACAGTAAAGCCGGGCTGCTCTACTCTGGGGGGGACTGGAAACAAACCATAACAGCGCTGCTATCTACAGTCTGCTACGTGCTTCATGCCAGATGGAAACTTGGACGGGGGCCCGGAAGATTTTTCTTTTCCCTGGGGCCTCCAAACAGGTTAATCCAGACATGGTTTGGACAGAAGTGTTTAGATTTGGATATAGATTTATATATTTGTATTTGTCAGTTATTCTTAGCCCTTCTCTTCAAAGCTTTTTTCTGATTTCCTGCAATGGCAGCAAAGTCTCACACTGCAGACTTCAGTATATATAGGGGGACAAAAAGGAAACACCAGTCGTAAAGTGTTGGACCATAGCATGTCTATAGAACAGCTTCCCCTTTGCATTGATTCTCCAAGTCTCTGACCTCTACTGGAGGGATCAACACCATTCTTCCAGTACATATTCCCTCACTTGGTGTTTGGATGAAGGTGGTACAGATCTCTGTCTGACACACTGGTCCAACATGTCAGAGATGTTGAGTTGGGTTGTGGTGACTGAGAAGGCCATAGGATATGTTTCCATTATTTACAAGCTCATCAACCCGTCAGTTAAAGTTTGTCTTTGTTTGTTACCCGTCTCTATTTACAACAGTTTAGCTAGTCGTATTTGCCTTTATATGAGTAGATTTTGCTAATTTGTGGAGTCTATATCCTTTCGCTCAGTGACTAAAACAGTCTAACCTACAGGCCCATCAGCGTTCAGTGACATCACAGGATCTTCATTAGCGGTTAGATTTTGCTTTTCGTCAATGTCGGCTTCAAAGTTGAGCACTAAGCATCCAGTTCAAAGTAACAGTAATGAACATGAGTGGGGTTGTCACCATAGCAACCTGTGACTTTCTCCAGACTATGCCAGCAGCCGTGGGTAAAAAGCTGACCACTGCCTCCTCCCTGTGCTCTGGGCTGCAGTTGCTACAGCGACGCTATGAGTCGGTCTGGTCATGTGGGCGTGATGGCAGCCGCCCTGGCGTCCACCCAAACACTGAGCAGAAACACAAAGAGCGCTGAGCCGAGGGCTTCCTGCCAGGGCCGCTGTCAGTGCGGAGCCCTCAGTCAGCGCAGAGCCACTTCTCCACTGATCCAGGGATGATGCAGATCCGTCTCCCTCCTTGCTCTCCGTCTGCGAGCGTCTCCGGGCTGCATGTGAAGGAGGAGACGCTTCTGATGTCACTCACTGTGTGTCATCCATGATGACATGAGGCGCCTCCTCAACCACAATCACATTAAACCAGTCTGGGAATCTCATAATGAAATTTTATTTTTATTTTTTGGACTTTGCATTTATTCATTTAATTGAACAACACTGTTTGCGGGGATTACTTCATTTAAAGGCAGTTATGGATCCCTGCTGAATGCCAAACCACCAAAGCAGTGTTTCAGCCTAGACTTCAGCGTTGCACGATGATGACAAAACATGACATACTTGGAATGTTTGCATATAAAATCAGCTTTATTTGAGCATCAAATCTAATAGATATCTCTTTCCCTCTGTGGGTCACCTCCCACTCACAGACCCCTGACCAGCTCTCTGAATAGACTTCCAGGAACCGAGGCTCATCCACCACAGAGAGGCTTTTGCTGGCACTGTCGCTCCGTTTGGCTCTCGGTTCCTGAAACTGTGAGCCCTCGCTAATTCTCAATAATGTATAAGCAGTGGAACTAATCAGACGAGACGATAAACACTGATGGTCTAATAAGGATACTTCTATGTGTGACAGTTCACAGCTCCAGTGGTGTTTCTGCATACGACTGGCATTCCTGTCCATCTCCTGAAGAAGAACAGGTTTCTTCAGATCCGGTCAGTCCAGCACTCAACTATGTTAGCCATGAACAGGGAACTTCTCCAATCTTACTTTCACTTTGGGTCATTTTGGAACATGCACTACGTCTTTGAGTGTCTGACATCTGACAGACTAGAAGATACAGTATTGGCTGTAATGGGAGAGTAAAGAAATCCCAAAATATGGAAGATGGCATCAGAGAATTTTGACTTTTTTTCTTGAAAAATTACTTGAACAAATCAGTCAGTCACCGTTTGAGATTAGGGGATCATATATAAGGGATAAAAGCATCAGCTGGAGTATCTATGGGGTGTTTTTGATCCCAGCACCTTATGTCTTTTGTATCAAGCTGTTACCAAGATGATGCCTGTAGTACTGATGCAGCAGCTTGTGCTCGCTCTGCACTGTACCAGTCTCAGAGTTTTCTCAGTGGTCATGAAGGAGTAGATGCTGAAGCTGTCATCTCCACAGGAATCGTCATCCATGTTTGCTGAGCTTTTAGTATTCAACCTGACCGTGTGATACATTCAAATCCTCCAGGACAAGCCAGTAAACAGATCTCCAGTTGAATATTTGTCAAAGATGCACTGTCTGTACAGTTTTGAACCAACATGGAAGAAAAAATTGAAACTTTAAAGCCAATTCTGATCCAGTTCCTCACATGACCACGTTGACCCCTCTGTAGAAGTCCATGTACAGCCCAAAATGTGTGCCCACATGGACTGTCTGCACTGCAAGTGTGCCAACTGAACGTGGCAGGAAACAGATGGTGTTTAAAACGAATGTCTGTTATGAGGAGAGACTCTACGACGGGAATCTCCGTCATCCACACCTTTATAGGTCATCAGGGAAAGAGTTGGAATTATCGTGGTGACTGCCAGACTTTGTAAGGGGCTTTGGTTTGTATGTATTTTTAATTAATGGTGGCCAAACAAATTAGAAAGTTTTAAATTCTCCAGAAATCCTGTGCTATGCCTGCACACTGTACCCAGCACACATTCACTGCCACAGTGTACATAGTCCAGTCTGTACAAGCTGGTATACGCTGTCATACAGTACCAGGCAAAGATCATTTAATGGTTTTTATTGATTTAAATCATTTTAGACATTGTAGATTAATATTGAAGACCATGAAAGAAAACATATAGAATTATGTAGTAAACAAAAAAGTGTTAAACAAACAGAATATGTTTTGTCCTTTAACGTTGAGAATACATTTAAAGTTCTTGAAATTTTCCGGATGGATGGACCTTCCTGTCTTAAAGTAATGATGGATTGTTGCTTCTCTTTACTGAGTTGAGTGTGTGACGGGCCCAGGGTTGGTCCTATCCTGCATGCTGTTGGCTGTTTTCCCCTTTTGCTTCAGGAGGCTGATGGGTGGAGCAGAAGCATTAGCTGTGATGCTGAACACCTGAGTAGGAAGGACTCAGAGGCTGTAAATTAGACCTGCAGGAGCTTCTCATTCTCTTCCCCTGGCCTGTTGACTGTTGTTTGGTTTTCTATATTTGCATACACCTTCCACGCACACAGACACTGCAGACACACTAACTGATTGATACCATGTATCTATTGTATTATTTACTTATTTTTCTGCATTAAAGATGGGTTAATTTGCAGACTATGTGTGGTCTTCCTCTTTTTGTCACACACTTTGAGGCAGAATGTGACAAAATGAGGGCTCGTCCGGGATTTGAACCCGGGACCTCTCGCAAAATGGAACAACTAAATGGCCACGTCAGTCAACAGGCCAGGAGAAGAGAGTGAGAAGCTCCTGCAGGTCTAATTTACAGCCTCTGAGTCCCTCCTACTCAGGTGTTCAGCATCACAGCCAATGCTTCAGCTCCACCCAGCAGCCTCCTGAAACGAAAGGGGAAAACAGCCAACCACACACAGGATAGGGCCTACCCTGGGGCCGTCACAAGTGGGTCTTGCCATACAATGGATTACAACAGCAGTCAAATAGGGCTCTCCATTGTGTACTAACCCTACCTCTGCACAACACAACTGATGGTCTCAAACACATTGAGAAGGCAAGCAATTCCACAGATTGACTCTTGACAAGGCTCACCTGTTTATTCAAAACCATTCCAGGAGACGACCTCATGGAGATGACTGAGAGAATGCCAAGAGTGTGCAAAGCTGTCGTCAAAGAGAAAAGGGGGTACTTCAAGGATCTAAAAAATACAGTTTCTACAGTTTCATTTAGCAGACACTTTTATCCAAAGCGACATACGTCTGAGAGTAGATACAGCACAAGCAAGGATCTAGTCAGGAGAAAACAACCTGGATAAGTGCCTTAAAACAAGTTGAAGTGTGACAGGACTTCGGTGCCTACAGACAGTGCGAGGAGTATAATAAAACATATTCTGGTTTGTTTGACACTTTTTTGTTTACTACATAATTCCATATGTGTTCTTTCATAGTTTTCATGTCTTTGGTATTAATGTACAATGTAGAAAATTATTTAAATCAATAAAAACTAGTGAATGAGGAGGTGTGTCCAAACTTTCCTGTTCGATAAACATTGAATTGGCCTTAAGGGTAACTGTCTGCCCAAATCATCCTAAGCTCTTAACAACCTTTTCAAAGTTAAATCTTAATCAACTAAGTCCAGAAAAAAATCTTAACAAACTGTAGCCAAAGATTGGAGCCTCAGGATTGAGTAGCTAAAGAGTTTGTCCTTAATGTGACGACGTATCAGAGGTCAGAGAGGGGCTGACATATCGTGTTTAACTGAAACAAATTCAATTTATTCAAAGTGCGTTTTCGGAAAGAACAAAACTACTATCAAAAAGCCATCTATGTAAATGCTTAATCACATTTGTTCATCCCTACGCCTCAGCGCTCAGCTAATCCTGAGTGTTGCTTACAGTTTTATCTGTAAATCCGATTTAAGAGGATTTCTCGGCAATGCAGAGCCACCCACCCAACACCCCCCGACTCCCCCGCAGTTGTTACAAAAGTGGAGCTTAACAGAAACTATTCCAAGAAATGGTTCTGATCCTTATTATGGGGCATTTAAAGGTCTTCGTCTACACACTTTTTGTTGACGTTGGACTTGAACCACAAGTCTGCAAGCTACAGCGAACGACTGAGGAGTTTACAGGACACAGCGAATGTACAACGTCCTCACAAAGGGGATAAATAAAGATAATACAGAATGCATATTTGACCGTGACGAGGCTGAGCAGATTTCTGGTGAGCGTCCAGACAGTTAAAACATGCCTGGGATAAATTTAAAGCAAAATCTCATAAAAGATAACGCTCACCAGCCTCTTGTAAAGTGTATCGCCCACCTCAGGCCAAGAAAGTAATGAGTGTGAACAACAGTTGAAGATTTAATAACTCATGTTTGGTAACTTTATTGTTTTTGCAAAAAGCAGTGAATGTTTAAAAGACAGTTTTAACATGCACAATGCAACCACGTGTTCACAAGTCACAGTGCAGAGGAATACCGGACACCGACAGACAGGAAGAGGTGGAGAGGGTGCAAGAAGACAGAACAGGGCTGTAGCTAACAGCGGATCTGTGCACCGTCCCGCCACATATTACCGTTTATAAAAATGTGGCTGCTCTACGGCTCATTTGGCATAAATATGTAAAGCTCCCAAGACAAACAGCACAATTAATCTTTACATGAACAACGTCAGATCTAACATCTACTACTGATGACAGTAGGCGGATAAAGCAGCGTGCTGCTACCACTTGATGACATTTTTTAACATTTGCTTAACCAAAATCATTTCAATGTTACACCAAGTTTTCATGTTATTAAGACAAATAGTAACTCTGGTCCTTAACACAAGTCTTTCCCAGAAGCTTTTCACAGCATCATCTTGTCACATCAAACCTTTTTCATTATTACAGAGTTAACATGGTTCAATAAAACGTCTCTTACTGACATGACACTTTAGTATTATTGTCATAAAGGGGAAAAAGCTCCTGTTGATGATGGGCGTGAACTGTTTTTGTAGTATTTTGTGTGTCTATGCCCATAAAAAAGCCTCAGAATCACATTAGATTTGTAACAATGTAAATGAGCAGCACTCCAGTCTTGGATCATTGGTACGGTTATCAGTGTTTCATTCCATGTGTCTACACAGGGACCATAATTTGAGCTATGGAATGATGTTGTTTACTTGTTTAACACTAGCACTCAGTTGAAAGTGCAAAGCTTCTATGAGCTCACTGAAATTATTAATTAACCTTTGAAATAAACAATATTTAAGATTTTGCAAACAGTTAAGATGATGTTTTTAGGCAAACATGAAACCCATTATGTTACAATATTTTATATATCTTCTACCACAGCTATAGCATTTTAGCAGGGTTAGCTTTGAAAGCTGGGCACATACTGCATGAATGTTATTGTTCTTGTACTGCACTTCTTCTACTGCCTTCTTTTGTGGCCAGAATCTCTGCTCCCGTCAGACAGTGAAGCTCCCGCCGAATGTTAGTCGGTTCTTTCTGTCATAGTGGCAGCAACATGCAGCAGATGGCCATCAGGTTGTGATTGTGCAGTGTCATTTTTTCTTTCACATACATGGAACTCAACACAAGCAAGAAGTCAAATCGTTGTCACGTGTAGTAACAGCTTCAACTGACAAAGTGAAAAAAACAAAAGCATGTTTCGGTACAGAGAGCTGGGACGGGGTGCTTGTGTTCTACTAAGGCAAACTTCATCAAGTCACATTGTAAGGCAGACTCCAGGAAAAAGCACTTCACAGGAGAGGACAGTCCTCTCTATCAGCACTAGCACATCTCTCATTGTTTTACGGACTTCATTCAGTATTTCTAGCAAATAAATAGGCTAATAAATACACTGACCAGCAAGCTAATACAATGGAAAGAAAAGAGTGGGACCACGTAACCAGAATACAAGTGCAAAACACTGGAATGAAGGAAACATCAAAACATGACTTCATTTTTTAACTCGGAATGTAACATTTCTGACATTTCTTAGAGCTCCACGTGGCTCAAGTCAGTACACAGATTCAGCTGAAGGACATGTATCTGATGAGCCGCTTCAACTGAGGCTTAACTAAACAATATTTTACAGTCTGTTAAGAAATTAAGGTTTGGAAAAGAGACACAAATAAAGAAGTGTTGTAACATTGTAAGAAGATTTTCAGAAACTACAACAGCTTCTGATCAAAAGTAGGAAAGAAGCGCTAATTGTGTTGCCACCATAAAGGCTATAAGATCCTAAGGCAGGCTTTGAAAGTGCAAAAATCTTCAACAATATGAAGCGACAGAGGAATGATGATGATTATCAGACTCAGTGACAGTCTTGGATAAAGGAATATACACTGGCTCAACACCAGTAGGTGAGCTTCCATCCAACTTATGCCAGTTTTCAGGCTGCACAATAAAAAACCAAAAGTGGGAAGTATGAAAATGACTATAAGTTTTTAGCTGCTGTACAAATAAAAGCAAAATGTGACTCTGAAGAAGAATAATGATACGGAAAGTCCCATCCTACAAGTCGACAGGATTGGTTCCTTGGGTTTGTTGCGTATGAAACCCCGGAAGTCTAAATCTGTGTGTTTGAAACTATCAGCAGACACTGCAGTTTCAAGGTGGACATGCTCAGCCATGACACAGACTGCTTATTGTACTCATGACATATCCTCACGTCTCTATATAAAAGCTCCATATGGGCAAGATAACAAGGCAAAACATGTCACAAGGTAAAGGATTTCTTTTTAGCAGAGGCGGTCTTTAACGTTTGTTTTGGTGATTTTCTCAAAATTCAGTTTAATTTTCTGTCACACTTGAATGGAAACCCAGCTAACATGAGAGACACATTGAGTCTTTTATAGATTATTTTATAGTTTTTTTGCGAGTGTTCACTGACTGAATATGTATTAAGATATTGCATGTTTTGCAAATAAACAAATATAAGCGGGGTGTGCTACACGGTCTAAGGTAAGCAGTCTGATAAACGTCAGTAGACACTAATAAACGTTCATAGATTAGAATTAGGCTACACATGCTGGAGTGAGGCCTTTACCGTCCATCATCATCTATATACCGCTTAATCCTCTGTAGGGTTGCGGGGGAGCTGGAGTCTATCCCAGCCGACTCGGGCGAAGAAAGGGGGACACCCTGGACAGGTCACCAGTCTATCACAGGGCTACACATAGAGACATACAACCAAGCACACTCTCATTCACACCTACGGACAATTTAGAATAATCAATTAACCTCAGCGTGTTTTTGGACTGTGGGAGGAAGCTGGAGTACCTGGAGAAAACCCACGCTGCACAGAGAGAACATGAAAACTCCACACAGAAAGATCCCAGGCGTCCTAACCGGGACGTGAACCAGGGATCTTCTAGCTGTGAGGCGATGCTGCTAACCACCGAGCCACCATGCAGCACCAGCCTTTAGCTAGTAACTAAATTAATAAGCGGAAAAACTTCATTAGAATGTGTCTGATTCAGCTCAGCATGTGACAAGGATTGACTGATCGCAGCTTAGATTAGCTTTTTGGTAACTGTCTCTTTACAAGCTCTGAAAAGTTCCAATTAACCCTAACTTTGACCCAGGAAAAAGGTGAGGGTGGTGCTGCCAGTCAGACCCCAGACTGATGCTAAGAATCGGACAAACATGAAGACAAGCTGAAACACAGAAACACTGGACAAACCAGACATAAAGATGATTTTTACCAACTTGCAGAGACATTTTGATGAAGACACAAGAGCACACACTGGTGACTGGTCAGTAACCACCAGCTGTAGACACTCTGCAAATCCCATCAGCTGTCACATGTTCTAGTGCAGAAACAAACATAAAGGGCAACCTACAGCTTGTGTGGTTTACATTAAGTGACATGTTTGCTGAAAACGTCACAAAATAAGGACTTAAAAAAATAAAATACTTGTCACCATTGTGTTGGGAGCATCATGGTGAGGGCACAGGGAGCTCAACACTTCATCAGCATGGGTAGACAGCTTTAGAAGGGAGTGAGAAAACAGTATATGCTTCGATGTAATTTACCAGCCATAAGGACTGCTGGTTAATTAGCCAATTATCAAGCTCTATAACTGATCTTAAGTATGTACAGACTCCAGCAGCTCACTGCTTTACAGTTTCTGAATGGACCTATGCCAACACCACTCCTACATCCTTCATGCACCCATTTTTGTGGAGCCCTGTTCTTCTATTATTTAGACATTAACTGTGCAGTTTATTCTCCAAGGGGCCTGTTAAAGGATCATTGACGTATGACGTGCAGAACCTGTAAAATATCTTCTGGCCAGCTCTTCCCCACACTTCACTACAGTATGCACTGTTCCTGCACCTGGACACTTCCAGGTTAAATCACTACCAGAGACATGTGATCCCAAAGGAAGGCTCGGGTTTAGGAAGAATATCTCACATTATGTCAGAATCACATGTGTGGCTCTATACAGAGCCGGTGGGAAATTGAAGAATGGGTCAACAGAGAATAACAACAGTCATGCTAAATCCCAGCAGAGTGTTGTGAGATTCAAGTTAAAGGGAAAAAGCAAATCCTGCTTCTCCAGATTAGAGCAACAGGTGTGAGTTTTTCTACTCAGATACTGTAGAAGGGGATGAGGGCAGAGTGTGAAACCCATCTGAAGTGAGTTTAGCCAAAGCTGGGGACTTTAGCAGGCAGGAAGAGGCTGGATACGGAGATTGGAGGAGGCTTTGCCACATGTTTAGATCTGAACAGCACGTCAAATGTTGTGAGATCAAACACAAACCAGGTGCTTTCATGTAATCAAAGCTGCTTCAAATGTAGTGTGTGTTTGAGAGTGAGTGTGTGTACAGGACACCATGTTCAAGAGCTTCATACGTCACTACATCAACACATAACAAGAGACAGAGCCTGAGTGAGCTCAGGAGTTTAAAGTGGGGACACAGAACACTCAGCCTGACCAGAAACATTCACT
Organism: Dascyllus trimaculatus; assembly: GCA_024666655.1. Classification (NCBI taxonomy): domain Eukaryota; kingdom Metazoa; phylum Chordata; class Actinopteri; family Pomacentridae; genus Dascyllus; species Dascyllus trimaculatus. Next base: position 4,683,794 of record CM045453.1, on the reverse strand, counting down.
TGCACTCTCGCTGCAGAACATTAGTAGAACAGGAGCAGCCTCGGTGTCACGCTGCTTTCCAGCTAATCATCAGTGGAGAGAAATCAGTAAGGATGATGGCAAAGTAAAGGGGGAGATGAGATGAAGGGGTTCCCTGCTGCTGGTCTCCTCATGCCAGCAGCTTCTCTGGGTTCTTGGTGAGGGTCTGCAGCAGGCTTCTCTGGAAGTCCTCCTCAGGTGTTTCAGGAACCAGGAACTCCAGCAGAAGGTCAAATAGACAGTAGACCAGGTGTCTGAGGGAACACAGGACCAGCAGTCACCATCTCTTATTAGTGACCTAATAAATGAAACTATGAGGATAACCTATATTTATAAAGCACTGACACATTAACTGATCATCTGGTACCTTACCATTGTTGTTTTAGTTACTTAATCTAACACTCTCTAGTCTTTACAAGCTGAAACACTTTTTAATTTTGATGGTTCAGTCAGATTTTGTAAATCACTAGTTAGAAATTTGCTAGTAATTGTTACATTAATATGTTTGGCAAGAATGTAAGATAGTAATTGAGCTATGGATTAAAAAATGTAGGCGCAATCCAACTTCAATAAAATATTAGAATATTTCCTGATTTTGCTTTTTAATTCAGCTGAAACAGCGGTTCACCTAGAAATCTGATAATACAAAATGTGCTATTTCCAAATCACCTCAATGAGGCGGTCTGACATCAGTTCCAGTCAAACTGCGTCGCAATTTATGGAGATGATTGTAAACAGCTGCATGTAGCTGATTAAAAGATCATACAAATGCTCCACAAAAAACAACTACAATAAACACACGAGGAAACACAGCGGTTAGATCAGAGTCCAAACCCAGATTCAGATTCAGATTCAGATTGAGAACTAAAGCTCACATGCACTATGTCTGGTCTTGAGTTTTTCAATGCAGTCAGATTTTCTGTAGATTATTAATAAGGACAAATTCAACAACCACATAAGAGCCTGAAGTGGATTTAAAATGCAAACTAAATTCTTTTAAAAAAAGGAAATATGAGAAAAGTGACGGGTTCTGGGTTGTTTCTTTATTCAATGCTGTGATTCAAAATCAAAAACACCACATGAGGTGGGCCAGACTGATCCTGACAACCAGTTTGTTTCTACATCTGTAAACCTGTTTGGAGCTGCGGTTGTTCAGTCAGGAAGTTAGTCCACACTGTTTGATTTCAGGGTCTCTGTCTGTGTGCAAACAAGCACGTACGCTCCAGGGCCACACATGAGATACATCTGCTTGCTGCCTTAAACCAGAACCTACAAACAGCAAACCATGTGCAACCAAGTATACAAAGCATTCAGGCACATTCAAGGAGATTATCAAGTGCTCTTTCAGAATCTGAAGGCCGTGACCTGAGAGCTAACTGAATGGTGTGATGTCAGTGCTTAGGCGAAACACTGACATAAGCATAAGAATCAAGGGCTACGGTACAAGGCACCTGGACTTCTCATTTCAGCTTTGTATAGAGCAAAGTTGTATATGCAGTCAAATGCAACAAGAAATGTACAGACCTATATATGTATAGGTGAGATAAAGCAACTACTCCACAAGCACATTACACAACACAGGAGCTCCTTGGAACAAGACTCACCATCCACCAGCATCTAAAGAATAAGTGACCCTACTTTAAGGACAACACTGTACACATTTAGGACAGAGAAGACCGATGGGTTGAGAGAGGAGTGAAGGAAGCCATCTATGTCGAAGTGGAGCAGCCATCTTTAAACAACAGAGGGGGTCTGCGACATCACTTACAAGGCACTTACACCAGTCCAAAGATCCCTCGGCAGACAGTTTAACACCTTGAGGCACGTGAAGCTGGGGCTGTTAACAGGCCGTGCGATTTGGGGGTGAGAATAAATACCTGGGATTCCCCACCAGTCGGTTAAACTGCGGAAGCCTCTTGATGGAGAGGTAAAATGATTTCAAGAACCAAGAACCACACGATCTACCAGGTTAAGTAGCAGAGCACCTAAAAAGGCTAACATTAATATTTCTGGTCATTTCTATTGCTTGTCCTTTACTACTTCTATTGGCATCTACAGATCCTATTATGCTCTAGAGAACGAAATCTGCAGGGCTTTGTTTTCTTTTGGTACAGCTTGTATACAGTATATGTTTATTACATTATGACAGATGCCAAAAAATGGAAAAATAGTGATATAAGAAGATAAATACTTCAATCAGTAACACTAACAGGCACTAATGAATTGTGTGACTTTATCAAGCTGAGTATCTTCACAGCTCATAGGTAGCAAAAATCAGGAGTAGTATTCACAAGGTAACGAGCACCAAGTGCACTGTTACTGTCACTGTCACACAATCAAATGCATGAATATGGGAAACGACGTCCTCACTGATCTGTGTGTTTGGTATTCTTGGGTGCACAAGCTGCAGTGCAACAAGTACAAGAAGTGTAAAGAGCTGCAAGTCCGTACGAGTTCAACGTTTGGTTTGCGCAGGTCTTCAGTATTGAATGGTCTCAATAGTGAGCACACACAACTACAGTAAGCCCTAGTTTAAGAGGAAAAAAGAAAGATCAGTCAGTCACCACTTACACTGATCAAAACTGAACTTCATCACCAGTTTTCAAATGAAGTTATAGCTGGAAGTAAGTTTGGTAAAATGAACAGGTAGAGTAGGTAGAAGAAGGCATGTTGGACTTAAGAGTGTGAGCATGTGGCTATTTCATAGGAACAGTTTGTTTCAGTGTGAGCTCAATTTGTATTAACTATTAAAAACCAGGAGAAAAGATTATCTCAAGAACTTGCAGTCTGTTTTAGGTTGGCCTGCAACTTTGTGCATGTTATAACTGCAGAAACCACCCCTGTAGGAACTCTTTTAAGGCTGGAGAAAAAAGTTCCTACTCCAGGGTAGGCACTTCTGACTGCTTCAGAGCATACGACAATAAGCGTCATTTCCTCTGCTCTCTCGATTTCCTCTTCAGGTACCAGTGTTCTCTCTAACATCGACATCAACAATGTAAAATTCACCATGTAAGCTAAGCTAAGAAACCACTCATTGTTCTGTTTCCTACATGCTCATAGAACTGCAGGTATGTCCAGTAACTGCTATTCGCTGTTGTTTTGGTGCACTCAAAGTTAATGTTGTGCTTGAAACTGTTGATTCCGACACTGTAATAGAAACAGCAAGGCACCCTCCCTGTAAATGTTCCCACCATCTTGTGCCTAAACGGCCAAATTATTAAATTACTTCTGATGCTGTAACAACTGCACAAGATGACCATGAGGCAAATTCTGAAGTTCTCAGAGTCCCTCTGTTGCCTGTGTTGCTGATAAAACAAACTACAAATGACAGTAAATAAGTAGCAGTTGAAGTGTACTTTTTATTCACCTGTTAATGTAGGGGTCTTGAAAAGAGTCCAGTGCAGTCTGCCAGCTGAGTTTGTACTTCTCAGAGCCCAACATGTCTGAAACCAGATCTAGAGAAACAAGGACATGAAGATGGTTATTTGTTGTGTGTATCCCTCTTTCTTTTCTGTAATCTAATTGACTAATTGACTGAATCAAAGCATGATTTAGAACAATTTTAGAATTCTAAGGTATCAACCTATGGTAGAGAGCATAAAATGTGGTTGTGTGTACACATACCTGGAAGAATACTCATCAGACAATGTAAGGCTTGCTGCTTGGTGTTGTACTTCTGCTGTTGGCTACGTTCAAGTCGAGGGGCAGTAGGCAGAGCTCCTCCTGGCCACACAGCCTCCTGGATGACCTGCAGGTACACCACCCAGTACCTGGTGCATGTCAGGTTGGCTACGCTCACATCAAGCCATCTGAAATTTACAAACACAACACAATGGCTTCAAGTTCGAGTCTTCTTTGACTTTGGTGCACTTAGTTGACCCATGTTCAAGCTCCCCTGTTCCTTCATGGAAGAAGGTCACATCTCAAACCTCCAGACACTTTTCAACAGCATGCATTACGTCATCAGCACTCTGAAAATGGTGACCATGCAAGTGGGACTTCACTATTGGCTGCTTCTGCCACCTGTGCTGTGTGGATGGAAGCCTTGTCCTGGAGCAACAGCATACAAACTTGAAGGTTTCCTCTCCATTTTCTTTGATTGCTTTAAACATATAAGTCTGTGATATAAGGCTTCATAGTATGCAGTTATGCCCCAATATAGGAGCTATGCCCCTTGTTTCTGGGAGAGGCCAAGAACTTTTTGAAATACCTTCATACGCCTACAGGCAAGTTAGAATTGCCAATAACTACAACACAACACCCTAACGTAGATCTCAGACCCTTCTTGTTGGGAGGTGCAGTGCACCACTATGGTGTCCCAAATCCTTCTTACACAGCTTTTAAGATATCTATGTTGTGTTTTGATATTTTAGGGGTACTGAAACAATGACATTTGCTACATTAGGCTACATTCCATGTCAAGGTAGAATGACCTTTAACCATTAGCTTAAACTCCTGACTGTTAAGTTCAAAGTGTCATGAGCTTGTCTTCATGCCTGACATGACCACAACTCAATGATCCTGTCCTCCTACCAGCCAATCCTTTAAGATGTAACCCATGCCTAACTGCATTCCCACGCAGATTGAAACTCGAAGAGCACCATTACGCTGGCCTGGCAGTCTCCAACTGGAAGTGGTATCTAACTGAGCCCATTTCCCTTAAGTCTTGTGATGAGCAAATTCAATCGGCTATGTGTAGCTGGGAGAATCTGACCTCTTTCATCCCTGGCTGACCTTTTTCACACCAAGATTTACCATCTGAGGGGTGGAAACACAGCCAGTCGCCTCCCAGACTGGACGAGGAGGTTATTTAAAGTACAAAGTAAAAGCTAAAAACAACATCTCAATGTAGCTCAGGCATTCAAGCATTGTATGGGTCAAGCTGCGGGATCTGTAGGCGATACTTAAAGTTGGCAGTCATCAAAATGACAACAAAGTAGCTACTTATATGCAAAATTATGGCGTTCAAGATCATTTAAGGTCTTACAACAAATTCAGATCCTGCATAAGCTTTCCCAAACTTGCAGACACCCTAAAAATGTTTAACACCATACAGATGCTGTTATGCAACATTGTTCAAAACCTCAGAGCTGTGTTAAAAAGAAACAGGGACCTCCTTCTGGGTATAATGTTCTGCTTCTTTTGCTCACTTCATGTGGCCCCTAATGAAGTTATTTCATTAGCTTGTTCTGGCCAGTTACCACACTGCTGAGCTCTACATAGCAAAACTATGGATTGAAAAGTTGTGCCAACCACCATTTTTGTTTTCCACTGTTGTACATACTTTTTTCCCTTCGTATTTCATAACAGCGCAAGACAATCCCAACAAAAAGTACCGATGGTATTTTCAGTCTTTCAAGTGGTACCAGATTAGAGGAAAGGCAGGCGTAGAAGAAACTTCAGTTCGATACAAATTCAATTAAATTTAGGTTTTTTACATTGCGCCAGTTCACAATGCAAGTCATTTTAGGGCACTTGGTATCGTAAGGTCAAGACCTTAAAATACTATATTATAGAGAGAAACCCCAAAAACCTAAATGCTTCCCTTTGAGCAAGCACTTTGGCCACACACTTCATTTATAGAACAAACAAGACATACTTATAGTCCCTAAGAACTGTATTTTAAGTTTAAAGTAATTTCATTTAGGCAAAATACCAAAGAAAAATACCAACAAAAATAGAAAAAAAAGAAATATTTTCAGGTCTGGATTGTTGGAAACAGGTCTGTTGAGAAGGACATTTTATAGATGACTATTAATGTATGAATCAAGACTCAAACCAACCCCAAAGAGACATAAAACAACACAGAGAGACTCAAAAGAATATATAAAAAATGACCCAGATAAGGACTACAAAAATGGTGGATTACCTAATCAAAAACATTTCTTGCTAAAATCAACATTTGTCCATGACGAGCCAATAATCTTCCTTGCAACTGTCTCTCACCACACAGAGGTAGGGGCTAATGCTACTGTCTAATGCAGTAGTCAGGACAAAAGTGAAAAAGTCTGTAAGTTTATCTTAAAGCAAATTTAATACAGATAATGTTAAAAAATTGTTCAGATAAACTGCAAAGCACCTTCATGGCTAAAGCTTAGCCTCATCCCCAGTAACAAGAGTGTATTTTGGGCTAGGCTAGTTAAATCTCAGCAGGTGGACGATGATGCTTGTCTCCCTACCAGCCCATACCACTCAGAGACAAGCTCACTAAATCACACTGAGTTATGAACGTAAAAGGGAGCAAAGTATATGGACAGTAAGAGCTACAGTCCCTGACAGCTAGACACAAGAACACGCTGAAGCTATGTGACATTATTAGGACTAATTTACAGTTTGTCAGAGTTTCCACACTCACTTTAGTGCAACCACTGTAAATCTTTATAACAGTTCAACCTCTTGATAGTAACAAGCTGTTGTGTGACAAACATGTTTATCATTCCTGAAAGGGCTTCCTATGCCACGGTGAATGAATCACATTAACTTTGAGCTTTCTACTAGGAGACACCACATCAATGCAACCAGCCAAGTAAAGGTTTCAGTCTCCACACAGGAGGTCAGCATAAATTATGGGGGTACAACTGAGAAAACGATCCTGTCCCAGAAATGTCAAATCCATGCTCTATGACCAAAAAAGACTCAGTTCTCATAGCAATCTCAACCCTCCGTCAACTTCTTCATTAGTAAGTGTTTAGATGTTTGGGCTTCCTGTGATCCTAAGCTCCTTAACTGTTGGTTCTTCACTTTGGAAACAGCTGTTGACAGAACATACCTGTATAGTCAAAGCTCAAATGTGGACCGTGAGTTCAAAGTGTTGTGTCATGTCCTGTCTGAGATCAAGAATGGCCAGTATGCGGCAGCAAACCTTAAGGAAGGGTCTCACCTGCGGTTTAGTTCATTTGGTCAAGTGCTGGTCTGGTTCATGTTCACACAGGCTTTTTACAAATACAGTTGTGTGCAAAAGTCAGGGCACCCCTTTAAAAACAGCATATTTTATATATTAAAAAATTAATATCCATATTTATAGTCTCTCTGGGATATGGGAAAAAAAGACAATATTATCAGGAAACATTAATGCATAGTTACATTTTATTTTATAACTTGAACAAAATTACAAAAACAAAAAACATCATTTTGGCCTGTGCAAAAGTCGGGGCACCCTACAGCGTCAGTACCTTCAGTACTTAGTAAGACCCCCTCTGGCAGATATCACAGCTTCTAAACGCTTTTTATAGCCAACGACAAGTCTCTGGATTCTATCATTTGGGATTTTCCCCCATTCTTCCTTGCAAAAGGCTTCCAGTTCTGCAATATTCTTGGGTCGTCTTGCATGCACAGCTCTTTTAAGATCTACCCACAGATTTTCAATTATGTTTAAGTCTGGAGACTGTGAAGGCCATTCCAAAACCTTCAGCTTGCGTTTCTTGAGGTAGTCCATGGTGGATTTTGAAGTATGTTTTGGATCATTATCCTGTTGTAGAAGCCATCCTCTTTTCAGCTTCAGCTTTTTTACAGATGCTGTGATATTTGCCTCCAGAATTTGCTGGTATTTAATGGAATCCATTCTTCCCTCCACCCGAGCAATGCTTCCTGTCCCACTGGCTGCAACACAACCCCAAAGCATGATGGATCCACCCCCATATTTAACAGTTGGCAAGGTGTTCTTTTCATGAAATGCTGCTCCTTTTTTTCTCCAAACATACCTTTGCTTATTGTGGCCAAAGAGTTCTATTTTAACTTCATCAGTCCACAGCACTTGTTTCCAAAAGTCATCAGGCTTCTGTACATGTTCTGTTGCATATTTTTGACGTTGTATTTTATGATGAGGACGGAGGTAAGGTTTTCTTCTGCAGACTCTTCCATGAAGGTCTTGTTTGTGCAAGTATCGCCGCACAGTGGACGGGTGCACTACCACTCCTGAGTCTGCTAAATCTTCCTGCAGGTCTTTTGACGTCAAATGTGGGTTTTGATTTACCTTTCTGACCAGCCTACGAGCTGTTCTGTCCGAGAGTTTCCTTGGTCTTCCAGATCTCATCTTGACCTCCACAGTTCCCCTCACCTGCCATCTCTTAATTATACCTCGCACTGTGGAAACTGCAAGCTGAAAACGTTTTGCTATCTTCTTGTAGCCCTCCCCGGCATTGTGGGCATCAATAACTTTCATTTTTTCTGTCTTACTTAGCTTCTTAGAGGAACCCATGATTGCTGTTGTTTGCACAGGTTTGTGGAGTCGCCATATTTAAGAAACCCTGAAATACACACCAGCTGGCGTTCCCTAATGACAATTGTTGACACATGCTTCAGGACTAATGAGCTGGTAAAGGTCTGAATTTGTTAAAAGAATCTGACACATTGAAACTCTCAGGGTGCCCCGACTTTTGCACAGGCCAAAATGATGTTTTTTATTTTTGTAATTTTGTTCAAGTTATAAAATAAAATGTAACTATGCATTAATGTTTCCTGATAATATTGTCTTTTTCCCATATCCCAGAAAGACTATAAATATGGATATTAATTTTTTAATATATAAAATATGCTGTTTTTAAAGGGGTGCCCTGACTTTCGCACACAACTGTAAATCAAGAGCTGTAAACATGACTGGCAGCACAGCACTGCTTCTTATGTGTCTACTCATGTTTACTAGCATCACAAAGAGCTTGATTACAACCATTATTAGTGTAATTAGACTGGAAATTGAAGGCATGTTGCCAAAAGCTGTTGAAATTGTGCTGAATTTGCATTTATCTACTTTCCAAGTAAAACCCTGCCATTGGCCCGTTTGCTTTTAAACCATGGGCTATCTGACCAGAGTGTGCTGGGAAGCACACTGAGACCTTCTTTTCAAGCAGTCATGGTCCGATCGTTAAGTTCACACTAACATTTTATTGACAGTGTTCAAGGAGTCTTAACAAACTGCACTAACTGGTCAAACCAAAAGCAAAAAAGGAGTCAGAGACGGAGAGGAAGAGAGAAAGTCAAGTCTCAAATGATTCATCTACAATTTAAATCTCTTCACCTAGATAATGATTTTCCTGATGTCATATTACAGGGCTTAGAAGTGTGTAAGGACTTCAAATATATACAGCTGTACACGGTGTGTGAGGTTTTGCAGTACACCTTGAGTGTAAATGGAGAAGTATATATTTTTCGATTATGCGGTTGTCTTTCAGCTACATTACAGAATGAACACAACAGTTGTCACTTGAGATGCAAATCTGGAACAGTGAAACAGCAGCAGTATCAGTCAACACTTGATTAATTGTCAACACAAATTGTAAGACATATTGTGTACAGCTTAGTCATGTTGCTCATTGGTATAAACAATGTGGCACAAGCAGATTTAACTGATCTAAAACACCAGAGCTATTAAATGTTACAGAAGACTTTGTCATGGTGGCCCTTTTATCAGCTAAACCCCCATTTTCTGCTGGCCAACACAGAGCTGCCCAAGTGACTGCCCCCTTACATAACTACAGTAACTACAGTTAATGTGCAACACATATTCTGACTTGTCCTTCGTCTTCTGCCATATCAGTTAATATATTTCTAATTGGTTAAGTTAATGGCAATTAATTGATGACCCATTAAACAATAGCATCCCTAGCTGTCACTCGATTGGAAATGGCTCCAGAAGCCAGAATTAGTGCTTTGTGTTTACATCCATGTTTGTCTAAAGTTCATTTAGCGAAACAGACAGAGTAAAACTCCCAGTATGTGTTCACATGTTAGGCCAAAAAAGCTGATTCTAATAGAAAAAGCTGTTGTAGTCATGACAGTAGACAATATTTCAAATATGGATGTTGCTGCATGGAAGCTACAGATTCTAACACACAAATGCTTCACACACATCTTCGACTCGGCAGCACAGAAGATCTATACAATCACCACAGTTTAAAGATGGGCACCCAAGATTAGTGTTAACAATTCAGTATCTGACCAAATGTGAAAGATGGTCATAATGTCCCCTTCTGTTCCTGAGCTATGGTGTTGAATAATGGCAGGAAAAGTTCTTGCAGAACGTTATTATTCCACAGTGAAGGGGACCTTGGACTTTTTTGATATATAATTTTCATCACTTAATAATCTTATCCTACGAGGCATTCATGTGAAATTTGTCAGAATTTGTGTATCAATTCTTGTATTATAGTCAAAAATGTGTTTTGTGAGGTCACAGTGACCTTTGGCTTATCGCTAAGTGAAAGTTTGTGCCTAATTTAAAAGAGATTCCCTTAAGGTGTTCCAGATACTGTTTACATATTATACTCTATAGTGCAGACTATACAGACAACTGAAAAGCCACAGCTGTGCCCGACATGGAGGCCGAAAAGTTCTTATGTGTGTTTTTATGTACCAATTTCTGAAAGACAAAAATATTTGGTAAATTAAGTCTCAAATGAGGCTGAATGCTTTTTGTAAGGGTTTGTACATTCTGCTAGTGGTTAGAGACACAAATACTTCATGTGCAGAAATGAAAATTACTAAGACATTTACTCCTAGTACAAACATCAGCAATGATAGAAAAGCAAAAATGTCTTGTAGCTATTATGAATAATGAGCTCCAGTTGTGCAACAGCAAGCACACAATAAGGACCTCCAGTTACAGTTTCTATGAGCACACCAGGTAACACCTCTCAGACTTTGGGGCAGCATGGATGGGCAAAGTTACAGAACTGGAGAAGATGATTTGCTAAACTTTAAACAGTAATGCATTCTGTAGCTTTCTCCAGCTGGATTGAGGGGGCGTCCACGTTATAATTCACACTGTTCTACAGACGCGGCAAAATTATAAACACAATCATTGACACCATCTCCCAGCTGGAAAATGACCTTGCCTAACTGACTGTTAGACTGGAAAAAACAACAGAGTCAGAGGGGCTGAGTGGCTGTATTAATGAAGAGAAGGGAAGCCAGTGTTCATTTGGAAAAGTGAGGGAGACAATTAATGAACCGTCTGTAAGTCTGCAGCAGACGTTGAGGGCTGATGAGCGGCTTCTTTTCAGACTTCAGCACACTGACTCTGAGCGCTCATTTCAAATAAGCAGTGCCATTTAATGAGTGTGTGTTGGCTCTGGCTACGTTAGCATGATTCATTTGTACAATATTTAACAACGATTTTCACTTTAGTGACATGGCTACTGTTTCAAACTCAATAACAAAGCAGGTTATGCTTTTAATACTCTGATGCATCATACTGTAACATCATCAGAGAGTAGCTGGCTTTTCCATTAGGTCGACTTCTAAGTTTCAGCGGGATTATGCACGTCCATTTTTCAGACAGGTCAAACCACACTGACTTTAAGTGCACCTAATGAAGAATGATCATTTCTATAGGTCATTAACCCGAAATATAATATGCATATACTTTTCAAGTAGCTTCTATGAATTCTGTTCTCTTTTCTTCCTGCTATGTAAAGCACCATGGATGACATATGTTGTAAATATGCGCTATATAAATAAAACTGAGTTGAATTGAATTGAATGAAGTTCTCAAAGTCTTTGCCTACTGGAGACACCCGTTGTTTGGGTTGTATTTTTGATATAAACGTAAAACATTCTTTTAAAACAAAAAAAAATGCATTGATAAAAATCAATTTAAAGTTGAGCAACCATAACTGGGCACATCAGGCATGTGTGAAAGGGGTAAATAAAGGATATACTTAGACATTTAAAGAGTTTGGAGGGTGGTCGTTGCTTCTGGCCTTTCAAAAGCCAAACAACATGACAAAAGCCTACTACAGACTGATTAACCAGTGTGTTGTTCTGCTCGAACTTAAAAAGCAATCCATATGAGTAGCTTACTAGCTGCAGTACAAACTAAGAGTTTACCTAACCCTAAAATTTACCACATTAGTTTAGGTGTTACAGGTTTGGTTAAAATGAAAAAAATCCAATGTTAGTAAGGCAGTTTATGCATGTAGTCATCAAGTGCATATGTAATGCCGCTCAGACGTAATTATCCATTATTCCACTGCCATCACTTACAAACCTATTGTAAGTGTCATTGGTAAATCTTCCACAGTTATCATTACAAACTGCAGTGCGAGAATGGAAAGCCTGACAGGCATAGCAACAGTGACTAAGAGTTAATAAACACAGATATTTATATATATTCAAAAATGAATTAGAGGCTTTCAAGCTAGTAAAGATAAAGATAGAGGGTTTCAGAGGAGAGTGGGGTCCTGGCACACTGGCAAGAATGGTAGCTAATCATCCCAGCAGTCAAGGCAGTGCTGGAGTGTGAAACATACATACATACCTGGTGGAGGGTGACACTGAAAATGACTGAGAGTATGCATGCAAGTTCTTAGTCCTGATGAAACTCCATGTGGAATTGTGAAAATTATGATATCAGACTCTTACTAAAGAGGCTGCAATACTAATTATCTGCTGTGTCAATCAGAATAAGAAATGCAAAACTAAATCTTTATAACCTGACAAACTCAAAATAATGGCGATCAGACTGTCCTTATTGTGCAGTTTGAGTATTTTATCTCCATTTTATCCATATAATTCACCCTAACAACACCAAAACACATTCTAAAAGGTCTCAACCATGAATATACTAATTTATTTGCTTGTGTGTATTCCTCATGCCAAGCACATTAAAAAGCAAAGGCTTAAACTATAAACACAAAAAAGGTAATGCCATAAAAGTAATGGAATGGTCTTGTTTTTCAAGTATTCCTTAACAAATGAGGACAATCATTTTCAATGTACTGCCAGAGAAAAAAATATTTTGAGAACCTTCAACAAAAAAGTGTGAGTAAAAATACTGTAGCAGTGGTTCCTGTAAAGTCATTCTGGCAGGCATTGTATTATGCTCCGAAAAAAACTGGACTGGTTAAGAAGTGTGCGTCCCAGTTGCAAAATGCTGACACTGTCTGTCTGGTCTGCAAACTGATTCTAATTAAAGGCACGCAGCTGACGGACCGTTCACAATGTCCCAGACCAAGTTTCCATTAATCAAAGTGTATCAATATAACGTCATATCAACATTTTAAATACTAGGCAAGAACACCTGACAACAGGCTGCCAAGGCCAAGCAGGAGATATTCATTACAATCATGGCTGCAATGTGACTTCCTAATATAGGGATGGACCATTAGGATCACTTCTGAACACGGAAACCTATAAGATGCCAGCCTCCATCTCTGCATACGTTGCAAAGTGAGACTAAAAGTGTAACTGTTAAAATATTACAAAACTATGTTTTTTGATTTGTAAAGAAATCACACTGTCAACAGAAAGCAATGCACACACTTAGATCTAGAATCACCACTTTGCCACCCATGCATATCATCGAATGGTGGGAGGAAATAAAACCCACACAGGTACAGTGTCAAGACACGAACTCCATCTGACCAGCAGGCTTGAACCAAGCGCGTTCTTGCTGTGAGGTGGCAAAGTTTTAGCCAGTGCAGCACAGAGCCGCCCACACCTGAAACTTCTCAAACCACACATCAAAATGTATCGCAGCAAATGACAGGATGCAAAGGAGACAGGCACAGAATGATCAACATAGCTGACAGAAATACATGGCCAAATTAGTCACCAACAAATTTAACTGTGGATGGACTTGGAATGCTCTGACATTATTGCATACTGGAGTGAAGTGTATCACTACACGTTTGAGTTTCACTGCTTGATGTGATCATAGATGCATGGATCAACTTTTCACAGTACAGGGACTATAATAAACTATATAAACTAAGCCCAGCACAGAAGATCTGGAAGCACACAAAGACAAGGAGGGTTTCCACCAGTGTATTGCAGTCACCACTGGGTTTAAGGTGACTCTCTTAAAAATGACTGGGAAGCTCCAAAGCAAGAGCCAGCATTCAGAGCTTCATTATGTAAACAGCATTAGCCCAGTGTTGGGTCAATTTTATGCCTTCTGTTGGCGTAAAAGATCAGTGAGCTCTGATACCAGTTTGTCCGTGCAGAGAAACATTCCTCTGTACCTTTGGTAAACTAGGTGTTTCTGTTTGTAGTTTAGGATGATTTTTAGAGTGGCAATCCCTACATGAAAAATATCAAGGTGTTCACATCACTTTAGTTACAGGAGAATCTCTTTGTTCAATGTTTATGTCTGAAATATCAGACCTTTGCAGTGGCAACTCTAAAGCTTTGGAATAGCCTTCCTCTTTCAATCAGATGCTCCTCCTCCACTGAATAAAAAATCTGAAGACACACACGTTTTTTATGGTTGCTCTTAGTGGCTTAATTTTTTGCATTTACATTCATTTTAGAAAATGATTTTACAAGTTGTCATTCTGGGGCTGCACGGTGGTTAGCACTGTGGCCTCACAGCTAGAAGATCCCTGGTTCGTGTCCCGGTTAGGACGCCTGGGATCTTTCTGTGTGGAGTTTGCATGTTCTCCCTGTGCATGTGTGGGTTTTCACCAGCTTCCTCCCACAGTCCAAAAACATGCTGAGGTTAACTGATTATTCTAAATTGTCCGTAGGTGTGAATGAGAGTGGACTGGTTGTCTGTCTCTATGTGTAGCCCTGAGACAGACTGGTGACCTGTCCAGGGTGTCCCCTGCCTTCGCCCTGAGTCGACTGGGATAGACTCCAGCCCCCCCGCAACCCTACAGAAGAATAAGCGGTGTATAGATGATGGATGGATAGAAGTTGTCATTCTGACATTTTGACTTTTGCTGATTTTATATTTATCAATTTAACCAGTGTTACTGTTCTCTGTCTTGCTTGTTTGCTGTTGCCCATCTAAATACATGTACAGCACTTTGGTCCACTCAGTTTTGGTTTTAAGGCGTGCTATATAAATAAAGTTTTGATTTGTCTCATATCATATCTACATTGTATTTCACATCTGATTAGGTGTACTTTCAGTATCTGGTTGGAAGTAGCTCATCAAAGTAGGATGTACAGCTATTCAGTCAAATGTTTTTACATTTTATCTTCTGCTGCTAATTTCATTTTTACGGTGTAGCTACTGGTTGTGACTTTACACCTAATTAGATTCAATAAGGGATTTTTAAAAATTGGATTAAATAATTCTTTTTGATACTGTCTTCAAACTCAGCAAAATGTTCTTGGAACCCCAGACTAACACATAATAATATCACGGACCTCCAGCTTGACACTGCTTATTTAACTATCTGCACAAGTCTTAATAGCTCATTCCACTATTACATCTGGCAGCAAATACTGAAAATTTATGTGACCACAGAGTCAAGCTGGTGCAAAAATCACAGCTGGTAACAACTTGCTGGCAGACGATAGAAAAGCGCCTCCGTGCTGCCTGTGTCACCTCCACCAGTAATGAGCAGCATCAGATTTTGCTGGAGCCCATGTCACTTACTCAAGCAGGTTTCAGCTCAAACTCTGGAGCTTCAGGGACAAAATATTCTCAGCATTTCAACAGGACAGCCTGGTGCACTCAGACCAGACACATGGAGTCAAAAACAGCAAATAAACACATTTTTAATGGCTGTGGTCTACGCTAGTGCATCACCACTCACACAGACAAGGCTGTCTGTTATCTTAAATTACCTCCATATGGTTTAGCTGCAGGCAGGAGCCTCTTGAGTACAGTGCGCTCCTGCCCATAAAAACCCGGACTCCTTTTCAGAGCTAAACACGTGGAAAGATGATACAATTAAACAGAATGAACACATACAACCATCTTACCGCTGGTACCGCTGCTAAAGCTGCACAGCAAGTTTCACTCTATGTGCCGGTGGTCTGAAGTTGTGTTGTTTGGCACTGCATCAAATGTGTTGTGAAAATATTTCGCCCCTGGAAAAAGCAGACCTTTCCAAATGTTATACGACCTTATTTGATTTATACTAACTGATTTCCAGTTCATTTTTTTAGAAGTTTCCAGAACTGCATAACAGAGCTTTGAGTGAAAAGTGGCACACTTTGACTTTTAAACTTGATGATTGTCCTCTTACTGTTAGCGACAGGAAGACAAAACCACTAATGTAAATGAATTCAGTGTTCAGTCTTGAATTGCAATGAATTGAACAGTTGTTCCCAATAAAGTGCCCACTTATCATATTTCCATATACCTCTCTAACTTTATCCTCATATCTCAGACTCTCTCTGTCTTTGTGCATCATTCACGTTTAGAGAGTCATTTCTTACTGCTTTTATCTGACTGAACAAAGTACTGAAGTAAAAGGAAGGTAAAGGGAAAAGGAAATATTGGGAAACTAAATTAAGCCCATCTGTATCTGGAGTACTTAGCTCACAAAAACTGCTACTCTGGTATCGAGTTGATGCCAACATTCTGAAAAAGTGGCTGCTTTTGTTTTTCTATGGCACCAGGGTACTGCCACAGGGTACTGGAGGTACTGGACAATACCAACAAGTAAGTGGAGGCGCTGCAACTAATGGGGAAAAAGATTACGTATGACTAAAAGCCAGAATGCAAACAGTGTCACAGAGGATTTCAAACAAAACAAGGAAACACTTCACAATGATCTAAACTAACTTATCAAAGTGGGACTGGATCTGTACACAGAATTCAAGGAGGGTGAGCTCTAGGTGTTATATTCATTTGATTGATTTATACTGTTCTTGTACCAGAGTACATCAACAATCATGGAAATTCAGGTGCCAAAGTTCTGATATCATGACATCTCTAATCAAGAGATCAAGAGACGACACACTGAACAAGTCAATCTGACGTTTTGTTGAGTTTTATCATTAAACAGTGCAGATCTCAGCTGGGTACAGAAAGATCTTTGCTTCTTTTAATTACAATAGGAACAGTGTTTGGGGAGATGTTCATATCTGTACACATGTTAACAGTCTTGGTTTAATCCAAACATCACTAGACCACTAATCAGTACTGAACATCCAGGGCCACATGTGTCTTGTATCCATTAACATAGCTTTTGTGTTAAATCATGATTTTTATCTTCGTAGAGGTGAAGATTGCAAATTTTCAACCAGCCAGGACTGACTCTTCTTTCGCTGCTGCAGTTAAAACCTAGTGAAGTGTGATGGCTGTGGAATCATACTGTTTACCCTGTTTTCCATTAACAGTTCCACTGTCAGTAAATGATCTAACATCTCCGAGAACAACAGGAGAACATGAACACCGTGAAAACAGTCTACATCCCCACAGATGAGATCATTTATCTGAGGAAGCAGCAGCCATGATGTGGACAGGTCAGTGAGGCCAGACAGAAGTCATGTGGAGAAGAGCTTTTGTAGAAGACCGTGACCAAAGAATTCCTGAGGAACAGGACGCTGCTGAGTTTCTTAATGTGAACACACCACACCACCTCTTGAGACCAGAAGCTGTGGTAGTAGCGAATGAGAGCAGGGCTAAAAATGAAAAGTGTCTCGGACTAATGGAAAAACTAATTTTGTCCTGTGGAGCCATCTGCTTGAATATCTTGAGTCTTCTGGCAAATAAAGCAAATTATGCTTGAAGCCGTCCTGTGGAGCGTTCTGATCATTAATAGCACATTGCACCATAAGGTTGTTATGGGTGGGTCCTGGTTTTGTTTGCACCCCAGAACACATGGGTGACATAATGCACAGCCCAGCCAACACTTTCATGCTGGTCTCTTGATTGACTTAACTTGGTGGCAGCACTATGCTAAGCAAGGGAGCTATACATGGATGTAAACAAGGAAAGGTGTCACATTTGTTAGAGATCTGGCTTGGCAATATTCAAATATGTGCTATTATACGACGTGTACAATTTTCACATCATGAAAATCAAGTTGTTCTGTGCACAAAAAGCTTATCTTTAGTCACAAAGGAAGTAAATTAAGATGCTATGTTAGCTATCTTTAGTCAAGACAATGTGGAAAACTGTGATGTGAAGACTAAATATATGGGATGTTGTGACTTGAGGCAGCCCAACACTGTATTTTTGGGGGTGATGCTAATTACAGGGAATAAACAAGTTCTGATATCCATATATTTGCAATTTTTTAAGCATGTATATGTGACTTGTTATGCTTCTCATTATTCCAGAACAGCAGCAATGGCAATAAATTGACAGATTATGGGAAAAAAGCTTAAAATTGGTCTGTCTTGAGAATATTTGACTGTGACCAGATATTTTCCAATGTATTTAATACATGGGAAGAAAAAAAATATCATCAGGACTGAAATCACTGATCAGCTTATGCATATTTTAAAAAGATCCAATCTACTTTTTAGAAGCAAACCCTGTCCAAATGGCTTTAATACTGCTTATGGATCACTCCCAAGAGGCCCATTCAAGCAGGAAAAGATTCAAAATCCTGAAGTGACTGAGCACTACAACAATGATTCATCCCAGATATGGCAACACATTGTCCTTTTTCTCTTAACTGCCTTGATACACATCTCCAATGTCAGAAACAACTTAAAAATTATACTAGATTTCATTGTTTCTTCTACAAGAACCTCTGTTGAGGTAAAAATAAAGTCAGGGTCAGGTGCTCACCAAAGCCAGCTCTGTTCAGACTGAGACGCTGGGGTAAAATTAGTGGTCAGTCAATATGACGATGTGTTAATTGTCAACCCTTAACAGCCAGCCCTTACTAAGAACAGTCACGGCTATGGACAGAAGTGGAGGCTAAGATTAGCACTACATCTTTTTATACTATAACATAATCTGTGGATATAACAGCATGACGGCGTTTACTGTGTTTACTAAACCAAATTTTCCTGTGCTAAAACAACATGTTTTCCATATGCACAGCATCTTTGGACATCCCACCTAAACAGATTTGGGGAACAAACACTGCTGACAACAGAAATGAAACATTTCCATGTTGGTAAACTGCAGTTTCAATGCTGTGTTGTAGCCCACAAACCCAAATATGCTCTACACCAAACAAAATGTTCAACATCAAATAAATTCATCACACTGCTAATTTAAGTAGTCTGACACTATTTCCTATATTGGATGTGTTTTAGTCAAGTTTTTAACTTATTCAGCGCCCATTATTCAAACGCAAGATGTACACCTCACTTGTAATGAACACAGATGCTGACACCGATTCCCTAATCATGCTGAAAAACTGCAACTTCTGGACATGCTGACTCGGTGCAGCTTCCCTGTTGAAGATTGGTCTGACTGGTATAACTGGGTGCAGATAAAAGTTGAAGTCATGCACTTAAAAACTCTGAGTTGTGCATATTTCGTCATGATCATTCATTGTTGGAGAGAATCACTGAAGTCCTCTTTGAAATTGTTGACTGCTTACAGTGCTATGGAGGAGATTCCCATTTTGATACTACACATGCACATATAGTTCATGAGTGACAGGGTACACTTTCACACTAGTCTAGTGATGCACAGGTGGTAAAAACAACCTCTAATGTTTCTTACGTTGACTCCAAATGTATTCAGGAGGAGGTGACGTTTAAAATATTAAACTAAAATTTGTTATTGGTTTCGTGGTGTTCCGTTTTTGTACAGGCTTGGCTACAGTGTGGACAAAAAACAACAAATGCATTGTGAGATAATACCAACAACTAACAAAAAGACCTTTTTTAAATCAACAGAACCTATATGCATTCACATCTTAGCTTTTGTAGTCATAACACATAAAGGCTGTAAGTTCCATTCCAGCAGTCTCCACACCAGGAGACTGTTTTCACCTAATGCGATGTGTCTGTTCCCAGTGAAGCGCACACCTCAGTCCAGCCCTCTGGCTCAGGGTTCATTACATCAGCACCTTCATTCAGGCCATGGTGCCGTCTTACAGCCATCTGCCTGGCCGTCTAGAGCCAGCTCTGCTTCTCTGTGTATGTTTGAGTATGTGCACATACATGCCGGTCCTGGCTTTATTGGGACCGTCGTGGCGCCTCGGTCCCCACGGCTGGTCAAAACACAGACATGTGATGTTACAGCCCTGAGCCAGAACTTAATCACACGTGGCCCACAGAGGTTCACATTCACACTTTTGATATTACCGTCATATCACTGCACAAACTGACACACTTAGCACAAAGGACAGCCATACTGGAGAGCAGTCAATGCATGCAAACACACACACGCAGGTCAAGGTCCCTGTCCATGCTACAACAACATCCATCGACCTTAGTCTCTGCTGTCATCACCACTGCAGTCCAACGGCAATCACTAGAGAGATTACTTTTCCCTTTGGCGCATGTGAGCACACACAGATTTAGACCTAGCACACACACACACACACACAGAGCAGAGTGCTTTCAACCAATTAGGGTTGACAAATGCCAAGTAATTCTATATGAGAGATTGTGGTCTGGTTGAGACTTAGACTGTACAGCATTATTGCTACCATGAAAACCGCCAAAGTTGTTTTCCAGCTCCACTCTGTCACAGAGATATTTTTCAAGCTGGGAAAATGAAGAGGAGAGTGCCCAAGCAATGTTCTCCTCTCTGCCTGTGGGCTTCATGTGGCTTAAATTAAAGAAAACATGTAGTGTAGCTATCTCAAAGTCGCACTGATGCACAAATGTGAACCACTTCAGGAAGGTTGCAAAATACGTGTATGCCACCAGTTTATTCTAACAGCCTGCTAACTTTACAGATTTTTCATTGATGTTTGTTCCCTCTTTACCAATATTTCAAAAATATTTCAACGGTACAGCACTATTCATAAAGAAACTGATATTACAGTACATTACACTTAGAGTTCTGCAGTGTTGCATACTAGCAGTACATTGCTGCAGCTGACCCGACTGCTTGGGTGAAAAACACGCTGCTCACACGAAAGAGCAGAGGGGCCGAGCCAGCTATTCTCTCTGGTAGTAATTATTCCATCTCCTCTGATGAACCTGCCAGGAAAGAGACATTTACAGTTCAGGTGACACACTACAATCCTAGGAGGAAAATCCCCTTGAGCATTGCCCTCAAGTTCCCATAGTTACACAAGGAGCAGGTGTAGAGAGTCGGCAGTGCCAAACCAATATAAGCTCAAAAAAAGTTAGAGAGACTGAACAGAGCTTCACAAACTACACCCGCACTTTATTCATATTGATCGTTACTAAAACTAACATCTTAAGCTCAAATGCCCAACTGATTTAGACGTACTAGTATCATGCAAACTGAATGCAACTAAATCAGTGAGATGACAGACCAGGTTCAGTGTAACATTACTGCTCAGAGAATTCCTACAAACGGGAGTCTGAATTCTCCCCACTTCTGCATAGGAAGTAATACAGCAGCATTTGTACATACTTTTCCATTTTCAGAAGAGGATAAATGTGGTTAGGGGAATATTAGTGGAAATCTAAGCTTGAGCCTCTGGATGAGTGCTTCCCATCATATTTGACTGACGTTTGAGGGCTGGCATTGCTGGGAGACACGCTGTCAGCTTCTGGTCTGTGGTGTATTCCTAAGTGAAGGACGTCATAGCTATCCTACAAACGCTGGTCAAAAAACATTTTATTCCGCTTTCCCAACAAGTCAACATGTGATTAGCTGTCAAACACTGGTGGCTGTTTCTGCGGGACGATCCATCTTGCTGTTAAGTTGGTATTACTGTTGAAGCTTGCAACGTATGCCAGTTAGCTTCCATTCAGAAAGTGGAACCTGGTTCACTTAGATTGCTAACATTGGCGCTGGTTCTAAGATTAACGGATGGTGTTGTTTTTTTCGGTCAGATGTCATTAGACCTTTTCTGAAGAAGATACAACTGGATGATATACTGAAAAGAATGTCAGTCACAGTTCAAATGAGAAACGGCATGAGGAACACATGCTGGAAATAACAGCTTTATGTTTCATATATTATTGTATGCTAGGTCACACTACTCTCACTAGTCCATGTACATCTGGTGTTTTCTCTTTTCATCTCTTGAAGCTTGAGTGACGTTTATGTCACATGCATATACTTGTTTTCTATTTCTATTGCACTTTTTGGCATTTATTATTACACAAACCTTTCCCTCACGCTTTCTCAAAAAGATAAATACAATTTAAATGTATTAGCTTTGGCAATTGGGTTTTTGATGAAAGTACTACAAAAATCAAACCAAACACTGAGGATTTACACTAATCAGCTATATTACTGAAACCACTGGCAGGTTAAGTGAAAAAAATGACCATCTCATTACACTGACACTTGTTTGGGAGTGGGATATACACCGATCAGGCATAACATTATGACTACCTGCCTAATATTGTATTGGTACCATTGGGCATGGACAAGAGGACCTCTCAGGGTGTCCTATGGGGTCTGGAACCAGGATGTTGGCACTGGATCCTTTGGGTACTCTGGCTTGTGCAGTGGGGGGTCTGTTAGTCCAACTTGTTTCACTGCATCCTGTTGATGCTTGATCACAATGGGCTGTAGGAAGTTTGGAGGTCAAATCAACGTGTTGGCTGATTGTCTTGTTCCTCAACATGTTCCTGATTGTTTGATGTTGTTTCCATGTGGTGGGGTGCATTTTCCTGCAGGGGTAGGTCAGTGACATTTGGGATTTCCATTTGCATGAGGGAGTGTGTTTGTTGTGGGACAATGTTTATTTGGGTGTCTAAGTCTCATCAACATGGATGTTAAAATCCAAGGCTTTCCATCAGAACACCACATAGTACTAATATGATCAGTGTTATTCACTTCACCTGTCAGTGGTCACAATGCTGTGGCTGATTGGTGTATTAGGCAGTAAGTGAAGAGTCTGCTGTTGAAGTGGATGGGTTGGAAGCACAAAAAATGGCCAGCACATGGAGCTCCAAGAGACTCTGACAAGGTTCAAATTGTGATGCCTAGATGAGTGGGTCAGAGCATCTACAAAATGGTATGTCTTCTGGGGTGTTCCTGGTATGTAGTGGTTAATAAGTGCAAAAGTTGCAAAAGGGAGGACAACCTGTGAACTGGCGACAGGGCCATGGACACCCAAGGCTCAGTGACTCTTGTGGGGGACAACCACTAGCCCATGTGGTCTGATCCCTCAGAGAAGCTACTGTAGCACAAACGGCTGAAATCCCTCATGCTGTCTATAATAGAAAGGCGTCAGTATACTCATCACAGCTTGTCAAATATGTGGCATTGTTCAGGAATGGTTTGAGGAACATTACCAAGAGCTCAAGGTGTCAAGTAGGCCTCCAAATTCCTCTCTCAATCTGACCAAACAGCTGTGGAATGTGCTAGAAAAACAAGTCCAATCCATACAGGAGCCACTTCACAATGTACAGGATTTAAAGGATCTGTTCCTAATGTCTTGGTGCCTGATACCACAGGACACTTTCACAGGTCCTTCAGAATCCATGTCTCAACAGGTCAGAGCTGTGTTGGTGGCGCAAGTGGGGCCTACACAATCTGAGGCAGATGGCTCTAAAGTTGAGGCTCATCAGTGTATGCGCTGATTCACGTTTGACTTCATTTTATTTAGTCACTTTCAGCTAGCACATTGTGGCCCCTGAATCCTTTGGGAGATACACTGTGTACTTTTAGCCTCTGTAACTTTACTTAATGAGCGACAAAGGGCAGTTATACTCACAGGCTCAAGGATCAGAATCAACTGATTAACTCAACCAACAATCCACAACAATCAAGATAAAGGCAAGATACTCCAAATACTTGGCAGCTAATCAATAGTGACTGACGCAACAGAATCCAAATATGCATAAAACATCAGCTCAGCTGGACAACAACTATGTATGTGTTGGACTGCAGGGGGATTTATTTTAGTTACCATTTAAGGTAAGCACAGACAAGCATAACCAGGTCCCATTTGAGCTAAAATAAGCCTAGAGCCAGTTTTCGACAGACAAGATGTCATTGCACAAGTATGTCTCTGGAGACAGAAGATGAACCATGACTTTGGAGCCACATCTCAGGCCCCGGGCTCAGGTGAGTGGTGAAAACAGACACCAGAGATGTTAAGAGGCCAAAGGGTCACGGCATGACTTCATCCAGCTACTGTCCTTATTTAAGACATGCGTTTATCACTTATCACGTTTATTCTGCAAGCATCCCCACAGTGTTCAAGCACGCGCCACTTGTCCTCTATCTAACTTTATCAAGAGTGTGGACAATAATGAGCTATATTATCTTTCATGTCCTGCCAAGGGAGGATTTCTGTGTGGCTACAACTCGCAAACACTAAATAAGGATAAACGGACACAGAGACTGGCAAGCTTTAACTGATGGCACACTGGGGCAGGGGGATAAGTGTGTTTCATAACCTTCAGGAGAACTGACCTAGGTACTTGAGCTGTAATGTCCCCTTGAGACGATTACATAGGTCAGTAGGAATAGGAAAGCAACTGCCGACTACTATTAGCCAGTAATAGAAGACGATATTTATAGTTAAGAAATGCCTGTAGAAAGTAAATAATGCACCGAGTAAACGTGATAGTGACATGACACAGGGCAAACTGCCAACTGAAACACAGCATGAGATATAAACCACTCAGACAGGCTGATCCCACTATGAGGACTACGTCTGAATTCGTCTCATCTCAGGAACAGTCTGTCCAGGGAGGTCACACCTCTCCATCTCTGCGGAGGCTGATAGATAGCCCGCAGCATTACGTAACAAGGATCTATTCCATTCTCCCTCCTCTTCCCACCAATACCAAATCTGTCATGTATAGCCCACCCATCTGACCACTGGCACTCTCAGGCTGGGAGTGAATTCCTGCTGACAGAAGAAGCTTGGGGCTTCCAAGTACAGTCTTCTGTTTATACCTCATGCCTGGCCCCTGGACCCATATGTCAAGGAACAGCACCAGAACAGAAAAACAGCAGAGGACTCTGATATCATCTCCTCATTGTAAAAACAACTAGCGGTGTCAAAGAGTTGAAGAGCAATCTCTGTTACGGGGCTAATCATTCAGCAGAGAAAGGCCTCAGACTGTGGATTCCCCACATCGCTGTCATAAAGAATCATTAGTTGTTCACGCAGTAACAGGGCAGAACGCCTTCTGTTATGTTAAGACATGATAAAAAATGAACTCTGACACTTGTAAAATCAGGCAGGGGTGCCAAATAAAACATTATGTCCAAAGGAATACATTCTAGGAATAACAGCTATTAAAGTCACAAATAGAAGATTAAAAATAGTGCTGTCTTCAGGCCTAGACACTTGCCTGTTCTCTCACACTGGTAATATCTCAAACTAAATATCTTTTAATACATATTCACATATGTAGTAATTTTACACCAGAGTGTCTGAACCAGTTAATTTGAACAAATCCTTTTCTCTCTCTGGTAGAGACGGCGACGAGCCGGCAGCAGACTAGCAGGCAAATGACCCGTTCAATGTGGATAAACATCACTACATATGGATCTGCTCAACACATGACAGCAGCGTGGAGCTAGCTGGAGTACTAATGTGAGCCCAGAATGCACTGCTAGTGTTGTGGCTTTTATAAAGATGAATAACAGGCTAGAAGGTTTTCCCAATTGTAACAAAAGTTAAAAAGTACTGCATTTTCAAAATATTTTCTACGTTGCTAAGTTCAATAAATATCGCTATATCTTTTAGCTTTACTGGTGTAATGTATGCATTCAATTAAACTTCTGTCAGTGGGAAAGGCCTGCAATACAATCAACAGTTTTCTGATAAAAGCTTCTGGGGATAAAATGCAGAAGGTTAATTTTAACATATATATACCACAGGTTTTTGTTTTTCTTGTTTGCAATTTTTCGTAATGTCATGAAAGTGTTAAAAGCAAAGGTTGTATATAAAAGATGGACGTAGCACTTGAAAGACCGCTCACTGGTTCATGGACGACTGTTTTGAAGCCTCGAGTTTAGAATTTGGCAGTCACCACCTTGCTGTTTGGAAACCAGACGTGACAAGTAAGGCTGTCTGCTGTTGAGTGAGTATGTTGACTGCATGTGAAAGATGGAGGCTGTGACCGTGATGTCACCCATTGGTTTTTTTCCCAAAAACTTCGATCTGACTACTTGTTGCAGCATTGAAGAGTTGCCCCCTGTTGGCTTTTAGATAAAATGCAGGTATAAGGAACTTATACTGTTGCTTCAGACTCTTTCCAGACTCAGAGATTGAGTGCATCTTCTATATACAGCTTGTGGTTCAGAGGCCCTGTACACAATTGTGAAACTTCATTCTTGGCCTTGGAATCACTTTCACAAAGACAATCTAAACTCACAGTTACTTAACTTGTTCTTTTATCATTCTGTGCATTTCACGGTTCATGGTAATGGATGGAGTTTGCTTTGACGTCAAGTACATGACGTAATTAAAATCTTTTCCTATCCATAACCTATCCACTCTGTGACAGCAGAGAAAATTCCATCTGCTGATGAAGACTGAGACACTGTTGAGTTAAGACTGTTTTTGAGAAAGGTTTTGAATGACTTTGAAAACCATTTAGTTATTTGACAGTTATGGTATCTGGTGTTGTTATGATTTTTCATTAAGACTCTGTTTGATGACACGGTCTTCGCACTTTCAGCTGAAACATCATATTAGGAAAGGCTATGAAAACTAGATTAACATTCAAGACTGTTGTTCTTGGATACAGCTTGCTCAAGGGCTCTGAAGTAATCCACCTGCCCGTACTCTGCTTGAGCTTGCAAATTTAAAACAAGCTGCCAACTCATAAAACTGAAAAACACATTATGAAATAGCATGCAAGTGGCCTCCCACTGAATAAAATATACTACTTAGCAAAGCCAGTGTTATACATTTTGTTAGCGTTGGAGTTCTGACCACATCTTTAGAGTTCTCTCCAAATGCCACAATGTGGTCACAGGCTAAATAGTGCAGCAGTGAGACAGAAACCACTTTTGCTGAAGCCAAACAACATGTTGTTCACCACCGGTGAAACCCAAGCAGGCCACTGGATGTCAGACTGAGATCCCTGGGCATTAATTAACAGTGCGGCAGAAGCAGAACCAGAGCAAGCAAAAGAAAAGGACTGAGAGAGTGAGAGCGTTCTCTCTGACAACTGCTGACAGGGTTTAAATCCTCCGCACTCCCCTTCATCCTCACCTCCATCATCAAACTGTCAGCGAGGACTTGTGGTACCATTTGAATTGTTTATGGAAGTATTAATATGCCATTTTAGGGAGTAAAAATAAAGAATCATGTCATTGTGTGACAGGTGCAGTAAAAGACTGGCAGGGCAGAGAT
This sequence comes from Dascyllus trimaculatus, assembly GCA_024666655.1. Lineage (NCBI taxonomy): Eukaryota > Metazoa > Chordata > Actinopteri > Pomacentridae > Dascyllus > Dascyllus trimaculatus. The sequence goes on along the minus strand of CM045453.1, from coordinate 4,656,759 downwards.
GCCACATAGAGTTTGGTTAAATAAGAAGTGTTGTGAACCAATAAGGAAGTACTTATTGCCCACCAACAAATAGAAAAAAGCTGCTGAGCATCAGCATGGCAGTCCATGTGCACTGACAAAGAGCACCTGTGCGTTCTACAGAAAGGTGGAGTGGTAGAAATGTCAGTCCATCAACAGATGTGATGTGTCCTCTGGACTCGCATTGGGAATGTTCCACAATTACAGTGTGCTACTGACCACAGTCCAACAGCAAACAGCAGCTTGCCGAGAAAATCTGAACCACTTGATGCAATTTGATTAATTACGATCATTATAATGCATCATCATCACCACTGACCCAGTTTCTCCACCACACGACTGCAGCCCATGTTGTCCAATGAGAATATTCCGGAGTCTCAAAGGGCAACCTTCATTCTGTTGGAGAGTAACCCTACCTCTGCTCTCTCCTGCATGCATTTATTGAGTTGTCTCCACATTTTAAAAGCTGACACAAATCTCAGCGTGCTTTTCTGAGGGCTTAACTTGGATTTACACTGATGGATATTTGCCTCAAGATCGTCGCCAAAAGGATGTCGCTGATCATTTTAATGGGTAAATGAAGGCCGCATTATGTTTACAGACACACTCAACCAAACAGAACATGGAGTATCCCTACATAAAGTGGCCGCTACATCTCCAGTACATCTAGACACTGACAACAATCTGGCTCCATCTGGATTTTCCATCCAGACTGCTGTCTAACAGAAAGAGACTATATTCATCTTAAACTGTCCCACTTTCCAGTCCATAAAAATCAGACATCTCCCAAACCAGAGCCTCGCCTTGGACCCCATTTATAGGAGCAGAGAGACAGCTTTTCCAGCCAGGCTTGTCACACACACATAGACCCAGATTTGGCTGTTGGGTCCTGGCTTCATCTCACACACACACAAACACACACTTTCTCTATCAACTTGCAATTCCAAATTAAATTCTGACAGACATGCATGCACTATGGCTATACACTGGCATGGATAAGGTTTCTGGTGCCTGCAGCTTCTATTTGCTTCCCACTAAACAGCTGTCAGATCATATAAAAACCTCCACAGCACATGACATGTGCCGTCAGTCCAAGTAAAAAATGCTCCATGTATGATTCATGGACTAGTTTATTAATACGAATAAATGACCAAACACTGAGAAAACATAACTCTATTCTTAACGACACATTACATGGTAGGTCCAGTTAATTCAGCAGTTGAACGCACCTTAATGGCTATTTGTTAAGACCACTGTATTGCCTTGTTGCATTTTTATGTCTATCCTGTGTATTAAATGCCATAAATGCATATTGTAGTAGCCAGTAGTACACTGCAAGGACAATGCTTCAGTAATCGTACAAGGACAAAGTGGACACAAAGACATTTCTACCAATGAGTTCATTTATTTCTCATAATGTCTTATAGACTAGACTCAATACTCAATCAATACTGCTTATAAAAAGAAAAAGAGCGTGCTCTGCTTTGATTTAGCTATGATCACTTTTAACTTACAGTTGTTTACTTTCAGGGTCTTTATGTGTGGAGTTTGCATGTTCTCCCTGTGCCTGAGTGGGTTCTCACCGAGTGCTTCTCCCAACAGTCCAAAGTCATGCCTGACTAAGTGGTGATTATAAATTGCCTTTAGATGTGAATGTGGATGTGGATGTTGTCTGTCTCTGTGCTGAACCTATACCCTGTCGTTTGTCTAATGTCAGCTATGATGTTCTCCAGCCCTTCACGACCCTCTACAGCATAAATAGGATGCTGCTACAGGTATACAATCAGATTACCAACTTGCTATAGTTAATATGTTAGCAGGCAGCATTGAGTGTAGGCTCACCAAAACATATGCTCTTCTAACAAATGTAAATTTTTGTTCAGACTGCAAATGGTAGGCTTGGAATTTAGCAGCAGCAGCATGAATCCATGGATTTGACCTACCTTTTTCCAACATCAGTCCTGGTTTGAATGCCACAGCCTATTTGAAAGTTGTTGCTGACCATGTGGCATTAATGGTCACAATTTACAATCATCTAATGCCTACTTCCAATAGGGCTGCACAATTATCTAACAATGATCTCAATCATGGTTTTGGCTTGTTTCCAATTAAATGAACATGATCGACTGTGACATTTACATTAAAAATGCTCTGCTCATAGAAAACTCTGCTGCAGATCAAATCAAAAGCTTGCTAAATTAACACCCAGCCACCAGGGAGTGATTTCAGATGCTTCATTTTTGGAGAGTTGCCATGTCACTATGCAAACACCCCTGCAGTGGTAGTCTGTGAAAACACTGTCAGCATGTTGCAGCTGCAGTTCATAGTAGAAGACTGACGCACAACAGAGAGAACGTCGGAAAAACAAATATCAAATGTCTGAGGCAGAAAGGGAAGAGCTAGTGTCCTAAAACACAATATCATCAGATTACCCTGAAACAGTGTTTGGAAAACAACAGCAATATATATACAAGATACAGGGCTTAGTGAGTGATGAAAGTGACAGAACAACAGAACATTAAGAAATCAGAAGAGTAGCAGATGTAACTGAAGATACAAACTTAAAGTTGACAGGGTAAATAGAGGGCCTTAGGGATACATGACGCCCTGACGCCATCACTTATGAACAGAACAGCTATTAATATTTAACGTATATCAGTTCCAAATAGCGGTTATAGGTCTCCTTGATTGTGTTGATGATCCATTGTGTTGCAGCTCTGAGTTCTTGGTGTTGAAAATCTCACTTTTCAGAAGGGCAGTAGTGTTCTCACTATCGCTTTTTTCAGGTAACTAATCATATAATCATAAAGTGGCAGTTAGAGTGGTGATATGTTGTCAAGATACTACATTATATTATAAGACATGCATGATATATATATATAAATGAATGAAGGAGGAGTGCTTTTAAAGAAGTGCTGCCAGCACTTTTCTGCCAGAGAAAAACATTTTATGTGCACATGCCTTGAAGCAACAACAAATCAAATGCTAAGAGTGCATAAGATCTATGTCTGTGTTACAAAGCAACACAACTAACATGTCAGAACACCTGAAAAAAGACTGCACAGAAAGCAGTACAATGAATGCATGACGGCCAAGAAAAATGACATCACTAATGTTACGTAATTAAATTCCCATCCTTGTCCAGCATCAACTCAGACATTCCAACACAATCCTACACAGTGGGCCACCATATTGAACAATGTTAAAGTGAAAGCAGCTCCACTGATTTATTTTTGGGTATAAAATGCTTGTTTATAAATAAAATGAATAAAGGAAAAGTTTCTTAATGATCCAAATGTTTGAACATTATATAGAAATGTAGCACAACATGGAAGTGAAAAGCAGCACTCATTACATATTTATATGTGAAAGTGTAATAAAAACATTTTTTATCCTTTATTAATCCCCTTGGGGAAATTCCTCTCTGATTCCTCTTTGACCCATCCTCGTTAGCAGTGGGCTGCCGCAGTACAGCGCCTGGGGAGCATTCAGAGGTTAAGGGTCTTGCTCAGGGGCCCAACAGTGGCCGCAGAGGATCGATCCTCTGACCTCCTGATCAGTAGCCCAGGGCTTAACCTGCTGTGCCACCACTGTCTCTTTCTTTGCATTTGACCCATCCTTACTAGGAGCTATGGGCTGCTGTGGAAGCACCCAGGGAGCAGTCAGGAGTTAGGGGCCTTGCTCAGGGGCCCACAGTGACTCAGCCTCTTACCAGTCCAGGGACGCAAACTGGCGACCCACCGGTTACAAGTACACTTCACAAGCCACTAGGCCGCCTAAAGGGTCGGGAGCTGGACTCGAACTCACAACTGCTGTTGGCAACTTGCTCCCACATGGTAACACCTTAACTCAGCGAGCTATATAGCGGCCCTATTTATCTCTAAAGTCAAACAATAATTTTGATAAATATCTGTCATATTAATCACAATAATTGCGCAGCCCTAATTTTCAGTGGGATAAAGCATCATGCTACAAAAGACAAGTCATCTGAAACTGGCTTCATGAATATGACAGTGAGCTCAGTGAATTTCAGTGGCTATTCCTCAATCCAGTACCACAACCTTGGGATATGGTCGAACAGGAGACTGGCAACATGAAGGTTCAGCTGACAAATCTGCAGCAATGATGAGATGAATCATGTCCACTTGGAGCAGAGACTCAGAAAAAGGATTCCAAGAGGTTTTGGAATCCATGACACCAAGAACTGAGACTATCTGAGAACAAAGCAATCCTTTATTAGTATGCTGTTGAGTTTGTGTACTAAGTAGCATGGCAATGCATCCAATCGTTGCTCAGGCATTTTACTTTTTGCTCCGAACCTGCTGGGGACACCAGAGGAAAAGTCAGACGAACACTAAGGTCCTGACAGCCTCAAGGTCCAAATCCATTGATATTTAAGTCATGACAAGCGGTGGAAAAAAATACTATTTCTGCCAGCCCTAGAGTCACAATGTCGATACACCCAAAAATGTTGCTTAGCGGAGCTTTAAGGCTCGGCTAGGAAGGGCCACTAAAAAGGCTTCTTTCTCTTTTACTAAGAGAGTGCATCCCTGAATCCTCCGACATGTCTCTGGTAACTATCAGTAAACCCTGGTGAAATCCCAAAGGTCGTGGCCCAGACGCTTTACAACACCCTGACATACACTAACACTATTATTTACATCATTCTTTAATCACTTTTTCCTTTTAGTAGAAGGAGTTTTATGTAAGGCTTTGATATAATTTGCTGCTTTATTTTTGCATTTTACTTTTATGTTACACTTAAAAACAAATCTGGAATCTATTATTTTACTGTTATTTCATTACATACAACTTTGCATTTGCTTTTCACTGATGAAGTTGTATATGAACAGATAAACTATCTGTATAACACAGTTTCATATGTAGTGTTACTATCAACAGCAGTTCACAGCCATAGCATAGCATGTATCCTCTGCACACAGAAACCAGCTGATGAGAGGAAATCACTGCCACACTGAGCGCTGTCACTGCGATGTTGACAGACTGATGCCTAATATAGATGAGGACAAACAAAAGCACAAGGCCTTTCATACTTGGCTGGTAGAACTTCTTAAAATAGAGGACCTAGTATCAATACGAAGCAACGATATTCTGGTGCTAACACCCCGGGGAACGTGAGGTCACAGCACTAGCAGTACAAACACTAGAACTTGAGAACATTGTCTGCGTGTTCAGTTTACTGGCAGCAGGAGCTATACCTATCTGCGACAAATGTTTGCAGAGTTAATGTCAAGCATTCTTTTCAGGGCCACGCATGCATGTATGCACATAAACATATACACTTCACAACAAATGTAACAGTTAAAAGACGAGCATTCAAAAAGTGAGAGCCAGTTTCTTGTTTCTCTGATGTTTATGGTTTGGTTAGTAGTTGATAGTTATGCAGCATGGCCAATGATGTCTCTGATTTTTTAGGACACGGACTAGTGCAAATGCTCACAGTCAGCTTTTGCCTAAAATATCTGCTCCTCTTGACTAATGATTGTACAAAAGCAAGAGTCCCTCTCCTGCCCATGGACAGCCCTCTCTGTTGATTCTCCACTAGGAAACATGTCTTCATGTCCTGACCTGGCTCAATTTACGGACTCAGCAGCCTTCTATTATGTAGACATTTCCATCACTTCTGTGCAGAAATCCTTGTAAAAAAAAAAAAAAGTCAGGTTTACTTAGAATCACTGTACAAGAAGTAAAGAGAATAAAAAAGGAGCAAGGCACTAGGTTTGCTGATGCTTTAGTGCAGTTGATCTGCTGTTAAAAATTCAATCAGACCGCGGTTGCACTGAGAAACTATTAGGTGCCTACAGCAAAGAACTGTGGCTGCACTGAAAAACTCCCAGTGTAAGTATGGCCCCTTTAAGGCACGCACCCCATTCTGTTAATCTGACGGCAACTGAACACGTCAGCGCCATGTCTAAATACACACCCTGGTCACATCCCTGTAGAAGTTGCATTGGCCATCTCACCAGGTTGGACTTAGTAACATTACTATGTCACTTTCACCACGGCACTAGTCTGAACTGTCTCATTACGGATGGGCACCGAAAGCAACAGTACTCAGAGTTTATGTGAAGTGATTTAAGGAAGGATTTTTCCACGTTTCAGCACCAACAGTCGTCCAAAAACATCACAGAGACGCTGAGTGCACAGTTTGTGTGCCGTAATCACTACACACCTTTCTCACTCACTTTGCTGCACAATTTCAAATCTATTAGGCTGAAAAATGAAGTGTCTAAAAAGAAAAAACTTTACTACGATGAAAACTGACACTAACAGAGCATTTCTACCCCACAAGATGTTAAGAGGAGCTGAGGTTTGTTGCTACCAGCTGTTTGGGGATATTCCCGCTGAGTTTCATAAATATCTACAGCATCAGATATATGAGTGTCTAAAAAGAGAGAGTGTTGCATGCATCGGTGCTAGTGGGACAACGGCGGTGGTAGCCTGGTAAACTTCCTATAATTATAAATTATTCCTGAAAGAGAATGGAGAGCAGATCAGCCCGTGCAATTGTGTGAGCTGTCACATACAGAATAGCAGTTCAGGTTCCAGTTGTTTAGGAATATTTCTTTGTAGTCTATTGCAAACCTGGAGCATCAGACAGCAGTGGGATCCATGAGCGTCTCCCAAGAGAGAGACACACAGGGCAACAGCAGTAGCTTCATTCAGCTGTCACACACAGTCACAGTTCATCAGGTGCAGGTAAATATTGTGTTGCATCGTGGCTAACCTCGGGTTGAGTAGTGAGCTTTCAGTTTCACTGCTTAAAAATCGGGAATAAACTGGGCTGTTAGTTATTTGGATGCTTGAAAAAAATCTGATATTAGCTTAGATCTAGTCTCTTGGACAAATATTGCATGAATACTGCAGCTCTCTCCGACACTGTAGGGAGTATTTCTGCATTAAGTCATGAGGAATATTAACAGAAAAGTAACTTATGTCTAAATGATTAGAATGCTGTCACTTGGATGGATGGATGGATGGATGGATGGATGGATGGATGGATGGATGGATGGATGGATGGATGGATGGATGGATGGATGGATGGATGGATGGATGGAGAAATCAATCAATCCCAAAGTAACATTCCCCATTGGGCCTGTCAAACACTTACAGCATCTAAATGAGGTTCTGTCCCCTGTAATGTCACACGAATAGCATTACTGTAATTAAGAATAAGAATACATTCTAGTGAAAATTGGTGGACTGCCCAGATCAGGTTTGAAGTGATTTAGTGCTCCAAGGAAAGGACTGTTAATATTTTGGAGTCTTGGTTACAAGTATGGATATAAGATATCAGGGGGCGGGCTGACAGCCTTGTGGCAGTAAGAACAGCCATAGTCAAGTTGTACCAGACTTTCGAAGTGAGGTTGTTCCAAACCTCATTTGTGGTCATCAGCCTCTGGAAGCTGTCAGGGCATGTTTAACCAGAAAGACACCCAGTGGCAGAGTCAGAACAATGATCTTTGTGGAGCCTCAAGAACATCTGAGCTACGTTATTTAACCTGCTGGAAAGTGGAAAGAATACTAACACTGGCTCATATCGGTCTATCACAGATATATCTGGGTACTGGTCTATATATTGCTCAATATGCACTGATAGAAGTATTTTTCTTTGCTTGTTAATCAAGCATAATGCAGAAAAGATGCATGGGGGAATTTAGAAATGGTGTCATCATATACTTAACCTGACTACCATAACCATGACGAATCACTGGGGGCCAAAGTTGTCTCACCAGTACTTAAGGACCAACCAACTAACCTTAGACAAGACAGACAATGAATCAGGAAATGCTTTTGTCAACACACCAAAAATGTAATTTTGAACCAGTTCGTCAGGCTCTTCTCTGTGCTGTCAGACTTTTCAGTTGTTATCAGTTTAATCAGTATGTTTGCCAGCATCAGCTATACTAAGGCTCCGCTGTGTTCTGGGCTAAAAGCTATTCCTTAGAGGAGCTACTATGCTACTACTGGCATCATACATTTAGACCATGTTGGTGTACTAGCATGATTTGCAGCGTAAGCACAAAATTTAACACACACAGTTAATGAAAGACAGTCTACACATGCAGACACCCACTGCAAACAATGGACAATACTTTGGAACTACAAGCACTACACTGCCATTCTCAGAAAAAACAAAAACTCTATAAAAACCAGTCAGAAATTTGTGTCAGTTTGAGTGCAATTATGCAATACTACTACTAAGCAATTAATGACAGAACTGCTGTGAACACTACTAGTTCATGTGCAGGAGTCAGGCACCTGCCTTCGAATGCTGCAACTCACACTCATGTGTTCAAGCATGTGATGGCTGATGGAATAAAGGTCCTCACTCTGCTCTTTTAGAAACGTGGTGCCTGAAGATGGCCTGAACCTCACTGATCACTGAGAGTCTGAGGGTGAGTTTGTCAGACAGCACAGGTTTAGTAGATGTCACTAACATTAGCAGTTTTGATGAGCATGTTTTTTGTAGTATTTTGGCAGTGCCATGAAAACAGAGGGTGTAAGAACCCAGGCTGGCTTTTGCACATTTGCACATGTTCATAATAGCACACTAATGCAGTCTAAGCATTCAGTGCAGGTAAAACTGACAGAAATTTGATGACTAGTTTTTTGTGTATATAAGTATTTTGTTTGTTACATGTGATCTGCTGGTTGCATTTATTGACTCTACTTTGCTATATGTGTCATGATATTTTACTCTGGACCAAAGTGTTGGCTGATAGACTGTCAATCATGGCACTGTAACACCTATACCTTCATTTTGTCAGCACTTAATCATGTAATAACTTTATTTGAATTTGATACATTTATCAAACAATAATCTAAATCTCCTTTCAGCATTTTGCGAAGTCTACTATCAAACAAGTGGTCCTGAAATGTGTTTTTTTTTCTTATTGTACTCTGCTGTTGCATGCCACCAATGTGAAATGAATGGAGCGTGTCACCTGTTAATGAGGGTCCCAAACAGCAGCCTTATGGTCTTCTGAATGTTTTCAGTGCACAGCCAGCTCCACTGCTCCTTCATCAGCACACACAGAATATTCAGAGCCACTTCAGCCAGCGCCGTCTCAGATGCTGTGGTCACAACATGCAAAACACACACAAAAACACAACTCGTCAAGATAGTTACTGTGGTGTATGCAAACATCAGATATTCAAACTACATGTACATTGATTCAGCAGACAGAAAGAAAAGGCATTATGAACAGTTTCAGGGTGATACATTTCATCCGTGTGGGTCTGCTGATCACAGACGGTACTCCATCTCATACATTTACTAACACTGCCCTCATGTGGTTAGACTCAGATGCTACCTGATGTGCTGGGTTTGAGCTACAATCTAAAATCTACCGTATTTCTCCTACATCTACATCCTTTTCAGTCAAACCAGTCTTTCTGTTTGCATAATTCATTCAATGCTACCTATGGGATCCATTGAACTGCTTGTGTATTCAGAGCGAAATCAGAGTCAGAAACATCCTGATGGCATCAAAACTTGACAGGCCATCAGACCCTCTGAGATCAAACACACACCTCTTTAGTCTTGGATGAATGGTAGCTGTTAAAGCTTCACATCTGTATTCTTTACTGATACTGGATCATTTTCCCAATGCAACACCTATTTAGTATTGGAATCCTTAATTGACACAACTTCAAGGTGACTACAGCTGCTATGTTGAGTAACTAACAAAACTCTTTACAGCAATCTCTCAGTACTACACAAGGAGAGGATATCAGTATACTACAAAAGAGAATGAAGTAGAATAATCCTCTGAAGCCCAAAATCCAGCAGCGTGTTCGAAAGGCACGACTTCTTAAAATAACATTAAACCTGCCAAATGATGCCATTCGTTTTTAGAGTATTTTAAACTTTTCAGCAGTCCAGAACTAATCATCTGTCAGAAAAATGAACCAAACTTTCACCAACATAAAATAAAATTCTTCCATGTTTTTACAACTGCAGGCGTAAACACTAACAAGTCAAAACATTATGTCCATCCTTGCTGTTGATTCGATTAATGCTGCTAAAAAAAAAGCTCCGACCTGCCGAGGCCTGGGCCCTACAAGACCTCTGAAGGTGTCCTGTGGTATCTGGCACGAACACGGTAGCAGCAGATCCTTTAAGTCCTGGAAGTCACAAGCTGGAGTCACCACGGATCACAGTTGTTCCAGCGCATCCCCCGACACCCTGTCACAGGTTCATGGTTTGGCCCCCTCACTCCACTGTCAGTCAGTAATCACCTCTGCTCTCTATGTCTGAGTTTTTCCGACCCAGTCGTCTGGCCCACTCCCTTTGACTGGTCATAAAGTTTTGGCTCATCTGTGTAATTGACTGTGATAGCTGTACAACAGGATGAAAGTCACTGTAGAACCTTAAAATAAATAAATCTAAGCTAAATAAGATAAACAATACATGCTAACACTGTCAGTATGTGAGTCAGGGTTCTGTCAGTCCAAGTGCTCAGAGAGTAAATATATCAAACTGCTATTACTGCTGTAAACCTGATCACCTGTGTCTGGAATCAGCTTCTCCTTCCTTAACTTGATTTCTCCTAATTTTATCTAGTTGTGTAGGTGAACATAACCAACACAGCTACTGTGTCTAAATTTCCTGTCTGCTTCTTCTCCTTACAAGAAACAGTGGTGAAAATATATTTAAATATTACAATTTTGTGAATTAAGCAGTCAGTTCTGACCTGCAGATAAATGTGTCTGCATTGCATCCAACAAGTGTTCTTTTATGTTTTATAGTCCAATGACGGCGATACAGTTTTAGGAATTGAAAAACACATAAATCTCTCAGCCATTCTGATTTGCAGTTCATGCGGGAGCACATTTCCATGGGCAGCAGTCCCAAAGTGCAGTTGTGGGTACAAAAAATGTCTACTGTTGGCACAGTGTGGCTCTATGTAAGATATATACATCAGTGTGAGACTGCTACACAGAAAAACAAATTAGTTTCACATACTGAACTGAAGACAAGTTGTAACATTTACATCTACAAGGAACCTAACTGTAAAATGAAGACACTACTACACACTAAACATTGCAGTTTGAATGTCTCTGAGATGTTAGCACTGAAATATTGAAATATAAAACTGTATAAAACAATCTGGATTCATGGGGTTCCACAAGTTCCTCTTTTTATTTAAGAAAACAAAACAACTTTTATTTCTAGGTTGACTAATTCAGTTAGTAATTTCCAGAGATTTCCAACTACTCATCTGTACTTCTGTTTTTTTCAGATCATGTGACTGACAGAACTTGACTGGACTGTAAAGCTTCACCGTTTATCCTTCATTGTGCCATGTTCAAGTTTCAATGTTTCATCTTGAGAAGCCTAAATTGATGAACTTCATTTATTTTTGATCCCAAAAAGAGCAACTGAATTTGATTTTCAATGAAAAAAAACATGTAACTGCTATATTTAGCAGGGAGCGACTCTCTCCATGAAGTACTCGGTTGTTTAAAAGGTTCAGTGTACTCTACAAACTTTGCACTCACTGAAATCAAAGTATTGTGTCTTCACCACCTCTGCTGTGAAAGTAGCATATTAGTCCTCCACAAGCTGTCAGCTGAGAGCCTTTTCAGAACTAGAACTCATTCACCCTTTGTTCACCCTGACTGTCTGGAAAAAAGGGTCTAATCCTTCAAAAAGACAGTGACCAGATGCCTACACAATGCAAGATGAAATTTGGATTCAATTAGACAGGGAATGTCTTATTCCAGTGTCAAGCATGCAGTACGCAGAGATAGTTTCCATATGATGCTTAATGAGATCACCCGGTTCTTGCTTTGGTGATTCCCTGTGATGGAGAAAGATGGAGCAGTGATGATGCAACAAGGTGGATGGTGAGACATTCCAGTTAAGGGTTAGACAATAAAATGTATACCACTTGGTAGCATGCTATGAAAAGAAAAAAACAAGGCAAAGAAACCTGACATTAAAATTAAGCTCTAGGAACTGGAAATATGCTTTAAACAGTTCACCTCAGGGTGGTGATTGCTCCACTGTACACTGGGGCCCTAACAGGTGCACAAAGCAGCAGCATCATTTACCAACTTTGGTACATTACCCACTTAAAGCAAATCCACTTTTAGACTGAGACAGACTAAAAGGCAACAATCTGAAAAATGAACAATACCTGGACCACAACACATGACACCTAATCAAAGCCGGCTTCAATACATGGAGTCAGTGCCAGGCCACGTTACATATGTGGGCTATAGGCCTGTTCTGGAACACACAACATGCCTTACGCATGAATGCTTTCCTCCTCAAGGTGTGCAAGAGATATTTTGTTCACGAGATTAGCACAGACAGACAACCCGAAAACACAATGCAGCCACAGCTGTCACCAGCACAGAGGCAGAACAAATCCATTCCTGAGTGACAAGAGTGGAAAGATTTTGGGGAGGAAAAATACAACAAAGCTGTTTAAACAGAACTACATTAGCCACAACTAATGGGACACACCTGAATCTCTGACAGATCTGTCAGCAGTCAAATTCAATTCTGGGTAAGGAAGAAGGTAAAAAGGATAATCACTGGTTGTGCTGCATCAATCTGAAACGTTTTTTTAACCTCTGAACTCCAAAACTTGCAGGTCAAATTGAAAGAAATAAAAAATAATTACATTTTTAACTTTCTGACAGTCCTTGAACTAATCATGTGTGACTTACCATCAGGGCAGGTAACTGAATCTAAATGTAAAATTGTCTGATTTAATCAAAACCACTTTTTTTTGTTATCAACACATCACAATTATTCTAACTAACAAATTTACCAAAAATAAACCATTTGTAGCAGATACTGTAAAAGACTAAGGATTCTGTGGTCTTTGGTGAGGAGACTTTTCAGCTGACCTACAGGCTGTGTCAAACAGAGCAGATAGATATACAGAGACACATTAAAAATGTAAATAGTAAAATATCAATTGTACATACATCCACCATTTTTTGTCATTTTTCACGATCAGTCACACCTCGGTACATGGGAAAATGTTGCACAAGTTTTTTGGGGGTTTTTTGTGAAATAATCAAGAAATTCAACTTTTTTATGATTTATGGAATTATAACTTTGCTACACTGCACAGAAGACATTTTGAGATATCTTCATTTCTAGCCATGGTTGTGTTGTTTCCTTAGAGGTGCAGTAAAAAACAAGCTCACAATGAGTAAAACTGTGACGGCAGCAATACACCTCCAGAAAAGCTTGGGGTTCAGAGGACTAAACTGTCACAAACTGACTCTGATGATATTATAGGAGAACAATGGTAAATCGACAGAGCAAGAATAAAACAGGAAGCATCCAAGGAACATTCCTGTAATGTGGTGTCAGTGTCTTGGAATCCCCCGTTCCCAGCTGCAATTCAGCAGCAGGCCTTTATGATACACTGCAATGGTGAATAAGAAGTCCCACCCACCAGCCTGGACAGTCATCACATGTCCCTACTTGAGACCAAAGGCAGAGCAGGATAAGGGTTTCTACTTATCTAGTCATTCATGATAAGAGTATTTAGAGCAGTGGATGCACATTTACCCTACAATCAACTCACCCCAGATAATATTTTTTTGTCTGCTTGTTACAGACTGTAGTCTACAGATAAAACAGTGAAGTGCAACTCAAGAATAAAGAATTCAGTTACATAAGTGGCAAAGTTTCACTTTCAATTCTTGTATGGCCTCCTCACTCTCTTCCTTAGTTTTCTCTTTACATCCTTAGTTTTCTCTTTGCAGCAGCACACCAATGTGTGCCAAAATATGACTATAGAGTCTGAAGAATATGAGTGAATGTAACACAGCACAAACAGATCTCAGACGGACGGCCCCGCTGTAACCATGGTGGGATACTGAATGGAAAGCGGTAATGAGCTGGTGAGTCAGTGAGCTGGTCAGAAAGAAAGGAAAACGAAAGCAAACAAGCCAGAGTGAGTCAGACCAACGGACTGCAGAGATAATGATGAAAGGCTGGAAGGGTAACGCTCAACACCAGAGTTTAGCTTTTGCTTTTCGGAATTATCCATCTAGCTGTAGGAACAGCTCTCCTTTGGAATACAACACTAGTATGATAATTCCAGTCGTCTAGACAAAAGCTATTACACTGAGTTGTCAAAAAAAGCCATAGAGAACTGATATTTCAAAATGGGTCCTTTGTTTACAAGCAACTCTCCTGCATGCCGTGCCTGTATTAGCAATTGGGTGTGATGGCAATTTTATATAATTTCATATCATTTGAAGTTGTTCCTTGATCTTTTAAACTTACATGCAGCTTTGAGAGACAAACCAACTAAGCAACCTTACAGTATTACAGCAGATCCTCTCCTTACCATGCTCCTGACTGTGCCTTCCCCTCAGGCCGTCATCCAGACAGCCCACGAATTCTCCTAACACTGGACTGCCTTCCTTCTGCGGCTCGGCTCTGATGGACACCAACTCCTGCTCAGTGATAAAGGCTTGCAAATCTCTTAAAGACATCCTCTTAAACACCTGTGGGAGCACAGAGAAGGACAAATAGTCGAGAAAAAGCATTCTAACAAGGTTATATAAATAAATCAAAGGTGTCTTTTTATGTCCAACTTGGTGTTAATTTGAATTAAGTGTGATGTAAGTTACGTACCGTGCTAGTTTGGTCCCAGCTGAACAAAACCGGTGGTCTTATGTCTGAGCCATTCATAAAGGGGACGTTTTTACTGGAGAACTTCAGACGAGACCTAGAATCACACAAACAAATGAACATGCAATAATACATAAAGACTGCACGAGTTTGACTTCACACTGCAACAAACACGACCAACATTTGACTTTCTAAGTTCATTATGGAGCTTTGAAATTACACTGTTAAGTCAACAAAAATGAGAAGTCTCACTGGGATCTTAATAACAATGTAGGATAAAGACATGACACAGACACGGCAGGAACAAGTTTCTCCTCTGATTTTTTAAGCAACCAGACTGATTCCTGCCTAAACGACTAGCTGTCTGAAACGGAGTGACGACACCAGCGCCTCTCTAAAAAGGTCAGATTTCTAACTGGAAGTACTTGAAACAGCCACACTTTTTTGCTGGGCAGCGGAATGAGGTCACAGACATTCTCCTATCTTTTGGAACTGAAACACAACAGTGGCCCTCTATATGGACATTCAGCCTCAAGCAAAATATTTGGTCCAATTCTTTACTAGACATAACACATAGGGGAAACGGTTTACAGCCATCTCTTTTTAAAGTATGAGACAGTAAAATAAGTAGGAGCACAGTAAGGGAACATCAAAAAGCCTGGCCACGTGTCATACTTGCTCTTCTTGTCTGCAGGTATTTTTCCTCCATCCACCTCTGCTTCATTATCATCTGTCGGGCTCTGAGGTTCTGAACGAGGAAACGCTGTCTTCAAGGTGTCCACAATGGCATTTACCACAATCTACGCATGCAAATACACACATGTACTGCATTACAAGCTAAGCATGGACCCGAAGAGGCATAGGCATACTGTTCTTCAAAATAAACATAGCGGTACAACAAAGAAAAAAAGTTAGGTCTTGTGCTCACAACACCGCAGTGCAGCCTGACTACACGAGGTGAGTTAACTGCTCCTGTTCTGTACACATGCAGCAGGTGTAAGCAATGACTGCTCACATATTTTGGCTCACTATGTCTTCTTCCCCTTCCCCAAAATCAAATTCAAGGTAAAGGTTAGGACACAGTGATTCATAATGCATTGCAAATGGTGCTTGACATGCCTACAGACAGGATTTCAGGGAGCGTTCCAAACATGGCAGGAGCACTGGGAGCAGTGTCCTGCTACAGAAGGAGTCTACTTCAGAAGTTCTGGTGACCAATTATAAATTAGGTACGTTTTTTTACTTTCTGTAAATGTAGTCCATAGACTTTTTGATCACACCTCACGGTAATTACCACACACACTGCAGTTCGTAAAGTCAAGTCTTAGTCAGTAGTATTGTAATAAAATATTCAGGAGCAAACCTTGTCTATGCGTGAAACAATGAAAGGCTTCTTGACAAAAGCGATCCTGGCATCTGTATTGAGAGCGAGAAACTCCTGCATCTCTTCACTGTTGGCGATTTCAGGGATGGCACACAGTTGCTGAAACGATCAAAACAGAAGAAACCAAACACAATCCGAAATGTTACACTGGGCCAACGTATCCAAAGTTAATGTACTAAAACACAAAACAGTTCACCAACTTTTAGAAAGGTCTCCAGGAGTCCTTTCCTAGCCTCAATCTTGTCACTGTCCATGTTTCCAAATGGCATGTCAGGAAATACTTTCTTTGGACCTTTCACACCTAAAACACAGTCAAAATGGTCAGGCAAGTACAAACATAAATCAGTTGTGATTTCCAAGATGTCAACCACAAGTCTTGGCCAGTGTGTAGGTCACACATAGATATCTAAACGACAGACTGAAGCTATTCAGTCATACATTTTCACACTATGGAAGCTCCAAATAGCTACACAGGATCTAAAATGTTAATTCGAACACTGACATAACTTAGACAAAAATGTGGCGAGCTGAATAAGAGTCCATCCCCCATACCTTTGATAAGTTTCCGCAGTTCCGTTTTTTCTTCTAGCCGTGTTTGCAGGTTGAGGAATTCACTGTATCGTCTGTTGACCATGTGATAGGCTACAGGCTGAACAGAGGATGGATTCTCACAACCTGTCTGCACGCCTTCAGCATCCTCAGAGCCTGGCTGGATGCTTCCTGGGTTTTCACAACCCATTGCTGTCTCATACTGAAAAACAGCATAACCTGTTAGGGCTTGCATACTTTACTGATCTCTAAAATAAATGTTTACCATGAGGAACATGCTGCTGGTTTAAGACCAGAGGATAACGTCTGTGCCTGCTGCCACATAGTACACCGATCAGACATAACATTATGACCACCTGCCTAATATTGTGTTGGTCCCCCTTATGTGGTCCAAAATGCTCTGAACCATTGGGCACAGACAAGAGGACCTCTCAGGGTGTCCTATGGGGTCTGGAACCAGGACGTTGGCACTGGATCCTTTGGGTACTCTGGCTTGTGCAGTGGGGCCTCTGTCAATCTGACTTGTTTCACTGCATCCTGTTGATGCTTGATCACAATGGGGTGTAGGAAGTCTGGAGGTCAAATCAACATGTTGGGCCATTGTCATGTTCCTCAACATGTTCCTGATTGTTTGATGGTGTTGCCATGTTGTGGGGTGTATGTTTTCCTGTGGGGGTAGTCCAGTGACATTTGGGATTTCCATTGTCATGAGGGAGTGTGTTTGTTGTGGGACAATGTTTATTTGGGTGTCTAAGTCTCATCAATACGGATGTTAAAATCCAAGGTTTTCCATCAGAACACCACATAGTACCAATATGATCAGTGTTATTCACTTCACCTGTCAGTGGTCAGAATGTTGTGGCTGATCGGTGTATATTATAGAACCAATATTCAATGTAGAACCAAGATATATGTGGTAGGTGCACCAATCAGGTGCACTATAAATACCTATAGGAGGAACACAGGTTCCATTCTTGGTTTGAGCCCGGTGGAATGAGGCGGGTACACACCTCATTCCACTTGTGCGTGTAGGACGCGCAGGGTACAAGAAAAACGGGTAGGCAAACTTTGTGTGTAAATGCTGTTGATGTTATGTTTAGCGCACACATATTGATTGCTTGTATTAATTGCAGACCTGCTCTCCTACTGGGGTGAGGGAAGAGCCTCAATTCGTTAGGCAGGTATTGCCGACGGAACAGGTATTTTAGAGTTGTTGTAGTTCTTATATTTTTACTGGCGTGTGTTTTAATATTTTGTAATTAAGTGTTTTTATGATTGTCAATGTTTGTTTCCCTGCAGCATCGGTGGTCCATGCGCTGCTTTTGCCATGGACAATTTGTTTGATTTGTTTTGTTTGTTTTTTTGTCTAGTCCGCCCTGGCAAGTGAGCCGGTAGGGCAACAAAAGATCTGGGTATTGCCCGTGGGGCGGAGTAGTTCTTTTTCTTTTCTTTATTCATGTTTGTTTGTTTGTTTGGAGTTTTTTCTTTGTTAATTTGCTTCTCCCCTCATCACCGGCACCAGGTGTGCTCCCAGCCAGGCAATCAGGAGGGCCTAAAAGGACGTGTGTAGTGAATACATTCACGTGTGTAAACTCTGTAAGAGAACTCGTTGTTTTTACAGTTTGCAGTGCAGTGAAGACGGTCACGCTTGCACAGTTTATTAAGTTTTGCAGAGTAGGCTTGCTGATTGCGGTGTAGTGGTGTTATGGGAATTTCCCCATCCTGTAGCAGACCTGGGAGTTCAATTGGGAGTCCGGTACGGTGGGGGTCTGTGTTTCTTTTAGAGAATGACCTTTGAAATAAATATCATGTACTAATTACCTCTTGTGATCATTTGTTGTGTAGCTAGTCCCTGAGAGGGTTACCTCTTATGTCCAATTGGAAAACTAATGTTCAGTGTCTTTGAGCAAAGGTGAAATCAATGCAGTTAAGTCAGTCTTACAACAATGAATAGAAATGCAGCTCTGAAGGACACCAATAACCTTCTCCCAGCATATCCCTTAATCCTTTTTAAATCTGTAATGTAGTTATTAATTTATGACCCATTTCATTGTTGCACCGTCCGCAAACCATTCCATATGTTAAAAATGTGATAGTGCTTTATCAGCTTTGCAGAAAAGTAGACTTTCAGACTAATTTAGATTCACTGTTCTGCTCATAAACTCAATTATGAGAAGATGTTCAAGAAAAAAAGTCAATAATTTCATCACTTTTAACAAGATCAAAAGTGATGCTTTCCTGTCATTTATGATGGCAAATTGAATCACTTTGGTTATTGGATTATGGTCACATAATAAAAAGCAATTTAAATATCTCATCTTGATCTCTGCAAATATTTTATGATAGTTTTTTCACAATATTCAGGCAGTCTTCATCACTGCTTTTGTTAGTGCATCGTTATGTTTGTCGGCGCAACAAATATGACAGCACAGAGCAGTTTAAAACCACTAAAAGATTATAAATCATTCCAGCCATGTGCTTGTGTTTGTGCATGTGTGTCCATATACACATTCCTAATATAAGTAAAACAGGAAGCCGATCACAGAAACACACCTTCAAAGCACTACTAGTCATAACTTCCACAGCTGCAAAAGGCAGAAATCTGGAAAATTCAACAACCCATCAAATTTGAACATATATAGTTCTCCTCCTGAAGCTGATTTAAACCCCGGTTTCCCAAGTAAAGGCCTTTCGTCTAACCTATCGCGCCACCCAATCCTGCTCTCACTGCCAATTTTTTTGCTGTTTATATTGTCTCATCTAATCAGTGAAAAGCTTTGTGATTGGCTAAAAATTTCTGTCAGTCTCTAAATTTTCTAAAGCCTTAAACAGAGCCACTTGTATCTATAACTTTTAAAGTGATCTGCTAAATCTCACTGGCTTGTATCTTTGGTTCAGAAATCAGCCTAGTCCCATTAAAAGTGCACAACATCAATCAACTGGACTCCAAAGTCAGTAAGGCTGCATAAGACAAATGATGACAAATGAACAGAGAAAAGAGAAGCACATATAGAATATGTAATCTCCTTACTTTGATAGTGTACAGTGTGTAGGGGTGCGAGCCGGTGCCGCGATGTTCCTTAGCTGTGATGGTGCCAGTGATGCGGAGGTTCTGAATGATAACTGGACCTTCAGGGCTGCTGAGGGGTTCAAAACTGAATGTCCCCATTGGGGAACAGCCCTGCAGTGGACTGACGACAGTGAGCTCATTGGGATTCCCCATCCCAGTCTGTTCTACACCCAGAAGTAGCTCTCTGTTTGGGTTCACAGCAGGGGAACTGCCTTCCCTCTCCAGCTCCTGGAGGCTGCTCATAATGGGGGTACCCTCTGCTGTCCGAACTGATGAGGGACCACTGCCATTAGGATGACCAACTGGTTCTGTAGTCACCAGGACTTTAGGGAAAGAGCCATCCACTGGACTGGGGCAAACATCCTCCAAGTCCATGGCACTGTTGTTCTCAACAAATGTGCTGCATTCTTTCTGTCTGTCATACAGACCTTCCTCTTGACCTACCATGACCAAGGAATCAATGGAACTCTGTTTATAATCAGTCAGTGGAGAATCCAGGTCAGAGTCATTTTCCTGGTAGAATGGATTTGACTTGCTTCCTCTCATGTAACGCCTTAAAAAGGGTTGAGTAGTTTCATCTTCTTCCATGTTGTTGTGTGGAAAGTCCACCTCATCTGAGTCAACCACATCAAATGCAGTGAGCTCAGGCATAGCCGTCTCTGTGTGATTGATCATTTCAGTCTCTGCTCTTTGTGGAGGAGCTTCACTATTTTTCAGAGTTGCATGTGTTGTCTGTTGTAGCGGAACGAGATCTGATTCAGCAGGTGGTGCTGGTAGCGGCGGGGATGAAGTCATTGGCTCTGATGCTATTGTCTCCTGCAGTTGGCTTGAGCTGCTGAAAATTGCTATCATGAGGAGGTTTAACCAGTCAGGGTCAGACAGTTTAGCAATGAGAGGGAGCAGGACATTGCAGGTTATGAGCTCTCCGACAACGAATCGACCGGTGCGGGTTTCCAAGTGAGGCGGCGGCACCAACACATGTAACAACAAATCTACAACTGCTCTGACGTAATTGACTTCCACTGTGTCGCTGGTCATGGCAAGGTGAGGTTTGGTAACACTGGAATATGCTTTCCACAACTGCTCGCTCTCAGTGCTCTGATTAGCTGTCAGAGATGTCTGCTGCTCGGTCACCAGCTCTTTGGCTCTGATGTAGTCCTGTAGGTGGCAGCCAAACAGGTCTAGGATCCTCTGGGTCAGCTCCTGCATGAATTCAAAAAGTAACACATCCCATTAAAGATCATTTATGGTTGTCAAATTTTAAATGTGAGTCTACCTCTTTATTCATATATCATCTCAACTCATCTTTCCTCAGTTTGAGCTGGTAAAGGCCCTGAATGCCTGATGTTTTTGATACCCTTAGTAACACCCATAAATTATTACAGCTATATACATGAAATTAATAATCCATCACCAAGATTTTGACACTCACTGTAATACACAATAATGTATATGAAAGAAACTTCTGTCTATTTTGAAGAACGCTCCAAGCAAATAAACTGAAAAATCACAAGTGTCCCTGTTATACACAAAGTAACACTGCTAAGTAATACACTATTAAAACACCAGCTTTCTCCATTATCCAGCTAAACACAACCCAGACTAAGACAAAATGATTTTCTCCTCTACGTGTACATTTCAAAAATTGGTTATACAGTAGAATCCAACACACTGCAACACCTTGTGAAAGTTCCCTCCTCTGATATCTTAAAAACTGAGTACCTTTCTGTCGACATGTCTCGAGCGCAGTTTCAGCTCCATTGCCATAGAGATCATGGCCTCCTGAACCTCCGTTTCAAAACCACTCTCAGACGACACAGTGGAGTACCACGAAGAGACAAAGTCCCTGATGATTTTCCTCACTGTGTTGTGGATCTCCTGATCCAAGTGGTGCTCATCCTCTACAGATGGTGGGACCTGAAATTTAGCACAGTTCACTATTCAGTATGCCTTATTGGCATGAACGTCAGGTTAAAAATGGTGGTGTAATAAAAAAAAAGAACAAAACATTTTATTAAGTGGAAAAATTACACTTGAAATGTAGTCAGATTTTTAAAAAGAACAACTGAATAGCATAAACAGAAGAGAAGAGTATATATGTGTTGTGTGTATGCTATGTCAAGATAATTATCATATTTAGTGATGATTTCATAATGTGTCCCTCTGATTGTGATTTGCAGCCACATGAAGTGCAGCTGGGTTTGCTACATGAGCCTCTCCTAACAAAATCTGTTGCTTTTCATTCATGTCTAGTTCTGCTCTCAGTACTCAGGACCAGCTGACAGAAGGGACTTCTGGGGGTTCAGCTCCTGGGTTTGTAGTGCATGAAGTCTCAGTGTGTCTTGGGGACTTGATCTGAGATTTGAGATTGACTTCTTTATTTGTTAACAATCAGTGGGTAATGACCTCATTATGCCCTGCATGCATTAGTTGTTGCTTCCAATTGGATGCTTAATATGGACCACAGAGTTCAATTAGTCAGATTACACTGTTGAGATATTTTGCAAATCAAAATGAGTGGGAATCATGTGATACTGGCTCCAGATATGAGCCTCTGCGTCATGAGGTGAAGGTTATCTTTTTTCTTACCATGTCAACAAATAAAAACTGAAACTAACACTGGAGTTGTAAACTAAGTTTAATTCATACATTTACCTGCTCCAGGGTGATAAATCTCTCCAGGTGAATCACACTGTTCGACTCCAGGACAGCCTGCGAGCCGAGCCAGCCACCAAGCACCACCAGCAAGCTGGTGAACATGCACAGCAGCCAGATGTTGACCAGCAGGTGAAACAGCACTAGCCATGCCAACACCACACCAAAGCCCAACAAGCTCCTCTGTCCCAACACCTCAGCCATGGTTACCGTCTTCACACCCTCACGGAGAGAAGTGGAGATCACGCATGCCAGAGTAACATCACACCTTGAAATGCAAAACCAATGCAGAATACAGATTTAGTACAACATTCAGACCAGATGACAAATCCTCAGTGGGTATGAATATGTGATCTATATGACTTAGAGAAGATGAAGGCATGCACAGGTTAGCCTGCTCTGCCTCATAATATACCGCAGTATGGGGTCATCTTTTCCTCATACTCTATAGTCAGTTTCTCAGACACTCACTAAACTCAGTCCAAGACTAAAAGATCAACTCAATGAAATCTGCACTAAAACGTTTTTAGTCTAGACCTAGACTTCATGTTTTGAAAACTGAGCCTTAGAATATAAATCCTGGTTTTGTTACACAGGATTTTGCCTGGTCCCACAAACCAACTCCTACCTGCTATGTATTCAGAAATATACAAGATAAACATAATATTCACCAAACTGACAACGTATTAACATGCGATTTTAAACAGTACTTATAAATAAAAATGAGGCTATTAAATGCTGTTTACTCTTACATTAACCGCAGCAGCTGTCCTCAGAATGAGAAGTGTCTCATTGAATCTCATCGACACCATTTGCAAATCCACAGCATATTTATGCTAGCTGCTAGTTTTCAAGATGCTTCGCTAGTAAACAAATGTTTACACGCTTGACTAACCAGCGGGTGTTTACTCACACTGGCAGTAGTTTATTTGTTTTTATCGGTCCTAAAAACCTTCACCAGCCAGCAGCATGGTGGACCGCCGTTACCGATGTTAAATACCGTTATTTTTCCTGGCGAGAAAACGTCACGCCAAGCCCCGCTCGGAAATTGACAATTTAGCGTTTACTTGTTGCTTGATCGGTATAGGTCCAACAAACACGATTTGAAATACATACTGACGATATAACAAGCAACAATCAAGAATTCGGCATAAAAGTTAGTCGACCAGAAGCAATATACTTGACATATTCTGTATTTAATGTTTACGCTGTAAGACTTCCTCAGTCACCACCCTCCATGGTTAGTGGAAGAGGAGTAGTTGGATGTGAAACTCGGAGGTCAAGTATTGGACACATCATTGTTTCTTGACGCGTAATAACTACGCCGAACAGAATACAAGATGCTGTTGGTTTAACAAATGTCTGCAACTATGTTCTGCGAGATGTGGTCATTTGTCAAAACGCGTACCAACCTTTAACTGCTAAACTGTTGGCTAGGGGTACGTAGCGTTACGCTGAGAGCCACAGAATGAGGACTCCGAGGCTTGAACAGAGGCTATAACTTTAGGAGGGGATTTGCATCATGTCATAGTCACACTTTAATCAAAGAGCTGAGCTAATAAAAAGACAAAATACACACTGTCACCTGTACGAGCTGTCATGGCTCTCAGTGGGAGGTCTCGTGAGCGTCCTGACGGCAGTTCCGTCTGCTTTGTTTACTTCCTACATAGTGACGTAAGCTCTGATGATCTCATGGCGCCGTGCACCGTGAAAGCGAAAATAATCTGCCTCATAATATACCGCAGTAAAAACATATCATTGTGATATAATATCATTTCGAAGATATAAAAAAACTGTATTAATTTCTCTCCAACAACTACATCTCCCATCAGGCTTTGCCAGCTGCTGAGGTTGTTTAAGGCGAGACATGATATTCAAAAACATCTGTTTCATGCACTGGTCAATTTGGAGATTTGGCTTCTACCAGACTAGTGGAAGGAAAACCTCCAACTACACTGTGTCTATGAGACATTTATGCAAATTAACACACATTTAATGAGATACTGCCTCATTTTATGTTTATATATGTATATATATGTATATGATATTAAAAAATTTTATTCAAATTTTTACCTGTAAATGGTTTCTATCAAAAAGGACTTTTTTAACCATGTCATGCCTGACCCAAGAAATAACTGACAGAAAATTTTAATCCTTGGAATCTGAAGTCTTTATTTGGCCTTTTAACAAAATGTAAAACAGAAAGAAAATTTAAAAAACAAAAGTTTTTTTTTCATTCATGTCTTTTTGTTTGTATCATATCTGATACATCAGGCATTATATGCAATTTGGGCAATAACAATAACTTACATCTGTCATATCTGCATGTTTATACGCCATTATACAAAGTTTTACCCTATGGTGACACAATAAGTCTCAGAAATGTATGTGTCAAAGATGACACCCACGACATTATAGGGTTAATACTTTATATAGATTCACTTAAGTAGAACTTCAATTTTTGCAGCTTAAATTTAATAAAGATTAAACTTCATAAAAACATGGCAAAATTTGACTTTTTGGGGAAGCTGTTTACAGTATTTTCTGATTTGTGGAGTGATATATATATCCAAAGACATATCCAAGATCCCCTTTGTAAAGTCTTTATCTCTAATATTCTGCCAGCAGAATGAAACAAGAATTTTGAAGCTGGCTTCCTCCTATGTTCAGATATCTGTTTGGAAATAAATACACATCATCCCACTTTTAGACATTATTTATTACTTTATTTCCATATTTAAACATAGGATTTTAGAAAACTTGTAATGAAAAAGAGAAGTTCTCTTATTGTAAGTGACCAACTGGGGAACTTTTATGTTGATATCTATTCATGAAATTGTTTCACTTGTAAATAGCTTTGAATGAAAATGAGTTTTTTCTCCTGCTCTGAGCTGCCAAAACCCACTGCTGTAGCCCGTCCACATACCAAATTTTCCAGTTTGATCCTTACCTATGTTCTGTAAAAGGTTAACCGAGGGGTTTTCTGTATTTCATTCACAGCCTGACAGAATATTTTATAAGAGATCTCCAAAACCCCCTGTTTAAAAACAGAAGAAAATCTAAAGTGAACACAGTTAAGTAAGAATTTAGAAGCTGGCTTTATCAAATGTTCAGATTAGTGTTCTAGAAATGTATGCAAATCAGGGACATGTAATTCCTCATTTGTATATTTAAACATCCATTATCTGTAAACTTGTAAAACAGTCATTGTTTTGTTGTAAGTTAAAATGTCTAAAATCTAATGAAGTGTGTGTGATTTGGTTTTGGCTGTGGATTTAGTTGAACCTCTTGTGCAGACTCTTAAAGACTGGGAGGATGAAACCTGCAGTGCCAGAACACTGTCAGACTGACCCAGGACCTGCAGCCTAAAGAAACAAACTGAAGTCTGGATGGACTCAGTCTCGGCTAGGTGGATGTTCTGAACACTACAAGGACACTTGTAACTGAAATGTTTCACATGTACTTATGTAATTGAAACTGTAAATACCTCCTGAGCTTTATGAGCTCTCGTGTTCTTCTTGCCTGCATAAGCAACTGATAAGAGTGAGTGACTGAAAACATTTATATTTGATCTCCAGAAACTTACTAAAAAAATCATTGAGACATTTTCCCATCCCAGAGTGAGTAGTGGTGTCAGTCGTCCTGCTCCATCTCTGTCCCCACCAGCTCTCAAGGTACATGTCTGGATCTTAAAATTAGCTGATAGCGCTGTTGCTGCTTCAGCTCTCTCTTCCTCTAGCATACCCACATGATTTTCCAAACCTGCATTCAGCAGATTCAGTGAACTGACTTCATAGCTAAGCCTTCTGTCTGGTTTCTCAGGGTGCTGGGACAGCTTACCTTACACATTATACATTAACATGGCTGACTTAACACCCAAAGCCTCATTAGTTCAATGACCTCCGTGTTTTCTCATATACTGACAAACAAAAGGTGAAGTAAAACCTGACTCATGACCTCGAACAATGCTGCGTTCAGCTATACATCTCCTCAGTGGTTTTATAACCTGTGAATCTCACCTGAGCTGCAACGAGCAGGTGAGGGAAGTGTCTGTCTTTGTGAGGCTTCTGCTGACTCTTCTTCGGGCTTTGACACCAGACGGCAACCCACAGGAAACACAGACGTTTCATGCTCCTCACAGGTATGATTGTTTTATTTAAATTGTAACTCACACCTGTCTGATGCATTTATTACTGGAAATTTGAATAAAATACCCCCTCAGTACTTTCATTTATACAACAAAGTCTTTCCAGTTTCTGTTGAAGATCATCTTTCAGCCAAAACCAGACAAAAATTCAAAACAGCTACTGTCAGGAAAATGAAACCTGTTTTTTTTCTGTGTGTTTTTTTCCTTCTTTCTTTTGGTTTCATTTACTGCAGCCCATAAAAGCAGTTTTCGTCCTGCTGTGTGCCAGACACAGACGGAGTTGGGTGAGTCTGCACAGATAATACATTTCAAGCAGAGAGCAGTGAAAACTATATCGCTGTTGTAAACTGTGTTTCTGTTGAGAGTGTGCGCTATCCTGCAGCGTTAGGTTTGACTTTTTGGATACCACTGAATGAGCGCTTTCAGGTCAGACATTGAAATGAGTGAAGATGGAGGAAATGAGGTATGCTGATGACTAGTATAACCTCACTAATCTGATTTGTTCAGTGTGGTTGACTCTCGAGCCGGTGTGGGAAAATATTTCTGGAAGACCTGAGGGAGCCACACAGTCCCTCATTAGAATTACCTTGTGTGCAATTTCACACATAGTACGCCTCCAGGTTTTCCAGGCAGCCTTTTCCGTATGTAAAGTCACAGCATTGATAGTTTAGCTTTAGCAGGGACTCAGGGTCATTTCTGCTCAGTCATGAATAGGCTTATGACAACTTACGAGACATTACCTTTGTCCAAGGTGAGTGGAATGCAGCCCTGATCTAGCATGACTTCATTCACTGCAGTAATCAGAGGTGTTTATCTCAATACGTTTTTAGAAAAAGACATTGTTCACATATAAGTTTGAAGTAAACGCTTTTCATTTCCT
This sequence comes from Dascyllus trimaculatus, assembly GCA_024666655.1. Classification (NCBI taxonomy): domain Eukaryota; kingdom Metazoa; phylum Chordata; class Actinopteri; family Pomacentridae; genus Dascyllus; species Dascyllus trimaculatus. The sequence continues at coordinate 4,629,415 of CM045453.1, read as the reverse complement.
TCTCCCACCATACTTGTTTGTGTTTGTTAGGTTTCCTTTTCCTCTCATAGTGTCAGTTTCAGCAGCAGCAGGAGGAAGAAGTCCAGACTGTGGAGCTCCATCCTCAAGATGATGCCTCACATGGCCCTGTGCAAGTTCTGTAAGTATTCAGCAAGCTTCTATTATACAATACCTTCACCTCACAGTTAAAAGTCCGATGTCGCACTATGAACAGGACATAGTGACGTTATTTGTCAGAACTCCTCAGTTTGTAAAGTCAGCACTAAAGACAGGAAACCGAAAGTTAGTGGTTGCTTAGCAATCCTTTGGGGATTTTTTTTTGTTTAGTTCCAACTGTTGAGGTCTGACTCACTCATGGTGTTGTGGATGCATCATTTGAATGGAAGTTCCCTGCCTCCATCAGTTCCTCTGGTTCTTGTCGGGGTTGTGGTTTTTGCTGTGAGTGGGATCATCGGGGACCCTCTGTACGACTGCCTCCAAGACACAGACTACAGCGAGCTCCTCGACATCGTGGACAAAGGTCTTCCTGCCACAAAGAGCCCTCGTCACATAGCCATCGTCGGCGGGGGCATCGCTGGACTGACCGCTGCAAAGTTCCTAGAAGACGCAGGACATAAGGTCATTGACAGTGAGGGAGTAATGCCTCCTGCTTATTCTGTGACAGTAATCGTTCATTTTCTGAGTGAGTGCTGATGATACCAAACTGCACTGCTGTACGTACTGAGGTGTGATGATTGTGTGCCCCCATGGACAAAAAAGGTGACCATCATCGAAGCCAGCAACCGTATCGGAGGACGTGTGGAGACCTTCAGGAACAGAAGAGAAGGCTGGTACGCAGAAGTGGGTGCAATGAGGATCCCCAGCTTTCATAAGTGAGTACAGAAACGTGTGAACTGGCAACAGTGACGTGAGAAAAGCACTGAGTAGACAAATCAGATAAAAGTCCTTTGTTTGATTAAAAAAAGAAAGAAGAACTACAGTTAAACGTAACAATACCACAACAATAGCATCTGTGTCTGTATGGACTTCTTCCCCCACTTCTCCAGTGGTGGAAAATTTTCAAAAAGTACCACACTTAAGTACAATTTTCCGGGACTTGCTGTACTTTTGACTCATTTAAAAGTGCTAATGAGTTTTATAATAAATGGATTCTAGCCTGGACCCTCTAGTAGAAATATATACATATACACCAGAAAAATAGGTGCTCTAACAGTTTATTAAAAAGAAAATTATCATTAAATTGTATCAGTATTATTTAGCAGTAGAAGGAGCGGCTGTGGCTCAGGTGGTAGAGCGGGTTGTCCACTGATTGCAAGGTTGGCAGTTTGATCCCCGGCCCCTCCACATGCCGAAGTGTCCTTGGGCAAGACACTGAACTCAAAGTTGCTCCCAGTGGCAGATTAGTGTGTTGCATGGAAGCTCTGTCGCCATGTGTGTGTGAATGGGTGAATGAGAAAAACACTGTAAAGCGCCTTGAGTACCACTAAGTTAGAAAAATATATAAGCACAAACCCTTTGCCATTTTAACATAACCAGGTACTTCAGCACTTTAGCTAAAGTAAATCTGTAATTCCATCTTCATTCCATCATATAGCATCAGAACTACCTTAACTTGAAGTGCCTTCACCTGATCTTATACACTCCTCTTTTTAAAATGTTAGTCTCTTGAGTTCTTTTATCTGCCTTGTTTTGCTCTATGAATAAAGTTGCCTTGCTCGATGAGAGCCATGAGATGGAACCAAAACAGCTCATGTACCACAGCTGAAACAGATAAAAATGGGGTTTCTCATGATGGCTTCACTTTTTATCCATTGTTCAACTCAGCTGTGATAAGAGACTATTTGTTCTGCTTATCTAATATTACAGATTCAGAATCAATGACATGATGAGAAATATCAGTGACATTTTCAGGCTTTTATTTTTAATAGTTCCTGAGATGTTGTTGCTTAAATTACAATATGCAAAAAAATGTACTGACAGTGACTCAGTTTAAAAAAACATCTAGTAAAGTGTTAGAAAGTTAAAATTTCACAGCTGCCATTTTAAAAATCCACAGTTTATTATTTTTTTAATAACGTTTTAAGGAATTCAGAGATGGTCGAGCAGAAGAAGCCTGATGAATCTCTGATCATGTGTAATTAATTATTTTTAATCGTAATTTCTACTTAGAGCTGCTCTAGTGAAGATTTTATGCAAACAGTGAACAAAATGGTTATATGGAATGTACATTTTTACAAACAGAGAACTATAAACCAGCTCTGCTGTCCTGCTTTGTTTGTCCTTTATGGAGAAAATTAGCTGTTCTGGTTGAGTCCCACGGCTCTCATCAGACTACTGTATTTGTATAGCATCAATAAGTGACACTGGCAGTTTGCTTTATGAACAATCAGATAAAAGAACACGAGACTGAAATCTTAAAAAGACGAGTGCATCAGATCAGCTTGCAGAACTTCAAGTAAAAGTATAGAACTACAAATCCATTAACAAATCTGAAAACAGTTAAGTTGCAAGTCGAGATTTAAAATTGGCAACAGTTAGAACAACTTTGATGCTGTCACCAAAAAAGTGTCTGTACAGTGTCTAGTCCTGACAGTATGTTTTGCCAGGGGTTAAACTTGGATTGGTAATGTAGTGTTTCCCTGAGGTTACACGGTTGCTATGGGGACACACACAGAGTTACCAAATAATTTTTGTAGTTGGTGGGGACCAAAACAGAGATTAAAAAAAGAGAGTGAATGCTGGACTCACATGACCAGACACAGGTCTTTATATGAATATTAATGCTGCTTTGTATCCACTATAGGCAGCTGTTTGCTAAAGCCTTAACTATGCTTATTGTTATATGGTGTTATAGTGTCCATGTTGTGTTCACAATGTGCTGTGTTGCCCCCAAATGTCTAAAGAATGAACTCCAACAAAACTGTAGCCCAAACTAAACGATGGAAATACTGCTGGACTTAATGTTTAATATGAAATGTCTGTTTCACAGGATTCTGCTTTCCTTTGCCTCCAAATTACAAATTCCACTGAACCACTTCATCCAAGACGACATCAACACCTACTATTTGATAAATGGAGAACTACACAAAACCTACACCGTGGAGAGCAACCCTGGTGTGCTCAACTACAGCTTGAATGACAGAGAGAGGGGGAGGTCAGCTGCCCAGCTCTTCAGTCAGGCACTGTGGAAGGTTTGTATAATAAAATGATTACTTCTGTAGATGTTTTTGCTGGTGGATCAGATTGGGACGTCTTTTAAGATGTGTGATCTGTGAGCAGGTGAGGGACGACCTGAAGGTGCTCGGCTGCAGCGCCATGTTGGACAAATATGACTCCTACACAGTGAAGGTGAAGATCCAGTAGTTTTGACACTGGTGTAACAGATCATGTTTTGAATCTGGAAGAAAACATATCACAGCATGACTGACGTTTCACACCTGCCTGCTGACAGGAATATCTGGTGAAGGAGGGCAACCTGAGTCGAGGCGCTCTGAGGATGATCGGAGACATCCTGAATGAAAACAGCCTCTTCTACACGTCGCTGATAGAGATGCTGTACATACAGTCAGACATCAATGACAACACCGAGTAAGAAATGTTTATTTCATTATTGTGTCGGGAAAACAGGGAGGAGAACCCAAATGCAGGCTGAAATCAGACAGGCAGATTAGGTGTTTACTGGGTGGTTTACTGGTGAAAGCAAAAACCGAAACAATTAGTTGACAGCTGTTAAATCAATCAACAACTATTCTGATCATCAGTTGGTTGGTTTTAATATTTTTTCAAAGACACAAAAGCCCAAATCCTCAGATTCCAGTCTCTTAAATGTCAATATTCTCTGGTTTCCTTTCTTCTTTATGACAGTGAAGTGAATATCTTTGGGTTGTGGACTAAACAAAACATTAGAGGATGCCATCTTTTGCTCAGGGAAGCACTGATCTGCATTTTCCCATAATTTTCTAACATTTTATAGATCAAACAGTCAATCACCAATTAAAATAATCATTAACTGCAGCCCTAGTAGCAGGTTGGTCAGCAAATTTAGGACACGTAGAGATCAAAATCCATGAAGGTGGCATGAAAAACAACCAGGACAGGGTTAGGACCCACAAAGCTGGACAGAGACTGTGACAAAGGGTGGATGTGGGGAGCTGGTGAATACACAGGGGAGCTGATAGGGGAACTGGAAGCAGGTGAGCTGGGTGTGGTAGGCAGGAGACTGAGCACAGACTGAATGACTGAGGACATCTAGTGGGTGGAAAGGATTTGACAGACAGCAGAACTGTGACAGAAGTATGTCCACTGACACACAGCCTGATGACCTAACTGTGGTTCTCAGAGACAGAACCTCTCTGAAGACAGAAATCTCACTGGCTGAGTTAAAGCCAGTAAAGATGTTTATTAGCTCTATTAGGCACATGTCTCTACTAATGACACTGTTGGTCCAGCAACACAGATCTAGAGCTTTGTTTTACTTTTCAGCTCATGGTTTAACTCTCTGACCACCAACTTTTCCATTTTGGTTCACCTTCACTGATATCACGCTGTTGTTTCCAGCTAAATAGGTTTCCACTGCATCCAAGTGACCAAAAAACCCCCCAACAATTAAAAATGTGCATTTCTTACATTTTTTAAAACTTAGACAGCTCTTTGCAGGAATTGCATAATGGCATTTAGTTGCATTCAGTGATTTTTGCTTACCACTTGGAGGCAGCAGAGATAGCTGGAAACACTGCAGCTGACATTACTGCCTTCATAAGTTGCTATGGAGAGAGTGTTAGCAGACAAATAACATCCATCTAACACAGGGCAACATTGACATAGATTTTTAGTAGTGTGTGTGGCCACATGATATATGTCCAGTGTTCTCTGTGGTTTTCGCTCTGTTTTGGTCTCCACCACTCCAGTGAAATATATCTGGCTCTTTTGCTGCTAAATATTAAAACATCTGCACCAGCTAGAGGCTAACTTGTAATATAGAAATACTGATTAGTGCAGTTTTAATGACGTATTGTAAAAGAAGACCTTTTTCTGGATGGTTTTTTCCAGGTACTTTGAAGTGACAGATGGCTTTGAGCACCTCCCCAGAGCTTTCTACCAGCTGTTAAATGCCACCATCCTCCTCAACTCTAAGGTCAAGCTAATAAACCAAACAGGAAGTGGTAACGTGACCATAACATACCAAGACTGGCGTAATTCAGGCTCCCTGACTAACCTAACAGTGGACTACGTCCTGGTCACTGCCACAGCCAAGGCCACCCTCTTCATTGACTTCCAGCCCCCTCTGTCTGGGGACAAAATGGAGGCCCTGCGCTCAGTTCATTACGCCAGCTCCACCAAAGTGGTGCTCAGCTTCAAGGAGCGCTTCTGGGAGAAAGAGGGCATCAGAGGAGGAAAGAGCGTCACAGACCGGCCCTCTCGCTTCATCTACTACCCCAGCCACAGCTTCCCTGGTACAGCCGCTGGGGCCCTCCTGGCGTCCTACACCTGCTCCGACGACTCCACCCTCTTCCAGGGGATGAGCGAGGAGGAGCTGATGGCTGTGGTCCTGGAGGACTTGGTGAAGATCCACGGAGAGGACATCAGGCCTCTGTGCACAGGGGGGCTGGTCAAGAAGTGGGGCTTGGATCCTTACAGTCTGGGAGCCTTCGCTCTGTTCACCCCCTACCAGCAGGGACACTACGCAGGAGAACTGTTCCAGAGTGAGGGACGGGTGCACTTTGCAGGCGAGCACACAGCCACACCTCATGGGTGGATTGAAACGGCCATGAAGTCTGCACTCAGGGCAGCTAAACATATTAACAGCTTTACAATATAACTTCATGTGCAGAAGATGTTTTTTTTACAGGTTCACTCGGATATTTTCACTCCCACTCCGTCAGCATCGACCCACTCTGATGTCATGTATATTTTCTTGTCTTATGGACATATTTATTGATTTAGTATAAATCTACTGATCTGCAAGGCTTGTCTGCTGCAGCCCATCAACTCACATTCTGATCAGATTCCACAAAAATTAGCATTAACGCAAACTGAATTATCCCCATTATCATTGTATGCAGGGTTTTTCTGTTAAGTAGTTTTCTGTAATGTCAACATAGTCTACTTTCCAGTCATCAACCAATCAGTTAGTTGTGTAATCATTTCAGGTCTACACTAAATGTTTGTAAGAGGTGTATAGAAGCAGTATTGCAGGACTTTGGGATTTGACCAGAGAATTGTTGATGAGTAATGAATGGAGTTCCTGACTGGACAGAATGTTTACTCTCTTGAAACCAGCAATGTCATTCATTACTGTACGTTTATTTCATTTCAGATCCTTCATGTAGTTCCCAGAATGACACAATAAAATATCTTGCTTTAAATTTCCAGTTTGAGACTAAAAACTCTAACAGAGAAACTAAGTAGGGATCCATAAAACACACGGAAGATACATAGACCGATCACTGTCTGGGGCCTGTTCCATAAAGCGGGCTAAGAAAAGAGAGGACTAAACCTTATTAATCACTGGGGGCTAAACCGGTTTCACAAAGGTCAGTTCAAGTTCATGTAATCAGGCTAATTTGACATGGGTTCAAGTAGTTGAGATAATTGTGTGTCCGTGCTAATCTTAAATTGATTTTCTGCGAAATTACATTTTTGGACTGACACTAGTCAAATGATATGGTAGCCCGCCAGAGTCAGTGATAAAATCCTGGCTTTCCCATCAGGTCACCGTTACAGGAGCTGTGGTTAAGCAGCTACTCAGGCTCAGCCGCACAGTTAGGCTGTTCTTGACCTGCTCAGCCAGCATAAGTTTCCAGACTAACTGAGCTTTAACTGTGCAGACTTTTCTTTACGGAACAGAAATAACCCGACAGTAAGTCAAACCAACTGAAACACGCCTGGTTTGTTTGGTACCCTTGCTTTATGCTCCCTGCTATGGCGTGTGGTTCCAGAACAGTGACCTACTTCTAACGCGTTAGCATGCACAGTGTGTCTGGCAGCCACAATAATTTTAGGTCACTGCAGCTTGTTGAGCTGTGGATGTACTTTGAACCAGGAAACAGACTAAGGCATTTGCTATCATTCATTCATGAGCAAGACATGAAGATTCAGTTTTTGGTGCTGGATTTTGACTGTATGAATTAACTGCACTCTGAAAGGTCTCAGATGAAAAGATGGACATCAGAATTTGATTGTTTTTTTTGTGCATAATATTATCATTAGTGTTTGACATTTATTTATAGTTTTCATTTTACTAGGATACACTTACTAAGTCAATATGCTGCTGCTCAGTAAAGAGGAAATGCCTTGGTACAGTAAGATGTAGTAATGACTGTATGTGTGCTTTTTCTTTTGCAAATACTTGTATGAAAATATTTCAGTTTCTTCTCCATAATGATATTTTCCTATTAGTAAGACTTGTCACTGAACCAGATCTGTCCTGAAAACAGCTGCTCTGTATAGAATCAGCTGCTCCACATCTGTTGGGTTAGTCAGGGTTCAATCCAAGGCCTTTTTAATACCACATAAAATGTAAAATAATACCTGTGTCTCCATTCTACTGTAAAAAGTACAAATTATGATGGAAATCCAGCAGAGACAAAATAAACCAGTCATTTGTCAAGATATCACATGTGGATGTGTGCTTACAAGTAATTCCCAGTCATGTTAACTAGAGTAACGCAACCTGGAGCCTGGTGAGCAGCAGAAAAAGGGATGGACGGATTAACCAAGTAAATTTAATTCATTCTTTTTGGGGTTGCAAGGATAGGCGTTGCTTTTTGATTAACAGTTTCAATCATTTTTCAAGAAAATACATATACAATAATATATAGATAGCAATAAATAGCAATAGATATATACAATATATCTATTGCTATTTTTAGCTACAGACATAAACATTTGACCATATATGAGAGGAATCTTTGAATTGTGGACCGATGAAAGGAAAAGTCAGACAAAGTTTACAATTTCTTAAATCTACATCTATGATTTTTTTAATACCCTTTGAGGCTCATCTTTAAAGAAAACTAGATTCAGACCTGCAGAGATCCTGCTCAGGGTCACACACAGGCTGCACTGGTGAACATGTGCTGGTTTACTAATGTCCCATGACACAACCACACAGCTTCTCAGCTCAGAGAGGTAGAAGCATGCACAGTTTCCCCAGTCATCACCCAAACACCAGCAGTCTGCCGAGCCCACCTCCCATCCCCTCCCATCAGCGTGTCACAAAACACTTTGCTGTGAAACAGTCCTATTGTAGTCCATGATCAATGAGCGCCCTTCTGCACCATCTGCGTGAAGCGGTTGGTGATGGTCAGGGTGGTGTCGATGAAGCGCTCCACGCAGCTCACCAGGCACGTCTCCGTCCGGTAGTCCAGCTTGGAGCCTGGACTGTCCACACACTTGTCCCAGCAGACATCAGTGAAGTTGTGCACCTGGAATCCATATGAAAAGCTGAGTAAGAGCGGAGACATTTACCTCTGGGATGAACACAGCACTGTGATCAGCAGATATTTAGAAACAGATGTCAGCTAATACTCTCTACATACACTTTGATAGAACAAAAAAAACATGCTAAGAGTCTTCAGTCTGGTTACTAACCCTCTGAAAGTGTCAGCCATTAGTTGCTCCAGACACATTTCTACTGCAACATAAAGCCCTGCACCTGTACTAAAACAGCACAACCATGGCTCGAAGTAGAGAGAACTCAAAAGTGTATTCTGTGCATGAAAAAGACAAAAAAAAAGCTGATTTCCTTTGATGATTTCACAAAAAATAAAAACCTAAAATCAACATGTTACCCATACTACAAAAAATGAAGATCTTACATACCATAAATATTTTTATCAACACTAACTGCATTTTTCACACTACCCTGATTTTGTTGTTGTTGTATTTTTATGGAATCTGCTTGATACAGGCAGTTCGTTTTGGCAACTTGTTAAATGACACATGTCCAGTGAAGTGATTTTTGATTAAATATCATGACTTTGAAGCTGAAATTTTGACCAGTTTTCCAGCAGTACAGCATGTAACAGATGAGCAGTTCAAGGGGCGACAGGAAAACTACAATCCAATGATTCTTTCTGTTCTGACAGCTTCTGGCTGGTTAATGGGGCCATTTTGGCTTTCTATTTGACGATAACACGCCTTTCATAACCTGTCTGCAGGATTTAGGGTTCAGCAGGTTAAAGTGGCTGATCAACAGGTGTCATGCCTAAAAGTGATCATCTGCATAAAAAACAATCTTATCACACATCTGCAGCTGCTTTTATCTGGATCAAACAGCCACAACTTGCGAACACACAGAAGCTAACGTCTGTGGTCGTGGTGATGTGGTCGGTGGTACAGGGCTGTTTGTGTGAAACCTATTTCTTCTAGCCATAGACATCTCTGCAGGAAACACCAACTGTGGGCCTGACATTTAAGACTGTGCAAGAACTGTAACAAATAATCCATTCGGTGTTGACTTCACCACCAGCTTTAAAAACAGAATAAAACTAAATCTAAATCGTCTGACTTGAGCTTCTCAAATGTAAATATGTCTTTCATCCTCTGTGGCAGTAAAGTGAATATATTTGGATTGTGGACAAAATAAGACATTTGTCATCTTGGGCTTTGGGAAACACGCCATTTCCAACAACTACTAACTGATTCATCCAGAAAATAATCAAAAGATTGATTGACAGTGATAATAATTATTACCTGCAGCCCTGCATTATAGGTACGATCATAGTACTGTCTGATGCTGAGGCTCTATGTGTTGGGTAAGTCTTGTCCTGGTTTAGTTGAGCTGCTCCTTAAAAGCTATATGAGATGGACTGGTTATAATGTAGGACACAGAGCAGCTGAAATAATGCACAGACATGAGGACTGCAGACGACCCCTCTCTGGAACAGCAGCATGTGGCCTACTGCCTGCCGGGTTAGCACGGTTAGCACAGCTAGCATACACACACACCTGGGCCTGGAACTGCGCCTTCTGCTGCTCTATAGCGATCATACGCTGCAGCTCCGTCGCCTCTGCTTTCTCCGACACGCTCAGGTTGTCAAAGCTGTCCATGATCTTGTTGTTAACCCGCTACAGAGGAGCTGAACACCGGAGACACACCGCCGCTGACGCCGCCGCCGCTGCTGCTGAGGTGACCTTCGCTGCGCCGCCGCTGAGCGCTGCTGCTGCACCGGACCCCGCAGATCTCCACAGCAGCGGAGCCGCACCACACAGCGGGGCCTGCAGGCTGCGCCATGTGCAGATCTGCGGCAGACCGGTGGCGCAGCCAGTGACGCTAGCAAAGATATTACATGTTTAAAAGGAGCTGACTCAGGACAGCTTTCCCCTCACATTATTCACCAGGAATCAAACGTTCTATAGCAGAAACATTCACATATCACTGTAGCTTAGTAATAACATTCTACTGGTTCATAATAATAATAATAATAATATTAATAATAATAATAATAATACACTTCATTTTTACATTTTTTTTGTTTTTGTGTGTTCTGTATTTGCAATCAGCAAGACATTCTAAGTGCAACCTCAGCCTTTTATTATCATTATTTTATTATATGTTATATTTACCTATCTGTGTGGATAAGGTTTGGTCAGAGATATTTCTTGGCTAACAAGATCAAAGAAGTGTCCTTTAACATCCTTCCCAGGTGCCACATATATAAAAATGTGGAGTAAACGGTTTGTTTCACCGAAGAATAAAGAAAATGTGTTTAATCTGACTAAGTTTTACACTCATAAATTCCAAAATACAAGTAAAAATACATGAAACCTTAAATCTTTTTTAAAAAATGTATATGAGTTTCATAGATTTTTCTTTACATTTATCCCTGTTTCTCCTGACAAGTTTTTTATACAAGTAGGTCATCCCAATATTTATGTTGTTACAGCTATTTCAGGAAATTTATTCTAGGAAAAAATGATTTGACTCAAAAGCATTTCGATGGTTTCATCTTTGTCTGACAAGATAATAAATTACGAATAATGAAATGGCTTTCTAAGGAGGCATCAAAGTAATAATTTACACTGATAATGGATATTTTAGGTAAGAATAAATGATCACAGAGGATTCAGTACAAAATACTGCAAAAACATGAAGCAGTTTCTCAGTATGCAATCTATGGAATACAACCCTAAAATACACACCCACTGGACAAAATATGTGTAGTTAAGGTTAAGGTATAGTGAAGGTTCTAGGGTGGTATTTATGGTACAGTTTTACCTGAATAAATTAAATATGACTAATTAAAATCCTTCAAAATGCTGAGAACTTACAGTATTAATAGTTATTGAGATTAACCTGAGTAATTTACCCAATAACAACATACATTAACAAATTCAAAATATTTGGATCCCCTATGAGTGAGCTTTGTTTTTTTTTGTTTTTTTATATTCATTATTCTGTTTTGATTGTATTTTATATTATTCTTACATGTTTTAACCACCCGTTCCAGCTTCCTGTGTACTGGGCTGTATTAATTGATCTCCTCCGACATCCGCCATCTTTGTGACGTTGTCGACTCGTCAACTACATCCGGGTAACTGTGGTGACCTTGGTTGGTTGATCATCATGGCGGCTCTCGTCAGGTTGAGTTCTGTGTGTCGCAGAGGAGTTAAACGTAAGTACTGCTGTGCCTTTTCAGTCTCCCTGTCTCCTCTGGATATGTGGGTTTGCTTTGGAGCAGCCGTTTGACTGCAGGACGGTTTGAAAGGAGAGAAGTCGAGTCTTGGCTGTATTCAAACAAATCACGCCCGTCTCCGGCTGCTGCTTTCAAGTTCATCGCTCCAGTAAAGCCGGTTCAGTGTGTTCATCAGTTGGTGTTTGCTAGTTATCAGCTACAGTCTGTGGTTAACGTTAGTCAGTGATCCCTGAGGGCAAGCTCTCACATTCACTAGTGGTGACATCAGTGTCCGAGAGTGACGTTGAGGAGAGACGCAGGACTCTGCGCCAAACTCTACTTAGAAGTTTGTGAATTATAACTTGGCATACTTTTTTTAAAAAGTTGCGTACCAGATAGAATTTTGCTGTGAAGATATTCTGAGATGATGAGACTCGGGTATTAATTCGGCACATGTAAGACAAAGGAAGAGGTCGTGTCAGTCAAAGTTCATGTCAGGTTAAGACTGCTCACGACCGCCCTCCTTTGACTGTTGGGGTGGACCGTATTCAAATGGGAAAATTACTGGGTGGTAACTGTTTAGCTGAGCCTTTTTATGAGCCTAGTGTTTATTTTAGTATTCACATCCACAGCTGTGCAATATTTAAATTAAATAAAACTAACTGCCATTCAGACGAAATAAAACTAATATATGTATGTTGTGGAAGTCGAAGCAAAAAGAGACAAAAAGATATTTGAGTCTCTGCCGTTTTATTTGGACTCCACTTGACAGTTAAAACTGTCAATGGCAGCACCAGACCAAAACTCCAAACATCCGCCCCTCACCGGAAACTCTCACTTCAGAATAAAGCTGTAAGTTTGTCTGTTGAACCTACAAAATAGTGTCGCCACAGTGTGTTATATTTATTTTTTAATACAAATGAAATGTACTTTACAGATGAATGCAGTAATTCAATACAAACTCTTTCCCACCCCACCCCCAACATCATAAAAACACAAGGACTGAGGAACTGAAGAAACGCAGGAAGCACTATCATATGATGCCATGAGGAAACACCAGTAACAAAATAATAATCTATATCATATGTTATAGTTTATCTTAGCTGTGGACTGTCTTATTTGGGGGTCACAGCATCTAATCCTCCAGTTACATACACCCTACTTTAATGCTGATATCAAGAAGATGTCACTGTTTGGACCATGTTGGGCACTAATCTTTTTTAATGCTGCTACTATTCCTGGTAATGCAGGCATAAAAAAATCCAAGACAAAACAACGAACATTTAATTTGTATTCAGTTATCACAAGGAGAAAAAAAAGCATAATCACTGATGAAGCTCACAGTTTTTGTCTTGTTAGTTGAGTCAAGCCATAATGACACTTTATAGGATTGTATTATTGTTTAATTTGTTTCCCACAGTTCATTCTAGATTGAATTTCACAAGTTGTGTGATTTGGCGACATAACTTGTCTTTTCTTTGCAGCTCTGTTCTACCAAGGCACTTTGCTGGCCAGGCCACTAGTTGTACCGTACAAATACCAGGAGCAGCCCCACCTGCTGACAGCGAGGATTCATTCGTCACAGGCTCTCTATGGTGAGTACTGACAAGAAGTGCACACGGTAACCTTTATGAAGGTGGTATACAGAACGACAAGTTAACCTTAAAACCGAGAAACAAGTGTGACACGCCACTGCATTGAATCATCACTTCTGACTAATCAGTGCATTAAAAATCACTTTTGACTGAACTCAGTTATCGGTAAAAGCACACAAACAAGCTGTTATTAAATCATGTAATGTTAAAAGTGTCCCAGCATAATACAGATAGTGAGTCATGTGATAGCGATCAGTTTGAAAGGTCAAAGTTCAGTGTAATGTACTCTGGTTACAGAAAATGCACCATTATTGTCCCACTTAGCTGGTAAGGGTGTCTATTTAGTGTCTAACTGGATCATTTAGGTATCATTTTTAATTAGTTTATAATAGCATAGTAAACTATTTGATTCTGTTGCTGATGTGTGTACGTACAGTTTGCAGCAGGCACACTTTTTTCGGTTTAATATTAAAGTAGGTGGATGACACAGTTGGTTGTCAGCAGCTGTTTTTTTGTGGTCTAGATTTAGCACCTCAAATTCTAGAGTGGTGTCAGTATTTTGACACCAGGGGTGTGTAAGATCCTCTCAGTGTTAGTGGTTTCACCGGCAGTAGCTCACTCACTGTTTAGTGGGTCACAAACAGTATAATGGACGGGTGGAGGCTTTCTCTGGTGTTTGGCAAATACCAGAAATTGGCACAGCGTGCTCACGTTTGACCTGTTTTCTGATTTCTAATAATTTCAGATGAAGACTTTGTTGACTTGTATGTTTGGCTTGTTTTGCTAAATACCAGAATGTAGAAAAGTGCTTACACCTGAGTTACTGTAATGTTTTGAACAAGAACACTGACACATTTGGCAGTATTGGCATTTAGTATTGATGTTATGAAAGCTCCTCAATATTAAGCAAGATGTGCTCTGTATTAAGTGTCATGAAAATGTCAAGTGTCAGCTTCTAAGGATTGTCAGCATTTAGTTAAATTCTAAAAAATGATTTAAATATGTTTAAATTGTTTGATATTTGAAATTTGAACGTCTTGCTGCCACAGGTTGAAGGAGTTCAGTTTTTCCAGAACCTGAAAAATAAAGAATGATCAAAACCAATGTTGCAGAGATAAGATGACTTGAGCTTTTTGTTACACTCTGCCGCTAATTTAAAAACCCACATCTTTCAGGTTTGGTAATACAAGTGTGTAATAGAGGCTTACTACTGAAAAGATACTATTTTAGTACTACAAGTGCGGTATTGGGTCACGATTAGACATTAAAAAATAACTGTATGATGGTGAAATTACTACGTTACTGCGTCAGTCACATGTATAGCATTTATATATTACTAGTGCATTTATTTAAATAAAAATGAACATTATGAAGTCTGTTTTAGTTTTGATTATTTTGGCTCATAAAAATCAGAACCCACCAATAATATTTGAGGCCACTGTCAACAGGTCTATCAAGTAATTTTCCAGTGTATAACCCCCATAAAACTATTTAGTGTCATAGTTGCACTGCTGTGTACCGTTATGAAGTGAGGTCAACGAGATACTGAAAATCGATTTTATTACCCATTTTTATTGCCAGAATTTATAAACTTACCGTTTCCCCCAGTTTTCAATCTACGGTAAGCTAACTGGGCAGAAATCTCAATAAAATTGACCTCGAAGAAATATAATATTACCTGAGACAGACTCAAAACAAACTCAAAGAGACACAAGACACGATCTTAAAGAAACATCAAAGAGGTGCAAAATGACCAGTAAGACAGCAGGGGTGTGGGTCCTTTAATATATTTTCTATGTGAGTCAGTGCGTAGTAGCCCACCATCTGATAATGCCTCCTTTGACAGTCTAAATGTACATATGGATTATGTAACTCGTGTCCAAGTCAGATTAAGTATCCTGCTTGTATTTTGAGGGTGCCTCTGTCTTTGCTTTCACCGCTCGGATAACTAAATGTGATTCTCTGTTGTCTCGCTCTACAGCGGGCTCTGAGTCCAAAGCGGCCTCTTTGCATTGGACAGCAGAGCGGGTGTTGAGCATCCTGCTGCTGGCCATGGGTCCCGCCGCCTACTATTCCCCTGGTCCTGTCATAGACTACTCCCTGGCTGCTGCCCTGACCCTGCATGGACACTGGTGAGACTGAAAAACACTAATGATTCCTGGTTTCATTAGGTCTGAAGACGAAAGTTTTGTGTACAAGTCCATGGGGTGGTTTCATATTTATAATACCGCATTCCAGTTCTGATATGAATCACTTCTGTCTTTGGTGTTGGCTTTGTCTTCTATTCTGTCACATGTAACAGACTGAATCACTGCTGTACTGTGTGTGTTACCTACAGCTTTAAAATGGCATGTTTTCACTTCCTTTTTATTTGGTAGTTACACAGCAAAGGTCTACTTCTGATCATTTATGGCCAGACTAATTCTTCCTCCAGTGGTAGTTCTTGTTACTGCTCAGTATGCAGGCAGGTGATTAAATCCTATTTTTGTGAAGGTCTGAACGTCAGTGTGTTGTTGGTTGAACTTCATGGAGATTTTATGAGAGTAAATGTAAGTGACACACAGACATTGCTGATCCTGGGAAAATGTTGGGGGTAAACTCCTACATAACATGAGGTTGGCAGCGAGTTGTAGCTCTATGTGATGGGAGTATTAATTTGAACTCTGCTAGAAGTCTTTCCACTAGCAGATTGCAATTGCCAGATCAAGAAAATAGTTTGAACCCTCCTCAGACTGAGGTCCCTAACGTCTTGACCGAGCACAAAGAGCCACTGACCCTTAAGGGACAAAAGGCAAACTTTGTGCCAGAGGTGAGGGTAAGTCTCACTGTGGCTGTCAGCAGCTATTTATTCAGCCTTGGCTAGGTCCGGCTCTGTTTGCAGACTTGAGAGGGTGGTTTTAGCTTAGCGTCACGGCAATGTGCTCTTCCATCAGTCAGAGCGCAGACAGAGTGCCGCGGCAGGTGTACGCCACAAATCCCAGTCATAAGTCTTGTTAAGCAACGGCTTTCGAGGCAGAAAGGCATCTCGGGTCGAAGTATGTCTTCTTCACAACTTAAACGACTGCTCCGATGTCCTATGGCATCTGCATCGCCTCGGCCTGAAGCATGAGAAGGTTGGAAAGCTTCCTCTTTTCAGTTTAGTCATTGGCTAATAGGATTTCATGGCTCTAAGGAATGCTGGAAATAAATGCCAACCTAATGAACACAGCTTCATTAAGACAGTAAGCTTTTTTAATTGGTGTGGGAGAGGCAACGATATGGATGCTTTTACTCATTTTGTAAAGAAAAACTGATTTCTTATAACATCAGTCAGGCTTTTTAATAGCTATAGCCATCTTCTCAGTCGAAAATAATATAATAATCACCAAAGCACTGTTGGGATTTTGGAATGCAGAGACATTGCTGAAAATGTGTCAACAGGGGTGAGAAACAAAGATGATCATACAGGCTGTTAACGAATATTTAAAATAATATTGACCAAGTTTTAATAAAAGGTGAGATGTTAACTGTGACTTCCGAAGTCCATTCACTCTAAGATTCATGGCCAGTTCTGCATGAAACACATAAATCCAGCAGCATTTCATTTCCTACTGCAGTAATAAGTGGTCTGGATATCTCTGCTCCACAGAACCCACTGACTTCTTCTCCATAAAAGTAGCAGCAGAGGCTCATGGGTGCTGATAATGGTGCACAGCGTGTGGATACAAGAAAAGTTAACCGCTGTTTTCTTTTATTATCACACTACAACTTCAGTGGTGACAGAAGGGGGGTCAGAAGATTGTCCACTTAGCAGACGCCTAAAGCAAAACATGGCATTATTTCACTTATACACAACAGGCAAGGCAAGCCCACAGGCCCCACAAAGCTGGTCTGTACCACGTTTCTCCTTCACAGTCGGAGACCGTCAACACGTAAAGCTCCTCAAGCATCTTCCCAGACAGACGTGTCAACTTGTTGTTTACAAATATGATAGATAACATAATCATATCATGCCCTCAAATATAAGTGAAACAAGTGATTTATTTTGAATGTATTCAGTGGACTTTTTCACCATCAGTTTGATGAGGCTAATAAAGGCAGTGATAACGGTTTAATTTGCCTTTTTTAGCTAAATGACCAATGTGGCAAACCTCTTTAAAAAATTGCTATATGCGTACAGAACATTCTTTGTGTTTCCACCACCTAAGCACCGACTCCAAGATGAAAAACTTTATACAGTTGTTCATCTTTATAAAGATAAACATAGCTTATTGCGTTTGTTTAAGCACTGTGTAATCAATACAAGTGTAATGATTTTATGGCTCCAACTTGACTCCTTGCCAATGGAAAAGCAAACAGGTTCTTAGGAGGAACCAGATTTGAACCAACTAAGCATCAGAACTAGCAGCAGCACCGAACTAGCACCTGGTTCCTCTAGGTGGAAAAGGGGTAATAATGAGTTCCTCCAGTTCTGGTTGAATGTAAAATGTATAAACACACTACAGTACAATAATTCACTCCTGTTGTTTTATGTTAGTTGTTTTCCCATCTTTCACTGCCTTGCATTGACATTGTCAAAATATTTTGTTTTCTTTTTTTATTTTGAAAAAAAACTATTCAAATGAAGTAACTAAATGAAGTGATTTGAAGTTCCATGGTTTATTCCATTACCTTCTCGTATTGTTTTAGTTTTTGTTGTTGTATCATTTTAGTTATGAGATATATAGAAAGGTATTGAATCAAAGTCTGTATTTTTGTATCTTGACAGCTTTAGCTACTGGTGTCTTTGGAGCTGTGCACCATGCCACATATGAACAGAATATGATTCAGAGCGTAAACTATTTAAACTGGTGGCCGTGAGTTACATTTTTATGATCATAACAATGTCCAGGAGTAAGAATATGTCAGTAATACACATTTTAAAAAGACGGGCCAATTTTGGAAGGTTTCAAAATTCATTGTGGTTCTTCTGAACTGCTTAAAACCTTTTAGCCTCAGTTGAACAACACATAGTGCGACTTGCCTCGTTGAAGCACACTGAGGCTTTGAGTGGACAGTCGGCTTCTGTCTGCACGAGCTGCTAACCATCTCTGTATTTACACTTTTGTCTTGCAGGGGTTTAGGGCAGGTGTTGACAGACTATGTTCATGGGGACGCAAAAATCAAGATTGCCAATGCAAGCCTCTTCCTCTTGTCCACTGTCACCTTCGCCGGTCTCTGCTACTTTAACTACAACGACGTGGGGATCTGCAAAGCCGTCGCCCTTCTCTGGAGCAAATGAACATGACTATGGACTGGGAAGCTCAGGAGAACATACACTCTGGGGCAAGAGCAATCTTGTCCTGGCTGATTGTAAAAAATTCAAGGCGTTATTTGTAAATTCTTATAAATATATCATTTTGACAATATTGCATTGATTCATAGATGTGTAATTGTTATTAATGTCGATCACTTCAGGCTTGGTCTCTGTATTAAGTTGGTTGGGCCACCAGCATCCATTTTCTCTTTGAATATCTCAGAGTAGCTTCTGTTCATGTTTAGTGTAGACTAAATTGAAGCTGCAGGGACATGGATGCTCTTAAGTAAACAGTAACGACTGACCAGTCTTACAGAAAACTGCTGATTGGCATCTTATTGTGTTCTTGTTGTGGTCCATATCGTGGCTGCTTTCTTAAATGTGCTTTGTTTCAGTCACAGGGTGTGCATACTACCTTTTGCTCTGAACCCCATCAGGAGTAGGAGGGCAGACTGCAGTTTTGAGCAGCTGCTACCAGGAGATAGGTCTGTGTAGAGTCACAGTCATCCCAAGTACTTCAGCAGATGGAAGTGGACTTAGTTTTTCATTTTTGAAGACATTTCACTGCTCATCCGAGAAGTTTCCTCAGTTCTGACTGACTGGTGGGGAGTCCCAGGCAGGCAGCAATGACCACATTCTGAGTGGATAGGACAAATGGTTTGAGAGAGGAGGCAAAGAAGCTATCGGTGTTAAACTAGAACAGCCATCTGCAACCAGAGGAGGGGGTCTGTCTCCCCACTTATCAGGTACTTTAAACACAGTGAGATCACTACCCAGGCAGTTTTAACACCTGTAACACCTGGACTGGTAAGTCTTAGGTTCCTAACAGGCTGTGAGCCATGTAAATGGAGGTGAGGATAAACACGTGGGACTCCCCACCAGTCAGCTAGAATGGAAGAAGCCTCTTGGATGAGACATGAAACCTCTTCAAGAGCCATAAAACGTCCAGTTGCTTTCTACTGAAGCTCTTAGGATTTTCTACAAGCTTTGTCACCCGTCACACTAGCCCATGTTTGCAGTCGTTCATAGAGTCCACTTAATGTTTCTTTTGTTGCGTCACCATGGCACTCCTAGGTCTTGGCTAAAAGGAGCAAATGCTGCTATCACGTCAAAGTCAGAGGTTGCATTGTAAAACCTTTAACCCTCAGTCATGTGTGCAGTACTGTGCTTTGTGCAGAGCTGCAGCAACTGGAAATAGTGTGCATGTGCTTGTACGATTGAGTGTTAGTTCAGGAGCTCTGCCGCTTTATTGAAGGCTCAGTGAAGGTAAGGGAGGCTAGATCTGAAGTGCATCATAAATTCAAGCCATGCAGGAATATTAACCCACCAATGCATCTCCAGCAGAGCAGCTCATGACGTGGCAGTACATGAATTCTCATCTGCTAACAGTGTGTAATCCACAGCAGGGTGTGAAGCGTGCAAAATACCGTCCTCTAAAAGACAGTAATGGTGACATAAATGCCTCTGTAAGATGTGTCGATGTATTGTACTTCATATATGAATCACAATCTCCTAAGGTGGGAGTAAGCTGCAATTTGAAAAAGAAAAAGACATTTAAAAATATAAATGTACATTTATTTCGACCATTTCAAAGTTCTTGGCAGTTTTTCTCAAAGGCATACTTTCACTGTTCCTAAGTCAGTGTGAGCCTATATGAGAACAAGACTCAATATGGCAGCCACATTAAAGCTCTAGATGTTACGGTGTAGTCATGGAACATTTACTCAGAGCACATACACATTCACAGAGTCCTTGCATGCAGCCATGACACCAGCAACTGCTTTACTACTGCTGGAGCGAGAGGTACACGAGGTAATTGTTGTCAAAACTGAGCTCTGGATATGTTGTCATGATGCTCATACAGTAAATGTTTATTATTACAGCTTACAAATGTGGTATTGGTCTGTTCTTTACATCAGTGGTCAATGTACAACATGAAAAAGAGATTAATCACAATACAAAATGTATTCAATAACATAGGAACATGAAGGGTACATAATATAAAAATAGCTATTGCTGTTAAATTGTGTATATGTTTATAGGGCAGAGCTGGGAGTGCTTTAACAAGAAACTGATTATGTACATACAGTAGAAGGAATAAAAGCTGGCATGAGATTAAAGTGTCACTGGGAAAATCCCTTTATAAAATAAAGCCACGATTGTGAAAGAGAGCATTTGAAGTAAAAATGTTAGCAATACAATAAAAATTACTTACAAGCTAAAATACGTAAGCATTTTAACAGCACATAGAATTTAATTGAATAATTTCCCTTCTTAATAGCAGTTTAATTGTAGCTTAAGTACTAAAGTATAATGGAGAACAATTAGGGCCAATGAAGCCTACAACTGTTTTACTATGCAATGCTTTTCAATAGTTCCCAGCAGCATGCAATGATAATTCCTAATAATACAATTGATTAAACTGATGGGACCTGGGACCAGATAATTAGATAGCTAGATTAACCAGTTAAAAATGATTGGCTGATTTAACTTAAGTGATCTTCCCACACTGACGGTGAGTTTTTGATCTGCAGAGGATTCAACAGTTTGCTGCTGCACAATCCGCTATCACATTAGAGGTGTGCAACGTCTCCAGACAGCCACCGCGTTCAGAAACATTTAAAACCCAGCATTACTGACTTTGAACATGAAACGGAAGACTTGTTACTGGGCCACAGAGCACTGCAAGCTGCTCATTTGGGAATTTATACTTGAGGAGTCAAACAGAGTGATTTATGATCCATTTCATCATTTTGATTAATCAAGACCAGCTTGTGCCGACTGGGATTGTCGTCGTCGGGCTGACATCCAAGGAACCAACTCGGGTGC
This sequence comes from Dascyllus trimaculatus, assembly GCA_024666655.1. Lineage (NCBI taxonomy): Eukaryota > Metazoa > Chordata > Actinopteri > Pomacentridae > Dascyllus > Dascyllus trimaculatus. Next base: position 4,608,098 of record CM045453.1, on the reverse strand, counting down.
AGTGTGGACTCAAACACGAACTTGTCAGTTGCTGAAAGTCCTATCATGTAGAACAAGGCCTCGTCTTTTTTTCCATTAAGTTCCTTGGGAAGTTCCTGACAAACAGAAGTGAGGAAAGTCATTCAACTGTCACGTCGCACTGCTGCACAGTGAACAGACCGCAGTCAAAACATATAGGATGACCTTGAAATATGGATACCACAATAAATGACTGAATTATTGGACAGAGAAATTAAACTGGTTTTATCTTTTGCAGCTTCTTCCTAAATTCATTTCATATTAATCGCTTGTTATATGTGAATATAATATAATATAATATAATAAAAATAAGCCACTAATGTTAAATTTCTAAATAAATGTTAAATATAAGTCAAAAAGCATCTGGATTAGATGGTAGAAAACATTACAGCTTAACAGTGACAGTATGTTTCTGCTATAATCCTCTACAATAGCAGCATTTCCAAACATGCAATAATAATAATTTACATTGCACAAATTTAATTTTACATAAACTCTACGTCTTGAGGGTAGTTACTGTGATTATACTAGTCCCAATAAGACAGTAACTGGTAGCTTGTAAAAGTGACTTTTCAACCTGAGTAAACCTCAGGTACTCTAGACACTGGCATGTGGGATGTGTAGCTGTGATTAAACGAGCCCTGGGTTAAACTATTAAATACTACAGGATCAATAAGCTCCAGTGTTACCGGTTCTGAAGAAATTAAGAAAACAGATGTTATACTTATTAGAGATGTTTGATTAAGGATTGCCTTCAATCCAGTCTGAGTCATTAAATATTTTGTGTCTGCTGATACTGAATCCTAATCCCACACCATGTAATACACACTTCAAGTACAATAAAGTTACTAAACTGAATCCACTGTACATACTTGACAACTAGCAACACAAGCTGCTCTACGTGACAAAGGTGAAAGGAATGAAACATTTAAGTGTGGCTGCACTTTACTGGAGTTGATGCTGACATCCAGCAAAAGTTCATCCTATGCAGGAGCAGAAATACACAGTTTAGAACTGTTTAGCTTGTCATTCATCTTTCCTTGGCCCTGGTCTGTGAAGTATGACAGCAGCCTAGAGCCCTTACTTAGAGTTAGCAGAATTATACGAACACGGATTAATAATTGAATTAACCATTGGCCTGCTGACTGTTTAGCCATGTCCGCTTTTATTCAGACATCATCAGATTGTTGTCTGAACTGTCATCCACAAATTAACTTTCAGAGCGCTCAGAGCAGGAGGGGTTTAGGAGTTTCAGCCTTTCCAACTGAATGTCAGTCGTGGCAGTGATGGATTTATCCAAAACATTTTCTTAAGCATTTCTCAACTATTAATAATGCAGTATAAATACTGTCAAAGTAAAAGTCCTGCCTTCAATTTTTAACTTAGAAGTTATGTGAAGGAGAGAAAATATAAGACAGATTACAGCAACGTTGGCTCTGCTCTGTCCAGACAGATGAGCAGGATCGGTAGTACTGTTCAAGTCTAAACAAGATCCTCATCACTTCTTCCACATCAAAACCACGGAGTTGTGATGCATTTCAAAAGTTCTTTAGAAGAGCTGTACATTTTTCGCACTCTGTTGACAAAAGGTGCTTTCAAAGCTAAGGAAAATGCATTGTTTACCTAAAAACCAATGTTGGTGCCACTATTTAGTTTTCATGAAGATAAGATCAGCCACTAAAATCTTCCCTCCTTGGAAGATGTTTTTGTTTATGCTCAGAAAGAAGGTTTCTTTTTTAGGTTTACAGGTATGACATAATCTGATGACGGCCAGATTACTACACTTCAGACAAAACTGTACAAAACATACAGCACACACATAATGTATACTGTACATAATGTCACTGTTAGAACACTGCAATTAAATACTTTCAGTGTTATACAGCAGATGTTTTTAAAACTGTGAGGTGTGGAAACAGTCAGGAGGGCCAGGGAGGGAGAGACAAAAAGCAAAGATTGTATGTGAAATGAAAGGGACATGTGGATGCTGGCATAAGAACTGCATACTGCAACAGCACAGCAACAAGTAATATCTGTTATACAATCCAGGGGTTTAATGGCGTCTGAATTCTTTCCCAGTCTTCCGTACGCCTAAATGAAGCCCTTCTTTTTCATTCAGACCAAACCACGAATTTTGGTTACTGTTGTGCCCTATTACATCTCAAATAAAAAGCTGTGTATCTGCTTAGAAATGACAGAAAAAAGATGGTACAGAACTTGCCCATCATATATTTAGTTTTTTTTTATGTCAAAAGAATTCATTAATATCTTTCTCTCCATCCATGTACAGGTACGCTGCAAACAGGGACTGCTATTAGATCATTGTACATTCTTAAATGTGTTTGTCAGAACATTCACACAGGAGATAAGAGTAATTTCACACTGTAAATTACTTGTTTGTACTCACCATTGCTTTAGCACGAACCAGATATGAGCCCTCACAGCAGCATGCCACCATCTTCTTCCTGTTTTTATTGGCATACAGCATGACTGCACGTCCCTTCTTTTGCTCTAGGCCACTGTTTATATAAATCTGAATGCAGAATTTGTTCTCTGAAAAGGAAAAAGGACAAGCAAGAGAAAAAACAGCATTCTGTCACTGATTGCGGGGGGATCATTGTGACTTATTAATTATATGGTTAAAAACAAAAAACCACAGTGTAATCACAACAATCTGCATCTGTATTTGTGTGCTCTGTGTTTTCTGTCACCAGCTGACTTATATTGGGTTTAATGGACAGAATCATTTGAAGAGGCTGCTGTTCTGGCCTTGACAGACACTGTATGCTTTATGGGTAGATTCAGACTTTCTCCTCTCTGTGTTAGTGCAACACTTAGGTGCCACATGTACACAGAGGTCATGGTTTCTGTGATCATTCATCATGTCAACACTGGTTGTGAAATTATTTACCGATGGTGACTTCACTATAGGAAATGGGAGAAATGTTTTTGTACGCAGTTAGGAATGCGGATCTCTGACACGAGCTCTTATCTCGGTCATGTTGTATCTTGTTTTAGTCGTTTGTTTTTCTGAACAGTCTGGGCTTTTCTATCATTTGATATGATAATAGTTTCAGCTTTTTTATACTAGCCGTTATATCAGGGAAAAACAAGCATTTGTTTGATCAAATTGGGGCAGCACTGTCACCGCACAGTTAGAAGGTCCTGGGTTTGACCCTGGGATCTTTTGTGTGGAGCTTGCATCTTGTCCCTGTGCCTGCGTGGGTTCTCACCGGGTGCTCCGGCTTCCATAAGTGTGAATGTGAGTGTGCTTGGTTATAACCCTGCTTTGTTCTGCTTTGTTGTTCTGTGGACATTAGGGCTGCTTGGACTACTGAATCTTTTAAGTCCCATTTAAAGAACCGCCTTCACTCAGTGGCTTTCAGTTCAACTGGGCACTGACATCCTGGCTGGTCCTGGCTGCATACATATTGTTTTAATCGTATGTTCATGTATGTTCTTTTGAAGTGTTGATTTAGAAGTCTGTAAAGCACTTTGGTCAACCTTTGTTGTTTTTAAATGTGCTACATAAATAAAATTGACCTTGACCTTGTTTTTACATGTACTTAGATCATTAAATGCTGGCAGTACAGTGATCTTTTCATAACTGTGTAGGAGTTATTAGAGCCATGATGGTGGGATAATGTATGACAAAAAAATCTGAAAGAAAATATGTTTAGTACCTAATGGAATAAATGTCATTGTCTTAGTCACCTAAGTGTACACAAACAGTAGCTTACATGCACTGCAATCAGCAGCCCTTAAGGAGACTCCTACACTTCTCAGCTGGTAGTCTGACTTTTTCTAAGATAATTGCTCCACTCCACTCAGATTTCATTGCTTCCTTCTCATAACTAATAGATTCCTGTCATGGTCAGCTCGATTAAGTGCAAGACTCACAGCAGGCCCCTTCAAAAGGTGCCAGTGTTTTCTTCTCTCTTTTCATTTCAACAGGCTGAATGAGGAGTTTAAGATTGAAGACACCTGAGATATGAAGTGAAGACAACAGTCTGCTTGAAATAGTACTACGCTTCACTTTTTACCACTTAAAGGGGTGTTATTCATTTTTACCAGGCAATATTAGAAGAGAAGTAGAATAAGAATTGTCTCTCTACTCTTTGTTTTCATTGTGGTTAATCAATTTCAAATCTTACTTGCAATTTAAACAATGCATTTAGCAAACTACAAAGGCTGCAATTTTTGATACAAGTTCTGCCACATATCTCACCCAGGACTTAAACTGGGTCGTCGGTTTTACAAACTGTCACCATCCTCCTTGTAAGAGTCAAACTTTTGATGCTGCCCAAAGTGGAAATGCTCACATGTTTTAAGTCTATTCCACAGTGAACACTGAACTGAAGCAGCACTTTAAAAAATACATCACAAGTCAAATCACCATGTCTTGTTAGAAAATTTCAATATTTTCCTCAAATTGTTCGGCCCTCATGGCTGAGCAGTACTATTTTGTCCGTATAGGTTGCAAGAATTTTTGCTTTGAGCTAGTATTTCTCAGTGGTTAGCCAGCAGGAGTTGAAAATGTTCATCAACATGTGGCATTCTGACATAAATTATGACACAGTTTTACCTCTAAAATATGATTTTTCTGACTTCTGGCAAGTTGCTTTGTTTTAAAATGCTAACAATGTCAATACAGAGAAAGAAGCGAGCACTAAACACAATAAAATCCACATAACAAGGTTAAGTCAAAGTCCAAAGTCAGTAACTTTTTGCACAAACACACAGAGTAGAAAAATAATTCTACTGCTTCTTACCTGAACTTGCAGCGCAGCTCTCGAATTGAAAATTGTCCTCGGCAGTTAATATCAGGAGTTTGCTGTCCGTGCTTCGAATGTGAAATTTCAAGATCTCCTTGAACTTTTGGAAAGCGTCCTCTTCGAGATCTGTATTTTTGGAAGATTAACAAGTCATAGTAACAGTAATGCTGTACACTTACTAACACTTCTTATGGGGACTGCAGAAAAGCAATATGAAACTCAAGCATTGCCCAGGACTGTGTATTTTAAAACAAGAGAATAATTACCATCTTTCTCCTCTTTAAATAAAGAGCAGGGGCAGCAGATGAGAGGATTTCAGGATTCGTATGCAAATATATAAAGACAAAAAGAGACTGTGTTAAATTTACCGTACACTATAGCACATACCAGACGAGAAGTGTAAAATCCTGTTTACCTTCAAAGTACCAGGAGTTGTTATGTATATCCAAAAACGTAAGAGGGATGCCACTGGTAGCCATCAGACAGACTAGGTAAAGAAAAGAAAAATATTTTTGGGCTGCTGTGGAAAACAGTGTATACTCATAGGGTGTCACTGCAACCTGCTAGTGTGTCTTACTTAAAGTTGCCAAACACGCTTGACACACTCACATAGATGACACATGACATGAGTCAGATCAGTGAAAAGGAAGGAAAACCCCAGATGTGTAGCGGTGTATCCCACTGTGCAGAAGGAATTACCACATGCTTTGCTAAAACACATCTAAATATAGATCGGTGCGCATTTTGCTGAGTGAGGCTACATTCAATCATGTTACTTCTTTCATGTCATCTAAGGTGTTTACTGTACACAGACCTGTGGTTGGAGTTTCCTCCCCAGCAACATATAGCATGTAGCTTGTGCTCAGTACAAAACCCATTCAATGAATGTCCCTTCCCTTGTCGTTACATAACCAGCAAGCCTAACAGTGCAAACAAAGACAGATATGAAGGGACACATTTAGGGGTTGTTGATATGAGGAACAAGTATTATGATTCAGAAAGCAGGAACACAAGCAACAAAACTGGTCTGCATGTGCATGCAACACTTTATCAGGTTATTACTACTGAAGAATTATATGGAGCCAAGACTGCAGTGCTGTGGTTGGTCAAGGAGGGCTATTTTACATGCTTTTAGGCAATGTAATCTGAAAGAGTGCATCATATTTTATCAGCTCATCATAGCTAATAAATATAGTGGAGTTAAAAGGTAAATTTAAAAAAAATATAAAAAGTATATAACAACAAACACTCATGTAAAGTACACGTACAGACAGGGGAAAAATGTAATGAAAACCTGGATGCCTGACCTCTACAGTGAGGAAACTAGTGGCTCTGTTATGTTGTGGGGGTCATTTTGCTGGCATGTGTTGGTTCCATTTGTCCTTCTTCTACAATTATGTTCTACACTACATTAAAAGAATTGAGAATACACACAAAAGTCATGCATTCTAGTTGAAAGTGGGTGGTTGGTGGGGGTCACAAGACTGAAGACACAGTATAGCCATCTATACACCACCACAAACAGTCACAAAACCTAAGAAGATAAGGAAAATCAGGCAATCTAGAAGAGATGCAATCCAAAGTTATACCCTCCATGGATGGTTAAAACATGGATCAAAGAAATTAATGTAATATATTCATTTACTAGGGTATGTAATTTGCTAAGGGTATTAGTGTAAGGACCTCTGTAAGGCCATAATGTTAGTTCTTTACACAATTTTAACTCCATCAAGTGCCTCCTGGATAAATTGGTAATTCTCTATTAGCACTACACTTCACAACAGATAGAAATCTACAATGATGCAAATGCTCTGTCATAATTTCTACCTTTCTATAACTTCTCCCTTTTCACTTTTTGTTGCCATGGTTAGAATGGTAATAGTTCTACTTGATGTTCATCGTTGAGGTTGTAGCGATGTACTGGACTGCATTCTATATTCGATAAAAGGCCAACTGATTGGACATTAATAGTGCATTTTATACTACTGCAGAGTGCAAAGTGCACACCACAGCAGCTGCAGAACTGCACCATGCAAGCTGCTGAGCTGCAGTCGGCATCAGGAGCAACTCTGAGTTAGTGTCTTGCCCAAGAACTAGTGGCAGGGCTGACAACTCTTAGAGGGGTAGCAATGCTGAGAAAGTTACTCATGCAGGAGTGGCACAGTGCCTCACTGTTTTTTCTTCAGCAAACTACTACAGGTCGAAGAGTCCCTTTTTTTATTGCTCACTCTTTTGTCATTCATTATGAATTTGTGCAGGCGAGACTGCCGCATAACTCATACACTGTAATAAGCTTTTTATGTAACACAGAGTTAATTCAAAATCTGTTGGCTAACGTTAAAGACACACTTTGGCCATGGCCACGCCTTTTCTGTGCCCCTACCAGCAACATGTTCTATGAGTGCTTATAATAATAATCGGCTGTCTTCAGGGCTGCCGTATAGCTCACTGAGTTAGGGCGTTACCATGCAGGAGCGGTCATGAGTTCGAGTCCGGCTCTCGGCCCTTTGCTGCAAGTCTGTCTCTGTCCTCTCTCTGCCTGTTTCACCTCATCATTAAAATGGAAAAATTCCCCCAAAAATAATAGGCTGTTTTCATTTCAATCTATATCTCAATCTTTTATCTTTTATCATAGGCAGTATTATAGTTTTGTTTCCGATGGTTAGGCTGTATGTGTTTGGCAAGTCTAATGTCCTTGTTTAAATTATAATTACATGATTTAAGAGTGTTTTATATATAAAATAAGGAAATAATATCTTTTGCAACTAATATCTGTTGCATTAATAACGTTTCAGTCACAGTTTAGGGGCTGCAATCAATTTTGTCAAGTGGGAACCAGACTGAACTTTAAAGCTGTCTCAATGTAATTACTCCCACGGAAGGTACTCAGACGCCACAACACCTCCTCAGGGTTTACTTCTAAGTGGGTTTTTTTTGTTTTTTGTTTTTTTTTTACAGACCAACGATACAGAGTCATACTGTTACAATGAAATACTAACTAATAATTTAGTTTTTCAGTTTCCTTCAGAGCAGAGAGCGACACTGTGGTGTTGAGAACCACACCCCCAGTTGTTTAGACTGAACCTGGTCATGAAGCAGGTCGACTAGCTGCTGCGCTGATAAGAAGCTCCAGAGGAAAGTTTGACATACCTTTGAGACACGCTGTGAAGACACTGCTCTTCAGTACGTTGCCGCCTCCTGAAAATGACAGGAAAGTTAGAATAAAGGAGGAATAAAAGGCTTGGAGCCACCACAGCAGCTCTGGACACGGCCCCGTCCTCACCGTTCTGTCTGGTTGCTCTTCTGGATGCTGCTCAGGCTCACGGCTCGCGCGCTGACTGACTGCTCACCGCTCTCGCGCTATGCTCGCGCTTATGAGAGGAGCGCACTTCCGCTCTGACATACGGAAGTGAAAATAAAGCAAAGACTCCACACAGACTTTACTGAATGTTTCATTTGATCTAAGATGTAAAAAGGGGAAAAAGAAGTCTCCATTCAGACGTGCCAATTTAATTCTCACTTCCCAAAAAAAGTTGGAAAGACGTATCTCTCAGCTGTGCCAATAAACTCTTCGGTTTTGTCAGCTCTGTCAATCTCGGTTTCCATTTCAGCGCTGTTCTTGGACGGTGGCAGCCTTTTTATTCTTTACATAGCTCTGAAATCATTTTTATTTTTTGAGGGAATCAGAAGAGGTGGTTGTGATGTGTGTAGGTGTAGCATTCTGACAGTACAAAATAAGAATATTTTTATATAAATATACAGATACAACCTTAAAAAAAACTTTTAACATAAGAGTCATAAATAACAAATACTTCTCTATAATAAGTGACAGTCTAAGTGGAGGACTTAAGGAGCAGTGATTTTCAGTACATTAGCCCAGATTTCTGATCATTTCTAGCAGTAAAAATGACCATTATCAGTCTAAAAGGGCTAAAAACTTCATGTTAAACTAGTAATGTTGTGTTATATTCTAAATTCTTAGATACACTAGGCGAAGCACTCCTTCTGATTGGTATTTGACATTATTTTATGTCAGGATTTGAATATCAGTGATATTAAAGTTACAGCAAAGTTATATTGTTTGTCCTTGGCTCATCAATTTTATATCAATTGCCAATAATCAAAATGCCTTTTAAAAAGTCCCATCAACTCCTGTATGTGTTTCAGTTAAAGTAACACACTAATATACTTGTTGTGTACATTCTGATATTCAATATGTAAAGGTTAGCCCTACTTGCATTTAATAGTGCTTTTTGGCTAGTAATTAATGGGTTAAAGAGAACATTCTGAAAGAAATAATATTTACCAGATAGGCAGTGGCGGCTGGTGAAAAATATTCTAGGTGGGGCTGTGCCATATCACGTCAGTTTCAGTAACCATCCCGATACAGCAGAAACGGCAGGATATCAGTGCTCTGTGAAATAATAATTATTTAATGCCAATATTAATAACTTGAGGCATTTTTGCACAAAACATGAACAACATAACCACAATTTTGGCAATAAATTATATATACAGCTGAGCACATGAAACAGTGCATTCGTGTTGAATTGACGACTCAAGTATTATGTTCAGTGTTAAGTATATTAAGAAATTAATACTAGAATAGAAGAATACTGTACAGTGATTTATGATGAAGCTAAATGTGACTAACTGATCAGAACTGCAACAATTAAGATTTTTTTCCAATTAGCAGACAAAGAAAAATACAATCCACAACAATTTTGATGATTTCAACATTTCAGTGAATAAGCCAGAAAATGATGAGCAGATTACATATACAATAATATAAGCAAACACATACTATTTAGACAAAATATCAAAAAATTACTAAGTGCAATACCTTGCTGGATGATGTGTTGTGCTAAAGTCAACTTTATACAAAGAAAAATCTGGTCAAGGGAATAAATGTGTGTGTATACAGACAGACAGTACTCTTCTGTTAAAGATTACTTTGTATGAATATGAAACAGGCCTGGACAAAAATGATGGTAGCCTTAATATTTTGTTGCACAACCTTTTAAACCAGTTACTGCAGTCAGGTGATTTCTCTAACTCTCAGTGAGACTTCTGTTTTCTGTTTTCTTCGCTGTTTTATTTCGAGTTTTTCCACCAATGTTCTCCTTTCAAATGGATTTAGGAGGAGAGATCGTACACTTTCACCGTCCATCGCCCATCGTCACTGTCACAGTATTCTTCCACACTGACTCAGTCTCTACATGCCTGATGTGAAAAACTGTCAATTTCACTATTACCGCGATCCACTGATGAAACGATCTACAGCCGATTATGTTAAATAACAGTGAGGAGAGAGGAGGAGACACACCTGGTGATACAGTGTTCAGGTGCAGCAGACAGATCTCCACTGAGTCAGTTAAGAAGAAACGTTACCTCAAACATTCGCTACGCTGCAGTACCGCAGCCAGCATGTGAGGCGTTTAGGGACCATCGGTAAAATGTGGTATTTACCGATAGGAACATGTTCAGCGTCTCCTTTAATCTGACTGCTGGGACTGCTGCGGGAAGTTACCGTCAGACTGACCGCCTGTGAATGCTTTTGGACGGAGGAGGGGCTCACAGCGGTACCCGATGCTCGTTGAGGATCGTGACTGCAGCACGATACGTGCTTTCACGTCAGAGTCGCCAAACACTAAAAAAGTCTCCAACAACACTAGAAAAAGTCGCTAGATTTGTCGCTAGTCGCTTTTGACAAAAAAAAAAGTCGCCAGAGGACCTGGAAAGTCGCCAGACTTAGCGACAAAGTCGCCAAGTTGGCAACAGTGAGTATCACCGCCCTCACACATGCGCACTTGGCTTGGGGCCATATCGATATCGCCCCTCTGGGCGTCAGATTCGACGACGCTGATTGGATAAATTTCTGTTGCTATGTCGAATCTCTTGTCGGTAATTGGCTGCACTGCCGCACTGGAGGGGCGATTTCTCTAGCGCCCCAGCAGCTCAGCAGAGATGAGCAGAAAACTGTTTTCCTCGAAAATTCTAATTAACATTTTGTACATGACATGTAATTGCAAATTTAAACACACATGGTGCTAAAAATAACTGATTATTGTTTATTTTGAAAAATATTTATTTGAAAAATGAAAAACAAGGGGGTGGGGGGGCGGCGCCCGAGCGCCCTCTATTGGCCAGCCGCCCCTGCAGATAGGGCTTCACTGATGATTCTGTACTGTCTATAATTGAATTCCGTTTTTATAGTTCCTGGTCTGCTGGCTGTAAACATGCAGCTGTCTGCCATCAGAGGGTCCAAACAAGCTCAAACACTTGAGCTCTTTTTATTCTGTCAACATTTACCATCCCCATAACACATAGGAGCAGGTTTTGTTTGAGAAAGGGAAACACAAATTTATGGAACCAGGTGGTGATTCAGTATGTAACACAGTAAGGCTCTTATGTAGTGCTCTCAAATATTTAGTCTCTTGTAGATCAACTCATTTATTTTGATCCGTGCTGAGGCAGCTCACAAATACAGGCACGATTTGCTCTTCAATCCTCTTTGTGTCTTTTGTTTGGGACAGTAAACCCTTTCTGTTGGATGTGTAAACAAGCAGTCATTTACCAACAATACATACATTTAAAACTGATTTATGACTTTTTCCTGCCTCTAAATTACCAAAACATGAACTGTAACTAATCTCTAACATGAGTCCAGAAATGATATTAACATTAAGAGCATGGTATGTGAAAAACATACAGCTATTAACTGTGGAATCAGAAAAACACAAGACACTAGGATCAACTACAACACTGTAAATTCCATATAGCATATGGAGCTAGTTACGTCACTTCATAGGTGGTGATGGTTAAGGCCTGGACCCAGTGAGGGCCTCAGTATGATAAGACTTCCTTATTGTAAAACAAGTATAAGGGACAGTTGATAACCTCTGTCGGACCTCAGTCATAAGAGATAAAAACCCCATTAAGGTAGTGGCTGAAATGCCAGCGGCGTGACCTGAGGCCTGTATACAAACTAAATGGATGAGCCTCACAAACAGGGAAATTATTGTAGCTATGAAACAGTTTGTTGTACCAGGCTGTAAACATGAATATACAATGGCAAAAAAGTGAACCTTTTTCGAATTTCATGGTTTTCTGCAATAATTAATCTTCATCTAAGTCAAGGGTGTTGACTAATATAATGTGCCTAAAATAGTAACACAAAAAAGTTTGGATCTTACAATGTTTTTATTGAGAACAACCATAAAACCCTCATAGTGCTGGTGGAAAAAGGATGTGAACCCTTGAGTTAATGACCTCAAAAAAATTAATTGGATTTAGGTGTTAGCATACCTGGAGTCTTGTTATAAAAAATGAGTTTGGAGATGTGGACCAGAGCTACTCTGACTGATACAAACCACCCAAACTTTTTGAGTTTGCTCCACACAAGAAGAATTATGTGAGCCATGCTTTGCCAAAAAGAGCTTTCAGAGAATCTATGGTCAACAATTGTTGACTTACCGGTACATAAAGTTGGAAAGGGTTACAAAGTGTTTTCAAAGACTTTAGAAATTCACCAGTCTACAGTTAGGCAAATGAACATCATTTGACTGACTAACATCTGTGTTCATGAGTCCACAGTATGTAAAACACTGAACAAGCAGGGTCTCTATGGCAGGACACCATGTGAAAAGCCACTGCTCACTAAAATAACATTGCTGCATGCCTGAAGTTTGCGAAAGAGCACATTGACAGTCCACAGCAGTGTTGGCAAAATGTTTTGTGAACTGATGAAACTACGGCTGAACTATTGGAAAGAACGCACAACACTACATCTGACATAAAAAGGGTACTGCATATCACCATGAAAACATCATCCCAGCAGTAAAGTATGGTGGAGGAATCATCATGACTTGGACCTGCTTTGCTGCACCAGGACCTGGCCAGCTTGCAATCACTGAGGGGAAGATGAATTCCCAAGTGTATCAAAAAGTTCTTCAGGATAATGTGAGAATGTCTGTACATCAGCTGAAACTCTGTAGAAGTTGGGTGATACAACAGGACAATGACCCAAAACACTGGAGCTAGTCCACAACAGAACGGCTCCATAAAAACAAAATCCACCTTTTAGAGTGGCCAAGTCAGAGCCCAGACCTCAACCCAGTAGAGATGCTATGGAATGACTATGACTTTGCTATCATGAGACATTGTGGGAACGTTTAATGGATGACTGTTCTATATGTATTCTCTATACAACATCCCAAAACATCCCCATCATACCACAGGCAAAATGTTCTACCTTTGTTAATGTGTCACTTTACAGAAGTGTTGAATGAAAACACTGTCTGTCATCTGAGACCTGGTTTAACATCTTGAAAACATTTTCTGACTGTTGGTTTAAGAGTGTTCTTCATTTGTTGTCATACAACCTGCTGCAAACATCCTGTGAATGTTCCAGTTCAAAGTTTAACCTCACAGGAGCAATATTTGAAATAAGAAACATCCCAGAACCATCCATCCATCCATTATCTATACACCGCTTAATCCTCTGTAGGGTTGCGGGGGGTCTGGAGCCTATCCCAGTCACATTCCAGAATCATTCCTTACAAATTAGAGCTTGTGGGTAAAGTTGGCTGATGTTGTGGGAACATTCTCTGCTTTCTGGGAAAGAAGGAAGCAAAACAACTTATATTTGAAATGAGTAAAAGTTGCTGTAGTAGACAAGTTGGAGACACAAGTTCCTTTTGTTGTGCATAGTCTCTGTACATTGTAAGGACTAGATCTCAGCAAAACAAGGCATTAGAAACACATCTGCTTTAACAGAAACAAAGTGCTTTGTAGTCCAGTGTGCTTCAAGGGAGTGCTGATGTCTTTTCTCACCATGCAAGCAAAAATAAATGCATTCTACTGGGGTGAATTTCCAGTGCTGACAAACCAGATCTTTGAGGCTGGGTAATGGCTTCGATATGCTTCTGTAACTGTGGTCAGCTCATACTGCAGGGCAGGAGCAGATGCTTTTGTGGTTTTGATCAACGAGACACACAGCAACAACAACTATGGGGTAGAATGAAGTCAGTGTTTGTGTTGTAGAGTTGAGTGTAATGTCAGGACCTGAAACTGGGCCCAGCCACAAAGGTCGGGCTGGTATCTCTCTCCCGTAATGCACAATGTAAAATAGGTCAGTTCTAAGCGATGGAAGTTACACTGATGCTCAAAGAGCTTCTACTTAAACCACAACTGTTTGAAACAATACATACAGATAAATGATCTTCTACATATCATTATTTCACCACTGAGAAAGAGAGGACTGATGCATTGCAGGGAGACAAATGTATCAGTTTGGGAACTCTAAGCAATTTGGAATGAAGTTAAGTAAAATAATGAATCCAAGATTTGGGAAAATTTGCTCATTTGCTTAATACCAGGAAACTGATACAAAGACTGGCAACAGGGAGAAACAGCTAGCCTGACTGTAAGTGTAAAAACAATAGCTTCTGTTTTATGGTGGCTCATCTGCCATAAGTCCCCCTCCAAATGGTAATGTAGCATTTTTTAAGAACACAAAATGTCTACAAATGTTCAGCCAAGAGAGAATGGATTCATACTGGGTGTGAATAGTGCCACCTGAAGTAGGGCTGGAACATAGGCTGTATGAGATATATACATATGTATAAGACGTATCTTTCTTAAACAGTCTCTGGGTGGAACAGCAGGGACACTCTTGCCTGACACTTAAGGAGCCTCAGCACCACCTGCAGGAGGGACAGAGCATCTACTGTTGGCATCTAGGCATGCTGTCCAGTAAAAGCTAAGGCTCATCGGTGATGTGAAAGTTACTGGTGAAACTGACGCTCTTTCTTTTTCACTCTTCTTCCCCGTCTGCCCTGGAGATGGAGGCAGTGAACTAGGAGATCCAAAGCTCCTCAGCTGCAAGCATCTGTCACTGGTCCAGGAGTCTCCTTTGTTGGAGACAGTCTCACTGTTACTGAACGACAAGGCGACATAGATGTTCCAGGTGCAAGAGGGAGGTGGGCAAGCTGTAAACCTCTACAAGCCACTATCATGAACAGGTCAAGCTGTTCACAAATAAGTCACAAGCTGGCACCCACATTCATCGGCCCATCTCCCATTTCCAGCATGTTAAATATGGTTTATTTAGGGTATACCTATGGGTACACCAAAGGTCAAGTATGTCAGAACCAACCCTCCAACAGAGCCCCTCCAACCCCCACCCCATCCCCTGGTGGATCAATGGAGAACTGGTGTGCTACTTTTGATAGTGTGCAAAGGGTCCAGGACACCAACACCTGTGTGACTTGAAGGGTTGTAGTCCAGGGAACAGATGAACAAATGTCTCAGTTTTCCTTAGTCCTTTGCCAGATTGCCTTTGTGCTCCTCAGGTGTTCATTGCATTTTAGCGTTCCTACCTAGTGTTTTCTTCTTGGCTTGCTAATCAGCCTCATTTCTTGGAATTTTGATCGCTCTTACAGTGGAACTCTTCTTTTGTGTGCGACCTTTTGGACCATCAGTAAAGGCACTGCCATTTTAAATGCCGCTCTGAGTGCATTCAATTTCTCTCAGATCTCAGGTTCTGTTTTATTGTCCAGAACTGGGACAGAATGTGAGTGCTCTCTACCGAATTGGACATGTTCTTTTAAAGTCGCCATCTCTCATGTAGCACCACAATGTGCTGCACTGAACTGTTTTCAGACTGAAGTTTGGCAAAGACAAAGAAAATCATATACAGTGAAGAATGTACAGTATGTGCTTTTAGTGTGAAATATATTGTTTTTATTAAGAAAAAAATATGGAGATAAATGCTGAGCTTGAGCCTTGAAGTTTCCAATCACAAGATGCATAGCACACCAATGGGTGACATACTTTGGTGAATCATAATATGTGGAGAACAAATATCAGGCACTCATTGTATTACTGTCCCAGATACACTCAAAGGGAAAATCCCTGTTAGCAAGAAAACATTGTCAAATGCTGTATTTATTTCAGAAATAGAAGTTTGCAGAAACAAACATTACATCCAGTTTAAATGGAATTATCTGGATCATTAGCCTAAACAACAAACTAGAACAAAGAAGTACTTGAAAAAATAACTGATCAGACACTGGATAGTAAGTGATTATCTCTGTTAGCGTGTGCTTGACTTCTGACTGTCTCTAAGGGGCGTCAAAGTCTGAAGGACAGTATAAAGCTGAGTGTCAGTCAGCACCAGAGGGAGACTTCAGCTGCAGGAGACCTGCTAAAGCCATGGATACCATCGCACATCAGAAGAACAATGCCTCAGGTAAACACTGAATTCACGTTAACTTCAGTTCCTTATGAGAAAACCTTTCAGCAAGAGGTTCTTGAAAGAACCCCCCCAAGTTGCCTGAAATGGTTTGTTTAGGCAGCATTAATCCAACAGTGCTTCAAGAACTTAAAAAAAATCAAAAATAGGTTGAGTAAGGAACCATTTTCAAGACAGTTTGTTGTGGACCCACCTGGTTTTATTTCCATAACAGAACTTGAAGATCATTTATTCCATTTAAAAGTCAAAGGTAAGAATTTGCAGCATTTCTAGTTGTTCCATTATATTTAATACTTTGCCCTCATGACTGTTGGTCAGAGGGACAATATAGTACATTAACTGGTAAACTGTGATGAGCTGTCACGGTTTTCTGATGTTTTATAGACCAAATGATTAATGGATAGTAATAATAAATATTAGTTGCAGCTCTAATTTTATGCTAATATCTGCCACCAAACCCATTAACTCCAATAAAAATGAAGAATCTTCAGTACTTTAAGCAACCACATAAAACAAGTGAAGAACCAGCCACTAAAAAGGGGGTTCTTTAACTGCTGATGGTGTTTTGAAGGCCCAGAGAGCATTCTGAAGAACCATCCGAGGACCATTATTTTTCTGAGAGTACTTTGGTGACTTTTTTTTCCACAGCACTCACAAAGAACATCAGCCACTACACAGCTGTGCGTGGTCTTCCTTGCATTGAGGCGCTTGTGAGCTCAGTGGAGGAAACGCCTGAGCCCATCAGCACCCACATCACTGGAACAATCCCAGAATGGATCAATGGGAACTTCTTGAGAAACGGGCCAGGGAAGTTCGAGATCGGAAACCAGAAGTGAGTAAAGCATTGCAAAGTGTTCATACATCAACAGCACAACACTAACACCTCTTGGCTGGCTCCTCCATCCTCTTAAGGTTCAACCACTGGTTTGATGGTATGGCTCTCCTGCACCAGTTCAAGATATCCAATGGTCAGGTGACCTACAAAAGCTGCTTCCTGTCCAGTGACAGTTACCAGTCCAACAAGGAGTACAACCGCATTACAGTGTCTGAGTTTGGGACCGTCGCCATGCCAGACCCCTGTAAAAACTTCTTCCAGCGCTTTTTGTCAAGATTTGAATTGCCAGGTGAGTGTTTTGACATGGAAACAAACAATAATGTTAATGCAGTAATTTTTTGTTTTGAATGCGCAGCAGCTTTGACTGCTATATTGTAATTCATTTTCACATATGAGTGACAACTTCTCCTTTCCTTTAGAGACCACAGATAATGCCAATGTGAGTTTTGTGACCTACAAAGGCGACTATTATGTCAGCACAGAAACTAATAAGATGCACAAGGTGGACACTGAGACCCTGGAGTCAATTAAAAAGGTAACATGGTGATGAATGTATTTATACGTGTAGTTGCAGCTTGTTATTATTACATATGAGAGCTAAGGCAAGCATAGACAAGTGAATAATAACCTGACTTTAGTATGGGCTCACAGGCTACTGACACCCCTTACTGTATTTTAAACTGCTGAGTAAAACTATAAAATAAACGACAAAGTGTCATGAAGCCAAGATGTGATTTAAACTCATGTATTTGTTTGTACTAGGTGGACTGGAGCAAATTCATTGCTGTGAATGGAGCGACTGCCCACCCTCACACTGATCGTGACGGAACAACATACAACATGGGGAATTCGTACACCATCAAAGGTATTTTAGAAACATCTAATGCCAGTGCTGACAAAGCACAGGAGTCTGTATATTATGAGACAAGTTTGCAGAACAGCAACACTGCTCCCCATGTGTCTGACGACCTTGCTGAGGGATTTAAATTGTACTGGCAGGAACATTCTACAACATCATCCGAGTGCCCCCAACCAAGGAGACAGAAGGAGAGACCTTGGAGGGAGCCACAGTTCTGTGCTCGATTCCTTCAGTGGACAAAGCCAACCCCTCCTACTACCACAGCTTTGGTGAGCAGAAGTTTCAAAGCCCTCACTGCTTTCACCCTTGTGCCATGACTACAGATTCATACTAGCCCTATTAAGCTGAATGGGTAATAGCCAGACATGACCAATCCACATTAACTGCAGGGCCTTTAAAAAGCATTCACCCCCCTTGGAGGTTTCTCCTTTACCTGCTTTTCAACTCGGAGTCATGATTAATATAATTTGATTTTTATTACAAGAATTTACCCCCCCAAAAAGACTCTTTCATGTCAAAGTGAATACTGATTTCTACAAAGTAATGTCAATTAATTAAAACCATAACATGTAAATATCAAAATAAGCTTAATTAACTTGACCATGATTCAGTGTTGAAATGCAATAACAAAGAAGATGAATGTTTTAAGGCTGCAGCAAATGATTATACGTCAACCATGTAAGGATATATTTTGACAATCTTGTGCTGCAAGCTGGAAATATGATGCTTTTTCACTATCTGGTACCTGGTAAATGATAGAAAGGCCTTTTCAGTTATCAATATCAAGTGTTGGTTGTTCATAATAAATTGTTTTCGATCCATTATAGCAATGTCTGAGAACTACGTGGTGTTCATTGAACAGCCCATCAAGATGAACCTGTTGAAGATTGTGACAGGCAAGCTGACAGGAAAAAGCATCAGGGACTGCTTTTTCTGGGACCCCAAGCTCAACACTGTCTTCCACCTGATCCACAAACAAACTGGGAAGGTGCAACTTGAACACAGACCCTGGTTTCTGTAAAGTGCAGTGCTTTCAGTGTGCTTGCAACAAATACAAAACATTTTCATTCCTCTTTCTGCGTTTCAGGTAAGCGCCATCGAGTATCTTGCCAGGCCACTGTCAACCTTCCACCAGATCAACGCATATGAGGAGAACGGCTTCTTGATTTTGGATCTTTGTGCTGCGAATGATGGCAAGGTAATCGAGGCCTACAACATCCAGAATATGCGCAAGTCTGGAGAAGCTCTTGATGAGGTATGTTCACTGCCTATGGTAAGCCACTGTAACATTTAATTGCTGAGTTAGACTCACAGCAATTCAAATTACAGATATGAACATCATTTTGACTGGTTATAAGTACACTGTAAACAGTCAGAATATTTATTTCAGATATCTATAATGTCATTCTGACAGTTAGAGGTATCTGTAAATCAGCTTTGACTACTCAGAATAATAGTTGCAGATCTCTCAAACGCCATTATGAGTAGCTTGAATTGTTGTACATGATGCCGCTCGTGCAAAGCTTCAAAATGGATATTAATAATGTTCAAATCTTTCTGTGATCAGACATGTCCCTTTGTCAAAAACATACCTGACATGTTTCGACGGTAACTTCCGTCTTCGTCAGAGGAACCTGTATGTTTTTGACAAAGGGACGTGTCTGATCACAGAAAGATTTGAACATTATGGAAACTTTAGACACTATAAACTTCATTGGATTAAAATGGATATTGGTCCAGCAAAGTATTTCAAAATTGTAAACAAAACCAAGAGCAGCTTGTGGTGGATAAGATCGTTAGAAGATGCATAGAAAAAGGAAGAGTTTATCAGCACGGAATGTGTGGACAACAAGATTCATTCGAAATTCGTGGTCGGAATTACTGGAACTTTGGCCTCAGGCTTCTCCAGATTAGTGGTAAAATGGAGAAAAAGAAAGTCATCCCACTGTAACTACAGACATCTGCAATCTCATCTACCCTTCCATCCATCCATCCATTATCTGTACACCGCTAAATCCTCTGTAGGGTCGTGGGGGGACTGGAGCCTATCCCAGTCGACTCAGGGTGAAGGCAGGGGACACCCTGAACAGGTCGCCAGTCTATCACAGGGCTACATATAGAGACAAACAAGCACACTCTCATTCACACCTACGGAGAATTTAGAATAATCAATTAACCTCAGCATGTTGTTGGACTGTGGGAGGAAGCCGGAGTACCCGGTGAAAACCCACACTGCACAGGGAGAACATGCAAACTCCACGCAGAAAGATCCCAGGCGTCCTAACTGGGACACGAACCAGGGATCTTCTAGCTGCGAGGCGACGCTGCTAACCACCGAGCCACTGTGCAGCCCTCATTTACCCTTCAGAACTCTAATTCAACATACCTGCATACTGACTGGTTCAAACTGAATTTAAGATATCTAACAAGAACATGGATATCTTGAGTGGAACTGAGGATATTCTGAACTACAATTAAACTGAAACTGAAATGAAAACTAGTCATACTCAGCTGTAGATATCCACAATTCACTGACTGTAGATCTAGTAATGAGAAAATCAGATTATAAAGAGAAATACTGACATTGCCAATATCTGAAACTGTCTTTCTGACTAGGAAGAACAGAATTATGAATATGTACAATACATACTAGGTGTAGCTATTAAATATTTAAACAGCTTGCTGTAAGTACCGTCTACCTTGTCTAAACACAGATGTAATTTACCTGAAGTGCTTAACTTGCTTTCTGGTTTGCTGAAGCTGACGTCATCCTTATTTCCTTATCAGGTGTATAACACCTTGGGTAGAACCTTCCCTCGCCGTTTCGTGCTGCCTCTCAATGTAGACCATGATACACCCTATGACCAGAACTTGACTGACCGGCCCAACAGCACAGCCACGGCTGTAAGAACTGGCATCAGCAAGGTAGGCAGCCAACAGGATCCACAAGTATCAACACTCTAACGCATTTCTGTCAATCATGTCTTTTAGAGCTAATGAGAAAGCAACACTGGACAACTCAAGACATTAGTTAACTAAACTGAACCACTTGCAGGACAGATACCGTGTCTTGATAACATACATTCTTATGAGCATAAAACTAGGGCTTATGCAGTCATGGTAAAATGATCTCCGTGGTATTGTGAGCTGAAAACTGAAAGACACATTCTCACGTCACGCATCTTTCCTTTTGTTTGCTTAAAAGGGCCACAAAGTGGCACTTGAAAGAGGAGGACTCTAACTGCAATGTTTGCCTGACTTTCATCCATGTCCCTCCTCTGTGCAGGTGTTCTGTACTCATGAAGACCTCCACGGGGAAGATCTCCATCAATATGGAGGTCTGGAGTTCCCCCAGATCAACTATGCTAAGTACAACACCCATCCCTACCGCTACTTCTACGGCTGTGGCTTCAGACACCTTGTAGGGGACAGCCTGATCAAGATGGACCTTCACGGCAAACGCATGAAGGTAAGCTGCAACACTGTGGCAAAAAGAAGAGATACAAATAACTTCCTGACTGTGAGCATAAGAAGTCAAATGACAACTGAAACTAATCATTTTCAGGTGTAAACAAACATAATTTGCCTATAATACGTGTCGACGATCAATATCACATCTTAATGTTGTCAGATATGTAAGGTAACTACAGTATTTTCTCACAGGTGTGGGACCATCCCGGTCTGTATCCCTCTGAACCAGTCTTCGTTCCCTCCCCTAATGCTACAGAGGAGGACGATGGAGTTGTCTTGTCTGTGGTTATCACTCCAAATAAGGTGAGTCGGGTTCAGTCACTTATCCACCCATCCACCCAACTGATGCACATTTTGGTGCCTCCATTTATCAACACTAAATAATTCTCTGTCTTTGTGTCTATATTTATGCAGGACAAGAGTACTTTCCTTCTGGTTTTAGATGCCAATACGTTCGAGGAGCTGGGCAGGGCTGAGGTGCCTGTCAACATTCCCTACGGTTTCCATGGGACATTCAGTTCTGCTGCATAGATGTGTCAGGAGACAAAGAATGACCCGCGATAGTTAGACCTACACTATGTAAAGATCATTTGTGACGTTCTGTTTGTCTCAGCCTGCATGCTGTTTAGAGATCACCACAAAAATATGTTGTCCTGGAAACCTGTTGCAAATACTGTTGTTTATTCTATACTTAATACTAAATATTTCAATTTAAGCACATTTATACTCTATGATAAGGGCTGTGGGTGGCTGAACTTGGAGGTGTGTGGGCCTAAATCAAGACACTTGTCTTTTTTGCATCTGTTATGCTATCAGAGTGCACTGTGGCTGCAATAAAAGATATTACACGACAGAAAATGTTCAGGTTCAGTACAGACTGTTTTTATGGCATCTTATTCTTTTTTTAAATCTTATCTTTTTGGGGGAGTTTTTCCATTTTTTAATGATAGAGGTAAAGACAGGGTGAAAGAGGGCTTAGTGAGAGAGAGATGCAGCAAAGGGTCATGAGCTGGACTCGAAAACACAACCTCTGCTGGCGTCCTGCACCTTCATGGAAACACCTTAACTCAGTGAGCTATATGACAGCCCCCAGCATCTTATTCTGTTAGAGTCTCAAACTGATAAGTAAATGCACGCCTTGGTACTTTTGTTTCAAGAAAGCTACATGTAATTTATTTACAATAACCTTCTACAACGTATATTTGACTTCATGTTCTAAAGCATTTACAAGTTAATGATGTCACTTGAATAAGGCACACTTGCCCCCTCTGCTGGGCAGCCAACTGTCTTCACACTGCTTCAGTGGCCCTTAAATATACAAGTGAGCATGACAAGGAAGACTGTAGTGCAGCAAGGGTTTCTCTAGACACGTTGGCTTTCCTGCATTCATTGGTTTTGAAAAGTGTCGTTTATTTTCTTCTGTATGTCTCTTCTTTTGGTTTGTGTGTATGAGGGCAGGCCATTTTTATAAACATTCAGAAACTTTCTTTTAGTATTTAAAAAATGGCATTTAGTCAGTTGTATTTAGGTTGTATCACAAATATGAGCATCAATAGTGAAATTGTGATTATTTCTGTAGAGATTTAAAGCAGAATAAATACAATTCTGTACATCTTGTATTTTAAGTACAATAAACTTATTACAATAAATGCATATTTCCTCATCAATAGTCACACAGCACACACTGTAGGAATCTCTGCGCTTTTTGAGGGATGAATATTAACTGCAGAATGGTTACGTGCAGTACACAAAGACATTCATGAAACTAAAATAAACACGTCTGCTACATCACAGAGGTAACGAGCCGTACAGCATACTTAACCCTGCAGTTTATCAGAAATTACAGCCAGCGTTTGCTTCAGATGGCTTTTCTTGTCTTTCAGGTAGGATTCCAGGTTTCGAGCTTCGGTCAAAATGCCCTCCAATTCCTTCATCTGGGCGTAATCTGCTGCAGCTCTCTCACTGCAACAAACCATGAAAATGATGATGATGACATATAACTATGAAAGTATGACAAGCAAGCATGTGCCAATGCTTGTGGTGACTAGTTTAAAAGGAACCCTAATGGGAAACTGGCAATTTGACATTGTGGTGCTCCATAAAAAGTCAAGCTTCTCTGGATTTACAGTATTTCCTGGGATCTTTAGTATCTGCATTCAATTTCTCTTTTGTCATATGAGAAATGGGTCTACATAATTTAAATCGTGTGTTTTTAAATACTTATGTGGCATCACTTACAGATGTTAAGCTTTTTCGTTTTTCCAAATAAACAACTGATTAGTTTAATTACCTTAACACTTCAGCAAATTTTGAAACCAGCGTGCTGATCTCTCTACTTGTACCTGTAATAAGAAAGCAAATCATCAGTAAGGTGCTGCAAATTTCACTTAGTAACACAGACCTCTTAACTGACAGCCATTTCAGCCCCCTTCATTACTTATTCCAGTATCTTATTCTCATAAATGTAAGAAAACAATGAAAAGTGGGCAGTAATTCATAAGTGTAGGACCTGGCTGTATGTGTAAATAAAGCGTTAAAATCATATGTACTTCATTTTTTTATACAGCTGGGATTTTGAAAAGTTCAAACAGAGCAGAAAATAGAAGCTAGCAGATATCAACAGTAATATGGGTTCACACGGTTCATTTTATAGAGGACCAAAGAATCAAATAATTTTTAACTCAAAACTGCACCATATCCTGTTTTTCACACCAGATACCTACTGAGTCATATCCTGTTTGCCTCACACCACACACAAGTAAACTTTAGTTGCTGGCATTTTAACTTCCTATGGCCTCATTTTGCAAGCCAAGCTGAAGTACACAACACTGATGCAAACAATATTCTGTGACTGACATACCTGCACCTGTATCCTTAAATGAACACGCTGGCTCCAAAGTAGATGTTTCGGATGGAGTTTTTTTCTTTGATGGTGGAGATTTGTCCTGGTTTGCAAGTGTGCATTCCATCTGATGCAATAAAAAAGATTGTTAGACTATGTACCTCAATACCGATGAAAACTACAATAACAGTAAAGCAGAACTACTGTACCATTTCCACGAACATGGCTTTACGTATCTCTGGGTTTTGTCCCAACTAAACTAAAAACATTGGCATCATCATTTAGTCTTTAACCCAATTTTCTTCTAACAATCCATAACAAAGCTGTATTTTCTGAGCTGCCATTGACTCAATAGGACCTCACTTATTGCAAACCACAATGACCACTGCACAAAAAAACATTTAAGAACTTTTGAGACCTGGATAGTCGATAGCTATCAATCGAAACCTGACTTTTGTTGACAGCTCAGACAGTGTGGAGGATGTTGCATCAATCTCAATGGTTTTCAAGAAAAAAAACACTGCTTGCTTAATCTTTGGCACAAAACTGAAGGAAAAAGGGAAAACTATGAGTGGGTTAAGTATGTCCTCTACTTGAATCCAATATAAATCTTTGGGAGAAAGGTGTAGCTGTACATACACCCAGCAAAGGGCAGCTGTAAAAAGAATGGCAGAGCATCTACAGAAATTAAGTATCCTCAGTGACAAGGAGGACTGAGTCAATAAAAATAAAGGTAAACATACAAAATATAATTTTTTTAAAAAAGAAAAAAGATTAAAATCTCACTAATACACTGACTTTTGTTGCACTGAGTTCCTACTTTGGGGCCTGTATTTTAAATACACTTCATTTTACTTAAGGGCAAATACTCTACTTTCAACTTAGACACAGTAGACACAGTAGCTGTAAGGTGATATAATTTTCTTATAATCACTTCTGTTGTATAATTAAAATATAATATTTCTGTTTGGTTAGCTAACATGCATGACCATTTGACGCCCTTGATTAGCTAGGTATCTCATTTGTTGTAGTGCTATTCCTTATTGTTAACAATATAGCTACCTTTACAATCACTTGGCTTAAAAATGCTGTAAAATCCCAACTTTACCTCAGTAATCAGCTCGGCACTAATTACGAGCCTTTGCAAAAAACCTCAGAGTGTCACGGAGCAAAAAAGGTAACAAGAAGCTAAAACAAAACTATGTTAGCAGGTAAGCTAGCAGCTGTCCTTACTGCTAATATGCTAATTAACAACCAGCAGCTACGTTTCTTCAAGAAGTATAGCTAACCTCTACTTACAAAAAGCACAAGGTCTGTGTTTAAGAGATAAATATTTCATATTTTCATTTAAAAATGCGAATTTGACCATAAACTGATGCTCATTTCATCGCTAACCTGTGCGCTGACAGGTCAAAGGCTTTATTCGGTTTACGAAAGTCAGAATAACGTTCAGAGGTTAGAACGTGTCTGGATAATGCTGCATTCACGGCTGCTGGGAAATTCAGCGTAAAGGGATAGTGCAAGAAGTATTTTCTGTTCTTTCAAAAAAAATGGAAGCACATTGAGGAATAACTAGATTTCTATTCTATTAAATAGACAATTCCTATTCAAGTTCTGAACCGCTATAAAAGTTACAGTTCCATTCACTGACAATACAAAGGTTGCTATTTATTTATTGCACATGTTGTTGTGGTGGACACATGTGGTGTCTTCAGATCTCTTCATATTGCCTAGGTGGATTAAATCAATGGGATTATACAAGGGGAGATTAGAAGCACACTGTGAGTAAAGTGGATATGGGATGAAGCTGCTAAGTGGTGGGTTTAACTGCAGATCAATGCTGCTGCTCTGTGGCAGCAAAGTGGATTACCTGAACGTCTCAAATAAAAGCATAAAGCAGCAACACAGACCAAAGAAAACACATTCAGAACTGGTTAATGATGTGTAATCCAAATAAAAACATAGAGTGTACATTGTATAGGACATAGTAGGTTGTGATAATGCTGGTTAAGAGTTGCCTTGAATTTTTAAACACCCTCCAATGTGTCATCCTTTTCCTTTTGTCTCTTGTTTGTTCTTGTCCGTCCTCTCTGTGCCTGGGTGTGGACACCTGTTCCTCTCCATGGGGATCACCTGAGACCTCTGAAATCCATCCGCTGATTCACACTGTGGTACCTAATCCTTACTCCACTCCTCACTAAATTGCTCTGCCAGTTGCTGTGGTAGTATCATCGGCCAGAGTCTGCTCATTTAATTTGCTCCTTCATGTTTTGTCGTCAGTCTAACCTGCAAATTCTTTGTGCCTCAAGTGTACAACAAACAAGCGTTACACACTCCAGCATTTCCACACCAGCCACCAACCTGCAGCAGCATCCTCATCTCTGGATTATGCCACCTGGTTTCTCCCTCCATCACAAAGGTTGTTTGCAGTAAAACCTTTGTACTTGACAACTAAGTTTTACATTCGTGTAAAGAAAAAGCATTAGTCATGGCATTGTGTCAGTTCATCCAAGCAGTTTTCTTCTTCTTCTTCTTGGTCTCCCTCAGTAGTGGTTTCTTTGTAGCAGTTCTGCCCTGCAGGTCTGATTCACTCAGTCTCCTCTAACAGTTGGTGTTGAGATGTGTCTGCAGCTTAAACTCTGGGAAACACTGATGCGGCCTCTAATCTGAGCTGCTGTCAGCTGTTCATTTCTGAGTCTGCTAACTCTAATAAAGTTCTCCTCTGGAGGATAAGGCACTCTTGGTTTTCCTGTCGTGGGCGATCCTCATAAGATCCAGCTTTTATCACAAAGCTTGATGATTTTCGCACTTGAAAAAATTTTTAAGATCTCAAAATTTTCCAGGATGACTGACCTTCATGACTTAAAGTAATGACAGACTGCTGTTTCTCAGCAGTTGTTACTTAGCTGAGCAGTTTTCACCATAAGAAATACTGCAGTAATGGAAAAGGGCTATTCGCCGTGTATGAACACTACCTTGACACAACACAGCTGATGGTCCCAAATGCATTAAGGCAATAAATTCCAGTTTCCTTTTGACAAGGAATCTAAAATACATGGAGTATTTTCCTTGTGTACACCTTTCACTCTCAAGTGCAAACGCTTCTTAAGTGATCTCGAGTTCGAAAAATAAACTGGACTTTAAGTGGACCTTTGATCGTAAATCTGCTTTATTGGTACATCTGTTCAATGAGAGACCATTTATCAAGAAATCCTGTGGTTTCAAAGGGAGTCTGTAACTACCCATGGTCTTCTTTTCCTGTGAACCTAGTCACAGTGAGTAGAATCGACAGCTCTTTATTGTAATGTGAAAAATCTGATGTTTTTAATGTGAAAAGTAAACATCCCACAATCCTGATCGGTGTTGCAGGAGTGTGCTGCTTGTACATTACAAATACAATAAGACCTGCTGCATGGATGGCATTAGCAGATGGTTAGGGGGCCTGTGTTTCCAGCTGTTCCAGACCACGTTGCTCTGCTGGGAACCAGTAAAAAAACAGACCATCTGCTCTCAATGGCAGGTGTGAACTGTTGACTTCCACACAGCCCCAAACTCACAGGCCTGCTGCTAGTCAGAATGGCCAAGTGTAACTTCAGGCTTGGTCTGAATCAAACAGAGGTGAGTTAGTCAGTCACACTGACAGCTGCTTACTGTTATGGTTAAGGTTTTTTCCTGGAGTAAAGGCAGTAAGCAGACCCTGGTTGCACAGTTAAAACAGACTCTATTGCAGACAGTCTTTGAACCCAGAGATGAGGAGGCTGTGGTAGGTGAGTGGATGGAGTGGGGATCTTGGAGTGTGCGACTACTGATGGCTGAGTGTGGCGTGTGGCTTCATGAGTAGGTGACTGTTTTGAAAAGGAGGTGTCTGACACGGTGAGCTGCAGGCTGGAGCTTGTTGTTGGGAGCGAGTTGGAAGAAAAGAAAGAAGCTGCAGGTCAGAGTTTGGCTGCAAATACTAGAGCGGCCACAGGTAGAACAATATGGCGATGTGATGAGTGAGGGTTAAAATACTGCAGGTCACATCAGTGGAGGATTCTCAGGTGTGTCCCTGTTAAGAGGAACTAACGTCCACACTGAGGAACCAATCCACAAAGAAGGACAACCAATGACATACAAAAGAGGGAGAAAACAGCAGAGAAGAAAGGAAACAAAAATAATGGCACCATGAACCTGCAGATTCTAGCTGCATTTAATGTTTTCTTAGGTAGTCATACTGGTGTCCAGAGAAACAACTAGTAATTTCACATTTCCAACCCTCTCCCTTCTCCCAGAGACTACCATCACACATAAAAATATAAACACATTTATGAAGACTAAACTAATATTTGGGGTGTGCTCTCTAAATATTCCAAAACAAGCATTTGCAATCTTTGTACAACATAACATTCTATGGCTGAATGTTATGAGAAGCTTCAATTTATCATCCATCCATTATCTATACACTACTTTATCCTCTGTCAGGTCACGGGGGGGCTACGGGGGGGCTGGAGCTTATCCCAGCTGACTTAGGGTGAGGGCAGGGGACACCCTGGACAGGTCACCAGTCTATCACAGGGCCACATAGAGACACAGACAGCCAAGCACACTCACATTCACACCTACAGGCAATTTAGAATCACCAGTTAACCTCAGCATGTCTCTGGACTGTGGGAGGAAGCTGGTGCTCCTGGTAAGAACCCATGCTGCACAGATGCAAACTCCACACAGAAAGATCCCAGGCCGGGACATGACCCTGGGACCTTTTAGCAGAGAGGCGACAGTGCTAACCACCATGTCGCTCCAGATTATCATTTTAAAGGAATGATAACATGAAAAGTTCACCATGTAATGAATAATTACAGCTCCTGTAGAGCATCTTTATACAGCTGACACAACATCACATCATCACCTACCTGAATCAATCTTTTCTGATGCAAATATGAAGAAATACTACCACATACTCAGGCTATTCAGATCACAATCACAAGTTTACCTGTGATGTCTTATAAACTTGTGTTTCTAATGCTACTAATTGCACTTGTGTTCTACATGGCGGCTCTCTGGTCATGTTTGTCCCTGCAGAGGCGTCATGAGGTTTCAGCTCACCTGGTCTGGTGGTGGCAGTCTTTGGACTTAATTAATAAGCAGTTACATGTAATCAGTTCACTTTTGGAAAACTTCTTGTTACTTCCAACTCCTGCAGCCTCCCACTTTATCCAACCTTAAGTCGTGTTGTGACATAAACTTGCTGTAAAAAAAAGGTCTTGGGACCCTGGAAGTGGGATAAATGCTCAACCTTCAAGCTGTCCTCAGAATTATGAGCTAATATTACAAAGACTGTTCAAATGGATGAGTTGATTGCTTGTTTAACAGCTTTGTAATGTAGACAGTTAGGATGTGTTGCTGGAACTTGGAGTGGTGTCTCAGCTTACCATAGTGTCTGTGTACTGATACAAAATAAATACGTTTTCTTTAACTTTAATGAACAAGTAGTTTCAAATATCTTTCTTTTTTTAAAAAGATTGATTTTTGGCCTTTTATTTGATAGGACAGTGGGTAGACTTGGAAACAGGAGGGAGTGGGGAAGGACATGCAGTAAATGCCTGAGATCAGAACCAAACCTGGGACAGCTGCTACGCTTCGGCACTTGGGTCATGCAACATAACCGTTAGGCTATCAGGGCGCCCCAGATAGCTTTCTTAATTACATATAACTTATAACAGTATATATGGTGGGCTCCAGGAGACATCAATCAGTCATATTTTCATATAAACCTGGAAATAATCAAGTCTGTGCATTTAAAACCACAAGAAATGATGAGATGACACACTTGGCTGACTCATCCAGTTCAGTCAACCTGCAGCTCCTGTTCTCCTGTCAGAATCATGGCTGTGCATCAAGTCTTGAGCAGAACATTGCAGACTAAGTAATGTTGTAAGTGTAACCACGGCTAAACTGAGGTGTCTAAAGAGGCAGTGCATGGAGCTCCACAACACATTGTGGGATACTAGATCAGCAAAAGTGAGGCCATCATTAATAGATCAAGACATCAGGCTTTGATCCTTGAAAGATAAAAAATCAGCCTGATTACAGATACAGAAGTTGCAGAGGTCAACGCAATGGAAAAGTAGTTACATGTAATTCCAGCTGAGTCACATTAGTACTCCACTGCATCTACCTAGTAAAGGCAGCAAAAAAGCCCCTTACAAATCTTTATATGTCTTCAGCAACAGTCTTGTCAGAAGAAGGCTGTCTAGTAGTGACCCTCAGAGGATGAAGAGTGTCTTTAAACCACTTCTCAGGAGGAGAGACAAGGTCGAACATTTGGTGTGAGCTAAGACAGAGCAGCATTTCACAGTGGATGATAGAAAAAAAGACCTATTCACTGAAGAGCCAACTCAACCCCACTGAGAGCCCCCACTAGAAGCACTCTGGAACACTGTCACATAATGTTGGGGTCATATGGGTTCAGGCTTGAACACAGTTTTCTGCTGTCATTAAATTAAAAAGGTGAACTTTTCACTCTTGTGGTTAAGCTGATCATTTGGCCCTTACCCCACTGCACATATTAGCACACATATACTGTACATATATGTATTATGTTTTTGAATATCTGGGTATTTATTGGACGAGAAAGAAGTTAAAATTATAACCAGCTGGGCTGCCATATAGCTCATTGAGTTAAGGTGTCACCATGTGGACGCAGATTGCCAGCAGTGGTTGTGAATTCAAGTCCAGCTCATGACCCTTTCCTGCATGTCTGTCTCTCCTCTCTACCCCCCTTCACCCTGTCTCTCCCTCTATCCATAAAAATGGAAAAATCTCCCCAAAAAATTATAAACAGCTAAAAATAAACAAACAAAAAGTGATTTGTTTTGAACTCCAGGGACAAGTAGGAGAACAGTATACAGTTTGCCCATCACAGTATAAATGATACCACATGCAGAGACTGTATTGCATTGAATATTCTGACAGGACATAATGGGAAATGAAGATACATTATTTGATATATCAATGACAGGCTGATGCCAGTATAAAGACTGCTGTCTGCTTGATTAATTAGAAACAACCAAACAGATCATGAATCAATATCCACATTAAAGCCCAAGCTGGCCCTGAGAGCAGCACAGGTAAGAAGCAAACCACATTTCGGAGCAAAGCCTCTCACAGATTTATTTACCATAATGGAATCATTCTGCTGGGTTCACACTCTACCTGTGGTGTTGTTCTAGCACAGCCAGACTTTATTTTCCTGTGGAAGTGGAAGAGCCTAATCAATATTCCAACTAATTCAAAGGTTTAGGAGGAAAGAATGAAAGTCTTGGAGGATGTTTATGAAAGCAATCCCTGAAGAAAGCAATCAATGGAAATAAAGTAGACTGCATCGACCTCCGTGTGGAGACGGTGTGGGGAAATGTGTGTCTGTGATAACGCAAGGCTACGATGACAGTTTGCAGGGTTTGACTGTACGCATAGCATACAACAATGGCTTAGAGACACAGAAAGCACGGATTAATTCCTCATCACAGTCAAGACCAGCAGATGGAGAGCTGGTACAGAGCATGGGAATATATCCATGTGAAGATCTGGAGAAATGAGTGGTAAGTGTCTCTATATCCTCAATTCAGCCCATCCCCAGAGGTTTAAAATCATCTGAAGCCATCACGATAACACGATCGCTGCTGGCTGCTGATTACTGTTGCTTCTTAGCAGCTTTAAAATGTCATGACATGAGTAAATGACATATTTAACTTCATGTGTTACAGCAAATCAAATACTGGCATATCCAGCAAGAGTGAGCCAGACAAGATACCTCCATGTAGTTTGGCTTTATTTTTGCACATATGGAACTCATAATATGCTTTCTGTAATTTAAAACTGGCTAGGAGTGTTTATTTCAAAGTGTGCTCAACCTGACTACTCCTGGTTGATAATATCTGGATCTCAGGATTAATTGTTAAACCAGATATCAGATGGAGTGTTTCCCTCAAAGCTGAAGTCAATAGTACCTTCAGGAAGAGTCTTAAAAGTAAGACTTGATTCAGTTAGATGATTACCTTACTATTTATTAATCCCATTTTCATCTCATCTGATCATAGAATTTATTACCTAAAGCTTTTTTCTCTGTCCAGCTGAGGACGAAGAGGAGGAGTCCTCCTTGGTCCTGCATTAGTAGAGGCCAGCCCTGTTCAGGCTCTGCTGGAGTGAATGTTGGCAATAGAACTGCTCAGATTCATCAGGATGGTCTTGGTGGTGATCCCTCCCCTCTCACACCACCATTCCAGCCAGTGCAGGGGTCACTTCTGGCTTCTTGCCACACCCTTTGAGATTTTTTCACCTTGTGGAACTCCTTGTACTCGTCATGCGTTGCACTGTGGTCACTGGCACTAGGAAACCCCCAACTACAAAACCATATCCAAGAGTCAGTGATTGATCCAAACAGCAGCTCACTAAGCTCTTTGGTTTAAGCAATGATTTACAGTTTCCTGACTAGAGAATTAGTGCATCCGCTGTTCTCAAGTTTAGAATGTATGGCTGTTAGAATTAGGAGAAAAAGGAACTCTGAGGATATTCAAGGAGTCTTGCTTGCCTGGGGGGCTTCTGGAGGAACCTTCACCAGGTCAGATCAGAGAAAAGGTAGCTGAGGAACCTCTATTAACTCAAACAGTGCATCCTGAAGAGCCTTATTAACTGTTACAGTGTACACTGCAATATTTCAACATATATTTAATAAAACCAGCAGGGTTCATCTTATGGTAAAGGAATAACACAGCTGACAGAATTACAACGCTTTATTTTAGTCCAATGTAAAAGCCTCAACATTTACATAATATACTGTAGGTTTTTTTTCCCCAGGGCCTGGAAGACAGAGAAGGAACTTAATTTTTTCATCGGTAACGCTTGAAAAAAACACACTGAGGGATTATTTTAGAGGACAGTTTTATGGTATTAAATTATGGTGCACCTTGGAACAACACTGGAGATATTAATGGACGTTTTAGAGGTTGGTTTCATATATTTGTGCATATTAGGATCTTGTCTGCCATCATGTGCAGATGACTCGAGACAAGGTCCTTATTTGGATAAATAAAATAAAGTCTCTATTTTATTTAGGAACATCTGCTAAATTCTCCATTGGAATATTTGTCTTATGGTTGGGGGCGAAAAACACAGCAACAATGACAATAATACAAAGGTGGTCAAATAAAAATCATTCATTCAATCATTATAAATCTAAATCAGGCATGTGAATGAATCATTTTGGCCTGATATATATACAATCATAGGCTGAATATAGTTTCGTGTGAGCTGAATGTTTTCTTTCATGTGTATTTTCGAGCTGTTTTCCTCTTGTACTGGTGTCTCCAATACCAGCAGACATGGCGTGGAGCCTGCAAGCTTCTTAACTGCCTTTGTGTGTGTGTGACACTGAGCCAGCACGAGCATATTTTGAACCGAGAAGTCTGCTTGTTCCGGACATTCCCATGGTGTGTGAATGCAGCATCGGGGCATCACTGCCAGTAGAAGGAGCTCTTCGGTCTTACCTAATCCAAAAGCCAAACATACACAAACATGGCGATATCACAGGCAGGCAAGATGCTGTCCTCTCTTCGGTGGTCGTTATATTTATTAGTCCTCGGGCTTGCAGGGATAAACTCGTCGACCCTTCGTCTTCACCCGGAGCAGCGCTACATGCTGCCGCAGAACAGAGGCTTTTTCACAATAGAAGCGAATGAGGATTTACCAGACGGAGGTGGAGGAGGCGCCGCGGCTCCAGCGCTGCCTCTGGCCGCTCGTAGCGCAGCTGAAGGCGGGTCGGACTCCGGCGCCCATCCGCAGCACCGAAGCCGCCGGAGCGTTGGAGACTCGGCTATGCCAAAGGTGTACGGCCAGGTAATGTCCCGGTGCTACCGGCCACTTCCATGTGAACGTTGTGCATCACCTCAGACTGACCTTAGCTGGCAAGGGTGTCTTGAAGAAATTCCGCAAGCCGCACTGTTGTTTTCTAAGTCCCATCATTTCTTGCACCTTATGCTGGAGCAGCCCTGCCTGTGGTCGCTGCTGTGCGGGCAGACGGGGGCAGGGCGCCCGGTCAGCCTCACAGCAGCAGCCCCGGTGAACAGAGCAGGAAGCGTTTGGTGACTCAGTGGCTTCACCAGGTGCTTGGATGTAACGCTACCAGTGTAAGGCTACAGCTCACTAAACATGCATTCACAGAGCCTCACAAACCTGCACTCACTTAATGGCAGCCTGACTGAGGCAGCTCCTCGAGTAGATGCTGAAGTTACACTAAAAGTAACCATTCATTTGCTACTACGTAGATAGAGAGTCTGCCGAAGTTACCAGAAAACCCGTAATATTCCGAAAACCTCTTCACTGTCGTGCTACCAGGTGTGTGTGTATGCAGGAGTGACAAAGACGAGGAAAACAATGATTTAATAGAGAACATTAGCATGAGAGTGTTTGAGTGGTGGACGCGGAGGCTAATGCTAATAGAGGTTCTGGTGGTTGTGGCTGTTTGTTTTACCTGCCGTCTCCAGAGGATGTGCTGCTCACTTCAGCTGTTCAGAGCCCAGTTTCCCAGACAGGGACTGCAAACAGGCAAAAAAGGCAGACTTTATTCAGCAGTAATACAATAAACGCTGTGCTTATCTTCCAGAACTGTCCACACCGGAGAGAGAACATCTTAATGTCATTTCTGAGCCTCTAGCAAGCTTCTGTTTAGCACACAATACAAATAGAACTGTATTTTTATAGAGCATCAGTGGATAGTTGGCACATGGGAATTGTAGTTAGTAATATTAAAGTAAGTGGATTTGGCAAAATTTGGACAGTGACACAGTGTTTATTATTTTCCTTTTGGATTTGAAATGAAATTGAAGAGTTTAAGCCTTGATTCAAGGGGTTTAATGAAAAAATCACATTATATATATTTAGGAAATGCATCCTTTGTAATTGACAGGACATTTCTCACATTCCCAGGCCAATCATTTGTGTGTTATTTAGAATCTGCACATAATCTACACATTCCTGTATGTTCCTGCCCAGTCTGTCTCACTTCAATGACGTAAACAGACCATCTCTACATTTGTATTACTTTATAATGGCTTCAACAGACTACACTTGCTCCTCTTATTTGCTGTTTATCTGACTTCCAACACTTGCTTTTGAAAATCCTTTATCCTTCTTAATTTTTTCTTACTTGTCGGTGTTTACTGTTACACGCCAAAGCACCGAGTCAAATTCTTCATGCGTGCAAACCTGCTTTGCGCTATAACTGATTCTGATGGCTGCATAGTCCCTCCATTTTCACAGGCTCAAAAGTAACTGGACAAAGTAATTATAAGTAGTAGGATTGTTGTCAATACTTGGATGCAGATCCTTTGTAATCAATGGCTGCCTGGAGTCTGGAACCCATGCTAATCAACAAAGAATGGGTTTCCTCCATGAGATGTTTTGCTGAGCCTTCACTGCTGCTGCTTCTGGACCATTTAAGATCATTTCTTTACCTCCAGAAGATTAGATTAGATTAGATTATACTTGATTAATCCCACAATAGGGGAAATTTCCTTGTTACAGCAGCAGATAAAAAGCATTAAACTACATAATCTACCCTATACAGAAAAAGAAAAAAGATAAAATATCTACTATAAAAGACATTTTAACAATATACATTATAAACCTTTGAGTGAAGTTATGAATGTGAAAGTAATATTTAACAAGTAAAACTGAATAAATAATATTGCACATGGTGGCAGTACTGTGAAATAGCGCAGATAGGTAGATAGTGCAAGAAACTACAACACGTTGCTGGTGTTGTACAGTCTGATGGCATTTGGAATGAAGGACCTGTGGTAGCGTTCCTTCTTACACTGTGAGTGTATCAGTCTGCTGCTAAAGGAGCTGCTCAGAGACCCACAATGTCATGCAGGGGATGAGAGGGGTTGTTCATGATGGATGTCAGCTTGGCTAACATCCTCCTCTCACCCACCTCCACTATGGAGTCCAGTGGACAGTCCAGGACAGAGCTCGCTCTCCTGATCAGCTTATCGAGTCTCTTCCTGTCCCTGTCAGTGCAGCCACCTCTCCAGCAGACCACAGTGTAGAAGATAGCAGACGCTACCACAGAGTCATAAAAAGTCCTGAGAAGAGCCCTGCACACACCAAAGGACCTCAGTCTCCTCAGCAGGTGGAGGCGACTCTGGCCCTTCTTGTACAGGCCGTGGGTGTCGTCAGCCCAGTCTGGTTTGTTATTGAGGTGAACACCCATGAAGGAAGAAGCTCTTCAGTTGTCTTCATGTTATGTTTTGGGTCATTCTTCTTCTTCACTGTGAAGCACCGTCCAGTTCGTTTTGAATCTGAATACATGTTGCTGCTTCTATCAACAGTCATGTCATCAGTAAACAGCAGTGACACAGTTCCATTGGCAGTCGTACGTGCCCATGCCATCACACTGCCTCCACCATGTTTGACAGATGGTGAGGTCTGCTGTGGAACACGAGCCCTTTCTCGCCTTCTCCAGACTCTTCTTTTCCATCATTCTGCTACAAGTTCATCTGGTTCTGTCAGTTCAAGGAATCTCATTCCAGAACTGGGCAGCTTTTTGCTTGTTTGCTACTAATGTCTAGTCGGGCCTTTCTGTTCTGAGTGGTTTGCAGCTTAAGGTAAATCCTGTGTATTTACATTCATGAAGGCGTCTCCTGATTGGAGACTTGGCAAGCTGTTGTAAAGGGGTTTCTCATCGCCAGAGAAAGAATTCAGTGGACGTCCATTTTAGTTCTCTTCCAGTCTATTTGGTGTTGCTGAGATCGCCAGCGCATTCCTTCTTTTAAAGAATGTTGATTTTGTCACTCCTAAGCCTTCTGCTATCTCGCTGATTAGTCTGTACTGTTTTTTTCTGCCTAATGATGCCCTCCTTCCTTTGTAGCAACACCTCTGTGCACTGCATATTTAGAGTTCCCATGAGCTACCAAATTTAAATTCAACACTTTGAGTCAGACTCTTGATCTCCTCAATTTGTCATGGAATAATTAAGAAACAAGCCTCACATGGTCATGGAACTGCAGGTCAGTCAGGTCAGTTTCCAGTTCCTTTTGATACTGGGAAAATAGCGGGACACTGTAAAATGGCTTTAATTAGTGCAGTGCTTTTGTTAAAACCCCTTGAATCAAAAGTGAAAGTGCGCATTTCAATCAAATCCCCACTGTGTCATTTCACATCCGTTGTGGTGGTGTGCAGAGGTAAAATTACAAAACCTGTGTCACTGTACGAGTACCTATGGATCACGTCAGGTCACTGACCTCGTTCTCGCTAAATGTGAAAGCAAATGTTTTCCTCGTGATCTGTTTCATTCTACCAGTCCAGCAGCTGCTGCATTTGTAAAGACTTGGTGCTAAAAAGCTCTTATTACAACAAATGAAACTGCAGCAATTGGTTGGCTGTACAATAACTACATTGTTTTTTTAGGATCCATGCTCGCCGTCCACCTCATCCCCTGTGTCCCTGCTCAGTGTGATGCAGCACTATTTGCTGAGGAACAGTCAGAGTCGGTGTTGCTTTACAACACTGGTGTATAATTAATTGTGGTGGTGCAGCTTTTAATGCTGGTATAGCTTTGCTATTCATTACAAAGACATTTCATCCAGTGGTCTGACATCATGCGCTGAGCCGTTGCACTCTCCTTCCCTCCCGACATTATACAGCTTTTGAGCCCAGCCAGACAACAGCATGGTGAAGGAGTGTAATGAAGCATCTCCAAACAAACTGCAGCATTCCCGATGAAACACGATTGCCTGGGAAAGTGTTTCACCTCCAAGTGGAACCAGAAAGTGAAAGTTAGAGCTGTGTCATTGTGAAACTTTGAGAGGAAGGCTCGGAACCTGTTAGTTGATGACACTGTACACACAGATGAGCTGGTATTTTAAAGGCAAAATGGATCTGTGCCTCTAAGGAGGGAGCTTGTCTTTGGCTAGATGAGGGGAATTGTAACAACTCTGATAATGAATAGATATTTTTAGTAATTAAAAAACGGGGTTTCAGTTACTCAAAAATGAAAATCTGTCGGTCTGAATATAATGAGATGGTAAACTGAACACCTTTGGATTTTGGTCTGGAGATTGGGCAAAACAAGCTACATGTACAAGAAAGGTGGTAAATGTAAGGTTATAATTAGGGTCTTTTCAGCTCTTTCTGGTGTTTATAGACAAGAAAAGAAGCTAGACTAGCTTCGGGGCCACCCAAGGGTCCAATGAGAAACAAAAGGAAAATAACAGGCCGATAGAGAATGCCTGATCAATCCTTAGCAGTTAAAAAAATTCATTTTAAAAACATCAAAGTAAAACAACTGTTAAGTGACTCCTTCACAACTGACTTGAGGTTATGGATTATTTAATGGATTTCCGTGTTGGTTGCTGAGGGAAAAGCAGCAACAAAAAGTGGCAGCTAGAGACCAAAATGATCTATGTGTTAAAGAAGTAACAGCAATTCTAGTGGACTGGTCCGACAAGACACACAGGAGAAATAAAAACACCCAGTGTGTGTGTGGTGACACAGCCAGCAAGAGCTCCATAGAAGAGAAGTGAGCAGAGGGAAGTGTGTCTCTCCATCATCCGTCATCAGCCTGCTGTCTCACGCTGACCGACGCTTCCTTGTCTGGTGACACCCGCAGTCCAAACAGCAGAAAAGGACAAATAGCCTCCAGAGAGTCAGATCAAGATCAGGTTTCGTCACTTGTGAGAGACAGCACCGGAGGAGGTTGTTATTAAATGCTTAGCTTGTCGACTGTTTGTTCCTGTGCTCGATGTCCCTGCTGGCTTCTAGTGGTATGGCTGGACTTGTTAAGAAGCTTGAGCAGGCATTGTAATTGGATGTAATGGCTCGGCCTGAGCAGGGTACAGTTTACATACTTAATCATGCATCCATTGACCTGATGTGGCTTGACAGTGGCTCTGTAAAGATTAAAATATCACAGGCTGGGATGGAACAGTTGTTTTAAAGAACAGGATAGAGCCGTGGAAGGTGAGCTTTGGGTGGCATTTTGTCATTTTTTTGTTATACCGAAGTGTGGGTCAAGCAATTCCCCTGACAAATATCTTCTCTGTGGTTGACTGTGTGCAAAGTTCAAGTGTCACTTCAAGTCATGTTTACGGCTTGTAAGCACTCTTACAAAGGATGGCCTATAAATGAACTGGTATCAGCCATCACCAGGGTAACCAGTGGATGTCTTGATTGCCCGTCTTGTTATCAGTACTTCGTCAGTTTGGTGTTTTTTGAAGTTGTGAAAACTCTCCCACTTGTTAGGCAACCCTTCAGCCTCACGACCCCACAAACTCTCATGAAACCGATTGAATCATGTCTAAAATGCAGTGAAACAAAGCTTTACACAATTACATGTGTTTCTGCTTTCATACAGTTGAACATCAGGAAATCCTGGATGTTTGTTGTGCAACGATGAAATTCTTCAGAACAAAATGGCTAAAGGTTGATAATTACTTGTTTAGTCTATTGAATGCCAGAAAATAGTGAAAAATGTCTGTGTCAAAGTGCTTGTCTCGTCTGACTGACAGTCACAGCCAATCGTCACTTTGGAGAACCTTGAACCAGGAAAACTTTTGCTTGATGAATTACCAAGGGAGGCACTCGAGCAGTCCAGAATCGTGCTGTCATTAAATTGTGAGACTCAAAGTATTCATATCCTTTCATCTTTTGCTCTCTTTATGCTTTACATTTAACTTGACAATGATCAAATTGGCCTTTTACCTCGACAGTCAGTTCAGTAATGTTACAGTGAAAACATCTCGGATGTAAACCAGCTTTGTATTCACACCCTTTTTCAGCACTTTCTAGAGGGCCCCTTGGCAGCAATTACAGCTTCTTGGATTAGTCTCTACAGGCTTTGCACACCTGGATTTAGGCAGTTTATCCCATTCTTCCTGTCTGTGAACTGCCATCTTAAGGTCTCTCCACAGATGTTCTGTGAGGTTTTGGTCTGGGCTGTGATTGGGACTAAGCCATGTCTTGAAGCCGCTCCAGCCTTGTCTTAAATGTAGCCTCAGGTTATTGTGGTGCTGAGAGGTTAACCGTAGCCCCAGTGTCTGGAAGCTGCGCTCTGGTCTTCAAAGAGCTCCTTACATGTGGCTGTATTCATCCTTTCGTCAGATCTAAACAGTCTCCCTGTCCCTGTAGCTGAGCCGCACTTCCATGACATGATGATGCCACCACCGTGCTTGACTGTAGGGACACTAATAGCCAGGTGATGACCAGTGCCTAGATACAGTGCTGCTTGGAATTCAGGTATTGTCCCCGCACACCAGAGAATCTTTCTCTGAGGCTGTCAGAGTCCCTTAAATGCAGCAAAGTCCAAGTAGGCTGCCATGGCTTTTACTCAGCATGGATTCCATCTAACTGCTGTACCATTAAGGCCTGATTGATAGAGTGCGTCTGATGCAGTCATTCTTTCTGGATGTTTTTTACATCTTTGCAAAGGACTTCTGAAACTCCGCTAAAGTCACCATTCAGGTCTTGGTTACACAGTGTTCCTGGGCTGAGTAGCTTTTATCATGATAAGGAAATTTATCTCCATCTCTGAATCAGTGGACTGCCCTTTAAAACACTGTCCTTTTTCACAGCAGACATTTTGATTTGTCATAGGAGGAAAAGCAGTGGTGTTACCAATAGAATTGAGGATGTTTTTCTTCTGTCAAGCATCAGTTTTTTAACCCTTTGACTTTTCCTACTCTGTCAAAATGTAAGTGTAAAAAAGGCCCATTAAGTGATTATTACAATAGCTTTTCTCTTATTACTTTTACTGAAATGTAATGCTTCCCTTGAAAAGTGACGTTCACAGATTTCTGGCATGCTCATTTTACCAAATTTATTCATGTGTTTATTTCATGATATACTTTTTGTATTTAACATTAAACACTCAGGGCTTCTGTACAAAATGACTACAGAGTTGGATCAACACCTTCCTCACACATGCTGGTTTGAGGCCTAAAATATACCAGGTTTGTTGGTGCTGAATTAGCGTTGTGGTTCAGTCGCTGCATGTCTGCACCTTAGCAACACGACTGGTTTGGAGGCTCATGAGACGAGCATCCCGGTGACAAGTCGCACACTTTAAATCCTCATCTCTGCTGTTCTCTCAACAGCTGTTGTTGTTGCTCTGAGACACTGTTCGTGCTATTTCTGCTCTCCTGATGCTGCAATTACCCCTCTTTATCATCATGTGCTTGCACTAGTGTAAATAGATAGTGAGAAGCCGTACAGTGAGTGCACACAATTTTTCAACGCATGTTGTAGTAATATGTCTATTTTTACAACCACAGTCAGTTTTACTCAGAAGCTTTAGATACCACATAGTTATTCAATCTTTTCATTTATGAAGTTTAGAATAATGGTTGGTGTTTGCTTGCTAAAAACCCTTAACCATAAATTCTGTTCATAGTACACTGCAGTGCTGATTACTCTAAAGTATGACATCGATAAAACATATCAGACAGGTGTACCACTAATTTAGATGTGCACTTCTTACTAAAGGTGCAATTTCAGCTTTAGAATTACACAAAGCAGCACCGCTTTTTTTCTCATCACCCCATCTTGCCATCTTGTTTGAAAAGGTTTTATTTGAATTGTCACTGGAAGAACTGATCAGAGATTTGGTGATCATGGCCAGTGTGAACTCCACATGCTTACTGATTGATTGACCTGTCCAATTTGAGCAGAGGAGTCCCAGATTTAAAGAGTGGGCATGCTATAGCCTAGGGCTGGGCAATATGGACCAAAAGTCATATCCCGATATATTTAGGCTGAATATCGATATGCGATATATATCGCGATATTTTTTCCGCCTTGTTTACATTTCAAAATAAGGAAAAACTAACATTTTAATACGTTTTTGTTTAAGGTAAAATATCTCTGAATACTCCGTACAACACTGCACTCACCAGTAGCCAAGTGTAATCAGTGACCGAAGCACTGCATCTTCAGCCACTTGTTCAGCTCAAGTCGCTTTAATGATGTTGCACCCGCTGTCTGTTGTTATGGCAACCAGATGCTTTTCTCGGAGTTTCCAGCTTGCAGTTGCGTCTTGCAGGGCCTCAGCTATATGCTCACCGGTGTGTTTTTGGGGGAAATAACTTGTTTGGAGACATGCTGTTTTCAGCTCCCAGTCTTGAATGAAGTGAACTGTCACACTCTGTACAGCTCACGCGTCCTGCTTGACCACATGTCGCTGGTTAACGCAAAACGGGTCACGTTAGCGAGCTGGTCAGCAGGGCTCTGCCTGACTTCAGTGCACATTTGTGGCAGTGCTTCTCGTGCAAAGTAGTTGCGACTGGGAAGCTCATATCTTGCGTCTATAGTTTTCAGTAGATTTTTGAATCCGACTTGTTCCACAGTTGCAACAGGGACCATATCTTTAGCCATGTGATAGGACACCGCTTTCGTTATAACACACCACTTGTCACTTTTCTTTTCATAAGACACACTGTGGGAAAATGCGGCTTGCGGTGGGCTTTGTTTCGGGGCTGGAGCTTTTTCGGGTTGTGGATGGCTTGCGGTTGGGGCTTCTGCAGCGCGCAGCTTCATACACTCTTCGTACTGCAGCTTGTGCTGCTGTTTTAGGTGATGAAAAAAGATTAGTAGTGCGTCCACCCCTGGCTGTAACTTGTTTATTGCACTCCATACATATAACGTGATTTTGTTGCTCATTTGATACTTTAAAACCAAACCATCTCCAAATTACTGAACCACTGCTTTTTCTTTTACGAACCAATTCCTCCTTTGCGCGCTCTGCAGGTGTTGTTGCTTCCTCCATGCTTGTTGAAGAACGCCGGAGTCTCTCTTCCTGCCCCTCCACTCTCTGTGCAGAGGCGCGTGGGCGCGCAGAGCAGTGCAGAGAGCTCCGGGTCAGCAGCGCAGCAGCGGAGCAAGGATCACAGCGCAAATTTGAACTATATCGATATATACGATATAGTCTAATTCCATATCACATTTAAAAATATATCGATATAATTTTTATATCGATATATCGCCCAGCCCTACTATAGCCTATAGAGACCAAAGGGTAGCCTGCTAAGACAAACACTAGATTTCACTCCAGGTTCTCCCTCTGGAGTAGTTTTGAGACAATAATTGTTTGAATCACAGGGTGTAGTCAACCAACAAGTGTTGTTTCAAACCACGACAGTCACTAATATTTCTGGAAACACAGTGTCATCTAAACCTG
The DNA here is from genome assembly GCA_024666655.1 of Dascyllus trimaculatus. Classification (NCBI taxonomy): domain Eukaryota; kingdom Metazoa; phylum Chordata; class Actinopteri; family Pomacentridae; genus Dascyllus; species Dascyllus trimaculatus. The sequence goes on along the minus strand of CM045453.1, from coordinate 4,564,834 downwards.
GTACTTCAGAACCATTAGAGGTAAGAGTTGTGATACTTCATTAGGGTCCAAGCACCAACGGTGCGTAGTACCCTAATGTTATTCTAAGGAGGAATGTTTTTTTTTGGCCGTCTTAAATCGCAATTTTGAGCCCCTAAACCAGGGATGTCCATTCCTGGTCCTCGAGGGCCACTATCCTGCATGTTTTAGATGTTTCCCTCTTCCAACACATCTGATTCAAACGATCATTTGAATCAGGTGTGTCGGAAGAGGGAAACATCTAAAACATGCTGGATAGTGGCCCTAGAGGACCAGAATTGGACACCCCTGCCCTAAACATACTCAGAAACACACATAACTTGGCACACACATCAGACCTGATGAAAAATTTTATATTTTCGGGGAATTACGCAGTTGAGTGGCAAATTGGTTCAGCAGCGCCACCTTGAAAATTTAAAACAAGGGTTTTGATACTATTACTTTAACGTAGAGCTACGAAATTCGGTACTTATATGTATCACGACAAGACGCACAAAAAAGCTCAATGTACCAATACCCAAAATGCAACAGGAAGTCAGCCATTTTGAATTTACTGTCACATTTTTTGCCCGTTTCTCCAGAAATTCCACATTTCCCAGACCGAACTCGTCCTAGGGAATAACTCCCACAGATCTCAAATTTGGCCCACATATACTACAGGTATATGTGGTATATGTGGGCATATACCACAAATATATTTGGCCCACATATACTACAGGTATATGTGGGTCAAATATATACCTGTTAAGTTATTAAAATGCTCCACAAAAGTATGAGGGCGAGTCTTGGCGCCTCGTGGTGGTTTGCCCGTTGGCCCTTTTGGCATTTTTTGGACATTTTTCCAGAAATTTCACATTTTCTAGAGCAAACTCGTCCTAGGCAGTCACTCCCATAGATCCCAAATTTGACCCACATATACTACAGGCGGTGGTGACCAAATGTTATTAAAATGTTTCACAAAAGTATGAGGGTGTGCCCCTGGTGCCCTGCGGCTTTTTGCCGTTTTGCCATGAAAAAACCAGGTAGTCCTGTGTAACTTGCCTGGACGTGCTCTAAATGGCCTGAAGCTTCACAGGTGTAATCAGAGTCCAGGCCTCATAACAGCCAAATGACCATAGAAGTCCAGGACTGATGATTGCCATATGGCGATATCCTGTCTCAGTCGCTGACCAACGAGAAGCGAGGTCCCGTCCAACGCTGCTGGTTATTGTAGATATACATATTCCTAAAACATAAGCAGAGACTGTGAACACAACTTGGAGTTTGGCAGCGTTGTCCTACATCACCTTTCTGTTTGTTTACAGAAACAAACACTTCTTTGTTAGCGTGAGAAGTGGCAGCAGCAAACCTGAACAGGTAGGCAAGACCAGAAAAAATGCCACGGTACCAGACAAACAGGTTTGTGACAATGTTTGCCATACCCAGCTGTTAACAACCACACTATATTGGAGTCTGATAAGGCAGTTAAGGTCAATGACAACTGTTTGATATGGCTTCATCTTTTTAGCTCATTTACCATTTTCACCAACATCTCTATGTGCAAAGCACAGTGGTAATGTTGAAACTGCAGTGCGGAACTTTTGTCTCTCCCTTTTGCTGGTTATTCTCTTAAAGTCTTTTTGGAGTTTTGCCCCTGAAGGTCCACCTTAATTCTAGTTGTTGTAGTCTACTGTGTCTCAGTTGCTACAGTTGCTTCACTCTTCAGCTTTACCTGTGTTTATGTTTTTGCTGTGGTATGCCACGGTATGGTATATTTTAGTATCGGTTAGGCCTGGGTAAAAAGTTACAGCGATATGTACTGACGACAGACACTTTGTAAGTAGCAATGAAAAATTTGCTCAGTGGAGGTCTCCCAAGGTGTGCTAGTCTGTGTCTGCCTGGACCTCTCCTGTGGGCAAAAACACCCACAAGCCTGTGTCTCCCACCACCTACACCTCATGAATATTAACATGTCTGCGTGTTTACATTGATAAAGTCAAAAGTGATAAGACTTGATTAATAACATGTTGTTAAAATTAACAATAAGAACTGAAATGAAACAGTATCGTGATTGATTTTTCAGCTATATTGCCCAGTCCTGGTATCGGTACCAAAATATTTCAGCAAGTACTGTGTCACAATCACAAGTTGAGTATTATGACAACAGTAGTCTGAGGGCCACTTCGCTGCATTCCAAATACAAAACACCCAGATCTTCAGACTACACTGGCATGTTCGACTGATGTGCATGCTGCATTAGAGCCAGTGTAAAATCCAGCTGAATGACGCTGAGTCCCTTGGAGTCGGAGAAGTGTTTACAGCAGCATCGATCTCTCACAAGTTGCTTCCTCAAAACAGCACACGCTCGCCTTCTGACACTCTCTCATATGCCATGCCTCGTTACGCTCACCCTTGACACTCGCATGTTGATTCTGATTCTCAAAGCCTCCTTAAAATTCAGCACAGACTCTGACTCTTAACTCCCTGAGCTCAGGCTGGAGGCACAGCAGCCGACCTGCGTGTGTGTGTGTGTGTGTGTGTGTGTGCTGTAGCATGGCACTTAGCTCCAGTATGAAAACATCTTCATTAGTTTGTGTCTGGTTGAGTTTGTGCAGCTGCTGTCAAGACGTTTCAAGTAGAGCTTTCTTGGTGTGGAACAATGTCGGCCCACTTCTCTTTCAGCTTTAATAATATTCATCATGTTCTGTTGAGTGCATCCATTCCATGCAATAACAAGCTCTAAACTTGGGCCTTGTAGGCACTCACTTTCATCCACACGAATGCACAGAACCCTGTTTCCCTGTGGTTTCACATGCATTTAAGTGTTATTTTGGTCTACCAGTTCTTAAACACCTCACTTTCTGAACCTGAATAGAACCCAGACAGGGAGGTTTGCTGTCATTGTGAGGGGAACAGTGGCTCAATTGTGCATCCTGCCTGTAGCCATAAATACACTGGTCGCTAACAGCGCAGGCTAACTTGCACATGCAAACTGGAGAGCATTCAGCGCTTGGTGAGAGAGCAGCGAGCCTTCATTGCCTGCCAGTCCTGCAGGGATGATGTCATTGTTTGAGTCGGGCTCCGTCGACGATGCTCTCCTGGCCACGGTGCCTCCCCCCCCTCCTCCCCAACTCCACACACACTCTCCCCTCGCAGCTGAATAATGGAGAGCTCAGAGCCGAGGAGAGGGGAGGGTGGAGAGAGGAGAGTAGGCTAAATGCCCAAGCGTATTGTTGCTATGTTCCGCTCCTTGGTAGTACCAGACACTGAGCCCAACTCCTCCATGCTACCAAAAGGATATCAAAGCGCCAGAAGGGTGGGAAGGAAGAGGAGGAATGCAGCAGATAGCAATAAAGTGCTTTGGGTATATGCTGCTGCTGCAAAATAATCCTCTGAAGTCAAGTCAAGTGTCGTTTTCCTTGAGAAATCTGCTTTGCTCTAAGAGGCTTTTTAACAGAAAATGGAAACGGGTTGAGCCGAGTTATCCAGTGAGGTGATGAGGAAATACACAGACTGTACATGTACCTGAATTTACTTAACTTGTTGTGATAGACTGGGTGAACAGCATAGTCTGGAGTTTGTTTCACTGCCTTGATGTTGATATATTAATCCTCTGCTGATCTGTCTGGCCTGCACTTGCCTGCTCAGGATAACTAATGTATTTGTTAACAATCGACCATAGCAATTAACATGCATTTTGAGTACTAAATACAGCAAATGATGCCAAAGTGGCCCCTGATCCTATCCTAAATGATCAATACACTCTGATGAGGCTTGCATAACTGGTAATGATTTTTAATGCTGTAGCTGATGCCAGACAGCCAGTTGAAGCCCCTGCAGCCACGCAAGGCCAGAGGCATTTTATTTGGGTCCAAGAACAAAGACAAAATGCAGCCAGCTGCATGGAATGAGGAACATGACTTTTGAAATGACTGAAGTGAGTAAAGACAACAGAGCATTAACAGAACTGGCCATTTCTCAGATTAAGTAATGGCTGAGCTACGTTTTCTGGTGGTATGGGGAATCGGGGGTGGGGCTTCCAGCACTGCATGTCTGTGATTGGTTAATATTTTATTATCTATCTGATATGCACTTAGACAGAACATTCATTACTGTCTACAGATAGTATGTTTCCTTGTGCCTCTAATAATAGTAATGGGAATATATTAACTCAACAACACACATTACAAAATAAACAAGTACCAATAATGACTATGAATGTAAATATTAGAATATAATGTTAAAATACTCCAAATTAAAAATAGCCTGATTGCTTACTAATTGAAAAATAAATTTTTTTTAGGAGTAAAGTGATTTTAACATTGCGTGCTCTAGTTTTTAGTTAAAATTTTCTCTGATTTCTAATCCATTCAGAGCCAATACCAGCATCTCCTATAATCACCAGTTCGTGGCAATGAACTGATGGAATAATAGATGACAGAATGTTGTACTTAAAATAGTCTTCATGTATATATTTATTTAGAAAACTGAAGCAGTGTTCAGCAGTGGCGGTTGCCAAAAGAAGCCACATACAACAAGCCTGGTGTATTCTATTCTTGTGTCTATACCTTCACATGTCATACTGCCATTTAGAACAGATTCGGTCATTGAGGAGAAGACTGCAGCAGTGCTTTAGTGCACATTTTAATCACCCACTGTTACTCTTTCTGCAAGACTTCAGTTCTGATGTATAACTGCTGTTGTTGACCTACTGTAAACGCCTGATCTTTCGCAGTCTTGAAACTCAAAGTTACCAGAGTGAACGCTGTGATATGTAGAGGTGTTTGCCACACTGGTAAGTTAAGATAAAGATAGATTTAACATTATACAGGTTTCACGCCTTGTCAAATACTTAAAAAATGTACTTGTCAGATTCTTTGCCAAGTTGGACGTGTCTGCTTCCTCAGTCTGTGGAGGTGAAGTATCTTTTACAGTCAGGCTTTGTGGTATTTCTCTCTGTGATTGTCGGCTGTAAGCGAAATTATGTCATATCTGGCTTTGTGTGTCTACTTTGTAGACAATCCATGGACGCTTAGAAAGTGCACTTGTATTTCCAGTAATACCTTTCATTTTGTCACCATGAAAACTGCAGTGTCCTCTTGAGAGAGGAGCATAGTGGTTGGCACGCTCAGTATGCCTGAAGACTAGAACACGCACATACAGCCCTGCTGTCACAAACTTAGACAACTCATTGGAAATATGGCTTCTATTATAACACTGTCATTCTTTAAGTACTGATACTAATAAAATGTATGCCAGTGTTTTTAACCGCATGGTGCTGCAACAGTATTGGTTTATTGTGCAGCTGTTGGTTGGTTTGCTACTGAACGTTCATTCTTCTGGTCGTCTTATGTTGTCCACTGATGTGAACGCTCATAGAAGGTCACAGAACTTTACATCATACACATTCTGTCCGGCATGTTGTAAACTGATAACTAGACTTCCAACTAAACAGCCTCTTATTGTTTAAAGTGACTATTTGCTTGTTCAACTCCGGCTGAATTCCATCAGCTCTGTATACAATCAGAGTTGGCTGTATTGACAAAACTCAGGTTTGCTAACGTGGTAAAGACTGATTTAAGGTGGACGTACAGTCCTATTTAAGACCCACATGATGAAAAGGACCCATTTGTCGACCCCAGGAGCTCATCAAGAGCTGTCTTTTTAACGAGCTCCTTGTTAACCGCACTTGCTTGCACTGTGCCTTTTATAAACCGCTTTAAGGTCCAACTTCATTATATATTTTTTTGACTAGAGCTCCACTTCGTTAATGAGATGTCTTGCGTTCCTTGTTGTACATTTTAGGGTCCTCTGCAGATAATTGGGGAGAAACAAACCTTAGTTCACAAAGAACTAGCCCTTCTTCATTTTCCTCATGAGGGAAAAACAAACCTGAACCTTTTGTAACCTGTCAGCTGTTGTTTATAGCCAGTCAGAGAGGTTCTCTGAAAGTAGAAGCACTCTGACCCAGGTGGCACCGATCTCCTCTCATTTGGAGCTCCATGGGGCTCATTGACGAAAAGGAATAAATCAACTCTCTGAAGAGGCACGGTAAGAATATACAAATTGTTGAAATGAGTAGTGTCTGTCAGCTTTGCTAACATTATAGCAACAAAGTATATGTAAATCAATCACCCGCAAATCCATTTTAAAGAGGAAGGACTGTCGTTCTTCTTAAAGGAACAGGCAAGTCAGAAAACATGCGTGGGCAGAAACACTAAACTTTACATACGTACATACCAACACTAACTCAAGGTAAACAGAGCAGAGAAGGTAGGTTCTATGACGCTGAAGACATTTAGTTTTGCATTTTTGCCAGTGTATCTGCCACTTTGCATATTATCGTGTGTCCGTACACAGAGATGGAAAACCTGGGCTGGGTTTACTTGGTCTGCAAAACAGACCAGTAACTTGGCAGGTGCAGAGTGGTGCAGCCGCTCAGCAACGGTCCATAACCTGTCGTAGCCTTTGTGTTTCCACTGTGGTGTAGGATTCAACAGCTCTGACCATGGTGCCGGCTCCAACAAATAGTGGCAAATACTAGTTACTGGATGCAACTCCAGTATGAGCATGTAAGAAATAGAACAGTGAAGGGTTTGTCATGTTGGCATATAAGATGAATTCTGCATTGAAGATGGTATTAGAGGGAAGAACGCTGCTATTTAATAAGAGCACAGAGAAATGGTGCTTTTAGAGTTTAACCACTCAGCTTTGACATCTGCTTCCCCTAGAATAGGTGTTTTTCTCCCCTGAAATCGGCCTTGAAAGAGCTTGTACAGGGCATTTCTTGCAGTCGAAACACACTTCAAGGTTCAGGCCACCATACAGCTATGTATGCTGTGTATTTATATATAATATAGAGGATTATGTGGAGGCAAACTTGTGTACTACAGACTGATATAGAGTTTAACATAGTTTTAAGAGAACACTTAGTGGATTCTAAGAGTCTTTATGGCCTTTTTCCAAACTGCCCTCCAGGCTCCTTTTTCAGCGAGCCTTAACACTAGAACCTGTGTCGCCCATTTCACCTGTGCCGACATTAAAACCTGTTCTAAAAGACAAAAGCGTTGCAAGGAATGATTGCCCTTTTAAAAAAGAAAACTCTGAAACACTTTGAATGTGGTGTTTTTCTGTGCAGTTTTTTTTTCATATAACCACAAACACACACTGGAGAGAACACCTGGCACACGCTGACACTAATGCAGTCTGGTGGAACGGTTCTGCCATAAATCCTGCCTTCAAGGTAGGATTTGTTCTTCTGTGGTTTTGTTGAGGTGCTAATGGACGTTTTGGACTGCAGCGCTCTTATGTTGTGTTAATGCTGTGAGTTGTCTTCAATGTGACGTCCACTCCATTTACATCAGTGAGGCCTGGCTTTATATAAGACATTTCTTTTTGCACTCAGCAGCTGTTAATGTTTGACTCAGATGTGTTGTGAATACCTTGTAGCTGTGGCACACTGCTCTGAGCTTTTAAGACCAAATCGAACCATAGGTGGCTTCTGATCCCAACCTGAGATCAACCAGTGAAGGTGAACTTTTTCACATCAGACACTTTGGCTAAGATGAATAGCACCGGGTGTTATTAACAATGACAGAGTTCCTTTAAGTACCCCAGTAAGCCCTGACAGTGAGCCAGCATGCACAACAGCCAGCATTAATACTCCTGTGCTTTTCCTGCTGTGACATGTCAACATGTCTGCTGTGAAAAAAGCTCCACACAAGGTTTGGTAGACAGTGCCGTTTGTCATTCAGCAGGAGGATACTGCAGTCTTGGAGGCCAGGCTGTCTATTGCACCAGCGTTTAACTTTCATTTTTTCTTTTATTATTATTTATGGCACTATACATTTCTTATATGGTAGAGAAGACATTTTTAGGTCTCTCTCCTTTGAGCCATGGGTGTGATGTTTCCATAGAGGGCTCAGAGGATTGAACTGTCCATTGTGACCGGTGTCCTGAATGCACAAACTCTGGAATACAGTTGTGGTAACAGTAGCACGGTCTCATTCAGACTGACTGCCATCAGTTGAATGTGCAGTATTTTCCAGGGCTGTCAGAGCTCTAGTATTTGCGACCTGATAACAAAGTCATTGAAGGAAGGATGTAAGTAAAGCACTGGTTTGGGTTTTATTTGTGTTAGCACTCAGCTTGCACACCCATGTGTTTTGTATTGTGTGAAGTATGTGAACAGATAATGTCAGTGCAGATATTAATCGGACTCCTTTCATGCCACAGAGTGAGTGGGGAGCTGTTAAGGTGGCTCACAGTTCCAGTCTGTTGCCTCTCAAGGTCTGACTGTGGAGCAGCGACCCATCATGAAAAGAGAGAAATCCTTCCCTTCTGCACTTTGTGTTTTTTGTGGTTTGCTGGTTTTACTGAGTCCTGTCTGCTCCGTCAGGTACAAGCGCTTTGCACAGGATGGCGTCTGGTGAGACGGAATGCATTATGGATGTGAGAGACACAGACAGGGCTGAGGCTGTACAGTAGGCTTGTAGGTTGTCTGCAGCGCCCTCCCCCCTCCCTCCAGCCCTCTCGCTCCCCAAGTGACCACAAAGCTGTCACAGAGATTGATGGACGGGAGCAGATAAAGAACACCTCTCTGCCACTTATAGAGCCTCCTCTGGACTCCCCGCCATGTTGCAGTGCAGTGTGTGAGGGGGTAAAGGAAACAAAAACAGGACAGACTGAATTCTTATTGACCTGAAGGTGTGTTTTATTTTCTACATGACCTCAGGGTGCTGACAGAGTGGCTTCATCAGTGACCTAAATCAATGCACATGGATGAGGTGTGTCTCTTTTTAGCTGTACTCAGCTGCAGCTTCTCCTCTTTGTTCAAACATCCAAGCAATGCAAACAATGTTTGACAATGGTAGTGCTTTTATGTCCCGATCCCATGTGTAGAACATATTGTCTTTTAAAATCATGAGATCTTGACTCATTTACTAATGCAAACCAAATCCTGGCAACAGCTGGTACAGTGTGACCCCAGCAAACACTACGTGAGCAGCTACTTCATCAGGAAATTTTGCTGTGGCCAGGCAGTTTGAATCCAGCATGGGAATAGTGAACTCTGCCACTGTCACTGTAAATTAGAAAATGATATTGCATTGAATTCTTATTGCAGAAAAAAAATCAAGACCATAAACCTTCAAGATGTCAACAGACTTCATCAAATTTTATACGATTATTTACTTGTATGTGAGAACAGTGACCAACAATTATTTATTCTTTATCTTTAAAATATTATTGTCCAATCTCATGGAGATGTTTTAGCATTTTCACTTCTCCACCATTTTTATACAGTTTGTTGCTTTATTTTATTCATTGTTTTGTTTTGATGTAACAGCAGGAATGCAAATTCTATCTTTTTTTCAAAGCATATAATCAACAGCATCAATTAATAATCAATTAGTTGTTTCAACAAGCTGTACAATAAATGTACAGTGACCGTATATAGACAGTGACGTCTATATGCCAATAGATAGACACCGATCAGGGCTAACATTATGACCACCTACCTAATATTGTGTTGGTCCCTTCATGTGGTCAAAAATACTCTGAACCATTGGCCATGGACAAGAGGACCTCTCAGGGTGTCCTATGGGGTCTGGAACCAGGACGTTGGCAGTGGATCCTTAGGGTACTCTGGCTTGTGCAGTGGGGCCTCTGTCAATCCAACTTGTTCCACTGCATCCTGTTGATGCTTGATCAGAATGGGTTGTAGGAAGTTTGGAGGTCAAATCAACATGTTGGACCATTGTCTTGTTCCTCAACATGTTCCTGATTGTTTGATGTTGTTGCCATGTGGTGGGGTGCATTTTTCTGTGGGGGTAGGCCAGTGACATTTGGGATTTCTATTTGCATGAGGGAGGGTGTTTGTTCTGGGACAATGTTTATTTGGGTGTCAAGTCTCATCAGCATGGATGTTAAAATCCAAGGTTTTCCATCAGAACATCTCATAGTACCAATATGATCAATGTTATTCACTTCACCTGTCAGTGGTTTTAATGTATTGGCTAATCGTGTATATAACCATGGACATGAGGTTCAAAAACAGCCTGGTCACATTGGTCACTCTATAACAGAAATAATGTCTTTGTAGACGTCAGCTCTTATTGATTACATGACATCTAGCCGTTATCAAGCCACTCTTTTCCTGAGGAATCTCCTCCTACAGTGTTTACCACAAACCAACTGCAGTCTTCTATCTCAGTAAACAACTAGAGGGTCCACCTGGGTGGCACAACCAGGTACTACAGCTAATGTATAATACATTGTTTGACATGCATGTCCTTCATATTCTTCCTTACTGGTAAGCATATTTCTGATCTTTGAAAACGTTAATAGCAATGAATCAGTTCACAATTCACCATCAGCATCCCCAGTATTTACCTCTCTATAAAGTAATTTTAATGAATAGTAGCAGAGTCTGCTTTTCTTATTCACAAAAATCAATAAATTCATGTACTTTAATGTAAATTTAACTCGGTATCGACACTTCCCTGTTTGCCTGCTTCCATTCTACAGTTGTATTAGAGCTGTTATGGTACTGCTAATGCAAATAAAGCATGTAGAAACACTAGGGGAATTTACCTGAGTGCCAACTGCAGTATGTAAAATAGAAAAAATTGTCAAAACAGTGACTTTCTTATTAATGTGACATAAGCTGAACAGTCAGGACTGAAACCATGAGGACTGTAATGGCTGGCTTGGAGTTCATTTCAGAGTGCAGGCTGGCAGAATGGTGCATTCATGGAGCTACCCAGTGAAAGCATCACAGCAAACACCAGAAAAATATCTTCCCCTATGAATAGTCAGCTGGCAGATTCAGAACAATTTTACAGCCCAGTTTTAAGTGTTGGACTTCCTGTTCCAGAGGCAGATTACCACAGATAAATTGTCAGCTGATGGTGAGCAGTGTAGCCGTAAATGTGGGAGGCATCAGTAACGCTGTACTTACACTGCAATGTGTGTTTCAATTTCAACTGAACCACAAAAATGTTGTACAGTGGCGGTCCCTTGGCCTGAAATGTGAGGAAAAGTGCTGCCATTGGTTCTATGTGTGGCTATCTGGGCACCCATGAAAATGCTTGTAATGTCCCCATCTGTCCTCCGATGATTTGAAGCTTGTGTTAGGAAGGTCAGGTAAAGGTCAGCTGAGCTTGAAGGAGAGTTGGGAGCCAAACCACAAAGCCAGTCCTCAGCAGGCGTAGAGCAGCAGTTTATAGAGTTGTTACAAAGATGCTGTGCTGCATAGGAAGATAACTGGGAGCTTTTATGTTACACAAATGCTTCTCATTATGGTGGATGCGGCATATGTTTAGTTGCGCTGCCTCCATTTTGTTCCACTACCAGCAGAGCAGTGATCACCCATGGATGGACCCTCACGGCGTTGACTCTCGTGCTGCAATTTGCTGCAACCTGGCAAATAGTTTTTATCTTCGCAGTCATCATCACTCTCTGGATTCAGCTGTGTCAGTCTGCCGTGCTGCTGGCACCCCTTTGGCCTGCTCGCACAGTGGCCAATGAGGCCTAAAATGCAGAGATTTACTGCTGCAACACCTCGGCCTAAGAGACAGTCCTGGCTTTTACTGAGGCGGCCCTGAGGGAGGCAGTCTGAGGAAGATGGAGAGGAGGAGGAGGAGGAGCAGGAGGCTGATGACTAAAGCAAGAGATGGAAAAGCCAGTTGTGTATCAGTGAGGCTGGCTTCATGACAGCGGCTCATAGTCGTCCCTTTGTTGAAAGTTACACGAGGAAAAGGTTACATTTGCGTCTTTCTGGCGACATACAGTCTAGTCCTGCAGGATGTTGGTTCGGCTGTTTTCTGGAAATGACAAATCAACCCTTATATATCATCCATCTCTCATGTTTGATGCTTCTTTTGTGATCACCATCCCCCTAACCAGAACACAATGTGAGTTGCTGCTGCAGTGGTTTATAGATTTTTGAGGGCCACTGTGGGTGGAGATATTAACGTCTCTGCCTTTTCTTCGATGCATTTCTCCTTGTAATATTCTGTTGAACATTGGTGCAGATGGTGAATCCAAACCCCGATGCTAGCAACGCAACAAGCCCAACAATGCAGGCGGCACTGCCAGCAGCTGCTGTTAACTGCTGAAATAATTCAGGCTGAATATTTCTTTCAAACTCCCCAAGCTTTCACAATGGAGTCATTTTGGCATTATCATCCACATCAGTGTTGCCATAGTAGAAGTTACAAAGCAGAACTGGGTGGAGGGTTGTGTCTGATCACAGCTGACAGGAGTAGCAAAGATATTTATTGTTTGCTCCACAGTGCGAGCCACTGGGAAAGTGCAGAAAGAAGCCTTTGAAGCAAAAACGAGCCCTTTCAGAGGCCTGCCCCCTCGCAGAATCATCAATAAAAGATAAGGGAAGGAAAGCAGCGTGGAGATGAGATGGTGAGGCACTGACAATGAAAAAGATGAAATAGCCTATTTCTTTTCATTGATCCATGTGCCCGATGGGAGGCGCACTGAAGGAGAATTAGTATGTATTACAACAAGTCATTGCCTTATCCACCTTTTACATGAAGACCGACGTGTGCACGCACTGCTGGAGCTTGATCAGCCGAGTGTTTATATGGTTAAAGGAAAAGTCTGGCTGCGTTCTGTATTTTCCCTGCTGTCAGCTGATTGCGTTGCAGCTCCTTCCTCTGTGCCATAAAGCTGCATTGTCGTCCAAAAATTATTCAAACACGCTGTTTCACTGGGTGTTCTTTCATTACCATGAACACACACGCTGCAGTTTATTCTGACTCGGTTCCACACGCACCATCCTGCTGCTCAAAAATATTCGCCAGTGCGCCAAATCTGTATTCATCCTCAGCTGGAAATAGGGCCCCAACGAATGCACTATTTCCCCCTGTTTGTGATAAACATGTTACAGATTAAGCAATACATTCCTGATATGTCTTCATAGATCTGTATCTCAAGCAGGGAAGGTGGAAAGTCCGAGGTAGCTTCTCTATTTTTGCTGTTTTGTTAGTACTGAGGGTTTACCAGAGGTGTTTTTTCTGAAAACAGATGACTGCTTCTGTTCAAAGCAACATGAGTTTTTGTGGGCGGCAAACCCCCCCAAGATGACTAAAGAACACTAAAGTGGTTTAATTGCTGGAAAAGTAAGAAAAAAATGCTTAGGCATATTAGATTGCATAATAGTGGGATGCTTCCTGCACTGTAAAACTACAAGTTTCTGTCTTTTTGGTATGCTGCAACAGACAGTCAAACCAAATCTGCTAGGATGCGCTATACTGGGTGTAGACCTCACTTCTGTGCTCGGGGTTTGCTCTGCAGTCGGCTGACATGATGAACATACCGGCTACAGTTCATAGACTGCTGCAGTCTGACAGTTGCAACTGTTACATCTAGTGAGAATTCAGCAAGAGAAAATTTGCATTGTTCAAGGAGAAATATTCCAGTAGGGTGGAGGTGCACCCGACTTTTGCAGAATGGGCAGAAGGCCATTTGCAGAATTTCTGTGAATGGCCTCTGATACAGCCTGGTGGAGGGCTTTGCTGAGGAAAAATGAATGTGCATAAAGATGGATGTAGATAAACCAAAACGATGTGTGTGACCGCAAAGTTTAGAGACTGTGCTTATAAATATTAAAACATGCTGGATTTCATTTTGGCTACCATCCCTAGCTAAGTAGTTTTCTTGTGCAGTAGTACGCTTCTCCTGGTGCTCCTGCGACACCTATAACGCTCCCTAGAAGTCCCATTATGCAAACATGTTAGCCACCATTTGCACTAGGTGCTGGAGCTCCTCATCTGTGCCAGAACAGCAACTTTTTAACTTGAATTTCACTTTGGGTAAGAGGTGGAAGTCACAGGGAGCCAAAATCTGATGAGGAGGGTGGATGGAGGAAGACGGTAGTGTTATTGTGGCCCAAGGAACACTGTGCGTTTTCCAATTTGCTATGTCTTTGGAACGCCAGTATGCCATTGTGCCACAGTTAAGAAATTTACGTAGAGTGTTCTCTTTCAGGAAGTTACAGTAGAACTCTGTCTCAAGAGTCTCATCCTGGGGGATTAAGTCCAGGTATACAACCTCCTGAATATTCAAGAAACCAACGAGCGTGCTCCTGGTGCTCCTGATCTGATGCGCCTTGCCTGGTCTTGGAAACCTGGGCTTGACCTTGAAAAGTGCTGTTTCTTCTCTTTGTGGGAGCTGCAGAGCCACATCAGTAGTGATGATCCTCTATATGAAGACTGGATCATCCCAGCTACTGACTGACACAGAATGTGATGTTTGCTCTCTGGTCCAGTTTGCGGTCTATGGAGAAAAACACAAATGGGCACCTAAATGGTCACAAAAATGTGTGTAACACAGGACCCTCTGGTTGATAGCGCTGTGTCATGCAATCTTGTGACAGTTGCTGCTGGTACATGTTGCATGCATGCAACCTTGCAGTGCTCCCTGCACGTACACTGCAAACAGTATTTGATCATGCCTCGTACAAACCAGTCAAATAGAGTCATAGTGCCAGGTCTTTAATCCAACTAATGAACTGTCCAGAGTCTAGTGAGGATTCTGTGTTTGTCACTATGAGCAGCACCGTTCACATGATATGACCATTTTTTAATATAAAATATTGACAAATGCTCCTTTAACGTTGTTAGTCATAAATCAACCATTCAGACTGTATGCAGTGAAGTCTCAGTCGATTTGGCTATTAAATGTAATTTGTCCTGTATTTTTGAAGCATTTAGACAGATCCAGGTCAGACAGCCCTGGGTTATCTCAGGTCACAGCCTTGTGTGTTTGGATACTTGGACATGTTGTCACGAGTCCTCGAAAGCTGGTTCAGATCTTTGAGCTCTGTTGATCTTTATCTTTCTCCATTCTTTTAGTTTGACAGTTGCACCACGGAAGAAAGAAAGTTGGTCTTTTGTTTCAGAAATGAAAGAAGCAAGCTTGACTCTGTGCCCAGGTTTAAATCCTTGCAGATTTGCAAGGTTTAAATGGTGGTGGTTTAACTGTCATGACGGTACCGCTGGCTGTAGCCTCAGATTCAAGCCATATGTCAAGCTGATGAGATGTCTGCTTTCATCCTCGTGACTGTCAGCAGATCAAGCTGAGTTGTTAAACTCGTCCTTCTTCCTACATGCAAAATGTATCCACAGTGAAAATATGAATGGCAACAATGGACTGTAGTTCATTAGCAGCAACCTCCTAACAACAAGCAGTGGATCAAATTTCAGGGCAGTCAGGGTATATAAAACTAGTCTCATGCTATTAATATGAATCATACTACATTCAGTTTCTTATTTTAAATATTAAATAGTCTGGCAAATAAAAACAACAGCCTTGTGCACAACTGTAAGCTCATTCATCTTCAAAGCGCTGAAATGCTGGATCAGCATACCGAAAAATCCATCGTGCACAGTGCATGTCAAGATCACCTTCAGTTGTTACTTAGCACTTATGACACATGACATTTCCTTTTCTCTTAGTTTAATGTTTTATGATCAAACTGACAGTTGAGTTTGGCACACTTTTTGTTTAAGGAGATACATCCTGTCAGTGTTCCAATCGCCGGCATCTTCGTTTAGCATTGGTTATGTATGCTAAGTGATTAGAGATGTTTTACAATGACAGCATCTATGAAGGTTTGCATTTCACGGATGCGTAGGAGACAAATAACCAGACCGTGAAAACTCACAGCAGTTCTATAGCAACAGGGCTTCAGATGATACTTAGTAAAGCTGAACAAAGAATTGATTTCAATTCAACATCGTAGTTCGAAAAAAAATGCAATTAGCAAATCACAAAAGCTGCAGTAAAACAAAAGATTTTGCTTGATTTACTTCAATTATGGAATACCTAAATGCTGCTCCTGAGCCATAAATGAACTACAAGTTGTAATGTGAGAGATAGTTTAGTCCTGTTATTTTCAAATTTTAATTATTTTATTTTTTTATCATTACTTTAGCATAGCCCAGTTAAACTTGTATATTTGTTAATTATCTCCCATGCCATTTAAAAACTATGTTAAGTGCAGGCTTAAATCAGTTTATATATCTTTAAACTCTCATCCTTGTACTAAAATGTAGAGCAGTTAATATTTTCCATCATTCAAAATCCTTCACATTTTAGCACAAATCACAATGTTGGTTATAAAAACCGCAGCACTGCATAATGAGGCTCAAGTCATTCAGCCCTAATGCTCAGTGATTTGACACATTATACATACTAGGAACTAGAGGTGGGAGAGCTAGTCAGAAGATGAGATCATGATCTTTTGGGGTACAGAAACAACACACAATCTATATCACCATTCTCCACACAGATTTAGTTGATTTCATGTGATCTTATGAGGCTAATTTCCAAACTGCATCCCGTTTCCACCCTGATTTTATTGTGAAACTTCTGAACAGAAGTAGTGATTCTTGTCTCCACTGCTGTGATGCTTCTTTTGAAAGTTCAGTTGCCGCTAACAGCTAGCCCCTGCTCATGTAACCTCATGTTTCTCTACGTGCAGGCTCGTCACATCGCTGTTGTGGTGTTCCTCCATTTCAGTTGGCTGTGCAGTGAGTCTCTCATTCTCTGGACACACTCCAACTCCGCCGTCTTGGACTGCAGCTGGTGATGTAGTCGACTGTCATGGGTGAACTCAACAGAGCAGTTCAAGGATTACTGTCACCAGCTGCAGAGTTGGAGTCTGTTTATGGGACTCAGTGGACAGGCAGCTGAATGAGAACCGCCACAGCAGCAACCTGACCAGCCTGCAGGTAGAGAAACGTGAGACTGGACGGGAGCTTGCTGGTTAGCAGTGGCTGAACTTTCTAAGAACAGTATTCACATCTAGCACTCCTGTACCATTTGTCTAAAAAGCAGCGTTAATGCTGAATTAAGATCATCCAAAATATAAGATCACAAGCTCATCAGTTGCAAGTGCTGAGTCGTGTGAAATGGGACCAATGCCAAAAATCAGTATCTTACAGTGTTGGCTCTTCAGCAGGTTGACTGCAGATGGGGCTTTTGGAACCAAAGACTGTAAATAAAGATGGAAGTACTGAGGTGTAATGAAAACCCACTGGTATGTACTGGAGCCAGTCTGAGGCGTATGGTGGGCACCAGCCTTCCAAGTAAGAAGTGCAGGGTGTTACCTTTCACATGTGACTGTAAAGACATTAAACATACCACAATATTATAAGTCAGGCTCTTGTTGGTTGAACTCCTTAACAGTCAAACAACACAGTGTGCCTGGAGAACAATCGCTGTTTATTAACTCCGCCAAGGAGGTTATGTGATAGCCAGCGTTGGTTTGCTCGTTTGTTTGTTTGTGTTCAAAATAACTCAAAAAATTATGGATGGATTTGGATGGAATTTTTAGGAAATGTGTGAAATGGGACAAGAAAGAAATGATGAAATTTTGGGACTGATCTGGATCACCGTCTGGATCCAGAATTTTTTTTTAATGTAAGCGTAACCTGCTGGACAACTAAATGCGGCTTACTCTAAAAGCCACCAGAGGGCACTCTTGTTTTTGGGGTAACCCCCTGTGACCACATGAGATTTTGGGGCTCCACGTGACAGACAGCGACAATGACGGAGTTCTCTCCCCTTCCTGAGCGACATACTCACGGTTGGGCCGGCATTCTTATCTCCGGTTGTCTAAGAAGCTGGGAGGCTGTTAGGAGCTGCTGCGCTAGAGGCCGCACCTGTTCATTAGGTCGGATGGGGCGAAGGCCGCATTGTTGGTAGGACATTTGAACTGTATGTAATTACATTTGTATCTGTAATGTTCCATACAAAATATGTGAATTGGGAGATTGTGTTGGAGGTGGACTGAAGCTCCTTGGCGGAGGTATGCCCTCTCTGAGTGCTTTTATAGTTCTAAAAGAAAGAGCCTGAGTCATTGAAAGTCACAAAGCTGGGAGAGCAGCAGGCGAGCTAACTGTCATTAATGGCTGCCAGTCATCCTTCACATGGCTCACATCAAAGTCTTTTGCACTTTAAGGTACTATTGCATGGGCTGCAGCCTCAGGATGTGGTAGTTGTGTCTTAATTGGAGCTAAAACAATTATGTGAACTATTTCTACCAGTATTGTTGCTCAGAGATAGATCTTCTGGAGAACACTAATGTTGGGGCTGCTATTGTAGTGCAAATATAAAGAAAACATGAATTGTCTCTTTTTGGTATTTTAATAAGTACACACAAGGATGCTTCCATCTGTTTGCAGTACAATAGTGGTCATTTTGACAGTATGAAGAGAGAATCTGTGCATTGTTACCAAGCTCTGCTCAACTGTGTCCTGTGTGTCGTCTGCATCTTTTGCTCACTGTGTTTTTGTCCTGCAGGCCAACCTGAATGACTCTCACAACCAGATGGTGGTCCACTGGGCTGGAGAGAAGAGCAATGTCATAGTAGCCTTGGCCCGAGACAGTGCAGGAGCCACTGGACCCAAAACCAGCTCTGTAAGTACACCTGAAAACATTTACGCAGAAGAGAAACACTAAAACTAGAATGCCCGTGCTTTTCTATTCTATTACTACCCTTATATTTTGCCTTGGTTACAGTCTTGAGTCTCTTCTTTAGTTGAATCTTAGTCTTGAAGTTGTTGCAGTAAAGCAGCAGTGCAGCAGACGGTGGTTGTTCACACTTGTTTAACATGTTTCTCATGCTTCTGGTGATGTTATGATTGTTGAACTACACATTAATGACTCCATCTGCTACCACACACACACACACACACACACACACACACACACACACACTGAACATAGAACATAGCGTGCCAGGTCTTCCTCTTCTGTTTTCACTTCCCCACCTGGTCTGCTGCACATCTTACCAGCTGTAATTCGGAAAGTTCACCTCCACAGACTCTTTACGTCTTCAATTGAGCACTAATGTTGAGACCAATACACTGAAGCTCACTGATATGTTCCAAAAATATCATCATCCATCATGTTGGACACCACAAGCAAGACAGTATCTGCTTTAAACTTGGGGCTAATAGCTGTCTAAGGTAACAGTCAGCCGTGACACTGCTTAATCTGTACCACTTCTCTTCATAAGACCTCACAGAGTTGTAATTAGGGCATAAAGCCTTAAAAGGAAATTGATATTTTTAATTATCCCTTATCTCTCAAATCCATAACTGTAGATAAAATGTTTTGAAAGAGCAGACATTTTTAAATGCTTAATTGTCTCCTGAGGGTTGTGATCAAGGGGATACTTAAGCCTTTTTTGTTAATTACAGATTAAAGGAATGATTTCATTTTGGAATTGAGTAGAAGTGCCTCTTGTCTCAGCTGATCCAAAAGAGGTAATGGAGTAAGATCTAGATTAGGGATCAACCGTTTAAATTTTGTGCTAGATATTCATTGATACGAGATACATAGTTGCCCAGTTCCAATGATACTTCCAACCAGCTTATAAATCAAATTTGATATTGTTAAATGAAATGGACGATCCCGATTGCTGCTTAAGTTACTATTAGTGTCACTGACTGACAGGATGAGCTACTTCACAGCCTCACATCCTGACCGTCCCACTTCAGAACTTTGACAGTGACAATCTTAGAACAGTATTAGAGCACTTAAGGTTTATTAGATGTTCAAACAGCTCTGTTCACCAGCTGTCTGTCATTTACACTCGACAACTACCAGGCTACAGACTTGACACGAGACCATCACTTCAGGTGTTAGTGAATAAAACTGAACAGCAAAAACAACCAGTGTATCAGTCTTATATGTGAAAGCACTTGTGAAGACACCAGCTTAAACCTTCCTTTGCTAAACTTGTGAAGGCTCTCCTAAATCCAGAACTGTGGTTGCATCAGCCACCAAGGCATTCATTTCTTCCCCCTCCCCTCTTTGTCCTCAGGTCTATGTGTCCTATGACTATGGAACCACTTTCACACTCGTCTCAGACAAGTTCCAGCTTTCAGGAGCCAAGGTGAAGGAAGGCAGCAAGCAGGTCATTTCCCAGTTCTACCACAGCCCTGCAGACAACAAGAGGGTAAGTCACTGTCACATTCTCCCAGAAAGAAATGAACAGCTACAAGGCTAGGGTAACACTGAAAGTAAGGTTATGAACATGAGCTGGAACACAGAGGCGGCTCTGTGGACAAGACTGAACTGATCAGTCCAGGTGTATGCACAATGAACACGAGTAACCTTACAAGTGTAATTGAAGCTGAAGTGGAAAATGTAATGCGCCGCATATTTTTTTTCCCATAAGTCTTTACAGGTCTGCAAACTCTCACTGGGTTCTTAGGAACACCTCTGTCAGATACCCCTCTTCCACCAAGCTGGTTCCAGTGCTAGTTTGGAGCCAGTGCCTGACTTAGCACCAGTTCTTTGTGTTTCCACTGCGTAAGCACCGGTTCCAGGTGCTAAAAGCTGGTGCATAGTAAGTACCAACTCTTTGCTGGGCCAGAGCTAAGAACTGAGTACGTCAGGGGCTGGAGTCTGGGTTATGGTGACCAACCATCAACGGTGGAAAGGGACACACAAGCGCTAATTAGTGTCCTTTTTCTCCAGGACGTCCCTGGTCCAATCGCAGATGTTTTGGAATAACTCCTGGGACACATGGAAGTTTTGCACAAACTGTTGCACGCTGAAATCCGGTACAATTGTGTCCCACCAGTAGCGTGATCGTGGATGTGCCCGGGCAACAGGCGATCTCCGCCTCACAATCAGCATTAAGACCATCTATAGAGATAAACATAGATATTATCATCAACTTATTGTGTTTGTTTAACTGCTATGTAATGGATGCAAGCGTAGTCGTTTTACGGTGACCCAATGACGTGGCTCCTTGCCGATGGAAAAGCAAACAGATTCTTATGAGGAACCAGATTTGAACCAACTAAGCACCAGCACCAAACTAGCACCTGGTTCTTCTTAGTGGAAAAGGGGTAAAAGATACCTTTTTGCTTGGTTATTGAGTCAAACAGTTCTGGGAAGTGTTTCAGTTGTTCAGCTATTTCACTCTTTGACACTGATCAAAACGTCGTTGTTCTTTTGTTACACTTCTTATGTGATCTCTTCCTCAGCGCAAATTTGCCTTGGAGATCTACCAAATTTAGAGGTCTGCAGAGTTTTTTGAACTTCCTGGTTTTGGATTCTTAGCTTTTGATCCCCAGCCATTCTCAAACAATGCTTTGAATTTGACACACTTTTTCTAGACTCAGTAAATATAGTACAAGAAGATGATAAAACCTAATGACTCCATGGTATGGTGTTTTTCATAGCAGGGCTGTAACCAAATAATATTCTTTGAGTCTGGAGCATTTCTAAGATACCTTCCTGCGGTGTTAGTCCCAAACAGATGAACAGTTAAAGGCTAAACCAAAGTAGCTACTAACCAGGATTTTCTTTTACCAAGCTACTCTTCTGTTTGACATTGATAACATTTTAAAATATTTTTTCTGTGATCTTCTCATGAATACTAGCTTGTATAAGTTGTGTGAAACCCACTGCTTCATAAGAGTTTGAGGGCTTAATAGTTCTGGTTTTACGGCAAACATACTCTCCAAACTCTAAAGATGGTGCAGTACTAATAAACAAGCAATTGAAGTTGAAGAGCCAATCGAGGTTGATCAAAAGAAATGGAAGTGCTCTGAACTTGAACAGGCATTTTAAAAACCAGAGTGTACTTGAAGCATGGCTTGCACCATGTGTCGTCAGATCACATTGAAGGGCAACAAGGTTAATTTCTGTAAAGAAGGGCCATAGGGGTGTTAGGAAGTGGGTGTGCAAATGCTGTTGACTATACAGCAAGGAACCTCTGGCTTTCATGGGACGGGGGGATAAGATATTTTCTATGTAGAAATAGCTGGGACATTGTAGTGCCTGCTGTGTCCTAGATACAGTCTGAATGACAAAAGGGAAAAGATGGATAAAGTCCAAGTTTTTCTAAATCTGCACCAAGTTTTTGGTAGTGACTGAATGGTGTACATGGTCTAGATGCAGTTTCTGATCCGCTGAATAAGGACTAAAGGTAGTCTTAAGGCAAAAAGCAGCCTCACCCTGGCCTCCCTCCAGTGTAAATGGACTGCACTTATTTAGCGCTTTACCCCAACATGGCTTTCAGTGTCTGTGCCAAGGACGCATCAACACGTGGATCGAACCACCACTCCTGTGGTTGTTGGACGACGCACTCTGCCGCCTGAGCCACAGCCACCCAGTGTACTTTACAGGCAATTAATAATAGTGGTTTCATTACTCTGTTATATCATCATTACCTACGGGACTTCATAATTTGCCCTCTTAGAACAGCAGGGAACACAGCAGTGAACATAAAAGCTCAGTCCCTGCCTGTGGAGAGAACTTCAGCAGGCTGTCAGAGTGTCAGGGGTCATTTGTCTGGCTCAGGTGGACTCAGGACTGATACAGTACAGCACAGAAAACTGGAGTACATCAGAGGAAACAGACGGAGTAATGGGACTGGACAAATATAGGCTAGGCAGAAAGAACAGAGAGCATGGGTTCTGCATGCTGAACAAAGGTTCACTCAGGAAAGAGAAGGACTGAATGTAAGTAAAAAAGGCTTTGCAATCCGAAAAACTGTATCATCTTTCAGTCACTTTGAAATCAAACATACATTTTTAAAGGTACATGCATTCCCCTGATTTAAGTCTTATTCTACTCCTCTCGTTAAACCTGTTCAAAGTGTTTTCTTCGGAATGTTTTCCCCAAGTAGATGCAAACAGATACCTGTTCTTGTTTTGAGGCCAGCATTGTTCTAACGTGCAGGCTCTTTTTATCGGTCCAGTGAATCACTGCCAAGAGATCTGAGACCTTTCAAAAGTAATCAGATAGAACTTCAATATCAGAGGCATTGTTCCCTTTGTTCTGAGCTGCCATTGACACCGCAAGAAGTTTTATTCCCCAACATGCTGAAGCTGGATAAAGTTTGGATGGGCTTTGTGTCTTGGAGAGTTGGAGTCTAATCCAGTCAGTGTTCTCATACTGTGTGTAACTAGGGCAAATATGGCGAGACATTATTAATGTCTGCAGCTCTCCTAGTGTAACATGTGACTTATCTATTACAGAGACATTTTCCTCAGTTATAATATCAATCAGTAGTGTTAGTATTTGGTGGACTGGATTGAGGGTTACAAACCTAGTTCAATGTGATGCTATTTTTTGTGAGCCGTTAAAATATGAATATTAAATATGAAGGTTTTGCCATTATCACATTTGTACTGTAAAAATAGTGCCAAAAATGGGCGGGTTTTAGCCTAGCTTAGCAGAAAGACTTGAAACACAGGCAACCTAACATTAAAAAAACACACTACGTCAGTGGCAGTGCAAGCAGGAGTATTAGACTGCATTCACTCTTGAGTGCATGGACTTGACAGTGTTCGGTGTTGAGCCCAGTTTGAGATCTAAAGTTGGTAGCAATCATGCCAAAGTCATTTGTAAGCAAGAGTCCCATAAATATGCATGGGGAATAAATCAGGTGATTGCCCTCTGAAGCCCTCCAAATCATGTGGCAGGTTTGAAAGGCATAGTATTTCTTCTAGTCCTTGAACTAGTCGTGTGACTTTTGGTTTGTCTGGAAAAACAACCAAAGATTGCTGAATATTGGGATATTTCTTTACAATCACTTGATCCTACATCTGTCATGTAAGACTCTGAAGCGCATTTTTTGCAGTACCCAGACTTTGTCACAACCCAGAAGCCATGAAGGACTCAGCCTTTGACCAACCATCATGTGAGAAAAATTCAGGGACTATTCAACTGAACTGTAGGCTGTGTTTACGTGGAGCAGAAAGGAGATGTAAGCAGTATAATATCTACAGTATATTCTCTCCAGTAGGGGTGGGAATCACAGGGTACCTCACGATATGATACAATACGATACGATACGATACGATACGCCATACATGGCTCACGATACCAGTACCAGGCGTTTTTTCGGCAAGGAGTTCAGGAGGGTGGCGTTGCAGGTAGGTGGGTTTGCATGTTGGTGGTGTTGCCTGTGTGCTTTACTTTTGTGAGGCAGTTCTTGCATATAGCACAGTCTTTGTCCAGCTTGCTGGATCCCTCAATGTTGCGAAGCCCAAATGGGTCCACACTTTGGACTTAGACGTGGATGGGGCGTCTCTTACGGTAGTGTTGCTGTCCTCCATCATACCTGTACAAACTGTTCTTGGGCCGATTCATTTCTGCTCAAGTCTTCCTCATTCATGTGATAAACGCCACCATGTGGAGACATTAAGTAGTGGTGGTGGGAAAATGGCAACTGTCAGGGGAATCTGGCAGGGATTAGAGCGCCTTATTATATTAATTAAGTTATTGATATTTGGAGCTAATGTATCGATACTCATATCCCACAAGGAGGGACGAAGATATATCACTGTATCAATATTTTGTCCCACCTCAGCTCTCCAGTATTTTTCCAGTATTGGTAACACTTGTAGACACTTCATAATAATAATAATTTACTCTTTATTCATCCTCTTGGGGAAGTTCAGCTTCTGCATGTAACCCATTCCATTGGGTAATGGGGGCAGAGGGCTGACACGGTGCAGTACCCGGGGAGCAGTCAAGGACTAAGGGCCTAGCTCAAGGGCCCAACAGTGGCCACAGTAGGGGTTTGAACCACCGACCTTCCGATCCGTAGCCCAGGGCTTAACCCATTGCACCACCAGTGCCCCAAAACCATGAAAAATCCAACACTTGGACAAATGTCGAACATGTTGATCCCTATTCATTTTTAATTTTTTGTAAATGATTTATGGCATTATACCTGTGTCACGGTGCACAAAAGACATTTTTGAGTTCTGTCTACCTCTAGCCATGTCTTATACTCTTTCCATAGGGTATACGATTCTATATAGCAGCAACAATGAGCCCACAGTGAGTAAAAATGTGACAGGAACAACAAAATGCCCAGAAACTGCTTGGGATTTAGAGGGTTAACTATAGTTCTCAAAGCAACAAAACAACTGGATTAGTTATGTCAGTGTGTTTTTGTATTACAGTTCATCATAATGGGCATTTGTAATCACTTTCTGTGTTGCAAAAATGAACTAATCGGCAACACTAATTCTAAGTTTAGAATATTGAAAATGTAAATTCAGGTACACTCAGCACCCAGAACAAAGTGCTCATTTAAAAATCGATCGTCTTAATTGAGTAAATGCTCCAGGTTTAATGTGCTGCTTGATACACAGTTATCATTCAGCACAGCAGACTTGTCTGAGCACTCAAACAGCCCCTGCTCCCAGTGGGGCCGAATTAGCAAAGCTCCGCTGTACATTCGTGATCCGGCACCTCATCTTCCACTGCAAGACTGCACTCAGACAAAACTGAAGCACCTGAGGAGCTTCTGTGCTTCAGGGAATTGTTTTGTTTTGTTTTTATTTATTGCACGGCACCCAAACAGTATAGTAAATAATAATGTTACATTTAAGAGTATTGTTCTGATCTGTCTCTGCTTTCTGTATTTATTCTAAACAGCGTCATACGAATCAGCCTGTGAAAGCAGTCATAGAGTGACTTCTGTTTCTCTACTGGAGAAAATAACCCTGATGATGTTGTTTTGATATCATCAGTATCTCAGCTTGTGCTGCTCGATTCTAATCGTTTGTTTTTTTGTGTGTTTTGTGCCTACAAAACTGTATAGAGCACTCTTGAAAAGACTGCAGATATATGAAAAATAGTTTTACCTTCATGTCAGTAATCATTTCTGGATGACAAGCTGTGAAATCCTTCTGCTGGATATAATCTTCTTGACTTTTCCTGCTAGTCTGTCCTGTGATTCTGCCTTTCCTCAGTGCAGCAGCACATTCAGCCTAATGAAGCGGGTGAATACATGTGTTTATTGTGCACTGAATATGGATACACTTCTGTATTTTCCTGCCAAGAACATTTTTACCTAGATGTTGCCAAATAATGCGACGGATTACATCATATTCCTGTTTCATACAATGTTTTTAAATTGCTTCCAGGAGTCTCTAAGATGAGGTAGGCAGTTATTTTTTGGCATCATTGGGCAAACGCTCCATTTTAACCTTTTAGCATATAGTAGTTCAAGCAGAGGTGAGAGGAAATTAGACTTCTGCACCTCCTCCTGGCTCCACTTTCAGCTTTCACTAAGGCCCCATCCACACGAAGACGAGCCCAGGCCTAAACGCACCAATAGTTCATCAAACCCGTGTATCGTCCACACCAAGCCGGTGTTTTGGGGGTCTGAAAATGATCATTTCTGAACCTAGGTCCCAAAGTGCAAAGATCTGAAAACACTGTTTACGTGGCACCGTTGTTACGCCCTGTCTGCTTCTTTTTCTGACACGCTTGCATCATAGCTCCACCTCTTGATAAATGCGCCAATCTCAGAAAATGACAACAACAATGGCGCCGTATAGTGCTGCGTACAGATTTCTGCAAATGCCTAAAGTCCCCCACCTGTTTCCGCTGGTTCCTGTTACGCGTCGTAGCGCCACCAACAGGCCTGGCATGTGTTTTACATCGTTTTCAGGCGTATCAAGTGAATTCACGTGGACGGACACATTTACTGAAACAGCTCTGTCTTTATGAAGAATGTTTTTGAAACTATAAGCGTTTTGGCTTCGTGTGGACGGGCCCTTAACCTTGTCCACAGTGAAAGCTTTGAGCCGATCACAGGGCTTTTCACGATCAGATGAGATAATATACATGGCAGTAAAGCCATAGCGTAGAACAGAAAGGGAAGAACTGCAGGAGGAGGGCTGTGTGTTATGTTTTTAACACAAGGGAGGGCTTCTAATGTTCACTTGGACTCAGTGTTGAACTGATTAGAACTGGTAACTTTGAAACTTCTCTACCTGTTATCCAACACCTTAACTCAGGAACAGGAGACAATCTTGTGACCACTTTTCACGTTTGGTCAGTTACTGATCTGGTGAACC
Organism: Dascyllus trimaculatus; assembly: GCA_024666655.1. Taxonomy (NCBI): domain Eukaryota; kingdom Metazoa; phylum Chordata; class Actinopteri; family Pomacentridae; genus Dascyllus; species Dascyllus trimaculatus. The sequence goes on along the minus strand of CM045453.1, from coordinate 4,537,961 downwards.
TCCACCGTGAAACTAGTGATCGTATAGATCTTCTATGATGGTGTGTGTGACACATTAATATCTTCACATTTTGAGCTTCTTTACAGCAACATGACTACAGCTTTGTGTCCAACCAGAATCAGCCTTATTGGCCGAACTCGTAAACACATTAAAGGAGTTTCACTCTGTTCTTTGGTTTCTCTCTAATCTAGATTGTAACTCTAGTTGTTTTTTCTCCTTCAGTACCTTTTTGTCGACTCCACCAACAACTACCTGTGGAACACGTTTGACTTCTGCAAGAACGTCCAGGGCTTCTCCCTCCCCTTCAAACCGACCGACCTGCTGCTTCACGCCAGAAGATCCAACCTGGTGCTCGGCTACGACAGCTCTCACCCGGACAAACCGGTAAAGGCCTGCCCTGCCTCTGACGCTCTTCTCCACGGGGTGTTGCCTTATCGTTGTTTTTGATTAACATCTTGTGTGAAACCACAGGAATGACGCAGGCATGTTTAGTATGAAGGCAGTTTGGATCTGTGTATTTGATAGAGCCAGATGCTTATCTGCTGTTCCACTTCTTGTGGATATGCAGAGGCAATTGCCACATCATGATACTTGTCTGTTACAGGCAGGACTTTATGTGAGAAGTGAGCTATATTTTACATTTACTACAACTGTAGACATAGATAAAATCACAAATAGAACGCTGGGATGCCTTAATTTAATTCCTGTTCATATTTGAAACTTGCATTTAGCCAAATTCCCTGATTTATTGCCCCTGCTGTTAAGTATTCATCACTTGTCTGCTGAGTACTTTATATGCAGTACTTTGTAACCAGTAGAAGAGGCTGTTGCTTGGTTTTCGCGGAAGCTTTTTTAGCTTCCTTGTCTTGAGATCAAGCACAAAAGCACCAAACGTCTCTCCAGCGTTCTCCTTGTCACATGTGTGAGAGCCAAAACGAAGGAATGAGCTTGACCTACATTTTTACAGTGCACCATCCCCCTCTTCTTCTTCCTCTTCCTCCTCTTCTTCTTCTTCTTCCTCGTCTCTCCCCTTCCTCCTCCCTCTCCTTACACCCTCTCTCCCCTCCTGCCTCCATAGCTGTGGAAATCAGACGACTTTGGGGAGACGTGGGTGTTGATCCAAGAGCACGTGAAGACCTACTTTTGGTAAGACAACCACTGTCTCAGCTCACGACAAGTACAGCATGCACTGAAGGCTTTATGTATTCTCTAAGTGAGAAATGTCCTGAACTCTGTGGCATTCAGTGGTGCAGTATATGAAACAAAGAGTAAATGCAACCTTCCAGAAATAACCTCTCAGGTAAGCATCTCCTGAGCTTAAAGCTTGTAGTAATTGTTCAAAATGAATGAAATGCAGTAAATGTTAGCTTAATGAACCTTTTCCTTAACCACTCATGCTGGTTTTATGTTGATATCAGCTGTCTTCATCAGGAATTTGAAGAACAGATAAAGTAAACAACAAGTTCCTTCTTCAAAAATCACAAATTTAAGAACAAAATAGTGCCTCATTTAAAATTGCAGGGCTCCCGTCACTTGCTGGCCCAACAAAATCCAAAGTCCATCTACTAAACTCACTCATGACCTGTCATTTTAACCAGCATCCTCACCGGTTTCAGTTTGAACACATCTAACTGTTGCGTGTATTTTCTAAACTACGGAGTGACTTGTTTACCTTAGTAAATATTAGTCCAGCTGCTGCAAACAGCTGCTCAGCTAAAACAGATGCCGCTCTAACTTTTTCAGTCCAGGAAATCTGTCGGTATTTACTGCAGCCGCTGAAATGGATTTATATGTGAAGAGCGTGAATCGGCCTCCAGAGTAGCACAGCAAAGCTAAATACATTTCACAGCATACTGACTGCGCCTCACTATCATTCTGCTGTAGGGGAAGAGAAACACTTTGGCTCGTTTGTATTTCCTTACATCAATCACAGTTGTATTGGGCGAGGCTCGGTAAAGGATGCAGCGACCGTGTTCTCTCAAAATAGTGACGGGTGGAATTGTTTTGCTGCAACATTTGCATGCAGAGAGGCGAGTGCTGTGCTAATTCTAGCTAATTCCCCCTATAGCTCACTTGGATGAGTGTGTGCCCAGTGTATAAGGGCTCTGGGCTGTGGTGCAGTATCCCGGGTATGATGTGGGCTCGTGGTGATTTGCTGCATGTCGCCGTCTATCTCTGCTCCCATCTTTCTCTCCTCGGCTGTCACTGTCAATAAAGACTAAAATGCCTTCAGTTTAAAATGGCTAATTTACTGAAAAAACTAGCAAAGCTGCCTTAACTGCTCGATCCAAATCCTTGGCTAAACCTGAAGGTTTCAAAGTGGTAGGTTGCTGCTCCGAGGTTGTTGTCGTTGTTTTCCATAGAAGAAAGCAGCATGAAATGTGCAGCCAACAGCAGGGAACCCACCTCCACTTAGTCAGACTACAGTTCCACTGTCTGGTTCCCTTGTCCCTACATTATCAGCATAGTTTCAATCAAGTAAATTATTAACAGCAATTAATGGATTAACAATTAATCATGACCATCCACTGACTGAAGCATAAGGAGATTCATTTTTCTAACTGCATACCAGGTCAGTGAACACAGCCTGTTCACAGCTATCCCTTGTCTGAAGTCTCCCTCCATAAAGCTTTTCCTAAATACAGCGTATAAAATGCACCTCAGAGCAATGACCTGTGAAGTCAGGTATGTCACCTATTAAACAGATGCCTAATCAAGGTCTTTGATGCCTTTGAAACTTTTTTTTCTTTGACCTCTTTAGTTGTTCAGGTGTGCTTTTCCCAGTCATGTGAAGTGCGCCACAGCTCGACTGTGTTTACAGTGGAGATACACTGTGTTTGTCTAATAGGACAGGGAAGTCACTAAATGCATAATTGGAGTTGCCGAACAGGACCTGACCTGACACGGTGTTTACTTTCAGTTTGTCAGTGTCTTCTATGAGGTGTGTGTCTGGAGGAACTATTTGCTAACAGTGAAAGCAGTAGAATTATTGGCCTGACACATTTGTGGAAACAGTAGTGTGTCACTGTGGTCGTCGGCTCATGGTCTGCAGATTCAAGCCTGTAGCTAGTTTTACCCAGTGAGAGCGCTTTCTGAGATCTACCATACACACGCCTGTTTAACAAGCAAATTTTAAACCAAATTTTGGAAAACTTCTGTTCACATTGACTGTGAGCTCATAAGCCTATTTACATATCCACAGAAGTTTGGCACCGTGTTTGTCAGTCATCGTGCCAAACACACAGGCCACACAGGACTCTCTGAAGCACCTCCGGGTTCTGGCTTTTTCCACTCCCTCTGTTTTAGCAACAGTGGGCCATTTTCCAAGCTTGTGATGAGACTGTAAGAGTTTTGTCAACACGAGTCAAACGCAGGAGGAGTGGGCATGCAGGAAGCTTGATGCGTCTCATTAATTTGTTGAGCCAGTTTTTTCTAGTTTGTGATGATTACCAGTGTAAGATGGATTGGACACCGTTACTGTAACATGTGGCTCAGATCTGGCAGATATTTTGGCAGCAACAACAGTGCAGACAGACATCACATTGGTGTGGATAAAAAGAAAGCTACATTTAATTTTTCTATATTCCATTTCCTTTTTATTAAGTTGATTAATCTCATGAAGTCCTTGAGCAGCAACACAGACATTAAGCAGGAAGAGACTTTGACAGAAGAGATCAAAGGTGATGCAGATTATCTTGGGTCATTTTGAGCGCCCAGTTTCTTCTCTCTGTGTTGTTTGTACTCCATTGGTGCATTAATATGTAAATAAATGTCATCCCTGGAAAGGAAACATGCACCCAGGTCAACCCCATACTTCTCAGAGAAGATACCTGGAGATGCACACGATGTCATGTCATGTATAAAAGTTTCAAGGCGATGCAAACCAGCAAAATCGAGCTCCAGTCAGCTTTTCTTCAGAACACTTTCTGTTTGCATTCCAAGCCTATGACAAAACACTTTCGGTGCAATGAAAGTGGCTGAGAGAGCAGCGCTCCCCTGCTGTCTTTGTGGTGTGTTTCAGTTCATCTTTCAACACAAGGCGTGAGGTGACGCGATCCAACACATCAGCCTGTCTTTGTCAGCGGTAGTTCTTTGAAGCTTGCTCCGTTTGTCAGGACCCTGAAGTGTTTGTTAAATGCTTACTGGCCGGTGTCACGTCTTGTCACTCAGGCAGAAAGTCCATTGACAGGGAAACGCTGAACTGACTATCTCGTTTGCGTCCTTCATTTCATTGTTGATGTCTGAATAACATGAGGTCAGGGAGGGTCAATGCTGTTTACTGCTAGAAAGTCAGCAAGCATTAACACCGTTCAAAAAGGTGAAACTGCACAAAAGATTAAAGTGTGTAAAGCATTAACTGTAGCTCCAACCACTAGAATTGGTGGATTAGTGGACTGTGTTTTAATTATTACTTTTTATAAAGCTCAGTCTCATGTCCTGCAGTCAAACCTACTTTTCAGCTCTGCGAGGGATTGATTTGCATGACAATGTTATCGGACCACTAGTATTTGCCTCTGAAAGAGAAAAGATGACTCCCGCTGTGTATCAAAGTAGCTGTTTTCACTAACTTTACGCCCAGTTCATGGTTTCCTAACCTCTGTGTGCTGGCTGATGCAAACTTTAAATGTGGACAGCAGATGCGCTGTGTGCGTTATATTTATACGACATGGGTACACACTGGTCTGCTGTAAAGATGCCAGTATTGCCCCTCATATAGAACACTGTAAAAAGAAGAACAGGATCTCTGGCGATTTGATATCGTCCCGCTGTGTTTGGATGCTGTTGTTGGAAAACATGCTAATCATAGTACCTCTAAATTCCAGCAGTGACTACTACAATTACAGATATGTTAATGATAAGTACAAAGGGTTGAAGTGATGGAGAAGCTCCTCTACAGTCTCTGTTCGCAACAAGTATTTGTTTTAAACTGGGTTTTTTCTTCCTGGGACATGCTTGTAAATTTTGGACTGCATGTGGCGTCCACAGGGGTCTCTACACGAACCCTCATCAACTCCAGTGACGACATTTGCATCAAGAGCAGCCTTGTGGACCCTCGTGGATGGACGAGCATGATTTAGCCTTCAGCCTTTCTTAGTAAAAGCTAAGTGATAGCTTTGGTGTAGATGTAGCTGTTCCTTTCCAGCCCCTTGAACTGCTGTGTTCTCAACAGCCAGACTACAAAGCTAGTGATTAAATATCTCCTAACTGTGCCAAGTGCTTAAGCAGTCTGAGTTTGTTACTTCCGATTTGAATCAGAAGCCATCGAGGTGCCTCACACTCAGGAAGCTCAGGGCTGAGGGGAAAATGAGGAAGCACTGCTGAATGGCACCGTCAGACCTCTCTGAAGTCTTCTAGTTGATAAATGACTGCTCAGATGAATAAACGCCCCTCGCCTCCCGCCTCTGCATCTCCTCCTGTTTGAGAGGATGCTCAATGGAAGCTCCTTTAGACGGATCACATGGCGATGCAGGTCGCCTTCACCGCATCACTCCGAGGAAGCTAAATGACTTTTTTGCTCGGCCAACGAGCTTCTGTCACTGATAACAAGATAACACGCACAGTGCACATGCACCCACCCACCTACACACCTCACCCAGATCATGTTCACTGCATTGTAGAATTGAACGACGCCTGATTAGAATACAGATATAGTGGGACCCAGTTCCCGCAAGCAGTTATAGATATGAGAACATTAGTGTGTTTATATGGCCATGATTATCCTGGATATGAGGATTATTCTCATGTTTTAATCATATTTTGGATATGTTTACATAGAACATAGAGAAATCTGCTTTTTATATCCCTGAATGCATGATACATGTTAGCATCCTTGTCACTGATTGCTTAAACTTTAGGTCAAAAAATGTAAATATCTTACAGTGATACTACAACAGCTGTATCTGTTGTAGCAGTACGTGAGGGAGAAGTGCGGGTTGACCTTTTGTCTTAGACCCAAACAGAACCCTTTGGCCCTATTATGTTTCCATAAACAAATTCTTCCTCCTTATAAAAAATCTATTTGACAGCGCTGAATCCACATCTAAACATTTCCCTCCACAGCGCCTTCACATTTGTGTACGCGCTCTCATTCCTCATTAATTATTGATGACAAGTTGCTCCAGCATCTATAAGGCAGCTGGGTTGGCTGCTTTATTTATTCAACCACTAATGTTTATGTGTTTGTAACTACTGTAAGCACCAGATTTTTGTAAACACATTATGGCTCGCCTTTTGTCTGAAGAGATAAAACTATTTTCAGAAACTGCTTGACTTGACCTTTCCAACAATACCAGTTGCTCGTCTGTCAGCAAGAAAACATTTTGATTGAATCTAATTGAATCATAGTTATAACTTGCATACGACTGTGTATCTAGCCCCACGCTCTTTACTCTGAATTACTCAAGGACTCATGACTGAATAGACACGCTAATATCTAGACACATTAATAGAAATGCAGTGATATCTTCATATCACATGACAGAGCGGAACCGGAGGTTTGTAATTATGCTTGTTACATATGTGTTCTTATCAAAGTAGTGAAGTTCTGAAGTCAGATCAAACTTCTGCAGAGTCGTATCTTTGCTCATTTTCACCCATTTTCACATTTGTGCTTCTCAGCTGAATCAGCCTGTTGGTTCATGACGTTGGTCAACCTTGTCTCAAAATAAGCAGCAGAACTCCCCCTTTGCGTTGATACGATCAACATAGTGCCAAGTGCTGTTTCTCAGTGTGGTCAAGACCGATCCACACGTGAAATGACCACAAATGTCTGCACTGTCTTCAACATAATTCTGACAGAAATAATCAAGACAAAATAATCAGTTTTCTTTTCATCACAGTGATTCAAAAGTTCTGTCAGGTCAGTGGCAATCCTAGACTAGGGGCCCAAGGAAGTGTGGCCATTAGGGGCCCCTTGTTTGGTGGTTGGAGGGTCACATATCTGCATGGTCTGTCACTCTGCAAGTGGGCTACAGCATGTGAGCACTTCACTCAATAAAATAGACATTTATGTCTGCTTGGCATTAAGCACATATATTTGCTAATCCCTAAGTCATACAGTATCCCACCATGTTAGCCCTGATATTACCAGATTACAGACTATCTCCCCTACACATTTATAAGGAGATATCTCTTCTGCCAGCATTTTATAGTGAAAAAAAAAGAACATAAACACTTTTTAAAAAGCAATTTAATTATACAATATATGTTTTTTTTGATATGGAAGATCTGGACAGCCTAGAATGTTCTGAAATAAACAAGACACAGCAGGTGAGGACAGCCCTGATCATAACCAACATATGATCTTAAAAGTAAAGGTTATGATATTACCCTGAAAAAGCCTAAGGCTCACAGGGTTTATAGCAGAGCCAGAGCATTAGAGTGATGGAGCTAACTCAGACAGTGCGAGCTCTGAATGCAAAACCCATCAAAATGTGTCCAATTAGTGGTCTCAGAGGAGGTCTCCAAGAGAGGAACTCACAGAACAGTTTTAACTGCCTCAGATTTACTGTTATAAAGGTGTCCTGGCCAAAGATCTAAATTTCTATCCTGTAACTGATAATGGCTGAAGAAAAGAAAAGAGGTACTATGAAAAGCTGATAGATACACAAAGAGTTTTCAGTTTGCTCACAAACACAACCGTCTCCCTCAGCAGCCTTTTTAAACAGTTTAACAACCAAACTTTGCTACTTGTGTTCACTAAGTGGTATCTGTTATCTATCAAGTACCGGTAATGTAGCTGAACTGCCCTCACCACAGAAAGATTTTTGATTTCCAAATTTCTTTAACCATTGATGGCATTTAGCTGCCAGCCAATAAGATCTGATGAAGCCTGTTAAAGCTACACCGCTGCAGTGGTAAACCAGCCAAGAGAAACTGCAAATTATCTGAGGACAAAGGCAGCACAAACAAGGGTTGATCTTAAACTCGCCCCCCCTGTGGCTCCATCCAATTTGGGTCTAATCCTGTTTGTTCTGGCTTTAGCAGGGCTTGCCACTGTTGTGCTGCACATCAGTCTTAAGGCACCAACAGCCAAAGAAACTCAAGCCTGACTGTCAGCCTGCTGCGGGATGTGTTCTAAACCAACCCAAACTGATGGCTAGCCCCCACCCACCCAACGCCTAATCCTATGATCTCGCTGCTAGGAGACAGACTGAAAGGCAAAATCCTCTGTGTATACAATGAGACGTACAATCTCTCCTTCCATATGGATTACAGAAAATGATACAAATCCTGCATAAAACGTGGAGCTAAATGCATTGAGAGAAACAAAGGGAACAGTGTAAAGAGATGTGGCGGCGAAAGGGGAGATTAACTAGAAAACACACGAGAAAGGAAAGACTAAATGCTACTGCAAGAAGAAGAAAAGGAACAGAAAGAGTTTTTGTCCCATAAAACAGACCAGTTGGCTTGAGGGCCATTTGAGCTATCACATTTTGTTCAATATTCAAATTGATGTTCCAAAAAATGTATCTGTGTGTAGACTGCAGGGGTCTGAAAAACTGTCCCTTTGTTAGTTCAGCTGAATATAGTCTATTTGGAGCAGAGCTGAGTTAACTAGAAACCCATGGTGACTTCCTGCTATGTGTGAAGTAATAAGTGAAAGCATGTTGGACTGATCATAATAGATGAAAACATCTTGGATGAAAGTGTAGTGTTTGCTGAGTTTGTTAGATGCTTTACTGTGATGGTAGCTTACCTAATGACTGTCAGTCAACTGAGGCGTTGGAGAAACTGTGAATGAAGAAGCTTTACTCTACCATGCGTTTCATGGTTATGGTTTTATTAGGCTACATGGGTTGTTTGAATTATTTCTAATCTTACAAATGAATAATTAGCATTAGGGTTAGATTACCAAATAGTCACATTAATAATCAATCAAACGCAACTGTGCTTGATCTATTAGACTTAGATGTTATGGTTCTGTGTTGTAGTCCTACTTGGCCAGGTCTAACTAGCTTATGCTAGCATAAGATTGCTCACTCATGCTAACAAACATTACCCTGATCAGCCACAGCATTCATACCAGCTGCTTAGAATTGTGTAGGCCTCCCCCCCAAAATAGCTCTTAAACATTGGGTCATGGACTCTGGACCTCTGGGGGTGTCCTGTGGTTTCTAGCGTCAGGATGTTGGCCTTTGGGGTCCTGTGGTTTGTAGGGAGGGGACCCATTGATTAGACTTGTTCCATCCTATCGATGTTCCATTGGTTTGGAATTTTACAAGTTTGGAGTTTGCAGGCCGAATCTATGTCTTTGTCATGTCCATCAAGCTGTTCCTGAAGAATCTTTGTGGTGTGTCAGGGTTCAGTGCCCTGTTACAGGGGGAAGAAGAATGTTTAGGTTGGCAGAACGTGTCAAAGTGGCATCCCCATGAATGTCAGGAACCAAGGTTGACCAGTAGAACATTGCAATGTAACAAGATGATCAGAGTTATACACCTCGCCTATCAGTGTAGATAGTTAGCTTTGTGACTTAGTGACATTTTACAGTGCCACAGGTAACCTTTCAGTGGTTTCATTACTAAAACAAGTAGACATCAGAAAATACCTCACCAGGAGATTATTAACACTATTGCCTCACTTAATCTGTGAAATTCGGGCCTTTAGCCCAGACAGCAAATGTAAACAGAGTTGGCTGGAGCCAGCAAGCACACTACAGCCATGCATCTCAGAACTTACCAAGAACACCAAGTCTGTTCGTACATTTTACTCAAAGCTGCTATAGTTTTTTCTAGTCAAGTAGAATACATCATTTACATTTGAATTTAGTAGAATTTGTATAAGTGACATCTTTTGAGACTGACAGGTCTGCTGACTAAAGGATAATTCAGCCGTAGATATCAGTAATACACTGGACTTAAAGTGAAGGTCCGGTGATGATTGCTTATATTTTACTGTATATGAGAATGTTTGATCTTAAAATAGACATTAATCTAAAGAACCCATGTAATGCTTTTTAGGATTTCCCCTCTTCTTTTTATATTCATAGTTGCTTTTTTGTGCATGTAAGAGGTTTGTAGACTTACAAAGGCAAAGCCAAAGGTAGCTATTCTCTCCAGAAACCACTGCTCCTGGACTGTCCAAAACACTTTATTCGAATTGCAGGCTTTTCTTCCATCACTTATCGACATCACCATGTAACACATTTGCATAATGTTTGCCGAGAGAGTAGTTTGAAATGCCTTCATGCAAAGGATAAGCAGCTGCCTCACACTCCAGCATTATTTCCCTGCTGGAGCTGCTTCTCTTAGGACTGCATCATCCATATAGTTATAGATGTGGGGTTGGTGTATGTATCCATCATTTCCTTGTTTTAGTTGGAACAGATAACCAATCAGACAGACCGGGCTTTCCGAGAGGAGGGACTTAAAGAGGCAGGAGATAAAGCAGAGAGTTTCAGACAGGAGGTGAGATGAGGACCTGCAGCAACAGTAATTAGTTTTTGGAACATTAATGCATGTAAACATTTTCCACTAGACCCCAGAGAATCTGATTATAAACCTGTAAATGTGCATAATATGGGCTCTTTAAAAAGCATGGCTGTTTGCAGTCCAGTCTGAAAGAGGTGGTGTTTTTCTTCAGAAGCATTTCGGGAGGCCCAAATTGAATGACAAATAGAACTGGCAGAAAAATGAGAAACTGCCACAACAGGGGAGGAAGGGTGTTTAGGAAGTGTTTAGAAGGGGCAGAGATTAATTCAAAGGAAGGAACAGAGACGGACTACGAATAGCTCTCCATGCACTCTCAGCCCAGACAGCGTCCATCAGTTGAACAGGGACCTTTGAAAGAATGCCACAGAGGCAGAGCCGAGAGGAGACACTGCTTTCTCTGTTCAGCTCTCGAGACTCTGGAAGAAAACACACTGAATTGGAAGGCAGACGATAAGATGCAGTGAACCTCCTTCATTCATTCTGCCTGACTCTCCGTGCCACGGTCTCTGAAAAACACTTGCTGTAAACTTGTGGCCACAAATAGCTTGGCCACGCTGTTTTTAAAGGCTGACACACAGGCAGATATTTTGGGTTAAACATGCTGATAGTCTGTATTTGTGCTGACATTTATTATATTGTAAATCGGCCTAGTTCATATGAAATATTGAGAGTGATTCCTTGTCAGTGAAAAGCCTCTGAAGCAGCTCAGTGGAGCCAGAATAATTCAGTTCTTTTAGGTGGTGTGTAGCATCCTTCTAAGGCTGAATTCAGTCCGTGCTTTTCAAACATGTACTTCTGAATAGTGAAGTTCTCTAGAAACCAGAGCACCTCGAGGAAACTCACAGTAGGGACGTGCAAACTCCTCACTGAAGGACACGCAAGTAACTCAGACTGCAGACTTTCCTGCTGTGAGGTGACAGTGCTAGCCATTGAGCCACTTTGTGGCCCTTGGGAAACATCAGTAAGCATGAAATGTTTTTTTTTAAACTGCGGCTTTGAAGCCAGACAACTGGGCTGCTGTAGCCCTGCTACTGGGAGACAGCAGCAGCAGCAGGGTTGGTCAGTCTGTCAGTAGGCCGGGTCCAACCACTGTAGCACAGAATTGGTCAAAGGAGCAGGACAGGATCCATAATGGGACTTTTTGAACTCTAGAAGCTGCTAAGACAAGTTTGCAATGATTGGGCATAAGTGTAAGGCTGGCTAAAAAGTTCACCTGTTTGAGTTCCAAAGAAATCTACCAGGAATGTGCACTTCTACATATTTGACTGACCAGTATAGTGTGTTTCCTGGTGACAGCGTATTGCATTGCTGCAATAGTGGAGCCACATTCAACCTTTTTGCCAGATCACCTTTTTTTTGTTTTCCACAACCCACTACACAGATAAGAGACCAGGAGGACATATTCACAGAATCAGACAAAAAGCAGAGAGGCCAGACTAAAACCAGAACATTTCTGTGGCTAACTTCCTCAATGAAGCATAGCTGTTGGAGCTTTTTAGTTGTGTTGCACCATCCACTTTTATTTACCCTCCTCTGCTGTAGCATGATCAACTCCATCGAGCTAAGAGATTAGTTGAGTGACAGAACAATAATTGGCAGCTATTCTAGTGAAATATTCTCTAAGTGTGATCTGTTAAATGTGAGGATTTCTACTTTTCTTTGTCATATATCATTGTAAAGGGCATTGTTGTGGTCTTGGAGTTTTTGGTTGATCAATGTCACTGAAAGAGATGACCTTCAGCTTTGCAGAGTTGTTTTTCCTGACAATTCCGACATATTTGTTAGACTGAACGATTAATAAGTTATATTTAACGCAGCAGGTATTGGCATAAATGCATCTTTTGAATAAACCGTGCCAACTTGTTATGACAGTTGATATATATATGTATATAATTTACCATGAATTGAGACAGGCACAGAGAAACTTCGTGGTGAAACAGGACATGATTCTCCTCTGATGCTGAGAAGTATCTACATTGGATGAATGGTGGAGAAAATGATGAAATTTTTATGTCTCCTAGGCCTTCTGGTACTCATACATTAAATAACCACTGAATTCCACAGGATTGCAACATACATAATCAAATTGTATCCATGTTGATGCACTTTGAAACTGTATGTATGTTATTTCTGGAAGATCTGAGCAGATGGATCTCATGTTCTCCCATCTTCATCCTTCCTCCCTCACCTGCCCTTGTTTTCTCAACCTCTCTAAACCTCATTCCAATCCACCCCCTGCCACCTTTGTCCTGATCCTCCTGCTCTTTTCTCAGGGGTGTGGAGCCCTACGACCCCCCCACCACGGTGCTGGTCCAGAGACATGAGCCCCAGGGTGTCTCCACCATACTCAGCAGCACAGACTTCTTCCAGAGCGAACAGAACCGCAGAGTGATCCTGGAGCAGGTGGACAGCTTCCAGCTCCGAGACAAGTACATGTTTGCCACCACCACACGGGTAAGAGAGACGAACGTCAGGCGTATGCAACTGTTTGACTCACTAATGATAATGGATTTCATTACAGGTTGACTCTCTCAAATGATTGCTTGGTTAATTGGTTAGTCAGGGGACAACCTGTGACAGTTTTAATACTTAGTGTAGCAAAATATGTGCATTTCTCTCAGCTTTGTGTCATTGTTAATGTCATATAATTGGATTTTTGGACTGCTGATCAGATGATATGGGCAATCTTACAACTTCATTTTGGGATTAGGTAAAGTGTGATTGACATTTGCATTTATATTTCTATATCGTAACATTAAAAAAATATTCCAGACTAAGATTAAGTTGACAAAATAGTAAATTGTACAACCAAGTCAAAATGTTGTCCAGTAAAAGTTACAAAGATGTTGAGCTTCAAAGGGGAAGCTCAACTCCTGGGAAAGATGCTTGTTGTCTTTCTTACTGAGATGAAGATGTGAAGATCAGCACCACGGTTTTGTGTAGCTGGAGGCAGGATCTGGTTAATCTAGTTTAGCACAAACTGAGCTTTGTTGTGACAGACTGTGTAATTTCTTCTTCAACACTGCTGAGTGTCGACATTTTAAAGCCTGTACATCCTTACTCAGACTTACTTCACCCCTTTTTAATTCATTGACTGGACTGGATGTGTTTGTGTGGCCTTTAACAACCAGTTTTACTTTTGCCTATTACCTTATTTACCCATCAGTATCTGAATATTCTATCTAGATAATGATATCCTGATCCAGTGTCACTATGCAGATTAGTTAACCCTCTGAACCACGGGCAGTGTTTGGGTGTTTTTTGCTTCTATTACATTTTTATTTCCACCTCTATGAAAACAGTGTAACCATGGCTAAAGTAAAGAGGACTCCAAAATATATTTTACTCAGTATAACAGTTATAATGCCATGAATCATGAAACTAAATTTGAATTTCATTTTATAATAATTTAAAATAAAAACACTGAATCAACATGTATACCACGTGTCCACAGCTGTTACCAGTTTTGATGACATATCGCACTGTAACATGTCAGACATGATTATTTGAAGGACTGAAAAAAATCCAATGATTCTTTTTGTTTTTTACAGATTCTGGCTCTGATAAATGCTCCATTTTTGCTTTTTTTTTTTTTTTAAAAAAAGACAGCATGCCTTTTAAACTTGCTGGCAGAGGGGTTCAGAGGGTTAATCATTAGCATGGCTGGTTGACTTGTGAGCAAACTTGGTGTGTCCCATGTCAGATGAAGATAATATGGTCAGATGAAGTCATGTGAAGTTGTGTGTGGATAGATTGCATGTTGATACCAGGTGTAAGTGTTTTGCTTGCAGATCTTGAACCTGATTGGTCAAACAGTTTTGCTGTTTGGGCTCTCTAGAAAGAACAGCAGGTGGAAGTCCCCATGTTCCTCAGACATCACTTCCAATGCGATAAGGCCACATGCAGACCAGTACAGCCACACTGTTTTCACCACCTCATCCTTCTGTGTCAGGTCTGAGTATCTAACGAGTTTTCTGGTGTACTTTTTCAGTGTGAACAGAGCCGGCTAGCTGCTTCCCCCTGCTTTTACCTATGCTAAGCAAAGCTAACTGCTTTCTGACTCTAGCTGCGTATTTGTTACACATCTGGACTGTTGCTTGACCCATTCTTTAAGAGATTATAAGATACCATCACATCAAACATTCCAGTGCACCAGTTTCATCATCAGCATGATCCACCTATTACTGCTAGCAGCTTCTCCTCCGGACACTGTACTTAACTCCACCAGTAATTAGCAGCTGAAAGGAGCTTCTGTATTTCCTGCTGTGCACCTGCATGCATTTATTACAGCGTAGTTAAACAGTGTAGTGAGCTGCCAGTTTCCCACCTCAGCATAATGTGCCGAGCAGAACAGACGTTAAATCAATATTTGGCTGGCGGTACACGTGAAGCACAGTGTGTTTGTCATTGTTGGTCTCCAGTGTTTGTGTAGTGGAAGCCTCAGTTAGGCAGCAGACAAACAGACAGCGGAGCAGATGGTGAATCTGACTTGGATCTCATCTCCGCTCTTGTTTCGCAGGCTGCCTCGGACAGATTTGCTTTCCTCGGTGTCACATGTCGGCTTCGGCGTGGGCTGACGGCAGCCTGCGCAGTGTTTTCGAAACTGTTGATTGTTGAGAGAGGTCGGCTGTGAAGGATTTGTCTGATCTGATAATTGATATCAGATGGTTCATCGCACTAAGTTGAAGCATCAGGCTGTACTTCAGATCAGTAAGGGGAGTTACATGACCTCCCCAACTGCTGTGATTAAATGACGATCTGCATATTGCTTACATGTTTTAAAGTCTGGAATTTCACTTACACTTAACTATGGTTTGGCTGAAGTTTGGGAGTTCTCTTCGTTATTATTTTTACTGGATACAGTGATGTGAATGAGTCAGTTTTCTAAGGCTTTGTAGATATCTGCTCTGCTGTTTGGAAACAACATTTGATTAAGAATGAAAGTCATCTGTCTGCACAGCCTGTACTTGTGTTGTCATGAGTTAATGCAGATTAATGATACATGTGTTGCAAATTACAGGCGGTCGAATCACAACAGCGTAGAGTGGCCTTATTAATTCCCAGTGGCTAATGTGGTCAGAGCTAATGAGTAATGCTTATTCCCAATTACTAGTGTGGTCCAATAAGGCACTGGGGTTAACCTCAAACACTGTGAACGGGTTGGTTTATTTACTCTTCTAAATGTGAAGCAGGATTTTGGAAAAGTGACATGTGCATGGTCTCAGACTACGACCTCCTTGACGTATAAAATGTCCCAGTTCCCCCCATTTATAAAATGTAGCAGTGTTTATTTTGAGAGAAAATCAAACTACAGAAGGAAACTCTTGGCTCTTGCCTAAAAAGATTAATTTGAGAGAGAGAAGCTGCTTCGCAATGTTTTGAAATCCAAAAAGAGAAAAAATGATTGTGTGTTTCTGCTGTCTGTCCGTAGATAATCAGTAGTGTGGCCAACATCTGATGTTAGTAGGTAGTACTAACAGCTAGAACCCTCGTAAACTTTGTACGGATATGTTAAACATATTGATCAAGATTTACAGAGCAGTAAGCTCTGAGCAGCAAGTTGTCCCATAAATAAAGACTGCATTCTGCCTCACTGTTCTGTGTATAAGGTGCAATGATGGAATAGTGGGGCACTGCTGTGGCACTTTAAAGTCAACAGTGGATGTAGTGGCAGAAATGAATTGATGTCTGTCTGAAAGGGTCTACGGAAGGTCTGTTATTTTTAGCGTGTGCCACTAGTCTGCATGTGGAGCAGGCAGGTCTGTAAATCGTAACTTCAGAGAACAACCTGGGTTACCCCTCTAAACTGCGTGAGTCTCTGCATGTACATCAGTCATGCTGTGCCACCCACCACCGCAAGTAAACTCTCAACCTGTGGGAAACACGAAGATGTGACAAAACAGCCAACATTATGCGCTGCCTTTATTACTAAGAGTGCAGCCAAAGCAGAGCTGGGAACAAAGCCTTTGCTGTCGGAGCATCAACGTTTTGAACTGAAGTGTTTAAAAGCACAGTGCCTCCAAGAAACTGACAGTGCCGTGATGGTTGTGTGGCTGTCAAAGCAGTAAGGCCTCAGAACTTAACCCTGCTCATAATATAGTCAAAGAAGAACACATTTATCTTCCTTATTCACATTTACATAATGTGTTAAGAAGTTACAGGAACCCCAAAACCCAGTTGCTCAAAATGCATTATTCAGTGGCAGAAGTCATAGTGAAACAATACCAGTACACCTAAATTAGGCACTGGTGCTCTTAAACGGAAAAGTTCAGCCCACCAGTGCAAGTGCAAGTCCTGCTATTAGATGTGCTCAGATGCTTGCAGCTTTACACTATCTGATGTAGCTGCTGCAAAATGAATAGGAAGTGGAAGGAAGAGGAAGTGTTTTATCTGTTGTGGGTTCCAGCGTAAGAAACAGGAATTACATAACAGCATACTGTTGCACCGTAAATAACCTCAGTAT
Organism: Dascyllus trimaculatus; assembly: GCA_024666655.1. Taxonomy (NCBI): domain Eukaryota; kingdom Metazoa; phylum Chordata; class Actinopteri; family Pomacentridae; genus Dascyllus; species Dascyllus trimaculatus. The sequence goes on along the minus strand of CM045453.1, from coordinate 4,521,068 downwards.
TGCTTTGAAAGCTGGTTTGAACTGACATGGACAGTAGTTTTAGGTTGCTGTTGGACTAAATATTGCAGTCGGTGTTTACCCCTGTAGCTTTGAAGGTGGAGTCTGTGGTTCTGGAGAAAGATGGTTGATATTCATGATATTCAGATAGTTAGCATGCTCCATCTCCTCTCCCCCTCCTTTTGCACGAAATGAATGAATGAATGAATGAATGAATGTCTACAGGACACATTGAGGTAGAGTTGTGTGGGTTAGTCCAAGCCACTTTCTTTGTTTCACTGTGAACGGGCTACACATGAACATGGGATTTGTTTTCAGTGGACAGCTGTCAGACCACTAAGAGATATTCACTGATTTTGACTAAATGTTTGTTGGATTTAAATTGCTAACTTAACCTTAAGTGACAATAACATAATCGAAGGTGTGCTGTCTTTGTTAGTATCACCATCAGATCACAGTCTGACCAGATATCATGGTCTGTGTTTGTCAAGTGATGCAAGTATTAACTTTTTGCACTCAGTACCGTTTGCACTCATTCTAGTCATGTCTCGCCCACTGACACAACAGATCGAATCAAATCCAAAAATGTATCTAGATAGGAGAACAAAATCTTCTCAAATTAGTCTCTGACCTAATACTGATCCATTTGGGGCTTGCTGACATGGAAAAGACAGAGAGGCTTTGAGGACAAGAGGGCCAAACACTGTTACCATCACTTAGCTCGCTGGTTTGGGTTTTCTTTCAGTAATATGATGCTCATTTGTCGAACAGTGTACTGCAAGGAAAGCCGGGGGAGTATACTAAACATTACTGATTTCCTGATAAGCTCAGGAGCAGCTTGTTAACCTAACAGTTCAGAGAGATGGAGGCAGAGGCCTATGGATGAGAGACTGATGGGCTGCAGTTGTGTTTCTATCATCATGGAAACAGAGCTGGCAATTTGAGACTCAGACGTCATTAAATATGCTAAAGAAGCAGAAATGTATTACTCAACCAGGTTATTCTTTGCCAGACTTATTGCCATTTCTTGCTAGCTGCTGGTTATTACAACATTAGCATAATTTTGAGTTACAATAAAAGATGTGTATTTCCTGTTTTTTGTTTGCTTGAAGAGTATTTTTGCATTTCAGCATCTGTCTGTACAGTTTACTGCTACACTGGTGTAAAGAGTGACTAATTTCAGCCTCGTCTCTTGTTTCCTTCTCTTTATGCTCTGTCCTTTGTCTCTGTCCTTTGTCTCTGTCCTTTGTCTTGGTGTTTTTTCATGAAGTGAAACCACTTTAAAGGCCATGTTTTTAAGCTGTATTGACGCATCAATTTTACTGCGGTTAGTATTGTCCAGAGCAAATCCACATCTTTTCACATCCACCTTTCCATGGTCCTTTTGTGCAGTTGTTCTCCCGCTCAGACCACTCAGTAATTGCTCTATTTTAGGTTGAAATTAGTTTGCAGTATCTTAACCCTTAGAACTATAACAAGTGCTGATGGGTTTGAATTGTATGTCTTTAAAAAATGCCCAATATTACGCAGCTTCTCAGGGCCAGAACTGTTAAAACAGAAAGAATCATTGGATTTTGAACTTCTAGACTGTATTAAAATAGTCATTTGTGATGTGCAGGTTGGTCAGGAAAATGAGCCAAATCTAATCTTAAAAACTTGATATTTCATCAAAGTTACTTTACATGTCTCATTCAACGTTTTGCCAAAAATTACCTGGTTGCACCAGAGTGTGTAAACGAACTGAAAGTGTGACTAACAGTTGGTGACAACACATTCATTGTCTTTTCAGCTCAACTGCAGGCTGTGTTAACATCAAGCAGTGTGGAGACAAATTAGAGAGACTGAGTGGAAACTAAAACATGCTTGATTGATAAAAGAAATGCAGCATGACTCAATACAGTATACCAAGGAGCATGTTTTTAGCTAGTTGTTGGGAAATGCATTCAACATGGTGAAACATGTTTCAAAAGATGGTATACTGAGTAATATGAAAAATCCCAAGCTCTTAGAGGTAAAATTAAATAGTAAATTGTCTGCACTTATATAGCACTTTTCTATACCTTAGTGGTATCCAAAATGCTTTACAATCGCATTCACCCATTCACACACACATTCACACACCAGTGGCAACAGAGCTGCCATGCAAGGCGCTAATCTACCATTGGGAGCAATTTGGGGTTCAGTGTCTTGCCCAAGGACACTTCAGCATGTGAAGGGGCCGGGGATCGAACTGCCAACCTTGCAATCAGTGGACAACCCGCTCTACAACCTGAGCCACAGCCGCCCTAAATTGTATCCATCCAAGTATTCATACTAAATTTAGTCTACAGTGAATAAAATTGTGACAAGAGCAAAAAAATGCCCCAAAGCTGCAGAGTTCAGAAGGTTAAACGGTGAGGTTGGTTCTAGTTTTGTGTCAAAACATCCCATAGAAAACTCAATTGATCCTACTTTTCCTTGTGAGGCTATAGTCTTTGTTGTTAGTCTGTGCTATACAGCCCCATCACTGTCCACAAACTATTAAAGACCCATCGGTTAGCCACAGTGTTCCAGTGGGTGGCATGTTTCTTCATTACCATGGTCACCAAGTATTTTTTTAATGCATTTATTTTTTTCAAAGGTTTTTTTTTGGCATTTTCAGCCTTTATTGGAGAGGACAGGGCAGTGGATAGAAAACAGAAACAGGAGAGAGAGTGGGGAAGGACATGCGGTAAATGGCCGAGGTCAGACTCGAACCCGGCACAGCCGCTATGCCTCAGTATAGGGGTCCCGTGAAATAACCACTAGGCTATCGGGGCGCCCCACTGAGTTTATTTTGACTCAATCCCAAACCTGCTAATTTTCATCAGCTAACCAAATGTATCTCCAACAGGTACACCATTTCCTCCTGTTTATGTTTAAAAACTGGTCTGACTTCATAAGGCAGCTGGTTCCTTTCCATTTTGTTTGCACAAATTTATGTTAATGTATGGAGAGGGGTTTAGTCCTGTAGAAGTCTCAAATTATTGAGAAATAGTATAACAGGTTTCTAAACTGGAGCCTTTATCTCTTATTTTTTCTACCAGCCATTTATTCCTTCCTACCAGTTATTAACTAACATGAGAACAACATCAAGATGAATACTAGGGTCTGAAAAGGTGACGACAGGCTAAAATGTCCTCACTTTTCCAAAATGTCCTCGGTATCTAAAACTCAAACAGTGGTCCTCACAAAGATAGCTGAACATGTACACAAACACACCCACAGATCTTCTCATCCTTAGACACCGGGGGCTGCTTCATGTTGTGGTGATTGACCTGTCTGTGACCTCCCTCCCTCCTCTCTGAGCGCTGCATCTGACCTCCAGAGCTGATGAGACCAGTCAGACAGACCGGTACAGCCCTCAACACAGACACTGCCTCTGGGGCTCACATGGAGAAAGCTGTGGACGGAGGACAGTGGAGCAGATACAGACTGCCCTGTCACAAAGCATCAGCTGTGCTAGCCACTTACGGCTAGCACGTCTATATTTCTTTTCTGCCTCGCTCATCAGCTGTAAAAAGAGTGATTCTTCTAATCTCAGTTACTTTCTCTCTTCTTCTGTCTTTGGTTTGCATTAATAGGATTAGAATAATGGCATATCACAATTGCTTTTGGCAGTACCAAGCTGCTTAAGCTAATTAAAGAGCCAGAAATGGAGAGTTTTATCTAACAATAGGGATCCGGAGGAATAGCGAGCTAATCAGACCTTAAAGACCTCAGCCTTTGGTCCCATCGAGGAGACCCGTGGAAGATAACTGGCTTAGCAGATGTAATGGGGATGACGATAAGGCCCACAGTTATCTGGTCTTCATTGTGCTTCTCATTTAGATTACAGATTCTCTGTAAAGACGGATGGAGAAAAGCTAAAAGTGAAGACTGGAGGAGGAACGCTTCCTTCCTACAAAGCACAGCGTAGTTTCTGGTGGCTTCTGAAGCTTTCCCTTCCTTGGGTTTTCTTAAAACCAGTAAATACCCCAGTCTCCTGAAAATTCCTGGCCTTGTCCTTGTGTTTTACAGAAACATCCTAGAAGAAGTAGGCTGTTGATGAGAGCTACAAATTTCCCACATTGACAGTTTTTGGTATTATTGTCTAAATCAGTGAGAAGGTTGGGCAGTATCAAAGCCATAATTCCCACCTGGGCTGGTATCCCTAAACCCCCCACTTTTTATTGTTTTGGGGGTTATTTTGCCTAAATTTGACTGGAGAGAGAGACAGGAATCAAGAACAGAGACAGAAGGCTTTGATATCCAACTAAAGTCAGCAAGATATATTGTCACATTTAATGTCTATTGGGTGAATGTGTCAGCAGACAGTAGCCTGTTTTACATCAGGCAGATACAGAACAACATCAGAATTTACTTGGAGTTGGAACTTTGGCCAACTTACAAATAATCCCTCTCCTTCCAACCTCTGAGAGAAATTTCAGGATCTTTAGTTGCCAAATGGTCCATTGCGGTCATCAGCGTGATGCTGCCTGTGTGTGTCTGCTGTTTGGTGCTGAGTAGGTAGTGTACAGCAGATTCTTAGAGCTATTTTGCTGAAACTATCTGCCCATTGCGGCCTGAAATGATGCTGTAGGGACAGTGAGAGGAAACCATGTTATTTATCCATAAGTATGATGAAATATCAATTATAGTTGTGCTAAAGATGCAGTTAAATGTGCAGCTGTATGTATAACACTGATATATTATGAATAGAATTGAGGTCTTGTTTCAAACATTTGTGGGTTTTAGGCATCCAGCAGACTGAGCAATTAGCATAAACATTCATCTGGAACCTGGAGAATTTAACTGTAATATTAATATTTATTCCATCTTTGCTCTCCAAAAGAAAAAGAAAATCTGGATTTTTAGCTTCCAAATGCTCCACTTTGTTCACCAGCTTATGACCATCGCAGCGCAGTGAAGCTGAACCAAGACAAGATGTGGGTAAAATGAAATCAGTGAGATGAAACGTGATACAAAGCTTACTAGACATGAGGAGAACTGCATGATTATTGCATTAGCATGACTGTGATAACAACTCATAATGTCTTATTTGCGGCCTTGACATGGCTTCACACGGTGTTACTGTAGCAGTCTGTCAATCACAAGGTGGCCCCACCTTAAAACATACCTTACTTTATCAACTATTTTCCTCTAAATGGGACCGTAATTTACAAAATGAACACCATGCTGTACTCAAAATGCCTTAAAATTCATGATTGAGACCACAGACTCATTAAGAAAATGTTTACTGAGGTAGGATTTCTAGGGACAAGTTTCATAGACTTCCATACAATTCATCTTTTTACAATCAGAGGAGTATACCCCAGCTGGCTGTTAGAAAGAATGCAGGTTTAAGGCATTGGTTTAAATTTTCATACCCAGAGGCTACTTCAATCTTTTATATTTAGTCTATGGGTGGAGCAGAAATCAAAGTCCAAATATGATGTATGCTTTCCACATATGCCGTTCTAAAGCATTAAGTCATATCTGTCTGATTTTACTTTGATGTTTTACTTTCGAACTCTGGCAGACTCCAAAAAACTCGTCATATCCCAGAATGTAAAATGTGTCTTGAATCTAAATGCAGTTCTTTGGGCAGGCATCGAGACTTCAGCCTCAAACATGAGACATAGGCTGAAAGCAGTGCCGCTTATACACAGTTACTTTGACAGAGTGGAGGAGATACAGCAGTCAGTGGTGTCATAAAAGGCACAGCCATTCTTTCTTGAATTTATAACCATTCACCAGACCTTAGGAGGGACAGAAACACAGACACTGCTCAGGGCAGAGTGGTCTGGCTTTTAGATGTAGCGCACACGGGGGGACAGTTTTCAAGCACTTGCATGGAAACGTTAGGAACACTAACATAAAACTATCAACCTGAGATCCACTTCAACAGAAAGATTACAGATATTAAAGAAAAGACATGTTGGCTTTATGGTGTATCACGAGCCCATCTGAACAACAGCACTGCCTAAGGTGCACTGGGCCAGTGGGGCATGAATATGTAACAGATGATCCTTAAGATATAGACTGTGATAAAGTAGGAAGAGCACCTCAGTGCCAAAACTGTAAAGCACATAAAGGTCTGATAGGATTCAACTGTATAGAAGTTGGGTGAAAAAAGCAGAAGGCGCTTTGCCTCCGAGGTTTGGCTTGTGACATTTCCAGCTTGTTTCGTTGTCAGTGCAGGTACCTTTCATTATAATAAATGTCAGCCTTAAAAACAAAGAGGCAGCAGTGAACATGTGCTCTTCCTCGGGGCAAGTCATTAACAAATGTCACCTTGTGGCTGTTTACAGTGTGGGAGTAGAGCTCTCACACGGGAAATAAGAGGAGATATTAACAATGCACTTGAGTGTTGGTGTGGAGAGGTTCATGCAAATCCTTGAAAAAATGTGTGGGATTGAGCACAAATGCCAAACACTGCAGCATAGACGAGAAATTAGTCTTGTGTTTGACAAACTGCCATTGTACAATGATTGTAGCAAAGTGTTGGTTCTGACAGTGGAGAGACTCTAGAGGGACCATTCCAACTTGCAGAGTCTAGTCATATGCGAAGATGGAAGACTACGTTGCAGTGACATTGCTCGCTTGTTTACTTCGAATAAGGTTATCAGTGAAGAAGCACAGAACACAATTGTTCTTGAAAAATGAGTCTCTCCTCTGGCATTTCTTTACTATTTAACTTCTGTTTACACATGACAAGGCACTGCCACATCAGTCTTGCCTGAGTACAACCATTACAAAATCTTTCAAATGTAGAAAATGATAAGCAAAAGAAACAAAATGAAAAATTGTGCCCTCCATAATGATATTATACCCTTCATGAATATTCATGCACGCCTAACATCAAGTTATGTCTGTAAGTTCAGTCTCTGCATTCTAGTTTTAGATGCATTTAACCATCAAAAAGGTGTCCATTTGAATGTATTTTTACAAATACATTGATAAAACAAGACTTTTAAGTCCACACCACTGTGGGCAATAAGATAAGATATAGGATATAATAATAATATATAATTTTAATAGCCAATAGTGGTCGACTGGCATAAAAATTGCAGTTGGATTAGCTTGCTAGCAGCAGTAATAGCTTGACCCTTCTGCATGGACACGGACCCTGGCAGACCTCCAGACCATAGACAGTGTACAACAAGCTTTAGAGACAGTGAAAGGAGCTCAGATATTGGGAGCAAGCTCAACGTAGCACTGTGGCCCCTTTTACCTAAAAAAAGAGCCATTACAGGTGGTTGGGGCATCTGATCAAGTTGTCTTCCACTGGATGTTTTCCAGGCTGGTCCAACTGGTAGTAGCCCGCAGGGTAGACCCAGAACATGCTAGAGAGACTGTTTACCTCAGCATCTGCCCTGGGAAAGTTTCAGTACCCCCAAGGAGGAGCTGGTACATGTTGCTGGGGAAAGGGACATTTGCACTACCCTACTTATCCTGCTGCCACCACAACCTGACATTGTATAGGTGACAAAATAATGGAGGGGCTTTCAGTCTGTCCATGAATGGTGGTCACAGTTTTGCATCTTGTGAACCTTGAAATACAAAAGAGTTTCTAGAATTACAGAAGAATGTGTCAGAGTTGAATTTTACCCTTGCCTACTTTGCTACCTCAAAACAATTTGTCAAATTGCCTCTAAGAGTGATTGTGCTAGAGTAATGTTAGTTTCCTTAAGTTACAATAATTGTTGGACATTAGTCTGTCTGTTCCAGTGTAGGAAGACAGTTTTCGATGATCCATCAAGCACTTGATGTGGGGTGTAGAATGACAGCATAGCAGTGACAGGCAGACAAAATCGTGCTACCTTGTGTTATGTGGAGGAAGTGGGGAGGACCCAGAACTGAGCCTAGTGGAACTCCAGAAACCAACATGCATGGTGCAAAAGCCCATCTTCACCCATGGCCCACACAACTGATAAGATGTCTGATTTTATAAGCTTGCAGCATGTTTTGGAAAATATGTTCTTACTGTGAAAAAAACTTGAACTGAGATGTGACAGATCTTTGATATATTCACATGCATGCTCTTTTTGAGAGGCCATGGGCAGTGGGTGTTGCAGGCAGATTAGCGTCATAGATTGGAATACTTTTCTGTGGAAACACTGTTCCATGGAACAAAACGTTACGCTTTGATTTACAACAGTTGTACACTGCAGTTTTGTCACAGAAGCATGAAGGTCCCACATCAGTCACACACATTCCATAGAATTTTACACTGACTGTACAGGTCATAGTTCAGTCTTACAGTTTACTGTAGTTTTGTGCGTAGGCTACTGTATTCCATTTCAAACTGTTGTCATTGTGTCTGTTTGCCACCCCGGCAGAGTTGATCCAAGAACCACGTCTCATTTCAAGGATTTGAGAGTTTAGAGAGGATCAGTTTGAGGGAACTTGAGCACAGTGTGGAATGTGCAGCTGACTTACAGTTGCCATTGGAGTGTAGTCTGTGGTTTCAGTGGAAAAATATATCATCGCCATGCCACTTACATGTGAAAATACATAGTAGACATTCTCCTGTCCAATTTTCCCTCTTGACTCACAAAGTAAACTGACCTGAAAACCTTGATTAAAGTGTGGAGGAGAACTAGACTCAATTCCAAACCCACAATTAAAACAAAAATATTTGAGTTATATTGGATAGGAATAGTTTATTATTATTGACCGCTGTGGTAGCTGGGGACATTCATTTTGTAATTTTTCTTCATTTTATATCATTATATACCACATGGACCTTTGCAATTCTCCCTTGCTCTTTTAGCATTCTGTATATGTTTATGTCTCTGCTTTACTTCGATTTGTCTCAGCATTTGTCACTGCTTTGCTTTCACATCACACCACACAGTCAAAGCGAACACCAGACTGGACTAATCAATAGACTGAATGGAAAAGGCTGACAAGCTCTGCTGGAGATGAGGGATGCTCAGGCACTCAGGCGGCGCTTGCGAGATGCACACACACACAGACACACACACACACACACGCACACACAGAGAGAGAAAGACCAGCACTTTAAATCATCACCACACATTTCTGACACTGTCTTACAGATGGTTGCTGATAGCTGATATTGTGACTTTCAGTAAGACTTTAGATTGTACATTTTCTTGGGAAAAACTCCAGGAATTGGGATCTTGTCAGGGTGAATTAATAACTCACTGAAAAAGCATGGATAGACAGAAAATGTGGTCAAGATAATTAATACATCACAACTGTTTATACTCATTCTAATGGTAATCAGAGCTTTATGATACTGATATTAAGTCACGTGTATAGTATCATATTCTGCATCGTTATCCACATCTGAATGAACACCAAGGTAACTTTCCTGTAAGTGTTGCGACAGGTTGGACCTGTCATGACACAAGACTAAAATGCATTGCATTGCATTAACTGAGAGATGTGCACATGCCATTTGTTTTGATTTGAAGAAGGGTTTTTCCACATTTCAGTGCCAACAGCATTTTTAAATCCTCACAGAGAAGTGCCAAAGAGACAGTTTGCTGGCAAAATCACAAAAAACTTTTCTCATTTACTTAGCTTTACTTAGCTTCACTTATTTTACAAACTAAAATGTCCATCAAAATAAAACTTCATTGTGACGCAGACAGAATCAGTAGCAGGTTAGATTAATGAGACTCATGACAATTAATTTAGTTCAGGTTATGATACATAGAAACAATGTATTTAATGAATAATAATAAATACCTGCAAAATTGTACAACAACAGGATCCATATGATCACATCCAGAGAGAGAGAGACAGTTGTGCGTTTATGTCCATGGCACCACAGCAGGAAGAGTTCATTATTTCTTCACATTATAAACGATCCCTGACATGGAGACAGGATCTATCAGGATCTCAGAACTAGTCACACACTCATTCTTCCATCAGAGAATCTCACTGTTAAACCTAAAAGCATATCATACCAAGCTTTAAAATGACTACGTTGACATTTAGAGTAATGAGCTTTCTTCCCAAGAGTTGGACGAGAGGATTGATGCTACTTTCACATCTGTGAGCCACACTAAATATGGAGCTTGAACAAGGACTCTTGTTAGCTTAGCACAGAAAATGGAAGCAGAGGCAGCAGTTAGCTTGGCTTGGCTCCAAACATTAAAAAGAAATTCCTTCTTCAGTGACCTCTAAAGCTCAGTGATTTAGTAGATGCTGGATAGTGTCTATGTTTTGCCTTTAGAAAGAACCAGGCTAGCGGACGTTGTGCAGTACTAAGCTTACCATCTACTGAGGCCTGTACTGAGAAGCAGGCATTAGCAAATTAGCTTAACATTTGATCCTGGGTTTGCTTCCTACTGGGATACATCCCAACGGTACCTTATGCTGAATACCTAACTTGATCCAGAGCAGGTTAAGCTTCAGATATCAAATCAGTGCGTAAGAAAACACCAACTACTGACCATTCAGTTGTCTTGGAAAATGGCTGCACCATTCGTAGAGGTTCCAATGAGGCCTGGTAAGCAGATAGCAGAAAAAAGTTCAGCCTTTGCCTTTCCTGATGACCTTAGATATTGGAAATAGAGAGAAACTCCAGTCTTTTTAGCTTTATTTTTCTTTTCCTGTTGGCTACTTTCAAAATAGTTGTTCTGCAGGCAGAGACTGATGAAAGCACTAAAGCGTTGCACTTGTTGACCTCATAAGGCGTGTAGTAAGCCTACATACCAGTTTGAATTATGTTTAAATTTTTTTCCATACTTGCTCCCAAAACTGTTGAACATCGCCAGAATGACAGTGTTAGGAATCAGCCTTAAACTGTGTAACATATCATGAGAATAGCAGCACAATTTAATTTCTTTTTGTTTAAACAGCAGCTATTTAATGGAATAAAAAACTGTGCTTATAGTCAGATTTGCTTGTGCCTTAATGATGAACAGTGATTTTAATAAGCCTATTAAACTTCTCCATTCACACAGTTTTGACAGCTTCTTCTCCTACTTTGGCTACAGCAACTTTGTTATGTTAAGCCTGTATTATATCCTGTATTAAATGTATTTAATTCCTTATATCTATTTCTGGGAAAAATGCTTATTTTTTTTCTAATTTAACAGTTAGACAAAAGGATCAAGACCCCTCTCTTACCTGGCAGTTAAATACAGAGCTGGAGGTTGGGCCCCGTATGCTGAAGTGGGTTTAACATAACCAGGATATCTTTATCTGGCTTCACTAAACCCAGCAACTCCAGTCAGGCTTAGTAGCCGCATGAAGTCAACTCGTAAATCAACACAGGGTTTCTGAATCTAGTTATGAGTGTGTTCACATAAAGGGCCGACACGGACACCACTTGACCAATCACAATCATGGACTAGTCAAGGGTTGAGTATTTCTCACAAGAAGAAGAAACTATAATCCTAAACCAATAATAATAGTAATTCTTAATTCCACATGGAAACTCATCTCTTGTGCAGTGGTGATTACAAATTTAAACTTAATGTTAAGATGTAGTTATTTATTATTTTACTTGCAAATGTTTAACACAAGACCTAATTACATCCAATAAGGGATTTAAAGGGATTGGGATCTGATAAATAGATTCAGTGCTGATGAAATTCTATTTAACCTCCACCATATGTATCAAAGCCTCTGAGACTGAATAGCTAATGTGTGATTATTTCTAAATGTGTAGCGTCGGCCTTTTTCTGTCCTATAACCAATATATTAAGCTAATTTTGACAGCCCATATAAAATGAGCAGTGGATGTGCAGCTCTGCTCTCTAAATTCCAGTCTGGCTTCTTTGTTCGACTGAGTTTATTGCTTTCTAAAGCTGGCCTCCTGCTCACTGCACTCTCCAGATCTTTCTCTGTTCAGCTCCCCGATGGCCTTTTTCTGCCTCCCTCTCCTCCTCACTGCTTCTCTCTCTTCCTCGTTTTTCCTCGCTATCTTTTTTTTTAAATCTCTCTCTCTAGAGGGTGTTGCTGTTAAAGCCTTGAACAGGGTGGTCCAAAGTAATCCAAAGTAAAAAAGAAAAAAGAAAACGAAGCTGCTCGGCTCTCTGCAAGCTTGATCTGAGCCCAATTGCAAAATAAATTTACAGCCGGGAGAGCGAGGGGTGAGACGGAAATGGAAAGGACAGAGAGTGTATAAACTGTGAAGACGATGTAATTAGGGGTACAGAGTGGAGCCTTAATAAGCACAGACGGCTGGGCCTTTCACAGACAGGAAAGCATTTTGCTCTGACCATAGATTGGGAGAAAAAGTGGAGGACAGAGATCCTTAATCATCTGAAATAATAACAGTCTGGACAGGTAGATTTTTACAGTTTGACATACAGGCATAAGAGGAGTTAGAGGGAAACGTTCCACTTGGGTAGTGTGGAGTTAAAGTGGGAAATAAGCCAAAGTTTGAGCTGTAGAAATCATCAAACATGTCAGTGAACTGTACACCTCCTAGACTAAATGTGTTCTTCTTTTAGTGAGTCCAATAAACCTGAATAATTAAATAATAATTCATATTTAATTGGGGAGTGTCTGGACACATCTTCCTCAGTTCATGTTGAATATGACTGATATCTAGATATTTTTCAGATTGTACATAGCTACAATGTAATGTTTTCTTGTTATTACACATTACTCACTTTTGATTTCATTTCCAAGGTGATACCCTACCAAATCTTTGTCATATTAAACACATTTGTCTAATATTAAAACCTATAATGACTTTAGTACTGATGGAATTTTGGGATTCACAGGAGACAGAGTGCAGAAAGAATGTAGCAGAGACCAAAAATATCCCGACTTTTAAGGTGTCAGTGTGTTAAAGATGAACTGGTTTGTGGAATATTGAAGGACCAACATGTTTAGAGTGGTTTTGAATAGGGATGGGAATCATAGGGTACCTCACGATACGGTACGATACGATGCGCGATACATGACTCTCGATACCGATACTATCACGATACAGTGATGCTGCAATAATCGATATATTGCGCGACAATCACATAACGATACATCACCATATCTATAACTTGGATGTATTCATACCTTGGTTCCAGTGTGTGTAGCCTTTTTCCAAACCCTTCATTTTGGACCACACTGTACAGGCGGAGGTGCTTGCAAATGAACGCAGCGATGGACATTTTAATGCTGGCGGCCATCTTTGCTTTAATCGTTGTGTTAACAGCTGCAGGCTGACTTGAAACGTTGCTGCATCAGGCGCTTTCTGGGCCAGGAGTTCAGGATGGTGGCGTTGCAGGTGGGTTTACATGTTGGTGGTTTCGCCTGTATGCTTTACTTTTGCAAGGCAGTTCTTGCATACGACATAGTCTTTGTCCAGCTTGCTTGTTCCCTCAATGTTGCCAAAGCCCAAATGGGTCCACACTTTGGACTTAAACATGGATGGGGCGTCTCTTACGGTAGCGTTGCTGACCTCCATTACACCTGTACAAACTGTTATTGGGCCGATTAATTTCCACTCAAGTCTCAGTCATTCATGTGATAAACGCCACCGTGTGGAGTCATTAAGTAGTGATCCTGGGGACATGTCAGCTGTCAGGGGAATCTGGCAGGGTTTAGAGCGCCTTAATAGAACACCTTATTATATTTGGCCCCAGCATATTGATACTCGTATTGCATGAGGAGGGACGACGATGTATCACTGTATCGATATTTTGTCCCACCTTTAGTTTTCAATTGCCGCACTTGAAGGGGACCATTTGGTTTGCAGTGGGGTTCCAGCTAATGGTCAGCGTGTTTTCTGTGTTTTACAACCAAATAAGTTTTGCAGCCTGTTGCTGGAAACATGACTCACTGCTTTGGACCAAAGCAACCGATCCACACGTGGGCCAACATTAGCTGGTTTAGCTGTAGGACTCCTAATAAAGTGCAAACATAAGAGACTTGTTAGTGTCAGTGAAAAGACCCTGGATCCTGCACTTCCCATAATGCAACTCACCTGTCATTTGACCATCCCTGCCTACTAAACACACTGGTGTCTTTAAACTCCGTGCTCCTACTATGTAAAAGAGGTTTTCTGTCTGAGCCCAGAATGAGATACCTCTGATGCAGCGCTGCAACCGATATTCAGTTTAAAAAAATATAACATATAAACATGGAAAATGCCAACCATTTTCTGCTTCCACTTCTCAAATATGAGTGTTTAATGCTTTTGTTTGTTGTACCCAGGTAAAATGAATTTGTTTGTTTCGTTCTGATGACACATTTGGGATCATATATCATATTCATACATTTACATATACACCAAAACAAAATACATTCTCACTACATTGACAGAATTCTCCCATGTTTTTTTGGGGGAAATACACGCTGAAGGCTCAATATGAAGGTAAATGACTTCATAAGATGGTTGTTTTGTTGTCGGGTAGATTGATAAAGTAGTTTGGATTTTGAGGTTGTTGGCTTATGATGGATTTAGTTGTAAGAAGGGAGGCTCGAGGCAGTGATTAGGAGCAGATTGTTGTTATAAACTGATGAATTGGTGTATTTGTGTTCCTCCTCTGTTCCTGAAAGCTGAACGTGAAGCTGAGTACGTCTTATAAATGTCTATACACTTATTTATCATGACCATGTCCTTGCACTCTCATCTATACATGTAATTTATGTGGACGCTTACTGTAGTGCTGATTTTGTGCAGGTGAAGTCAAGGAGTGAAGGCCTCAAATGCACATCAGCAACATATATAGTGGAAATATACTGTATATTTAAACTTTTTCTTCTTCATCTTCCCCAACACAAGGCAGAATCAGTCAGATAACAGCCATAAAGAAGAATCAGGACAGCATCACACTGAGTGGGTGTATCTCTCCTCATCCAGTTTACTGTGTGCATGTGGCTGTCATCACTGTGCATTCGTATATGTTGGTTCATTTTAAGTCAGCCTGAGTCACTTCTTCGCATATCTGGAGTATATCCTCTGATCAGAGGACGTCTCTGCTTCTCCTTCACTCCCTCTCTGTCACACAAATACACACACACACACACATACAGAATGAGATATGCTCAGGTCCTCCACTCTGTCTGGTCTGCATGCTTGTAATTCATAAAAGATCAGAGCTGCTCTCCCTCTAGCAGCCAGCTTCCTAATGTATTTGTAATGACAATGAAGACGTGCCCTTGGAGTTTCTCCCCCTCTCCCTCACACACTCAGATTTTTGTACCCTACTGGGAGTCTTTTAAGTCTGGTCGTTTAATGTTTTCTGGCTCGGCTGTCGAGCTCGGCACCACTGGGATATTAAGACAGAAAAGCCATCATCAGGACAGTCCAGATAACCGAAGTCTCTTTTCCTTATTCTCAGCCTCACTGCTGTTGTAGTGTCCAGTGACCAGATGTGAACCCCTCACTGCCCTTTGTTTAAAAAAAAAAAAGAAAAGGCCAGGACTTCCAGAGAGTTGCAAGGCCCTCTCTGCTTCATCAACGTTTTCCAAAAGCCATCAAAAGTTCTTAGATTTGTTCTGGGGGGATTTGATTGTGTGGCTCTGTGCTAACTCAGAGATTGTTTTTGTTCGATGACAGATGAAGCCCACGTGCAACTCCAAGCTGGAGCTGCTGAGGAACAAAAACTAAGCTGTCTGCTGCTGAATGAGGAGTGAGTGATGAATGAACTGTGCTGTGTCCTCTGTGTCTCCAGAAACTGTTTGGCAGCCATGAACCTTCATTTGTTCAGCTCTGGGTCTCCTACAACCGCCAGCCTATGAAAGCAGCCCAGTTTATGACCCGACATCCAATCACAGTGAGTGCTTTCTACATGTACTACAGCAATACTTCTGAAATAAAGACTGTATGAAAGACTAAAATGCTGCCTGATCAACTGCTTGTGCTTATGCAACATGTAACATGATAGAATTTGAAACTTTCTTTGGAAACTGGTTCAGCTGTGGGCTTGTGTCACAGTGTTTTTGCAGCACCAACCACTGATGCAGCAAACATCTTCACTACTGCTGGCCACAGTTTCTAAGAAGCTGGACTCCTAATGAGCAGGAGTCAAGTTTAGCAAAAACATCTACAAACATTAATATTTTGGATTTCATTAAACTTTTTTTTGGTATTTTAGGTCATGTTAACTCTTGAACCCCCAAAAAACATCAGTGGGTTTGAAAGGCATTTTATCTTAAAACACACTCATTCATTCATTACAACCAGAAACGGTTGTTTTCCAGTATTGGTAACAGCTGTGGCCACTTGGAAAACAATCTACACTTTGATGT
The DNA here is from genome assembly GCA_024666655.1 of Dascyllus trimaculatus. Taxonomy (NCBI): domain Eukaryota; kingdom Metazoa; phylum Chordata; class Actinopteri; family Pomacentridae; genus Dascyllus; species Dascyllus trimaculatus. The sequence goes on along the minus strand of CM045453.1, from coordinate 4,504,880 downwards.
ATGCTCTTTTTTTCAATTTTTCAAAATAAATAATCAAAGAAATTCAACTTTAGTTTTATTCTTATTTTATGATTTGATTTAATAAAGCTTTGCTACACTGCACGATACATTTCTGAGTTCTCTCTCCTTCTAGCCATGGTCGGGCTGTTTACCTAAAGGTGCAGGACCTTATATTGGAGTAAAAAATGAACCCACAGGAAGGAAGAAAAACACCCAGAGACTGAATTCAGACTGTTAGTTAATTATGCGTATTAGAAATACAGATACATCTCGGAAGAACGGTATAGCACTTCTATGAGTTTTATGTAGTCTTAAGGTGTCCATTGTATTGGCTGAACACAGAGCAGACACCATGCACAGGCTGTCCTGTCAAAACAACATGGGAGCAGAACAGCAGCTTCAGTTGTCTGTCTGTGTCTACGTGGGATGAGCTAAGGCACAGTGCTGAGTGTAGCTCCCCTGCAGTTTGGCAGCACTCCCAGCCCAACACACAGGCAGTATAATAACACATATTAAACGATAGGTATGCATACACTTCAGGTCGCAGCTGCAAGTCTTTGAAAACAGTGATACGGTTCAAATTGAAGCACATCTGATCCATCAGACAGCGCTGTATGCACCAGACATCTGTAAAAGCAGCTGTTAAATGGATAAATGAGGAGAAAATCCGGAAAAGAATGGAAACCTGTGTCTTCACGTTTTGGTCTAAGAGTATAACTAGTTGTCCTGAGACTCCCTCACCATCTGTTTTAGCTGCAGGTGAGACAGTTACAACAATGGTAACCTTTAAACTGAATACATCAATCCTCCAAACACCAAGCAATACCTGGGCATCTTTTTGCGCCTGTCGTGCTTTTACTCACTGTGGGCTGATTTTCCCCTTCCAATGTAAAGTCTGGCACCTCTATGAGTAGAAGAAGAGAGAACTCAAGAAAGTCTTCAGTACACTGTGACAAAGTTATAGTCCCATTTTTACAACAATGAAAAAACCTGGGATCATCATGTGAAACATTCAAATACCTACAGGAGCTTCCAATACCAGACAAAATGGTGACTCTACATACTATAGATTTTTTCAACTCATATTTTATTTATCACTGCTGCAGACTACCTGTTTGCATACTACTCTGCACATCCACTCTAGAAAGGTATTTCACTATGATGAGTGTATCTGTCAACAACCTTCTCCTCTGGGTGCTGTTTTGGAGCCATGCTGCTTTCATTTTATTGATCAAGCATGTTTTTCTCTCCTCCATTTTTTCTGTAACTAGTTCTAATATCTGCTCTGCCTGCAGTTCAGCTGAGTGTTTCTCACTTGGCTTGGTTGCAGCTGAGTCAGTCAGGTCTTCTCAGTTGTGTGGAGGACCGCAGAACTAATATTTTTCTCACTGAATCTGCTTAATGCTAACAGTTTGTCAGAACCACATGTCACAGATGACTGAGTCAAGGACTGTCTGGAAATTTAGAATCTCAAGAGTCTCTCTGGTTTTGCAAGTTCTGCCTTTGATAAGTGATGTAAATATAGTGATTTTAAAAGGATAACCTGCCTTTCAAACCCCACTGGTAGGTTTTGTAGGGTTTAAAGGGTAACAGAGAGCCGTCTTTCATTTGTGCATAACTAAGGAGAAATAATCAGAGTTAACTGCACCCCAGTGCCCTGTTCAGTGAGTGGATCTTGTTGGATGTCATCGTGTTCCTTCCACTACAAACCACAGTGGGACACGGTCAACAAGTGCAGAAAAATCTAGATAATATGCACTGAGTTTAAAATATTGTACCATAGATAGACTGCGCTCATTTGTTGCTAATTTTGCTGTTGTTATTATTTTGGGTCTTCCATACATCCTTAACTCTAAGAAACAGACAGATCTATCAGGTCTTGGAGGCTGTAATTAAGACTGAGATCTAAAAATGATCATCAGGTGTATGACCCTACCTCTGCTCTGCTTCCATCCTGTCTTTTGTAGTTCATGGTAGATTACTTGAAATAGTCACACTTCATGTGAACAGCATAGTTCCCGTTTCTAAATATATGACCCAACAGACTTCCTTATTTTAGTGGATGAACCACCTACACTACCCTACACAGTGTACTAGTTCTTGCTTGCACTGTGATACCCAGTCTGTTCGCAGTATCTGCAGTCATATATCACATCGAGTCTAAACACACAGAAGGTCAGTGAACCATAGATGACCTCCTGCCCGTCTCTCTCTGCCCCTCTTCCCAATAGGAGTACTACATCGCAGATGCATCCGAGGACCAAGTGTTTGTGTGTGTCAACCACCTGAACAACGTCACACACCTCTACATCTCAGACACACAGGGCCTCTCCTTCTCTCTGTCACTGGAGAATGTGTTATATTACAGTCCTGAGGGCTCCGGCAGCAACACGCTCATCAGGTACTACACACACATACACGTTATTTTAAATTTACTGTATCCAAACCTGTTAGGCTGATTGGAGACTAAAGTTCAGTGAGAAGCACTCATTAGTAAAGTGCCAGTATCACTAAAAAGACGTCACCCACTTTGAATAAAGACTCTTGCCCCAAACTCTAAATCAGCCACTGTTATATCATAAAGCGGCTTCAGAGAGTCTTTAGATCCCTTCACTTTTTGTGCTTTATCATGTTTTATATTTCATTTTACATGAAGAAAATTGACATTTACCAGACGCCCATAACAGCAAAGTAAAAACAAGCTTTTTGAAATATTTGCAAATCTATCAAATGTAAAAAGCTAAAATAAATTGGACAGAGCTCAGAAGGGAGCACACCTGTGTATGTAAGGTCCCACATTTCACGTTGCATGTCAGGACAAAACCAAACCCATAAAGTCCAATGAAGTGTCTGCACACTGCCAATGCAAAGGGTGCAATACAGTTTGAGTGTACCTAGGAGCATAGTGACCTCAATTACTGTGAAATGGAATAACTTTGAAACCACTAATACTTGTGAGAGTTGAATGTCTGATCAAACTGTGCAAGAATGGCCTTTGCCAGGGAGGTGACAGAGCTACTGTACAGAACATGGCAAGTCATAGCAAGGGGGAACCTCCCAGAAGGATGACCATCAACTTGGCCTTTATGATGGAGCCGCTAGATATAGGCCGATCCAAGTAAAAGGCATGACAGCCGATTTGGAGTTTGTCAAATATCATCTAAAGGTTTCTCTGATCTGATAAGACAAAATTTTTATTTTTGTGCAAAATTTCAAGAACTATATTTGCTAAACATTAGGTGCTGCTCATCAGCTGTTAGTACAATTCCTGTGGTGAAGCATGGTGGTGGTAGCATCATGCTGTGGGGGTGCTACTCAGCAGCAGGGGCATAGGGAGAATGAGGAGGACTAAGGGAAGGATGAATGCAGCCAAACACCGAGACAATGTGAAACTTGAGATTATATTTCAGGAAGAATGGGCTAAACTGCCCAAATCCAGGTGTCCAAAAGCTGTGACTTACCCAAGATAGTTGTAACGACTGCCAAAGGGGCTTCTGCAAAGCTCTGAATTAAGGGTTTGGATACTTTATTATATGAGAGGTTTCGCTTGTCGTTATGTTTTATTAGGTGTAGACTGATGGGGGGAATGGCAAAGTGAAATCCACAACAGAAGTGTGAAAAACATAAAGGGGTCTGAATACTTTCTATAAAGCCATTTTATCTGGGTTCTGCGGTGCGTCCTGGATCAACACACAGCTGAATGTGCCCAGAATGCTGTCCTCCAGTCAGTAACCTGAGCTGATGCCTGAACCATGCCATCTGGCTCCTTTCCTTTTGATGCTGCAGTTCATTTGTTCCTTTTGCTTTTGGGTATGTGATTGAATTAATCATGTGATCCAGCAAATTGTACCAGCATATAAAAATACATCCGGTGTGTACCTGCAGTGCAAATTAAACACAACCTGAAGCCTTTTCACTAGTTACGTTGTTCCCATAGCAACCACAGGAACTGACAGGGAGGCCTCGAGTTCCAATTACAGATGCTTGGTAACATACAAAGGCTTTGCAAACGCTGACAAATAGCGCTTCCTTATCTAATAAAAACAATTTATTGATCTGACGCCGCAGCTCTGTCTCACCTCTGAGCTCTGCATCTATTGTTTTTCTGCTCCCTCTTCTTCATATTTACATCAACAAGAGGCTGGTGTGAGTTTCAGGGGCAGTCACAGTGTCGTCTCAGGTGTGAGGCTGCTGCTGATGATTGTTTCTGTTTGTGTGGCACAGTGGCTTCTGTTAATGCAATTAGCTGTGCCTTCCGTTTCATAGTTCTCCTTTGGTAAACAGGAAGCATCAGGCTGGTTTGCATATCTCTGTGCTGAGAATCTGCATGCAGTTTCCTGAGATCACATAATTTCTGGGTGAGGAAGTTCAAGTTTTGTGTTCATCTCTCTGCTGTGAGTAAGGCGGCCTCTTGCAGCTGTAAAAAAAAAACTTGCTGATGCATTTAGTATATCCCGTCTATCCTCCCGTGTTTTAAAGCAAATTGGAACATGTACAGAAAAAACTGCAGAGCAGGAATCACAGGAGAGGATGCTCATGATTTGGATACCATTTCACATGGACAGATATTCTGAGTGTTCCTCACTGATCCTGCTATGATGTTTCCTCTCTGTGTTTCAGGTACTTTGCCAATGAGCCGTTTGCAGACCTGCACCGTGTGGAGGGGCTGCGAGGCGTCTTCATCGCCACACTCATCAATGGCTCTGTCAGCGAGGACAACATGCGATCCGTCATTACTTTTGACAAGGGGGGGACGTGGGAGCTGCTTCAGCCGCCTGCTGCTGACAGCCTGGGAGGAACTATGGACTGCCAGGTACACCGACAGGCCCGCGTCTTTAATGGAACTTGATTTGTTGTTGTAATCCATTTCTTCAGTGCCGAACACAATCAAGCTTGTCCACAGTATCCTGCTTGTTTCCAACCAGCTGTGGCACTGCAGAGAGATCGTGACCTCAGCTTTGACACTGTGCATTTGTAGTCAAGAAGAATGTGGGTTGTTTTTGTAGGTGGCTGTGGTTGTGTGAGAAGCAGAGATTGTTGTTCCATTGCTGCATCAGTACAGTACATCTCAGTTAGTTAATCAGCTATACAGAAAATTATTTTCAACCATTTTGGAAATAGATTAGTTATGAGTCATTTTCATTTTATATTTCATTTCCGCAGCATGAATGGTAAACCATATGTGGTCTCAGCTTCTTAAACATTAAACCGACTTTGTCCAGACCCTGACGGCTCTCAAAAGTCAGAGGTTTATTGTGTGATGTTTGGTTTTTGTAACTGTTTCAGTTCCTCCAGAACATTCACAATCATACACACATGCAGATGCGTTTAGGCAGTGTGTATTTTCCCGCCCCTCTCAGAAGCCCACCGCCTGCCCCATCCGCTGTCCCCATTCATGATGTGTTTGATATGAGAGGCAATGCGACCATCAGCGTGCAGGCCAACACATAGCTATTATAATAGTAGTAAAACTGCACCTGCTGTCCACTTTCAAAGTCAAGACCATGAATTGGCCTTAGGGTTTGGCCACTAGACCATCTTGTGTATTGAAGCTGCTTGTGGCCTTTATTTTGTGCTCATATCCACTACCTTCAAGTTAATTGCATTTGTAGCTTCATAACACCTTATTACATTTGTCACCGAAAGTCATTTTTATGAGTTAATTAAGGAAGGATTATGGTTTACTATATGAATAAAACCTTCACCATGCTCTCTCGTACTAGAAGTGTTTGACCCTGACTGTTCTGATCTGTACAGAATACAGGATGTTATGAGATGTTATTTATTTCTATTTCAGTACTTACTAATCTAAGTGCTTGAGTGCAAAAGGTAGAAGCACATAGAATGGGATAGTTAAGAAGGGAAAGCAGACAGAAGTGTAGTGACACCAATAGCTAAACAACATCGTCTGACTCTCCCCTTCTCTCCCCTTCTCTCCCCTCTTCTCCCTCACCCCTTAGCTCAGTAAAGGCTGCTCTCTCCACCTGGCCCAGCGCTGGAGCCAGCTGTTCAACATCCAGCTGAGGAGGATGCCCATCCTATCCAAGGACTCTGCACCTGGACTCATTATGGCCACAGGTGGGACAACAGGAAGCAGCAACACAGATTAAGAGAGTTTCAAAGCTCGACAGACAGCAGTTTTTTTTTTTTTTATCTCATTTGAAATTCCAGTGTAGATATGATCAGTTTAGTAAAGGCCTCATAAATGTATACATTTTTGATAGTAACCCTTTTGTTTTACACTGAATTCACATATTGGGCTTTTGAACTTTTAAGCTGCTCATTGCATTTTCAGAAGAAATGTATTTACACTTCTCTAATAGTGCTAGAAATCTGTGGGATGAACAGGAAAAAAAAAAGTTTTCTCTGAAATTCCAGTAAATGTGACACAGTCTCAGTAAGAGTCATAACAGCAGCTCTTAGTCAAGACAGATGAAGAGACTTCGGGTGCCATCTGTTGGAGCATGCCTTGTGTTATTTTTCAGCGATTTCCTCTTGTTCTGATAGCACAGATAAACTTGTAGCACACAGGAAACCCGCAATGCAAACCAACTAGTCTCCCTTAGTAAAGGTCCTCTTCCTGTATTGCCCAAAACGCCGGAAATGTGGTTGCACTCTGCAAAAAACGTGCGAGAAACGTCTTGCTTGTTGTGTTCCAAAGTTTGTTGACTTGCCATAAGTAATTTCAGAGCACTTTAAACATGTTGCAGTCGGATGAATTCATCAGAAAGAAGTGCGATGACTTTCTCTGCTTTGCTGCTGAAGCAGAGTTTGTGCCTCTCCACAGCTGGTAGAGAGCATTGATTTGTTGATACTCTCCAGTGTTGAGGAGACTGCTTCCCCTGCACCCAGCCAGTCTCTCTAATTAAATTCTTATTAGATAATGTGCATGGAAAGAGAGCAAAAGAGTGAGGGAGAGGAGGAGGAGGAGGGAGCACTGGCAAACGCCGCCGCCATTTGCTTCGTTATCGCTCTCAAACAGATGGGCTAATTACTGCTGCAGCACCCAGCGGGCACTCAAAGGGTCAAACACACTCATGAATACAGGCATGAGTGTACACACACACTGCACAGACATGTTTAGATGCACAGCAGCTTGAAATAACTGATCAAATACATACTTCTGTACAAGTTTCACTCATATGTAATTATTATTTAGGAATCATTAAAAGTTTTAGTGTCATTTCAAGTATATAATATTGCTGTGAATCCTGCAGTTCACAGCTGAGTCATTCCAAATATAATGACAAGCAGCTGAGGACAACTTTTTTAATGACATAAAAATAGACAGAAAATAAATCAGACAGAACATAAGAACACCAAGACAACCAAACATCCTCACACTGATTTTTCCCATAGGGCTGAGTGATGTAGCTGTAGAACTTGTTACAATAACATGTTTCATTTAAGTCCTTATTAATAATTATTGATCATTTTTAATAAAGACCAGCAGAAAAATAGAGTTTAATTTGAATTGAACTGCCTCACTTTGTATTAACCACCCAAGCCTTTTCATTAAGGTACACAGATATTCATTTACACACAATCTCACTTTGATACACATTGAAGAAAGAAAGTAAAAGCACAGAGGGAGAAGGAGGGCGGACGACCACTGAATCACACTTAGGTTAAGGTTCTGACTGATTGGACTGGACCACATATCGCCTGACGGGGCAGGACCTCACACCGGCATCCAGTATATCAGCTCTCAGTGCAGGGAGTTGAACCAACCAGCTGTAGCCTCCAACAGAGGAGGTCTGTGGGTGCAGACAGGTGTGACAAGAGGTCTAGTCCATGGAGTATCTGCCTCAAAATACCTGCAGGAAAGTCACATTGATAGCAACAGAGGGCGAGGGGACTCCATTATTAGGAGGTATGATAGACTGTGAGAAAGGGAGGGAGCATGGTGGGAGGATGTTAATGCAACAGAACATTACGTTATTGTGTGCGGTTTGCATCCAATGCATTTAAGTGAAACTATCAAACATTCTATTGAACATTTTTTTTACTGTTATTGATAAAGAGTTTATTGCCGGTACATAGCGCCAGTGTTTTATTGTTCATGACTGTTTTCCTCTATTGATTCTAAGGAATCAATACTAGAAATGTTTTATTTCTCTTTCTGTTGGCTTTAAAATTTCCATCATGGTCCCCTAATATTTACAGGAAATACTCCTCCTCTCATCCAGAATTATCACCCATGAAGAAACACCAACTTTCTCTGAATCCCTGTGGCCACAAGTTTAAGAATACTGCATTTTGGAAGAACATATCGCTATCGTAGCTGCTTTTCAAAAATATCATTATCTATCTGTAACTAGTGAGCTCACTAATAAATACACACACAGTGACAGCATGTTTGTGCTTGCCAGCTTCATATTGGCACAATGGCAGCTGCTTGTTTATTGTCTCGGGTATCTGACTCCTTGTGTGATGATATTTAATGAGAGTCATTAGCCCGTTTTACACGGAGTGTAATTCATTTCAGAGGCATTGTTACAGCCCTCGACGAAGACACGACAACCATGCTACTCTCATTTTAATCTACACTTCTTGAGGTCGTTCACCCAGAAATGATATTTGATAATCAGGATTGATGCGTATGGATGTAAGCAGGTGTTTGTCTGTTCCCAAGTGTCTCATGCTGCTATTAATCATTCAGATATGCCAGTGTTCCTGATGGATGGATGGAGGGATGCGTAGATAGCTGTGCTTTGGAGGATGTTTGTCAGCAGAGAGATGAAATCTTCTCCCCAGCTTGTCATCCAATACATACAGCCTTACCTGCTGTGCAACTGTGAGAGCACCGTTACATAAAAGTTGTATGAAAAGCAGCTTTGGCCTTTAATCTTTAGTCTCCATATATTCTTTTTACTGTGTTTCTCCTGCTGCCTCTTTTTTTAACCTGGCTACCAACATCGCTTCCTACCACAACTTCTCCATCTAATACCCATGCACAGATCTTCTGTACTTTTTTGCTATCTGCAGAATAAAAAAATGCAATGCAATGAATGTAACAAGAATAACAAAGCTTTGCAGCCACACTAGCAGCTCTGTGAGGCTCTGGTAATGGTAATAGCACTTTGAAGTAATGCTAAAGTCAGTAACAATTCTAATGTGTATCATGTGAAAGGTATAAAAATACTAGTAGTGTTACTAGTAGTGCATATATCTGATTTTTGACCCAGTAATAGAGTTAGACAATAAACCAGATGATCTTTAAAGTTACTGCACTTCTTCATCTAGGGACCAAGTATATCTGTGCTTAATTTTGGGCAGGTGTGGCTCGGGTGGCAGCTGTCCACTGATCGTAAGGTTGGTGGTTCGAGCCCGTCCACATGCCAAAGTGTCCTTGGGCAAGACACTGAACTCCAAATTGCTCCCAATGGCAGGCAGGCACCTTGCGTGGAAGTTCTGCCACCATTGGTGTGTGAATGGGTGAATGGGAATCATCATAAAGCGCTTTAAGTGCCATTAAGGTAGAAAGGTGCTATATAAGTGCAGACCATTTGCCATTTAATTTCACGGCAGCTGTTACCCAGACATTTTAGGCTGAAACAAAAATCTCAACTTCACTGTGAGACTAGATGAAAAGTCAGGAAGCCACCAGTCAGCTAGACTCAAGGGAGCGCATGACATCAGTGTCGTCATCCAACCAAGTCTGTAAGGTTCCACACAGGCTCCTCATCGGACGGTTATGTGCAGTCAAAAATGTGTGACTGCACAGACTGTATACACTGAAAAATCACCTACTACACATGCGCCAGGAAAACAAATGGTGCCGAAAGCAAATTGTTATGAGGATTGACTGTAAGGAGATTCTCTGTTATCCACACCTGAATTATTCATCTAATATAAGAGTTGTAATTGAAGCAGTCGCTGCCAGACCTAGAACGTGCTGTGACTTATACATGCTTTCCATTGGCAAGTATAGCAAAAAAAAAACAAACACAATACAGTAGGAAGATCAAAAATCTGCCCACTGTGCTCAGTGAACATCAGCAATGGTTGGTGCTACGGCTCAATCTGTAACCAGCTGCTATGTCAAAGTTATGTTCTAAAACGAAAAAAGAGTGAAAAAACAAAGCTGCATTTCAGAGTGCAAAATGTTTGTTTTTACAGGATCTGTTTGCAGTTTATTTTTGGTAAAGACATTTGTAGAGCAAGGTGAATTTGTTGGAACATCACAACTTAGTTTTGGTTACTTGTCTGATGTAACTATGTTTTATACATGATTAGTTAAAGGACCGTTGGAAAATAGAAACTCCCATACTTTCTCTGTTCAATGTTTCAGTTTGGGAATATAATAAATGATGTCATTTTGGCAGTTTTTCAGAGAAAGCATGTCTTTTAAGCATGCACAGGTTCATGAATGAGTGTTATGTTTGCAGGTATTTGTAGTCATGTCTGTAATGACGGCAATATCATTCAGCCAGTTGCCGACTGGACCAAATGGACTGTCCTTAGATTTTGTACAGGGATTTAGAACTGAAAGCTAGTATAGAAGAGAAAAAACTTAAATGTTTGGTGATGGCACCATTACTGTCACCTCACCTCAACACACTTACATACAGTTCTGAAGTTAGTTTGGAGGTAGGTTGTTCAGTATCTCTGAGAACTTTCAGCAGTTCTTCTGTGGATTCAATCTGTCTCAGTGTCTTCTGTGTCTTCATGTTATCCCTCCATAATGCTAACATCAGGACTCTGTGGGTTTCAGACCACCTTCTTCTAGAGGCTGATGTTGGTTCTTTTTAGCTGCGACTGGATGGTTGGACTCATTGTGCTGCTGCAGAATGACTGTGAGCCAGTCAGATGCCTTCCTGATTGTATTGCGTGATAGTGATAGAGAAGAATCTGAATATCTGAACTGAGTTACACTTTTGGAACAGCACTGAATCTGGTTAAAGTCAGTTTTAAAAGTCAGCAGGAGGGTATTTTATCCTCTACTGGGTGGATTTGTCCATCATTTACAACAGGCCTTTATGTTCCCTACCAAATAAATTGTAGTAACCTTGAGAGACTTTATATCACTGCCACACTCAGTCCGACAGTAGCCTCAAACCTTGACCTTTCTGCATGCACCAGCCTCACACACACACAAAAAAACACGATGCAGTACCCTCCAACACACATCGCATAACACTTTAGTGCTTCTAGCGTCAAAATCCCTTTTGGGAAAGACTAACAGCTTTATTGACTCTAACACCACCCTCTGGCCAGCTTTTACACTTACATCACCACAACTGCTAGGAACTGAAAACAGTTTTATCATCTCACAGCTTGATCTGCTTTCCATACACTGAACAGTTGACTCAGTGCTGTTAGTTTCCTGAGAACAAGTGTAAAAACACCCTTTCCCTTTCTGTGTATTTTATTTCATCATGTGTTTTTTTGTGAATTGCCCTAGGAGATCATTCCTGGTGATCAGTTTTATTAAATAACAGCATTCTGTCAGAGGAAAGCATTTGTCAGTGCATACAAAGGCCACTTGCATGAAAAGATACAGAACGCTCTGGTTTGAGTTTTGGGTTACAGATTTTCCATATGTGAAAGCAAGAAGTGGCCACATCAACTCTGTGATATTCAGGGAAAACCCCTATAGTGTGTGTGTGTGTGCGCACATGTAAAATGGCTTTTTGTCCTCTGATTGCAGGATCTGTAGGCAGGAACTTGGCCAACAAACCCAATGTGTATGTATCCAGTGGCGCTGGAGCACGGTGGAGAGAGGTCAGTACAAAATCCTGCAGATGACAGAAGAAAGCCCAGTATATAAAACTGAAACACAGACAGAGAATCGAAACATAAATGTAGCCAGGCTTTATGGACTTTTTTTGCACATTTGCAATGACTGACCTTCACAGTAGTTTTAAAACGACATCTGGAAAATGCCAGATATGGGCATCAGTTAAGAAGCTTGCCTGTGTCTAATAGATACACTGCACCTAATGGATTTCATTTAGTCTTGAACATACAGTATCCTTAATGTATTCTTTAAGAACACACTCTGACTTTGATGTTTCAAAGAATAAGTCCATTTTAATGTGAGCATTAAGTTGGATTATGCTGAATTGGCTTCCACACCTTGCTGTGTGCAAAACCTAAAACTTGCTGCATGTTCATAAAAGAACGAAGCGAAAGTTTGATTTGTCCAATAATGGCTAAACGTTCTGTACTTTGTGTGACATTCTTGGATTTTTATTTAGGTTACAACAGATTTTTACATCTCAGATACTGTTGCCCTGTTGATCTGGGCAAAAATAAGTTAAATTAACCATTAGCTGTTTATTGTAATACGTTTAAATCATTTCGCATCCAGTGACGGTACTTTCTTTCCACTAGCTTGCCATTAGCCACCCTCTTGCTAAATGTCTGCTATGGTTTAATGTCATGTAGAGTTGGCCAATCAAATACGTAAAATGAAATCATATGTGATTGACCGTCATCACCCCTGAGGGCAAGACGAAGAAGATGAGAGCAAGATGTTTTAGTGTTTTGATACAAAACTACTCAGAAACCGTTTGTAGAACTGTATTTTCCATTTCTTTGTGACATTAACTGATATTCTGTTGGTTTACAGTTTAGAGTGAACCATCACAGGAATTGTATCAGATTAAGGAAGTAAAATTGCCACTTCTTGAGGTCATTAAAATGTATTTGGATTTGATGTTTTTAAGAAATGATTTGGCCAGTTGTGACAGTATGTTCTAATAGCTAACTGACCATGCCTCCTCTAATCCAGGCACTGGCAGGCCCTCATTTCTACACATGGGGTGACCATGGTGGGATCCTGATGGCCATAGCACAAGGAGGCGCCACCACACATCTCAAGTAAGTCCAAATGGCCAGTTGAAATACCCACCTGGTCGAGAAAATAAATCAGATTTGATCCCACAAGCATCAGACCCAGGGAGGCTTGCCTGCACCTGGAAGGTTTCCATATGAAATCCCCAAACAACTTGAGGAAATGTGGGAAGTGAGGCACATAAACGGCACCTGCCCTGTGGATGTGCTCATTAGTCAGCGGGAGCAGACTGTGTGAATGTGATGCAGTGTGGGAGCTGAAAAGCAAATACACCTTCCCTCAGTAAACACAAGTGCAATAAAACACATCTGTGCCAGCAGCAACATAGCAGGCAACTCATTCTCATGTGCAGGTGGTACAGTATATTAATGTGAAAACAGCTGACCTCATTTGCATGTAGAGAGAATTCACTTCCAGTACCCTGGTTACATAGTAACCTGCTTTTTCCTTCATATATACAAATGTCACTATAACTGTGTTAAGCCACCCAATTAAAATGCATGCTATACTCCTGTTTCACATCTATATTAAACTGGTGTTTTTGCAGCGATGTTGTCTTCCCTATTTTTCTGTTGTTCAGCCAGATAATGAGTGGGTAGGCAGCAGATAATCAAAATGGACAAATGCTGAATGCAGGTTGTTAACAGTACATGCTGAAGAACCACTGTTAGAGTAAATGACATACAACAGATTAAATATTGTCCATGCCCTGTCAGGTTCAGCACCAATGAAGGCGAGACGTGGACGGACTTTAAGTTCTCAGATAAGGAGGTGTATGTGTACCAGCTGCTGACAGAGCCTGGAGAGAAGAGCACCATCTTCACCATCTTTGGCTCCTACGCTGAGCAGAGACACAGCTGGCTCATCCTGCAGGTCAACACCTCTGACGTTCTGGGTAGGTTGGCGAGTGAGAAGGAGGTGTGGAGAGCTTCTGTGTTAGAGGTCCTTAGCAACAACAGCTCACACCAGCTATTTCTGAGTTTAGGCTTCAGCTGTGAGAGTCAGAAATAGTGTTAGTGTTAGCTTCTTAGTGAGCTGACACCCATAGACAGTGCATAAAAGATGTGTGTAACCTCTGTGTCTTAAAAGTTAACCCAATGCAAAAGTGCCCTAAATCTGTATTCCTCCTAACAGCCAGCAGGGGGGCGACTCTGGCTGCAGTAAAAACTCAGATTGTATCAAAGTCTATAGGTAATTGGCCCTACTTCTCACATGATCTGTTACCTCAGTAAAGATTTTGCTAATACGTTTACGGTTCCAGTTGCTAATTCCAGGACTTCTTGAACACAGCATGGTGGTCATTTAGTAAACAACTGTCCCATTTACATTAAAATAGACAATAAAGTGGGGTGCTCCCTTGTGATTGACAGTTTGTTACCACATCGCTGTGCATAGTGTCTTTGGGTTTTTTAATCAGATCCGCCACTAACTCGTTGCATTCAGTTTCAAAAGACCAAGATGGTGATGGTCAAAACGCCAAACTCAAGGCTTCAAAAACAGACAATCAATGGATCCATACATGCTATGTCCATCTTTTATATGCAGTCTATGCTCACATCAGGTGTCAAAAAGGTGATAATACTGTGGCTAGTTTACGTTGCATAATAACACATTTACTTTAATCATGTTGAGTATAGTCATGTTAGCTACTATTGCTATATAGCCTGTAGCAACTGTAGCTAACATTAGCATAATTCTAGCAGCCTGCAGTTAAAGCAAAAAGAAATAAAAAGGTTACCATGTAGAATTTTGCTAATGCACTTAGTAAGAAAAAAGAGCTCAAATTAAATTTACAAGCGGCCACAGAGCCCTTAGCGATATTGCATGTCGGTACTGTACTGGGGGCAGTGATGGCCTGGTGGATTGAGAACTTGTAACCAGTGGGTCGCTGGTTTGTGTCCCTGGACTGGCAAGAGGTGTGAAAGTGAGAGTGACCGCTTGTCCCAGTCACCACCACTGTCCAAGTCGTAATTGCTCCCCGGGCACTGCACGGCCCAGAGCTCCTAGTATGTATAGTTAAGGTTAACTATGAATAGGATGGGTCAAATGCAGAGAATGAATTTCCCTATCCGTTTATTACTGTTACTTTGAAAAGACATGTTAAGAAGATGCTGCAAAGGAGAGACTTGTCTCTGCATAGATGGCAGTTCTGTTACACATTTCTGAACCTTACACAAACTAGGAAACATCCAGCCATCTGCATTGTTGCACTGAAGGCATTGTGGTATCCGGTTGAGACAAAATGCTTTTTTAAAAATATTTTTTGGGGAATGTTTCCATTTTATTGATAGCAGGAGAGAGACAGGGTGGAAATGGGGTATAGAGAAGAGAGAGACATGCAGCAAAGTGTTGTGACCCGAACTCACGACCTCTGCTGGCGACCTGCGCCCACATGGTAACGCTTTAACTTAGTGAGCTATACGACAGCCCCAAGAAAAAATGTTTTTTAAACCTTATATTGGAGCAATGTCACCAAATCTTTAAGAGGATTTCATTTCTTTAGCTTTGAATTGTATTAATTAGTCTGGTTGACCTGAAATAACTGTCCAGGCCTGTTGCCAGGATGACTCTCTAGACTTGTCTATAAGAGCTGTGATAACCTGTAGCCACTTTATGTGGTGAGAGTCTACTGTATTCCTTCATCGCCTTTAGCAACTGTAGCTAGCAAAGCCCCAGTTCACATAAACCAGCTGTTTGTTCATGCTAAGATGATTGTTTTCAGTTAGTTACAGTAGCTTTTGAGAAGACCCTGGTCAGTCACACTACAATTAAATTCAGAATAAAAGTCATGCAGAATAAATGAGTGTATGATCAGTGTATTTTTGTTGCAGAAAACAAGGAAGCAGAAATTAGTCACAGGGTCATTTTTTCCCAGGTGTACCTTGTTCTGATGCCGACTACAAGCGCTGGTCTCCGTCAGATGAGCACGGCAACGAGTGCCTGTTGGGCAGAGAGATAACGTTTAAGAGACGAGCTCCTCACGCCACATGTTTTAACGGAGAGGACTTCGACCGGCCGGTCATCATCTCCAACTGCTCCTGCACACGGCAGGACTATGAATGGTGAGTCAGCCATACACACCATGTTTATACCGCTCCCTGTCAGTACGTGTGATTAAAGAGAGCACCGGTTTGGGTTATGTGGATTTTATAAATCAGTATCTTGACAATCTCAGTACACCAGTTATGTCAAAGGCCTTTAAATGTGTGAAACTTAGAAAAGAATGTTTCTAGGCTTCTACAGTTACCAACTTTACATCATTACTTTACATATAATTATATTGTAAATGATTCAAATCTCCAGTTCCCTTGTTTTAGACCTGTGATGTTACATAAAATTCATATGTGGACCATCATTATTAGAAAATTTCTTTAATTATCCATCAATTGTCCTCTACTTCTTCAGATCCAGGTCCTGTTAGATGATTATTAGTGATATTATCAGGACTTGTTGCTATATACAGCCATGAAGTACTGCATAAAGTTTCATTTAATTGCCAGTGGATGAACTTGGTAAATAATTCATGGGTGTAAGAACCACACTGCTTTTCTTTGATATCTTTTAATACTTCAGTTGAAGTGATGTTTGAACCCCTGTGATAACAAATAAATCTAAAGGTGGAAATACATCATCTAAGTGTAACGTGTATTCAGTACAGTTGCTATTCATGTTGTGAAAAGATGTTTGTTCCCGTTGTGCCGTTCTTTAATGGTGAAACGGCTCCTGAAGACTATGTGAAGCAAATTATCCCACACCACACTGAAGCTTCAAATGAAAATCTATATTCATGATCTTTAGTGTGGGTGGGACATGTGTCACATCAGAAGCAGATGGCACTGACTGACTCATATCTGACAGTTGAATTTCACTATTGCCAAAACAAAACAGTAGCCCAAGTGACAGAATGCCCATCAGATGCTGCCTTTAACCAGAGACCAGAAACTGACAGGTCTCCCCTTCTTGTCTCTTCCTCCTTTCAGTGACTATGGGTTCAAGCTGAGTGAAGACCTGTCTCTGCAGGTGTGCGTTCCTGACCCTGAGTTTCTCGGTGACCTCTACGCTCCTCCAGTTCCCTGCCCTGTCGGTACCAGCTACCGCCGCAGCAAAGGGTAAGCTGCTGTTACCTGACTTCACAGTGCAGAAATGTGAGGTTCCTCTACTGTGATTTGTTAGCAAAACATTGACACATGCAGCAGTAATGATTTTGGTTACTTTTTCAGCTTTTATCATTTTCATCACTTTCTTTTCCCTTGCCTTCATTCTCTTTGGCTTGTTGATGCCTACTTTTTTGGTGAGAGCACCATCAAGTGTCCAGCTGAGACTCTCTTATGTCTTGTGTTGCTGCTGCAGCTACAGAAAGGTACCAGGCGACAGCTGTGGTGGAGGAGACGTGGAGTCCAGACTGGATGGAGAGATGCTGCCTTGTCCTGTTGGAGGTAACCTGCATTGGATTCCATGTCTAAACAGTGCAGCTGGTGTAGAATTCCACATTGTCCTTACATTCAGTGTTACTCACCAGAGTGCTTTGTGTGGCCTAAACCATTTGGAGGGCTCTTTTAAATCATTTTAAAGTCCTATTTCGATTACATGTTTTCAGCTGTACCTTGCAGTCTTCTTCTTCTCCTTTGTCTTTGTTGGCACATTCCTAGAGCTGCATCGATTAATCCAATCAATTTTACATTGATTGTTGCTGTCTAGTGCTACCTGTGGCCAGAGACCCTTCTTGGTACCATTGATGCTGCATGTTATGTCAGTCAAGTGGAAGCTGTACTGTACAAGATACGGTACAGTTTTGGTGGGATTTGCCAAAATCAAGCATTTCAGCAGTTTTAAGTGGAAGCTGCAGTACAGTGACTGCACCTGAATGCATCCCAGTGGGCTGCTGGTGGTGGAATTGTTCTTCAGTGTAGTAGAGTCTGTGCAGCCATAAGCACATGTCTTAACTTATATTACAAGTCAGTGAACGTATTAAACTGCTGGAACAAACTCTTGTAACACGAGACATGGTGGAAACATTTATCCAGCACTGACAATGACAAGATTAATTGTTCTTAAATGACTGTTAGGTCCTTAAGTCTGCCTTTTGAAGGTTTAAAATCTGATAAATGACTCTACAGCTGTGAACTGAACAAAACATTTCTCAAAACATCAAAAGACAAACCTGCAAAAATATAGCAGGTGACTTAAACAGCATTGTAACTGTCAGGTTTTTATAAATGTGTCTTGTTAAACTTTCACAAGTAAAACTTTCACATAGAAAACCTCTAGTGTGGTGTGTGAGCAGATGATAATGGACAGCCTGGTCGATTCAGAGTAAACCTGCAGATTAATTTGAAACTGAAACAAATCTTGTGTGTAAAAACACATCTTTGGAAAGCAGTAGAATATTATCTGTATGTCTCTAAAATAGAAATAGAAACTTGAAAGTAAGAGCATGGACAGAGAATTTTCTGCAGCTGTTAAATATAAAATGTCTACAACGAAAGCACATCTCACAGCCTCCCCACCCTGCTGAAGCTAACCGGTGTTCTGTTCAGCTTAACACTTACACTTTGTATGCCATTGCTTTCCCTGGAACTACAAGTGTCATGTAGACATTAGTAGTTCCAATGTGTCTTATTTTCCACTTACACATGTCTCCTGTGTTCTTGCAGAGAGTAATGAGTTCATCCTGTATGCGGTGAGGAACTCCATCCATCGCTACGACCTGGCCACAGGCACCGACCAGGCCCTGCCTCTGGCCGGCCTCAGGGAGGCTGTAGCTCTGGACTTTGACTATGACAAGAACTGCCTGTACTGGGCCGACATCTCTCTGGACACCATACAGGTCAGTGAGGGATTCCTCTGGGAGGCAGCCAGGCCATACATTTTCTTTGACACCGTGTCCAAACACAAGGGAAGCAGGGCTTGTTAACATCAGTGCAGGGACTCCAGGGGAGCTCACTCACTCAAGCCAACCTGGAAGTGTTGCCCTCAGCTGAATTAGCTCCAGCAACTCAGCTTATTTCAGTATTCATTCCACACTTGGACAGACGGTGTCACAATATTAACCTAGGGTGCACTGTCCTTCTCTCCCCTGCAGCGTCTGTGTCTGAACGGCAGCACAGGTCAGGAGGTCGTAGTGAGGAAAGACCTGCAGAACGTTGAGGCCCTCACCTTTGACCCCATCAGTAGGCTGCTTTACTGGGTTGACGCTGGAGCGCAGAAGATTGAGGTACTGAAGACAGTTGTGTTTGTGTTTATGCATACATTTGCACTGTCAAAAGTCAGTAAGTGCACAGGACTCAGCACAACTGCACTTGAAATGGCTTTTCTGAACAGCTGTAGACACATCTGAGCTGTGTGTGGCTGGGATAACCACACTAACATGTAGTTAAGATGATCCTGTTCATTCTCATCCAGCTAACTGTGTTCTTTGAGGACTGATTTGTTATTCCTGTTATGAATATTGTTTTGCTTCCGCCCCTTCATTACACAGATGAAGGTGTTTGCTGTTAGACTGTGAGTGATGTTGTGTGCATTATTAAGTCGATTTAATCAGTCATTTAAGAGTGCCTGGTAGACATTTTGATTTGACATTTTGACTGCCATCTACAGTTTATTAAAGTTACAGTTTCACTGTTGTTGCTTTTAAAGGTTTCAAACCCTGACGGAGACCTGCGTCATACTCTGCTCAACTCCTCCATCCTGGAACACCCCCGAGCTCTAGTTCTACTGCCTGGAGAGAGGTAAAAACACACAGTAGTGGTATATCTACAATATGCATAGCCTCGCTGCTGCAATGCATCCCATCTCCTACACTTTACATCAAAGGCACAAACACATCCCCACATCACAAAAACAAAACACATTAGTCAAACCTGCCATTACTCTAATGCTGTGGTTACATTAAATGAATTAAGCATCGTTGGAGAAGCAGTGGCTGCATCACCATGCTGCCACTATAATCAGTGACAGTGGCTGCACCATGTGCGCACAGATAAATCATTCCTACATTATTTTTTGTGAGATGTCCACCACCTTTTTACACAGAAATGAGCCAGAAAGTGTCTATATTTTTTTTAAAGTTAACTACCGGTGTACAAAGAAATGACTACTTTAAATCAAACAGGGCTTCCACTTTGTCATCATGTCTGCATTTATTTTGCCAGCTGATGGTGGCTTAGTGACTTTTTCCCTATAGAGTAGTCTGTAGATGTTACTTTACCTATTACACAACCTCACAATGCTGTGTTCAGTCCAAGAACTGAAGACACAACCATCTCTAACTTAAAGCTCACGGTCTTGCTTTGTCATAACCGTACAGCTGTAGTAGCTAAAAACCTCCATTCTGCAGTACATCCACCCTGAGAATGATCTGCATACATTACATGATCAGTGTAGCCGCGGAGTACAGATTACAGACAGGTTTTTATTGAAAGAAATTAACAATAAACTAAAGCTGAATTATTTTTGAGGTTGTTAAAGGTTTGCCTAAATATCATTCACACTGTTGTGGTCAAAAAATTCTGAACCCAGGCTTTAACCTTAAGACCTACTAAATGCCTGTCCCTGATGTTCACCTACCTACAGGACGTGTAACTTCTACCCTTGAACAGGCCTGTGAGGAACTGATTTCGAAGCTGATCACACTTAACAAATGTTGCCTCACTTTCTGTGTCTGAAACATCCACACTGTTACATGCACCAGAACAACGAGCTGGTTCCACCTCTGCAAATGTAGTTCTGCTTTTATTTGAGACACGTTCAACTGATCAAGAAAGAGACCACTATGTGATGTTCAAGTTCTTCCACGTTGACTTTTGTTTAGTGAGAAAATGGATTTGTGTTTGGCTCACTAAACTCACATCCTCTTTCGCTTCTGTCTGTTTATTCATATTAGGGACATTAAAGGTTTTTGTGCCAGTCAACTTTGCACTGCATTTTTATCCTTATACTGACCAGCCTTTGATTAAATATTTGATTGATCTCAGTCATAAAATATGAGATAAATCTCAAAATTCCTGTCATCCCCTATGAAAGGTGTGAGAATTTTGCTTTTTGAATTCAATGTTATAGTGGAACATTGGCAAAGACAAAATCATCTGTGTTATTGCTTATCTCATAATTCCAACAAACCAGTTTTAAATGAAGTGTAACTTCCTGTTAAATTCATCCTGCATCTTCTCCATGGACACCCTGCAGTCTGATGTTCTGGACTGACTGGGGTGATCGAGCACCCGGCGTTTACCGGAGCTACATGGATGGAACCAACGTGTCCTGCATTGTGTCCGAGGGCGTCCGCTGGCCCAACGGCATCACAGCTGACGACCACTGGCTGTACTGGACCGAAGCCTTCAGCGACCGCATCGAGAGAGCCGACTTCACCGGGGGCCAGAGGAGCGTTCTCATGGAGGGACTGCCCCACCCGTACGCCATTGCTGTCTTCAAGGTAAGACTGTGTATGCTGTTATAAAACCTGCCTTTAGAAAATGGCTGGAGTAGATTTCAGTTTTCACAGCTTGTGCTCAATGCTGCTTTCCAGAATGATCTGTACTGGGACGACTGGTCCAGAATGGGAATCTTTAAAGCTCCAAAGGCTGGTTCTCAAAGCAACGAGCTGATTGTTGGCAGACTAACTGGAGTCATGGACCTCAAGATCTTCTATAAGGGAAAGAACAGGGGTGAGGAACCGAGCAGGAAGTCACATCTGGTTTGAAATTAGGAATCAAATCAGTCAAGTTACATTTCAGACTCTGTATGTCAGTATTACTTATGACTGTAATTTAAACCATCTTGCCCACCAGGCCATAATGCCTGCGCCGACCAGCCGTGCAGCCTGCTGTGTCTGCCTCAGCCAGGCCACCGACACACCTGTGTTTGCCCGGATGGTGCCCCGACTGTAACCATGCCCAATGGAGAGCTGCAGTGCCAGTGTCCCAGCGGCTACCAGCTCCAAAACAACACCTGCATCAAGACTGGTGAGACAAAGCACATCCTACGTGCAGAGTGCTGCGAAAAGATATATGATCTTGTCTCTGTTGGGAAAAAGGGCCTTCATCTCAGAGGGTTCAGCCTGATTAATTAGCCGTTTGCATGTGATCCTTCTTTTGCTTTGATCAGAGCACAGCTGTTTGCCCAACCAGTACCGCTGTTCCAACGGCCGCTGCATCAGCAGCATCTGGAAATGTGACAGTGACAACGACTGTGGAGACATGAGTGATGAGCGAGAGTGTCGTGAGTATTTAGTCGCAACACTTTTCACAAAATTGACTTACATCAGCTGTGACTGTGGACAAAAACACAAGCTTGTCCCTGTTTGTGTTGCGTTCTTTTGCAGCCACTTCGACCTGTGACCCGTCCAACCAGTTTCGCTGCGTGGCCTCGGGGTCCTGCATCCCACTGGCCTTCAAATGTGACCACGAGGACGACTGTGGAGACAACAGTGACGAGGAACACTGTGGTGAGATGTGCTCCTCTTTGTTGTTTACTCCATGTGTGGCTGTCAGCACCCCCAGCAAATATGCGTTGGAGGTGTTAACTGACTGTTGGCTTTCATTTTATGCATTATGGTAACAGTGAGACATGATTTGTTTACATAGGTTCTTGCTGTCATTCACAGTTGTTAATGTTTTGTACATAACATGATAATTAGCAGCAAAATGTAAAGAAAGATTATGAAGAGAGTTAAATTCTAGAAGAAAAAACAAAAACCAGTGAATCCATAAAACAGCAAAATGAAAACATGAACTAAGGTGTAGACAAAAGTGTTTCAGGAAATTCTGATGTGAGGTTTAAATGTAGATCTAGATTCTAGTTAAAACAAAATTTTGGGTGTTACGATTCAGCAGCTTACACAATCTCATGGCAGCTATCTCAGCAAGCTGCAGCTGCTGCTAGGATTTATGAGTGGCTTATAAGTCAAAACAATTGTAGTCTTGGCAAGAGTAATATTAATAAAAGGAAAAGGAAGTGACCCTCTTGTCAGCAATGTTTTTGTTTTACATCTTAATCCTTTTCATATTTGCATATCAAGACAGTTTAATAAAGTACAGCTGCTTTGAGGTAGCTGCCGTTTGTATCAGGGAGGCGAAGCAGATTGTTGACATGATTCCGATTTGTAATGGAGATACAATGAAAATGCTTTTTACAGGTAGTCTGATGTAAAGTTTCTGAACTGGAACTGTTTATATTTGAAAAAATATGTCTTAAAACCTTATTGAACAATAGTGTTTGCTTTTGTATGTGACTCTAAACACCTTCAGTAACTGATCAGTCTTAAGTTTAATGTTATATGAAAATGGATTCTTTTAAAGTCTGCCTATGCTCAACTGGTCCTTAGAGTTAACTAATTGAACAGGTTTTCTGTTTTGTTGCTCCGTATCAGTTTTTGCCATTCACTAACACTGATTTTGATGCATTTCTTAGAGAGTCACCAGTGTGGCCCCGGGGAGTTCACATGTGCACGAGGTGTTTGTATCCGCGAGGTGTGGCGCTGTGATGGAGACAATGACTGCAGAGACTGGTCAGATGAAGTCAACTGCACAGGTGACGAAGAAGTTTCTGACTTCAGAATACATTACACTGGCCTGCAAACACAAAACACACTAACTACGTATTTAGTCAAATGCTGTTATCAGTTATAACCTGTGCTTGATAGGACCCATCAGCACATACACTGTGTTCTCTGCCATAGACAGACAGACAGCTGTATACACCACTAAAGTCAGAGCATTATATCAAGTAAACATTAGCTGCTGAGTGGCCTCAGGTAGCCACTGGTAAAACTAAAGCAAAGTTTACTTTTTTGACATTTTGTATGCTGAGTTTGTCATTTTGTTTAATTAAATAGGGCAGAAACTCAATCAGTTCATTATGTGGAAGAGAAAAACAGCTAAACTCCTGCATAAGATAGATAGATAGATAGAACTTTATTTGTCATTACAACAAGTGCAACGAAATTGCAAAGATAAGATACGTATCTCAGCAGATGGTAGTAGCTGCCGTCACATTTTCATCTATTAGGATTTTCATGTGATCTAGTGGTTAACCTGCCCATTAATCTCATACATTAATTTAATTTCAAATGAATGTATTATATTGATTTCAGTAGACTCAATAGCAAAGCAGTTAAAGTACACAAGAAAGCACTGAGACAAGGTTTCTCTGAACATTACATGGAGAGTGTCTGCATGTTTATTCATTGTAAGTTCATGACAGTAGTATTTAGTTTAAAATAATCATCATACGAAGACATAAGATAAAAGCATTCCAGCTCCTGTCTGTTGATGCTTTGCTGTTCAGGTTGAAAACACTAAGGCATTTTTCTCATCAGCACCATAGTCACTGCTCTCTGCTTTTGTACAAGAGAACAGCTTGATCTGTTAAAGTGTCAATATGATCTTGCTAATCACAAAAAAACAAGCCGTCACACAATAACATCATTATTTTTGCTTAATACAAATCCATTGTCCTGTAAGTATTTACTGTGTCAAAGACGTATGTTTGGTTATGCAGACTTTACATCGCTGCATGCTCAAAGTCGTGCCTCTAGCATGAAGTATATGTTGAAGTTAGATTATCATCTCGCTTTGTTTGTCTCTAGTGGGCCACCATACATGTGAGCCCAGCAGTTTCCAGTGTCACACAGGCCACTGTATACCACAGCGATGGAAGTGTGATGGTGATGACGACTGTCAGGATGACTCGGATGAAGATCCTCAATATTGTGGTGAGCTGACATGTCTGGCTGTTGCTGGCCATATGTTAAAGTCATAGTCGAATACATGAGCTTCTTTACAGTCGTCTTATCAGATATAAGTGCAGGTTGTATGTTTTCACTTTAGTTCATAGTTAGATATGGTGATGTGAACAGTGTTTATTGTTGTTCTTTCATACATATGTGCAAAAAATGGCTTTTATTCAACCAATCACTGTGTTTTTGACAGATTTCAGTTTTAATTCTGAATATAAATGTATTCACTTAAAGTGTAGGAATTTAAAAATAGTCAGTTACAAACAACAATTATTAAGTTACCATACCAAGATACCACAGCTTCGAAGATCATCATTTTTCATGCTCTGTCACACACAAACAGATGTACAGTTACAGACAGAAGGAGAAGAAACAGCCACAGTTAAGGAACAGTCATGAAGTCAATGGCTCTCTATTAGCAGTAATGCTTTATTCATATTGTGTTGTGTGCATTCAGAGGGAACTAGGTGTAAAGGCTTCCTGTGCTCCAATGGTACCTGCCTGGCAGCCACCGCACACTGCAATGGCATCCAAGAGTGTTCAGACGGTGCTGATGAGCACAACTGTGGTAAGTGGTCCCATTTCTTTTTTATACCCCCTCCAGTTAAAATCAAGTTTGATACCCTTTTCAAAGGTCCAGA
Organism: Dascyllus trimaculatus; assembly: GCA_024666655.1. Lineage (NCBI taxonomy): Eukaryota > Metazoa > Chordata > Actinopteri > Pomacentridae > Dascyllus > Dascyllus trimaculatus. The sequence continues at coordinate 4,479,703 of CM045453.1, read as the reverse complement.
TGGTGCATTTTAATACTAGAAGGTGTATCATGAGTGAAGTGAGCAGTCAACACCATGGCTGGGTATTTCCACCTTCAACCTGCAGTGTATTGATGTCTCAAAAACACTGATTCAGATGTCCAGGGTTTCATATGTAGCAAAATAAAGGAACCAGTCCTGTCAAGTTGCATTGTGGGACTTTGTGAATCATTATTCTTCTTCGTAATTTGTTTCCAGTTCAAACATTTATGGCTGAATTACTCCAATATTGCAACTTTCCATTGTGTCGCATTGAGTAGTTTTACAGTGTGTGAGTAGAGTTGTTGGTGAGCTGCAGAGGAAGCTACAGTGTAGAGTAACATCTCAGCCATTTCCAAGCAGGAAGGGATTATTTTCATTGAAAAAAAATTCTAAATGTGTAACTTTGATACACAGAGGTGAGTTTTTAGGGGTTAAACCAATAACCAGAGAGGAACGTTAACAGAAAGCTTATTGCCCATATGTGAGCAAAGTATCTTTGAGCCATAGTGTATTTTGTAGAGTGGGCTAAGAAAAGAGCCTTGTGGGATACCACGGGTTATGTCCGACTTACCAAGTGATTGTTTTGTTGTCACTGTGTTCAGCTTTATTTATATTTGTATTTCTCATAAGAAAGTCTGGTGTAAGTGTAACGTTGGATTAGGTCATTGTGTGCCGATGAGTCATTTGGCATGTTTTTTGGTTTGTTGCATCCTCAGATCCCCTGTGCACTCGCTACATGGAGTTTGTTTGTAAGAACCGAGCCCAGTGTCTGTTTCAGTCTCTGGTTTGTGACGGGATCAAACACTGTGAAGACGGCTCTGATGAGGATGCTGACTATGCTGGATGTGGTGAGCAACAATCTCATACATGCACTGTGTTGTATCTGACTCCACTGAATACAGTCCTCTCTTGAGCTATAACACCTGGTTGTAGCACATATTCATACCCTACTTGATTTAATGGCTTCATGTAGAGCTGCAACAATTAACCCATTAGTTGAGGATTATTATTAAATACACTCTTTCGGTAATCAATGGATGTGTTTTTAAGAAAAAACTGTCTAAATTTTCTGATTCCAGCTTCTTTCTGGTTTCTTTCCTCCTTTATGACAGCAAACTGAATATCTTTGGGTTGCCGTTAAAACAAGGCATTTGTCATCTTGGGCACCATTTGATAGACTAAACAAACAATCAATTAATCAAAGAAATATTCATCATTGAAAATATTGTTGGTTGCAGCACTGTTCCAAAGTACACAAGAGCTTTTGTTGGTGAGGTAACACAATATGTCGGTGTGTATTCTCTGTCAGCTACACCATCTGAATTTGGCAAAGTGTGTGACGCCTACACCTTCCAGTGTGCCAACGGAGTGTGTGTGAGCCTGGAGTGGAAGTGCGACGGCATGGATGACTGTGGGGATTACTCTGATGAAGCCAACTGTGGTGAGCAGGAAGAACTTGTGGAGAACTACCCAGCTCACACGCGCTACACCTAATGTTTCACATCAAACGGAAAGTCAACAGGTAAAGTAAAGCAGCATATCTGAGGCTGACTTTTGTGTTCTTCTCATTGCAGCTGCTCCCAGTGAAGTCCCCGGCTGCTCCAGGTATTTCCAGTATGAGTGCAAAAACGGACGCTGTATTCCTACATGGTGGAAGTGTGACGGAGAGAATGACTGTGGGGACTGGTCGGACGAGGCCCCGTGTACAGGTACACACTGGTACACACTGGTACACACTGGTACACACTGGTACACAGCCACAGAACTCTATGCATCTTTCCTGATTATTAACAGTAACACTCATTTTATGTTTTTGTACATAATTAAACATAAATATTACATTTTGAGGTATTGTAATGAGTTAGCTTAAAGCTAATTGTCGCCTGCAATTTCTAGGCAGGTCATTGTAAAAACGTACAGTGACAGAGCACTACTAGACAAACTAGACAAACAAGACAACACACATAATACAAAGTTATATATTTTCAATGTATTTATGTATACAAACAAGTGATAAGTGCTTTTCTCTGTGCATTTGACACCTCATTAATTGCTGAATTTGCTTTTTGATTGACCAAACTTCCCATCCGTGTCCACCCATTCAACTTGTATCCTAACCATTGCAGGTGGTGTCACTCCTCACAGTGTGGACCCTTCTCCCTCTACCTGTGCCCCCAACCGCTTCCACTGTGGCTCTGGAGCTTGTATCATCAACACCTGGGTGTGTGACGGCTACGCTGACTGCACCGACGGCAGCGATGAGCTCGGATGTCCCACAGGTGCTAACTCTGTCTGCTGATTGGCTGAGGCTTTTCTCGCTGAAGTAGTTCAATATCCTGTTCAGACTGACTAAATTAAATCAATTCAACTTAATACTAAAAAAGTTGATAATTGAAGTCCATAACATTCTTTACTTGTTGTTTCTCTGACAGCAGCTAATGGCTCTGTGACGCTGGCCCCGGTACCCACCGAGGCCCCTGTAGCCCCTCCCTCCCCTGGTCGCTGTAGTCAGGGTCAGTTCATGTGCCGCCGTCCCCCCCACTGTATCCCCGACTGGCAGCACTGTGACGGCCATCTCCACTGCCAGGACGGCTCTGATGAAGCCCACTGCCGTGAGTTTTTATATACTACACACATGACACACAACAAACTCGATCTGTCATTTAGTTTTCGTTAGTCTTAGCATCATGCTTCATCCTTAGGTTTTCAGAGGGCTTCGGCACTGTCAGGCTTCTGCAGGAAGACGCTGGTTGCAGGGTTTAAAATTATTTCGAGGGAACTTGAAGTCATTTTCATTTTTTTCGTGTCAACCGTTATCTTTACCATACTTACCATACTTGTGGAAGAGAGCTGGCAACAGGCTTCTAGCAGAACTAGTCTGTTGTGTGACATTAACTCTATATTAGTGTAGGCCATGGTAGCAGAGGATGCTCTCAACTGCATTTTTATCAGTATTTATTTATAGTACATTACACAGCCTACCGTTTTTTAAGCTACCAAGCCACATTGCACATTAGATACTAACATAAATTCTTTAACGTCAAATAGCTTCGCTGGCTGCCTCATTATGTGGATATCTATGTAGCTGGCTGAACAATTCTTTAGTTGGAAAAAAGGCTAAATTAGTCCTATCTTCTGTCTGTCGGTTATTACCATTGTTCACATCCACAAGAATTACTCCCGAACAAAAATGTACATACTTACACTTGTAGCTACCATTCAGAGTTGATGGTATGGAGAAATATCCAATCATCCAATTTGTTGCCAGCTTAACTTTCCATTTGAGGCTTGAATGACTTTTTGCATTCGTTCAGCTTAAGGTGCTCTGCAAAAACACTTAAAAACTGCACATAAGCCTTTCTATGGTAGGAAAAACCCAGCACTTAAAATTTAGCAACAAAAATTCTGATTCAGCAGCACTCTCATGTTTTAAGGGTTTCAAGGTTTTCTACGTAAATGTGTTCACTTATTTTAATGAAGACATTATTTATTCAAGTCATTCTTTCACATCACTGCTTACGGATCATTCAGAAGCAGGTAATAAGATACCTGAGCAGTAAGGATAAAGCTTTTCTCTGTCTCCAGCCACACGAGGGCCTCTGTTCTGTGTTAATGGGACTCGCTGTTCTGACGGTGAAGCCTGTGTGCTGGACAGTGAGAGGTGTGATGGCTTCCTGGACTGCTCTGACCACAGTGACGAGGACAACTGCACACGTATGTTCACCATACTCTCACTGTGGCCACAACTTTTTTAATTTTGCCAGAGAAACTTCTGTGTGAACAGCTCACTGTCAGGTTCATTGTGATAGCTGGTAGTCTTTGGCAGTGCAATGCTGCCACCTGCTGGTGGTTTGTATCCATTGTTCTGCAGAAAATAAAACAAGACCGAGCCAAACATTAGACTCTGCTTTCTCCATTGTCTCCAAGTGGACACCCTGGCTTATAAAGTCCAGAACCTCCAGTGGACACCCGACTTATTGGGAGCCATCACTCTGACCTGGTCCCGTCCCAAAAACCTTCCCCTGGACTCCTGCTACTTCCTCATCTACTACAGGTGAGCACTGACCCGTGTACCTTCTGAAAGTTCCTGGGGCCATATCTTAAAGATGGATCGCAACACTGTTTACACTAATCAGATTTCAGCCAAGTACATTGCAGATGATATACCAATACTGCCACTGACAGTGGTGTTACCATTATCAGAATCAGTGTGACGTGTTGCCTGATGCCCTGATGGCTCTTATGTTGTGTTTTTGTGATCAGGCTTGTGGGCACACAGCAGTGGACCACCATGGACACCCACAGCAACAAGACCAGCTACAAACTGACCGTGCTGAAGCCAGACACCACCTACCATGTGAAGGTGCTCACTCAGTGCCTCAGCAAGCTGCACAAGACCAACGAGGCGATCACAGTCAGGACACCAGAGGGACGTGAGTATCGCATGATCAGCGTACACGAAGCTGTTAATATGACACGTATACTTCAGTATTAGCACTATCTCTGATTGCTGTTCATATCTAAAGGTCAACAGATGTGCAAGAAATTTTAAGCTAAATTTAATCATTGGTAATGATCTAATGTCTTCATTTTGGGTTAAATCTCTGTGTGTGTGTTTGGGCACGGTGTAGTGCCTGACCCTCCCAGGAACCTGCAGCTGTCATGTGATAACGGTGAGGAAGGGACAGTGGAGGTTTCCTGGAACTCTCCTGACAAAGGACACGGCCTCATCAGAGAGTACATTGTGAGTCACTGTCTCTGCAACAAACTGATGTTCACCTCTAGACAGTGTGAATACCAAAACAATGACTATATGTTTCATTTTTGTTGTCCATGTTAGATATGTGGGTAATTATATGAATGTGATCAGTGTATCTGTAGATTGTTAAAGAGTCTGTAAAGGTCATAGTTATAATGCCAAAAATCATAAAGATTTTTTTGCTAAAATTTTAAATACATGGAATCAACATGCCTAAAGATGTTATGTGACTGTTGGCTGCAGCTGAGTTCCTAATGGTTTCCCAGCTGTACTGGGGAGTGCAGAATCTTTTCATTTCTTACAGGATTTGGTTCGAGCACTGAGTGTATTCTTGGCATGTTTTTAAATGAGACATGTAGAATAAAGTGATTTTGAAGTAGTAGATTTAAAGCTTAGATTTGGTTAAGGTTCCTGACTGAATCACACATCACAAATCAGCAGTTCAAGGACTGTTGTGGAGGAGAAAATCGAAACATTCTCTCTGTTTTTACAGTTTCTGGCTGATGAGTGGTGTCATTTTGGCAGTTTTATTTTGATTTACAATATTCTTTTCAAATCTGCTGATAGGTTTGTGGTTCGTCTGAGTAACATTTGTTAGCTTTGCTCATATTCTTTGGGAAAGTATTAATATTAATAATGGAACAGATTTTTAAAAAATGCCCAGCCTTGATATGTGTTTGTTATTGTTTCAAGAAGTGAGCAGTTTGAGTTTTCATGCTGCTGATGGCGTATGGTTTGAAGACAGGGAAACTGCATCATGTTAATTTTCCTTCAGTTAGCTGCAAGTTATCGTGGTGTCGTTTGTCTGCGTGTTACACATTTAATTTGGCAGTGACACATGCTAATGATGCAGCTGTTGAGTCGCACATTTTGTGTGCCAGGTTTACGAATTCTAAATTTGCTAGCAGACTTTTCTGTGTCTGACTTAATTTACCTCATTCTGTGTGCGTTTGTTTGTTGACAGGTTGAATACAGTGAGCATGGAAGTCTCGACTGGACATCACAAAGATCCACCACAACCAGCACTGAGGTGAAGGAGCTGCAGCCAGACACTATGTACAGGTTCAGGGTAAGACAGCTACTCAGTGATAAAATGCTGGAGGTATGTGTTGTGATCCTATCAGGTGCAGCTTTTATAATCGCCGATGTTTCCCAGGTGGCTGCAGTAACCAGCCGAGGTGTCGGAAACTGGACTGAGGTTAAATCCATCACCCCGAAGAAAGGTAAGCCCGGCTTCCCCACACCTGTAATACCACCAGTTTAAAAAGCTGTCCAACAGGAAAACCCACTGGTGTTTAGTGGGTATTTCAGGTAGTACAGGTGTGCTGCGTTTGGAACTACACTCTGCTTGCAGCTTCACCTGGGATAATCTGATTGTTTGGATTTCATGTTTTTGTCTATTCCTGCACAAAGCCAGTCACTGGGGAGTGCACATGTTTTTGTTTCTGGGAAATGATTTGTCCAAGCCATAGAAACAACCACATAACACAACCTTCAGACCACTTGCTGCTGCCTTCCCATGTTTTTTTCACTTGTCTCATTTATCAAACAAAATGAGTAACTACAGCACATAGTACAGTTATTTAAAGTGCTTAGAGATCATAGCAATGCAGCATTTAAGCTTAGCTTTTCAGAATTAGCAGATTATAGATGTATCCATTTGCTTTTTGTGATTAATTCACATACAGTTTTACAACACTGATCCGATGCTGATTTGTAAATTCAGATTCTACTAAGTCAGTTTCACAGTGTTAAAGTGCTGTTATTAAAACCCAACATTTCACCCAAATGTTCCAGAAAAAATGGAAAATGGAAAGAGAGCGATTGAAAATGTATCCTATCAAACAGATGGAGATAGTGCTGAGTTTGCATTAGCAGCAAAATGAAATTGAAATGTTTAAAGCAAATAAAGTTGGCATCACTTATACTGCTGCCCCTGAAGATATTTCCTCATCAGCCATCTGGAATTTAAATTAAAATCACTACAAATACAAGTAAACAGTTTCTGACCTGCACTTTCTCTGCTGCAGCTCTGCCTCCGCCCTCCGTGATCGCCGACAGCATCACTGCCGACTCCATGAGCCTTTCATTCAGCTTGAACTCCCAGTATGATGTAAGAGCTTCACTCTACAGCAGCCTTTGAGTTTTTACGTGATGTAGCTGTGGTCTCTCTGTATCTGTGCAAACGTGACTGATGGTTCCTTCTGTGTCTTCCAGGTGAAGCAGTACATTGTGATTCTGTCCTGGCAGTTTGACACCCACGTCAAGGAGAGCAAGAACTACACGGTCACAGCAGGGATCCTCAAAGGTGCTGCTCCAGTGTGATGTCTTTGTCTCATCGTATTTCAGTTAAATATTGTGCACATGTATTTTCTGGGGCTGTGAGTTAAGTTTTGATGTGTGTTTTCAGCTACAAACCTGACAGCAGGGACAGTGTATGAAGTGGCTGTGTGGGCTCACACCAGTATAGGAGACAGTCCCACCGCCCTGTCCCATCACCAGACCACCGGCACCCAGCCAGACCGGCCCTCCCTCAAAGCCAGGGCTCTCAACCAGACGGCTGTGGAGTGCACCTGGACCATCAACGGACCTCCTGCACAGGTACAACACACACACACACACACACACCGGACAGACATAAATCAACACTAAAAACATAGTTTGTACTTGTTTCGTGTGTGTTATGTTATGTGGTGGCACACTGGGTGAGCTGGAGACCTTCACTCTGCAGTGTTAGAAGCACAAGCAAGTTTGAGTCGCTGACAGCTGCACACCTTCAGTGTATATAGAGAGAAAAGTGCATCTAAATCTATATAAACAAGCTAAACTCCAATTCAGGCATGTTATCCAAGTGTTTCCCTCATTTCACAGTAGATGAAGAGTGCAGGTGGTGGAGAAAAAGTGTGTGTGGCAGCATGTTCTGTTTGCCTGATGCCTCTGACTGTACACTCATCTGTTCACTGAAGTTGATGAGGGAAATACATCAGTCAAATCCCACATGCAAGCATTCAGACAAATCTGTGGAAGATCCAAAATACCTCAATAAGACCTATCCTCAATGAGAGGATTTCCTTGTTATGTACACATTTACTGTGTTATAACACAGCAGGTCAGATATCTGACATTTGAAAACAAAGTAAAGAAGGAAAGAGGTCAGCTTTACTTTGTTTGCTAAAATGAAAACAGTCAGCTGTCCAATCACACCCTAGAAGCAGCATCAGGGGGCGGGGCAAACTCCCTTTCCTTTGTCGTTTACAACAAATCAAAATCATGGGATTGGTTAGTTTCATCTCCATACAACAGAGCATAGAATCTTGACTAAAAGTTAATGTGTACACAAAGAGCAAAATGGCGTGCGTCAGTGGGGTTTGGTGCACACTATTTGGGACCAAATGGCATTTATTAAATCACACATTCACACCTGCACACAAATATCCCTTTATAAATCATAGTTCACTTAAAAATATGCTAGCAGATGAGTCATGAATGGTCAATATGAAATGCTAACATTAGTGTACATGCAGTTTAAAAGGAGAGCAGCAGTGTCTCAGTCATAAACTGTATATAAAAGATGGACAAAGTCTCTTGTTGATTTGTGGACAACTGTTTTAAGGCCTTGACTTTGGAGTCTCTTGGTCTTTTGAAACTAGACGTAAAAAGCAACGGTGGACCTGACTAAGAACTTGAAACATACCCTACTATATCATCTAAGTCGCTCTAAATGGGATCATAATTAACTAAACGACCACCATGCTTAATCAGAAAGTCTTGAAACTAGAGGTTGAGACCATGAAGTCATAATAAAAATGTTAACTGAGGTAACAGATGAACTGAGAAGTGGGGTCATTTTCTCATAGACTTCTGTACAATCTGGCTTCTTTTTGGAACCAGAGGATTCTCCCCCTGCTGGCTGTCAAAAACAATGCAGGTTAACGGCACTTCCATGTTGGCTTCACTTCTCAGACTTAGAAGCTACATTCAGTATTTACATACAGTCTGTGGTTACAAGCAATGGCTGCGTACATCACTGTAGAAAAGTGCATTACAGTTCACAGACGTTGTCACACACTCATATATATATATAAATATATAAAAAGGACTATTTAACTCCAGTTAACACATACTGTACAAGTGTTCTGTGTGCCTGGTGCCACTGACAATACAGCAGTGCATTCAGTGATGAGATTTTGTACAAAGTTTGCTTTTATGAATCCCAACTTCTCCGTTAACAGTTTTTAAAATGAAGCTGCCTGAGAGAAATGTTAGTTGTTGGCTAAACTGCTCATACACATGCGCAACCTGTGATGAATGGCTTCAAGCAAATGCTGATTTGTTTTATGCAATCAGAAGCCAAAAATGCTGGGAAGCTCTGCACTGTCCTGTAGTACCATGCCTAAATAGAACCTTCAAACTGTTGCATGAAACCAGTGAAGACTAGATCATTTTCCATACCAGAAACTGAATGAGCGAATGAGTAAAGACTACAACGCTAAATCCTCATTTTCATATTTGTTTTATGTGTGTGTATGTGTGTGTGTGTGCAGGTGTATGGGGTGTTTTATGCCACCTCCTTCCTGGACCTGTACCGCAGTCCTCGTCAGGTCCGCACCACTTCTCTCAGCCTCACGTTGAATGTAGACAGCGATGAACAGTATCTCTTCCTGGTGAGTCTTTCTCTAAACTTTTTACAAACTCCCCCCACTTAAAACCACTATTCTTGTAAGTCTGTATTCTTAGTTTTGATCACATGATCAAATCCATCAAGTGTTAAATCAGGAGAGACATCTGCCAGATGTCTGAACTCCTAGATGTGAAACCATCTTTACGTCAAACCCTCCATAGTTTCACACTAAAAAGGCTGTTCTGGTGTTAAGTCAAATTTGTTATAGCAGAAAAGTGTGTGCTCTGCAGCACGTGTGAAGAAAACTGAGGGAGAAACCTCCCCCCAGTTTTTCCACCTAAAAAACAAAAACTCAGCGCAGAGGAGGAAATTATTTTGTGTTAAATTTGACGAATGCAGGTGCAAATAACACTATAGTCTACTGCACAGCTGCACCATCACCTCTTTGAGGGGTGGGGTGGGAGGTGTTGCAAGCAGTTGATCAAAGCTTAGCAGTAAAGAATGAATTGAAATGCAAGTACTTTAGCATGCATAGATACAGATACAACTAATGTTAAAAATAGTGAGGGTTTAAGTCAGGCACACAGATGGTGGGCTCAGAATTTTGCATCAACAGAATGAATCCATGGACTCAACCTGCCTTGTGTCAACAGTCGGGCGTTGGGACTGTTTTCTTGGCCCACTTGTGTTCTCCTTCATACCAGTCAGTCTGCCTGTCTGAGTATTGCTGCTGACCATGTTCATCCCTGCAGCATATGATCGTCTAATGGTTGCTTCCAGAAGGATAATGCAGCATGTTTCAAACTGGTTTCATGAACCTGCCCAGTCACCAGATGTGAATTCAGTAGAACACTTTAGGGATGAGATCAGAGAGGGTGTTGGCAGCATGAATGTGACGAAGCTGCACTGAAGCTCCTTTGAGAGGAAAGAGAACTCTGTGTATAAACAATCATTATCCAAGGTACTGCCTTTACACAAAAACCTTTTTTTGCTTGAAATTTTTTTTGCTAAATAATATTTTATATGTGTTGTTTCTTTAATGGATGCATTGCTAAATAAATGCAGTAGTATCCTTTGTAAGAAGTGACAGGTTAGCCTCCTTTATTTTTCCAACCCATCTATTTATTTACAGTACATTTGTAACAGTAGGTTGGCAGTTTTGCATTGTTTTTTGTCTTTCTTACCAAATTGATGATTGTCTGACAGATATATGAAAAGAAAATTAGGAGGGAAATTAGGGGAGAATAGGAGGGAAAGTGTGTACCACATTTTAGTGCTGATTTACAAGGCTGTATGTCAAACCACTGTTAACAGTAACACCATGAAGGCCCAGTTCTGGTGGTGATTGCTAATAAAAAAAAATGCTAAAATGACTATTTATCAGCCAGAAATGGTAAAAACAGAGACACTATCAGGTTCTCAGCTTTCCAGTATTTAAGCTTAAAATCATAACTTTCATTAAAATCATTTCATTCTACATGTCTCGTTTAAAAAATGATATCACTGTATTTGGGGTGTAAGCCGCTAAAAGTGTGTGTGAGCACTGCTATTCTTTCTCAGTTGTTGTTCTGTCATGTGATTGGACCAGAGCCATCATCATGTTTGTGGTCTGTGTTCAGGCGCGGGCTGTCTCCCCCTTCCTGGGTCCTCCCTCTGACTACGCCGTGGTGAAAATGATTCCCAACGAGAGGCTGCCACCCAGGAACCTCCACCGTGTGCGAGTAGACAAGACTCAGGCCACGCTGAAGTGGCAGCCGCCCTACGACACCCCAAACGCACCTCTGGTATGGCACTGTGATACATGGTGGTTAGCATCAGGAGGGTGGGCTGGGAAGCCTGCTGTATACAAAAACAGTAGCAACCATTTGTTCACACCCAAGTTCACACCAATTAAAGAAGACACACAGTCTAATTATCTTTCCGTTTGTATCAGTTACAATTATCTGCACTTCACAACCTTGAAGGTCTGTGTCCTCCTCAGCTGTTGGTTTCTTTGTGTGTCTCACTGTCTGTAGACGTATGTGATCCACGTGCGGGATGCGATCCGGAAGGTGGAGTGGGACTACAAACTCAAAACTCAGAACAACACAGTGGAGTACCAACTGAAAAACCTGGAGCCCGGAGGACGATACAGCGTCTCTGTCCGCCTACGCAACATGAGCAAGGAGGCCAGCTTCACTCTCAGCACAGGTGTGTATCTAACACTCCGATAAATGAAAGCTAATGGAGCACTGTTCATTCCAGCTTACATACACCAGGAGTTTCAACAGTTACTGAAACAATTAGTCAGTCAAGGAGATGAAGTGGCCCCGCTATATATTAATATAAATGGTAGATGGTCTGCACTTATATAGCGCTTTTTTCTACCTCAGTGGTATCCAAAATGCTTCACAGTGCGTTTTACATTCACCCATACATTCACACACCAGTGGCGACAGAGCTTCCATGTAAGGTGTCTGCCTGCCATTGGGTTCAGTGTCTTGCCCAAAGACGCTTCGGCATGAGGAGGGGCCGGGGATCGAACCGCCAACCTTGCGATCAGTGGACAACCAGCTCTATCACCTGAGCCACAGCCGCCCTATAATAATATAATAATATATGATATATAAAATATAAGTCAAAAAAGATTTATGGGTTTCAGATCGCTAATTCTACCTGTAACATAATATGAATTAGATGGAGTCAGACCAGCTGGGAGACACATTTGTGCTCTTTTTATGACCCGTTTTTGAAAACCAATTGTGCATCATCAGTAAATATAAATGAAATTAAAGTAGTCATTACTTGCAACCCTAGTTACTTGCTAGTTACTTGCTTACTACAATACATGGTCTCAGTATCAACGTTACAATGTGCACACATTTAGCAGGCGCATCACTGGAAGTACAATGTGAAGTAAGGTAAATGAACACATCCTGCTAGAACTTTTCTTGGTCCTTAAAAGAAAAGGAAAACTTGTACACTTCTCATTTCATCAGAATCTGTCTGATAGAACGTCAGGTACTCTATTTAAAGTTTACCGGATACACTGAGTTCCTTTTAGTTTTCTTCAGAGACACTGAGTTGTTGACATGCAGGCTGCACATGTGCACAGCAAAACAGTGAGCGAGGAACAGGACTGAGCCCAGCTGGCTTTTACTGTAACCTGCCTGTGAGGTGTTTGGAGAGCAGTGGTTTGTTAAGTGCCTGTCGGTAGGCAGATTTTCAGCAAGTGAGGAGTTTTAGGTGCAGTTTTAATTATTTTTTTGCCTCTAGGAGACGCACTGAATTCAGGTGAAGATTGTTTTATGCAGATTTGTTATCATTAGCGGGAGTGTAGCACCGCGAGGAAGTTAAAACAGTGCTCTGTTTATTAAAGTATGAATGCACAATAAAAAGATTCAACCTCAAAATCAATGAATAATCGTGATCTTAATATTGATCAAAATAACTGAATATTATTTTTGACCATTGTTTTGCGGTCCTAGTCAGAAAATACTTCAGCTACAGAAAATATGATGACCAAAAACAGGGAGCCATCTTCCAAGTGGTGCCACAGCAGGAGGCATCATAACTTGTCTGACTATTTTTTATTTTCTATACAGATGCAGTCCCCTACAAAATCATTAAATTATTCAATCACTTCAGAATAATGAATTCTTACAAGTTATTGAAGCCACCTGGTTCCTGTATTTTTCATTATTGCAATATATATTGCAGCATAAACAGAATATCACAATGTCAGCTTTTCCAATATCCACTAGTTACATCTGTTTGACTATCACGTGGTAGGAGTTGTTCAAATTGTAATTTGTGTGTGCACTGATTATGGTTTTTGTAAATACCACAACTATTTGCAACTGTGCAGCAGGCTCATGTGTTTCAGTGCTGAGAAAAAAACACCTCCCGTCATACTAACGTTACACAGACATGTCTTTGCAAAGAGGTACAGTCATTAAAAAGACCATGTCGCTCTGCTGCAGTTCCTCTTCCAGCTCCAGAAGCCCTGAAAATCTTGACAGAGAAAGACCACGTGTTCCTCATCTGGAAGAGTCTGGCTGTGCGGGAGAAGGGCTTCAATGAGAGCAGGGTGAGATACCGCTGACTAGTACCGTCTCTGCATTACGTGTTGTTTTCACCATTGTACAAGTTCTCTTTCTGCCTTACTTCCGAGTTTTCTAAAGTTTGCCTTGAGATTCAGGTATAAGTATCTATTACTGTAACTGATAATAGCATTTGAGAGGTTTTAGAGTCATTGGATGTTGGGTTGTATAATTCTAACCGAAGAATGATCTTTGAAGTGTTGTGATTTTAGCTCTCCTTTCATAGCCTATGTATTTGTGCTGTTATTATCCCCCATTGACTCTCATGGTGTGCTGCTTACAGGGGTATGAAGTGCATGTGTTTGACAGTGTGACCAACCAGACGTCGTACCTGGGAAACACCACAGAGACCTACTTCCGCATCAGCAGCCTGCTGCTGGGACACAACTACACCTTCTCTGTGCAGGCCTGCTGCCTGCTCAATGGTCAGCTGTGTGGGGAGCCTGCCCTGCTGCTCTACAACCAGATGACAGGTACTGATGCTCAGAGACACACTTTCAAAGACCCAGTGAGATCGGACCTTAACCTATGCTACTGCTATACAGACCACCATCTCATCACCATAGCAGTCTGTGCAGCGTATTATTTTGAAGTCTGATTTGAAGACATTTAGCTGTAAATCTTCTCTTCCCACCTGTTCAGGGTCCAGTGATGCCTCCCGCAGTGAGGGCCACTCAGGGGACATGGCAGCAGTGGTGGTCCCAGTCCTGTTCCTGCTGCTGCTGGGAGTGTGTGGCGGCTTGGTGGCCCTCTACTTCCGACATCGCCGGCTGCAGAACAGTTTTACCGCCTTTGCCAACTCCCACTACAACTCTCGCCTGGGCTCTGCCATCTTCTCCTCTGGGGATGAACTGGGTAACAATTTTTATTTTGCTTGTTTACATTTACAGCCTTAGACCATCCAGATGTTGGTCAGAAAACACTGGTCTGACACTGTAACGGTCAGTATGGTTCAGTGGCTGGATGTGGTTTGACTTAACTACGTGCTTCAAGGAGTGAAATTTACATTATAGACTGAAGGGAAGTCAAATGTAGAGCTTCCCTTCAAACCTCCGCACCCCTTTCCATCTTTATGTTGGGTAAATCAATATATGCATTGCTGAAACTACAAGACCAATGGTTTATTATTCAAGTTCTTTTTCATACAGCACACATTCCCTAGTGATTTTGTTTTCTGACACCACCTTCAGCTTCCAAGCAGGGACAGCTAGTTGAAATTACTGTCACATGAAGATTTGGAGTTGTGATGTGGCTTCACAGCATCACAGGCTCTATGAGATTCAGCTGGATCATAACTGCTAGAAAAGCCTGTAATATGTAGCCAAGCACTTTAGTCAACCTGAGAAGGGCAGAATGTCAGTCACACTGGCTACCTGCCTGCCACTGTTATTTATTTGTGCGGTTCTTCCAAATTGAGTTCCTGCATGTCAAAATAAAAGTACCTGCTTGGGGCAGTGTTCAGAAAGGACAGAAATTATGAGGGAAGCATCTGTCTTCCGGGTCGCTCAGTAAAATACAATTACATTGAAGGTGAGGATTTTACTGATTCTGTGGTCCACGGGGCCCTTAGCATTTGCCTGTATTGTCTAATGGGTGAGCTGGCTCTGTGTGATAATGATATAAAAGCACACGGCAAGTGCAGCACATGGAACGACTCGGCAAAGAGGTGTGTTTGAGGGAAACACACGGGCCGCACTAACACTAAACTTAAATGTCAAGTAGAGGGCCACAAAATATCGTCCTGCGGGCCACAATTGGCTCTTAAATCCTTTCATTTTTAAAAATGTGTAGCCTTTAACTTGGATTCAAATGATATATATCATAATGGACAGAAAAGTCCCATTAACAAATGAAAACGACAGACTCTAACTCCCCACGACCCTCCACAGCTCTTTTCTTCTGGCCCTGAAAGAGGTCCTACAATATTTAACAGAACATCCACAAAGTTTCGGGCTGCCTGAACACCTGCCTGTTTACACAAATCGTACAAATTATACACTGGTGGAAACAAATTCAGGAGCTGATAGCAAATTCTCTGTTGTAGTGTTGTGTGAAAACGACAGCAACAACGGACACCGCTCGATCCAGCAGTTCATGTTTCTATGACAACGATGTCATTGATAGGGAAATAAACCACTTTAAAAGCACGTTCATCCAGGGACAGGATGACTGTGAAATATCTCCAACTACACTGTATATTCAACAACACTAACAGTTTATTGATTGATGTAATATGTATTTTGAAATAGAAAAATATTACACCGTATATTGTATTTGTAACAAGACCATTGGGCTGGGTCCTGATTAAGGTGCTGTTGGATTCTGACGTGGACCGAGGTTTAGACTTTGAGCAGCTCTGCAGTACAAGATAAACTTTGTTAATCATCTGCCACCTGCAGAGAACCACCAGTTCCATTCAATTCAGTTTTATTTACATAGTGCATATTTACAACATATGTCATCTCATAGCGCTTTACATGGTAAGGATCCAAACAATCCATAGTTCCCTCTGAGCAAGCAGCCAGTGACGGTGGGAAGGAACCAAAAAACCCCTAGGATAGGGAGAGCAGGGGGGAGAACCTCCTACAGAACCAGGCTCAGGGAAGGCAGCCATCTGCCTCGACCTGTTGGGGTTGGGGTGGGGGGATGAGTGGGGACCAGAACACGTCACCTCTTTTTTATTATTTTTGGTTAACTCTGAGCCTGAGAACCTACAATCTGTAACACTGCATTGTTTTTTTGGCTGCTTGGGAGCCATGGCACAAGCTGATCTGATGTACTGTCACCTTATGAAATAGTTATAGCAGACATATTAGCAAATAGTTACCTCATCTAGACTGTCTTCATGTACATGTCATTTGATCCATTGTTGATAGAAGAAACATGTAGACACTTAGTAAAAGCCTCTTTTGTTCTCTCCCCTCCAGGTGACGATGATGAAGACGCTCCCATGATCAGTGGCTTCTCAGACGACGTGCCCATGGTCATCGCGTAGCAAGACGTCCCTCCATCACCTATTTCTCTCTCTTCCTTTCTCCCCTTCTCTTATTCCGCCCCTTTAGTCCCCTTCGGCCCCCATCAGTGACGCGGTACGATGGAGCAAATAGCCGACAGGCAGAAACTCGCCCACATCCCAAATCCATCGATGGGTATCCACCCCGATTAGCAGGAAACGTGAAGAAAAATGGAAAAGTGTAAAGAGAGAAAGAGATATTTTTCAAATATACGATGCACTTTTTTTGGATGCGCAATAACTTATTTTTTATAATATTAAATATATATATATGGGGTCAAAAAAAGGACTTGGAGGAAGAGGTGGACACTGAAGCAAACTGTGAAGGATTTGAGTTTGTTGAGCGCGCCAGGGAAGGAAAGACCCTATTTGTAATGCAAACTCACTATCCATTGGGGCGGTTCATTGCTTAAAGCCAAAATAAGCATCCAGAGACTGGAATATAGAATGCAAAAAACACACACGTACACATATTGAAAAAATACAAATATATAGACTTATGCTGTATACAAAATGTACAAATAGAAGATATCAGAGTTGTAATAGTTACATATGTTGGTGATAGTACAGTGTGTACTATAGCATTATATGTAACATCGGTGTCCAGTGTGAGACAGTTGGAGAAGTTAACTTTGGATCATATCTCTTCATTTACAGAATCTGAATTGTTTGTCTCATCAAGGGATCACCAGTCTGGAAACTGTTGATTCTTGTAAATGCATTAATGATCAGCGCAACCAAACAGATCAGTGATGAGGTTGACCAGCGGCACCATGTTAGTGTCCTCATTGATAGACTTTCATTTCCCACCACCAGCACACTGCTGTAGGTACGAAGAGGCGGCACACACCATTCGATAATATTCCTGGCATTGAGGGGGAAAGACACCCTCCTATCATCCGAACCATTTGTAAATATTGGCTTTTAACATGTCCTCTCCTTGTAATGCTGCACCGTATTGTTCTGTAAAATGTGTTTGTTTTTTTTTTCTTTTAATCATTCAGGACCACGAGTTATCGTCCCCAGCATTTTGCCATAGCTGTACATGTAGAGGAAGTGTGTTTGGGGTTCTCAGGGAACTGTGTTGGAGCGGACACCAGCGCAGCACCACCATCACTACCATGACTTAGGTAGCACTGTCCATCTACTGTCCAACAGAAACCTTAGACGAGGTACAGACTCAGCTGTGGGTGGAATCACTGGCAGGCACAGATTATTGTCAGTAGTTGTGATGAAGAGTCGGGTTCAGGCTAGCAGGCCGGTTTACGTGAAGATTTAAAGAACCAGTTCACCGAGACTTGGTGTTTTACCTCTAGTTGTATCTAGTCATGGAAATGTTTGGTTTTTATTTGGCTCAGTTTTTAGATATATATTGTCCACAGTCTCTTGTTACTTGGACCAGTCCTAATGCTTTCTTCAACAGTCCTAATGCTGAAGAAACAGTCCTAATGCAATTGTTGACTGTGTCCTGTGGATTATCCAGGGGGAGCTTTTGGTGACACCAGAAAGTGGCCCAGTGAAACTCGGTAAACTTAAAAAACCAAAGTAATGTCTTCTACAAGCTTGCTTTGTCTGATCAAACAACCTAAAGCCCTCACAAACATTATATTTACTATGAAATAAACAGCAGATCCTCACATCTGAGACGTCAGAACGTACAAAATTGTAAGTCAATTCATTTATTCCAGTCCTAACAGCCACTGTTTATCTCTTTTAGGTTTTAAAAATTTAACTTGAATAAATATTTAGTATTGTTGGTTTAACACTTTGAGTAAATTCATTTTGCGACTAATAGTGACTGTATCTCCCTTTTTCAATTTTTAAAATTAAACTTTATGAAGAAGTGTTTAGTACAGTGATTGTTGTTCACTTGCAGGGTTTTTCCAGGCTCAGACTGGAACTTTGAGTTTGGCTACAGACAGTAAGCCTGATCTGTCCATTTAAAGAAAAGGTAGTCGTCTGTGTCACCTTATTTGACATACATCTATGCATTCTCCACTTATTTCTGACCATCTGATAAATGTCTACAGTGCTTTAGTGAATGAAACCCCGTTCCTGTAGTGTGAAATTCCTAGAGATAGAAAAAACACTGCTTTGCGACAACATTGATGGCCTATCAATGATCAATTTCTTGATTATTTCTTTTTAAACATGGGACAGATACCAGTACCAATGTAACAGTGATGGACATTAATTCAACAAGGATACAAACAGAGAAACACAGTCACATTTGCTATGCTGTAACCCTCAGGTGTTTGACGCTTTTGTGTATCTGCATGTGGACGAATAAAAGCCAAACTAAATGCAGGGCTAGATGCTACTAGAGATCTGAGGAGGAAGTTAGCTGGTTCCTTTAGGGACGGTGAGATCAGTGTTGGATCAGCTGATTGGACAGAGAGGATACCTGGGAGGATGTTCTGTGTCTCAGTCTGTACCCAATCTAACTGCTGCACATCTGCACAGGTGTCAACACACAAACAAAACCTTCGTTCTGCTCCCTCCCCACCCCCCTCCCCTCACCCGACTCTGTGCTGTTGTCCATTAACTGAAGTCGTGTTTAGCCTCTGGGCTCGAGCCATTTGAACCGGTGGTGTCCTGCTTTCTGTCGTTCTTGTTTTGTTTGTAAAGACGTCTTCATGAATGTATTTTATACCTGTACTTTTTAAGGTATCGTCCTCGCTCATTATGCTACTGTTACCACCTGTGAAGTCGATGCACGCTCTTCTGGTTTTTGCCCCTCACATCAGTGAACTTGTAAATCACCCCTTCCACAGTGGAGCCTTTCTGTTGTCACTCTGTAGACCGGATTCTGCAGACAAATTCCACCCTCCAGTTCCAATTTACTAACTCAGAGCAACAGGCCGTGTCTGTCAGGTAGAGCCCGCATGTTTCGTTTCATCATCTCACTCTTCCCAGTCTGTCAAACGGTGTCTATACTGACATTTAAGGTTTCCTCAAGCTTGATCCCACACAGCTCCTCGCCCTGTCCATGAGATACTTTGTTTTGTTTCTTGGCCTTAAAACCAGATCTTTCTGGCATTGATGCTGTGTTTTTGCTCTGTGAAGTTTCAGTTCTTTGATTTTTTCTGTTTCGCCACATAATGCCTTATTAGAACACGTTGGGTTTCTATGTAATGTACTGTTTGTATGATAGAACACAAGTGCACACGCATGCATACACTCACACACACTTGACCCAGACACAAGGCTGAGGAGGAATTTACTGTTAGGGCATTTGGTTAATTTTGTCAGATCACTGCTCCTTTCTGCGCTGGCCGCCGCGAGCCGGCCACTTCGTGTTTTTAGTCAGGTTTTACACATGTACAAAGTATAATTATGGGTTATTATGTGACCGTTTGCTCCCCACCTGTTTTAATGTCAACTCTTGTCGAATAGTTTGCTTCAAAATGTCATTTGGCACAGAGTTTGATCATGTTGGCCATGTTTGAAGATGTTAATGTCTTGCTTGCTTGTATCGGAGATTGCAAGAAAATGAGGTGTTTGGAAAAACAGTGTGAGGTGTTTTAAAAACCACTTATACTGAAATAAACTCGCTGAAAATTAGACCGTTGTCCTCCCTTTCTTTTTGTAAAGTTTGTAATGTCAGTAAAGAATGTGGACGTTTAATAAACAGATCTGTCTCCTCACTGAGCCATCTATGATGAAACTCAAACATGCATTCACAGACCAAAGGGAAAACCTGAGCTTTTGACCACTACCATCCTTAGGACACCAAACAGAGACATATCCTTTGGAAGAAGGGAGTATAGAGATCCAGAGGTTCAGAGAATCTCAGCCAAAGAGCATTGACATTGACCTGGTAGCACATGACTGCCCAACACATTTAAAGCATTGTCAAAAGCAGTCCAAACCAACATGTTGTGATATGATCCTAACTCTAAACACATTAGACCAGTTGTGGCAGACTACCAACAATAGCACGTGAAGAACTGAGGATCATATGTTTGTGCTGATTCTGACACCTGTGTTCATCAGTGTAGTGGAAGACTAACATGTGAGCAGCCCTGTTAGCATGGTTACCTCATTGGATCGCATCCACCATTGCACAAAATCTCCTCACATAAAGTCAGGAGTTCAAAAGCTTCTTTTTCAGTGACCGAAAATTGCGTTTCAAAATGCATAGAAAACTACATTTTAAAAATACCTGTGTAAGTGAGGATGGGTCATAAATGTAATTTGAAGACCCAGTGGATGGGTGATATAACCATATTACACCAGTAGGGTGTGCTGTAACACCACTGCTTGGCCTAATTAAACACTGTTAAAGCCACCAATCAGCCAATTAGCTGATTGTGGGTTTATTATGTAGTTTGTTTTATAAAGATAAAACAGTTTTCTCTCTCGCACCTTGAGGACATGAGGAGAGACAAAGAATGATGTATGAATGCTGCACCTTCATGAGTATCAGCTTACCTTGACAGGTGCTGTGCAGCAAGTCAGAGGTAAGAGGCATTGCTTAAGATTTTATAGAGCAAAGAAGTTCTAATTTGGCAGCTTCAGCTCCTCTGTCCTCTCATCTCTTCGTTGTGGAGGGAGAAGCAAAAGCGAAAGTCAAAAGCACCCACTGATTTCTGGATTTACACAGGCATGGACCACAGAGACGGTGAAACTTACTTTTAATAAGTGCTGCTGGTGACCTACCAGGCTCATAGTAAGAATGAACTATTTGTATTACATTCTTATTTTGGAATAAACCATTCGTTTTTTACTTATCATATTTAAGCAGGGGCTGCACGGTGGATCAGTGGTTAGCAGTGTGGCCTCACAGCTAGAAGATCCCTGGTTCACGTCCCGGTTAGGACGCCTGGGATCTTTCTGTGTGGAGTTTGCATGTTCTCCCTGTGCAGTGTGGGTTCTCACCGGGTACTTCAGCTTCCTCCCACAGTCCAAAACATGCTGAGGTTAACTGATGATCCTAAATTGTCCGTAGGTGTGAATGAGAGTGTGCTTGGTTGTCTGTCTCTATGTGTAGCCCTGTGATAGACTGGAGACCTGTCCAGGGTGTCCCCTGCATTCGCCCGAGTCGGCTGGGATAGACTCCGGCCCCCCTGCGACCCTACAGAGGATTAAGAGCTGTGTAGATGATGGATGGTTGGTTGGATATTTAAGCAGCCTGTCTCTTCTGCATAACTGAAAGTCCCTGCATGAACCAGTCACTCAACTAATAAGTGTTTTTCTGCAGAGTAAACAGGTGAGCTGCTGCATCATCACCCACACATTCTACAGTAAAATCAGCTCAGGATGAGTCCAGCCCCATGGGTCGTCTGATTTTTAGAAAAAGTTATTTCTTTTTTCTGGTGAGTCAAGGACGTGATTAGTGAAAGCTTTCAGTTTTGATGGATATATGCAAATAATATTTACAGTAGTGGCTTTACTGCTAGCATAGAACTTATCTAATCCCTTACAGCAAATAACAAACAGAAGAACAAATAGCAGGCCTAACTCTGAAAACACTTCTTATTGTACTCAGCATAGATGTTATTGTAGATAGTTAGTCATATGACTGACCGTAATGCAAAGACCCATCTGCTTTTGTGCATGAACAGGAATCTCAGTGTGTCTGAACACATTGAACACACATGAACACACAAAACAGCACAAAAAATCTCTCAAATTAATTTTAAAAACAACTGCATGAATATAATACAATTGAGAATGCTGTCACTAGTCAGCATTCAAAGTTGTTTTTGAGAACCACTGCCAACACTTCCACCTATGAAGCAGCCTTCACAGCTAACTGCTGACCAGAGGAGTTGTGGAGAAGTAAAGTTGAAAGAGGGTGAAAGCACCGGGTCGGGCAGTAATTCTCTTCGGGTTCGTCACTACAAGCGCCCCCTTTCACATCACACACAGTCATTTGCTCCATTGTGTGTATGAAAATATCGATCAGGGCAGCTTTAATGTGAGACTTTGAGGCTGGAGACATGACTAACATGGCGCTGAGAGGATTATTGAACCACACAAGTGACTCAGTGATGGCTTGGTTAGCTTCTGGCTCTCAAAACTTAACTTTCCAGTCAAGTCTTTGTTTTCCAACAAAGAGGCGTCTGTACTCATTCCTGTAATTGAATTGACTGGTACAGCAGTGCATGATTGTCTGGAATATTCACATGCGGCAAGGGTATCGTTTGGGACAGATGAGCTCCTTAGTCATCACAGGTGGGCTGAGTGTGCTCTGTTGAACTGTTGACTAAGACGGCTTAGGACAAAGAAGCTGTTTTCACTACACACAGTGCTGGACCTTCTGTTTTCATCATGACATTTATAAAGAGTGATTTTAGTGAGTGAGTATGTGACTTCTGTTTCGTGGTACCATCCTTCAGGGACTTAGCATTGCACGTGCTTCAGTTGCATGACTTGCAAGAGACATATTAAAGGATCACCAGATAGCAGAAGCACCAGATCCCAGATGGACGGACCCTCAGAATCTGAAAAGCAAAGCCAGCACAGAAGTGACTTAAACCTGTATTCTTTCTTACGGCCAGCAGGGGGCGACTCCTCTGGTTGCAAAAAGTAGTCTGTTTGTATAGATTTAACAAAAAAAATGATCCTACCTGTCCCTTGATTCCTTTTTTTTTACCTCAGTAAACATTTTCCTAATGACTTTATTGTTTCAACTGCATGTTTCAGAATTTTCTGAAAGCAGTGTGATCTTCATTTTGTTATTTATGGTCCCTTAAAATGGCCCCTAACAGCCTCGTATGTCTCAGGGTGGGGCTATGTTTTGATTGACAGGTGGCTTTTGTATCACCATGCATATAGCCTCCATTTTCAAAAGATCAAGCTGGCGCAGGAGAAATGCCAAACTGGGGGCTTTACAGCAGCAATCCACAAACCGATGGGCGACGTCACTGCAGCTACATCCATCTTTTACATACAGTCTGTAGCAGCCAATCAGAAGTGTGGATTCACAGACCCAATTCACACATCTGGAGATTTCAAAATGACCTAAAACTCAACATATATACCAGTGACTAGTGACTTTACTTGGACCTGGCATCCTGCTCTGTCACTAAATGATGCAGCGAGTCTGGCTCTTGACACTGGAATCAATCTAAGCAGTCGGTCATGATGTGCAGACCAGAGGACCTCTTTAAGAAGTGAACTTACAGAACTTGGACTGGACTCTGGAGCTTATAAATTCCTTGAAATATATATTGAGACTTGGAGACAAACCTCTGGAACCAGTAGCACATTTTCTTTGGACCCGTCCCGCCTGCTAAACACCCACATCTGTCAAGCTTTACATGTGCTGGTCAACACGGAGTCATCATGACATCATCAGACCGGACAAAGCTCCTTCACAGTCACAGAAAACTTCTACAGCTGTTTTCCAGAGCTTCAACATGTACCAGGATGCTTTACTGAGGTAAAATCAGAGTGCAAAAGAATACTATTATTATCAGAATATTATTATTATTATCAAGTGTGAGCAGCATTTGAGTTTTACAGCTGGTTTAAGCTGAAGTAAACCACAACAATGCATCATATAGAGCAACGTAGAGTAACTGGAAACTATGACTGACTGTCACATAAATAATATTGAGTTAAACGTATAAATTTTACCTAAGAAATGTAGAGGAATAGACTTAAGCGAAAATATTGTACTGTAAATGCAAGTCAGTAAACTTGTTTTCATTGTTATCTAGCATTGCTGTTTCCCTCCTCCCTAAAGAAAGAGTGAGATTACACGAAAAGTTGTGTATTTAACTTCACCGCACATTTGTCATTCATTGTAAAGCAAAAACGATTATAAAATCATCTGAAAATTGTGTTTTGACAGGTGTCCTGAAGAATAATATTTGGTCACACACAGCTGAGGGCAGCAGCCTCTGAGGCCCACACTGCTCAGACTGTCTGACTGAGGACTGACTTGCAGTTTGGAGGTGCAGGCCAGGGGCCGCTCAGGAAGGGAATGTCACCCAGAGCACAGCGCTGGATAAAATGAACTCACCTAAAGACACTTGACTCCTTGGTGGGCCAGTCGAGTCCACATGGAGGACACCGGTGAGCCTCGTGTTAACGCTGCTCATTGTTGGAGCTGAAGCCGGGCTGTGTTCAGCTCCAGGCCCCTCAGACGGGCCTCAGGTTGCCGAGGAACAAGGATCCACTTTAGACAACGGCATTCAGGGAGCTCAGAGTCAACACAGCTGTGTGTGTGTGTGTGTGTGTGTGTGTGTGTGTGTGTGTGTGTCATGCACATCCACCAGGGGGCAGGAGTGACTGCAGCAGCTCTGTTGCGTCGGGCGACGTTTCATGAAAGATGCATTTCATTCAGCCTGCTGCCTCTGAGTCATTTTACTACAGTCTGCAGCTCAGTGTTCGTGGGTCAGAGACGTCTAGAGGAGCACGTTTCAGATTTCAGATCACAAAATACAGAACACTGGCACTGAAAAAAAGGTGAAACCAACATCTGTAGGTCAAAATTATACGAGGCTTCTCCACATAGCTCACGTGCAGAGGGTTGTGTTACAGCACCAGATGTTAGATGGAGATGAGATGAGACCCTCAGCATTACAGAGGAGCTGAGTGGGATGTAGCAGCATCACTGATGGGATTAAATCTGTCTGGTATCACATAGCTTGTTAACTGAAATGTGCAGAGACATGCATACATCACATGTCTGCATGCCTGCATACAGTGTAAAACACAGTTGGTAATACTTTAAAACAGACACAGTAAAGTGAATATTTTGGCGATATTTGTTTCCATGTAGTTGACAGTATGTAAAACATGCTCAAACAAGGCCAGATAAAACTCCTGAGGGGCCCTCAGGCAAAAATTTATAGCTGAGCCTCTACTGACCTGCACAGTACACATCATCTTCATTATCTGTTCACACCCAGAAACCACCAGTGCTAGCGCTGAAATGATTAACTGATTTGTTTATTTAGTAAAATGGCAGAAAATATCATTTTCTAAATAATTATTAAAGACAGATAATTAATCATGTCATTTTTTAAAATGCAAAATGCCATAAACTCTTTGGTGACGACTTGTCAAACATGTGTTGGAGTTTTTTACTGCTGGTCTTGATGACGTTTTAATTCTTATAAACTTGTCATTCACCCTGGAGGCATGTTCCACCACTGTTTGAAGGCACAATCAAAAAATAATAATTCTAAACATAGCCTGCACAGAGAGGTGTTAACTAACACCTGGCAATGCTCTGAGAAAGGTTCACTTGCACAATGAGAAAACATGCGATGCAGCGTAAACATGGACAAAACAGACGTGCCTTGTCCAGCAGTCCAGAGCTGTGGATTCCACACAGGGCTCTGCTGGACCGGTGTTTCCCCTCGGTGGCTTTCATCCATAAAGGAAGCCAGCGCTCTCCCAGATATAGTTCAGGCCCATAAAGCTGGGAAAAGTAACAATGTCCTCACAAAACAATATTCAAACCTGCTTTAGAGTTAGGAATGGTTGGTTCAGTTTGACTCATGGACACTCATGAACTCTGATTCTCTAACATTAGAAATAAAAAATACACAGCATTGAAACAACAAGACAGTTGACCTCAGCATTTAAAGGTCGTGCAGATTTTTGGGCATTTGTTGCTGGCTGATTTTGGTTTTATAACCTGAAACAGTTCCACACTTCTGCTCATACATTTAACAGTGACGTCATTTAATGTGCTGGACGAAGCTGCACTGATAAACATGCAGCCTGTTGATGCCCACATCCTTACTATACGTTTGGATGCAATTAGAATGTTTGATGATCAACTATTAATTATATTACTAAGAAATGTACCCAGTTCAAACACTGGATGGGGCTGTAGTAAAATCCCATTTTAGCTAAAAAAACAAAAAACAAAAAACTAAGGGTGTTATAGTAGAGTGCTCCTCAATCAGTCCTTCCAACCAGTCAGGCAGTGGTCAACAGTGACTGGCTGTGGCCACCAAGGTTCGTGCAGTTAGTGCAGCACATAGAGTCACCACAACTCACCACACAGGCTACACAATAATGAAATGATGAGAAGAAGCTTGCAAAAGCAGTTTTTCTGTGGTGTGATTACCCCATAAGCCACTGACAGAGCGTGTTAACATACGACATGATCAAAGCCACTTGCCTTATGTTGTACTTATACTGTGTAGGTCCTCCCCTGGCTGTCAGAACCCCTCTGACACATCAGGTAAAGGACTAAAGACCTCTGGGTGTGTCCTGTGGTGTAAGGTATCGGGATGTTGGCGTATAGTGAGGTGTGGATGGGACCTCTTTGGATCAGGCTTGATCGATAATATCGCACACATGCCAGGACCCAAGATCTTTCCAGAACATTGCATTGTAGTGACATACTCAGTGTCAGTGTATTTCATGTCACGGCTGGTTGGTATACATTCAAGCACTGGTATCTCTGTTGTCAGTACTAGACAAGTCTCTGGCCATGCTTCAGCTCTGTGAGGCTGTACTGAGATTCTCTGGGGTTGATGCTAACGCTAACAAAGTGACAGTGCTAACATGCTGATGTTTAACAGATGCAGTATCATCGCTACCATTTTACTGCAGCATGTTAGCATGCTGACATTTGCCATTTACTGCTAAAGGCATTCTAAAGCAGAGGCCAGCGTTAAAATTTGTTATGAAACCAAAGTAATTAAAAACTTTTTTTTTAAATTTAAAAATGTTAGGAGATTCTCAGTGTGATTAACACAGACTGTAGAGTCTATGAAACATGGATGCTGCGTCCAGGTCTGAAAAGTGAAGCCAACACAAAGGTGCCTTAAACCCTTGATGCCTGAATTTATTTACAATTATATATATATATATATATAAAATAATTATTTGTGTTTTTGTTTCAAGGTGATGCTAAATTAAGTGGAGATTGTTAATTTGTCTATAGCACATATAATAGACATAAAGGTGTAATGCAACAGGCAGTAGTGGTATTTTTTTTTTATTGATGCCACAAATGCCACTCCAACCAGTCCTAAGAGAAACCAGTGCTTCCAAAAGGTTCCTAGGTATGTAGTGAATATGCACGAACCAGCACTAGTTGAATGCATACGCTATCTTAGCTGCAGCGGTACGTTTCTTCTGAGTACCGCTGCAGCTGAGATAGCATATGAGCATGACTCCCTCTCACTGACTGCTTGCAACTATGGATTGTTGGGTTTTCTGTTTTCTCTTCTTTCAGCTATGTAAAGTGCTATGTGATGACATGTGCTGTAAATATGTGCTATACAAATAAAACTGAATTGAACTGAATTGAATTGTTTGGCATTGAGGGCTTAAACCTGCATTCCTCCTTACAGCCAGCAGGGGGCGACTCCTCTGGTTGCAAAAAGTAGTCTGATTGTATAAAAGTCTATGAGAACATGACCCTGCTTCTCACTTGATTTGTTCCCTCAGTAAATATTTTACAAATTAGTTTATGATCTCATTTGTAAGTTTGAAATCGCCTTCAGTACAGCGCAGTGTTAATTTAGTAAATTATCGTCCCAGTTACAGTAAAATCAATGGTATGCATGATTTATGTTTGAAGTTGGGGCTAGGTTATGACTGACAGGCCACTATTGTATCAATTCCAGTCAAATCCACCACTTTTAAAAGATTTTGGAATGGTGAACCCAGTAGAGAGTGGAAACTTTGACCTGCTGGTGGTGCTACAGGAATGGGATTAAAAATGAGCGCATTACCAAAGTCATTCGCTTTCCTTCCAGTTCTACACCAGAGAGGTGGACTCTCTAACAGACACTGGGATCCTTAAAAATATCAGCGAGAGTTGTCAATGCAGCCAGTAAAAGCACTGAGAAACCCAGAATCACCTGAAGGATTTGTACTTTATTAAAACTGAAAACAAAGATCTGTGTATGTTCAGTCGCAGCACGCACGTTCTTAATGCAGTTTATATTGCATATACATACACATATACATTATATACTGTCTTTTGATGTCCTCAGTGAAAAAGAGCTCGTATGAAAAACATTTATTCTCACTGTGACTGGAATCTTAAACCAGAATTTTTCTTGACTGCAGCCTGAACTCTGCGTATCAGCGGAGCTTATTGTGGTTTTACACACAAATATTCGTCTGTGTCTTGACTGAGTCAGTGCTCTACATCAGTGGTTCTCAACCTGTCCAGCCTCAGGACCCACTACGTCTACATTAATAACAGTCGCAACCCAAATTCTTGAAGTTTGCTGTTCCTGTTAACAAATTAAGGTTTACTTGGGTGTAGTCTCAACACATTTTGATACAGCTTGGGAAAATTTTGACTTATTTTGACTATATTTGGACACTTTTGACAAGTTTTGGGCATATTATGGCTCGTTTTGACAGATTCTGAGCACATTTTGGTTCATTTTTGGGACGTTGTAGCATAAATTTCTCCAATAAGTTGGAAGAGCCAAATCTAGAGATTAATAGTGGGCAACTACTGGTGTCACCACCACTAGATATCCTGCTACTGAAAGCAAACTGTGTCATAAGAAACACATCCTTTAAAATAAAAGACTTTATACCACTATTTTTTTGGGGGTGGGCATGCTTCTGCGACCCTCTAAAAATGGGTTCGCGACCCACTTTTGGGCCCCGACCCACCAGTTGAGAACCACTGCTCTGCATCGTCTGTGTCGTTTTCAGTGTTTTATGTTCTAATGTTGATATGTCTCATACTGACACAGAAGTGTTATTGTCAGTCTGTGGATTTTGTATTTGGCTCTCCTCTCTCTCCACACACACACACACACACACACACACACACACAGTCAGAAAGAGAGAGGAGCAAGTAACTGAGACTCATTAAGAAGACAGTTAGTAATGTAGCCACTAGTCAAAGGTCAGGCAAGGTCAGACTGCAGCACAAACAAAGACACACACACACGCGCACACACACACACACACACACACACACACACACACACACACACACACACACACACACACACACACACACACCCCAAAACAAACTACTCTTCTCACTCTCCGCAGGTCAAGAGGTGGTCAAGAGGTTCCTGGCTGTTTCTGACTTGCTGGAGTCAAAGGTCAACAGACTGGAGGCTGACAGCGTGAGGTCAAGAACAGGTGGGAGGCTGTGAGAGAGAGGAGCAAGAACAACAGAGGAGAGTCGCAGCGGAGAAGAACAAAGCAGAGAGTCCTGTCTAAGCCTGACAGTCCTCAGAGCGCTGCTTTACCATCATGCTCCACTGAAGGACAATTGCCATCACAGTAAAGGAGGATTACAGCGGTTTGAACAGAAGCTCAGCCAGGGCACGTGCTTTTCTACACTCAGCTGATAAGGAGACCATGTAGAGTAGTGGAAGTAGTAGAACGTCCTCTCAGTGCGAAACAGTGCAATAGGAAACTGTGACAGTTTGTCTGTATTGACAAAGTTGTAGCATTTGTTAACATTTCTAGACCCATTTGATGCCCACATTCTAAGTGTCTGACATTAAGGTGCACTTCAGTAAAGGTTGACTTTTAATTTGTCAAACACATTTGATATTTTTTATAGCCAAACCTGCAATGGCTGATCATACAAGCAAGTATTCTGTGTGCAGTTAAAGCCTGATATACCTTGATTAGACCTCAGAAATCAGACACACTACATCCTACCGTCACAAACACTCCCAGAGCAGCAAATGTGTATCAATCCACTGATGAAAATAGTCCCCAGAAATGCACTTAGTACATCTGTTAGAATAAAGTTTGATTAAAGACAACAGTGCCCAGCTGTTTATGGAAATTACTGAGCCTTTTTGCAAAATCCGACTGCATATTTACAACGCATTTTAACAGATTTGTCTTCAGTGTGACTGAGCGAGCTGAGAGCTGCAGACAGACTGGGGAGCTCAGAGTGCTGAGAGATGGACGAATGCACTGTTGTTTTTGGTCTTTTCCTTTGTTGACAGAAACAAAAATATAGGATATCACCAGATTTATCCTTCAAGATTTAGAAAATCAAAACATATTGAGAACAGAATGTTTTCTGTGCATTTCTAATCACCCTGGACAATTGAAATATTTGTGCAGCTCCAATGGAAGTGAAACAAGTGTATCTGAGACGTAATCCTTTGCTGGACAAAATGAAATGTTTGGTTGCTGTTGGTGTGTCTAAATCGGATTTTTTGTGGTACTAAATTACAGCAGTGGTTCCAAATCTAATACACTAAATAGTCAATCAATCAAGCAATCAAATTTTATTTGTATAGCCCTTTACAATAACAGAAAGGTACCCAAAGTGCTTTACAATGGGTGACTGTGGCTCAGGTGGTAGAGCGGGTTGTCCACTGATCGCAAGGTTGGAGGTTCGATCCCCAGCCCCTCCACATGCTGAAGTGTCCTTGGGCAAGACACTGAACCCAAGCTGCTCCCAATGGCAGATTAGCGCCTTGCATGGCAGCTCTGTCGCCATTGGTGTGTGAATGGGTGAATGAGAAACACATTGTAAAGCACTTTGGATACCACTAAGGTAAAGCGCTATATAAGAGCTGACCATTTACCATTTACCATTTACAACAGAGCCATAAAACAATACATTAAAGCACTGGTTTTTGACTGTGGAAGGTGCCACAGTGCTGCAGGTCATTGAAAGCCTTCCAGATGCTCACAAAATACAGCAGCCAAAAACAAGACTGCCCTAGACAGAGTTAAAAGCCGATCTAAAAAAGTGGGTCTTCAGCTTCGATTTAAAAAGGCCGAGATCAGTAGTGGTGCGAATGTCGGGGGGTGGTTTGTTCCACAGTCTGGGAGCAGTGACAGCAAAAGAACGATCACCCCACTGTGTATGTCTCGGCCTTGGAACTTCTAAAAGGAGCTGACCCGAAGGGCTCTGCCATGATCACGGACTGTTAAAATCTCAGACAAGTAGGAGGGAGCCCGGTCATTACTGGCACTGAAGTGGCATTTATTTTATAGACCTGCCTCTCATCTTGTGTGAAATATTGGCTATTTTGATCTCTTTGGGCCTTAAACAGTGATTAAAAAGAAGCCATATGTGAAGATTAGAGTGGAATGCATCTGGTGTATTTTTTTTTTTGTGATTTGAAGTTTTTATTTATTTTCCATTTTCCCCAACAATAACAGACAATACATCAAAACAGTCAAAACTGAAAATAAAATGACAAATTTTTGAGTACATATAAACCTGTGCATGTACAATACATACATACACTTTCACATAGCATCTGGTGTATTTTTATAAACCTATCTTATTTTTATTATTAGATGGAAAGTCTTATTCTGAAAAACAACAAAGAACTCAAGCTGCCAGGTCGATATAATGGAGTAAAAAGGGCATGTCCCTCTAAAATGTAGTGGAATGCAAGTAGAAGGTACAATTAAATGACAGCATAGGTACCTCAAAGCTCTAGTGAAGCGCAGACTGCAGAGTTTTGTAACATTTATTTGTATTTTCTGAGATCTGTGGACACAACAATGTTAGCGTTTTAAAAAAGGTCTTTCAATTTACCATCTGAGTGTGTAGCATTCCAAACACCACCACCAGCTCCTACCTCTTGTGTTTGATAGGATTGCCATCATAAGCCCACATTAAAACTACTCTGCAGGAGTTGCTTATTGTCATGAAGACATTTGCGCTTCAGTAACTGGTGGGGTTGTTCTAAGATGGCCTGGACCTTTGTGCATGCTGCCCCGACTTCAAGAACCACCCTGTAGATCCTTTTTAAGGGCAGTTTTCACAGGAGGTGCTTCTGAGTGGTCCTGAATGGGACTGCTGTGTGGAAATCAGAGCTGATTGATGGAACTCAGATAGGACATCAAGCCCATTGTTTCTGTCCTCTCGATGTTGTCGTCGAGTCGCAGTCTTCTCCTCTCTAACATCAAGAATTCACCACCATAACAAACCCATAGAACTGCAGCTACATCCAGTGTTAGTTGTTTTTTTGGCTCTGAGTTGGCATTGTGGTTGAAGCTGTTGGACTCTACACTTAAAAGGTTAAAAGATTCCTGTAAACATTTGCTGCCTCGTGCTGCCTTGAGCTCCTGCAGTGGAAAGCTGCCTACAACCATTGTCATCATCTTGCTGCCTCAGTAAAACAGATTCTCAGTGGACATTCTCCAGACTAATATCTCATCTCAAACCTTAATATGCAAGATAGAAGCTGGTCTAATTAAGGCTTTAATTAATTCAATCAGTCCTTTATCCAATTAAGTTCCTGATACTGTAAGTACAAGAATGGAGGTTTTACTATGTTCAACAGATCTCTTGGTGTGTTCCTGCCCGTCCAGGAGGGAATTGCTTGGCAAGAAAATGAGAGCTGAGATAAAGGTGGTGGTGATGTGGGTGGATGTCACTGTGTTTATTCACTAGATTTTAACCTTTGTTTAACAAGGCAGCTGGCACTAAGACAAGAGTCTCTTTTGATGGAGAGACCTGGCTGAGACTGCAGCGTTACGGCATCCTCTACAAGAAGCTGCTTCGACACTGCAGGGCAGCCAACAAACACACCTACAGCTACAATGGGCTGTAGATAGCTGTGTCTTTGTAGGCATTCAGGGTGAGTGCTAACACCAGCATGCTACCCCTCTGATGTTTATCTGGTATAGAGTTTTTTATGCTCACCATCTCATTGAACAGCTAATACTAAAGGGAAGGTCTTAAGCTTTGCAAATGTTTTGGCACACAACAAAGGACGTATTGATTGTATGATGGAACCAGACAAAAGTCAGCATGAGTATGATCAATCCTCTGGGAGCCATCGGTACTAAATTCTAAAGTCTATTCAGGCCTATACAATGAGGCGAAAGAAAAACACCTTTATTTTATCTCAACCAACACACATGGATAAAATTGTTGGTACACTTTTATTAAAGAAAGAAAAACCCACAATGCTCACTGAAACAACTAGAAACTGAAAAGTAATAATTTTTTGAATTGTGACTCAACAGAATCATTTTAAAAAAGCAAACTAATAAAACTGGCCTGGACAAAAATGAGGGAACCCTTAACTTAATATTTTGTTGCACAACCTTTGGGTTTAATCACTGCAATCGGGTGATTTCTGTCACTCTCAATGAGGCTTCTGCACCTGTCCACAGGTATTTTGGCCCACTCCTCTAGAGTAAGCTGCTCCAGCTGTCTTCTCCAGGCTGCATGTTTCAGCTCCTTCCACAGACGTTCAATAGGATTTAGATCAGGACTCATATAAGGTCACTTCAGAACCATCCAGAGTTTTGTTCTTATTACTTTTGTCAGTTTCAAGTTATTTCAGTGACCGTTGTGGGTTTTTCTTTCTTTAACGGAAGGGTACCAACAATTTTGTCTGTGTGTGTGTAACGTCCATTTTTTCAGCCACAAATTCACTTGCTATTAAATGTATGTGGCTTTGGAAGGCAAAAGCTATTTAGTGGAAAAGTATACTGAACATAGGAGCAGAAATGTAGGAGAAGCTCAGTTCACTTTGGTCCTCTTCGACTGCAGCCCTACTGAATTGTGGGGTCCCTCAAGGCTCCATTTTGGGCCCAATCCTGTTTTCATTGTATATCCTGGCCTTTACGTTCATTTTACATAAGATTCTTCTTCATTGTTTTGTAATTGAAATGAAACATACAAATATACGATTATATCTGCCCATAGAAATAAGATGTAATACTTACTTTAAGATCGTTATTTATGGCTGACCAGACATTTCAGGTGACCCTGACGGCACTTTTGGCTTCATACAATCAATCAGCTCCTTATCCTTACAGTTTATTTGTCGGCCAGATTTGGTAAACAGATCAGCTCTGTGGTGAAACTAGCTTCTCTCAATCAGACTTCAAGCCCATATGATGGCTTAACCAGATGCTCTATGATGTTCTTACATCCAGACACAAAAATATAGGCCAGGGGTCTCAAACTCCGGTCCTCGAGGGCCGCTATCCAGCATGTTTTAGATGTTTCCCTCTTCCGACACACCTGATTCAAATGATCAGGATGGTTATCAGGCTTCTGCAGAGCTTGATGATGAGCTGATCATTTGAATCAGGTGTGTTGGAAGAGGGAAACATCTAAAACATGCTGGATAGTGGCCCTCGAGGACCGGAGTTTGAGACTCCTGATATAGGCGATCTCTGGAACAACTTCAGAAACTTTTAAGTTGCTGCTGAAGACACACCTCTTCTCACTGACATTCAAGTAGAGCCTGACACCCTGACTTCATCTTTTATTGTACA
This sequence comes from Dascyllus trimaculatus, assembly GCA_024666655.1. Classification (NCBI taxonomy): domain Eukaryota; kingdom Metazoa; phylum Chordata; class Actinopteri; family Pomacentridae; genus Dascyllus; species Dascyllus trimaculatus. Next base: position 4,445,090 of record CM045453.1, on the reverse strand, counting down.
TGAATTTTATTTTGTCTTTTTATTCAGGTGTGTCTTTTAGTTATTGTGTTTAACTGTGTTTTATACTATGTTGAACAGCACTTTGGTTTAACCCTTGTTGTCTCTGAATGTGCTTTACAGTACATGAACATGAATTCGTAGTTAGTTCAGCAACATTAAGTAAGAAGGAGGTGGGCGTGATGAAGTGGAATACTGCACACAGCTTTTGTCAATGAGCCAATACAAGTGTGACCTCAGTTCTCTGACTTATGCTCTTTTTCATTTATGTTTCAGAGAATTGGATATACATTCTACATGTATACACCGATCAGGCATAACATTATGACCACCTGCCTAACATTGTGTTGGTCCCCTTATGTGCTCAAAAATGCTCTGAACCATTGCGCATAAACAAGAGGACCTCTCAGGGTGTCCTATGGGGTCTGGAACCAGGATGTTGGCACTGGATCCTTTGGGTACTCTGGCTTGTGCAGTGGGGCCTCTGTCAATCCAACTTGTTCCACTGCATCCTGTTGATGCTTGATCACAATGGGGTGTAGGAAGTTTGGAGGTCAAATCAACATGTTGGACCATTGTCATGTTCCTCAACATGTTCCTGATTGGTTGATGTTGTTTCCATGTGGTGGGGTGCATTTCCCTGTGGGGGTAGTCCAGTGACATTTGGGATTTCCATTTGCATGAGGGAGTGTGTTTGTTCTGGAACAATGTTTATTTGGGTGTCTAAGTCTCATCAACACAGATGTTAAAATCCAAGGTTTTCCATCAGAACACCACATAGTACCAATATGATCAATGTTATTCACTTCACCTGTCAGTGGTCAGGATGTCGTGGCTGATCAGTGCATACTGAAATTATGTTTACATGCTGTTCTGATTTGTGCCATATATTGTTGCTGCAGTTAAACTACAGCTAGAAAAGCTGCTGTACTGATCATTTTTGGTGGAACATACACTTGTATGCAAAAGTGTGGGCACCCCTGGGCAAATTAAATATTTTGTTGATGTTATAAACATAAGTATAAAGAAGAAAATACACTCACTGCAGAAAAAAAGACTTTAAAAAAGAGTCTTTTCATTTGTTTAACTAAAAACTAAATCAACAGTCATTTCGGTATGTGTAAAAGTTAAATGCCTTACTGTTTTAAAGGACTCAGAGTTTCATTTGCTTTTCATTCTCCAGATGACTCTTTACGGCTGTGAGGCAGGCCAACAATTGTCTTCAGGAACCATCAGATAAATTCTCTGACTCTTCAAACCATGTGGTAACATTCAGCATCCATCGGCTTCTCCAGGCAACAGACTTAACTGATGCCTACAAAGTAGAAAGGGGCTATAAAAAGTAGTAGAAGCACTTTCCGCTTGCAATTTTCACTGTCTGAAATATCACTAGGAAATGTCAGGTGGAGGGGATTGTGGAGGTCAAAACCATCTCTGGAAGAGCTTGAAGTAAACTTTCAGATAAAACTCCACAACTACTGGGCAGAAAGGTGAAGCTAAACCTTCAACATGGCAGCAAAGGAGCTGCACGATGGTTCGGGTGACACAGGAATAGCGATGCACTGTGTCACTGTGCAGGGCTGATACACAAACAGGGTCCACAAGGAAGAGTCAAAGGAAGGAAGCCTTAAAGTCAAACTTTCTTACCAAATTCAGCAAAGGTGCAGCTTCTGATGAAAAGAAGACCACAATTATTGTGTATCTATGTTTGAAGTTTATGAAATAAGTAGTAATTATGCATTTAAAAACATATATATTCATATGTAATCCTATTTCCCTCTGGTACAAAATCAACACATTTAAACCTATGCATTATGAATACACTGTGCATTTAAAATACTCACTATGCAATATATTTTTCTCACATATAGAAAGAATACGTTCAATATCAGTATTTTTAATATCAGTCTTGCAACATCAGCACTTTCAGCATACTGTATGACCCTGATATTGTTGTTTTCCACATTCAAATGAATCTGTTCAATATCTGAATTTCCACATGTAGGAAAATCTTGCAGAGCATCAGCAGTACTTCTGCATATTTCTTGTTCTTTTTTTTTTTTTTTTTTACTGATGTCCCTTTTTTCCCCCCACAATTCCCTTTGCTGCTGTAACACTGTACATTTCTCCACTGTGGGATTAATAATTAACTATCTTACATTATCCTACCAACTGAAAAATGCCTCAGTTTTAATGTCTGTTCTCTTCAAAGATAAACAAAATACATACGTATGGGTCCACTTTTGCATACAGCCTTAAGAATTATCTCATCAGTCTGAGCATCGAAAATGTAACAATGAGTTGGTCACAGTCATATCTATTTTTATTTGCATGTACAAATAAAGTCTCTCAGGAGTCCATCAGTGTGTATATGTACATTCAGAATAACTAAACCACGGATAAATAAACTTGTCATACAGGAGATGTTATTTAGACCATGCTTTTTATGACTGCACACTCAGACCCATACTTTGTTTTGTTTTTCATTGGATATTGCCAGCGTGCTGGTGATACCATGGAGGCCATTGATATTGTCTAATATTGTTATTATACGTCTCTGACAGCATCACAGCTGGGGTGGTGCTCTGGGCTGGGTTAAGACTCTCCCTGTCTGCTTGAGGAATCACTGCTCTGACCTTGTCAGACACACAGACAGAAGCAATAGGCAGAGAGAGACTAAAAGAAATGATTATTTCTTCCTCCTTCAAGCCCCCCGGGGATCTGTGAGTCTGCCTTTTTGCCCTTTGGAAAGATTTAGAAGACTTAAAAGTTTCTAAACTTTGAGGGGTATTGCAGCATGGATGTACTCCTGGAGATGAGCAAAGAGCAACTCAAACTATTTTTAGAAGAGACAGAGTTTATTTAATCTTTATCATTTCTTTACCTTTATTTTAAGATAAAGCCCCAAGAGCCAAACAGATCAGCACATTCCACTGAAGTTATTTATTTTAGGTGTAAAAGATCCATTATTCTGTGTGCATGAAGTTCAGATGTTTTCAACTGTTGTCTACAAATACCAGTTTATACCGCTGGGATCTGACCTCCATGTCAGGACACCTCCCTGCTCCATGCCATCTACAACAGCTGCTCTATACTTCCCAGCTAACACTGGATAATGTTTGCTGACAGTGGCTCACATGGTGTCAGAGTTGTCATGATGCGAAAGTTCAGACAAATTTGCCAACACAATGTTTCCAGCACCATTATCTTTCTGTCCTAGTCTGTACATAGCCAATGGATGTAGTAGATGTGTGCAATGATGTCACTCTTTGGTTTATGGACAAATGATTTACAACCTAGAGCTCAGGATTTGGCTGTCATCCTCTTGGCCCTTTGAAACCGAATGTAACGAACAAACAGCAGATCTGACTGACAAAGTAGTGTCATTTAAGAACTGTTTAATGATTTTTCTGATTTTGAGGGAGGAATAAGCTCTGTTTCTGTTTAAGAATCCCATTAGAAATTACTCTTTTTGAGCAAAACCTACATCATCTTGACGTTTGGAGGACAAACTGCTGTCTAGCCAGAACCCAGAGTAGTCAAAGTGTCAGTTAGCTTTACATTTAAAGCATGGCTAGGGTTGAAAACATCAGATTTTTTGCATGTAAAATAATTTATTATTTAGATTTTTCTCCCCAAACCCTCCCTACATACAGTATTTATATGCAGATTAATAACACTGTACCTATCTGTGTGTACACATGCCTCACTGCTACTTCCTCCTTCAGCTGACATCTACCAACAATTTGATTGTTGACCTTTCCAACAGCTACTTTCCTGTCCACTTCAGCAGCAGTCAAAGGCACCATAATAACTGTTTGTGGATGGCTATCACCGTCCTGCTGCTGTAGGGCTTTTATTGGATGAACATCCTGGTCTTTCTGGCCAATAGAAGAGGTTGGTGTTGTGTCTCTCCTAGCAACAAGGTTCACTGACTGTGTATTGCAATTAGCTAACTGACACCCTGAAGAGGAATCATTCACAGGCTCTTCTTCTGACAACGTTATACTTGTTAGGAGAAAGCTTTTATCATCATCGACACTGGAGAGGAAAGAAAGCTTCAGTTTGTCAAAGTCAGCTGAGAAACTGTGTTTAGGGACACATCCAGCAGATACGCAACTCTCTGTCATGATTTCTCTTTATTATAGATATATTCTCGTTTTCATTAGACGCAGTCACAAAGCTATAATAAAAAAAATTAAAATGTTGAAATCATTTTATTAGTCATGTTTCATCTGAAGCCTGAAGTCTGTGTTGTCTCTATGTGCATTGTGTGACCGTGTGTCTTCATAGTGATGATACTAATAATATTAGTAATCACTATTTCTCTCATGCTTGTCTTGGTTCTGTTGTCCTCTGTGTGCTTTGAATGAAATGTGTTTAAATGTTTCCAGCATTTCCTGCTTTGACAGACAAGTAGGAGCTCAATCATTCTCTTCCCCCACATATCAGGAATTGTGACACCCTCCAAATTTTCAAATCCAAACTCAAAACTCATCTGTTCAGGACTGCTTACTCCCTCTCATCCTAATTTCTCTGTTTCGCACATCTTTGTTGTTCTTTGTTTTATTCTTGTTATTGTTGTTTTTATTGTATAGTTTTTAATCATTGTCATTGATTTTAATTCCCTTGTTAAGTGTCCTTGGGTTTTGTGAAAGGCGCTTTGAAATAAAATGTATTATTATTAGTATTAATGTCTCTTCAGTTGTTCACACATGTCAATAAACTCTTTAGATAAAATGTAAACCTCATGATTCTTAAGCAATTTCTGGAGTTTCAAAGAAGTGTCTTGATTGTCTTTGATTTAAGCAGCATTTTTGCAATGAAAATATGAGACAATCTTACCCTCTGAACGTGTACTTCACACTCAATCTCAAAACAGGTGACGCAGGTCTGTGTGTTGATTTGATCGAATTCTGACTCTGGTTTTTGACATCACTTGTGGGAGACAGGTGCTATGGGTTTGAAGGAGCCTCTCTTACTGCTTCCATCAGCTGTGTGTCACCACCACCACTTCTGCTGTAAGTATTGATGAGTGAGCCAAACCATAATTACTAACTTTTGTTGCTGCAGAACACCTATATGTACCTGTCCCTTTCACCTCGTACAGAGTCTTTGCCTCACATCTCTCCCTCTGTGCGCCTGCTGCAACCTGCATCACCATACAGTTCAAATCTCTACAATGTAACCAAACTTTTTGTGGGTGGAATCTGCACTGATGGTGCACAAGGTATATAAAATAATACCAGCCCACCTAAATCAATTTCTACCTGCTGAATTAAGGAAGTTGTGGCTCAGGTGGGTGAGAAACACTGTTTCTATAGTGGATGATGCCTTTAGGCAGCAGTGGAGGAAGTGTTCACATCCTTTCCTTCAGTAAGTGCAGTATAGAAATGTTAAAATATTGAACTGCAAGTAAAATATGAATACTGCATGAGAAGTCCTCCTTGAATATAAGTGCATAGGTATTAGCAGCAAACAGTAAAAGTACTGGCTTAGTCCCTCTGATTGATATATCATTATATATGTCATGATTAGATTATTAATAGTGAAGCATCAGTGTGTCGGCAGCAGGTTTCTACTGTAGCTGCTGCAGGGTTGAACTACTTTATGTCCAGCTTCATACAGAGAGACAGCAGATACATGTGAGGGGTTATCAGATGACCACTGGTTTAGGGTTTAGGTGCTTTGATACACAAATCTGTTTTCAGTTTTTGGACCATTGCAACTGTAATTGAAGTAAAACCAGTGAGAAGTTTGGAAGGAAAGTCACTGTTTGGTGGAGATGTTAACAACTCACTGGCATGTGAAACGTGAACCACACGCTGCTTTTTGTAAACACCTGGATCTGAAAGTGTGTGCACGCACTAGAAAGGCACAGAAACAGTCCAGCAAAAAATCAACAGTTACTTGTGGCTTTCCACAGGATTCAAAATCCACTCTTTCAACAATGTCCTCAGCCTCTCCCATTGTACCACCATGTCCTGTTTGCATTCTGTGATTGAAAAACCCTGTGAGTAGAAGTCTCCCATCATGGCTAGACTTTCTAGAGGCTGAAAATGGAGACAGGACCAGGTACAGACGATCACTTGATTCACAATATGCTAAAATATTAGTATGGTAGTTATGCCAAAAGAAGAAGAAGAAGAAGAAGAAGAGGAGGAGGAGGAGGAGGAAGAAGAAGAAACTCCCTACCCCAGCTTTAACAATGTGCTGTATTTTTAAAGCTTGTTATGTTGTCCGTTGTGTAAAATCATCATCTTAAAAGTGACTAAAGCTGTCAGATAATGTTGTGGAGTAGAAGGTACAATCCCTCTGAAATGTAGTGGAGCGGACAGTGAAAAGTAGCAGAACATGGAAATACCTGTACAAGTTATGTACAAGTACCTCAAAATTGTACCTTGGTCAAATACTTGAGTAAATGTACTTAGCTACATTCCACAATAGCTGTTAGTGAAGCATCTTTCAGAGGTAATGCTGACCCTGCATGTCCATGTGCAGTAATTCAGTAGGATAGATGACATTGTATTACCATAAATGGACTTCTGGCCATAGACATCCACAATGATTAATAAACATTATTTATTAACGTAAAATTATAGATAACATTATTTGGATAGGGATGCACGGTGGCTCGGTAGTTAGCACTCACAGCTAGAAGATCTCTGGTTCGCATCCCTGCCTTCCTGGGATCTTTCTGTGTGGAGTTTGCATGTTCTCCCTGTGCAGTGTGGGTTCTCATCAGGTACTCCAGCTTCCTCTCACAGTCCAAAAACATGCTGAGGTTAATTGATGATTCTAAATTGTAAGTGTGAATGAGAGTGTGCTTGGTTGTCTGTCTCTATAGTTCTGTGATAGACTGGCGACCTGTCCTGGGTGTCCCCTGCCTTCTCCTGTGTCGGCTGGGATAGACTCCTTGAATAGAGCATTTCCCTTATTTTTGCAAGGATAAGTTTTACTTAAAAAGCCTCTCTATCCAGGGAAACCATCTGTGCAACATGATACATTAATTACTTATTTCTAATCTGACTTTAATTTAATTCCAACCTGAGTTTCAATTTCTTTTGGAAGCTCAACAGATTTCGGAGACTGTGCCTTGAATAACATTCGTAATATTGAGCTTCCACTCTCTCTCCTTCTGACTTTCTCTCCTTGGCTGGTAAATAAATTAGGGGGAGCTCACCATCTGTCTCTGCTGAGGCGTCGGCACTTGACCATCACACCGTCCTCGTAATCAAACACACGCTCACAGCTCTCAGAACAAGTGTCGGCGAGGTCTGAGGCCTGAAGTGTGCATCGCTTTCCCTGGATGGTCCATTACATCTGCTGTTGGTGCACCTCTGATTTATATTTGCAGCCTCTCCACTAAAACGCCGTTTGTGAATCCGGTAGTTTTCCTCGGCTCTCCAGCGTGTTTGTTCATTCTGCAGACACCTCATTGTGCTCCAGCTGTGGTTAAAAAGTCCTGCATGTAGCACTCTTTAATGACGGTAAATATTCAAAGAGGGCTCTCGGCAAACTGAGGCGTCATTTTCACCTCTTCAGCGACCAACATTCAAGGAGAAAATTGCTTGTCCAAATACCACAAGTTTCCCCCCAGTTGCTTCTGTGAGGTGTAAACCTGTGCTCCTACCTGCGCAAAATATCAGTCTAGCACTGGCTTTGCCTATTTTTCTGAATCTCTGTGCTTTCACAGCTTTCTGTTATACATCTGAAGTATTTTTAGGATTTAAATGTGTTTGTCGTTTCCTCTTAAGGGCATGGAAACACACACCCACATCATTCTCCTCTAAACAGAATTATCCATATCCATCCCGAAGCTTCGCGCGCTGAAAATAAAATTATACAACTGCTGCAATACAAATGCAGTCCTCATGTCAACACCTGCAGACCTGCTATACTTCACTAATCCACAGGAGTGCAAACACAACGCAATGCATTTACTCAAAGATTCTCCTCTCAGGCACAGGGAGCCATAAAATGACAGCTTCTGCTGACATGTTTTATGATCACAGGCAGGTTTCATCTCATAAACAACACTTTCATGTATTTGTTTTCAGCTAAGCCTCCAAACACCACTCTCAACATGTGTACTGTGCATTTTTATTGTAATGGAAGCTGGGAAATCATTTCAAATTTTTAAAGAATCTGAAGTGGATGAACTGTTTTAGTGCATTTCTGTGAGATTGTACCTCATCAAGATGAACTTAAATCAGAGTATTTACTCTACTTAGATGTGAAATACAAATTACTTAGATTCTTAAATCCCGGCACTGGGTTCCAGTTAAATTGAAAACTCAGTTTGAGGCTCTACTTGTTGTCTCTTAATGTCTGAATGGTTTGGGCCCAAAATATATTGGATCGCTGAACTTAGATTTGCCCCGGGCGTAGCCATTTTAAAAAGTACTGCATGTGATCAGTTTTATTTTATAAAGTCTGCTCCAAACTGCCTGTTTGGCAGTATTTGTATTATGTTTATTTCAAGGTTTTATATGTCTGTATGATACCTGTTGAGCTATTTTGTCATTAGTTCAGAAAATAAACAATTCATTTTCCAGCTTGTGGTGGTTTTGGCCTTTGTGTAATAGATGATTCATGTGTGTCTGGACGCTTTAATATCACATTTGGTGGCTTCAGTTGTCAGGTAAATATTTGTGTTATGTTAATTTCAAGGTTTTGTATGTCTGTATGGAGATAACATTTAGTAAGTTCATCAACTTGTAGCATTAATGTAATTAGCAAAACATAAAGCAACATACTATGAGCTATATAAGACCTCACAGTATGCTGCAATGTCTGCAATATTGTGCCTGAACATGTATCAGGTGGGATAAACCCAGACATGCTTTGTTGTTTTTCTAATTACATTAATGCTATAAGTTGATGAACTTGCTACATATTATCTCCATACAGACATACAAAACCTTGAAATCAACATAATATAAATATTTACCTGACAATTAAAGCCACCAAATGTGATATTAAAGCCACTGAAAACTAAAAAAATGTGTGATTTTCCTAAAATGTAATAATAATAATGAAGAAGTAATATAACATCTTTAATTTTTTAAACATGTTTTAAATGGATATGAAGACATCCCCTTCAAAAAGCTTCAAAGAAATCCAAGCAGTCCTTTCTGGAAAAAACAATCCTGTTAAAATGTCCTGAAAAGTGGATTTTTCAGGGCGAAGCTAATTTTAGGAGGACCTGTGGCCGTCTGTTTTTAATGTAGCACCAAATGACATTTAGATCTGACAGCTACCAGAGATTTGGTTGGAACTGAGTGAACATTAGTGGAGATATGGATTATTGAAAACCAAAGATTTTTCATTTTGATGATAAATTGTAGATTTTTACTATTTTAATTTCTGTAAAAGATCAGCATAAGCTGTTGACATGATTACCAGTTCCAAGTTTTTATTCAGGTTTCTGGATATTCAGTAAAAAAATATATCAGCCAAATCCTGTGAAAAATAAGGAACTGGTGAGGCTTTAAAAGAACTGCTGAAATTATTAAATTTAACACAGAGGACCTACTTTCAAGAATTCATAACTCAAAAAGAATTTGGAGTAGAGCTGTGGGGTTTTGAAAGATTTCATAGTTTAGGTAGTAGTAGTAGTTTTTACTTGATTTTTTTTACAAGATGATCCATGACCTTAACTGGGAGGCCCTAGGTGAGTTGACACGGAATGACTCGTATGTTAGGTAGAGAATTCCTGCTGGTTGTGGCCGTAATGTGAGTGGCTGCACTCTCAGCTTCATTACAGCTCAGACAAAGAACAAGTGTAACTAGTTGGCCAGCTCTCCACTGCAGAGGCTGAAAGAGACAGACCACTTCCTGGGATGATGCTGTTACAGTGACTGCTGCTGTGCTCTAGCTGTTATAATTGTGTCTGCTACACATTACTATATAACAGGTGTAACACCTGGTGATGGTTGTGCAGACTGACTGTATTATAGCTGCAGTGTTCCTCCTGTGGTGTGTCTCTGAACATATGTGTCTGTCATATCTGATAAAAGCATTGTGAGTTCAAACTCTACGTGGTTTATTAATGTTTTCTTGAATAATGGCTGAAGGTAAAGGAACAGCAGCTTCCCTGAGCTAAAAGCTAGTAAAGCGTTGAAAGGAGACTGCATTTTCTAACTGAGATGAAATCAAAGCACAGACGATTTTTAACTGGTGAAAGTTTTGGGACATCCAGCATTTTATTTCTGAAAGGTAGGATCAGAGATGAGTAAGAGTTCCTTGTTCCCTGCTTTTAATTAGGACGCAAATTGTGTGTCATCTGCGTAACAATGTTACTGAATGTATGTTTGTTTATGATATGTCCCTGCATGAATTAACAGACAACAAGGGGCCAAGGATGGAGCCTTGGGGAACACCACAGGTCAGAGGTATCAGTGAAATGGAGCTACCCATGACCACTGAGAAAGTCCTGCTAGGTCATTAGGAGTTAGCAGTGTCCCGGATGTCAACACACTTTTTAAGGTGATCTCAGTAAATCCAGAATTTAAATCTAACAATTGCCAGCATCACAGAAGGTAAACGGCCATGTGTGTCTTTATTGCTGTAGACAGTTTGGACGCTATGATGTGCACAGAAGCATGATTAAAATTAATTTTAAAAATTAAAAAAAAATCAGTAGTATTTATAAATTAAATTAACTGTAAGTAAACAGTCTTCTTTAAAACTTTGATCAAAATAGTAACTTAAGAAATGGCTCTTAAATAAATCAGTAGGTTCAAGACTCGATTTCTTCAGAAGTGGGTGCACCACAGTGAGCTGCAGGGAACATAGCCAGTAGACAGGGTTTGTAAATGCTAAAATAGTGGGATGAAAACTTCTGCAAACTCCCTGTCTGGTCATGGATTTAAAGGCACAGTGGGAGAGACATGAAGTAAAGATGCTGCATGAGGTGAATGGGACGGATGTATGTAGGTGTTCTGAAAAGACCAGAAATTAGTTATATCTTGGCCCATTTATCAACACAATCAACATCTGCAGCAGCAACAGTTGAAGTCTGTCACAGGTCATTGATTTAACACATAAAAGCTCATCTCTGTGCATCAATGCTACATTTAAAATAATCCCTTCCTGCTTTCTGCTGGCTTAGATTTAATAGATATATTACTTCATAGACCTGCACATAGATAATGTGCAGGTCTATGAAGTCCTGCCTCCCTTTTCGCCAACCCCTCCCTAGTTACTGCAGCTCAGCACACCAGCTCACCTACAACTCAGACACTGTCAAGCTACTCTACACTAAACAATAGCAAGTTGTGAGATTGGAGTAAGTCAACATACATGTTCAAATCAGAAACTGATTCTGAAGTGTAATGATAGAGAAAACCCATCCTGGTACTTGACAGGATTGATTCTTTAGGCTTATCAAGTATGAAAAAATATCCGTCTGTGTTGTTGAGACTGTCATCAGTACACTGCAGTTTCAAGGTGGACCTACATGCATACATGACTGCTTATTTTGCTCAGAACGCGTCTTTCAGCATATGAAAAACACCATCTGGACAGGATATCAAGGTATAAAAACTTCCCCAGAAGAGGTCTTTGTGAATCCTGGCAGGCATCAAATCTGAAAGACTCGGTGAAAAGTTTAATCTGGCCGGTGTGTTCTCCAAAATGCACAGCAACAGTTCCTGAGCAAGGCAGAGAGGAAGAGGGAAGTGTGAAGGCTCACCGGTGGCAACACCAATCGGGAGTTTTATTTGATGTATTTTGCCTGTGAAAAAGGATGAAAACTGCTCACACATCGCTGGACTTTAGCTGGTCTGCTAGGATGACACTTAATCAGGAGTTCCATAGTTTCAACAGAAGTGCTGAGGTTGTACTGGTTAATGTAATGACATTGGAGAAACAGGAGAACCTGCTTCTTCTACTGATTTCAGGTCGTCATTAGTTCTTTTTACTTGATTAGATATGAAACCACCAGACGATCCTTTTTCCACTTTCACTCTACATGTCTGCATCTCCTCTGGAGTTTGGGTGTGGTTATTTGGCAGCACCATTTATTTGAGCTGATTTGACTGTCTGGGTCTTTCCAAGTGCTGTGACCTCAGATAAGGCTTTATATTTACTGTTTAAGTTGGTTGGTTATGGGACGCTGAATAGCTCCCTGAGTTAGGGCGTTACCATGACGGTGCAGGTCGCCAGCAGTGGTTAGAGTCTGGCTCATGAGCCTTTGCTGCATGTCTCTCTCTTACCTATACCTCCTTTTACCCTGTCTATCTCCTGCTATAAATAGAAAATGAAAAAACTTCCCAAAAATATTTTTTTTAAAAGTTGGTAGGTTATTGCTATGTGTGGGTACAGTGGTGAAGGCCTTATGAAATCAGTCAACTGGGTTTGTTCTTATATTAACTCTGACTTTAAGGAAAATCTTAATGTAAAATGCCTGTAGACTAAAACACAAAGTACAGGGCCTTGTCATTTATTATCAGATCAAGTGATTCAAATGTGCAGAAGTCTTCAAGCAAGTAAAAGGAGCTTTTAAAGTTGTCTCTGTGAAACAGCCAGACCTCCTCCTGAAACCCTCCATTGCTGAACATAGTAAAAAACCGGGACAAGAGGCTTCATTCAGCACAACACAGTCACCCGAGCTTAACCAGTCACCATAAGGAAACCTTTAAGTGCTTTGATACGATGATATCATAAAAGAAAAGAAAAGATTAGAAGTCGTTTGTCAGTGATCTGACATTTAACGGCACCACTGAGTTGTGAGATGGGGATGGAACAGAAGCTGCAGGTGGCAGGAGGTGAAGGAGAAGGTCGACAGGGATCGAGGAAAAGGTTTAAACTGTGATTAGATGGCTTCTGTGTGGACTGTGAGGAGATTTTGGTCTTGTACACCGCAGTCAGTGATCCTAACAGGGATGTAAGAATTATTTGGAGAAACAGAATCAAAGCCAGCACCAGCGGGGCTCACACTGTCTGGGTGAAGGTTCTGATGTACAGAGTCAGTGTGCTGCATGGGGTCCATCAGTCCAGGCGTCTGGATGAAACCCATCATATTTAGTTATACATCTACATATATTAGATTTTGTACTTTTGCCATCTAGTGGCAGTTCAAGCTCCTACACTACACTTTTTCTGCTTATGCAGAAAGAAAGACAAACAGATTTTTTTCAATGAACTAAGAAAGAGGTGTGGTTGTTCCTTGGGTCCCCGTTGCTCCTACCTCCTCTTTCTACCCAAATCAGGGGTATTGTGTGTTTATTCAGTAGGTTTAATGTGCACATTTATTAAATGAAATAATGGGAACTAAACAATAGATGTCAGGGCTTGTAAAACTTACAATAAAACTTACAATAACAGACCCTGAGACTCTGCTTCTAAATCTTGGTTTTTAAATAGTCTGTGTCCTGCCTTTTGTTGAACTGAATTGAATTTCATATTATGCAAATGTCATTATTATTATAATTCTGCACAGCTTCATTATATTTTAATATTTTGTTCTACACATTTTAATGTATTTTTAAAATGGTTGATCTACATTTTCACAGATAGACACTCTGAGTTGCAGTCTGCTTGAAAACTACTATAAATCTAGTTATTACATATATATAAATGGTAAATGGTCTGCACTTATATAGCGCTTTTTTCTACTTTAGTAGTATCCAAAGCGCTTTACAATGTGTTTCGCATTCACCCATTCACACACCAATGGCAACAGCGCTGCCATGCAAGGCGCCAACTTCAGGTTCTTCAATAGTGTCTTGCCCAAGGACACTTTGGCATATCTATGTATTTATAGATATATATGTGTGTGTATATATATATATATATATATATACATATATATGTATATATACATTTTTTCATATCATCATCGTCATCCCTATTCATAGTAGTATTAGTAATTATAATGAATTATGCTAAGTGACACACTAATAGAAAAAAAGTCTGCAATCAAAGAAATGAAGTTACCAAAAATAATCTGTCACATAGCAGCCTGTTGGGCCGGGGACACCTGCGTCCTTTGGTCAGCGTGGACCTGTGTATGCCAGTAGATATTGTTTTCTTACAACTAATTGTAAAAAAAAAGAAATACTTTTTTTAATTGTCCTAGCAACCTCACAGACAGAGAGGCCAAAGACACTGACCAACTTCAAGAGAAATCCTGAGTTTCGAACTCTGCATGAAGCGGAAAGTGTGTGAATCATGAGCAACATCGAAAAGAAAGACGTAATCACATGTCAGTGCAACTTTCCTTTGACCCCTCAGAGGTGTGGCATGACTGCAGGCGAGAGTCAGAGCTGTGTGTGTGTGAAGAGACGCCCCGCAGCTTCAACCAATAACACCCCCCACAATGCTGTCAAAGGGATGGAGGGATGGAGCCATCGAGGGAGGAGTAAAACCTCCCTTATTGGCAGCGAGGACGGGAGGACTACTGTAGCTGAAGATATAGATGTACAGCGCAGTCCCCAGCTGCTTGTTTGGAGGAGTAGAATATGTTTGATGTGTGTTTGTGTGAGTGTGTGTGTGCGCGCCTGTCTATGATGTCCTCCTTTAATCTCTGTCAGCTTGCGAGGCCTTCTGAGAGAGTCTGGCTGTCAATATGAGCTCATGGTGGAGTCTGACTTAGACTGGTGTGTGTGTGTGTGTGTGTGTGTGCAGATATTCTCATTTCCATCTGCAGTGTGAGAAGACACCCCTCCTCATGCATTTCCCTATCCTCTCCTCCCCACCATTCTCGGAACAAGGCCCCCACTGGACATAAAGGACACATTTGTTCTCAACCTTGTGCCATGCTTCTCTGCGCCATTGTTCTGCAAGCCTACTGTTAATATCCGTTGCAAATCTGCTTACTTTCAGATTCCATCAATACGGGTGGGGCGGACAAAGAGAGGACTATATGGCCCGTTCAAGGCCCGGAGAAAGGATGCAAACAGAGGTTGTCAGTGTGTTCCTTGACTCTGGGAGGGCGCTCACAATGGCAGCAGTGTGAGGCAGCGTGGTGATTGATCGGTCTGATGTTGTGCTGTGTGGGATGGATGTCGCAGACAGAATTAAACAAACAAAGGTTGAGAGGAAGTGACATGATTTAGCTGATGGGATTTAGAAAGGATGAATATGAGCTGTGTGGATGTGGTGGGTCTGCATGTCCTTCCTGTAATCCGTAAATTATTTCACACTGATTAAGGTCAAAGGGGGGAAAGCAGCCACCTACAGAAGACTTCTTTTCAGCAAATCAAACCAAATCACAATCTGCAGGTTCTGTGGGAGATCGGGGGTTTTGTTTGAGAGGTGTTTCTCAAAGGCAGAGCTGCTCTGGATGCAGAAGTAATCACATATGGCTGATTTGAATTTCAGTGGGCACAGATGGAATAAAAAACAGCTAAAACAGAAAGAAGAGTCCTCCTTAGAAAGGAATGGCAACAGAGAAGCAGGTCAGATGATGATGTTGGACTGAATGGTGGAGAAACAGCTCTTGGTCAACAGTGAGGGAATCACTCTGAGAGCGGAAAATTAGGAGGGAAGAAACACAGTCTGCATTTACAGTTTGTACGGCACTAAGTAACCACATTTTAATTTCTGTCTCATTATATTAGATAATTAGGCATAGCTAAACCATGTGATCAAGGACACCAGGAGAACCTCACCAAGGTTAAAAAGCCTTACACGAGTGAGGAATGCACCACTGGAGTAAAACAGCCTAAAATCTGAGAACTGACCATTGCATTTAAAAAAAAAGAAGATTTTTGACAGAAAGGTAAATATTATTTTCACATATATGCATACTCACATACACCGATCAGGCATCACATTATGACCACTTGCCTAATATTGTGTTGGTCCCCCTTATGTGGTCTAAATACTCTGAACCATTGGACCAGAGGACCTCTCAGGGTGTCCTATGGGGTCTGGAACCAGGATGTTGGCACTGGATCCTTTGGGTACTCTGGCTTGTGCAGTGAAGCCTCTGTCAATCCAACTTGTTCCACTGCATCCTGTTGATGCTTGATCAGAATGGGTTGTAGGAAGTCTGGAGGTCAAATCAACATGTTGGACCATTGTCATGTTCCTCAACATGTTCCTGATTGGTTGATGTTTTGTTCATGTGGAGGGGCACATTTTCCTGTGGGGGTAGTCCAGTGACATTTGGGATTTGCATTTTCATGAGGGAGTGTGCTTGTTGTGGGACAATGTGTATTTGGGTGTCTAAGTCTCATCAACATGGATGTTAAAATCCAAGGTTTTCCATCAGAACACCACATAGTACCAATATGATCAGTGTTATTCACTTCACCTGTCAGAGGTAAATATTTTAGTTAACACACTACCATGCCCATTATAATAACACAGTTTAACGTTTATATGTCATCAGATAATAATTCTATCATAGCTAACATAGGGCCACGTGTGGCACTAGATTACTACACAGGTTCCTGATGAGGAGAATATAACCATAAATGATGTCTAGTTACATTTTCACTTATAGAGAAAAAAGGACAAAGGCCTTTAAATGAAATATTCCTACACTACAGTTAATCAGAGAATGCTTTCGTACCTGTATGTTTCTTGCAGAATGAAAGGTTTTAACAGATATTCCACAGGTGACAAGAACATCTTCATCACCA
Organism: Dascyllus trimaculatus; assembly: GCA_024666655.1. Lineage (NCBI taxonomy): Eukaryota > Metazoa > Chordata > Actinopteri > Pomacentridae > Dascyllus > Dascyllus trimaculatus. Next base: position 4,428,495 of record CM045453.1, on the reverse strand, counting down.
TCCACCATTTGGGATTTATGATAAAATATTTTAGAGTAACAAATATTATTAAAGACAGTAGTCACATAGCAATACACAGCAGGCTTGGGTGCTACTGCTGGTTCGCAGTAATTAATATGGAAATATGGTTTTAGTTGAAGTTTGAGTAACTGTCCACTGTAGTGAATGTCATGCATGAGAACATACTCCATGATACAAATATAGATGATTATTCCTGATCCACTTGTTTTTATGTACAAGGCATATGAGGCTACTGAATATTTCACTGCATGGACTGACACCAGTTTGCATCTCTGAGCTGTTCTTTGCCTATTTAACGTCTAGACGAATCAGATCTGCTGACCAATCACTTCCCTGACACTTTCTATTGTTTGTCTTTTACTTGTTTAGCTGTTGTATGTGTCGTGATTCTTTCCAGACTTTTATTAATTTACTTCCATCGCCTCATTACTGTTTGTGTTTTGTCTGTTTATAATGTCTCTGTAAAGCACTTTGGTCAATGTTTGCTGTATAAAAATGTTCTCTATAAATAAATCGACTTGATTATTAGTATTTGAAGAAGCGCTAAGACGATACTGTCACATTAGCTCTTCTTAAAATATCCTAATTCACTTGGGGGACATTTTTGCAGTCATGATGTCGTTTGCTACAGTGAAATGACATGTCTGAACAGTAATCACATATGTTCAGTTTAAATATAATGTCAGTTATATCCAGAAAAATATTTTAAATTCTGCAATCTTTGAAGTACAGCTGTACTTCACTGACCAGATGCACTTTAAGCCAGTAGAGCGTAGCACACTGCACTCACAGACATTATTTGTATTTTGCACATAAATCTCACATCCCTGCCATTAACACTCAAATCTACACCTGTGTTTGTGATAAAGTGGAGCTTCTCCGTCAGGCTGCAGGGATTCTGAACAGGTGAAATGTGCTGTACTCTGCATGGATGGAGTGTTCAGTGGCATTTCAACATATTGAACCCCTTCAGCCTGCAGGAGCGTTCTAGAATAAAAACATACAGAAAACATATCAGCTAAAGATGCACCAGGTCTGGACATCAAACCTTTGGGTTTTTCAGCTTATTAAGTGATACTTTGTGCAACGTTTAAACCATAAGAGTGCAGGACCAGAACAGATTCACACCGATTTGTAGAAAAGCCACAATCTTAAATATGTTGATTTGAGTATTGACATAAATTTTCCAGTTTTTATGTTTTTACATGCACATAGAACTGAAAATCTTGAAATGTAACTCTTTATTTTTTCCAGGTTAATTATAGAGGGAGAGACAGGGTGAAGAGAGGAAAGAGAGACATGCAGCAAAGGGTTGTGAGCCAGACTCGAACTCGCAACCACTGCTGGCAACCTGCGCCCACATGGTAACACCTTAACTCAGATAGCTATACGGCAGCCCAACCCTAACCCTAATCTTTATCTTAACCTGAATAAAAGCCCCATCCATAACAACAGCCCTTAACCTGTGAGCTAGGTAAATGTAGACAAAAATCAACCTATTCATCCATTTTCTTCCTTTTATCCAGAGCCGGGTCACAAAGGCATCAGACTAAACAGGTCATTCCAGACGTCCCTCTTCCCAGCAATATTTCCCAGTTCCTCCTTGGGGATCTTGAGGTGTTCCCAGGCCAGATGAGGTACAGTATGTAATCCTTTCACTGAGTCTTGAGTTATTGATTCTTCTCCCAGTTACATGTACCCGGAAAACTTCCAAAGAAAGGCACCTAGTCAGATGCCTGAACTACCTCAGCTGACTGCTTTCAACGCAGAGGAGCAGTGACTCTACTCTGAGCTCTCTTTGGATGTCCAAGCTTCTCATCTGTTGTATCTCTAAGGCTGAGCCCAGCCACCGTACAGAGAAAACCCACTTTGCCTGCTTTTATCTGCAATCTCATTTATCTGTCACTACCCAGAGCGCATGACCAAAGCTGAGATTCGGAGAGTAGATCAACTATTAAAACTTCCTTCCGGCTCAGCTCCTTCCAGTCACTCGCGAGCACCATCCCAAGATGCCTCTCCTTTGCTTCAGGAAGCAACTCACCTCCAACTCAAAGGGAGCAATTCACTGGTTTCCATGGCCTCCTAAAACAACATAAAAGCTAAAACACTTTATTCCTTTAGGACCATGTGCTGATTTTACCACATGCTAGGGCCGTGCTGCCATGCACACATGCCAAGACCGGAGATCAGGCCTCCACCCCTTCAGTGACGGCACGAATGCTCTACCCCCTGAGTCACAGCTGCCAAGATCTTATTGTTGTTGGTAATTTAAGGTGATCTCTTCACAATGGGGACAGGAAAAGCTTAAAATGTGTTGCTATGAGAATGGCCTTGAAAAAGTGGAGTGCTATGATTTAAAAGTTGTGTTGTGTTCAGGTGTTCATGTGAGTCGATACTGCAAAGATGTAATACTCACAAGGAGAAACTGTGTCCATGTGAATTAATCAATAGATTAAAAACCCTAGGTATCTGATGAAGTGCTGTGAGACTACTGGCAGGATACACTGAAAGCATGTGACAGCATCAAAAAGAAGTCAGTCCATTTATGCTTCATTATTCCTTCAAAACATTAAGTTGTAAACCAGGGACAACAGCTGAAAGTGCAATAGTGTGATACATAATTAAATATTTACAGAAAAGATCTCATTTATGACCATGCACAGTATCAGGCAAAAGGGTTAGATTTATTTATTTTGAAAATATGGAATAACACAGTACTATGAATGCATGCTGTGTCGTAGCTGTAGCTAAATAGCAACTAAGGCATTCAGTCCAATTCATATTTATATTAAGACTGATGAAACGTGCAATGATAAAAAGAAAAACGTGGTGGAACTAAAAACTCTCTTGTTTAAACTGCTTTTTCCTGAAAAGAATGAATAAATATCTACATATCAACTTACTCTAAATGAATGTACTCAATGCAATTATCTTTGCCAAACTATTAAAACCTTTGACCTTGATGTATTTTAAGGACCTTAAGAGAGATTAGGATCAAAGATAAGATCTTAATGGACTGATGCGGCTGAATCGGAGATCAAACAGGTCAGGTCCTGGCACTGAGTCAGGGTCTAAAACAAGCTTTTACAGTAAGTCCTGTCAGCACCGAGGGAAATCGTTTGTCATCCTCCACCACCTTTTAAGATGTACAAGGTGGGATTCAAGTTCAGTGATTCTTCTCCTTCCTGCAGGGTGCAGCTGTGTCACACATGCATGTGAGAGGACACATTTACCAGGGCTGCTGTTGGAGGGAACCATGTAAACACATTAAAGCATGTCAGTCAGTATCACAGAGCAAACATGGCCATCACTTGTCTAAAGTCTTCACAGATCAAAAACAAGACCAGACTACAGCTTGCAGCAAAGCGATGTGCTGTTGATGCACCGTGATGTGATCTGAAGCCTGAAAAGAAGATGACGATCAGCTACAGGACTGAACTGTGACATCCTGCACGGTTCAGTGGGAACAACTGAGTGTCACTGTCTCCACTCATATTGGATCTTATCTGAAAGGCAAGGTCAAAAAAACCTTATCTTGGGATGTATCATTATTTCAAAGCAGTATCTGGAAAATGCATGTTAAAAAGTTAATCCTTCCTTATTTCTAATTACTGAGTTAGTTCATTTAATTCCACATACACTTGACTCAAACCCACATGACTCCACTGCTGCTGATACAGTTCTACTTCCTGCACCCGCTGCCTGCTGCCTCATCAGTTTCCATTCCAACCAGTGGTGTACAGAACCTTGGAAGGAGCTGGGGCACACATGAAAAACAGGCACCTCTTCTGCACTTCAGGTCCTTTCAGACCCTTCTGCACATTGTTCCATGGGAGACGACATAATCTTGTCAGTGTTTCTAACTTTTGTTCCTCCTTGGATTTTTGTCTTCACAGTTTCATTTAAAGTGGCAGTCTCATAAATCTTCTATCTGGTGTCGATAAATGTGGCCTGTGGGGGATCATCAGTTAGTTGGCAGTTAATCTCTCTTATCCAGAGGTACAGAATGGTCTGGCTGGGCCCGCTGTATAGCTCACTGAGTTAAAGCGCTGCCACGTGGGCGCAAGTCGCCAGCAGCCGGTCGCGAGTTCGAGTCCAGCTCACGACCCTTTGCTGCATGTCTTTCTCTCTCCTCTGTACCCCCTTTCACCCTGTCTCTTCCACTATCAATAAAAGGAAAAAACTCCCCAAAAAAATATTAAAAAAAAAAAAAAGAATGGTCTGGCTGGATGTCATTATCATTCTGCAAGTAGAGAAAAGAGGAGGAGAAAGCTGTGTGAAATGCACGGCCAGTGGTGGGCTAATACCCACAATCTACATCCTGTAAGTAGTTGGCAGGTGGCATCTGGGCCACGGCTCCATAAGAAGGTCACCACACCACACACTCTACACACAGGGGAGTTAAAGAGTGAGTCTTTCATGTCACACTCTCTGGCAGAATTATAACTGCTGGATGACAGAACACAAGTTAGTAACTTGTGATTTTGCAGAGGGATGTTGCCTGTAAATGTACAGACTTTCACACACTCTCGTCACCATTGTGTCACTTCATCTGGAGGCAACATGGCGACTTATCAGGCATTTAATTAAATGAAAATCTTGAAGAGGATTGCTCACACTTTTAAGCAAGCTACGGTATAAAAGGTGCACTCATTTAAAAACATAAACCAGAACAAAAGCATCCTGTTAGTTCCTACAACAACCAGAATGATTTGCCATCTGCTTCTTTCAATGCAGTGCTCTAGGCAGCTTCTACTGGAGAGGCTTGACCATGGCTTCTATAGAGGCTGTTTAAGCTGACAGAAAACAAAGACAGACAGTCTGTAACTTTAGGTCTCACTGCAGCCATCATGGAAGGAAGTAAGGTACACCACAGCATCCTTGAAGGGTTTTCGAGAAGCGTCTCCTTTTCTGAATAGAGGGTCTAAGGACTAAGGTTGCGTGATGTATAGATTTGCATCATGCAACACCTTTTGTCGTAGATAGATATATAGTACTTCCCATTTTATAATGATGGAAAGCCTTCTAAAGGTCAGTGAAGTCACACTTTAATTATATATTAGTACACTCATCACATTTCAGCTGGATACTGTATTTACTCTCATGGTGTGTGACAGTATGACATTTTAACTACTGCAATAAAGGAAACTGAACTAAACGATGAACTGGTCCTTATGGTAGTGTTAAAGGTTAATTCAGTTTCATTTCAACCCACTGTGTTTTCCATTAACTTGGTGAGTGAGTCACACACAACGAATAGAAAATGTGATTTTTTACATGAATCCTTTTCAGTGTTTGTGTGGAGTCTGAATGAAATAGGAAACAGGAATTTGCCACTTGGAATGGATATCTTTCTAACTGCACTGGGGACAGCGTGCTAGCTGCAGTGTCATCTGTGCACGCTGGTTTGTTCGTGTGTGTGTGAGGCAGTGGATTGCTTTCGGTTCCACAATAGTCACAATAACAAGAAACACCAGGTAGAAATAGACCAAAATGATTCTTTCAGTGACTGCTTTTTCACTGGTGTAAAGTGATTTGGTACATTTATGTAAGCATCATTCTTTATATATTTTTTTTTTTGGAGGGGGGGGAGTTTTTTTTTGATAGTGGGAGAGACAGAGCTGAAGCGGTATAGAGGAGAGGGAGACATGCTGCATAGGGTCATGAGCTGGACTTGAACTCACGACCACTGCTGGCGACCTTAACTCAGCGAGCTATACGACAGCCCGTAATTATCACGCTTAAGTACAATTATGAGGCACTTAAATGTATAAATATTGTAACTTCTGCTGCTTTGCTAGTTACTTTTAGGTTGATGATTTCACACTATGACTGGCATATCAAGCTTCTAAAATACAACACATCAGTTAAACATTAAACCAGTGGGTTCCAACCTTTGTGGCTTCTTCCAGAAAGCAGCGTGTGGTTCACATTTCAGATGTCTATGAGATGTTAACAGCTTCACCAAACACTCACTTTTTCCTCCAAACTTCTCACATGGTTTCATTTCAATAAATGTTCCACTGATCCAATATCTCAGCAAGAATCAAAGATTAGAGAAGAAGTCCAAAAAACCAAAAACAGATTTGTGCATCTCAACTTTTTTGTTCTCCTTTTCCCCCATTATTCATGTTTGGAGCCCTCATCTGCTGTCTCTGGATACTTCCATACGTTAACTACATTTTGCTGCTAATACCTACTTTGACTTAAGTAGCATTTTTCATGCAGGACCTCCACTTGGATCTTTTTACTTTTAGACCTTAATGGGCCTCATGAATACATTTTTGCTCAGAGGTTTCAACACAGCACCACTTGTCAGGCTGAAGCCAAAATCCTGGGAACTCAGCTGCTGTAGTGCTGTTTTACATGTAATGAAAATGTGCTCGTGCCTGATCCGCCCGGCTGTAAAGTGATTCTGGTTTGTACATGTCTAATCCAAGTGAATACCCACTGAGCCCTACTAGAGCAGCATGAGCAGGAAATAATTGTTTTGTGGTTTCTGTATAAAAGGAAGATTTGCCCATCACTTCACATATGTCAGCAACCCCTGTTCTTATGATTCTGACAAAACCGAACATATCTACCCAACGTAGCAGCACAGTTTCCTAAGAGACTGACACTGCATGGCTGCCAGAAGTTTAATTTTGACATACCTGACATGCAGGCATTTAAAGCATAAAGGTGCTGCCTTTGATAATTACTTTTTAGCAACTTTACACCACAGTACATCTCAGTACCAGAGTGAGTTCACGTGAGCTTCCTGTGAGGATTCCAAGTGAACATTATGAGGCAAGTCTGAGCAGAAGCAGCAACAGTTGAGGAGGTAATGCAGGAAACCACTGATGGTCTGTGTAAGAACTTTGATTGTTTTGATGACTTTTAGAAACTTTAAATGTGATAAATGGCTTTTTAAATTAAATGATTGGATTTCAATATCGGGCTGCACAGTGACTCGGTGGTTAGCAGCGTCACCTCACAGCTAGAAGATCCCCGGTTCGCGTCCCGGTTAGGACACCTGGGATCTTTCTGTGTGGAGTTTGCATGTTCTCCCTGTGCAGCATGGGTTTTCACCGGGTACTCAGGCTTCCTCCCACAGTCCAAAAACATGCTGAGGTTAACTGATGATTCTAAATTGTCCGTAGGTGTGAATGAGAGTGTGCTTGTTTGTCTCTATATGTAGCCCTGTGATAGACTGGCGACCTGTTTAGGGTGTCCCCTGCCTTCGCCCTGAGTCGACTGGGATAGACTCCAGCTCCCCATGACCCTGCAGAGGATTAAGCGGTGTACAGATGATGGATGGATGGATTTCAATATCAATATATCTCTGTAGTGAAATGACCTTTAGTTGAACCATCAGCCGCAATACATTAATAACATCCTGGTACCTCTGCAAACTGTGTCCATGTTTAATTTTTCTCACAACTGCAAACCACAGGTAGTAACTTAAAATCATTTAAAAATCTGCTTTTTGCAGATCTGGAGTGGGTGAACTCCTCTCACTGCTGCACTGAGGTACATGTGTTCTCTTACACCCCGTGTGATGCTGCAAACAGTTCAGGTGTGTAATAAGTTTCCTTTTATGCAGTGAAAGCAGCATGGAGGCCAAGAGATGGATGAACATGCAGTGAAACAGGAGACTGTGTTCACCTTTTCATGAACTGTATCCATGATCATTTCCTAACCCCTACCAAGTGTTTTAATCCACTTAACTTAGTCACAGCTACAGTCAACAAAACAAGTCCCTCCAATAGAAACTGCTGACATTTTCAGCCTACAGCTCCACATTTGTCACGTCTTCAAATCCTTTAAATTACAATCAGGGATTCCAGATTCCTTTTAGAATGGCAGGTGGAAAATGTCTTATTTAAATCTCTGACATCTGAGGGTCTGCTGTTCTCCTTGCTATTGAAGTGTGTGGCGTCATCGCTAGATTTCAAATGACTGCCAGTTTGTCCAGGACCGACTTCGAAAACAGACAGTTTGATGGAAAAAGAAGTCTCCATAGTTTCCTCTCAGGATCTGCAGGTAGCTCCGCAGCTGTTGATGTCAAAGTGCTGCAGATGCAATCAGCAAAAGATCACCTAAATTTGACCTGCAGGGAAGGGCGACAAAAACAAACTTCAGACTCACTTCTTCCAGCAGTAGCACTGATGCTCCTTACTGAAGATTTTTGGAGAACTAGCACAAAATTTAGGTACAGCCCTTCAGTCAACTTACAACACATTTATGTTGTTTTCTATCTTAACTGGATTACTGATAAATGCTTTGGTAATAACTAGCCAAGATACAGAAATGACAGTTTAGTTGTTTTATAGGAATGGAAAATGTTAAAAAAAAAGTGACATAGTGCTTTATAAGAAAAATATTGAGGCTGGAGGCAATGCAGTTGCTGTTGTTGTGTTCCGCGGTCATGTCATGTCATCAACCTTAGTTTTTCCTGCAGCAGTTGGACACAATGAATGCAGCATACAGCACAATACACTGTGCTCCCTTCTTTGCAGTATCTCAGCCATATAGACAGTGAGTGTGTTGCCTCTAGAAAAGAATAGGTCTTCCTTTTTCCAGCATGAGATCACCTGCTGATCCTCTTCTGAGTTGTCCTCGTCAGGAATTTAGGACTGTAGTGGCACAGGAGGGTCTGAGTGATCAACAGTTCATGTTGTTGTCGCTGAAGGGTCAAGTGAGAGACAGAGTATTATGACCTGGACACAGGTAGATGACAGTCAACGCAAAGTTGTCCCTATCCGATGTTGTTATGATGATAGCCTTGTGCTAGCTCTTGATGAAGAAAACAGCACATCCTTCTGCTACAGACGCTCCTTACCCTAGTGTCACTCTTTATTTTATTACCTTTGTCACTGATAACTTCCTTACCATTTGTCGTCTGCCGTTCCCTTTGATTCCATCACCATTTGTCATTGATTAGCAACTATATGCAAAATGACCACTATTCTATACTGTATTTAGATACTGTCCCCTCCCAGCTGTTAGACCAACTATAAAATGTACTCTGTAAATGTTGACTCATGCTCCGTGTTGGTAACCCCATCATATACTGGAATACTAAGGAACACCCCACTACAGCAAACTTTGCATGAGGGGTTTGGGTAAATTTCTTCAACACTCTCCACTCTAATCACTCTCCACCTCACTCACACACATATAGACACACTCTACTGTTGGTGCTTCACATGATATATAATGATGTTTCAAAAAATAAAAACAAGGGCATATTTTTAAGTCTCACTAATGCACAGTTGTAATATTTAGTAGCATTTAAATGAAAAATGCAACTAAACAGTTGCAGTCTGGAGCCTTGGAAAGCCCTAAAAGAACAGAGCAGGAGTAGAGTTTGCCAGTGAAGATACAGTCAGAAAGCAGACCTTCTGGACTAATGTGCTCTGGACAGATGAAGCAAAGAGTAGTTTGGCCGCATTAATAGCAGACATGTTTGGTGCAGACAGCTTTTCGAGAGAAGAACCTCATACCAGCTGTGAAGTATGCTGATGGAAATATTCTGGTTTGGGATTGCTGCACAGCCTCGGGGACTGGGCAGCTTGCAGTCACTGATTCAACAACGAATTCTGCATCATATGAAAAGAGTGCTTGAAGATAACATGAAGCCATCTGTCTGAAAGCTGTAGCTGAAGCAGAATGGGATGTTTCAATGGGATAATGATCCCAGGCACACTAATCTACAAAGGAATGGCTCAAACAGAAGATATGAGGGGTTTTGGAATTGTCTGGTCAAGTTTTAAAAAAAGCCCAGATTTGAATCCCATTGACATGTTGTGGGGGAATTTCTGAACATGCAAGGAAACTGTCAAACATGTACAACTGAAGAATTTCGCCTGAAGGAGTGGTCAAAAATTTCTATCAAGTCGATGTCAGCGGACAGTTATACAAAATGCCACAAAAGCTGTTTCTGCTTAAAGGAGCCATACTATCTTCTGAGTCCACCGAGGATTATTGCATCTGTTGATATTTTTGCTGAACAAATAATTGAAAAAGTTAATTTTCCTTGCAGTGTTGTTCAAGTAAACCACCTTTCATTATAGACATTGTAGCAAAGAGGATCAAATGTTTGCTTGTCTGAATATGTTGAAAAAGACAACAAGTTTCCACACTTGCTTTCTCCAATATGATAATAATATAATTCACAATATATTTCAGCTCATTTTAGCTTTTCGCCCATTCCGCCTTGTGGATGCCCGATCCCGTCAGATCTCAGAATCTAAGTGAGGTTGGGTCCTGGTCAGTACCTGGATGGGAGACCGTGAGGGAACACCAGGAAGCCTGGGTGGATGCAGTGTGAGAGTGAGTGGTTGGTGGTGGTTGGAGGGACCAATGGAGCAGACTGGCAGCCTTGCCTCCGTCAGTCTACCCCAGGACAGCTGTAGCTACATACGTAGCTTAGCACCATGGAGTATGGAGTGAATGAATAATGCAATGTAAAGAGTCTTTGAGTGTCTAGAAAAGTGCTATATAAAACCAATGGATTATTATTATTATTATTATTATTATTATTATTATTATTATTTTGTCTCTACCAGGTCTTAGGAGAATTGTCTGACTCTGAATGCTCCAATGTGATCACAGGTTTTTCTTTGCCTGCTGTTCGGTGTGACACATGTAGTGCATCATGATTTTTTTGACCTGTTGTGACCAAAAAGTACATTATTCATGATTTAAATCAGCAAACTTAGAGTCCGAAAACCAAAACAATGAGCTAAAACACACTAAGAAGAAGACATGATAGAAACTGCAGACTTTAGGGACATTTATTTTGAAGTAGATTGTCCACATAATAAATTACAGCTCTGAGAAACTCCTGAAAAGAAGCAATGCCAGTAGAATCAAAACAGTCGGACCTGAATGAGATGCACACAGTAGCTTTTTAATGAATCCCTTTATGGTCACCACTTGCCTTGTAATCAATTGTTAACCACACTGTAGCTGCCAACTGGAGCTACTGAATAAACTGAATCTTAAAAATGCAGGCAAAGGACACAAAAATAATCACTGTAAGATATCTGGGTGGTTTGGAGGATTGTTTGTTTGACGTTTGTTACGACCCAACCTCCAGGGTCAGCCAGGTGGAACAAAGAACAGGTGCTATTGGTTAGGGAAAGCAATTTATTGCTAAGTGGCGAAATGAACGATAAAACGGTGATACAACAACAAAGTAAACACAGCTGGGTGTTGCTATAATCAACGAATCAAATAAAACCCAACAAAGGCTAACAGAGTTCTGAAACCAGCTAAACAAAAACAAAACAGCTAACTCATAGCGACACCAACAACCAAGAGAAGTAACAAATGAGTGCAGAGTGCTCACAACTAACTGGACTAACAGGTGCCTCAAAACACACAGAAAATACAAGAGATGAATCATCACCCCTCAGTGGCTACAAAACACACTTAACACACTCACAAAACACAAAGACACAAGCAGCACCAGGTGAACTGTTCATATTAAATCCCAGCTGTCCTGACTGTGAGGTAGGTTGAGGGCTTATACTCTCCAGATGTGATGATGGCCGCAGATGATTGGATGAAGGTGGAGGGAACCAGGTGGTGGCCCAATCAGACAGGTCGGGAGGTGGAGAGAACAAAGGCTGGAGAGCAGCTCTTCAGGCTAATCACCTGAGATGACCAGCAGCTGGGGTTCTGGAGCAGGCTTTCTAGCCAGCCACGGCTGGGCCTACACAGGCCATCTCCCCACACAACAGCTTCAAAAGTCCATCACTAACCACACAGCCACCAGAGAGCGTAACAATGTTCTTGTCTCGTGACAATATTAATATAATAATCAGAGGCCCTGAGGACAATGTGCACAGTAACCCAGCAGTGATCTGTTAATCCCAGGTAATCCCAGGTCTATTTTCTTCTAAATGGCACCATAATTTACAAAAAACAGAACATCATGCTCTATTCAAAAAATCCTGAATCTAGGTACTGAGACAATAAATTCATTAGGAAACTTTAATTAAAAGATCAAGGAAGAAGTAGGGTCATTTTCTCATGGACTTGTATACAATCTCACATCTTATGTGACCAGAAAAGTCGCCCCCTGCTGGCTGTTAGAAATGGTAAATGGTAAATGGTCTACACTTGTATAGCACTTTTCTCTGCAAAGTGCTTTACAATGTGTTTCGCATTCACCCATTCACACTCCAATGTGTGAATGGGTGAATGAGTGCAGCTCTGTCAATGGCAACAGAGCTGCCATGCAAGGCACTAATCTACCACTGGGAGCAACTTGAGGTTCAGTCAGTGGCGGCTGGCCAATAAAGGGCGCTAGGGTGCCGCCCCAGCATTCATCACTCACCACTTTAGCTTAAATAAGATATAAAAATAAGATATAAAATGAAATAATAAAATACAAATATTTGGAAATAAATGTTTATCTATTTTAAGATGAGGAAAACAGATATGTAGGCAATGATAATGAGTAAAGTTGTTTCGTTCATTTGTTTTGTCCGATTGGTGACGTATTTCCGCTTTGGGGCGCAAAAATCTTTGCCCATAGACTCTCGTTAAAAGTTGTACACGCACAGTAACTCCTCTTCAATACAAGAGATAGGGCCAAGTTTTGGCACAGCTTCCCTGCACCCACAGCTGACGTAGCTGGATTATTTAGATACCACCACCCTCCCTCCATGGGTGGGGCTGACGTCGGGACGTCGGCCCGAGTCACAGCCGCCTGTCATAAAGTGCGGCTGATTGACAGGTCGAGTAGCGGGAGTTGGAGACGACAGACAGAGATGCAAAATGGAGAAAGAGACATTAAATAATTCAGTGAAGTCACTTAAATCAAAACCTTTGGAGAGGAGAACAGATCAGGAGAAGCTGCAGGTGAAAGAGCTCAGACCTGATCAGCCGAACATCATTTAATTAATCAGCAGTCCAAAGACAGAGGGGACAATACAGGACCTGGTTTAGCTACAAGGCTAGGCTAACTGCATGTAGCGAGGCTAATGCTTTATTCTGCTTTCCCTGCCTCCTTTTCAAACATCAGGATCTGACCCAGCATGGATCAGGACAGGTATGACTGATTAAAGCAGTTCAGAAAAGGCAAAGAAGCAGGAACAAACTAGGATCCACGACTAGACATGTTAGGAAGAATAAACATTTCATGTCAGCTTGATGAAGACAACAGGATAGGGATCCATAAGCACAATGAGGAGGTTGAGGATGGTTTATGGGTTCTGTGGAAATAAATTTGGTTACTTTGAAAGCAATTCTGTTACTGCAATTTTCCTTACTTTTTCTGACTTTGTGTAGATCTTAAATTTAATTCAAAATGGTCGTAAAATAGTCTTTAAAAAGTCTTACATTTGTTTAAACCTGCAGAAACCCTGTTTTTGGTATATGTCTGTTTTGGAGTTATAGCCCCCCCCTGGACAAAACTGCATCAGCCGCCACTGGGTTCAGTGCCTTGCCCAAAGACACCGCCAACCTTGCTATTAGTGGACAGCCCGCTCTACCCCCTGAATCACAGCCACCCCAGAGAAGAATACATATTTAAGACACCTCTGTGTTGGCCTGACTTTTCAGACCTTTTCAGAGGCCACACTAATCCTATGTATAGTCTAGAGCCTCTACATATCCTGTGCATACTGAACCTCAGCCCGTAGAGATCACTCTGGGCAGCAGGGGCACAGGTGATAGAGTGGGTTGTCCACTGATTACAAGGTTGGTGGTTCGATCCCCGGCTCCTCTGCATGCCAAAGTGTCCTTGGGCAAGACATTGAACCCCAAGTTGCTCCCAATGGCAGACAGGCACCATGCATGGAAGTCTGTTACCATTGGTGTGTGAATGGGTGAATGCGAAACACACTGTACAGTGCTTTGAGTACCACTAAGGTAGAAAGACGCTATATAAGTGCAGACCATTTACCATTTACTCTGAGTTTTAGGCAGATTTGTCCGCATACGAGACAGACAGACAGTAGACTGGTTGCTTGTTAGTCGCTCACTCCTGATTGAGCGACTTTGGTTAAGTTACACAACTTTCCATGCCACGTCATAATTTCTCAGCCTAATGTAGAATACAACATCATGTTTTGGGATGATACTGATGACAATGAAACATGTTTTCTTCCATTTAATGCTAGCAAATTCATGTGACCTGAACATCTAATACTCAAAATGCTCAGGTTACTCAAGATGCTCAAAATACCCACTACATTTGTACATATCCAAAGACAAACCTTTCAGTCCTCCCAGCACTAGAGAGTAGACAGGGTTATTATGCAGGTGGCCTGCAGTAGACGCTGGCAGTAGACGCTGGCATCAGACGTTAGGGGTGGTAAAAACCAGTGTACTGTGTGCTGATTAATGACGTCACCTCTCAGTAATTTCATTTTCAGTCTCTTTTGATTTTATTTGAAGCTGCCAACAGGCAAAGCTGTGTGAAGCTCTAAATGTTCTCCGTAGGAACTTTTATTCTTTTGTTCTTGCTGAAGTATGCTGTGGGTTAGTGTGACCTGGCACTGCCGCTTCAGAACAATGGAACCATCCGTGTGAGCTCTCATTGTGTCTGCTGTCTGTGTAATGAGGGAAGTTCTCCCCAGTGATGAACCCTCATCCATTTAATTTTAGACACTCTCTGTGTCTGCTGCCCCGCCTTGCTGGCAATCTGCAGTGGTTAATGAAAACATAACAGACTGTTTAGCTGGTCCAGGCAAGATCCCCATCATATCCCAGTCATACCAGCCAAATCTACTGCCAGCCCACCCTCTTCTCTCTCACCCAAGCCATCCCCTCCGTCCCCCGCCACTCTGTCTCCCCCTTGCCTCATTTACAATGCTCCCCTGTCACCCCCCTGGCCCTCCACATGCCTGAATGTCAGCCAAACCTATTCTGCTCTCCGCCTCTATATCCGCTGGGCTTCTTCTATCTTCCCCATCACTCCTCAGCCTCCATTCACTTGTCTTCCACTTTCTCACCCCTCCGCAGGCTCTCTCATTCCTCATCTGAAAAATTCTGCCCCCACCCAAGCCTCAATTTGTCCTCAATTTGTGTCCCTCCGACCCCACAACTCCTGGTGTCCGTCTCCCCCCTCATATCCCCCTGTCCTTATACTTTGTGGTTTTGCTCATCTCTGTTTTCCCCATCCTTCATCCCCTCTCCATCACTCCCCCTCCTGCCTTATCTCACTGCACCCTCTCATTCTCCTGCTTTTCCTGCTCCTCTGTTTGCCGATTCAGTGGCTCAGTCCATTTTCCCCGACAGCCCAGTCTGGGGAGGCTGCCTAGTCCCTCTGAATGCAGCCTGGGAGACATGAAGCCCTGCCAGCTTCCGATGTCATTACTGGAACACACCACGGTCAGACAGGCAGACGCGAACACACACACCAACACACTATGCACATTTCTGCACACACACATGGGCAAAAGCACGCACATAAGCCAACTCATGCACACTCACCCATGGGGGTGTAGAGAAAGAGGAACCCACCCGTTTTGTATTGGCAAGAAAAGTTTACTCACCAAGAGCCTTTAGAGTGTCATTCACTTCAAGTAAAATAGAGGTGCTATAAGCAACATTTTAGCATTTGTTAATCCATTTTGTTTTATTCTCCATGTAGCATTATCAAAACTGGGTTAGATTTGGTAGTAAGTCGGATTTGTACCATTAAAGGAAACTGTTTTCTGGCACAAATCAAAAACTGAGAACTCTACTGTCTTTGCAAATTTACCTACAAATACCAAAGAAACTGTTCATGGGTTGAATATCTGCAGGTGCTCCACAGATTACATGTAAAAAGTATTTACATTTCAGTTTATGGCGTCGGTGCACATCATAATTTATGACATGTGGACAGAGGAGGATGACCAATAGATGGTGCTAGGCTGCTTCCCTGTCTGCCTGAAAGTGTTTTGGTTCTTTTGGTTAAAATATGCACCATGTACAATAACATCTGCAAAGAGTGAAATATAAATCCCTGCTGTTGGGGAGAAGAAATGCTAAAGTAGTTTTCTATCTCTAAACAGCTCTTCTGGAGGTGATAGAAATATTGTCCAGTTATTACTGCAGCACAGTCAATTTCTGATTAAAGATACACAGCCATGTAAATTTAGCCAATCAGTACCTTTTAGCCTTATGCAAAAAGGTGACTATTTTATTGCCTGTGCTGCAGACAGCTGAGCCTATTGATTATGATATGAAGTGAATCTTGGGTCTTATTAAAGGGCCCCAGTTCTGATTTGACGAGAACTGTAATTTTTCATGTAGGGTGGAAAAGTTGGAATTTGCAAGACAGGGCTTATAAAGGACTGTAGGTTAGCCAGCATGGGTGGGTGTTTTCTCAGACAATTTTTCAGTGTTTAAAAAGGACACATGTTGGAGAAAGTAGGAAGGTAAACGTTTCCCACCCTGGAACAGGTGTTCAGAGTGAAACGTGTTCCGTAAGAGACATTCAGAGGCATCGTGTTGAACTTTATTGCTGTCAGTGATGATGTTTGTATCAAACAGCTACATGTCTGTGACAGGTGTCAGTGAATACAACTCTTTTTAGTGTGTCATTTAGTACTATTCAGCACTGCTTAGCATTGTTTCCCTGCAGTGGACTGATGCCACTGTACTGCTGTTTTCAGAGTATGTTGGGCGGTCAGTAGATCAAAGTTATAGCCACTGAAATTAAACACGAATAGGACAGCATCAGGCTTTAGTCTGTTGGTCTGGTGAACAACTAGCTTGCCGGACTCTCCCATCCTCTCTTCAGTGTAATGGTCCTCCAGAAAGTGTTCACTCCAAACTCTAGAGTCAGAACCCATCAGAGGCTCTTTCTCTTCAGCTCTGCTAGTAGCACATCAGTACTTCAGCAGTTTATGATAGTGGACTGTTTTGTCAGTGGCTTTAACCCTGTAAAACTAATTTTTACATCCAGGAATAACGCAGTAGTGGCCTCTCTTTAATGATCTGTAGCTACTCAGTCTCCATCTGTCATTGTCTCTGTTGTCCATGATCTGTCTGTCACTGTCTGTCTTTTACTGTCTTTTAGCTGAACTTGCAATGCTAACTCAAACTGGGACGTCACCAGTTATCTTACTCCAAGATGGCAGCGCCCTTTGGAGAGGAGACACAAAAGAATCTTCTTTTTCCTTTTCGATGTTTACATTTTTCGCGTTTGTTATGTACCTTCTGATGAGAGTGGAAATACATGTAGTGAGGTATGTTACCTTGCTTCACCCCCTTTAAGGAGGTGGAAGCAAAGCAACACAATTTAAGGGGAACATTAGTGCTAATCTACTTCAACTCATTTATGACAGGATAAAACCAATTTGAATAAACCAATAAAACAGACATCAATGTGTATGTTTTCTATCATCAGAAAGTGTTTGTCCAAGGTGTTAAATTGTAGTTGTTGGTATGTGGGCTTAAAAGCTCAGGTCCAGACTTCATTTCTGAACTTGATCCTATACAATGTGATTGCTCCAGAACAGCTACTGAATGGTGGTGAAACTATTTTTGACTTTCAAATACCATCTTACCATTTAAAAAATACTATCCTGACCTAAAGAGGTAGTATAAATTATACTGTTTCTGTTGGCGCTTTTGCCTGGCGTTGACTGGCTGCGTGTCAGATTTTGTTTTAAAGCGTTGCTGTATCCTTTCCTCTCTACCTCTTCCCCTCCTCATCTCTTTTGTTCTCACAGGACTTTCTCGGAAGCGTCTCCACAGACACATCATGCTTGAGTTGATGTGATTAGTTTTAAGGCTTATAGGATATAGATGAAAGGATACAGATGGAAGCCTTCTGTTGGCTTTTCCCACTGACAGTTGAATAGGCACTCTGTGGCTTTGAGAGTACCCCACACCTCATGTGCTGTGGCAGGCTTACAGAGCATATGACTTAACATGGCCACCTCACAGAAAGGTGCAGAGATGAGGTGATCAGGGTTAGTCGAAGAGAAGTCACCGAACGTTGATAGAACAAGCTGTTGCTCTGTTAGGCAATTACTGCAAGAACAGCAGGACATATTGCTGACCACCTGTGGAGTACCACAGGGCTCAGCTCTGGGCACATTGTGCTTCTTTCTGTGGATTCTGTTAAACGCATTCAGACAAACACCCAATGCAAACTATAAACCACTTTGACTGCAGACCCAGTAAGTCGTGACAGAAAATCTGGTTTGTAGCTGTTGGTTTAAGTAAAACTGTCACTGTTCAGGACCAATATGTATGTATCCAGACCTTCAGTTTTCATATGTAACAAACCAGAACCAATCCTGTCAACTTCCAGGGCGAAAGCTTTCTGTACCATTCTTCCTCTTTGGAATCAGTATCAGAACTTGTATGGCTGAATTACTGCAATGTTACAACTTGCCACTGAGCAGTGTAGTGCAGCTTTAGTGTTTGAGCAGAGTCGTAGGTGAGCTGGTGTGCTCGAACTGCAGCGCATTGCAGAGAGGTGCGAGGAGAAAGAGGTGGTGTAGAGCTACATCTAAAGCTAGAAAGGGATTACTTTCATGGAAACACCTTTGTTATTCTGATACACAGATACGAGTGGACTGACCAGAGAACACTAACAATTCTGAACCAGATGACAGGTAAGTGGATTTTCACCATCTGGAATAGTGAGCAACAACATCATTCATGGAATTATAGCTGTTCATATTACCATTCCTCTGACCACAGCACTTTTAAAAATTCTTGTGGATGTGGGCTTAAATGTTATGGCTCAGAGTTCATTCTTGACCTTAGAAAGAGCATTTGACGCAATATTTTTACCACGAGGTCCATTTAGTACATGTTCTGGATCACTTCCGTCAACTACTGCCTCCAACGTCATAAATAATTTTCAATCTTAATTTCTTTATCGGTCCATGTGGATAAGTGCTGAAGGACTTTAAGCTCTATCTACTGAGGAAGATGATATGTCCAAAAGGTCCAAGTTGAATTTATTTGCCTAATTTGCTCAGAAAGACTGCCCTGAAACTGGATAGTGGCTACTTTTGTCCAACTACAGTTTCTAAGGTATGTCAAGAATGAACATTTACATTAATAAACCTCATATAATGCAGGAAAAGTTACCCATGAGAATCAAATTTAACATTTTTTATTTCACCTTGAATCATGAAACCTTTGATCTTAGATACAGATTTCATATATGTGAAACCTTTTTAGTTTATTTTTTTAACACTATAAAGCTATTTAGATTTGTGTTTTTTTTTCCAGGCTGACATATTACCACATTTCGATCACCAGCACGAGGACTGTCCTTGGGTCGTCTTCATGTTCTAACACTCTCTCATTTTACCTGCAAACACTGCACTGTATCACTAATTAAAATGTAAATTTCTGGTAACTGGATCCTGATGCAGGTCACACCAACCATGACAGCTATGTAAGTCATACAGTGTGGGTGGTAAGTGGCCGTCCCTGTGGTTTTGCAGTTGGTTTACAAGAGATGAGAAGGGGATGAAAATATCAATACAGAGTTGGAATTTAATGAAAGCAATTAAGAACTGAAGAGGTATAAAAGAGCCACCCAGGATCCTCAGTATGACATAAGTCCACTGACCTGAAAGACTATACAGGTGTTTGCACCTACCCTCGACGGAAGGAAAACAATACCACAGACACTTTTTTTACCTCTGGTTAGGTAAAAAAAGATCCAGGTTGGCATTAAAATAGAACAACTTTCAATGCAAGACTCATGGCTGACTATTGTTTAGAAGCAGGAACAGTCATGTCCTGTGTCAAAATCCAGTGTTTTGTCAGTTTATCCATCAACCCCAACCTCCTCCCTATGCAGACTTTGTGGGTCTTTAATTAGCTGCACATCTTGACTTCCTTCTTCGCTTCCGTCATAATTACTATGTCCAACAGGAGATGCTGTCTCAAAGAAACATAACTGTGGGCCGTGATAAGCAGCTTACATGAATGACCTGTGGGGTCGTTTTTCCTTTCGAGGAAGGTCTTTCACAATTTATATTCCCTGGCATATGTTCAGTGCCAGCGTCGTAGGTAATAGATGGACAATATATATTACAACCTCATTGGTGTGTCAGTGTGCAAACCCTCACTGTGCCTATACATCTATGTGCTGTAGTTTATTTGTCATTACCATCCTACTCAAGCATTCACTATCACCATGTAGACATAGTAGAAATTATCAACAGACATTGAGAAACAATGTTGGAGGCTTGGTAGAATAATCCAGTAGTGAAGTTCCTAGTAGTGAAGTCTCTTAACTACAAAAGCACTCAGAGAGCACAGACCTCTACCAAGCAGCTCATTTAACCCCATATTGGGATTTACACCCAGAAATAATAGTCTCAGGATTGTTTTGATTATACAACAGATCTGTTGGATCCTCCTGATTCAGCAGCGTCTCAGCTACATGTTGGTGTTGGCTGCATGTCTGGATCTTCATCTGTTACCTTACAGTGATGACCATTCCACAGGCCCTCTAGTTTTTCCTGTTCTGATTCAAAGTATCCAGAATTTTGCTCGGATCCAGATCAAATTTTAATATGTTGTAGAAATTAGCGGGAATTTATCTTGTAGTTTTTGCCAAGCAACCTGGACATTTGTTGTGGAGTTACATTCACATATTCATGCACATTGCCCTATCTCCTAATGCTAAAGAATCTTGCAAAAACATTCCTGGATCCAGATGGTGATCTGGATCACCACCAAAATCTAATAATCTATTCCCTGTCCCATTATCCACCTTTCCTGAAAACTTCATCAAAATCCGTTCAGAACTTTTCAAGTTATCTTGGTAACAGACAGACAGACAGACAAACAGACAGACAGACAGAGAAATGCCAGCAAAAACAGACGTCCTGCCTCCTATCGAAGGCAGAGGTAATAAGACTAGAGTGATTAAAACAAAAGCATTTTCAACATCAAATGTTTTAGTAAACGCATATTTACAAGGTAACACATAAAGACAGGCTGGGAGACCCCCTCAGATACTACAAGACCTTAAAATGATGCTGAATTAACAGTTTTATTGGCCACTCAGGAGCAGTGCAACAGTCTGAAACCACTACACTGACCTTTGTCTGGGGACAAAAATAATGAGCTGAAAGACATTAAAATTATTAACAGAGCCAATGTGTGACTTTATGACCACAATGACACTTTTACATTTTACAGTCTATCATTAATATAGAAATTACTGATTATTACAGCTTTAAAGATTGTGGTGAAATTGTCCAGTAAATGTCTTGGTAATTTTACCATGGTTTGGCTGAAGGAACTCTTTTATTCTGTCTGTACTGTTCTTATCATATTTTTGTAGGTTTCTTTTGCAAGCATACAGTAGTCTGAGACAAAGAGTCAATGATATAAGTACACAGGGCTGTAGGCGGGAGAGGAGCAACAGGATAAAGAGGGCTAAGGATGGGAAATGGAGAAAGAGGAGGAGTGCAACATCAAGGGAGGGAGAGAGAAAGGGGTGAGAGAGGTAGACATTTAGAGCGGTGGGAGGTGAGTGGGGCGAGTTGGTTGGAGGGGGGTGGGGTTAGTGCAGTGGAGTCAAGCTGCCGTCTGGCCTAATGTACCCGCAGTGTGATTGGCTGGGATCTCTGGCCTGCATACCTGATACCGGGCTCTGCTCTAATCGTCCTTTTCCTGTAGCTGGGCTCGGACAACGCTCCTTTCTCCTTTTATCTCGCCCTGCTCCGCTCCCTGCGAAGATCAGGTTGCTAAAAGAAGAACGCCGCCCGCCACCAACTCTCCATTTCTTTTCCCCCTTGCAGTCCCTCTCACTCTCTCTCTCTCTCACACACACACACACACACACTGCCTTTTCCGTCCACTGTTCTGACTGCCACCCTTTCTGTCTCTGTTGTGATGGCAAGAACCTGTTTCTTTTCCGTTCTGTTTAAATCCTCCTGTGCCTCCATGCTGGACGCTGACCCAAGATGGCTGCCAAGGGATAACAGTGGAGGCCCCGAGGAGGGAAGCTGTCAGTTTAGCAACTTGATATGTTTGTTACTGTGAAAAGGAAACAGCAAGCCCACAGTACATGATTTCTCTTTGTCAAATCAACTAAAATGAATATCATGTTAATAGTGTTATGTATAAAATTAACTCCTTAACTCTAACCAGCCTAAATGTGGACTCACTGAAAATCTGCTGCTGAATGGACCCATTCTAAATCATATTATTCACTACTGATCCAAACAATTGTAAAATAGTACACGATACACAGCACCAACAGCAGCAGCAGCAGCAGCAATAGTTTCCTGCTTTCTAACTAGAACTTTCAAAGATTTGTTGCACCAGTTCTTGAAGGAAGTGTCTGAGTGGTGGTCCATTGGAAGTTTTCATTTTTTTTAATGTCCTGTATTTTGTGGCGGTGTGGATATTTAGTTTGATAAGTCTGCAAATGAGTGGATCAATTCCTGCCTTTTGTTATTTCTTTGTTTCTGGTGCCAGTTGAATTTTCCTTCCGACAAACTGTACTGTCCTACTTCTGTCGTCTACAGGGGCTCATCCTTGGTGAATCACTATGCACTGCATGCTGTTTTCACCCTAATGCTTCATTGAACAGATCCGTCCTTTTAAACTCTTTTTAGCAGGAAGAGTGGAGGATTTTAAGGGGTAATTTTTAATCAATTAATCTAAATCTTGACCTGTTAATTTGATGACAGTATTATTTTTATAGCCTTAAAAACGCACTAATTGATATTTCGCTATAAACAGTGGGTGCTATGAAAGGGGTCGGTGGTAGTGACATACGAGGATCAACTCTGGTATTCCCCATTTTAGCACCATTAAACTCATTGTTTGGCTACAAACTGTTTTACAGGTTGCACTTGTCTTATTGGTCTCATCACCTTCATTTATGGAAATGGCAGACAGCAGGTCTCAGCTCAAAAAGCTTTTTGAAACCTAAGGAGTTGAATATTTGTCTCATGAACTGGTGGAAAAGAAAACAGAGCTAAAATGAGGGTGAATATTGGACTAAAATCCTATGTTCCATGCTGGCTGGATGTGTAGGTAGGCAATTATTTGCTTGCATGTCTTTTATTTTTCATTCTATGTCAGTATTTTGGTTAGTAATCGTTCTATTGCCAGTATGGCCAAAACATTCAGGTTAATACTCTTTAAAATGTGGACAGGACACTTTTTTATTGTAGAGAAGGGACTATGAATAATGTCGTCCATTGTACCACCTTACTGGCTGTGGCAGGCCTCCAGTGATAGCATATGACTTTATAGACACAGCGATCAGTGTTAAATAAAGAGGTGCAACCAAACTCAACCATTCCATTCAGCTGTGAAGTACATAAATGAGAGGGTCCAATATTCTGACCAAGAATCACATGTGGTGTGCCACAGGGCTCAGTGCTGGGTTTGCTGATATTTTCAGCGCAAGTGCACATGCTGTTAAACCCCCAAGTACCCAATGTGAACAACTGGCAACCTCAGAGGTTGAAAAATGAAGCCAACATAGAAGGTCCAAAAACTGCAGTTCCTTTAAAGGCCGCTTGATGTTGCCTCCAAAAACGAATCAATCACCACAGACCTCCATGTTAAAATGTCTAACTTTACAGTGGAAATAAAGATGTTTACAGCCCGGAACAGTAAACTGTATTGGTCTCTACAGAGTACTTCCCCATTCATTTTAAATGTGTTTTAAATGGGAGGGGGAAAAAATGATATAACTCTTATCTCAGTCATTCTAAGGGTGGTCATCCATATCTTCACCATTTGAAATGTCAGTACTTCCAGAATTTGTATATGACTTAGTCATTATATTAAGGAAAAACACATGTTCTACATGTCATTCTGGACTCTGACAATATCAAAATTATGAACTACTGCATGACTTGTAAATTGGGGAAAATGTGTGTTTTAGTGTTTAACATAAATAAATGTCATTATTTTATTCACTGAAGTTTTACATACAGTAGCCGACTTGCAGAGGTGGCAAACCACACAAGTGTTTGTCACTTATTCAGCCAAGAAGCAAGAGTAAGAAAATGGGCAGAGAAATTAGTAAAGACATTAATTTGTTTGTTCTGTCTTCATAATGTAATTACTGCAGTATATATAAATATTTAGTGAGCATCAGTACAAAGCTCTGGTTCCACGCTTTCTTGTGATATAACGTTAACATGACACGACCGCATTGTCTAGATTTTAACATATCTATGTTAAAAGTTCACTAGTAATTTCAACAAAAGTAATGGATGTGGAGATGCATGTTCAGCCATATGCAGGATGTAACTATGCTTAAATTTAATGTTGACTCAGAATTATTTTCTTTATCACTGACACTTTGCTGCACAGACAAGCAAGAGTCGCGGTTCATTTGATTTGTGCTACACGTCACTTTAAATAAAACCCTGCAAGCGTTTGCCTCAGCTCCACCTCATTTTTGGATTGTCTGGGAGTTAGGAGGAGTCAGGCACCTCCAAGATGGCGACGGTTGGAGCAAACACACAGAGCTTCAAGAGTGATGTTCAGGAAACCGATGGGTGACATCACAGACTGTCACTGACTGTAAACTACAAACCCATAACCCTCTGACAGCACAACTGAGGAAGGTAAGGGCAACTGAAAGCTGCTTGTTAAGGAAAATATTTCAAAAATGGTGAAAAGAAATGAAGATTTTAAATGGTAGAAAATGGGATGTGAACATTATCTGCATCTGTGGCTTCTCCCCTCAGGTTTGTGGTGCCATAAGATAATGCTACGACAGACACCTGTTATTACTGACATGGCCACAAGGGGGTGCTTGTCAGGAAAATGTAAGTATAGGTGTTGGAACAAATGATCAATGCTGACGTTTTCCTATTGAGGAGAATCTTCTGTATTTGATACTGTGTCCGATCCCGTCCTGTCTGGTGTTGTCCTACGTTTGGTCCTGCTTCCTCCTGTGTTGAAGCAGAGGAGACACAGTGTGTTGCAGGGGCCAGGTGTTGCTGTGTGTGGATTCTCAGTGTCACTGTGCACAGTGGGAGGACAAAGACAGTATTGAGGAGGCAGGCATGGAGCAGGGAGCACAGGATACTCTTACAGACTGGCCAGTGTTTGTGCCAAGTCCTCCCTTCATACACACAACAGACACTGTGTTCAGTTTCTCCCCACTCCCAGCTTTGTCCTGTCTGGCTCTCTTTCTCTATCTCCCATTCCCTCTACCTCCTCTCCTCCTTTTTTTTGTTTAGAGCAGGTTGGCTTGCATTGGAGTCGGCATCTAGGGTGTAGATGAGAGGCCCAGATAGCAGAGGGTCTAAGAACAGACTTGGGCATTTGAGACCGTTCTCTCAACCTCCCGAACACAAAGAGGTGGTGGTGGAATGAACTTGAAAGGAACTGAGTTGCACTTCAGATTGAATGACGTAGAGCAATGAGGAAAGGGCAAGAGACATGAGTGATTATATGGTATTTCGTGGTAAGGGTGAGGTCATATTTTTGTTGACTTTTTTAGGAGGGGAAACAGGTTTTGGTTTGGACATCAATGAAAAGATCAGATCTTGTTACATCCACCTGTAGGTGAAAGCATCAGATTTGTGCTGATAGCATAAGGGAGGCATCAGACACCTGAATACTCGACGTGCAAAAGAAAGGAAATGATAATACAATTGAAAAAGGACATTTGAACAAAAGCCCTGGAAGTGTGAAGAAGTGCTCTTCTGTCATGGGCACAGATTACTTGGAGACTCTGGCACTTAGCCATGACACTCTTAATTGCTTGCATTAGCCTGATAATCAGGCTGAATGGCCATTTTGTTACTGCTCCATCATTCATTGTGACATCAGCTTCTTGTATGCAGTTTGTTGTATCTCCTCTTTCTTCACCACAAGTCACTAGTGAAGGACATATCCAGCCTCTCCAACATCATTGTTGCTCACAGCACAGCAGACATAAATAAAAGGTAAGTACATTTTACTCTGTTGTAGGAGCACGACAAGGGCGGACCCCTTCGACTTTTTATACCTGCAACCTACATATAGTCAGTCAGGCTGAACCGAAGCTGAGACAGGGTTTAAAAATGAGAAACGCACTTGGTTTGTCCATCTCAGGCTGCTGCTATGAAGTAATCTGTTTCCTGAAGATTTTGTTCGCCATAACTTATAATGTAAGCAGATTTATAAGAGATAGTGGCCTGCATGAAGGGGAGGAAAGATGACAACAGGCAAAGTCTGTTTTAATATTCATGTAGGAAGCTCAATAATGTTTTAGACAAACTTGAAAATATGTTAACCCATCCTTTTTGGGGGCGGTGGTGGCACAACAGGGTAAGCCCTAGGCTGCCGATTGGAAGGTTGGTGGATCGAACCCCCACTGCAGCCACTGTTGGGCCCCTGAGCAAGGCCCTTAACCCCTGACTATTCACTGGGCGCTGCACTGTGGCTGCCCTCTGCTCCCAGTACCCAATGTGTGTGGGGTGGGTTAAATGCAGAATTGAATTTCCCTACAGGGATTGAATTATTATTATTATTATTATTATTATTATTAAAAAGAAGAACCACTTACATGGGTTTTTGGACAGAAAGGCTTCAATTGACTGTTTTTTTTAACACTTAGCTGAAACTGCTACAGAGACTCTGAACCATTTCTAACAGAGTATTTGATGGATTATTGCCTTTTCTGAGTCCTTTATTCATCCTTTATATCTGTCTGTCCGTCTACACATTAGAAGGATTCACAGAAATCACGGCTCCTGTAATCACATCACATAGATTCAGAGCACATCTGCGTTTTGCTGCGCAGGTAGATATGCAAATACAGTTACAGTTTTCAAATACATCCCAAAGTAAAAGATGGTATGTTAACACGGAACCTTCGGAACATCAGAAAGATGTAAATTTAAATCTGCAGTCATAAAATGGAAGGAACTATTGCAAAACTAGTGGAGCACCTAAAAAAAACTTAAAGATCTGCCCGTGCACTATGAGTCTTTCCAATACAATGAACTTCTTCATGAATGGACAAGCATTTGGGAATGCTTAGACAACGCAGAAATAAGCATCGGTAAAACACTGATGCAGATCACTGCTCTGACTCAGTAGAAATGTTTGAAACAAGTTGGTTTGTATTGAGAACAGGGTGACACAGTCTCATTGTACGGGCAGGTTTTAAAATGGAATTCAAGTAAATAATGTGTCTTGGACGTTGCTGTGTTTGAGGTGTTCTGAACTGCCTGATTCTGCCTGATAAACACTGATAACATCACAGACTACAGTCTCACCTACAAATTCTCTGATTGGCTCAGTGGTTTCCCGACCCGGGGCAGGCTGCTGATGAGGGCGACACAAGTGCTCTGAATCGCTAGAGCAAAATTAAAAAGTGGGATCTCCGGGGTGTAGATTGAGGTCGTAGCTACATTTCAACTAAAACACTTGTTGACTGTCCACTTCAGCTCTGTTTACTGAGCTGCCTCTCAACCTACTGAACAAGTCAGGTTCAAATGGTGACAGTTAAACCGTGTGCATTACTCACTGCCGGACACCTGCCCTCAGGTTTCATGCATACAAACAAATTGTGGGACTGCCTGATAACAGGCTGTGTACTAGTGTAGATATGTATGTGTGTGTGTGTGTGTTTGTGTGTGTCCCTCGTTCTATCTCTGGGGCGGTGTGATCTGGCTTCTAGATGGAAACAGAGAAAGATGACACTGATGTGATAATGAGAACCTCACCCTGTAGCTCCTGGAAAAGAAAAAAAGATTCTGGCCTTCACAAAATGCAGTGTCATCAGAAAACAGACGGCGGTGCACAGCGTCTGGACATGAAGCGTTTAATCAGTCAACCAGGCTGTCTGCAACACCTGCAAGTCTCCCACATCGTCCCTCCCCCTTTATTCTTTCATTCACTTCAGGGTTTTTTTTTCTCCGTCTTGAAGCAAGTGAAGTGAAACACCTTGGAGACAAACCCACAGTGTTGCTCTGGGGTTCAAGCATCAGGCTGCTGTCACGGTGAACTGTTGGAAGATAAGCTCTTAACTCTCAGAATGTTTGATGATGGTGAATGGGCTCATGAAAGGATGTGATATGATCAGGTTTACCATATGATAACATCAGACTTCTCACACCCTGACACTGTATAACATGTCACTTTGATTTGTTCTTATTTTGGTTGTGCTTTTTGTTGAAGATATAAACTAAATTGATCTTCCTCTTGTTTTTTGCTGGCAGCAGAATTCAGCTGATATTGGGGATCCCAGATCATCATTTGTAAACCTATCCATGGTGATCCTCAGGGCTTCTTTCTGGGCCCAGTATTTTTTCTTGTACTGTATCAGTAGCAGATAATTGGACTTTGTGGTAAACCCCAAGCCAAATCAAGCAGTGAATCATTTCATATTGCTTAGTGGATGATAAGAGAAACACAAAACCTTTTAGCGTCTAATGAAAGATTGCAATCTCTGACACTAACAGAATGTTATAGACTGAACAGACAACATGAACATGGGTGTGATATTTAATCTATCAGTGCTGTCTTCTGGGAGAGGTGGGACACTTAGATTTGATCATTATATCTCAAATCAAGAACTGGGCCTCCTACCTTGTGTCATATTTTTTTAAAAGCCTGCATTTTCTAAATTTTGCCGACTCACACAGTTGACAGTATGCTGACTATCAGTCAGTTGTTACTTTTTGCTGTGTACACATGGATGTGGAACCACCAGGATGACTTGGTATTCAAGAAAACGTCAAAACAGGATGAAACAGAAAGCTCTGGAGTACAATAGAGGTGGCAATGTCTAAAGAGTTACAGACCGTGAAGTGATAGTGGAATCATATCCTCCACCGAGATACACTTTAGGATTTGGGTACACCTGAGTACACCAGACCTGGACCTGAGTAAATGGTAAATAAGTAAATGGTCTGCACATATATAGATAGCGCCTTTCTATCTTAGTGGTACTCAAAGCGCTTTACAATGTGTTTCTCATTCACCCATTCACACACCAATGGCCACAGACTTCCATGCGAGGTGCTGCCTGCCATTAGGAGCAACTTCAGGTTCAGTGTCTTGCCCAAGGACATTTCGGTGTGCGGAGGGGCCGGGGATCGAACCGCCAACCTTGCAATCAGTGAGTACACCTCTTCCAAGCTAGCTTCGGCAAAACCAGAGCCATAACCATATAGTTGATATCTGTGTAGGTCTTAACATTCATATTGTCATGTTGTGATGTTGAAATGACAATAAAGTTATAATAAATGACAACAAGTAAAACAAATCAAAGGTAACAATAATGATGGGTTTCACCATGTCAGGATGAGAGAAGTCCGATGTGCCCAGTTATGTCACACAATCAGTTGTAAAGAACTTTGAGCTCAAATGTACTTGAGCACGATATGGAGTAACATGTTTTACTGAGGTCCATCGTTCAATCTTGACCTTGGGTGATTAAGAAAACAGCCTCACCACCCATCCATGTCTCACAAAAATGATGTTCCTATACAGCTAAATTGCACTCTCAATTATATTTCATGGGCAACAAATGCTTTTCAGATCAACATATCGTTGCCATTACTTTAGTTATTTTACTGTCCCTCATTTTCAGCCAACCAACCATATATTAGAAGGAGCAGAGCTTGTCACCCTGGTAGGCCAGACAGTGGAGAAGATTCAAACAGGTTGTGTATTTTAAGCCAAACTGTGCATTTTTTCCTCAACCTAACCAAGAAATGTTGGTGCCTAAACATAGCCTCTCAGATGTATTCAACCAAAGTGTGATTTTTTTCCCCGGAACAAAAGAACACCAAAAGTAAACAACCAGTGAAAATGAACCTGAAGTCTATAATAACATTGGTCCATACTGAGTGTGACAGACCTGTGACAGACTTATTCCTCAGCCCAGTTTTCTTATGTGGACTTTGTGGATCTTTTAAACTGGAAGGCTTTCCCACTACGTCACAAGAATGCACTTTGCCTTGTGTTTCTCTTATATCTGTATCTTTTGAATTTCCTTCCTTGCTGTTGGGGATTTAACTGATTCGCAAAGACAATGTAAGTGTTCGCCTTCTTTAACACATAGCTATCAGCAAAGATTCCACTTTCACAATAAAAGAAAGTCAGGGCAGGTTCTGGTAGGAGGGTACAGTGGGACTGACTTACTAATGCAGTGTTAACAGCTCTAGACCCTCAGGGTAAATAATTTTGGCATATGTAACACCCCTGATGAGATTATTTAAAATGCAGAGGGAAAAAAAACTGAATTGGTTGGAAGCTCTTTTGTGAAGTTCTTCTCATGCTGTTAATGATGTTTTTGATCTGATAGATGGAGAAGCATGGAAGAGAAAAACAATTAAACCTGCAGAAAACCCTAATTATTTTGATGAATGTGTAATAAATATGCAGAGGATAGCTGTATAAAGGAAACTGGATATGACTAACATCCCCTTAGATTTAGATTTGGACACGTTTAACATGAGTAATGGCTCAAGGAAGAACAAATAAAAACAATAACAGCAATAATTAGATCTAAGCTGCACTGGAAGACTGTGCAAGTTCCAACCTCAAATATGCTTGAATCCCTGAATACAATGAATCAATGCAGTGGAGAAGCTCTGTTCATACAGCAGCAGATCAGAATGCATAGGCACTCTGCAAAGCTGCTGTATAAAGTGATAAAATCCAAATCTCCGTAAAGCCTTTATGGCAGGGACGAGCGCAGGTTGGCAGAGCGTCAGGACATCCTGGGTGGCACCTTCCTGTGGGAGGCGGATCACCTGAGAGACACTTGTATGGAATCGTAAGTCTGTCTTATGTCCTGTTTGGAGATTTAATTTACATTTGTGTGGCTTGTGTAAAAAATGTACAAGAAAAGATGGTAACTGTCTGCTTATATAAATGTATGTACATCCACAAACACACACACACACGATCACACACACACACAGCTAATAGTGTGAGTTACAGTATTTGCAGAATGGATGGTTCTGCTGACGCTGAATGGATGTTGCTTGCAGCAAATATTGCAGACAATGAGTTTGGGTGAATAAAGCCGGATTTGGGTGGAAGAGTGAGGCGAGACAGACAGGGTGTGGAGTGATTACGTGTGTGTGTGTGTGCATGCACCAACATAGATGTGTGTGTGCTGTGGTGTATGCATATGTTCATCTGCATTTGTGTCTGTGGTTCATGCACGTGTTCTGTGTGTGGAAGTGGGTGTCAATGTGTGTGTGTCTAAGATAATTAACTGTCCACAGAAGCGTGTCATTCCTCTATTGTGTGTCAGAGCGGACCGCAGGGGTCCTGAGGAGGAGCGGAAATGCTGATTTAGTCTCACATTAGTCCATGGGCTCCACTTTTTCCTCGCTTTCCTTTTGATTAGACCAGCATCCTCCTCGGATGTTAGGTTGCTCCATTTAGGACTACCTCCCAAATGTTACCTTCCTACCACCTGCCAGGCGAGCTTGATGACACACACACACGTACAGACACACACAATCAACCTCGCCCTGCTATATCCACCACCCATTAACTCTACCACCAGCAGACCGCTGGCTGGCGATGCAAGGTGGCCTTTTCCAGAGGAATTCTTAGGGTGTTTTTTTTTTCTTGTAGATATTCCACGCCGCTTTGCGCCCTCAGATTTCACGCTGCAACATTAACACGAGCTGACACACTGGATTAAAGGCAGACAGCTGGAATGCCCGGGCCCTTTGTGCAGCGTGGACCTCAGCCAAGAGCCTTCGCTCTGAGGCCAAGAGAGACCTGGGAAAGAGAGCCTTCCTTGGAAATAAACACAAGACTGGCCAAGAGGGTGGAATGTACCTGACGGAGTAAATCCTTCACTGGCCTGCCCTGGTCTGGCCTAGGGTGTTCGAGCTCGGTCAGGTGTATCTGAAAGAAGTCTCCGAGTTATGCTAGAGGGCAAGAGGAAGAAGAAGAGGAGTCAAGTCAAACAGGAAACAGGACTGCTTGAAAGAGCTGAAGCCTTTCTCACCTGTTAAGGATGCGTTCTACTGCAGCAGAACCAAACAGCAGGAACCAGCTGTCAGAAATGTACAGATTAAATGGTACAGAGCAGCACAGTGAGCTAAAGCTGGTCCTAAACAACACTTCACTAAGCAGCCATTGTGGCCATGAGTGATTGACTGCTGGTGCCACAATTGTACGAGTAAAGAGTCAAGAACTCTGTAAATGGACTCAGTTATGTCCAGCATGCATCTTTACCAGGTCCAGGTGATTACCTGTAGAGCTACTTAGTCACACAGCAGCTCTGCCAGCTGACAAATGAGCTCGGAGCCTCATGACCAACTGGACAGTTATGGTTTATTTCTGTATTTCTGTATGTATGTCGCTGACACCCTCCCTATATTTATGAAGCTTTTTTTTCCAGAGGAAAGTTGTGTGTCATTGCAGACTCTATTATTTTAGACAATGACTGCACCAACAGAGAGAGATTCATCTCTTTAACACTTTTAACTGCAAACAAGGTCAATTATTACTCTTTGTTTTATGACTGAATGTTTTTTTTTGTAATAGCAAGTCCTGTTCAAAAACATTTTTATATATCTGTGACATCATCCTAATGTGAAGTCCAAGGACGAGTACTGAGCAGGTGCAGACGCAGAGGAGCATTAGTGTGCATGCCCAGTGGGCTGGACAGTGCATCAGACCAGAGGTGAGGAATCTGTTTGGACTGGACATCAGGTGTCCTTTTTGTACCCATCACATTTCCAAAAGAATTTTCAATGAAGTGAAAGAGTCCAGCATCTAGTCTTACAATAGATCATTTTCTGTTCCATCAAAGCTTAGCACTGTCAAGGCAGTTTTCAAATTTGTCAAAATTTTTGTCATTGCAGCTATTCCATTGAAAAAAATGCTTGGGGCTGCTTCCAGGGCCATAGCAACAAAACTCCCGAGGGGAGGGAAGTGAGTAGTGCTGCATTTGTTTCTTATGAATGCAACTTTTTGGTTTGGAAGAGAAAGAAAGCATCATTCTGTCATCATTTTTTCGAATAGTGTTGCTTTCTCATGATCAAATGTACCAGTTGATGTAGACACTGGATAATGATGCAAAATAAGTAGTCATCAGTTTTCATGTGTTGGTACCAGCCTTCAAATCAGTGCACATACAGCAGCCTCTTTCCTAACAGTACAATACTTAAGCACAGTCTTTAATCCAGCCTGCAAATGAGATTCACCCAAATGGGTGTTTAAAAGTGAGAAATAAGAGAGAGAGAGAGAGGGAGAGTGGGAGAGCGACACCAGCTTGTTGAGGGTGTCCATGGCAACGGAGCAGTCTAGTCACACCTCATTACGGCGAGCCGAGTGTTTGTATTGGCCGGCCAGTTCCGGAATGTATTCTCCCCATGCTAATAGCCTTCAGATGCCATCGGCTCATTGCGCTCAGCAATGTCACCCAACTCGCCCAGACACACATGCACGCGCACGCACACATACACACACATGCACACTAACACACACAGACACACACACACACACACACACACACACAAACACACACACACAAACACACAAAGGCGGGTAGAACAGAGAACTGGCAGTTTTATGGCTTCAAATATTTCCCCCCGGAGATCTGTCTGAATAGATAACATAATCATTCCTAAAGCACTGCTGGCTGGCACAACTGGCTATATTCACTCCACTAAACTCTCCTCTGGTTCATGCGTGTGCGTGTGTGTGTCCATGTGCCCTCATGTATCCTGCATGCTGTGTGCTTTCCATCAGATTTCAAACAATATTTCATACCTTTCTGCTCAATGAAATAAAAGGATATTTA
This sequence comes from Dascyllus trimaculatus, assembly GCA_024666655.1. Lineage (NCBI taxonomy): Eukaryota > Metazoa > Chordata > Actinopteri > Pomacentridae > Dascyllus > Dascyllus trimaculatus. The sequence goes on along the minus strand of CM045453.1, from coordinate 4,394,789 downwards.
TTAATTTTCCACTTTGCATTTAACTCTGAGTGAGAAGTACAAATATCATCTATAAATACAGTAAAACTGTAAAAAAGGGCTTTATTAGACACTGTTCTAGTTGTAAACACCTTTAACTCGTGTATATCAAATGATTTACAATGTAGCAACATACTCATCTGCATATGAAATAGAATGTATAGAATTACTACCACAGTATAATTTTTACTCTCTTCACTTCCTCTTTACTGAGCAAACTCACCGCCTGCTGATGAAGAGTTGTGGCTCAGGGCTCTGGGAGTAATTTAAACAAGCAGACCTTGAGTTTTGCTTGTTTGTTTGTTTGGATTGAACTTTCAAGCTCAACATATTTTCACATGTTCAGGTTCATGAACACATAGTCATAGACCTGTTTAAATGATCCTGTCAGTTATTGTTTTACAGCACGCTGAAACGTTTTGTTTGTGTCTTTATTCACATCGTATCATCTGTTAGACTGTTCAGACACAACTGTGAAAGACTGGGGAAGGTAGACACTTATATTTTTTATGACTACAGTATTTTTATTATATACTGCCATAAAATGTTAAATGCAAGGTTAGAGTAAACAGACAATGACAAATGTCCACTTTGTCTTTTAGAAATGACATTTATATCAAACTAATTGGCAAAAGTAAATACATTTTGTGTCCAGTAGGGACGTAATGGCACAAAAAATACACAGTTTGGTGTGTATCCCAGTGTTAGAGTCATTGCACAGTATATGTTTTAGAAGAATAGAGGCAAGAAAAAAATCCCTATGTTTTTTAAAAAAGAATATCTTCATAACTGTCAGTAGTTCTTCCTGTAACAGTTAAGCCACTAAAAGGCTGCATACAGTCATAAAAGGATATAATAAATAGAAAAGATATTGAGATGTTTACTTTCAAATATAGAATAAATCAAATAAGATGGGTACATTGAGATAAGTGCAGCAGATTCATAATGAACTTTTAAATAAACATTACAGTCAGCAGTGCAGTTTTATCGTTTAAAATAGCACAGTGTTGCTCTCTATCTGTGGCTTCCACAAGTGATTGCCCAGTGTGGGTGATGCAGATGGATATGTGGTTAGCATGTACAATGTTGTTCCACATATGTACCCTATAACTGCTGAACAACAATGACTGGTCCAGCCCTGGCTCTCCACTATGGTTCAGTGGGAACCCAAAATTTTTGATTTGAAAAGAGCAGGTCGCTGTCCAGCTCCTGTTGGTTAGACACTCTCTGTATGACTGCACTGACTAACTGTTGGAACTGTCATGTTGCAGGATGAATACACGTACAGCTACACCCCCAGTGAACAGATTACACTGTCTTTTACCTCAATGAGAATTATGTTAATAAGTAACGTACGCTACAAATACGCTGATACTGAATGTACCAGTGATATATTTAATGACAACGTTGTTATTTATGTTTAATCAAACCTACAATCTTGTCTTAGCTTTCACCAAAGTGGTTTTGTTGCCAAACCTAACTACAAATGGAAGTATGGATGCAATCCTTAGTGTCTGGTAAAGACACTTTGTGTGCCCTCCATCCACCCCAACCACCTCTTGCCCAGTCCGATTCATTGCTTTTCATTGTGTTCCAGGCAGTGAATGTTGCCACCTAAACATACTAGGGAAAAGAATCGATGGTAATTTCTACAAGGCAAGCAGTGAATTACTTTAACTTAAATGGGAACTTCAACAGTTTTGCACACCAAAGTCCAGATGTTCAAGGTGAGCACCAGTGCAAATGGGAAAAAGCTGCATGTAGCCGTTGATGTATTCAGACTGAGCTGAGTGAACTCTGATACATGTCCTCGAGTAATGTCACTTTAGACAGTGGTGGTTGCTGCAAGCTGCAGCTACAAGTTTTAAAAAGTAAAAACATTTGGGGGTGTGAAGTTAGAATGAAGCGAGCTTACCAGACCTTTGTAGCCCACTCCTCATCTCTGCTGGAGGCTACAGCAGCTCAAGGCTACAAAAGCTGCTACCAGCAAATTACACCCCAACGTGTGGCTGAACTGTTGGCAGCTGAGTTGCACTGTGGGTAAGTTATGCGACAAATTTTAACAAAAAAAGTTGAATGTTTGGAATTAAAGAGGCAACGTCTTTGTATCTGCTGTATCGATTTTTAAGTTTTATAAACATTCTCCATTGTGTCCACAGTGTCATAAGAGTGTAAGGCTAAATCAGTGGAGTATACTTTCATTTAAGCCGCTTCCTTGCAGACTGAGAAACTGACCTTTCCTTGACAAATCAACTTTATTCCAAAACAAGTCTACCTGAAAGTACAGCTGGATAAGTTGTTTTCATCATCACCTAATCTGTTAGTTTCTTTTCTGTTAGTTTCTTTGTGTTTTACAGCACCATAAACAGAGGAAACAGTACATTGTCACATTTGAGAATTGAGAAGTATTTTTTTATTAATGGCCTAAATAATCATCGCAAACAATTTTTTTCAGCACTACTTGGTTCCTTATTTTTGCTTTGTGGTCGGCTGTTTGCTGTGCGACCGAGAAGCGTTCTGTGTGAGAAACTGTGTGCAGTGATGCTCGACTCGATGTTCCTCTGGGACTTCACAGGGATTTAGTTTTCCCTGGCAACTCCAAAGTCCGGCCCGGGCCCACTAATCTGCACAGTGTAAGGCTCCTTCACTTCAGAAAATATTGGTGAGCCTTCATGCAAAAGAAGATAGCGGCGACTCAGCTCAGCATGGCAACCGAGTGGAGAGGGTGGAGGCGTACTGAGGGAGAGATGGGATGAGAGGTGGGGAGGAGGTGAGCGCAAATAAAAGAATAAAGGAGAGAGAGCGGGAAAAGGGCAGCAGAGAGAGAGAGAGAGAAAAGAAAGGTGAAACAAGAAGGAGGAAGTGTATGAATGGCAAGAGTGAAGAAAAGGGTGGGTTTTTTTGAGTTATTAAGGGGCCAAAGGGAGGCGAGCCACAGTTGGTGGGGGGTGGAGGGAGGCCTGGTGCTAGCAGACAGCAGAGTGTCTAGACTGCACAATAACACAAAATCATACATGGGCATTAATTAAACTGTACTAATCTACATTCAAAAAGGATGAATGATTGAATATAATGTCTTAATCTGCATTAACCACTATGAAAGAGCTCCAGAATGAGTGCCATTAAAGAGACGGAGATGCTACGTTCTCATTTTGATAGGTTTAAATTGACAAAAGACCACTACTCATGAAAACAAACTCTTCCTTTAAACCCTACAGTGAGAATAGTCTGCTGAGTGGAATTCTTTAATTGTGAGCAACTGATCAGAAAATACTGAACACAGTCCCTTAAAGACTTTCTAAGTGTTGAACAATATTTGAACCACACGCTGTATATTAAAGATGGCCATCGCTTCCAGGTCTGCAAAGTGATGCCAATAGCTGTGTCCCAATTCAGGGGCTGCATCCTTCAAGGCTGCATTTATCAGCCGCATACGTCACAGTGGTGCGACTAAGGCTGTCCCATTTCATTAAAACTTCAAGACTCCTTCAAATGCGGCCGACGAATGCGTCCTTCTTTTCCACGGATTTGAAGGATGCATCAGTGGATCCTTCGTAGCCCCAAATATCCCAAGATTCATTGTGCGCCGGAGACAGTTCCATCATGGATTCATCAGCGGTGGAGGTTTTAAATATAAGTATTGTGTTACAGCTCACTCCAGTAACTAATGATACAAATGTTAAAAACATTGAAATTAGTTTTAAAAAACCGATTAAGTTACGTTATTGATGTGAGCTGCTGCACTTTAAAACGTTTACTTTCCAGTTGTTCAGCTTCAGTGTTTAAGCTATATTTTACTGAGACTGTGGCAATTTTTTTCTGACTGCAGCCACCACATAAACGACTTATTCATTCCTAATATTCATATATTTAATTCTTATTTAAATTATTATATGGAGGTGAAGTAAAATGGTTACTTAATCCTACTGGAGCTTCTATTGGTGGTAATTCTCTCTGTAGACCAGTGAAAACATGACTATCTTCACTGTTCTTAGTTTAGCTCCACCAAGTTATCTGATAAAATGTTTAACATAAATTATATTTGTTTTCTGTTCAGACAGCATGTATTTAGTGATCCTCATCAGAAACACTCAGCCCAGAGACTGTGGAGGTTTATAATATTTGAAGTTCATATCAGTGGATGTTAACAGATTTAAACCAGCTGTAAACTTCTTGTTTCTCAGACAGTTCAGTCCCGTACCAACATACAGTACAAGACCCTCAAGTCTTCAAGTATATGACACATATTAACAAAAATGACAATTTCTGGATCAAATTCAGTCAAAAAATTAGGTAAAATTTCAACATAGTCGTCTTGTCCTGATCCTTGGATAAAAAATTCGGCAGTCCGGCTTGCTAGGCAACCGGAGCGGCACTTCAGGACGTCATGGCGCAAGCAGGAAGTTCGTCGTGGGCTAGACCGTCTCATTTAACAAACGCTCATGCAGCCTACCCGTCCTTCGAAGGACCCAGCCTTTGAAGGACGCAGCCCTTGAATTGAGACACAGCTAATATACAGGTGCCTTCAACCTGCTTTCTTTCTAACAGCCAGCAGAGGGCGACTCCTCTCATAGCTAAAGAAGTCCAATTGTACAGACGTCTATGAGGAAAATGAACATACGTCTTACTTGATTTATTAATTCTGTAAACATTTTCCTAATGAGTTTATGGTCTTAATCACTAGTTTCAAGTCTTCAGTACAGGATGGTGTTCAACTGAACTTTTTAGGCAGTTCTGTGTGGCTTCACTTTTCAGACCCAGAGGCTATGTCCATGTTTTATATACAGTCTATGCATCCGCCCCTCACTTCCTTCCAGTTCCATCCATGTCATCCAAATATAGTCACTTCTTGAGCCAAAAGACCAGGATGGCAAAGGCTAAAATGCTAAACTCAAGGCTTCAGTACCGTAGTCCACAAACTAATGGCTGATGTTATGGTGGCACTTCTTTTAATACGTTTTGGAATTTGACTTTGCATTGTTTTTCCCCAGCTACTGTTTAAATTGAGTTTAAACAGAGGTGCCACTTTGAATCAACACAATCAACAGCCCCCATCCTTGTGTGTTATTATATAAATTGAACTGACATGAGCATCAAACTACTAACTTTGCGAAAATCTTAGTTTTTTTTCAGCCTAGCCTGTTTTGTTTATTGGCAATGAAGTGGTTCCAGATGAGTTTTTATACTGTTCTATAGAGCTCTGATCAAATGCATATTCAGTGTGTATGTACGCTCAATCACTTTAAAAATCTGAATGCACCTCGTCACATCAAAATAACTCTTCATTTTTAAATATGCCTGCCTATTTCAGTAAAGAAAATACATGAGTTTTTCTAATTATGAGTCTAAGGACATTTTCATAGACTGATAAATGGCAGTAGTAAATTACTGTTTTTGGCCTGGCACTACAAGGGTAATTTTTACATGCTTTTTTGCTTTCTTTTTCTTTTTTTCAGTTTCATACAACAATAATATTTTGGCCACTTGGGGAGAGCAGAAAAAGCTTTATACATGGCACGTATTATGATCTCATTAAACTGCTATGTAGAAGCTCATTTTTAGCTTAATTAGTGTTTTCTATACTGCATCTGCAAGGGTTTTCAAGGGTCAGCATGATGTAAATTTCATCATCTGCTCACGTCCATGAGGTTTCACACACACCATATGCCGGAAATTTACGACCGTGGAGAACAGATGCAAACATATAAACACCTAATGAGGCATACACAGAGCTGCTTGCTGATTTCTGGGTTCTGTCCACACCTTTGCACATCCAGCAAACTCAGAGACAGGCCAGCAACGATTTATCATTTGAAGAATATGTTTCTCACGTGTAAATGAAATAAATCCTGAGCTCTATATCCTCCTTCATATGTAAACCAACTCAAATTAAAGCACAGACTTGCCACGTTAATGTAGCATCAGTTAAGTAATTTACAATTAAATTTGCAAAAGCACACGAACAAGCAAAACATGTGTAACTGTTCAAACACCTCCAGCGTTAAATTCATACAGTGGGTTGCTCTTGAATTGTCTGTTACAGGCAGGAAGAGGCGATCACATCCAGCATTCCTAGCAGGGGCTGTCATAATTAATTGTTTACACAAATATTAAATACACACACCTCCCACTCGCTCTTGACTCACATGAGTTAATTTCCCACAGGGCAGCGACACACACATGCCAAAACTGGCAGGAGCTACAGGTAGGCTGTGGTGTGAACGCCTGTTGCTAGGCAGACTGTTCAGCTTTCATGTGAACACACAAGGCTGGTCTCCTGTGATAAAGAGCCTCGCGCACCCCGGCAGCCGAGTGATCCCTGTTTGCACTACTTTGCGATAGATGCATCATGTCAATATTTCTTATCTTTGAATATAAATAAGCCTGATTTCATTTTAGTTTAAATTGTTCAGTGGCTGATTTACATTTTCTGTGGGGTTATATGAAATGTTTGACCAAATATAATTAGACAATGTAACTCAAATTCTGGGATGATAGAGTTCTCAAATAAACTCCACTCAGTGATCAACTGAAGGTAATATAATGGCTTCATTTACATAGCGCTATGCTAAAGCAAAGTTACAAGGTGCTGCACAGGGCAGATTGTAAAACAACAGAGGCTGAAAAGAGAGAAGGAAAAAACAATGCATAAAATAACAACGAGGGAAAATAATAAAAGGCTCAGATTGGACCCCTGTGGAACCCCACAAGTGAGTGGGACACTTGAGGAAGGTGCCTCACCAACTGTTACAGAAAAGATCTGTTCATTAAATGAGAACTGAACTAGTGCTGCATCACTCAAATCAAAAAAAGAATTCCAAAAGGTTGATTTAAATGCGCATTGCTTTTCCACTGTGAAAACTGCTGTTTCTTCTATTGGTGGTAACTGTAGACGCCCCTCTCTTTACTATGATTGGTCGGGGCGCAACGTGTGGTCTGTCTTCCTTGTTGATCAAGTTACAGCAAAAATATGTTACAACTATTGTCTAATCTGACACAGTGATCATCTCATGAGACAAAAATATTGTGTTGTCTAAAATGCAGCACCTTAAAGTGGGCTTTACATTTTTCCCATTATTTTTCTGCATAATTTCAGTCAAAAATATTAAAACGTCCATTTTAATGCTATACGACCAAACTGAAATTGATACATTGATACATGCTCACTTATCAAGTGAGTATGTACGTCCTAATGTATGCGCCGTATATATTTGAAGATGTGAAGTACTATGAGTGTGCTAGACAAGTGGTTGTTTGGATAAAGTCCCTGTGGGTTTCCTCAGTGTCTGTAGTGACTGATAAGTGCCCTGTGATTGTACTTATCTCCATGTGGGTGGGTTGAAAAGGCACATTTAGTGGGCAGGCGAGATAAAAAAATTAAAAAAAGTCTGCAAAACACCTACGGCAAAGACTGTTTATGTAGTTCCACGCAATTGGATATAAATAGTCTGTAATATGAGGCCTTTTATGGTTTGGTTGTGGTGGAATTACCCTGCTCGTGGCACACACACACACACACACACACACATACACACACAGCAATTGTATCAGGCAGCGTGGTTCATCCGAGCATTAAACAACCCCGGCACCTCTCTGTAAGAAAAACAAACAGTGTCTGCAACCAAGCGCAGACGGCTGCAGCATGTCAGCCGGCTGCAGTCGTCTGCTGCAGGGCCGGCTTGTGTGTAGGCAGCCAGAGTCTCTCTGCTCAAACTGTTATCAACACAACGCTGTTTCAGAGGAAAGATCTACAGAATGAAAACTGATACGACACAGAAATGGAACCAAAATAACATTTTTTTCCTTCAAAATTGACCTGATTTTGTGGACAGTGGTGGCGCAAGGGGCTAAGCCCTGAGCTATCGATCAGAAGGTTGGTGGATCGAACCCCCACTGCGGCCACTGTTGGGCCCTTGAGCAAGGCCTTCAATCCCTGAGTGCTGTACTGTGGCTGCCCTCTGCTCCTATTATCCAATGGGTGTGGGATGGGTTAAATGCAGAGTTGAATTTCACCACGGGGATTAATAAAGGTTAAATTATTATTTACAGTTTAGAAATTACATGGATTGCATTCATCATATTTGCTGTTTTCTGAGGGACAACTGCCCTAAAGCACTTGTTTTACTTATTCCACCTGAAAGTATGTCATACGTCTACCATATCAGTTTGACTGTCTGAAGTCTTGCTGTGTAAATCACAAGAAATCTGGATTTAATCACGTGGAGCGCAAGTCAAGACCAAGACAAGTGATGCACCAGTTAGCCTCTTAGGATGCAGCATGGCAAAGTGTCCACAACCAAACCACAATGTCTGCTTTCTCAAATTAGCTCGTTTATATATCAGTCCCTCCAGGATTTTGCGGGCGTTTTTCCAGATTGTTGCTCCTGAAATGCCTGAATTCGCGGGAGCTTTTCTAAAAAGTTGCGATGAAAGTCGCGATGTTTTAAGCGTATTTGTTGCGATAAAATTGCGGGAGACAGTAAAGAATTGTCCAAAAGTTGCATTTTTTTCTTTGTTTTGTATAATTCATTAAAAATGTTAAAAGTTTAAAAAGTTAATTTCACATCCTGGCACACGCGTGTTCACACACACACGCTCACAGCTCGTCACGTCAGTTAATTAATCTAACTGACCTTCATTGTTTCAGTGCTGCCACAGATCTGGATGCAGCAGCTTCATCACGGTGGTTTGTCTGGTCTGTGGTCCGCTGGTTTCACCCATTCTCCTGATATGTTTACGGTAGAAAAGTGTTTGTCAGTCGATGGTTTTGGTTTGTGTTCCACCTCAATATTCCACGGGGTGAAAACAGTTTAGCTCCGCTTTGGTGAAGAACATCAGGGAATTGTTTTGCAGTAGTTTTTGTTGCATACATATCTGGATCTTCAAACCATAAACAAGGAATGAATTCGGTGACGTACGTACATTACTGGGGACTGCTGTGATTGGTGGAACTCACGGGAGGCGGGACAAATTTGCGGAAAACTCGCGGTGATTGGACAAAATTGCAAGATCGCGCAGAATTCATGGAGATTGGTTGAATTTGTGTTAACTGTTGCGATCGCAACATCTCGAATTCCTGGAGGGACTGATATACTGATATATGCCTGGGTGACTGTTTAAGCACTCCTCAGGATATGTCACCACTGCTTAGCGACAGACCTCAGCATCACAGTGCTAAAATCTCATGACAGCTTTTGTCACTAACTCCTACACCTGATGTGCTTTGGGTAATAGCTATTTATAATTATAGTCGCAGGTATTATTGATAGGTGGAATTTCTGCGGATTTACTAAAATCCAATTCATTATCTACTACATTTTTTAATAATGCTCTAAAATTAATAGAAACACCACTCAGAACAACTACCAGTAATTGCTTTAAGGAAATCAGTTAAAACTGCACCAACTTAGATGAAGTCTGAATTACAGGCAGTCCAGCATTTCCCCTATGAATAATTACAGTGTCACAAGGAATAATATGGTCATTAGTCATGGATTAGAAGAAATTCAAGCTAATTCTTAAAGGAAAACTTGTCATGCCTCTGCAGTGATGATGAACAGGCAATGCAGCACTTTCAGATGGGGTATAATTAGCTGGATGCTTCAGCTCGGCACATGAATGACCCTGAGTTTTCAGCTAAAACATCAGTAATGAGATTTAGTCATTCCACATATCAGCTTTAATTCTGTTAGCTGCAGATCTGTAGATTCAGCAGCCTGTGAAAACCTCTGGGAGCCACCTGGCTGAGAGAGCGGGATTTCTAACGGGCGCCGTTCATTCACACTGTAGCAGCCTGCGATTGTGCGGCAGGGCTGTGTTTCATCTGAGCGTCTGCATGACAGCCTGAATGCGGCCCTCCCTCAAAGATATAATAGGGTTTTATTTGCCCCTTGAGAACTGGTGAGGAAGCCCAAAATGCAGCTGCAGGGCCACAGGAGTGCCACCCCCCCTGAAGACAAAAAAAAAAAATCTCCCAGGGAGGGACTGTATGAAAGAGAAAGATCTGGTGTGTTTGAAGGAGTCTGTGTGTATTTCTACATTTGTGAGGGCCAGATGTACCTGAAAACACACAGACATGGCTAAAATCCTCAGATGACGAAACTGAGATTTCTTTGCTTTAAAGGAAAGTTACTACACTACAAGATGTTACAACTCTTTTTAAGAAGTCCTGTTACTCACTGTGGTTAAGGAAACTGATACACTAAATTCCAAATGTTCATTCAATCAGTTCACCTCTAAGGTTGAATAATCTATTACTACAGTGAGCTATATAAACTAGCGAGGCTTGTTTACATCCTGTTACAGTGTATAGTGACAGCTACTAAAAGGTCAACCATACTATCGCTACACAATATTAGATATTCACTCAATTGTTGTGGAAGTAAAAAAAAAACCTATAATATAAATGATACTATAGCCACATTTATAATTTTTTTTTTAAAATAAAGATGCTAAATTAAATGAAACAAGTTAAAATGATCTTTACTTTTGTTTATTGTGTGCTTTGTCTCTTTTTGAGAAAATGAATTACTCTTATAATACCAGCGGGTTTAGGTAGAGGGAGTCTGCACCCACAGCTGCCCTGCATGTTGCTCCTGTGTTGGAGAGCTTTTACTATAGGGCCTGTATTTTCAATGTAGCCTCTCTAAAGAATTTGTTTGTGATCATTCATAAAATTACTACCCCACTGTTCAACTTAAAAGTAGTTAACTGTTTGAGAAGTGATCCAATGTTGAATGAAGTTGAAACTGAAGTGACATTGAACAGGGGTGTACTCTCTTCTGTTGGACACTGTATGCTATTATCAAACATGCATTATTACCATAATATAGGGTGACACAAACGTCCTGTTTTCCCAAGACATGTCCTGTTTTCCCAGGACATGTCCTGTTTTTAAGTCCTGTCCTGGCCGTCCTGGTTGTTTTTTATAAAGTGATGAAAATGTCCTGTTTTTCATTGTTTTGAAGAAAGATGGAGAAGAAAACTAAAGATATAAATGTTTTTTCTTAGGTTTTGTAGATTTGTGAGAGCTATTTATGTTAAAGTTGGATTACTGATATAGCAGAGGTATTTTTTTCTAATACAGAAGAGACTTTATTTTTTTTATTATTTCATTTTGTGAACTTGTCATAATAAAACATGTTGAGTAACCTCTGAGAAGCCAGTCTGAATTTGTGTCTTTGGTTATAGATAGTATTTGGTAATATAACAATGTTCTATCCATACAGAGGAGGCGTACTTTAAATGTGTTGAAATTATAAGGCTTCTTTGAGTAAACTTGGAGTTTCATTTGAGTATCTCATTGCCGGACCGAGTGTCCTGGTTTTCGGTAATCCAAATATGGTCACCCCACCATAATACCAACATTTCATTTTTTAAAAATACCAACACCAGTGTGCTGCAACTTCCAAAATCTTACCTTTTCTTAGAGAAGCATCAGTGTCCATGGGGACAGTGAATATTAAAGGTGTCAGTGCATTCCCTGAGCCAGCCGGTGCACCACCACCTCATGCCTGTAACAGCTGTAACTGTGCACAAGCGGCGCTGTCATCCTTCTGAGAGCTGCACTGAGCGCTGTGGACAAACCTAGTTCAAGCACACAGGAAGGTACCACAGAAGAAGAAAGCATATGAGACGGCACATGTCTTGTTTTGTGGTTCCTCTCATCTTTATAGAGAGGACTTACATTTGGCCAGTTTTTCATTCAGTGCCAGCAGACAGAGAACTATTAGCTGACTTGCTGTTTTGGTGTGTAGGCATCAAATTATTTTGTAATGTCTAGTTCAAGACTTTTAATTCACTTTTTAAGTGGGACAATTTGATTTTTACCATAATGAGAGTAATTGTAATTCATTGTTTCCATTCCTGTCTGTGGGTTGCTGATTGAAAAGGTGCAAGAGAAGAAAAAAAAAACATTTGTCCCAACAAAATCCACCTGAACCACAGTTTAAAACACACATTACACAGCAGACACTCTGCACATACAGCCACCCAGTTCACTCCAAGCCTCTCACACCCCCTCATCCCCACTACTGCTGTCCTCGGAGGACATTGTCCCTGACCGTGTCTTCAACTTGGAATCAAGCAAAATCTGTTTGAATTACTAGAAATAAAAGCATCAGGCATCTTGAAGGACTGGTAAACTAGTGAAGTTCCAGTGGACTGGAAAATACTTGTACAATTCTTGGTAAATTTTCAGGTGCACACTGGATTTTTTTTATTTTTTTTTTGAGTTCTTTGCCATTTTAAGAAGTGAAAGTGCTCAAATCCCATGAACAGCAGGGCCGATTTGAAGTGAGGGACCCCCTGCTGGCTGCTGTGAATGGAGAGTTGCATACCTTGCTGACTGGCGTTTGTGCAGCGGCCCTAACCCAGAAGAAGAAAGAGCAGGGAAAAAGAATCACAGGAAGGGGGGTTAGGGTGGCGGGTGCAGGGAGAGAGACAGAAAGAGAGGGGGGAGGGTGGGAGGGCGAAGGGGAAAAAAAAGCCTGTTCTTGAACTTGGCTGATAGGATCTGTAATTTCCTCCTCCACTGTTCCTCTATATGTATCAGCTGCTGGCTTATTACTGGCTGGCCCTGCCTCGCCTCTGATCTGGCTGTTGTGAGCCAGAGTGTGAAAATAAGGGAGAGAGAGAGAGGGAGAGAGGGTGAGAGAGGGTGAGGGAGAGAGAGCTTTTTGTAAGGAGCTTTCGGTGTGTGCTACAGAGGATCATATAGCTGTTCTCAAACACACCAACATGTCCTCTTCAACCCTTCTGCATGAAGCCACCAGCTGGTCCTTCATTACAAACTCATGTTGTATTCAAACCTATGGGACTTTATCACAGCTACAGTCCAAGCATGTGGACATATACAAGACATCTGACTCCTGTTTCCAGTAGCTGTCAGTGTACAGACACACAAAAACAGGTGTATGGGAAGAAACGCACAGGTTAATGACGCTGAGTACACGGTGACCATTATGTACATGATGTATACAGCATCAATTATCTTGCATCTGTGCATCTCAAGCTTTGAGTTTTATTAGACTGTAGGTGAACAGTCAGGTGTTGCAGTCGATGCAGGAGAAATGTGCAGGTGTAAAGACCTGAACAATGCTGACAGGGGCTTAATGGTTTTGGCTAGATGACTGATTGGAGCGTCTCTACAACAGTGAGGATTGTGGGAGCTCCCAGTACCTGCCCACAGTGGTGTGAGGAGGGACAAACCAGTGACAGGGTGATGGTGGTTGAGCTGGAACAAATCCAACTTCAACTCCCATCTTCAAGGATCTGCAGAGGTCTTGTGGAGTCCAGACTTCTGTGGGCCAACTTTGTTGTAATGGCATACAAAGAACCAACAGTTGGCAGGTTTTCCAGTTACGAACCATGTCTTTGAGTCTGCTGCTTAAACTGAAAACAAGCCACTGCCCCACACTGGCATTAGCAAACTGCCTGACTCGTAGGTGATTAATAGGCCCAGAGGTGGATCAGTAATGCTGTGCAGTTCACTACAGATCTATTCAGTCAAACACAAGTGTTTTTTTAAGCTTTATGTTTTGGAAATCTCTTGGAGGCTTACATTAGTTGCCCAGTCAGCACTGTACTTTTAAAATTACTACACTATTAGAGGCTGGTAAAAAGTCATTTTCATAGTTACACCAGTATAAAGTATGACCACATGACCGAAGCTGGTAGTGCCCCTTTAAAAAACACTATTATAAAGGTTTTACTCACTGATAAACACAAAAAGCAAAGCGTGCATGGGAGGATAATATTTTGAATTTACCATCTTCACCTTCTTAACTGACAGTTGGGTAAATTTGCTGTTCGGAGCAAATAAACACAAGCAGCAAATTCTCCTTCCTTTCTATGTGAGCACAGCTTTAGAAAGATACAATAGACAAGAATACTGATTACTTTCTCTAGCTTCAATATGCATGAGCTGGTGTAGGCCCTGGAAAAGCCATCTAAGTCGAGCCCCCGTCTCTACTATACAGCTCCTATGTCCCCTGCAGCCATAAGCAGCTAATGTATGGTGGTATAGTTTCAGTTCCACCAAATCCTCCCTCCAGACAATGCTGCTCCGCTTGGCTAACGTATTGTTCAGCCTGTGCGAACCAGCTTCCTATATTAAGAAACTGAGGCCGAGAGAGAGAGAGAGAGAGAGAGAGAGCAAATGCCTGCTCGTTCTCCCACTTTCCACAGACATAATAGCATTCTTAGAGTGAAAGAGCAATGTGGGAGAAAGTTGCACAGTCTTCACACTTCACTGGTCCTCACCCTCTTCCCCTCCCGCCCTCCTCCTCCTCCTCCTCCCCCTCGCCCTCTTCTTCTTCCTCCCCCTACCTTTTTTTTTTCCCTTCCCCTCCAGCACACACACTTTTCTTCTCAGGGGATTCTTTTGAAATGGGACAAGGGAGAGGATGAGATCAAAGGAGGCCAATTGCCACACACAGCATTCCCAGCACTGATTCTGTGCTTGTACTTGCACACACACACACACACACACACACACACACACACACACACACACACACACACACACACACACCTTTAATCCATTTCCTACATCCAGAGTTTATCTTTTGCCATCAAGAAACTGTACAACCGCTACATGGTCTAGCTCACCTGTTCAGTTGTAATGAAAAACTCCTTCCTGAGATTCCCTGAATACGGTACATGTGCCTTAGAGCAGGAAGAAGACCAATATATAGGCTGAGAATCAAGGTGTAATGATGCAGAATCTTATGCACACACAGTACCACAGCTTTGATATTGCAACCTTTGGATGACTCAACTTCCTCTCAATCCATAAAGCTTTGTGCACAAGGGGACGCTGTGTAGAACTGAGCAGGTGACAACAGACAGACAATTGATTTAACGCTATGAAAACACCACCTGAAGGATCAGTCCTCTCTCTGCCCGTAGCACATGAACTATACAGTGAAGCTTGTCATTGTCACCTTTTTCACTGCTGTGAAAGGTGTGTTCTACTGATGTGAATTTCACACTCCTGGTGCAAATAAATGCAGAAAGTTAAATTATACTCCAAGTAGTTCTAAAAGGCTGTTTTAAAGGTGGTTGTGACACTTTGCTTAGATGCATACATTCATCCTAAGGTACACCAAAGAGGAAGCGTATAAGACAAAGCATTCCCAACTCCAGGTCTACATACTGGCTTTTTCCGGAGCTTTTCACCACATCCCATTGTCTTTATAAGCTGGTGGAGTCTGCTGAACCTTCGTTATGCTCCCTTGTGGATGTGCACACATGCTGCTGAGGGCACCACGGATGCATAGTTGTTGTTATTATATAACTCTTCTTGTCTGCTAGAGCTCACTGGGAGAACTCATTTTCATACATGCACAGTAGGTCCTATCTATATGTTCCAGGCATGCACACCAACAGAGCATCTGCACTATTACCCTTTTTAGAAGAGTCCCCAGACGATGCAAATTTTGGGCTGTAAGAGGACGTCAGTGGAGGTTTCTGCATGGACACTTGTGAACTTGACGAGATGATGAAGTTCATGTGATGCAAATCCTCATGTACTCATAACACTGGTCTTAGTCGATATAGTTTCATTTGTTAGATAGTTAGATAGTTCACTCACTAAAAATCCAGTGGCCACCAAGTTCCAATGATTGCTACTACCATGTCCAAGTGACAAAGACACAGTTTGTGACTTTAGTTGACTAAACTGGAGTGACTTTGTTGCTTCCGATCGTTGTAAAAGTCTTTCTTCTGAGTTTATTAAATACCTGCAGCATCAGACAGCAGCAGGATCCATATGAAGGTCTCCAAAAACAAAGAGCCATGCACATTCATGCACGACAGCAGTGATCTAATGAATTACTTATCAATTATTCCTGAAAGTGAGACAGGATCAGTGAGATTCTAACAGTAAGCAACACACTGTACTTTTCTTGATCTCATACCCAACTCATATCAAGTGTTTGGAGGTGTTTTTCCAGTTCCACAGCATGATATTATTCCTGAAGTTCAGTTATGGCTATCTGGTGTTGCGGCAAGATTTCTTCATCTTACGACCCCTATGACATATTTCTGGAGGTGTCCCCATCTCTACCACCAGGATCTCTTCACCTTTTACTTCTTTACTCATCTTTAATATAATTGCATGTCATCACTACAAGCTACTAACTGTTATCCATGTTCATTTTGGTACAACAGCATTACAGGTGGTGGTCTTTCAGGACTTCACCCAGTATGGATGTTATCAGCTTGTTAAATGTGCCTGCTGTCAGTGTGCATCATTCCTATATGTATGGGCCAGAAGGGAGGAGTACGTCAGTGGACCTTCACCCAGAAGTCTCAGATCATTTCTTTAGTTCTATGTTTTGACTTTTGCTTTCATTTGCTGTATTTCACTCAATTTTTAGTTAGGTTTAGGAACTAAAACCACAAAGGATCATGGTTTGGGTTAAAATACACGCTCCTTGGTGACAACCCCAACTGGAGATTTAAATGCACTTAATCACACAACATAAGAGGCCGCCATTGTTATTGGGGGTTATGTTTTGTTCATCAGTGATCAGAATGGATAATAGCATGCCCACTGAGTGTACTAGAAGGTGGAAGACGTCCCAACTGGCCCCTATGTATGACAATGATAGGCACTGATAACAGGCTGTTTAATGGGCTGTTAACATCCAGATGGAGTGGTTCTTCAGGGGTCTTCTCTTTCTAGACCTCCAGTTGTAAGGTTTATGCTAAGTTCTCACTGCCAATGGTTCAGCTACTCTGAAGTCCCAGCTAAGCTTGTCCCAAACCTCAGAGATCTGGGAACACCGCTGAAAAGATGACGCACACCATTTCAGTCATGGTGGTTGCTCCCTCCTCCCTGCTTTTCTGAGCTTAGTTCTTCATTATGGCCAGTGACAAGGTCAGAGCCTAAACTGCAAAAAATCCCTGCTATAACTTGACTCACAGCCTCTCCTGAACACATAACTAACAAAGACGAGAGACAAAATTGCGATCATATGCCTCAGTATTCCCGTTGCAGGCATTACAAAATTACAGGATTCTCTAAAACACCCAAAGAAAACACAGATGACAAATTGCAACCAGTGCTCAGAGCATTTAATTGTCTGAAGCGTTCACGTTGAGTGATGGAGGCAATTGTCATCCACTATGATTGTTCAGCCTACTTAAAATTGTGTGCGCTCAAACACTGTATTTTGATCTTTGCCAGACCACAATGAGTTGAGGAAAGTTTGGGGCTGGTGCTGCCCATGATGAGCATAATTTGACTGCATTAACTCTTTCCCCTAAAGGCCCTCTCCTTCTTTATGTAGCCCTTCTAAGCTCACTTTTACCTCCACCCTTGCTGCCAGGCCCCTCTCTATCTTCTCTCTTCATTTTTGTGCCTGAGAATGTGCTTCAGTTTTTCTTAGTAACGTCAAAGACCCAGACTATTCCTCTCTTTTTCTCCGAATGGCCCTCCCTGTTCAAACCAGTTGCAGTTGAGGAAAGCAGAAGATGGTGGGAGGCCAAGCCTAAACCTTGGCCATCTGTATTCCCTTACTTCCCAGAAGAACCAGGAGGCTATGATTTATACTTTCTGCTGAACAATGCACTTGCAGAGCTCGTGACACACCTCTCACCCCAACAGGGCAGCCATCAAATGTGAAGAGGAGCTAAATGTGGCCTCACACCTTCTGAGACACCATATGCCATGACACTGCATACCTCGGTCACTGTGTGGCACCTCTGCTTGATAGAGTCCTCTCAGTAGTTTACAGGGAAATCAGATATTGACTGCAGATACAGAACGAACTTAGAGGCTAATGTGATTTCTGAGTATGATAACAAATGTATCAACTCTTGATTGTAGTGAAATGTTCCTCTGCTAGAGGTCGGCAGACACTTTGCGCATGTCTAATTCTGACTGCTCTAATGTTATAAGGCTCTTTGATGATCAGATCTATTTTGGCTAAGAGGTTGTCAGTTTTTTGGTGAACCACAAGCAGGAAGCGTGAGTCAGTGCAGCTGTACGACATGATGGCTACAGTTATCACAGTTTCAGACTCGCATCCAGTCGTACACAATTAGCCTCTGGGAGGAATGTGCTGAATGTCCCATTGTAGCTGCTCCTTAAGGAACATCCTCCTCCCCATGTGACTGGTCACTCAAATGTTTCTTTATGGAATACTTGAAAAGCTAACACTTTTTATGTGGTGTTGTGGGTCCTGAAGTCATAGCTTGGCCCTTCATTTCCTCACTGGCTGTTTACCTTTCATTGTAAAGCTGGATTTACTGTATGCTTTAGTAGGGTGGCCATAAAGGTTCGGCAGTATTCACCACCTCTTCCAGAAACTTGACTACATAGTATGCAAACAGTCAAGAGGGCCAGTACAAGATTACCAACAGTCTTGGAGACATGAAACGGCAATTTGTAAATATGATACAACAAAGGCCGCTGTAATCTTTTACAGTTACAGAACAAATAGACATAATCAGAGTGGGGATTGTTAGCTGGATTGCAATTTCAAAATACATTTTTAAATAGGCTAAAGAACAATATACCACCATAGCAAGGCTACCAGCTCTCATGCTTTTCTAACCCTTTCTGTAACCCTGTCATGCTCATGTAGAAGTCCTCTTTTTATTTTTTTTTATTCAGTTATTTGAAATATAAAAACAAAGAACATGAGGTCATCATGGGTGTTACATTTAAAATCTCAATGCATTTTTCTCCATCCATCATGTCATGCTATTCTAAACTTTCAAACCATTTTTCCCATTGCTCAGTACATGTCTCCAACTCAAGTCTTGAAACATAAGTCTCTCCATACAGTAGATGGCTTTCACTATCCCACGCCACTGAGCCAATGTTGGAGGATCAACCTGCAACCATTTTCTGGTTGTAGCTTTCCTGCTCCTTGCCAAAAGCATCTTTAATAAATATGTATCTTTGTGTGGGAGTGTTTCAGGTATTTTACCAAGATATAAAGTAACAAAAGAATAAACTAACTCCACTCCCATTGTTTTGTTTATCTCATTAGCCACCTCCCCTCAGTATGATTGGATTTTTGGGCAGGCCCAAAAGACATGGAAATGACACGCCATTGAGGTTCCACGTTTTCTCCAACAGGAGCCCCGGCTGTGTGTTTGCAGGGAGTGATAAAGAATCTCACTACATTCTTCCAGCTGAACTCTCTCATCGATCTTGAGTTACCAGTGGTTGCTTGAGTCTCGCATATTTCCATCCAGGTCTCATCTGAAATTTGTGTTTCTGACTCCTCTTCCCATTTTTGTGAGTTGTGTTGAGTTTGTTGAGTGATTTCTGGAGGCTTGTATACTTCCATATATTCTTCAGACCAACTTTTTATTGTCTTTTTTTTTGGTATGCATCATGAAATATAGAAATCAGACTGAATTTGTTTTCCTCTTTGATTTGTAATTTCTTAATATAATAGTCTCTGACTTGCAGGTATCTGTAGAAGTCCTGCTTTTCCAATCCAAATGTATCTGAAATTGTCTTTTAACTCTGAAATTCACCGTTTGAGGTGAGTGAACAGAAGGAAGTGATACCTCTCCCAGTCCACTGTTTGAAGACCCCATCCAGCCTAGCAGGTTCAAATTCTGGATCATGTGCTACCCCATTCAAGACCCTTGTATGTTTGTATTTGTAGCTTCCTCCATACCTTGAACCACAGCTTTAGAGTGAGCTGAGTCCATTGATTCAAGCTCTTATAATGTCTTTCAGCTTGGCTTTTATTTCCTACTATTGATTGTATTGGAGTATCTATGTGTGTAATTTCCAAGGATTTCCATTTAGATTCATAGTTCAGGGCACATCATCATACTAAGGGTTTCAACTGTGCAGCATAGAAGTCCTCTTTTTGATGTTGATTTATTTTCGACTTGATTTGAACATTTGTTGTTGGTGAAGTCCAAAAGTCACAACAGGTAATCAGGTTACATTATTTTAATATTGTGATACTTGGATTAGGTACTGTCTGCATTCTTTAACAGGTAACTAGTAACTGTATTAAATATATTTTTAAAGTAAGTGTTCCAGGGCTGCTGACTGACCACAGTTATGTAGAAAAATCAAATGAAGAATAGTCAGCTCCTCTAAAACCAGTCTGACTCTCAGATCTGTTGTACGTATAAGCCTCCCATTGGCCGAGCAGCACCTTTACAGTCACTCCAGTTCAGCTCCAAAACTCACTGATTCGGTAACTGGCAGTAGTGATTCAGTATCATCGGTTCACTTTGAAGATTTGTTCACACTTGTACTGAACACCTGTAGGCGACCTTGGTTTTAATGCTGTGTCTTAATACAGAACAATAAATCCAATGTAAGTCCCATCCTGTCCCACCTGTCCAGGCATGCTTGGATTGAATTCTGAGGCAACGCGATTGCACATCAGACACAAATTAGCTTTTGGCAGACACAAATCGATTCAAGGCAGCAATTTATGAAATGAATCAGTAAAGGAGAGGGATGTGGGAAAAAGTAAATGTGAAAGAACTGGGCTTCCTGACCTTTTTATTTTCCTTTTCTTTTTAGAGAGGCTACGCTGTTATAAATTCACTCCACACACAGTCTTCGCCTGCGCTGCAAGCAGGCTACAGCTGAGGTCTGCACAGTCGACACATTGGCTGGCCAATAAAAAAGCAGTATTCACAATAACGCAATAATGGATTTTAAATGGACACAGACAATCTGTTTGTAACGCTTCATTAAATTGCCATATTTCAGGTTTGATGACTGTAGCTACCACAGGAGTCAAGTTCAGCTGGGTCTGGCACTGCATGGCCGTATAAATGATATATTTTTAAATATTACAGTGAGGCTATGTAAGTAAGTGTGGGAATTATTGTGTAAGTAAATCAATTTTATTTATATGGCACCTTTCACAGATAGAAATCCCAAAGTGCTTTACAGTAAAATCAGATGCTTCACAAAAGCCTGAAAAAGCCTGATCACCACAAGTTTTAAAGTGAGTGCGTGGGACCAACAGCAAATTCTGGCTTGCTGACCTCAGAGCACAAGGAGAAGATTGTGGTAGGTAGGTTTCAGTAGGTCAGAGATATATTGTGGAGCCTGAACATGTAGGACTCTAAAAGTTAAGACTAAAATTTTAAAACGAATTCTAAAATTTACTGGCAACCAATGAAGAGAAGCTAAGACTGGAGTAATTCACTGTCTGGAGGTGGTCCAAAGCTGACTGTGTTAAACCAATAGAAAGACTGTTACAGTATTCCAAACATGAAGAGATTAAAGTGTGGATAATCATCTCAAGTTCAACTTTTGATACCAGCAGTCTGACTTTTGAGGTATTCCTTAGGTGATGGTGTACTGAATCAATATATTTAGCAATTATAATCGGAAATGCTAATTACCAATATTTGGGTTATTTTTGCCACAAATCAAATTTTGATTTAATGTTAATATCAGAGAAGTGCCTGGTGGTATTTACAGTATGTACAGAGCACTGCAAAAGCACCGGCTGTCAGGAAAAAAAAGAATTTTTGGCCATTTATTACGGTGTTTAGGAAGTTATTTAGTGTGATGAAAAGTGAAGTGTAATTTACCGTGAATGCTTTTCATTATGTGTTGCTGCATTGTAAAGTCTCGTGTCCCTGCAGGATCCTGAAGGAGTGTTAACATCATATTTCCATTCATGTCAGTGACCACTACACAGCATGGACAGGTATTGATCTAATAGACACGCAGCATACATCACCATGGTGACTTACTCAGTTTCTGCAGGAGGACCTGAATTCAGCCCAGAGATGGCTGGATAACCCACAGATCTCAGTCATGGTGCAGGTCACAGCAGGATTACTGCTCAAATTTTATTTATTAGTGCATTTCAGAAACTGTATGCAACCAGTGATTCGTCCCAGCTGAGCAGCAGTCATGCAGTAGATTAAACAGCCTTTCAGGGTTTCCTCAGCTCATTTTGGCTGCCAGCCTACATCAAAAGTGCAATTTGTATTAAAAACATGCACAAGCAAGACTTGAAACAGATCAGCAATTTGAAAGTCCTAATGACAAACAGTCATTTTGGTCGGAGCCTAATGATCCAAACGAGACAAGACAAAACAAGAAGCTGAGGTCTGACTGGCATCTGGGTTCTTTGTCCATGTTGTAGTGACACACCACTGACATCTGAACCACTGATTCTTCCACGGCATCCTCTCACTGCCAGCCACTACTTAGTGAGCAACGGTAAACCTCAAGACTTGTGCTCAGCGGTCTGCTGCATGCAACAGCTGCCCATTTTTTTATCACCCATCACCACACATGTGCCCCCGAGCTCTATTCATCATCAAAACAAAAAATCAATCACTGTAGCATGTCAGCCTATTTAGTTGAGAGTTCAGTAACATTCAGTGCAAGAACGTCAGGCCCCTGAAAAACATTCCTGGGTCCTGCTTATATCCATTAATTTTCTCTCTATAAGTGGAACAGTGACTAATGGCTCACAAGCTGTTTTGTCATTATGATAAATTACTTGAAGTCTCCAAACTATTGGCTTAAAGGTCACACAAGTTGTGAACGCCTCTAATGTGATATGTATTTTAAAATAGAGCTCTGATTCCTGCATATCTGTCCTCAACATTTTCCCTCCCTTACAAAAATATGTATTACATGATTATTACATATGTTTATACTCATGTTTGCTATACTGTGGTAAGCCTTAGAGACTGTTGGAAACGTATTAGGAGTGTTGGATGACAAAAACGTTATATGTTTTTCCTTTTTCCCTGAAGGAGTGGAGTGAGCATTTTTCATTTTTCTCAAGAAGAAAAATGCTCAAATCCTCCTATAATAAAACATGAATGCTTTTAAAAGTTTGTTTGTGTTATAACAAGCTATATATTCACCCTATTATGATATATTTTCTCATCACTTATCTTGTTATCGTTAATTCACCACTGCGTTTCGTTATTATTTTTGATGCTAAAAAGAAATGTCTTACCTGTGTTCAGATACTACAGTGGCTTAATAAACAAATTAAAAAACAAATTGGGTTTATTGTTTGATGCTTGGGCCAATCACTGACTGTAACTGCTATGGGCTAGTGACGGTACTTGTTCAAGTGAACCAATTCATCATTCTATAAGTTCATGTTGAGCTACAAGGGTATTGCAAATTTAAAATATATCTATATCTATATATCTATACACACACACACACATATATAAATATATATATAAAACAAGTCAAAGCCATATGTTGCTCTAAAAGCTTGTAGTAAAAAGGGAATAATGTGGTAATAAAAACATTCAGTATTTTCAGTAAATACAAAATGAAATCAGATTTTTCGTTTTTGTTTTGGTCAGGGTGTCTCACTTATTGGGTGTAGTTACCAATTATTCAGCAGCTCTTTGTGAAAATAGCTGTTTTTGTCTGTTATTAATATTTCAGTGTTCTTGTTATGAGAATATGAGTGAAGCTGGTGCACATGTCGCTCATTGAAATAATGACTGGATTCACTTCCCTCTTTCCCCACTCAGTCATTTTCATACAGTCCCTAAATGATGTCCTTTGGCCCTCATGTTGGATTTTTCACATACTAAACACTCCTATACCCACTTCCAACTATCACTGGATTATCAGTGTCTTGCTAACATGTAAAACGGTCTGCCGTATGTAGTACCTTTTAACCCTAGCTAGGTTCTACAAACACTTTACAGTGTGCTCCTCATTCACTATTGCATACACAACAATGGCAGCAGAGCTTCTTTGCAAGGTGTTAACTTGCCTACAGGGAGCAACACAGGGTGGAGTGTCTTGGCCAGGGACTCCATGGCACTTGGAGGGAGCCTTGCAATTAGTGGACACACACTTTACCACCTGACCCTCAGCCACTCAGTGTGGCTCCTGTGATCACTTGACATATTGTTTGGTAGAGACGTTCTGTAGAGCTGAGAGGATGGATACGGTACCTATAGAGAACGGAAGTACCAAGTAGATATTCAGTATACTAATGTAAGGTTAATCAGATAGTAAAACATAATAGAATCACAATACAGTGCTGGGAAACTAACCTTCTGCTGCTTCTGTGGTGTGTGTGTGTGTGTGTGTGTGTGTGTGTGTGTGTGTGTGTGTGTGTGTGTGCTCGGCAAATGAAGACAGGATTCTATTTCCAGAGCAGTTAACAGCTCTCCGTAGACATGTGACACATGCACACACAGACTGTCAGACGCATGAAATCACAATGTCACACTTCATGTTAAATAAGTAAAATTCATGCTCTCTGCAACAATGATTCGAGAATAGAATCCAGGACTCCAGGGCATTGTCTGAAGAAAAGGCTTCCAGAATATTATTGTAGAGGTTTTATAGGTGGAATGAAGTCCTCTTCTCTAGACATGAATCACAAACTTTATGTACGAGGCTTCTAAGTCAGCTGCTGACGTACAGATGCTCTATATGGCCCATCAAATTGGATGATCTGATGCAACAGAAAGACAGATGCTTTGGAATATATTCAAGTCTAACTTTTTCCTATTTCAAATGATAAATTGGTCTCTGACATAAAACTGTCATTATGTATGCTATTCATTCAAATTAGCCATCTCACTGGCAGGTGAACATTATTCAGTTGTTCCTCTGTAAGACTCTGTAAGGACACTGGGTCGTTTAAATCAACAGGGTTCTCAGATTTGTTTGAAAGCAAACTGCCGCTTAGATATTAAGACATCTCCTGTGCAGAGGGAACATCTTTGTCCGAGGGCTGCATCAGAGGTTTCAGTTTTGACAAGAAGTCATATGTACAGTACAGAGCCAAGGGATCATCCAAAACCTTAGGAATCATCTTGTGGGGTTACTGAATATCCACAGCTGGCCAAACTGAAGTGGTAATGGATGATGTCACACCTTGCAATTTATCTCCAGTATCAGTATTATATTCCAAAACAGTCTGCATGATTGCAAATTTTGACATCCACAGAAGGGTCTATGTGGACCCTTTGAGTGTTTGGGTGGATGATGGAATTTATGACCCTTGTGGACACATGGAAGTGCAACGCATGAACTGCTCTTAAAGCCTTAGGTTATTTCTTAAAATTTCAGTCAGCAGCAGCTCCACAACTGTAAGGCTGAAATGAACAATCTTTCGCTGATTGATTAGATACTTCACCCAGCCAGAGTCCGGTTTGAAACTGTCCAGCAAAAATGGATGTCCTTACTGCAACAGTGTCATGTTGTTAGACCATTTCTAAAAAACCTTGCAGAGACCTAACAGAAGGGAAGCACAAGTATACCACATTCATGTTAGTTCTAGCAGATCTTTATAGCTTCTTCACTGTCATGTTCAGAAATATTCAAGGAATGGGACCAGGATGCATTTTCAGAACAGATTAGTCTGGTTTGGATACTGGTGGGAAGGGTTAAATGCTACACACAGTCCTAAATTGAAGTCTGTCTTCCTCGGCATATTTTGTTTGCTAATCAGGATCTTTCTGTCAGCTCAACCACACATTACTACCAGGTTAGATCCTGTATATTTGATATATTAATAACTGTATGGTTATGTTCAGGCCCTCAAACCACTTAGTTAAGGTTAGAGAGAGGTTGTTGTCTACCTTCAGTGTTAATGCGATAAGGAGGAGCGTTAGTTAACCACTTAATACACTTAACTAATAGCATATTTATGTTTTAGTTAAATATTTATGAAAAACTGCACAGCAGGAAAGGTCAGTTCTAAGATGTCAGTAAATATAGCTGACCTCTTTCTTTCTGAGTGATCAAGGAAGTGCCTATATCCTACTTATTGCAGATGTTAACTCATGCCCAGTGATAAGCAGGGCTATTTATTACATGTGCATGCATGTTGACTAAGTGGGAGTGTCATGATATCAATAGCTATGAAGCCTTGGTTTTAAAAAGTTTGGGATCTAGTGTTTAAGAGGATGTGTGGTATCAAGTAATTTGTGTGGTCATTGTGGACACTCGATCCATAGATTTGGTATCAATATATAATTCGCCAGACTGTTTTATTTTTCTCTTATTTTGCATTTTATTTTACAGAAATGAAACCTTACACATGGACTTTTACAAGGCAGATGAACCCTGATATCAATTTAGCGCCTAAATCTTAATGCTAATCTGGAGTAAGACTCCATAATCTATCATAAAAAGTGATCATTAAAGCTCTCCTGCTAAGATGAATCAGGGCTGTGTATTAAGAGGGATTGACTCTAAGTGCATTTCTAATCCATAATGATGGCTATCAATCATGCTGACGTGTGCTCTTTGTGGTGATCACGAGTAAATACGGAAGGTGAAAACAGTGTTGGTCCTAGTGGTGTGATAGGATAAAACAGAGCTCTTGTTTAGCCACATGGATCTTATGCATGCAGAACTGAATTTGTGCTTCAAATTAAAATATAGAATACAGGAATTAGCATAAAAAAAGGTGAAAGTTTACGAAGCATGCAAAAAAGCATCTATGTCAGTTGCCTTTTGCCTTTGAACTTCCCACTTACACCACCAGAAATCAGCGGCAATTATGCAATAAGCTGAAAAGACACGGTGCGTCTTACAAAACAACAGCAAACATCTAGCACGTTGTACTTTCATCATTCACAGTAGCTCAAAAACCCTCCGTGTTAGCCAGGGGGAATGAAGTCAAAGCCCAGGAAGAGCCATTTCAGCTGTCTAGACACACTGACAAACAGAAACCCTGAGCTACGGTGGGGTAGCTAGAGGAAGTCATTTGGAAGAAACATGGCTCCCCAGTATAAATAGCCTGTACAGGGCATGTGTACTGACAGATTAAACCATCTTTGAAGTCTGCCATACATCAGTTGAAAACTCCCTTCCCCTGCTCTTTAAGCTAATAAGCTTAAATCTTACAGCAGCCAAAGCTGCTCCTCCACGAAAAAAAAAAAGACGAGGAGAGAGAGAGAGAAAAAAACTTTTAATCCCGGCTTTGATGATACATTATGTGCTGCTGGAAAGAACACTCAAAGTTCCCCCTGAAACTTAAAAGTGACATGGACCCCATCAGGCTATTCTGGATTGAGGAAGCAGCAGAAGGAGCGTCCACATGACAATAGCATCGGCAGCTGGAGGGTTGGGGGGGGATGGAGGGTGCATGGGAGGGCGGGTGGGGTGGGGTGGGGGGCATTTTTCCATCCTCTGTTGTCATATAATCACTTGTATTTCAACCCAGCCCCATTCCTCGGATATGACGGCGGCAAACAACACGCAAACACAAGCATAAACTCAACGTGACCCTGCTTTCTGCATGTGTAGCACTTGGTGGCTCAGCGAGCGGAGATTAAGCTTTGAGGAGAAGAAGCAGCGTGGGGGGGCCGAGGTAGCACGGAGGGGAGGGAGGGGGAGAGACGAAGAGAGAGATAAAAAAAAAACATAAATGGAGAAGGAGGGTGTGAGAAGCCGAAAAAACATAATGATGGAGGGAGGAGAAGAGGAGAGTGGCGCAAGGGTGAGAGTGGAGAATGGGAGAGGGGGGGGAGGGGGAGATAGAGGGGGAGCACGGAGTTCAAATTCAGACTGTCATTTTCCAGCAGAGAGAGAGACAGAGAGAGAGACAGAGAGAGAGACAGAGAGAGAGACAGAGAGAACAGAGTAGCACAAAGATCTGCTTTCCGGTTTCTATGGCAACAGCAGGCTATTATCCTCAACCGTCATTTATTACGAAGGGATCTGACTTCAGCGAGGGCGGAAAACACAGAACGAGGGGGAGACAGAGGACGGACGGGGAGGTCAGGCCTCTTGTTTACCTTTGCGAGCACAGAGCGATCTGTGGAGTCGTATGGACTGAGGTGAATCCCAACAAATCACCGCCCCTCCTCAAGTCACATGTGAGCATCCCAATCCAACAGACAAGGGCTCAAACAGATTTCACACACGTCTTCATTCTGCTTCTTAAAAACACACTTCTGCAGCATCCTTTTTGTATGCCAGAACAACAAACCCAAATTTAAAAGCAAGCAAATTTTAAATGAGTTACTTGCACTGTTCTAGAGTTCTCCTAACAGTTCAACTGTCATTAGCTTGTTTTTCACAATGGTGGCAGAAGAAATACCGACAGCAACACTAAAAAGGTGAAAACACTCCTGTAAGTACAAAATGAAATTCAGAGATTTGTTCCTAAACACATTTTACATGTCAGAAAATAATTGCTATGTAAAAAGATAATGAATAGGCCTAATGAAGTGTGTACCATTTATCCCTGAACCCAAAAACGTGCCTGTCGGATTTTAAAAGGCCGGTTCTTTTAAAATAAAAAAATCACCGACATCTATCAGAGACAGAAACAGCAAAATACAGAGAGAGACTGTAAAAATATCATGTGTGATCTGCACTTCCCGCAGCAATTAAATCCATGCTGAAAAATGTTAAGACTTCATCAAACTCAGTTTATTCTATATTTATTTAGTCCCCCCAAATTAAACCATCTGCAATAAAAAAAAAGACATAAATAAAACTCTGCACTCCTTAGTGCAGCCATGAGGCCACGAGACTCAGCTGAACCAACAGCTCTGTGAGGAGGAGTATGGAAACAAATTTAAAGAGTAAATACTCAGATATCTATAGAATGTAGAGTCACCATTTTCCTGCCCTTGACACTTCGAAAAAAAAAATCTAAAATAACTAATAAAAAATCAGCTTGTGTTTTTTTTCTTTTCAGATTGTAACGGTTACACAGCAGGAAAGTCATTTCTGAGTTCTCCCACCTTCCATCCATGGTTGTGCTGCTTTCACAGAGGTAGAGGGGAAAATAAACCCAGAGTGTGTTAAAATGTTACAAGGAGCAAACAAAACACAAGCTGCAGGTTGTGGTCCAGACGGTGAAACGTTTTCTCATCGTATTTGTGTTCAGATTGTCTGGGTAGAGCAGAAATCATGGCTTGATGACACAGGGAGCTACGCTTTGGGTTAGCCCTCACCGACACACACACAAAGCGATGGAGTGTGGAAGTCCTCATTATCAGCAATGCGAACGGTGAACGGATGCGTGTTGTGGAGATGTTGGTGCAAATAAAGAAGGATGTCAATGTGACAGGGAGACAGTGAAGGGCCTCACCACTTTTATTTTGAAATCAATTCCCACTGAATTCCAGTTGTCTTCTGAATCACCCAGCTATCAGAGTGGTCCCAGTTAAGTACAGAATTAAATATATGTAGTGATGTGAAAAAATAAGTGCATTCCATGAAAATTCAACAAGCAGCAGTGACTATAGATTTAGGTGATATACTCAAACTAATGACATGTAAAACTGATTTTTCATGTAAATGAACAAAAAGAACATATGAGTCACATGGAAATAGAAAGACCAGGCGTCTTGTGAGAGTGACAAGTGGAACCTGTCTTATTTAAAGCCCTGACATCCTCCGTCTCCTGTTCTGTTGGCTGTTGTAGTGTCATCATGGCAAGAACTAATCTAGCCTTCTAAGGCCTTTAGAAAAACAATTCAATTAAACATTTTTGGAGCTAAATCATTCCACTGTGAGAAAAAGGGATCAGCTGGCATAGGACTAACCCTAACCTGTAAATTTACCCCAAGAGCAGAAGGTTTGGTGCAAAAAGAAGTCCACAACCCCAAAAGCACACTACAGGACCTGCACATATTCTGCACAAGATGTGAGGCCAGCTGTCTAAAATGGAAGTAGACTGTTGAGCAGGATCATGATCCTGAGCACATCCACCAAGGAATGACTCAAAAACAAAAAAAAGGAAGGTTATGGAATGATTTAGTAAAGAAGAAGAAAAAAAGCCCACATTTGAATCTCACTGAAATGTTGTGAGGGGATGAGAAACAGGCAGAACATGCAAGAAAACCCTAAAACATCTTGGAAGTGAAGGGATTCAGCCTGGAGCAGTGAGCAGTGGACATTTATCCTAAACACATCCGAAAAGCTGATTGGGAACACTCTATGTTAAGGTCCCTGCAATAAGCATCAGCTGATAGACAATAGAGCCCTTAAAAGTCCTTTTATGATTCCCATTAATATTATTAGGTGTTAATAAGACTATATAAGTGTTCATGAACATGTTTACTGTTACAGTAACACAAGCTATTTAGATTTCTTATAACAGTATATAATATCATACAAACATGTCTATTGCATTGAATCAACTATTATGTCCTTGTTGCACTTTTACTAATCACTTTTGTTGCTTACTTAAAATGAATACATTTTTTATTTTACATTTATTGTCACTTTCCTATGTGCTCCTTAACCCCTTATCGCCGGTTGTCACAAATTTGCAACGTACCGCTGCAGCCGAGATAGCGTATGTATTCCCCCAGTGCTGGTTCATGCATATTCAATACATAACTAGGAACCTTTTGCAAGCACTGGTCTCTCTTAGGACCGATTTGAATGGTATTTGTGGCATCAATAATTTTTTTTTCAATTTACCATTAATGCCTGTTGCATTACACCTTTATATCTATTATATGTGCTATAGACACATTAACAATCTTCACTTCATTTAGCATTAACTTGAAATCAAAAACACAAATAATAATTTTTTCTATAATTGTAAATAAATTCAGGCATTAAGGGTTATCAGTTACTGGTGCTTTTTGCAGCTACCTGATCTAAAACCTCGGCATTGTTCCTCCTTTAAATCAGGTGCCTGCAGAAAGCATATTTAACTGTTAATAAGTTCATGATAAAGTATGTTAATGAAAGCAACAGAAAGAACTTTGCAAAGGTTTGACAATGACATAATAGCGAAGTTAGTCACACCCAGTGGATGTGCTTGTAATGCTATTATTAACAGTCCACGCTGCTTTTGTTAATGTTCCAAAGAAATCTGTCATAAAACTGTAATAATCCAACAACAAACATGTTGATGATGGTATAATAGCACCTGCATAGTATTATCAACACACACTAAAGTGAATAAGCATCTTTGCAGATCTTATTACCATTTAAACAGCACTGTTTGCAACAACCTCAATATAAAGCACTGCCATTGCTGTACTTTTTCTAAAGAGGAAAAATACATCAGGGATATTTTTGTTGAATAAATAAATGAAAAAGCAACCAAAAAATTCTTGTCGTTTTAAATAGACCACCTTTATCTGTAGGCACTCTATCAGAGGAGATGAAATTTCTGCTCATCTGAAATCAATTCCTTCTTTTTTTATTTTATATATACAGTATATAACAGAAGTGGGCACCCCTTTGCAATATCTTTAAATGTCAAATGATGTAAGACCTCTTATTAAAGCATTGTTTCTAAGTTCAATTGTAGAGGATTTTCCTCTCAAAAACAAATACAACCAGATTGAAAGTACAGGCCACAAAGTAGAATCTCATTGCAACAGACGTGAATACATCTGTGATCACTGACACAGCAATTAAAAGCCTGTGACCACTGAAAGGGCTTCCAGATGAAGTGTCAATGACTAAAACCTCCTTAGGGACTGACAGATGGAACCTGTCTTATTTAAACCTCTGGCGTCTGAGGGTCGACTGTTCTCTTTGCTGTTGACGTGTGTGCAGTCAAAGTGTCCAATTCATACGTTGCATATTCACATTAACAAAGTGGTTAGAGATTTAAAATTCCAAACTACCTTAAAATGAATCAGCAGCTTTGAAGTAATGTCCAAAATGTTTTATTAAAGGCATTTTAAATACAGCACATTGATATATCTTTTAATTAAATTCCCTGACTTTTCACAGCTGCCCTCCAATAATGTGACTCAGTGGCGACACTTGCTTTAGAGATTCATCTACATCAAATAATTATCTTTAGGCATCTCATGTGTAGACATACTTACACATAATAAAAATATTTGGCTTAGCTATTGGAGGTTCTACAGAATTTTCTGGCGCTGGAGGACCATCTAAGTAGCATAGGGCCATTATCATATAGTATTTACCTAAAGGGTGAATAAAACATTGGTCTAATTCTAAACCACCATTTGAACCAAAACAGCTGCTTTCTGTTCAAAGCTGCTTTTATCAAGTTCATGTGTAAATAAAATTTCTCCATACAGTGTTGTTACTGTACATGTGCATACAGTCTAAGTGTGTGAGTGTCTGTATACAGTAGTAGCTGCTGGGACCAAGGTGGAAATGATTATGGAACAGGAAACAGCTTTTCCAATTTGAAATGGATAGTCCTGGCCTTGTAGTGTACATGGAAAATATCGCTCCCTCACTTAACTGCTACCACATACTGCGGTTCAGCGTGAGCAAAATAAATGTATGTACATGCACATGCACACATGAATACATAGACAGACTTTGCTGTGTGTATTTTCAGCTGTGTCTACTGTATGTTGTGAAGGAGAAAAGGGCCGAACAGAGGAAGAGGATGGGAGGGGGCAGTGGACGAGAAATAAGATATGAAGAGGTGGGTGGTATTTGGGTTGAGATGGAAATATCTCCCTCTTGTTTTCCTCTCTCCTTCCCTCTCTCGTCCCTTCTTACTCTATCTCCCTGCGCTCCTCCCCTCAGCCGGCCGCTGAGAGTGCTCCAGGTGGCCCTCTGCGGAGCCTCGCTCAGAGCAGGAGGGACGGGGGCCTTCATGCCATGCGCTACCTTGAGGTCAATGGGTTTGTTCTGGCAGGGCCCGCGGCAGTGAATGGGCATCATTACAGTTTCATTACAGCAGGAACTGGCTGGAATGAAAGCTGTAACATCCAGAAGAGCCCCTGCAACTACTTGAAAGTCAGAGAGGAGAAAAAGAAAGGCAGAGAGAGAGAAAGAGAGAGAGAGTGAAATAAATCTCGATGGGAAGCGAGAAGGACGTCTTCTCAGGTATTACATCTGGAGAGGCCGGCTGGGGAAAGGGCACTCAGTTTCTCAGCTGTGAAGGAGTTCACCAAACAAAATGAATCACAACACATTGTTTTTGGCACTAACTTACATCTGGCCCAGTTGTAGCCCATATATTACATTTACTGGTCCACATACAGTGCAAAACGAGACGTGCTGTTGGATCAGAACCACGACAGAGCCAGACTAGAAAAGCACTCAGAGAGCACAGACCTCCGCCAAGCAGCCTCAGTCCACCCCAACACAATCTCCCAATGACAAAGTATCCTTAAATTAAAAAAAATTCCTGGATCCAGACAGTGATCCAGATCACTCCCAAAATGTCCTTATTTCTTCCTTGTCCCATTTCACACATTTCTTGAAAATATCATTCAAATCCGTCCATAACTTTTTGAGTTATTTTGAACACAAACAAAGAAACAAACAAACTAACACCGGCAAAAACATAACCTCCTTGGTGGAGGTAGTAAGGGCCACCACCCTCAGGAGGTGACAAATTCAAGGAAAAGCCTGAACCTTTGACCTGTACAGTGAGGGGATCTGGTGGCTCTGTTATGCTTTTTACTGGAGTGGTTTGGATCCACTTAGAGGGAAGGATCACTGCAACTCAATACAAAGGTGTTCTGAGTGATCATCTTTATCCTATAATAAAATATTTCTTTCCTCATAGGAGTCGTCTCTCTTCCAGGATAACAATATCTCATCCATGAAGCCCAAGAGTATAGGTGGGGCAAGTTAGGTAACACTGATGATAGAACTAGACAACTTAACCCAAAAACACACCAAATAAGTGGCACCGTGATCAGCACACGTTCATAAAATAAGTTCTTGAAGCCTGGTGATGTGGTGAATAGTCACAGTGCTATCTGCAAACTCACTACTGCATCAGGAACATAGCTTGCCAAGCTTTTTTCTATTTTCTCTTTATGGACTGTTAACTCTCACTCCGCTGTTTGCACTGCACATTATTTCTCTCAATACTGAAGTAACTGTTTAAGTTTTATTTTGAGCTTTATTTGTCTTCTAGCAGTGGATATGGTTAAGGATCTACGATATGTTCCTCTTCTGAATCTGTAGACTTTCATTCACCAAAGTAAGTTTTTGATTTCTGAAGTTTAAATAAAGCACCCATCAGATACTTTACATGTATGCAGTCAGTACTGGTTAACTCACTGTTAGAAGAAGAAAAAGTGATTTACCTTTTTTTTTAAAGTGATATGTTAGTAAGAGCCTCAAAAGAATATTTATCAGTCAGCTGTGTGCCTATACAGTGCCGTGAAAAACTATTTGCCCCCACAGATATCTTCTATATTTGCACATTTGTCACATTTTAATGTTTCATCAAAAATGATTTTTATATAAGACAAAGTTAACCCAAGAAAACACAAAATGCACTTTTTAGATGATGATTTCATTTTTTGAAGAAAAAATGCTGTCCAGTTCATTTTGCTACCAATCTACCGAATGATCAAATTCATTTGGCAGTTGGGTTCAGTCTCACCAGCCACAATCACATATGGTTACTATCAGGCTTATTGAATCTAAACATCACTAAATAGAACCTGTCTGTTATTGTGAAGTAGCTAAAGGGTCTCAAAAAGCAGCACATGATGCCACATTCTGAAGAGATTCAAGAACAGATGCAAATCAAAGTCATTGACATTTATCAGTCGGTAAAGGGCTACAAAGCCATTGCTAAGTCAGACATTATCCACATGGAACAGTGGTGAACCGTCCCAGGAGTGGACCAACGACCAAGTTTCTCCAAGTGTCTCCAAGTTTCTCCAAGGCCTCACTCATATGTATATATATATATATTATATATAGTCCGGCATTTACAAAAAAAAATATCTAGATAAGCCCCGAGACTTTTGGGGACAACAGTCTGTGGACTAATGATCCAACTGAGATGCTGTGGCAAGACCTTAAAGGGCAGTTCATGCTGGAAAGCCATCTAATGTAACTGAATTAAAACTATTCTGCACAGAAGAGCGGGTCAAAATTCCTCTATGGTGATATAAAAGACTGATCACAAGCTATCGCAAACATTTAACTGCAGTTGTTGCTGCCAAGGGTGACCCAACAAGTTATTAGGTTTAGGGGGGCGATTACTTTTTCACAGGGGTGACACAGGTTTTCATCTTTAATAAATAATTCTTTAAAAACTGTGTTTTGTAGGTTATCTCTGTACAATATTCAATAAATATAAATATTAGTTTGATGATCTGGAACATCTAAATGTAAAAAATTTGAGATAATAGTTAAGTGGCCCTAAATGTTGCCAAGTGCTGCTCAAAGGGAATCCAAGGGAATGTTTGGATTAGTTGGATTTCTCTCTGTTTTCTAAAGTCTTTATCTGAATGTGTGAAGTGCCTTGAGGTGACATATGCTGTGCATTGCCATATAAATAAAACAGAATTGAATTAAATTGCAATATAAAGTATGTAAAGTGGTGCTCCAGGGTTATGGAAATCAGGGTTAAAATGTGTTATGTTCATCTCTGTTGTACAAATGTGCAACCGTGATAATTTACTTGATGATTCACTGTATATATAATGTTTGTAAATATTTTGACTTTAATTGTGGAATATATGAGATGTTAATTATAAATACAGCATTAATATTGCAGCAAACAACTGTTTGTTACGTACAGATGCAGTGGAGTATTAGCGTCCTTAGCACAGAATGGAGTCCATTGGCATCCAG
Organism: Dascyllus trimaculatus; assembly: GCA_024666655.1. Taxonomy (NCBI): domain Eukaryota; kingdom Metazoa; phylum Chordata; class Actinopteri; family Pomacentridae; genus Dascyllus; species Dascyllus trimaculatus. Next base: position 4,359,322 of record CM045453.1, on the reverse strand, counting down.
TCCAGCATCCATACATATTAGTGCATGTGAGTCCCGCCCTTTGAAACTGTTGACCCTCCTTGTGCTTATAAACAGATTTTGAATGACCTCACACACTGCACTGGAAATTCTAAAGTACAATTTGGAGCTTTCAGCTGAACTCCAAAAACCAAAGCAATTAAAACCAAAGTATTTAATTTTTGTTAGCTTTCCGAACATGAGAACATGTTAGTGTTAGCCCTAACCCTGACATGACAGACACAAACAGAGCAGAGTTCAACAGACAGAAAAGACTGAAGGAGAGAAAGGTGAAGTGACGATAATGCTGTCTAAGTTACAGTAGCTTGTTACAGCAGTTCAGAGAGTTGATAATTTTCAGTGTGGATGGGGCTCATGTCCTAATAGCCATCCTTTACATATATTTGGAGGCGCCACCTCTCCGGAGCAACATGGCAGCCATGTTTATGTATTGTTACAATGAACAGCAGCAGCAGAGGTATCTATGTGTATCCATACACAAATGGAAACTGGCACTGTGTTTTAAAAATACATCTAATAAAAATAATTGACTGCAATATTAAGATAATAATTCTATATTTTTTACAATTATATCAGTCGATAGCCCTCATGGTGGGAATATTAATGGGATCCTGACATTACAGGAAGCAGGAAAAAGCTCACTGTGAATCAGGCCTAGAACTGAGCCATTTTGTGCCAAATGGAGCTCAAATAATCCCGCAAAATACCCCAACACATTAAAAGACAACAGTACAATACTCATTGAGTGTGAAAACATGTCTTTTTGTCTAAGGGATGGATCACGAAAAGGTATGACACTTCAATAAAATTCAATCACTCATTCATTTCATTTATTCATATGTGTTAATCTATATACCTCATGTTAATGTGATAGATAGAGAATAAATCTCAATAAAGGTCAGAACATGTTTTTAAAATTGTGGTTCATATTCTTCTCTAGATGAGTGGGTACATTTGTGAATTTACTCTCATCGTTTGGGTAAATACATAAATGCATAAAGGTTCCTACTGTACAGCATCTCAAGAATGATGGTTGCATGAACTAGAGGTCATTCAAAAGCTGAAAACAAAATGCCAAGCATCTCCGCTGTCCACTGGAATTTTTTATATATTATATCTGTTTTCACACAGTTGTCCTTGACTTTGTCTGTTTCCTTAATCAATATAAAGCATCCCATGTTAAGGACTTTCATCACCACCACTCATACTGTACCCATCACAGGCTGAACCCAGGAGCTCTCTTCACCTTTCCCAAACCTTCATTTCTCTATTTATAAAAGCACCATTTTTGTTCATTGCAATACTCAGTAACAGAAAAACATCATATAAAAAGTAACTGCTGGCATGTGCAGGCACAGTGCATGTCTTTTTTGGAATTAAAGTATGGTTTTTGTATTGAATTTGCCTTATTTAAGCACGACCACAATCTTTTTTTTTAAATAAACCAAGCAGTTTGGCGCCTAACTTTAAACATTACTATGACCCCCTCAGCTCAGTGCAGGAAAATGTCTAAACATGATCATTAATAGTTCAATTAAGCTTTCATTCAGATTTTTCATATAGAGAGAAGACATTACAGTCCCTCACAAATGCATTTAGGTAATGCTAAATAGGTCAATGAAGGTCTTAGGAAACCATTTAATAATCTGTGTTTGTATAGATTTACAAAAAAAAAAGTATTTATTAAGTGACATTTTTTAATGTACAATAGATGGCAGGACTAAAAGCAAATACCACACTGCTGTTTTATTAAAAGAAGAGAAAATATGCTTTTCAGAAGGGCCTCATAATAACCTATTAATTATAATCAATATGTATTTTTAAATATTTAGTACAAACTACCAATTTTTCATTTCCTCACCAGAATCTCTAAACTAATAAACACAACCATAAGAACGCTTTAGACAATCAAACAATGTGCCAGAGATTTAGAGCACAAATGAGAATGTAGGAACATGGAAATAAAACATGCTGGCCATTTTTTTCTGCACATGAAATAAAATAAAAGACTTCACTTCCAGTTGAGAAATGCTTTACTGAGCTGGAGACAGAAAGAAATCCACAGCACACACAGAGTCTGATATTCATTTCAGAATTCAGCCATCACAGTATCAACTGTTTGTTACATGTCTAGCAGTCTATTCCAATTAATACAGGGAGGCAAATGAGAAGATGGAAAACAAATTGTATATATCACAGAACAGTTTTTTCCCACTCCCACAATAGCAAAGTTCACTGAAGGTCCCAAATTGAATTTGAATGGATGAAATAAGCTACAGGAAAATGAGCAGAATGTCTTGAAATGCTAAGCTTAGCTCACTTTCAGATTCTTCTAAAGTATGAACAAGGAAATATTCAGCATTAATAAATGAAGGACAGATACATGCAGTTTGTATGTGAAGCTTTAAGGAAGCAGTGTCCACGGAAATAAAAACATGGGCATTTCAGAATGCTCATTTTATATATCTATGCATACCTGCAGATTTGATTTTTAAAAAGGAAAGAAGGAGAAAAGTCATTGTATAATAATTTATCCATGACCATATAACTTATACACATCGACACATATACAGTGGGAGTGAAATATGAAAAGAAGTGTGTACTGGCCTGAATGCAGACATGGAGCAGTGAGGCACAGAACAAAGCCACAAGGACAGATTCCTCCCTGGTTAATAACGTTTCCTACAGCTGAAATACCCAAAGAAAAGTCTGTGAATGCTGCCTTGAGGGTTTGGAAATGTATCTGAGAATAAATAATAAGAAAAGAACAAATAAACCTGAAGCCTGAAGAAACAATGTCCAAGGATTCATTTATTAGTTCAGGCCCAAGGCAGGACGTTTCAGGATGCTTCCAAGTAAATACATGTTGACTTTCATAATAGCAGAAGTTGGCACCAAAGTGGCAGGAAAAAATTTTAGGTTTTGTTTTTATGCATTAGAACAGAACCAGAAGTTACAGACACTCAGCTAAAGGTACAGAGCTACATAGCAACCATGCTGACTTCTCTTCTCTCCTACTTACTGGACCTCCAGGCCTTAATGCCAGCTTATTTGATCATAAATCCACACACATTCATTCAAGAATATTTTTTAAATATTTAGTTTTGTTCAGATTTTTGATCAGGAACTTCTTTCTAATTTTGCTCAGCAGCTTCAAGGCTAAGCTTTTTGTTTTACGAACTCTTTTTATATCCGATCCCTAACTAAATGCATCTGTGTATCAAAGTGCCCTCATTAAAGGCACTAAATGTCCATTTAAATATCTACAAATACAAGTTATAAATTTCAGCCAATTCACAGCAAAAAGACATCACATCTGTTATGTAATCTGGAAGATTATTTATGGTAAAAAAAAGAGCCAAAAAATGAAATGCTCAACAGGATTTAAAGGTCCAAAATGAAGAAGTCATAAAGACGAATGAAGAAACTCATCCTTCATGTCCTGTCAGCTACTTACTGTCATTTTCCCCTCACTCGCCCGTCTCTACCTCCCTGCCTCGCTCTGTCTCTCCCTCTTTCTCTCCCTGAGCCCTGTCCTCAGATGGCTTTTGGCCTACTTTCGGCTGCAGAGAGCTCCAGTGTGTGTGAGCCAAATCTCAGCATGGATTTACAGGCAGAGCGCGCAAGAGATGGAGGGATAGGGAGAGCGAGAGACGGCAAAACGAGTGAACAGAGAGAAAAAAAATCACGTCAAATGAGATGGAGATGCAGCTTTTCGCCGTCGGTATATCCTCCCTGCCTCTGCCTCTTTGTTCCAGCAGTTGTGGTTGACATACAGATTTGATCAGCTTTTGTTGCACGTTCAAATAATCCTAATTTTCTCTGGTCCAACTCATCTGAATCCTGTGTTATCAGAAATACATTTGATCGATTACATTTGATCATTCTCCTTTTTGATGTGAAAGCAGCCGTAGTTGAGCCCCACAAAATACTGATAGCTGGGCTCAAATATGGGATTGCACATGCATTTCCAAAGCAGTGCAACCAATTTAAAAAAATATATATGCAATTCTCTCAGACAGCAATTGATTTCCACAGTGCTGTATGCCTTCTGTAATCCGAGGGCTCCACAGTGACCATTCACAGAGGCAACACACACACGATAACTGCTAATAAGAACCATGTAGAGGTGAGAGGTTTGGGAAATGAAAGTGTTAAGACAAAGTGAGATGCTGTCAGAGTATACGACAGGCATGCTGTCAGTTTATTGCAAGTTATTAAAAAAAAATCCTATTTTTAATTTATGCAGCAGCAGGAGAGTTATATCTGTAAATTAACTATCTATTTAGTTTACTAAGTAGGGTAATCTACCTTACTGTTGTAATTTTATTTTTAAAGGAAGGCGCTACATTCATGTCTTTCCTCAATGAGTACAAATCTAAATTATTTATGAATGTTGATTGATTCTGGTGGTTTGTATTAATAAAATAATATTCAACCTGCAGCACCAGAAATAGACGCTTACATGTCCTTAAATAATTTTTAAAAAGCAAGAAAAGCACCACGAACAATTTCTCACAGGCTGGCTATTTTATTAAAAAAAACAAAACTAATTTTATAGAACGCAAAGCTCATTCAGTATTTACATTTTTTTTGTGTTCTTTAAATTACATGTTGAGATTTTAGAAAAGAGGTAAAGTTCATAATTCATTTGCAATTCACACCAAAGACACAATCTTATTTTATTTTTCCTTTGCAAATGTATGGACTGGATCTCAAGCTGCTGTCTTACTGAGGACTTAAATATAACCCCTCTGTTTTATCCAAACCTAATAAGCCAGTGAAATGAACTGTAGCTGTAGTGTTTGTTACAGTCACACAACATAAAGTACTGTAGAAGATCTAACCTAAAGAAAGCACATAACATGATCCATTTATCTGCACAAGGCTTCTTTTTTACATGATTTTCATCCAGTCAATGCATTTCATGTTGTGTGGAAACTGATGGACTAATAACCCTATGAATGAGCAAAAGCACACTGTGAACATCAGGTGTTTGTGTAGGAAAATGCCCTCCAATAATTAAGATTTTCCCATAACATGATAAAAAAAAATCTATCTTAGTACAAGCAAGAGCAAGTTTCTCCATGATAAGTAAATATAATGCAGTTCAATCACAGGACATATTCATAGGATGTGGAAAAGGTGTCTTGTTCTTTTACACTGTCCTGCAGTTGAGCCTCTTGCAGTTACAGCTTCACATGCTTTTGTTCCTGTTCTTATCACTCTGTTCGATGTTAAACCAAAGGCCCGCTGTGGGAAGTCCAGGGGGTGCGGAGTAATTCCTGGAAATCTGCTGAATCACTGAGGTAGAGGAGGAAGGTTGAGGTTAAACGGACACCACAAAAAAGTTGACACCTCATCCCTAAACAATTCCAGAAATGAATTCAGTGGGCCGATGATTTGCAACGTTGTAAAAACATCCGAGGAGGGAATTTTCCTCTAAATGCTCCATGTAGTATTGGAGGATTCTGATATGTTAGCATGAATGTATGGAATTAAATGACAGCAGGAGGAATTATTTCCCCATAATAGTGAATACTAAAATATTACCATGTAGTGTTTCATGCGTTGTTTTGTACAGTATTATGATGTATACTACCAATTAACATGCTGTGCCCTGAGATGTTAGCATGTAGTGTGATGCAGATATAAAGTGTTAGCTAGAAGCCTATTAAACATATTGTATGTTAAAATGATGCCATGGAGCAAAATAGTATATAATAAAATGTTAGCATATTATGTGCTATCACATAGCACTGTTTATTATGTTGGCATGGTAATGTCACTTAGCATGTTTTGTGATGTTGCTAGTAGCATGGAAGCTTCTGGTACGTATTAGCTTGGAGTGTAGGCTATTATTATACTGCAGAAGAAAGTGTTTGTAAGAAGCCTATTAAAAATAGCTAATGCTAAAATGGTGGCCAGATTAGTATACACTACAATGTTAGCATGTAGTGCACTATGACATAGTATTGTATATTAAGGTTAGCATAATGCCTATTATCAATTAACATGCTTTGTGCAAAGATGTTACCATGTAGTGTATTATTATTACAATGTAAATATAGTGTTAAGAGGAAGCTTATTAAACATATTCTATGTTAAAATGATAACATGGAACAATATAGTATATACTAAAATGTTAGTATGCAATATACTATCATATGGTATTGTTTTATTTGTCGACATAATAATATCCCTTAGCATTCTGTGTAATGTTAGCATGGACGCTGAAGTGCCAGTGATATTATTAAGCTCAGCACCGTATACTATACTGTACATTTACACAAAATAGTGTAGCATAAAGTACTTGTAGAAAGCTTAGTGTTAGCTAACGTACTAGCATACAGTCACTTATTTTAGCCTAATTAGCAGCATGCCAGCTATTATGCTAAAGTTTTAGCATAAATCTAGAAATCATACAACACAGTAAATGAGTGTAAACAGAAAAGGCAAATATGAACACAACAGGTAATACACAGTAGATCGTGTGTCAGCATGCTTCAGATGCTATAAATAATAAAATGAACCTTGGTGCATATCTTGAAATAATACAAAACAAAGAGATTTGATACATATTTTATTACATACTTTTGTATTACAAAGACATTCAAAATATATATATTTTTAAAAACAACACTTGTTGTTACATAATCCGTACGTGAGTGTGTATGCACATCAGTCTGTCCTGGTCAAGCTTATCTGCACACCACAGAAACGTGTGCATGAGTGTGTATGGGCAGCGGAGGCTTGCTTCAGTGTGGCTGTCATATCCGTCTCATGTTCAAGGACCGATCCCCGACGTGTCCTGACCTGGTCTAACAGGCTGCAAGAAAGACAAAGACAAAGCTGTTCAGCAGCTGTTTCACAATGAACAACGTGCACAGTACAGAGCATTAACAAAGCTGCACAATGCAGCTACTGAAGTTATTTCTTTTTCTCTTGTGCAAATGAGCATGAACACATGGCAGGCAGTAAAAGCTAACTGTTGTACTTGAAGCATAAAAGCATTTATGGATTTCTGCATACTTTAGGTCAAACAAATATTTGCATTACAAATTAAATATTTACCAATTAAATTTGGTGTAATTGCCTTGAAACATTCATTAATAATGTGTTAGTGTGGTACAGTACACAATTTCATAAATGACCATGCACAGCTGCATACCCCCAGTTTCAAGTATACAAATTACTGCAAGTATACCAAAAGCTGACAACTTGTCAACTGTTTTTATAAATATCTTTAAGTCCATTTACTGCCTAATTTCTTTGTGGTAAGCAGAGGAGATGCAGAGATACGTCTTGGCAGCTCTGCAAAAACAAAAAAAAATCCAAAGAATTAGTCTTCAAGCTTTAAAAAGGTATAAAAATACCTCCAAAGATGAAATAAAAGACATGTTTGTTGGCAAAATCCCACAACTCAGTCAGAGCTGCTATTAATAAGCGTGACAGTTTAAAGAATTGACAGTCATGTGAAATGACAGCAGTAAGACTTTATTTAGACCTCACTGTAAGACATCTCTATCTCAATACCAGGCCTCTAAAGAGAGCACTGTACTGCTCTCACATCTCTGCTATATTTATTAGAAAGGAAAAAAATGAGTTACATGATCTGTACTCTACAAACGTAGATTTGTTTTATTTTAAGGTAGGTTTGCAATCCACTTCATCTGTAGTCATGATCTCATCTCATGAAGCTGTCCATTATGTTATATGTTAAATGAGCATGCATAAAAACAAAAAGCAAAAATGGCATAAATGTGAAGTTTACATTAGAATAGTAATGAAATATGCAAGTGACACTTGTGCTACTACTACATGTAATATTCAGTGTCACTGAGCTGAACATTATGTCACAAGTGGATGACAACACACACAGTGAACATATTCAGAAGGCTGAGGACACATGTATCAATGAAACACATTAACCGGTGGGGAAAGTGTGCTTTGAGCTGTGATTTCAAAACTGACAGTGAATTTATTGATGTGTGCTTGTTGGGCAGGTCACAACAGGTCATGTATTTCAGAATGTCATGCTGACACACAGGCAGCAAATCAGTATCTTCCATTTGAATTGACACAGCATATTTCAGTCTCATGTCAGGTGCTATGAGCATCAGATCATGAAGACAGTAACGTGGTAAACTCACAATGCAACAGCAACCTTGACCCCAACCCGAGCCATGACATTCAGTATTTACAGTCATGTAAAATTCATTTAAAAGATAATTCTGATCCTACAAAGGGAAGTGTCTCGTTAAAAAATTATACTCAATACGAGTGTCTACTGTACATAATATAAAGCATGAAAAAACAATGCATTACATCCTAAATGTAAACTAATTAAAAATCAGAGCGAGCTTCATTGGCCATTGTTGGACACAGAAGGCCTTTGCCTCCAGCTTCCCTGGGTCTCAATGTACTAGTATACAAATGTACAGGAAGATATATGACCAGAAGACATGCAGCCACTGACAGAACAGCAAGATAAGGATCCATAGATGATGTGTTGCTGTAGTACGAATAAAGTGATCCCAGTCAAAAATAGCCCAAGGAAGTAAAATGAAAGAAATGGTTAGTTAAAGGCCAGAAAGTGCCTGTTTTATTTTAACATCACGTTCAGAATGATGTCTTCCAAAGTGTTGCTCTGTTGGTCCAAATATCAGCCCATGGACATTTGATTTAACACTAACATTAGAAAATAAAATGAATCGCCTGTCAAACGGTGGCCGCTCAGCTGACTACTCAATTACTCAACAAACCATTACCACTTTAAAGACTATCTTTCTCTACTGTGCATCTGAGCCTTTACTGTCTTTGATCACTGCGACGCTTAAGTTTACCTGTGTGGAACCAAAAAGTGCAACTAATAGTGATCGATTAATCGTTTTGTACCCGTGAAAAAACTGTGAAAAATGCCTGTTGTTACTTCCTAAAATACAAAATGAAGAATAAGTAATAAGGAAATAAAACAAAGAAGTCCGCTTTACAATTTTAAGAATGTAATTTCCATACTGTCACAAACAATCTTATGCTGTAACAGGAGCCGCCACAACAGAAATAGCAGGTATGCAAATGATTTAACATCTTCTTAAAGATCTCAGATAAAGTCAAAGGCTTCAGTTCTGTGAGATTGGCTTTCTTTATCTCATCCCGATCCAGCCGCTGCGTGACTCTCCCATCATCATCAAATAGATCACTGATATCATCCTTCAAAAACTTGCCATCTCAGTTGAAAAACAAAAAAGAAACCAACTTGAAAACCCCAAAATCTAATCGCCCTGTGCAGACACACATCTGCACAGCTTCCTGGTATCAAGGCTGCTGAGGCAGAAAATTATCCAAAACGTTAACCACTGCCAACATGCTTAAGCTCTTTTTCCTTCAAAAAAAAAAAAAGAAGAAAAAAAGTGTGCTGCTTTTTTGGTTGACGTGGCAGCAAAGTGTTAAATGTTGACTCATCAGGGGATTTCCAGCCTGTCTTTAAGTCCAACGTGACCTGCAGCGGGATGACACTGAGACGGGCTCTGCCTCGGCCTCCAGTCATCAATACCTGGGCTTCTATTGGATAAAGAGAATAGGAAGAGTTTTTTAATGTGTGTGTGTGTGTGTGTGTGTGTGTGTGTGTGTGTGTGTTGCTGTCTCTCCAATTAATGAGGTTAGTATGTAGTCTGGTTAATCTGCTGGTGTGATGTGGCTACGCACAATCCCCAAGCTCCTTTAAACTAGTCTCATGCACACACACATGCTCATACACAGACAAATGATGCTGAAAAACCACTCGTCCGCCCCACCAGCACATTTCAAACGGCCCAGATGGTAGACAAAACAGCATACAGTTTGGCAGCTGATACGCAGACTGAGTGAAAAAACCAACAAGAAAAACAATGAAAGCACTGGATCTGCCCCAAATCCTAAATCTCTCAAAGTCGGCCAAGCTACAGTACCGAGAAGAGCCTCAGCAATTTCAGCTATGTGGTGAGTAAATAGGCCCCAGGTGTGCAACAATTACAAAAAAATGACCTCCGCTGCTTTAGTGTGTGCCATAGGTAGTGGGCATTAGCCGGCGTGGGAGGACCCACGTGGAGCTGCGACGCCATCTTGTTTCACCAACAGACTAGGAGGAAGGTGCAGTGAACCCCTCTGCAGTGAGAAGAACTGCTAAAGAGACACACAAACACACTATTACAGACATGTTTACAGATACTGTAGGAAGCACACACACATGTGCGCTGACCAGCTCCAGTTATTGATGAGTGAGCTTCTCCCTCCTGCAGCTGAGAGCAGGCTGTGTGTTGAAGGGAGTGGCAGAAAAAACTGCAGAATGGTGACTGTGAACTCAACACCGAAGGAAACCGTCCCTGCTGCCACAAAGAGACTGAGAGGGAGGCTCAACGCCAGCCGTCTGTCGCCTCGGTCGAGGCTTTTTCACAACGTGCCAATCGATCTTTCCGATCAATATTTTTACTTTTATTTGGATATAAGCGAACCCGATTCCCCAGAAGGTTTCCTCGAGGCTGTTTGGGCGTAACCCTGCAGCAACCCACCCTACATACTCTCTACACTTATACCTGAACTGAACTGTCACCCACTGAACTGCTCAAACAAGGTGTGTCCACTGCACCTTTCACAGTCCACCTTAAGAAAGGTCCACCTTAAAAGCAATTGCATCAATCAACAGCTGCCTGCTTGCATTCAGAATCCACTGATGTGGGAAAAGCCGATATCTAGAGGCGCTAAAGCTGCATTTCATACAAGTCTGAAAACTGAAACTGAAACCTAGTGCAGGCTAAATCGCTGCATTGTACAGGAGCTTTGTAAGGCAGGTGTCATTCCTGACTTAGACACATGAAGCTGCTGTGGAAAACCACGCATGGAAAAACATTTTATCCATGTTTGATCACATCTGAATTTAGCCCACAGGCTTTCCAGATGCAAAGCGGTCTAGATGATGTTGATCGGCCCATTTCCTTTTCGTCAAAAAATTCGAGCAGCATCGGGGTGATGAAGCAGCTTATTGCAGCGGGTACATGCCCACCAGTCTGTCTGTCTGAGTGTCTGTCCTCCATGTCTGCCTCAGCTATGGGGACACAGTGTACAGACAGCATTCGGAGCAGCCGAACAATGGAGAGCAAGCCTGCAGCCCCTTTGGAGCTTACCGGCTAGACACTAACTCGCTCCAGGTTACTGTTTGTTCACTGAGCTGAACAAATAAAAAACGATTTTGAGGCAGAGAGTTGGAAGAAAAAGATAGGGACGGGGCTCACCGAGGCATTACATAAGAGAATTGCTAAAGCAGCAGATTAGCAGCGCAGAGGGGGTTCAAGTTAAAATCCATATCGGCTCATTAACAACAGGATGGAAGCATCTCCTGATCAGAGGTGATACACCGAGACAGAATGAAGCTTGAACACTTCGGCGCATTACATCCAGCTGTTATCAGTGCAATAAATGTCGCTGAAGGCCAGAAGTAAAAGCGAAATGTCATACAAGTGATGCCGAAAGAGACATCTACTGATCAAAATAAATTAAACTTCACTGATTTAAGACTTTGTCATGGTTGCACATATATCTTCTTAGATGTATGATGTATGTAGTATGTGAGGCATAACAGCTGAAGGACCTTGCAGCTGGCGGATCCACAGTCGCAAACATGACGAATGTAACGCATTTCCACTTGCTAAAATTTTGTGATGACCAAGTACAGGGAGTTTAGCATCCACTTAAATGAAGGGAAGCAGCCAAGAAGACAAGGTAACATCAATATCCTTGCTACGCCCCATTAAAACCAGATATTAGATACGGTGAAGTGCGTATGAAGGAAAATATCGATGAATCACGCTGTCATAGAGCTGCTGCTGTTAAATATGTGCCGCAAATGGATGTCAGGCGAACGATTACACTCCTGATAGCAAACTGCAAGGTGGAAAGGGAGGGCATGGTGGACGAATCCCCAAACCACCGGTGAGGTAAGAAAGAACCTACAAGGCTCGGACGAAAAGAGCCGCCATGTGCTACTATGACCAACCACACTGTTATTCAAAGTCAGCGAGTGGGATCCTTGTTACTATCGATGACAAGGTGTGCTGCCACTCTGGTTGAAGCTAGATACCAGAATCAAATCAACAGTTGCACATTCACAAGCACGTGTGAATCATGGACGGCGGCCACGAAGTCGTCTGGCAGCAAAAAGCACCTTGGTTGTTCCCAGCGGACGTCTCCAGCTGCCCTACTAGTATTTTCCCACTGTCACCTTTTACATTGTGTTAGCATGAGTGAATGAGCTTTAACATCGCCGAGGGTTCGCTGAGGTCAAGCACATAATGTACAGAGCTGTCATGGTTACGCTCTCAACATTACTCTGTGCTGCTCTCAAGTCATAAAGGCACACAGACATGCAGGCCTGCTGCAGAAACAAAGAGCTCTCACACTGACAGATGCTTCTTTACTTAACGGTGTCCACTGGTGTATGAAGCGCTGAATGCTATCACCACAGCATTAGCATTATCTCTCATAAGCTACTGCTGCTAACCAGCTGTTAAGCTATTTCTCTATTAGCACAGAGCAGCAACACCTATTAGCTCACCTTGGAGTGTGTAAGGCTGCCGGCAAACACTGGCTTCCTGTTAGCATTCCACCTGAAGCTGGTTTTAAAAGCCACCTGCGCAAGTAATCAGTAAGTGCAAGAAGTGGCAGTCTGGCAGCCTTTTGAGATCATGTGATTCAAAAAGTTTAAAAAAAAAAAGACATTCAGGTGTCTTACTTATGTGGATTTTAATTAAATGCTACATTAGCATGAAGCCACATTAGGGACTTTCTACGTGACCAAACAGGTAGCAGCAGATTCAAGGTTGACAATATATGGTGACTGATATTTAATGGTTAAACTCAGACAAATGATTAGTGTAACTCTTGTGTCGATGGCCAGTACTGACACAATCAAGCCTCTATTGTGAAAGGATCCATCTACACAACTTTAGCCCAGCCTGCTTTAGCTCTGTCACATGACCCTTAAAACAGGATTCATGCCGCTACATCCTCATCATCCAAGCCCCAGAGATTTCCCCAGCACATGCTCACTACTTGATCCATCGAACGTGATAGAACATGACGGTCATGCAGAAAGGTTCGAGAAGCATCCAGGTGACATGTAAGCTTACAGTAGGGTGTGAGCCAGGCTGAAAAGTGTGACACGGTGAGCGTACGGTGAACGCCTTAGCTCACTGCGCCATGGCCTTCCCCCCTCTGATCGCCATTGTTCGAGACAGGAACGTGCGTAAGATAGTGTTGGCCGTGCATCCCTCTCAGCTCCCGAGAGCCTAACCCGTGGACATGAAAGCACAACGTCACAAGTTAGGGTCTCAGGGACGGAGAGAGACACATCTGCAAACTGACTCCTCTACCTCTTCACACAGCTGCTTTCAGCCCTCTCTGGATTTTTATGTTTGCTACTTGGAAATCTTGTATGTTCCTGCATGACAAAAGCTTCCATGTACGAAACTGGTCTCCAAGTCAAATGAGGACTTGGAGCGTGTGAGCATCTCTTGCATACAGAGCGAGCTCAGCCGCACAGACGTCGAACACACGCTCCGAAATGACATGCGTTAACTGAGCATGCTTATTGCAACCTCCGCTGGCCCCGTATGTGTTCGTGAACATACAACAAGTGCAAGCCTCAGCCAGACACAACATTGGCCAGCCTCCCCCCAACTCTCCCTCTCTCTCTCTCTCTCTCTCTCTCTCTCTCTCTCTTTCTCCCTCGCCCCCTCCCCCACCTCAGCTGAACAATACAGCACTTTGAAAAATGCCTCCTGCCATCAGGTACAGAGCCTGCTGCTGTACAGTATGCTCACAGATCTCCCGCAGTCTCCGGGAAAATCAAAATCAGCCCTTGATCGCTAATTATTTGCGGCAGACGCACGAGACAAAAGCCCCGCATGGATGCATCGACTACAGCATCGAAATCTGAAGCTGGGACCGCACAGCGTCAAACAGTCCATCTGACACAATGACTTGCACGCTCATCCGACTGACACATCTTGCACAGTGCAATAAAATCATTCAGTGCATGCTCGACGGTTACCAGCGCTCATCCCCGTTCGGCACGAGGTTCTGAATCCTCCGGAGAGGCTGCACAGAGAAAAAGACCAACCAGATAACAAAGCTCTACGGCTTCTTCATGCTACCATGGTGGTCTAAAGCTTAGGAAACAGATGGGGAGCTGAGAGGGAAGCAGAGAGGAAGAGCGTTCGGTGGTATCGACTCACCCTCCCCTTCGGATCCAGGATGCCCCCATCGCTCGTTGTTCTTGTAGCCCGCTGCCTGCTCGGGGAGGGGAAGAAAAAAGGAGACAGAGAGAAAGAGAAATCTCAGATTTAAACTTACAGCATGCCAACAAGATTCCAGTTATGCTCAGAAGTAAAAGAAGGGATTTTAAATATTTTTAAAAAAATAGGAAAAAAGGCGGCACGAGGAAGAGTCTGGTCTGTCCGGCAAGCTGCTCAAAGTCAGGCGCAATAAACGGCAAGAGAGCGACGGACGGAGACAAGAAAGATGAGTATGGGTGGTAGGACCAAGCCGGAATGAACCATGTGCACGCTCCCTCTCCCTCTATCTCTTCACTCGCTCTCTCTCCCTCTCTCTCTCTTTCACACACACACACACACACACTCACACACACACACTCCCAGAGCGAGAGCAAGCAGTCCAGGGAAGAGAGTCGCGAGAGAGAGTCAGCGAGACGATTCCTCTTCCCAGAAAACGAAACGCTGAAGGGAATTGATACCTAAAGGTCAGACAGAACAGGTAGACGGCAGGAGAAAGAAAGGGAAAGTGACGGAGAGACGCAGACAGATGAAAGAACGGAGCTAGCATCGAGCCTCAGAATCAGTGCTTGCAGCCGGGGCCACAGTGCCAGTGAAGCATACCAGTATGCTGCCTCACCGACGCGAGAGAGGAGGGGTTGGAGGGGGTGGAGGGGGGGTGTATGTGCACACACATGCACGCGCGCACACATGCATGTACTGCATGCACAAAACAGTGACACACTCATTCGCCGCTCCTCGCACCCGATCCTCTACTTACTTTGTATCCGAAACTACAGGTCCGAGGCAGGTTGGTGAGAAGGAAGAAAAAAATGCACACACTCTAATTCTCTCTCTCTCTCTCCCTCACACACACACACACACACACTCACACACATGCACACACAAGTCCAAGTTAAAAGACAAAACGAATGCGCCTGCTGATCTCTTGTCTCGCTCCGCTTTCTGTCTTTCTCGCCCTTTTCCCTCGCATTGTTTTCTCTCTTTTTCAATCACATGCAGAGGTGGAAAAGAGGGAAGACAAGAAGAAAAACCATACACCCCCACCCTCCTCTTCTCCCCACCGCTTCAACTATATTCTTTCAGTCTTTCCTCTTTTACCCTTTCCTTCCCCGTGTTGACCGGCAGGAGGAGAAACATTTTTTTTTTAAAAAAGGAGAAAGAGGAGAGAGAAAGATCATCCATTAATTTGCCTCACAGCTGTAATCGCTTACAGCCAGAGGCCCACTTTTCCTCTGTATCAGACGAGAGAGAGAGAGGGAGAGGGAGAGAGAGAGGTGAGGAGGGAGGGGGGTGGAGGGAGGTAAGGAGAGAAAGTAGTCCTCCTTTCGTTGTTTTTTCCACCTTGCTGTTGTCCTTTTCCACCCAGAAAACAAATCCTCTCTTCTCTTCTGCTTGCATGCAAAAAAAAACCCCAGCAAAAATCCACTTTTCCAGTCTCTTTCTTTCTTTCTGTCCTCTTAATCTGTGCCTCACACGGGCCGACATCATTCACACTATCCTTTCAGAAAGAGGAGAGGCCGACAGAGAGAGAGAGAGAGAAAGCGAGAGAGGGAGAGAGAAAGAGTGTGAGAGAGAAGGGGCCATAGAAACATTGCTACATGATGTGCTTTGGCTTATAGAGGCTACATTTAATCTCCACTGGCTCCCCCAGGCTTTGGTATGGAGAGAAAGAGAGAGAGAGAGAGAGTGACAGAGGGAGGGAGAGAAAGAGAGAAAGAGGGGAGATGATGGGGGGAGGGACAGATGGAGCGAAGTGAAGGAGAGCGACGACGTACAACCGACTGTAGGCCCAAATCAGCGACGGGGCCCAGAGAGACTGGGAAGGGGAGGAAAAAAAAGAGAAAAGAAAAATCCCCGGGACCACACTGCCCTCTTGCTTTTCTTCTGCTCCCTCCCTCCCTGACTGACTGATCGACCGACTGTGTCTGCACCCCGGCTAATCTCCAATCCTCTTTGACTGCTGTCTGGCAGACGGCGCATTGTGCCATTTTTCTATCTCTATACAGCTGCGGTTGCCGTAGAGCACCGTACATCTGGATCTACAGCACACTCTACCTCTGCACACCCCCCAGCCTCCTCTGAAAAACACTGACGCTACCAATTTTGAAATCTCCCTGTTGACACACACACATGCACACACACTCACACAGAGTGCAGCTATCCTCATTTATCACCTGCTTTGTGTCCAGATAGAGCCAGTCCTCGGCAAGGCGCTAATATTAGCCTGCTTTGACGGTGAGAGCCTGCAGCAGGCAGACAAAGGCTCACACATATGCATACTGAGGCATGTGTGCACACACATGAGCATGTAGACATAGCTAAGTGCAGTGGGTGCAGAACCTACTAAACATAGAAGAAGTTTTGTATGTATATGAAATACATGTAAATACTTGAATTCATTTTCATGCTAAAGGCAATAAAAGCCACTCCATCCACTTGGCGAATGATAAACTTTGCATCCAGCTAAGTGACAGCTTGGGTGCCATTGATTTACCGATCCCATTTCGCTCTCTTTAAGTATTCGTTATCTGCTGGTAATGGCCAGGAATCAGCACCCGGCTAGCCAAGTAGTACGTCAAGAGAGACCCAGATCTGTCACGCTGGAGCCCACGCATCCGAGAAAACAGCAGCAGGACTGCAAATAAGCACGCAGCACCGGGTCTGCAGAGCCGGAGAGGTAGCAACAAACACACACCATGGACGCTGGGAGTGTGTGTGTGTGTGTGTGTGTGTGTGTGTGTGTGTGAGGGTGAACTGAGGCAGGGCAGAGTGACGGTCAGGACACACTCGCTGGACGACTGAAGCTGTGCTGCTGCTCGCCAAAGAGATTGATTGACAGCTGTCACATCTGACTGTCACATCTGTCTCATCTGAGGTCACGGAGGTCATTGCTATGGCAACGGCAATGATCAAAAGTAAGGCTCAGGAGGAGGATTGTTAACTAGCACTGACCAGATTTTGCAGTAATTATCATTATTATTATCATTAGTATTAGGGTTCTATACTCAGTATTAAAATGTTTTCTTTTTGTTTTGTTCACATTTTCTCACATTCTCAAATTTGAAATAAATGTAGCAAAAAAACTGAAACTCACAAGTGTAAGAAAAGTACAGGCTGACTTATAAACATGCAGGTATAGCACTTCTTAAAAGGGCTAAATAGTCTTTAAACAGTAACATTCAGTAAACTGAGCAAAACAACACCGTGTATGTTTGGCAGACCCCACACACACAAAGGAAGGGCAGCAGACATAGTATCAGTACTTTCAAAAAGGAGGGAAACGAGGCCCCATACAACTCTGGCTTCTGCTCTGCTTGGGTTTAAAGCATTGGGTCATACACAAAAACACACACATGTACGCACACAGTCACAGAAAAAACACGCACTCAGACATCTCGCCTGCATTCTACCAAATCAATTGTTGCCAAGTCACCAAATCTGAGCCTCCCACAGCTGGACACTTCACAGAGTTAACCAACAGGGGGCAGTCTTTTGCTCCTCTACCTATTGCCTCCGCTGAACACGTATGAACTGGTACATGAACTGTCGGGCCTTGGAGTGTTCTCACTGTATAACATATGAAGGCCACTGCACACATGCTGCTGCTGCTGCACTGGGAGTGTAAAGAAGCTGTAAATCCAGCAGGGACAGGCCGGCTTCATTACCACACTCCTGCCAGGAGATTGAAGAAAGTAAAAGTGAAGAAGGGGTTCTGTTTAATAGTAAAATGTCTGCTGGTATGAGCAGACAGACGTCGAGGGAAGAGACGGAGCATCAGCAGGATTTCACTTCAAGTGAAAGTGTTTTATGTGATTTCATCCTAAAGTTTCAAACCAGAAGGGATCCATTTTGAAGTGGGAGAAGCCAGCCCAGTGCCACGATGTATTATCTGAAAAATTATGTGTGTGCAACGATTGTTCATGTTCAGTAGAATTTCTGTTCCTCCCTGAGTGTCACAATATTTCATGTGTCAGATATTATGACAGCAGTAGTTTCCACGCAGTCTGCATCTGCCGATAGGAAATATTGTGACAATAATTGTTCACTTTGACAGCTGATTTAACTGCTGGTAAACGGACTGGGATGCTGCTGTCTGAGGCTCCTGCTCAAATCTCAAACTTTTCCCCCTTGATATCCTTTACTACCACGCAAACAACAAGACTTCTTCTTACACAATCACCAGCATTATAATGAGGTTATCGTTAAGCGAATAATGAAATGTCGCCTTAGAATGGAAACCCACTGATGTTTTAGAGCAGTTCTCGCACGTCAGTCCCATCAGCTCTGCAACAATGTGGTGTGTCTGATCTCACAGACCAACACTCCTGACTTCACATCAAACACAGCAGAATATGCAGCAGTGCCCTGCTGACAGCTGACACACACACAAACACAGAGTCCAAAATATACAAAATAATACAGACAGATGAAGATGGTAGCATTTTAATAACCAGTTATCAGCCAGTGAGAACTGTGGATGTGTAACACGTAGTCACTGTAATATACTAACACAATCATAGAAGTACGCACAGGATACAACAATAATAATTCCAGCTGAAATAACCATGGCATAGAAAATTAGTAAAATTGTGAATTAATTAATTATCTGATTGTTTCAGCTCTCAGATGTGAATACTGCAACTTTTCAGCGTCAGATAATGTCTTTGGATTTCGGACTTTTGCTCAGACAAAAAAGCCATCTAAAGTTATTTTCTGATATTCTAAGATTTATAAGATAAAAAAGATGCATCGATAATGAAAGTTACAGCCGTAGTAATAATAATGAGGCAAATTAAAAGAGACATTAGGGCTTCAGAGGGAGATCTTGAAAGCAACTCTTTAGGAAATCATTTTAAAAGAGGTAATGCTTGCAATGTTCAAACTTCAGCAACAGTAATATCAGCATCAGGATCAGTGTCTCAGCGCCCCACAGATCAACCACACACATGTTGTGCAGTAACACACTGGCGTCACACACCCAAAAGTGCTGCTCCATCAGCAAACAGGCTGAAATGTTATTGACCACGGTGAGTGTACAGTGTCTCGCTTTAGCAGGCTGCTAAATAATAACAGTGGACTGTATTGATCCAGCTGTGCAGAGTGCCATGCGTACCTCAGGGAAAGCTAGGAGGTTGTACAGTTATCTCCCGGGGTGTAATTCTCAACTATACAACCTACTACCTCAACCTGGGAGCAAGCAGACCTGAGGCGTGAACATTTGAACCAGAACAGAAGGCCACTCGTGGTCTAAAGAAACGCTCAGACGTTAAACTTGATGCTCTTTGTCGGTGACATCATCCGTCCCAGCAGCGCAACTTTGTATCTTAGATACAGAGTCTATACACACAGCAGATAAACACGTCTCACTCCAGAGCTTCTCCAAGCTCTTTTCTGCTCACTGACCCCCATACACACACACACACACACACACACAACCACCCCACAGCCCCACCCCACAACCCCCACCCAAATGTTGATCAGATTTTCTGCCTTAAAGTCTCCCTCCAGTCAAAAGTGGGTTTCGCTTCTCGTTCCACTTGGCGGTTTGAGCGTCACTGTGCAGAATGCTGCAGAGTTCACATCCAGCTGCTGATGGAGGAAAGTTTCTCTGTGCCCACCTCACATCTGGATTTAACACGCATACGTACAAGAGGGTTTTGTAACATCACAGCTGGTTTAGAAGCCAGTTACAGCCCAATAGGGGACTTGAAGCCACCAGTGCACGTATGCTGAAGCTGTGTCCGAAATCACTTGTGCACCGCATTTATCATTTGAATTTGAGGGTTCTCAAAAAATCCACAATGGAAAGAATAAAGTAGCAACATCAGTAGTGGCGCGAACACGTCTTTCTGGTAACAAACCCAAAAATGTGCTGCTGGTGAACGGTCGGACAGGGTGTGATTTCACACACAGCTCCATCTAAGTGAAGCAGGAGACGTCTGGCTTTTGAGCAGAACAACATCTGAATATTTATAAATGGTGCATTTTTCAATCAGAATCACCGTGCCATTTCAAGATTTATTTTTTATTTTTTTGGGTGAGATAATTAGACTTTTTTGTGTTTTAAAAAAACCCAACACATCACATGAAGATAATTTTTCAAAGCAGAGAATTTCATACGTCTTGGAAAATGTCTGGAGGGAATCTTTAAAGAAAAAGGCTCGCAGTTGCTCATTTTAAACTGTCAACATGTGGGAGGTAATGGCCGTTTGTGAGGAAACAAGCATTACCAACTGTCATTCGTATGCTTTCTCTAATTGGGCCGATGTCTACCTCATTAACACTAGAAAGGCCACCCTGCAGCTAATTGACTGCTGACTGAAAATGCTGTCTCCTTGTGAGTTTTCTGCAAACTAACATTTGGAATACACACAAGGAAATTATAGCTGTAATCACGTTTTTCCTTTTAATTGACTTCTCGTTGGCCTTCTCTTAACCCCTCAAAGTCCAATTACTTGTGCAGGCGAAATGTGCGGAAAGTGTCGAGGACCTTACAGGAAACCTGTCGCAACTTTTGGGGATGTGTTAGGAGATTTTCAGTGATGGCTGTTCGATGTATCTGACAGAAGGTTGAAGTAAAGAGCAGAGATTTAAAGCACCCACAGTCTGATCCCAGGACAGAGGAGGCTTTCTTGATCAGCGCTGCTCGTCTGTGACACAGAAATGGTTAACAAAGTTGGCCGGAGGAGCTCGCGAGCAGCCCCCGCCGCTTTTTTCGCTGATGCTGCTCGGGTTGTTGGAGCTGCACAGACGCAGACCTGTAGATACAAGCTTGTGGTGTCAGTTAACACAAGTTCGGATCTACGGGTTCGGGGCTGCGAGCAGATGACTTCATGAATCCAGCAGCGTGACCGGACGGAAGAAATGAATGAGCATAAAAGGAAAGACTTTCATACTAACGCAAGCTGTCTTTCTGTGTGTGTGTGTGTGTGTGTGTGTGTGTGCAACAAGTCTGACTGTTTCACGAAGCACAGCAGAAATAATTTCTAATAGCAACAAATGAGAGAAAAGTTCTATTTAATTGATTTAAATCTTCACACACAAACATTAACAGTGCTTGCTGCTTTAGATTCGACTCAGTTTGTAGCCGAGTATTTACAAAAATGAAATCTTTAGTTTAGAAAAGTTCACAGTGCATGTCAGCAGAAAACAAACAATAAAATTAATTTCCGATTAGATTTTTTTTGCCATTTAATGCACAGCGACTGTGTTTTATAGAACAGAGCTGACGGAGAGGATTTATTTGACAACCCAACAGAACATCATCACACAGACTCCACCAGTCTCTCCAGCACAAACTCCAGTAACTCAGCTTACTTTGATCCCACAATGCACTGCATCACAATACTCACAGGACCCTATGTCTCCTTATTGTTTGCCTACAGGTAGCTCCAGTGCCAGCTCTTACTACCACTGTTTCCTCACTCTCAGAGTCGTTTCACTGAGTGATAGGTGGAAAAATTCGAGTGGCATTTTAAGAGGCATGTGGCTGAGCTCGAATGAGACATAAGTAATCTAAAATGTTCCAAATAAATTACAAGAAAATTGCTTTGATAAAACAACGTGTTAGAGTGGTGCTTCATAAAAGCGTGTGGATATATTTATAACTTCTTGGTGAATGAAGAATAGTGAGGGCAGCGTAAACACTGCACCAACAATGTGATCTGTTTGCATTTTTTAATGTTTAGGTCAGTTTATATTTAGTTAGACACGTAGTTAGAGTTAAATTTAAGATGACTGAAGATTGCATTTGGAATGATTTTAAGGGTTGGTGTTTTAATAAAATGGAATCGTCGCTTGGTCTCATTTTTTAACAGAACCTCACACAACAGCTGCAAGAAGACCAACACGGAATTGTGATATTGAATTAATTTTTTTTAAAGAAGAGATTTTTTTAATATTGGAACAATTCACAGTCTTTTCACTGGATATAAAAGCCGCCATCAAAGACACTCATTTTTAAAATCAAATATTAAAAGCACACAAAGGGCAGCGTCTCAACAGCCTCCTGTCTAATGTTAATAGAGTTGTCGCTGTGCAGCTCAAGCAACAAAGTAAAACTTGTAAAACTCAGAGATGAAAAAGAGAGTGAGTGGTCCAATTTCAACTTTCAGACTCCATCTGAAGTTCTTTCTCCTTCTCTTCCCCCTGCCTGAATTTAAATGAGACGTCTGACTTTGAAGCTGTTGCCAAGTTGCTTAAAGTATGTCAGTGGGTCTTTGCCAGCGAGCTGAAAGACACCTTGAGATTGGCCGAACAAAGAGGTCGGTGGGGTCCGCAGCCCCCTGCCAGCCAGCGCCGCCACCGCTGCAGCAGCATGTGTGTGTGTGTGTGTGTGTGTGTGTGTGAGTGAGAGAGAGGGGAAGACTCCAACCACAAAACTAAGATCAGCTAAAGGCCACCACCTGCATTATTCGGCACTCAGCTGCGCCAGCGGCCAAACCCAGCGGCGCTTCTCGATCATTCTACCCAGCAACAGAGGTGGTGTGTGTGTGTGTGTGTGTGTGTGTGTGTGTGGAAGAAAGGAGGGGGTCAGCAGAGGTGAAGAAGTGAGAGGTGAGGAAGTGGCATGTCGTTAGCGCTTCATAATTTCACGCAGCGTAAACAGATAGCCCCGGCTAGCCAACAGGTAGCATTCGGTTTAGGCCCCTTTCACCACGGCTAATATACAGTAAACAGGACAGGACGGGACACAAGCAGCAACCACCCTGCTCAGTATGAACAGCCACAAAGCAAAGGAAAGACGTGGAGAAAGAAGCAAAGCTCGGAGCACATTGGTAGCATGATGACTTACCGATTTTGCCTTTACGTTTAGTTTCCAAGTGTTTCTTTTCTCTAGTCTGCAGGGCCTACGGTGCTTTGGCAGAAGGTATAGGCAGTCATGTCCACTGTGGCCCATCGCAACAACAACCACCAAAAAAAAACAAAAAAAACACAGCTCAAACATGCAACTACAGTAACAAAAACACCCCGAAAGGCAGCTCGGGGAGCGGGTGAGGAAAGAGTGAGACAAAAGAAAAAAGGCAAAGGGAAGAGGGAGAGAAACTAGTGAGGGGGAGAGAAGGAGGGGAGAGGGAAAAAGTAAACGATAACAGAAAAACACACTCGTTTTTTTTTTTGGTGTTTTTAACAATTTCGGTTTACCGCGCGAAAGTAGTAACAATAACTAAATAAGCAAGAGGTAGTCTTTTAGCCTGTTAATTCTACAAGCTGCCTCCCTGCACTACGAGCAAATGACAAGCAACATCTGTTTGTAACACAGCCAAGATCCCAGCCTTACTGTAAAAAAAAGAAAAAGAAAAACGGAAAAAATTGGCTTGATTTTTCTCTCTTTTCAGTCTTGAACTGCAAAACTCTCCTTGTGTCTTTGACTCCCTCCCTCGCTCAGCTGAATAAGGCAAAACAGAAAAGAGAAAGGGGAGTGTGGAAATTCAGCGAAGGGAAAATGCAGCCATGAAGCCGTCCTCCTGTCACCCTTGAACCTCTCCCCTTCCCTTCTTCTCCTCTCCCTTTTTTTCCTCCTCCTCCTCCTCCTCCTCCTCCCTGCACACTCCTTCTTCCTTCTTCTTCCTCCTTCTTCCCTCCCCACTCAAACGAAAGAGGGACAGTAGAGTCCAGGTATAGCTACTACTCACTCAGTCCTTCTCTTCCCAAAACGCCCCACTACTCCGACACATAAACACTTGGACACACACACACACACACACACACACACACTTGTATCCTCGTCTCCCAGAGCGTCCCACACAGCCAGAAGCAGACTGACTGGCTTGCACGTACACACTCATTGATGCACTCGCAAAAGTGCATATACAGAAATACACACACATACACACACATTTCTTGGAAAGCTTCCCTGCACCAAAAACAAATACCAATCTTTAGTTAGCCTCAGCTGCGAATAGAAAAGAAGGAGTCATTTCGGGACTTGGCTCTGGTTTACCGAGGCACAGATACAGACCATTTCTCCATATGCCTGCCTTTCACAGCTCGGGAGCAGCTCCAGATTTGACTGTATCATAATACTGCGAAAAATGTCCTCTGTCACTGATATCTTTTGATAACATCCAGCTCCAGTAATAGGACCGTGAGAGTGGCCGACATTCGGCAAACCAGAAATGCTGGACCTGTTTGTCGTGTTTTTAGTCTCGGTCGTTAGCAGGTAGGGTGGTGCGGTTCTCCAAATGCTGGAGACAGCACATAAGTTCTGTTCCATTATAGGACATAAGTGGGTGCCAAGTGAATCAATACAGGACACACAGACACAGAGACAGCTTCAATTTTAGCTGCAGGAGCAGAGATACAGATACCCCACTGACGGGCTGCAGGTTTACCCTGTTTTCCCAAATTAAATTCAGGCAGAAGGTGCACATATGTCCTAGAAGTACAATACAGCAGTGAATGAACTCGGAAGATCCACAGAAAGCTGGACTCACCAAAATGAGCTCTTTTGCTCCCTCATGTCTTTGGTATTCTTTGGTATGAGGCGTCACACACTGGCCGCTTTGGTAAACAGGGGCATGCTGCATGCTGACATCACATTACAGGAATTCTGGGTATTCAAGTGTAAGGAATAGATCAACCCAAAATAAAATGCATCTACTCATCTGGGTAATTATGGATCCTATTGCAGTTATGGGCAGAGACCAAAGACCTCACCAAACCTTAGCTAAACTACAGCCATATTTAATTCAACCCTGCATTTAAAACTAGCTGTCTCGACCTTATGCCACATCCCTAAGGATAGCTTGGTTCTCTCAGAACACGTCTGCCATGGTACAATAATTTTGCCTAATCTCCTCATTCTGCAAACCCAATGTGTCCTCTTCCATTTCCATTATTGGTCCTCCACCAAACATCATTTCATAGGAATCAGTTTTCATCACTGAATCCTGGGTACTTTGTAAATTGTGTGGCAAAGTTGTTGTTTAGAGAGCCTGTATTATGACTTTTTGGGCTTTTCCCTCTGCTTTAGTGTTATAGCGTCTTTGTGCATGTTGCTCTGCAAACCTACTAAGTCTACGTCACAGGGAGTTATTCTGTCTCTCTGTACATGTACTGCACACACATGCATGACCCAGTTGTTTGGCCATAACCTTGTGGACTTATCTCTGAAGTATTTACATCAACATCCAGCATGCTAGCACCAAGAAAATGACAGTTCAGTTAAACATTGTAAGATATTCAGTGTTATCTGCTTCATCTATGAGAGGTCACGATGTTTTGGTTCAGTGTTGTATAGTCCCGCTATGGACCATGAAGACTTAATGTGGAATAATCAGACTTGTACTCAGTGACCCTTGTTATATACATACTGTCTTTGTATGGATGAGGATGTACAGTAGAGCTGCAACCTCAGAAATGGATTCAATCTTCCATACAGCAACCACATCCTCCATGGGCTTTCATAGTCGCATGTCCTCATCCTCAGCTGCTACATTAGCAGGTGTGTTTTGGGGAAAAGGAGGGGTCATTTAAGAACTTATCCAACTGGTGATAGGTCCTCCAGTATCTTTGCTGTGCACGTACGGAATAGTTTAATTAGGAAACCACTTGGGTAAGGTGTGGGAAAGCTTATGACAACTGGTACATAAAAGGCGAAAGACACTAAAGACTATGAGATGGGAGGTAAAAGGTGATGCATCTTTTGGTTGTCACACATGCCCAGACAAGTTCACGTTCTAGCTTTTCATATGCTATGTACTTTGGTCATGTCATGATGATACCTGAATAAGTTGGATACCCTGTGAAAAGGCTGAAGGATATGTTCCAGAGCTCAGGGAATAAGGTGAGGTGTGAGCATGTAAATATTTAATGACAGATGTATTCCCATGGTCAAATATTCACATAGTGGCACTAATACTGAAAATATCCACCAAAACACATCTGCCTTGGTATACTTTGAATTTAGAGTTTTTATATTCAGAAGCAGATGATCTGTGGAGTCTTTCACTTGATAACTAGTGCTGGACCAGGGCTTTGTGGTCTTTTTACATATATACTGCATTAATTTCTCACTTGGGATGTGTTTAACGAGCTGTTTGGAATGACTCAATAGCCGCATTTTTTTCTTTTTGGAACTCAAAGAGCGAGCTGTGAGAAGAGAAGCTCTTCTGATGTTTCCAGTGAGGGTGAGTAGTCACAAATCTTTATCCGTGGGTACGCTGTCCCTGAACAGTCTCCAAACTGTTACCTCTACTGCCATCGATAATGAAAATGAAGTAGCTAAAATACCAGAGTAAATATATAAGCAGTAAACCAGGGGAGCAACTGATTGGCTTGTGCTGGACCCATCTAACTGCTCTGCTTCTACATCTGTAGTCCATCCTTCAGTGGCCTTGACTAACTGACTCTGTTGCAACCTCTAGTGCAGAGATAACTACCATAAAGTTTCCTTCAGGGAATAAAAACAAATTCATGCCTTAAACTCAAAGTAGATCCACAATAATCTTGCTGTAATGAAATTTTACTGTGTCGAGCCTTTAGCCGGAGTCTGGGTTCATAAGATGTGTTTGCTGCAGTCCTCCTAATCCCTTCAAATTGCTTTTCATGCAGAAATGAAAGTTGCGTGGTGCCATTTCATAGATCATGGATTATGGGTTCTGCCTCAAACACACCTGATGAGTCCAGGCTGGAGTTTTACTATCTTGGACAGTGGCTGACTGGTCTGACTGCAGCAGCTTCCTGCAGCCCGTCTACTTTAAATAAGTTAAAACATTATAGCGTGATCAGCTGAGCGAAGGCATCGTCCAACAACTTCAAGACTTCAGGATTAATCCTCATTCAACTTTAAATTTAAGCAGCTTCTTATAGCCTAAACTCCATGCAAATGAGGACTGTATAAGAGCGCTGTTTTACATTTTCGTTGAAGTTTCCTGGCACTTTTTTTCATGCAGCATGAGCGGCTTGTCTTTAGTGTCTTCAGGCGCAGAATATCACCCCGTTCCAAAATTCTGTGTCTGTACCCTTTCCATCTTCTCTCCTCTCTTCTCTCTCTTCTCCCTCAGTCTGATATTCTGCTCACGCACAACTGCGGCAGCCCTCCTCCAATCGCTGGCATTAATCCACACCTCAGACCCCCCAGACACACTGTCTGCTCTCCCACAATGCACCTCAGCTCCAAAACTTTCCCAGACACATTTGGCCTTCTCTCTATCGCTTACCTCTCCCTCCCTCTTCAGCCCCTTTTCTTTCACTCGGTCTCCCCATGGCTCTTCATCATCCAGTTTCATTTGCTCTGCCTCTTTCTTTCTCAAACTCTCTAAATTTCCCCTTTCTTTCTCTCTATTCAGCCACGGCCTGTCTGACAAAAGTATCTCCTAATCTTCCCCAGAGTCCATTTGACATAAAATGGCGGCGCCGCAACCGACCAACACTGCTCGTCCTTCCAACACTGGAGAGTGGAGCTACATCCCACCTCACTTGTTTTCCGTAGTTGTAGAATTGAGATCCTCAAACATCTTCTGTCGGAAACACCAAGTACACCAACAGTACAGATGTGGATCCCATTTGTCTTTACTTGACCAAAGTGGCGGCACCAAACCTGAGTCTGTAATTCCGCTAATTAGAAAATAGATGTTAGAAGGATTTTTTCACACCTTGATCTTGTTTGTTTTTCTGTTTTTTCTCATCCCTTTAAATCACTAATTAACCTAATTTTTATTGAATATATGGCTCTATAGATGGCTGGATCTATTTATACATAGAATACAGAACAGACTAGAGACATAGAATTTTCTGCACAGCACAAGACATCAGTGGTAATGGTCAACCTTTGAACTTCTGCCTCAGCCTCTGAAGCCTTTCTTTGCTATTTTGCGCTCATACTCCACAAAAATACAGTCAAGAGTTGCAGTAAAGAGACCAATCTCTCCCCAACAGAGCAGGACATGATGCAGCCAAAAAATCATTCAGCAAAATGTAAGAAGTCTTTCTTAAAATAGACGAGGTGAGTTCAAGTACCAAGACTTGTTAAAAAAAAAAAACTCACAAAAATACACTACGGTGTTATTCACCGCATGCAACTTTTGGAATGTGCTGAATGTCCAAGGTTGAAATTAATTTAATGACTGTCGAGGACTCCTGGATGTGAAAAGAGGACACATAGAGAATCAAGTGTTTATAATTGAAGTAAAAATGATTGAAAACCCAAAACCAGAGGTCCAAACATGTCCACTGCGAAGATAGAGATACCACTCTTTGATTTAAAAGGGGGCCAGACAAGAAAGTCATAAAAGCAGAGGAGCACCTGCAGAGGACCACCACAGAATGAACTTATCAATTGTTTTTCTAATCTTCACCAGGATGCCAAGCTCCTTAACATTCTTGTACTGCACGGTCACTAATTTATTGCATGGTCACTAATTTATTCTTTGGCAGTCAAGTCCTAGGAAAGAAAAGACCCCTCTGCAAAGACCACTAATCAGCATCTGTTGGCTTGGACTGGTACTCTCCCCTCTGACAGTGTTTTCCTCATAAGGGTTTTAACATTTATCTGTGATCTCGTTTGGCTCCGGTCTTGGGAATCTTTCTGTTGCGCTGGGAAAAGACAAAGCTAAGAGGATTGAAATTGAAGCTGCAGGCAGACATGATGGGAAGTGTAGATAGAAAGGGGAATGAGTCAGTCCTCCTGGTAGATAGAGATTCATCCAAGACACAGCTAATGAGGAATGAGTTTTATTGTATTAAGATGTGATTACGAGGGGACTTCCACCGACCACTTTGACTTTACATTCAGTTCTTACGTAGTTTGACGGCCAAACAAACAAACACCATTTCCATTGGCCTGCTATGTCACATTCAGAAAACCAATCTCAGCCAGGTGGAAGGTATTCCCCTTGAATTATGTCCATGGTGAACAACTCCGCACATGTCAGTGCTAATGTACCAGTGCATGAAGAACCAAGTCGAATGCCATGTATACAGCAAAGCAGATTAAGGGTGCAATGCATGTAGCATGAAGTAAGATCAAGGCTGCTCTGCACTGCATGGGTAATGTTCATCGAATTAGGAGCAACTTAACCAAATCCCAAACAATTATACCAGTGCCGTACCTGAACCACATCATAACTGTTGTTTTTTTGTTACCAAGCATATAAAAATATGTTGGCATTGTCGAAGTACCCAGAATTAATCTGGCTCGCCACAATGTCTGCACATTGTACTTGCAGTATGGTAAGATTGTGGTCTTGGCAAGTAAACAATAGTTAAAATCGTAAGGACTAGAACACTTGAGTCAGGATCAGCAAAATGGTGAATTTTCCGTCCGGCTATTTGTTTTCTTATTTTGAGATTTCAAAATAAAAATGAAAAATAAACTGTTTCTTCGTTTTTTTCAGTGATAATACAAGATGAAAAACAGAAAACGGCCCTAATTCATTATCCATTATTCATTATCCATTATCCGATTTAGATGTGTTTGTAAATGGAAATTAAAATTAAAATACACCCTTGGAAAACTTATTTCTCTATTTCCTGTTGGTTTCGGCTCCGTGACCCGTCTGACTTCTGATGAGGAAGGATCTGGTATCTAAAGCTCCAGTGTTAGCTCACTGTTAGCAGACCTTGCTGTGTGCCATGGCCTGATAAAGACCCACTGTGGGGTCCAAACGTTGCTTGGCTCACATTGTTCACTATTTCACAGTGGACTTTTCACCAGCGTGGGGTTTATTTGTCCCTTTGGAGGGACCTTGTGATGCCGCTAGCTCCGCCGCTAGCGCTAAATCACTAGCGTTCGGCTGCTTTTCGGGACATTTTTGGGGAGGTTTGGAGGTTTTCTGTTACTTTAGCTTTGCTTTTTGGTTTCCTTACGTTTCCTTAGGGTGGGGGGCTTCTGCCTTGAGTTGTCATTTCATTTGTGGGGTGTTTTTTGGGGTTTTGTTGGTGTTTTGTGCTCTACATTAGTGTAGCGGAGCATTCATTTTTTTGAGGGATTTGGATTTTATTACCAGGGTTAAAAATCATTTGGTTAGCATTGGCTAGGTCCAAAACAATTATAAGTATATAAGTCCAGGGTCAGGCCTACCTTCCCTCGGGGAGACAAGCTGATCCGGGTCACGGAGCCAAAACGAGCCAAATAAGTTTTCCAGGGGTGTATTTTAATTTTAATTTCCATTTGCAAACACATCTAATTAAATCGGATAACGGATCATGGATAATGAATTACAGCCCGTTTTCCATTTTTCATTTTGTATTATCACTGAAAAAAAAACAGGAAACAGTTTATTTTTTGTTTTTATTTTAAAATTTTTAAAATAGGAAAACGAATGGCCGCGACGTACACGGACCATTTTCCTCGCAAGTTTGCCACACAGCACAAACCCTGGTCTCCTGCATGAAAGCTCAATTCACTACTGGATACACTCCACGCCCATATTTTCCTCCACAAGCAACAACTACTACGACTTGAGGGTGAAGCAGATTAAAGTGCAACACCACCATCAGCTGCTAGATGCTGCCTCAAAGAATTCTTGGCTCCAAGTGACTCCCATTCAGACAGCGTCAACTCTGATTCACGCTCCAGTAAGTGTGGGTGGTGATTTTGGAAATTGAAGGCTTGTGGATCTTATGCTTTGGGATACAACTTATTTCACTGGCAAGACCCTCTCAAAGTGCTGTCACACAGTATTTCAAAAGGTTTTGTGTTCCACCTTGATTAAGATAAAAGCCACGTAGCCTAAGTAACTCATGTTAACCCGTGTTTGCAATGATTTCAGGTAAGCTTTAAAAATGCTGACAAAAGATGCAACTCTTCAAACAGCACCGATGCGAAATCTTATAAAGTCAACCGTCTTGCACCAATAAGAATTTTGCATGATTACAGTGTAAATGTGACACGAAGGGCGAAACTCATAATGTTAGAGACAATCACCTGACATCAAGCTTTTAAGGTGTGTAAAGAATCTTTCTTTTCCACAGAAGATACTGACACTAAAAGCAAAGTTTTAGTGCCAGTATGTACCTTGCCAGTCAAATATGATGTGATACCAGCAATCTGAATCACATTCATCATAATGGAAGCGGATGATGACTTCATGACATCTGTGTTTACCAAAAAGTCAATACTGGCCTCGCATATCGGCAAACAGCTCCGTCGGTCTAACCCCGCCGCCCAGCCTTTTGTTTGCCTTCCTCGCTGTCCTTTTGTTTCCTCCATCGTACTAAACGCTCCCTCGTTCTCTCCTCTCTCCACCCCCCCCCTCGTCCTCACAATCCCTTTTGCCTTCCTCGTCTTTCTTCCTCCTCTCTCCATCTCCCCGCCAACCCCCTCCTGCCCTCCCCCTCCACGTTTGTGTCCTCATCTGACCCCGCTTGGCCTGAATCACTGTCGGTGCCCATTTGGATCGGGCACAGCTGGTGCTGCCGCTGCCATTACCGCCACTGTCTACTGTCTGTGTGCTCTCTGTCTGTCCGACAAACACATCTCCATTATGATTTCTCCGATTTTTATCGCTTTAATACACTAATTTCACTTACTCCTGCATATTTTCTGTGCTGAATCCCTGCTGTATTTTTCTGCCATAATGACCCCATCCCTCTGGGGTGGGTTTATCTTATTTGCTCTGCCATTCTCTCAGGAAATGTGGAGAAATTAAAAAATAAACACCAAGTACGAGTGGAATAATAAACATAAACGTGTCAGCCATTTCAGAAAAGGACGATACAAAGCCTGGATGGGAGGAAGGGGGCATCTGCGCTTCTCTCAGTCCAATCAGATGTCACGGGTCGATAAAGACCAGGAAGTGGAGGGTGCGTGTTTGCAGCTGATTGGACGGCGCTGCAGCAATGGCTCACTTTGTGCCACTTGCCGATAAGCTTAGTGAAAGCAAAGGAGCAAAATCAAAGCCTGCTGTGCAGAGCAGAGAGCTGGAAAGAAGCTCCCCGAACACTTTTTGAAGCAGTGCTCAGAGGAACACGATAAGAACAATAAGTATATGCTAATTGTTCTAATCAATTGTAGTATTTGACAGTGCATGTGTGGAGTTAATGACATTTCTCTATTTAGATATAGGTGATTACATTGTAGAACATTAATCTGTGCTCCTAATGAAATTACAGAAGGTTTTAATTCTTCTTTGATTTAAGAAAGTGGTGAATTTGCTATGAAAGTGAAAGCTGCTGCAGACTGAACCCTCCCCAGTCCTCATTCAGAGCTCGGCCATGTCTGTCAGGAGGCATCT
Organism: Dascyllus trimaculatus; assembly: GCA_024666655.1. Lineage (NCBI taxonomy): Eukaryota > Metazoa > Chordata > Actinopteri > Pomacentridae > Dascyllus > Dascyllus trimaculatus. The sequence continues at coordinate 4,326,795 of CM045453.1, read as the reverse complement.
ACAGCTGCAGCCTGTCGGAGGCACTTTTTCTTGCATGTAGGAAACATGGACGATTTGCTTGTAAATTACAACAGCTTTGTTGAAGATGAAACCCAAAGGAACAGTGTGATTTCAGGAGGTGTGGAGGTGAAAGATCCAGGTTTTTGCATCGCTGCACCGGGAGTCACTGAGCTCACCGTTTGGTTCGGTGCTTGAAACAGAGATCAAGGTTTTCAAAGCACAAACTGGATAGTTCCACTGCCTCTTTCCCAATGGCCTCCAAAAAGAAAGAGAAAAGAAAAGAAACAAGGAAAACACAGAAGAAGAATAACTGACAGCAGCATTGAACTATGGCTTGTTACCTTGCAGATAAACTCCACTCATGGGTCAGTTTTCGAGGACAAATTTAAAAGAGAAATGATAAACAGACCGGCTTGGGGCTAGGTAACTCTGAGTATTTCTAAGATTTTACATGTTTTAGGTTTTGTGATATTTAGTCAACAAAATGCCTGCGAAGAAGAAATGACATATTTAAAGCTGAGAAAGACAGCATTTGTTTTTAGCATAACGGGGCAAAGATTTCACACAAAGTTTTCAGGTTTTAGCTGGACTTCTGCTCCTCCTCTTGGCTTCATTTTCAGATTTTAGGAAATGTAGGATACGTTAAGTGAAGACAGGACTTTTCAGTCAGAGCAGGTGTGACAGCATGAACAGACAGAAAGCCCACCGTGAGGACAGGATGTGACCACGAGGTCCCTGCTCATTGGCGGGCCTTAGAAGAGAGACAGAGGTGGGCTGTACATTTTTTTAAATTGGGCTATTCTTTTGTCTTTTCCACATCTCTGCCTACAGCAGCTGTGGTGTGGAGACATGTTTTGGATTGGGTTTGGCTGGCAGAAGTAGTTTAACTTTAATTAACCTGAGAGTAAAACACTTTGAACACAGGTGTTAGATTTTTGTTATAATTCCATTCAGACATAGTGACATCCAGCCAGTGAGGGGAAAAAACTACTATATGTTCCACTAGAATCTGCTGAACTCATACCAACAAACTGAATAGATTTTTAAAATATATATATTCATAATTTTGCCTTGTGGGTAAATTTGTAGCCCCATTGATGTGTTTATGTTGTATTGTAATTTTAGAGTACAATTTTTTATTTAAACTCTTAAAATTGAAACAATAAATGGAGAATAGCTCAACTCACAGGTGAGTGAAGTGACTAACCGCTTGATTTTGAAGTGAAATATTTTAAGTGATACAAGAGACCGATATGAATGGGAAGGCTAGAAAATGCTGGAAATGATTTACCAACAAAGAAAAGTATTACTGTTGAAACTTTTCGAAACAGATTTAAGTATTTACTCCAGAATGTGAATCAGTCAACAGGAGGAAATGTTTTTCATGGTGTTATAGTGTGAAGAACTTTATTATTATTATTATTATTATTACTATTATTGTTAGTAGTAGTAGTAGTAATAGTAGTATTATCATCATCATTATTATATGGTTCTGTGAAGAACCTCCTGCTTTAAGGATCTGTGGCATCGCTGTGAAGAACCATGTTTACATCCAGTTCCCTCCTTTATTGTTCTGAATACAGGACATGGACTTCAATTTCGTGGTGAGAGTTCATTCGGATTGCGCTGCCGCCAAACTCTCCGCATGCAAACTTTAATGCTATTTTAACAAAAATATATGTGATTTATGAAATCTTCCCAACGTAATGATGTGCTGATGGCTTACTGAGCCTACTAGGAGTATACAACCAGTAACCATAATTTACTGGCCTGATAATAATCCAGCTGGGTGGTTTCACATAAAGACTCAAAAATATTACAACAGCCTAGGTGAACAAGGTTTTAGAAATGACAGTATTTAATGTAGCCTACCAGAGGAGGACAGGAATGAAGCAATTGAAATGCCATTAAGAAGCTCTGCAATATAATGCCATACTAGTAAAGTAATGTATTTAATTTCAGTCTGCAGAGCTTCAGTCCTTTGTGGATAAAGGCTTCTGTAACTATTTGTATAGCAGACATTTCAGGTAAATTGTAAGCTGTGATTGGGCAGCAAAGCCCACAGTGCTGTGGACAAATCTGCCTGTGAGCAGAGTCATGCAGACCAGTGTTTGAGGCACACAGCTGCACATGACCAATCAAATCCCAGGCAGAATTTCCACCACTGTCCAATCAGACAAGAGGACTTTAAGTCAACTTTGGAAGCAACTGCAGATTGGAGAGGTCCAGGAGGCAGTTAAATTCACCCTGAATGTAGCGTAGCAGAGCGTGGATGTAATGGACACTGCAGAGCTGGACTCCACAGGTCACAGTGTGGCCTGGCTGCTGCCCTCAGATCTGCTGCTGTTGAGTGTCTCTTCTCTCTTTACCGCTGCAGCCACACAACAGTCTGCTGCTCTCACATACGTGGGCTACATTTAAAAAAACAAATAAAAAGAAGAAGTCTCTGCCTGAAATTTCACCTAATCACAGGAGTTTCTTAAAACTGTAAGGACAATGTTCAGATTATTGCAAATCAGGCCTCATTATGTGGGAAACCCTGATTCATTTTACTGCCAAAAGATGTGAAGTCATATCAGCGATTTATCCAACGTGACAGCTGTTACTGGAGTTTATTAAAGGGCTAATGGAGGAACAGCCTTGTTTTACTAACCACTGACAACATCCTGTCACTGCAATGATGTCAGGTTGCACTGGCCACACCCTGGCTACAAGAGGACACCTTCAACCCCTGCACACCAACAAATGCAAGCTGGTATTTAAATCATTTGCTCTAAATGCTTCTTTAAAATTGCTAAAATACTTGTTGCTTGGCAGCCCCGAATATTCTCATTTTCATTTCATTTTACTAAATAATGACTGAACTGTTTCAAATGCACACTGGTAGAAAAATGCCTAAGAAGAAAAGTACAAGTCCCACAGTTGATATTAAATAATATCCCTCCACAGAACAACGTATGGAAGGCAGCACCTTTTCTCTAAAACTCCGTCTTGCACTCTCACTCCTGGCTGCTCGTTAAGTGACAGTTACTTCAGCTCGTGCTCATATGTGTAACATTTTTACACTATTTTGCAATGAGCCTGTGGCACAAGCATGTATTTGTCATTAGCAGCAGTTCTACAGGAACATTCACCATGTTGCAGTTAAATTCCTGTGCCAGCATCGACTGTTTACTTAACCTTTATAAAGCAACTTGATTGCTCATTCAGTAATTGGCTTTTGTGTACTACAGCAGGTGAGAAGTGGTTGTACAATGGGGAGGGGGTCACAGATAAAAGTGTGAAACAGAAAAGATCATTTTGGCCACCTATACATGAAAAGTAAATCCCACGTTGGTCAGAGCTGATCGCCTTTCGTGTAAGACTTATTTTTTTATTACTCATTAATCTGCAACATTTTCTCAATTAGAGAAACAGCCATTAACAGATTTCCATGACACAAGTGGGCCCATTCCAATTGCTTTTTTATTTCCAACCTTTTTTTAAAAAAAAGACAAACTTAAGTAATCACCCACTTACTTACACCCGCTGCTCATTAGCTGAGATTTAACTGTCTAATCAGTTAAGTGTTGCATTGTCTCAGCTCTTCACTCATTATACTTTATTGCAGAATAAAAGAAACAGCATAGAGGCTGTCCACAGGAACACAGCGACACAGCAGAACATACTAATTAGACAGCACGCTGTTTCATGACTCTTAATCTTAAGTCTAAAGAAGATAAAGAATATGAAATGTATGAAAGTGCATTTAGAAAACCTTTGTTTAGTGTTTATCTGAAGGAAACCACATGACAAACTCAATCTACCTCATTATTACATACATCAAATGTTATAATCTACATTGTATTCTTCATGTTGCTGTTGTTTGTATTATTGTCTGATCAGATATTTTATTTAAACTTGGTTCCAGATTTTATTTCTTGATGAAAGTACATGCCATGGTTCTATAAGTACCAATAATGACATTATTTAGTTGAACTGTCTAAAGTTTTATCGCTTTAGTAAAAATAACAATAAAAGAACTTGCTCATGTAGGATTTCAGAGGTTTGTATTTCATTTGAAGAGACGTTTTAGTAGCAGAACTCAGGAATCATTTATAGCTGGATTTAAAAGATTTCAAACAATACCCAGGTCAAAGCCTAGAAGTAATCAGTCAAACCCAATTATAAGTTCACAGGGTAATTATTACTTCTGGAAGTCTTGCATCTGATCTGTTTGTATTTTAGACCAAAAGGAGTTGAATCCACTGAGACAACAAACACTGTAATTTTGGCTCCAAACTTTGAAGGACGAACTGATGAGTGCTTGAAGGTAACGCAAGTCAGTGTGTTTTTTTCCTAGGAACTGTTTCTTTTTCAGTGTCTGACCTGGTTGCTTTGTAGATTTTCGCAGGATTCAGGAGTACTTGAAGTAACCCTGCCCTCTTTCTGTCCTTCTCTCTGTCTTCCTCCTCCTCTCCTCCTCTCTCTCTCTGCCGTTTTCATTTACCAGTCCCCCCATGAAGGACAGCCGCTGTGTGCTGACAGCCTGGCTGCCTGCCATTCGTTACTCTGCCAGTCGATTTTTCTGCCACTCCCCCTACCCAACACACACTCTGCACCCGCCACACCAATACCCATCATGCATTTGTCAGACACTGTCTGGGTGCTGCTGTTGCTGTTGTTGCTGCTGCAGAGCAGTGAGATGAATACAAGAGAGAAAACCTGTGCTTTGTTCAACCTTATGTTCTAAGATGAGATTTGATTATTGCTGTAGAGCTCTTTGGTAAAGACACTGCCCTCATCCAACATGGGTTACCTGCTGGATTTCAGCAGAACTTCATACTTGTAGCATGTTAAACCCTTCTCACTAAAGAAAACAAAAAAATTCCACAGCAATCAGTTGCATTGGCATTCATCAGGAAATACAATGCGGCATTTGGGCTACAAGTATGCTGACAAAAAATTCCAGTGTCTCTGGCTCTGACCCAGAGAGAGAAGCCCAAAGAAAAATGTCTGATTGTCAGCAAAGGGAGATGGACATTATTCCGAAGCTACAGTTTACTAGAGTGAGCCGAGAAGCTTTTCAGAAAAGAAAGCAATCCTTGAATGCAATCGCTCCACAGAATGATCACGATGACGGCCTGGGAGCTCTTTCCACTGTGGAAAATGATGAGCCAGGTTTGTTCTGTATGTTTCTGGACGTCTGAGGCAGTTTCTATTTTCATGGCTTCTCAAGACTTCTTGAAAATCAATTCCTGCTGAAAGGTTCACCAAAGTCGACGGGGTTGTCCATTCGTAGGGCATCTGACAACCTTCCTACTATGTTCATCACTTCCCCACTTGTGTGGCAAAACATTCTGACCTTTGTGCTTCTTTATGTTCTGCCAAAACAGTTCCAACTTGCAACAGCCTGAACTTCACAAGACCTCTGAAGGTGTCCTGTTGTATCACAGAAAACATTTGTAGTAGAACCTTTAAGTTCTGTAAGCTGCTTGTTGAAGCTGCCAACCTGTTGCTGGCTTGCGGTTTGTCCCACCTCAGATCAAAATCAGTGGGAATTCACCACGGCTGACTTTGGGTACCCACAATTCTGGAGGGGCTGATGATCCAGGCATCAGGCCATAACAAGTTGGTCTCTGTGTGGGCAGTAAATTAAACTAAAGGTACGCCAATGGAAACACGTTTTATCCAAGGTTAAGGAAAGGTCATAGATCATGGGTATTTTTAAAGCTGGAATAGGCAAAATTTACTTTGGCATCAGTCGGCAAAAGTCCATACTAACCCTTCAGCATTTTGTAAGAGGTGAGAGGCAACTAAACTCCTGCACCCTGTCCTGGCTAAGGCTTTAGAACATCTCGACTGGGAGGGAAAATTTTAGTCAATGGCAGGCTTTTTAGCCAATCAGATGAGACGGTACAAATAGCAACAAAGTCCGAGGTGAGAAAAGGAATCAGTGGCCCAACAGGTTAGATGGACGACTTTGAGTTTGAATTCCAAGTGAAGGGACAATGAATGGTGACTATCTTTGTGCATGTGAAGCGCAGGTGGTCGGAGCTAAGAACTCATTTCTGTGGACTACAGCTTTAATTAAAACACTATAATCCATTGCAGGTTTATATAATCTGCAATTAAATAATCACATGGCTACATAAACAGTAACCACACTGTTTCCTGACTTGGCACTGAATTTTGTCGTCGCTGAATGTTATCACAGAGTTGTTAAATCACCACTTCACTGTTAATGGGGCATTATTATTCATCAATGCCTTCATAATGAGCAAAGTCTCCGTGAATGGCCTCCTTGGTGTATCCAAATCAGGTCTGCTTTAATCAAACTGTGATACAGTAATAATACAGTGTGAGACTTGACTCAAGTCTTGCCAGAAAGCCCTCCCTGCAGATCTGAATGGCAGAAGGCCCCAGGATGTGCTGGGAGGCTGTCATTACAGCGAAAGGGTGGCCGTTGCTAAATAAAACAAAGGAGAAAGAGAGAGTAAATAAATAACACATAGACAGCTACTTATTTAGTAATGAACATTGCATGCTGTGGGCCCGTTCAGGAACACATGCAGGGATGGTAGACATCTGCATGGTTCAACGCAAGGAGAAGGTGTATTAAAAACAGGAAAGCTACATCCGTTGTAAATCATTTTGGGTCTGGTTTTACACTTTAAACAGCTTCTGAAAAAAGATTTGCCATTATATGGTTAACAAATAGCATTTTATTATTATTATTTTTAAAATGTAGAGTCTGTCTGCCAAAACCTGTTAAACCACGAATTTGCAAACATGATTTCTTGAACTCCTACATAGCTCTAGGAAATCTATGAGGCACTGAGGGGCTGTAAGCTGGCAACATCATCCAGTGCAAGTCTATGATGTTTAAATGTATGATTTAATCCAAGTATTACTTCTGAAATCAATTCTCAGTGCCTCTATTAAATCTACACTTAAGATAATAAAGCTGGCATAAACTACTCTTTTTATTCTACATGGAAAAATACTGGCTGGTAGGAGTTCAAAGCACATTATGTGCGCCTTAGAATATAACTACGTAGGTTGTGTGAGGACACGGCGTAATTTATGCTGCTGGATTGTGAGTGGAGACAGCCAGCCGGAGGATGCCTGGCCCAGAGAAGAAACATGCCAGGAATTTTAGAGGACGGCTCAGCAGCGACTCCAGATGTAGGCAGAACAGGAGGCTGCAGTACTTATAGAATAAGGAATATACGGCGCTGAAGGGAAGGTGGAATAGGGATGCTCTCTGGTATGAATGGAGCAGGTGATGGAAATGGAGAGAACGGCAGGCAGAGATTGAAAGAGGAGGGCACACTGTAAGTGAAGTACAGCAGGGGGGTGGAGGAGGACAGAGGGAATAGTAAAAGAGGAGACTAGAGAAGCAGGTAGCGGAGGTAGGAAAGGAAAGTAGGAGAGGAGAAAAGGAGGAGAAATGCAGTTAGGGTGTAATGCAGAGCTAGAGAGTGCACCTGTTAATCCTCAGCAGTAAGATGGAATGCACATATAAATCTGAATATCATGATAATAAATAACTTCAAGGACTATGCAGGAATTAAATGTCTTTCATATTCTGAGACTTTGCAGAATGGTGAGATAATACAGGTCCAATATCCATCCATCCATCATCTACACACCGCTTAATTCTCTGTAGGGTCGCAGGGGACACCCTGGACAGGTCCCCAGTCTATCACATAGAGACAGACAACCAAGCACACTCTCATTCACACCTAAGAATAATTTAGAATCATCTATTAACCTCAGCATATTTTTGGACTGTGGGAGGAAGCCCACAGTCCAAAAACCCGGTGTTACCCGGTGAAAACCCACAAGGAGAACATGTAAACTCCACACAGAAAGATCCCAGGCGTCCTAAACGGGACATGAACTGGGGATCTTCTAGCTGTGAGGCAACGCTGCAAACCACTGATCCACTGTGCAGCCTCTAGGTCCAATATGTTAAAAAAAAAAAGAAAGGGCAGACAGACAATAGAGGTTGTAAACAAACCTTGTTACCCAAACTGTGCATTGTGAGCATGCAGCACAGTTTATTCACAGTCACTTTCTTTCTTCACCTTTGACCTGCCAAGCTGGGTTTTGGACTTTCTACCTCATATCTTTCCTTCCAGTCTTCTCAAACCTACAAACATGGAAGTTTAGCTAATCTGGCAAAGCTGCTGGCTTTTTTGTACAACCTGTCTGTTTATGTCTCTTCTCAGGTTTCTGGCTCTGTTGGATCTACTTTTAATGATGTTTCTGCAGAACCATCCCTTAGTTATTATTTCAGTTAAGTAGCCAGTTAAGAATTCTGTTCATATTGGCTGATAATGCATCTCAAAATGTGTCTCTAGCGCCTTTCCTCAGTGGCAATGCGGCTTGTCTTTTAGGCAGGATACAAAGGATGGTGAGGGGTCAGGAGAAGGATGGGCCTGCCAGGGTCTGCTATATACTGAGATATATGTGCAGGTATAAAGACTTGAGCGAGTCTGACAAGGGCCAAATTGTTCTGGCCAGACGACTGAGTGGGAGCATTTCTGAAACAGGAAGGCTTGTGCTCCCGGTCAGCGGTGGTGAGTGATTATGGACAAACTATGACCTGACGGCAGGTTGGTGGGGGATATACTGAACTAGTCTGATCCATAGAGACGCTAATCCACAACCTACATGACCTAAAGAATCTGCTGCTTGAGTCTTGGTGATGGATAACACGAGAGCCCCCAGAGCTCTTGTCAAGCCCATGTCTCAGAAGGTGAGGGCACGGCACGTGAAGGACCAACAGGGTGATATAACATATCGTCTCATCAGAGTACAGTCATGCATACAGGATGTAGCCCACACTGACACCATGATGCTGTCATTGTAGAATCAATTAGTCTTGAGTAGACAGCTTTTATTAAATCAAACAAAACAGCTATTCTTCTATAGCCCTGCCCTGCCATTTTCTCCGTGGGCATACAAGCTGTAAAATGAGAGGTCTGGGCAGCGAACCACTGTACACAAGCTGTTTTGGCTTCAGGATTGTATCTATATACAGCTGGCTGGCAAGAGCTGTCAGCATGGACCGGTGTCAGTGCTGATGTCCAGTACTCGTGGAAGCCAGAGAAATCCGGTCAAAATGGTGCAACTGAATAGACAAAATGATAAAATGCATCATACTGATCCTATAGCCAACAGTAATTAATTCCACAATACATATTGTCAATAAACCTTTCACACCGACCGTTTCAAAGGAGGACTGGATGACACACACCTATTCATAACTTGCCAGTATTAGCCCTTTATAACCGAAACTCAATTTATCACCAGAGAGTGTTCTACAACTGTACTTGTTCTCCAACTGCAGTGAATCATTTGTCGTGCAAAGTACTCAAGTTCTTTGGTGCATTTGGCCATATGGGAACACTGAGCACTTTATATCACAGACAGCTGATAACGGGTGAGAGAAGATGACAGAGGAGGAGGAGGAGGAGGAGGAGGAACACTGCTGTCTATAGCGTCCTCATGCTTCCTCTGAATCTACACAATACACTGAAAAGTAGCAGGTGAGGAAAGATGACAGAGAAATGCAGTTCACTTATGTGCTGCCGAACACATTCACTTTCATGAAAAGGACTGCATGGAAGAAACAGCTATCCACTCAATGTACAGCACTTGAGAACACTGGCTGTCAACTGAATGATGGTGGAGGTTAACGCAACTTTGATGCTGGAGTAGTATATGTGAATGTTTTTGATGAGCTGAAAAAGGCTTGTTGTAAGAGAATACAAGTGACAAAAGTGCAAGGCAATGGAAGTAGTGGTGGTCAAAGTGAGCGACGAGATCTGTTCTCTCTCCAACAGTAAGACTAAACACCCGGAGGGAGCAAGTTCACATAGTTCTCTCCTAAATCTGGTCTTTTTGGGAGGAGACAGATGAGACAAGAAGACTAATGTTGTCCCTCAGTTAAGCTGCCATAGGTTTAGACTGCTGGGGGACTCACATGATGCACTGGGCTCCTCTCCTCTCCTCTCCTTTCTGTACTGTCATATATCACCATTACATATGACTAACCTATGTTTCCCCCCCGAGGTTCTGTGTCCTGCTTGTTCTCTCCGTGGATGTCCCTGATCTGGAGCTCAACGTCCCTGATCTGGAGTTCAACGTCCCTGGTCTTGAGCTCAACGTCCCTGATCTGGAGCTCAACACCCCTGATCTGGAGCTCAACGTCCCTGATCTGGAGCTCAACGTCCCTGATCTGCAGCCGCTGGCCTCACCACCTCCAACCCCTACCCCAACCTCTCCTACTATCCCTCCCTCCCTCCTCTTCCCCACTCCCAACCCAACCGGTCGAGGCAGATGTCCGCCCTCCCTGAGCCTGGTTCTGTCGGAGGTTTTTTTTCCCCCCTTCCCTACCATGGGGGGTTTTTGGTTCCTTCCCACCGTCGCTGACTGCTTGCTCATAGGGAATCCAAAAGCAACTTTGGATTGTTGGGTTTTTCTGTTTCCTGTTTTACTGTTTCCTGTTCTTTCTTACAATGTTAAGCGCTTTGTGACGACCTGTGTTGTAAATATGCGCTATACAAATAAAACTGAATTGAATTGAATTGAATTAATGCACACGAGAGCCTACAATGCTTCATCTTTAGTAATTCCCCTAAACAACAAATGGTTCATTATTATTGCCCTCCAAAATTATACATGCTTTGTGTTTCTGGATCTGTCTCACACAGCAGGGCAGCATGTAGGTTCATTCTAAAGGTGTCAGTATTGACAGTTACACAAAGTATCCATATGAGCATTTTCACCTGGCACCACTGTAGCTGAAGTTTAGCATTGCACTGTATAAACGTCACTGCTGTGGTATGAAAGAGGCCCTTTGACTGCGTCCATGCATTCTTCTTCCTTGTCAGAAGTTGGCCTATACATTCACTCATTTGCCCACAGCTGAAGCATTACTCAAGGACACTGATTATGCAGTTGTACAAAAGGGTTCATACAGCTTTTTCCACATTCAGTAGCAGTTCCCAACACCTGTGGACACAACGAAGAGGTCACGGAAGGTGTGAGGCGGTGTCAACCTGTACAGGAAGGACCCTGCAGTTGGCACTTTCAGATTTACTGTTTCCCTATAGGAACCAACAGCTTCAACCACGGCAACCAGTTCTACCCAGTGACAGTAGCAGTTACTGGATATAACTCCGTTTCTCAGAGCATGTAGGAAATAGAACAATGGAGGTTTGTAATGTTACCTATATGGTGATATTAATGTTGAAGATAGTGAGAGGAGGAGACTGTTACTTAATGAGGACCTCGAAAGGTTGAAAAATGGCAACTGTTGTCTAACAAATCAGCATGTGCCCCCTCTGAGTGTAACTAATCATTGTGTCGAGCAGTGTGCAGTAGAGCTTCAGTGCTGGTCAGACTTGCCTAACCCAGAATAGGTAGGTTTTTCTGTCCCTTAAAAAGGTTCTACCAGGGCAGATGTTGCAGTGGGAACATACACAAGGATTTGGGCTGCCCTGAAATGGCCTTTTGATGTGTAACATTGGTGAAGCGCCCCTTTAAAAGGGCTACTTGGTTAAGTTTAGGAAAAGATCATAGTAATAGTGAAAAGGTACATAATTGGTTGGTAGGAAATGGGAAATAAACAATGGCGTACCAAGCTACATATTTCATGGCCTGTCTATCCACCCAGACCTCCTCCCACAGGGGTTTTGAGGCATTATCACAATATTATTCTGCTTTGCTTCTCTTCCAGACAAACAGGAAGAGTCATGATTCACATGGATGCTGCAGGTCCTTGTCTGGTAAACACAGACGAACTGACAAAAGTCAAAGTTTTTAAACACAGGGCAGCCTTGCGGTACAGAGGCAGTAAGAAAGCACAACTTCAGGGTGAAAATCAACAATAAAATGCCTCATAAACATGGTTTAGTAAGGTATTTAACTAAGGACTCATGCGTCACCTGCTTTTGACACTGTGGTTCACAATAAACATACTTTCTTATCATGTATGAGTTACCAAATCCAAACCTTTTTCTCCTAAAAGGTGCTTTTATCCCCCTAGAGCATAATTTCATAATCCTTTGAAACAGTTAGTCTGAAATATGGATGCACCAGTAACGTCTGAATCGTTTCACTACTTCTCAAAAAACCGCTGCCACTTGGGACCACAAAAGTTCAAAGCTTCCTCATGCCGTTTTATCACGGATGAGAACATTTCTGACACTGTGTTCCAGCACTGATAAAGTTTCTCACTTGTATTGCACATTGGCTTTTGACAGTAGCACAGGAGGGGAAGAGTCACAAAGTCATTGTACTGATTCAAACATTGTCTGCTACACTTCAGCATTCACCTTAAGTAAGCGAACATTGGCCACCTTAATGTACCAAGTATGATTGTAGTACTGAAATAAGAGTGAGGACAAATTATTTTATATTAAACTTCTCACTTGTAAGAGTAAGAATGTGTTTGCTTGTTTAAAAGCTACAAATATAACTTGAAGAGATGTTGAAGTGAAGTATTCAAGTGGAAGCCTTCAGAACAGTTGGAAATTTGAACCACATACCTCCTGCCAAACCCTCCAGAGCATTTTCGTTTTTTATTTCTCCTACTTCTTTCCCTCCTCCAGTTCTCAGTTCTCTAATTCTCGCCTCCATCCGGCCTCAGTGTGGACGCTTTTAATATTTTAAATGGGACTAATGCTGGATCCTTATTGCTCCCCAAGAGGGCATGGGCTCTTAGTGCCCCCCACCGTACACTGCTTCTGTGCTTTCTTTCTGGGAATGCCATTGGTATGAGGTAAGAAATCTTTGTACTGTACAGCACCTCTGGGCCACACACACATACGCACAGAGCCACACACACACCAGGTCACGTGGCATCGCTGTGCTTTGTTTGTATTGTGAGCATTTTCTACCTCTTCAGAGCAGATTAAAAGAGAGACGTCCAGCCTTGGACAGTTCACACCGAATCCAGACAAAGGTCCAGTTTAATAGAGAGACAATGACGATCGCTTAGATGTAACAAACCTTAGATGGAAGCCTGCCTACTGAACAAAGGGTCTCAAATTCCTCTTGCACTTCATTGTCTGTCTATTTTTCATGTTTATGTGTTAAAGCAGGATAGTTAAAAATGAAATAAACTTGTTTGTCTTTGCAGTTTCAAAATTTTGCTGGTTCATACTTGACCAAAAACTTCACTGGAGCATCATTTGGTGCTGCAACCACAAAATTTCCTGAAGCAGGGACTTACTGAGGTGTAAAACAATCTCCCGGAATCATCATTTGGGCACCAACTGCTCTATTGGAGCCACAATTAGAGGAACTAAGCTCCTCGTAGAGTCCTCACAGAAAGTTCTTGTGGTGGCAATTCGCTACATATTCTGGGTAAAGCAATACTATTCCGACTAAAAACATGGCCGACTGACTGCTAGCTTCAAGTTGCTCTCATCAGTCCACCGGAAAATGTGTGCTCAGTGGGAGAGTTAACATTTACAAGGATGCTTTACAAGGTAAATTTGGTAATGAGTGAAGCAGTAACAGATAAAAAATTCAAAGTGGCCACTTCTTTCTCTTTAAATCGTACCCTATTATTACTTACTCTGCATGACAGTAGGGAGACCACAAACTGAGCCATTTCCCCCTTTCCTTCTCAATGAGGTGTTAGCAACTCTCAGCCAGTCTGGCTGCTTAAGACGAATCCTGAGATAGGAGGACTACTTTTGAGGCCTAAAATGACTATATTTTTGCACCACTTCTTTATGTTACATCAGTCTAAGAGCAAAATGGCAGCTGGTGTAGAGCTACCAACTTCTGACTGGAAAGAAATGTAGTTAGTTCAGCTGAAGCAAGACAGCCATTCATTTTGACGTTTCTATAAGCCAGTATTCAAAATCTACTAATAATGTACTTCCAAGGTTGAACGCCTACATGTTGGCGGATCATGTGCGAGCTGTCAAGAATGACCCTGCCACAAGTGTCACATCCATATCCAAAGACAAAAGAGATGGAGATAAAAAGCCAAACAGAGAGAAGAGATTTCCTGCCGTTCAATACGTTAAAGGTACGTCCTTACCTTTTGTGTATCCGCTCACAGGCTCTGAGCCCTCTGGAGTGCAGTCTTCCATGATTACTGCTGTGAACGGAAACAATGCCAGAGTTAGAGCAGCCAGAGAAGAAGACACCTCACATGAAAGCACCATTTTGACTTGCTGTCTTGAATGCCACAATCCAGTTTGATATCTAGAAACGTCATCATAAAAATGGACAGATAGATTTGGATGGACCAACACTGGAAAGGAGAGGAAAGACATTTTGGAGAGTTAAGATGGGCAGTAAAGATCCTTGGATTAAACCTCTTTTCAGCTGTTTTGGAAGTACTTGACCTTCAATCACTGCAGAGCTCCAGCATACCATTCACTTAGCTCACCACTGCCTCGATCAATTCTCAACAGGTTCAGCAGACCTGCAGTCACTCTTTCATCAGAGCTCATTCAACTGCCACCCATAATGACACCAAAGAAACCCTTCAATGCGTTAAGTAGCAAACAGGGTCTGCTCTTCTTTCTACTGCTGTTATGGGCCAGGCAGTCATGTCTATTATTAAGAATGCAATTCATATTCATTATGGAGGGAGCTGGAGAGGGTGATAATGGTAGAATGAGGAGGTTGTATTCAAGACACTCAAAATGCTGGGGAAAGAATAAGGACAGGAGATACTTTCCTTCAGTTGTCCACTGTATTCTGCTGCATCATAGCATTCAAAAACTGTGTATGCCATTAAAAAGTTTTTTATCATTTTTATTTTAAATGAAGAAATTTTTATCGGTTTTTATGTAGTCAAAGAAAAAATAATTTGAAATCTGTTATATACTTTAAATAAGTGGGAAGACGACTCAAGGACTTCAACTGTTGAATGGAGAAAAGTATTTATTGTTATTTATGAGTCCTACTTATATGTATCCGTATTTAGATTATCAAATATATATGTTTACACAATATCAATATTGTCAATATTTATCATTATATATGATCTATATTTAGGTATGTGGTCATGACATACAGGCTCCTTGGGTTTGTCTAAATAAACAGAACATATCATGAGTCCAGGGCACAGGTCCTTTCGGGAAGGAACCCAAAATCACTTGTGCTCCAAAAGAAATGATCCATCCTCAGTGAAGGACCTAGGATCCCTAATCTGTCTCTATACCTACCAGTGAGCAGTGATTCCTAACACGTCTCTGGGGGTCATCAGGTGGAAACCTCCCTTCAACGCTGTTTCTCCTACTTAGTCCCACGACTCCTCCAGGAGGCTAGGAGGTGAACTCTGGCATCCCAGAGTCACCCCCCCTAGTGCCAGTTCACACTGCTCCTACACAATCCAACCAGCACTGCCACGTTCAACTGACCCAGGCCTGTTTAGGAGATGCTCCAGGTAGTTACCAGTGCCGATGCTACCATTTAGCTGTTTACTGCTAATGCGCAGGTTAATGTTTCCCTAACAGTGAAGTTGATGGTGTTTTCTACTTATGTGGACAAGTTTTGCTTTGAACACATCACAGTGAGGACAGGTTTGCATTGTGAGTGACGTGGACTTCAAAGGGCTGTTTGAGGGTTAAGACTTGGTTTAAGATTAGGACTTTGGTTTGGCATTATGTCAGCGTAAGTCCTGACAAAGACAGACATTTGTATATATGGATATTTGTGTCTTTAGAGTCAGTAAGTCAATAACTGTATTAAGGAAACCTGGATACTGGACATCAGCCATTCCCTCTCTGACCTCATCCACACTGCTCAGCCAAGTTACTAAATTGGGATGATGCCACACAAAGCTCACTTAGTTGTGGGGGAGCTTTACAAGCATGAAACCTCCATGGTTTAAGAATTCATTATATAAAAATGTAAAACAAACAAACAAACAACCTTATCTGCAGTTGGAGGTGTCCCATAAACAGACGATGGCTTTCTAAGGCTCTCTGAGGATGTCGATGTGCTGCCTAAAATTTGTCACTTTGTGGACCAACCGCACATATGTCAGAAAAACAAATGGAGCTTGAAATCTATGCTTGTTCAGAGGTGAGACCGTGAGGAGATTCTTCGTCATGTACACTTTTATAATGCTTCTTTTCAAGAGTTAAAATTGATGTGGTCCCTTTGGAGGAGCTTTGATTCGTCCATGCTTTCCATCGACAGAGCCAAAACAGATGGAACTGCAGAAAGCCTGAGCTGTGTCCACTCCACTGTGCACACCTTAGGAAGAATCCCACTGACACGGTGCTACAGCCTAATCTGTATCTAACTGCTATATCCTGTAAAAAGTGCAACATCACAAGCATTCCCAGTAGCTCTGAGTGTTTTCTACATTCTGGTGTGAGGGGTAATGTGACCGTAGCAGAACGATGGGTACCTATTGTAGTATGAATAGCACCACTTGTGCATCCACTGTCTGTTGCTAATGTCTGCACCATAGTCCATTGTCAGGTGTGTTCATCCTGGTATTGATCTCCTGCCTGCCTGTTCTGGACTCTATGCATCATCTCTGAAAGTGTGTTTTATCATTCCTGCCATATGGAGACTGCTTTTGGGTCAAACTCTGGTCAGCACTATGACAGCTATGTTTACACTGATTGAAGCTGAAAATCCCCCATCCACCTATTTCCAGCTGCTAACCTGGGTCAGGGTCACATGGCAGCAGGGAATTTAATTTTGCATATTTAAGTCTACCTTATCTATTATTTCTCAGGATAAGCAGTGAAGGTCTTAGAAAACCATGTACAATGAATACCAAATGTGTTTTTGTGTGTGTTATGTTATGCTAACTGGACTTATACACACAAAGATTAAAAAGTTATTGGACAAGCCTTATAGGACAACATTTATTGTGAATATCAGGCTGTGATGAAAAGTGTTGAAGGACTATAAATGGTGTTTGCTTTGCCAGCATTACTGAATATGCTTCAGAGCTGACCCTTGAAGTGCCAGCAACAATGATGCTGGATCCGTAAGGCAGTGACCATTATATTAAAGCAGATAGAATGAGGACAAGACACAGTACGAATCCCGTATATTCAGGATCAAAAGAAAAACAGCAATATTTTTAGCTGTGATGAAAAAAGCACCAAGTCCATTATTAGGCTAAGTATAACAGGAAACAAACAGCCTTTTGAAGTCTCTGTAGAACCTCATCTATTTTATATTACAAGAGGGCTAAATGAACGTTGCTGACTTTGTATTCTTACAGAAAAATTGAGTGGAGGTCAGCAGCAGCTTGCTTTCTGTGGTTCCCTGTCCCTTTAAAGACAATGACCTGACCAGCAGGGCAGCTTGGCTGGAGATGAGAAAGTAGTTATTTCCAGCACCCTCCTCATTTATTTGTGTACGTGTTTTAAGAGACCTAAAGCAGCAGGCTGGATGCCTGGGTGCCATGCTGATAAAGCAAGAAAGGGACTCTGTACACTTTACCCGGGGCCCCTGAGTGAGTACAGGGGCAGCATGGGGAGGGGGCTCGGACAGGGGATCAGGGCTCTAAGCCAGACGGATACACTCGGCTGGATAACATGTCTTTAATGCTACTGATGGACTGCCCAACTGGCGCCCCGGCTAGCTGGCACCATGCCCAGCGTTCTTCCACTGGCTGAGCGGCTGTATAGCTTGGATGACTGTTGCGAGACAGAGAGGGAAAGTCAGGGGTGACAGACAGGCAGACCGCAGACAGACAGACAGACAGACAGACAGATAGACAGAGGCCAAAGGCAAAAACAGACTACAGATGAGGAGAATCAGTGACTGACAAAATGAGTGGAATGTAGTGGGGGCACATACTGAAACCCAATTTACACCATGTTTAAGCTGAGATATGAGATAAAGTGATGCTTCACAGAGGTAGGCTATTTCATCGAATTAAAGTTGCATGAGGCCGAACGTTTGACCTCCGATGTTCCTTTGGAAGAATTTTTCACAGTGATATTAAAAAAGGCATCATGGAGCAGGCAGATTAGTAAAATATGACTATACCTGGGGCAGTTTCTCAGTGGATGTCAACTTACAAGATTTCCTGGGGTTGAACTTTCCTCAACACGTCATCTGCAGTGTTGGAATGTAACTAAGAGCATTTACACAACTACTGTAGTTAAATACAGTTCTGAGCTATCACAGATGTAGACCAGTTATAAACAGTTTCACTAACAGTGTCCTCCCACTCTAAATCACTACAATATGAACTTATGTTTTCTTCTTTCCTCTCCCATTGATAATCTGATGACCCCTCTTATGTATCTGGTGATGCTTTGAAGACACCAGACCCTTATGTTGGGAACCAGTGAAGTTAGCTTAACTGAAGCATCAAAATTAACGATCAAATAATGGCACATACAATAAGGAACTGGTCTAAGAACAAGTACTTCTATTTATTACTATAATATTATAATACTTGAGTTAGTAATACTTTCTTATTCACTTCTACTTCAGAAGAACTTTCACTTGTAATGGAGTATTTTAAAAGTGTGATGTTGGTGCTGTCACTAAAATAAAGGATCTGCCATGAACCATTTAGCACATCTCCCATTGTTCTAATTTCATCCAGCAGCAAACAAGCTACGATCCTTTTTCCTGATTTGGGGTTTTGCACAAAACCAATGTGTTAGAAGAGCTTAATGAGTCTGAGGAAAGCTACAGTATCACTTTCCTGGCAGATCTCATGCTTAATGTGCTCAGTCAGCCTTGAGCTGCAGTCTGAAATAACAAAATGGAGAAAAATTGGAGGGAAAATGCAGATTTCAGGGCTTGGAACGCCATGTATCAATTGACTCGCATTAAGTGAAAAGTGAACCAGTAAGGCTGACTGCAGCAATGTCAAACATTTCAGTTTTTGTTCAGCAGAGATATGAGTTCTTCATGGTCTAATACTTATCTTAATTAGCATGTACGAGTCTCTGCCTGTACTTCACGTGGAGGTCAAAAGCAGCATCACAGCACTACTTTTAGATTTTGACTGTAGTCAAAAAAATGGGCTGAGGCAACACTTGAAATAGTTTATAAGACACAAATGGAACTTCCCACAACAGTCTACCCTGCTGCTCACTCTATTTGTCTGGATAAGGAAGGTGAGTCAGGGCTGTCACCAGCTCGACAGGAGGGACCAGTCAACTGGCAGCAGCTAGTGCAGACATTGAGGTAAGGACAGTAAAGATAACCACAAAGACAACACTAAGAAGCTGTTGGTGCATACCATGGGGAAACCAGGAGTTATGATACATGTTGGCAAAACTTCATTTGACTTGTATTCTGTTTAGTGCTAACAAAGGAATCATTTAATTATCATTGTTTTGAATTCAGAAAAATATGTAAATATTATGCAATTTTACACCTCACAAAGAATGTCCAGTGTCAACATCTGCAATTAGTACAGTAGCAGTAGTGCAGTGTATGTAGTGAAGCAGAAAGTAAAGTGTGGATTTCGGGGTGGTGGATGGGCATGAAGTGTTCTGTGACAACTCTGCAGTAAGCATTTGCCTTTTATCAACCAGTCTTTTCCTAACTTTAACCACGTGTGTTCGCTGCATAACCCTAATCTAAGGCCATCCCTGTGTCAGGATTTTCAGAATCAACTCTGAGTTGGCACATCAGACCAATGACTAAGCCAGGGTCTGCAAACTAATATGGTATATGGTAAATGGTCTGCACATATATAGTGCCTTTTTCTACCTTAGTGGTACTCAGTGTGTTTCGCATTCACCCATTCACACACACATTCACACACCAATGGCAACAGAGGTGCCATGCAAGGCGCTAGCCTGCCATTGGGAGCAACTTTGGGTTCAGTGTCTTGCCCAAGGACACTTGGGCAAGACAAGTGCATGTGGAGGGGCCGGGGATAGAACCGCCAACCTTTCGAAAGAAAAACATTTTACGAACAATTTTGTTTTTTAAAAAAACACTCTATTAGAGAACAATAATAACATAAGCAGAAAAAACACAGGGGTAAGGGCAAGGAAATATGCCTGTATTTCCCCACTTATCCTGTCTCCTAGTTTTCTGTGTCTTTCATGTATACATTATGATTTGAAATGTACGGTTGAATGTAATGTATTAGGTTTAAGCAACACTGGAAAAAATGGTGACTCTGCATACTTTAGATGTTCTACTGCTTACATTTTTAATTTGCTTCCATTGTTACGGGGCGGGGGGTCAGAGAACCCACGCGCAGACACAGGACAGACACTTAGTGATAGTTAACTAAGGGTTTAATTATAACAAGGAAATAAAACCAACAAACAGTACAGACTTAACCAAAACAAGGATTCTTAACATACAAAACTAACAAGACCTTACAAAAACAAAAACCAAACAACTAAAGAGGAATATAAGAAGAACTTAACTTACATAAAACGACTAGAATAACTAAACATAGAAATAGGACAAAACTGAAGGCCACATAGAATACGAACTGAACTCCGGGGTAAGCAGGACAAATACAACACTAACCAACAACCAAAATCAACTAAAACTCTAAACAAACCTCAAAGGCAAACATAAAGAAAACCACACAAAAACAACGAACACAAAACACGCAACATACTAAACTCAGAAATACTCAATGAATAGACAAGGCGGAAAACAAACTACACCAAACATTAAATGTGACAGATTAACAAAAGACTCCAAGCTTACAACAGAATAATCAACGAAACTACAAACTACTGTCCAAAACAAATCAAAACTTAACTGGTGACAGGCAGGATCCAGGCAGGGAGAGTGACGCAAAGGCAGGGGGGGTACAACAGACAGGTTACTGGGAGGCAGGCAGAAGACGGAGTAGGGACAGACAGTGAACCGGGGCAGAGCAGTTTATGGTCTGGCAGAGAGTGACTGAATGAACCGGGCTTTTATGGTAGCTGGTGATTAGTGAACACAGGTGAGCCTCTGCCTGCAGCTGATTCAAGTCAGTAATCAAGCTGCAGGCAGAGCTGAGGTGACTGAGGGAGAAAGTGAGGGCAAACAGACAGGTGTGAGGATGAGAGAGAATGAAAGAAAACCAAGCTGAAGACAGACACAGACAGGGGCAGGAGCGAGGATCATGACAGTACCCCCCCCTCAACGTGCGCCTCCTGGCGCACAACACTAATGAGGAACGTCACCGATGAGGGGGGAGTACAAACTGAAAAGTCCAAGATGAGCCGGGTGGGTGGTGGGGGTCTGGAGGAGGGTCAAAAACAAAACCAAAAGTGTCCCAACAGTCTGGGGGCGGCCCTTGTTAAAGTTCAAAAAACAAAAATTAACAAGTCCAACAAAACTAGTTCAGGAGGGCGGCCAATAAGCAAAGTCCAACAAAACAATATAATCCTAGAAAACAAACAAAAATAGACCAGGGACTGGTCCAGGGGTTAGTCCAAAACAAGGACAGGCGGGGCCGCTCCGGAGGACGGCCCGGAGGCCGGACGGACAGGCGGGGCCGCTCCGGAGGACGGCCCGGAGGCCGGACGGACAGGCGGGGCCGCCCGGAGGACGGCCCGGAGGACGGACAGGCGGGGCCGCTCCGGAGGACGGCCCGGAGGCCGGACGGACAGGCGGGGCCGCTCCGGAGGACGGCCCGGAGGCCGGACGGACAGGCGGGGCCGCTCCGGAGGACGGCCCGGAGGCCGGACGGACAGGCAAGACCTCACATGCCGCCGGCGACGAAGGAGGTGGAACCCCACATGGCGTCGGGCAGGAGGCCGGCGACGAAGGAGGCGGAACCTCACATGGCGTCGGTCAGGAGGCCGGCGTCGGGCTGGACGGAGACCCTCGGGCGGTCGAGCAGGAGGCCGGCGTCGGGCTGGACGGAGACCCTCGGGCGGTCGAGCAGGAGGCCGGCGTCGGGCTGGACGGAGACCCTCGGGCGGTCGAGCAGGAGGCCGGCGTCGGGCTGGACGGAGACCCCCGGGCGGTCGAGCAGGAGGCCGGCGTCGGGCTGGACGGAGACCCCCGGGCGGTCGAGCAGGAGGCCGGCGTCGGGCTGGACGGAGACCCCCGGGCGGTCGAGCAGGAGGCCGGCGTCGGGCTGGACGGAGACCCTCGGGCGGTCGAGCAGGAGGCCGGCGTCGGGCTGGACGGGGACCCTCGGGCGGTCGAGCAGGAGGCCGGCGTCGGGCTGGACGGAGACCCTCGGGCGGTCGAGCAGGAGGCCGGCGATGCAGGGTACCCTTTTGCAGACGGACTGACGGACGGGCAGACTGACGAACGGACAGACGGACGGACGAACAGACTAGCAGGAGACGAGGACCCTCGGCAGGCCGGGCAGCAGGCCGGCGGCACAGGAGACGAGGACCCTCGGGAGGCCGGGCAGCAGGCCGGCGGCACAGGAGACGAGGACCCTCGGGAGGCCGGGCAGCAGGCCGGCGGCACAGGAGACGAGGACCCTCGGGAGGCCGGACCGGGAACCGGCGAAGGCGGGAGCCCTCGGGAGGCATGGGCTCAGAAGCAGGGGTTGCCACTGCAGGCAAAGTCTCTGAGGCAGTTTCTTTGCCAGACAACTCATCAGCAGACTCCGGAACAGTCTTTCTGTCCAGGGAAAAGTCAGCTGACTGGGGCAGACCCCAGCGCTCACTACCGGAGGAGACGGCGTCGACGACCCGCTCGGAAACAGGACCAGGAACAGAGGAGACGGCGTCGACGACCCGCTCGGAAACAGGACCAGGAACAGAGGAGACGGCGTCGACGACCCGCTCGGAAACAGGACCAGGAACAGAGGAGACGGCGTCGACGACCCGCTCGGAAACAGGACAGGAACAGAGGAGACGGCGTCGACGACCCGCTCGGAACAGGACAGGAACAGAGGAGACGGCGTCGACGACCCGCTCGGAACAGGAACAGGAACAGAGGAGACGGCGTCGACGACCCGCTCGGGAACAGGAACAGGAACAGAGGAGACGGCGTCGACGACCCGCTCGGAACAGGAACAGGAACAGAGGAGACGGCGTCGACGACCCGCTCGGGAACAGGAGGAACAGAGGAGACGGCGTCGACGACCCGCTCGGAAACAGGACCAGGAACAGAGGAGACGGCGTCGACGACCCGCTCGGAATCAGGAACAGGAACAGAGGAGGCGGCAGCATCGGGCCCCTCTGGAACGGGATCAGGATCCGGTGAGGCGGCAGCATCGGGCCCCTCTGGAACGGGATCAGGATCCGGTGAGGCGGCAGCATCGGGCCCCTCTGGAACGGGATCAGGATCCGGTGAGGCGGCAGCATCGGGCCCCTCTGGAACGGGATCAGGATCCGGTGAGGCGGCAGCATCGGGCCCCTCTGGAACGGGATCAGGATCCGGTGAGGCGGCAGCATCGGGCCCCTCTGGAACGGGATCAGGATCCGGTGAGGTGGCGTCTACGACACCCTCGGGGACAGGACCAGGAACTGGATCAGGACTGGGTGAGGTGGCACCTTGCCGGACAGGAACAGGAGCCTGGCAGGCGGAGTCGACCAGGACAGGAACAGGAGCCTGGCAGGCGGAGTCGACCAAGACAGGAACAGGAGCCTGGCAGGCGGAGTCGACCAAGACAGGAACAGGAGCCTGGCAGGCGGAGTCGACCAAGACAGGAACAGGAGCCTGGCAGGCGGAGTCGACCAAGACAGGAACAGGAGCCTGGCAGGCGGAGTCGACCAAGACAGGAACAGGAGCCTGGCAGGCGGAGTCGACCAAGACAGGAACAGGAGCCTGGCAGGCGGAGTCGACCAAGACAGGAACAGGAGCCTGGCAGGCGGAGTCGACCAAGACAGGAACAGGAGCCTGGCAGGCGGAGTCGACCAGGACTGGAACAGGAGCCGGTCCAGGCGTGGCGGAGTCAACAACCCGCCCAGGGACAGGATTTGGCACCGGAACAGGATCAGGTGAGACAGCGTCAGCGAACCCCTCGGGAACAGGATCAGGTTCAGGACATGCCCCGTCCAGACCACTGGGAACTGGAACTGGACCAGGAACGGGAACGGCCAGGATGCAGGTGCTCGGCAGCTGGACCTCCGCGGCGCTCGGCAGCTGGACCTCCGCGGCGCTCGGCAGCTGGACCTCCGCGGCGCTGGGGAGCGGCGAGGTCGGGGCGCTGGGGAGCGGCGAGGTCTGGCGCCCTTTGGAACCACGCTTCCTCCTGGAACGCTTTCCAGAAGGTGGTATGTCAGGGTGCTGGGGAACTGGTTCATGCAGGTTATTGGGTTGGTTAGTGGGAAAATTGTCCAGTCCGAGAGCTCTATCGAGCAGCCAGGTACACAGTTCACTGGAGGAAATGGAGATGGGTTTAGACTGTGGGCCTTTCTTCCTTAGGGAACCTCGCTGACCCTTGGGGGCTGATTTAAAAGCTAGGCGAGTTCCCCAAAAAGGAGACTCCCTATCAGCATCTGACATGGTATCAGAAGGGGAACAATCCAAAAGTCTATTGGGTGTGCAAGGCATGCTAGCAGGCTGAAGACTCAACACACCCACTCTGATAATCCGTGGAGTGGGCTCAGGGTTTGCAGGCTGGGGACTGGCTTGGACTGGTGTGAGCGGGGAAACTGGGGTGCCAAGAAAATCCAAGATGAACTGTGGTAATGCCACCTGGAGCCAGGGTTTTTGAGCGGCTACTCGGCGCGCCATGGATACAGCTGTATCCTTAAAGTCTTGGTTCTCAGTCTTTTTCCATGAATCAAACAAACTAATAAGTACACCCAAATGTTCATAGTTCTCCTCATTGTCAAAAGGGCTCATGGAAAAGTCAGGTGACGGATTAGAACTGAGCTCTGTGTCTGCTGGGTTCTGATTTGGCCAGACCATACTGTTACGGGGCGGGGGGTCAGAGAACCCACGCGCAGACACAGGACAGACACTTAGTGATAGTTAACTAAGGGTTTAATTATAACAAGGAAATAAAACCAACAAACAGTACAGACTTAACCAAAACAAGGATTCTTAACATACAAAACTAACAAGACCTTACAAAAACAAAAACCAAACAACTAAAGAGGAATATAAGAAGAACTTAACTTACATAAAACGACTAGAATAACTAAACATAGAAATAGGACAAAACTGAAGGCCACATAGAATACGAACTGAACTCCGGGGTAAGCAGGACAAATACAACACTAACCAACAACCAAAATCAACTAAAACTCTAAACAAACCTCAAAGGCAAACATAAAGAAAACCACACAAAAACAACGAACACAAAACACGCAACATACTAAACTCAGAAATACTCAATGAATAGACAAGGCGGAAAACAAACTACACCAAACATTAAATGTGACAGATTAACAAAAGACTCCAAGCTTACAACAGAATAATCAACGAAACTACAAACTACTGTCCAAAACAAATCAAAACTTAACTGGTGACAGGCAGGATCCAGGCAGGGAGAGTGACGCAAAGGCAGGGGGGGTACAACAGACAGGTTACTGGGAGGCAGGCAGAAGACGGAGTAGGGACAGACAGTGAACCGGGGCAGAGCAGTTTATGGTCTGGCAGAGAGTGACTGAATGAACCGGGCTTTTATGGTAGCTGGTGATTAGTGAACACAGGTGAGCCTCTGCCTGCAGCTGATTCAAGTCAGTAATCAAGCTGCAGGCAGAGCTGAGGTGACTGAGGGAGAAAGTGAGGGCAAACAGACAGGTGTGAGGATGAGAGAGAATGAAAGAAAACCAAGCTGAAGACAGACACAGACAGGGGCAGGAGCGAGGATCATGACATCCATACTTGTCGACAATTGGCTGTGTGAAGACAGGAGTGACGAGGAGAGCAGATTGTTTTTTACAGATTTGTAAAATGTGACATTGGAATAAAATGACTTCAATATGATAGAAATGATTTATACTTGCATTTGGTTATGAGTAGCTCACAGACTGTGGTTCTATCTGAGGCTGTCTGTGGTGACTGGAAATGAGATTATTGAGCAAGAACAGGAAACCAAAACAATGACCTGAAACAGGCCAAACGTCTATGTAGAGTCAGACTTTAGCAAGTTTCACCAGGACAACGACACCCAATTAAACATTAGTTCAGTGGAGCTTAAATGTTGTTGGTGACTAATCAGTGGTCCTATAGTCTGATGTGTTTTGTAAATAATCTTTCAATCTTATTTATTCACTGAGGATCTGGATCTTCTCATCAGATTTATTTGCCTGTGTGATCCTTGAGAGATTATTGTAACCAAAGCAATAGTTTCTTAGTGTCTGGTGTTGGTGGTTTCCTCGGTGGGCAGGGCCACACTCCAATAACTCCTTTCTTTCCAGAATGTAAGCAGAGCATGTTTAGGAAATCTGAATGGATTGAATATGAAGATACCTGCTGCCACAAAAACCAGCCCACAGCTTCATCTGAAACTATTTACTCAAGACCAATCGATCAGCAGGAAGCTTTATTTAAAATGGGCAGAACAAATACACTGTGTACAGTTAGCGCTAGCAGGACGGACTGTTTATATTTGGAGGGCTCTTAAGGAAGTCAAGCTGTGTTTAGATTATAAGACATTTCAGCTGCAGCAGGTTATTTAATAAATAAACAGAAGAAGCTCTGGGTCTTCGTTCTGTTACGCGTTGGGTTCAACATCATTCGAGTGGTCTGGTCAAGCGCTTGCTATATATTATTATAAACCCTCATCTCCAGAGTCTGCTTACTTGATAGAAACACAATTCTGATTATTTGTGTTAACCCTGTGAGCCCAGGCTACGTTCAGGTAGATTTCACTGCCTTTTACTTTCAGGTTCTCTCTAAAAGGTTATTTAGTCTGTATTTTGTTTTCACAGCAGTCTTGACTATCCAGATCTCCCATCGTTTGATATGATAATACTTGCAGATTTTTATATTAGCCTTTATATCAAGTAAAACAGATAGATATATAATGAAATACTTATGTTTTTACATGTATCCCACCATAACATGCAGGCAGTATCTGGCAATATCAGAACCACTATGGTGGAATTCTAGAAACTCTCTTCCAGTGACCGCTTTGTTTTGGGCCCCACAAAGTCTTAGATCGCAACTGTGGTGACCTTCATTCGTCTTTTAACCACAAGTTTTGAATAATTATAATTAAAAGAAAGTACGTTATTTTGTGCTTATGTAATGTCAGTGCCATACAGAAACAAGGACATCTGCTGCGGCCGCCGTATAGCTCACTGAGTTAAGGTAAGCTATACCGTGGAAAAGCAGGTTGCCAGCAGCAGTCGTGAGTTCGAGTCCGGCTCACGACCCCTTGCTGCATGTCTCTTTCTCTATACCCCCTTTCACCCTGTCTCTCCCCCTATCATTAAAATGGAAAAAACTCCCCAAAAACAAAGCTGCTGTAATTTCCAGACCGGACTAGTCTTTGCCCTACAGAGTAACCACAGGTGTCTTTGGAAAGGATGAGTCCTGCTGTTCATTTTGATATGTGGTAGGCCTATGTAATGAAACGACAGGGACTTAGCAGAGTGACTGGGTTAAGAAATCAGTAAAGATATTACTTTGCAAAAGTCTGAGCTTAAACTAATTCACTGTGTGCAAATATATAACAAACATAATTCCAAAGCTCTGGTTCAGTTCTTTCTTGTGAGATATGGTATGATATGAACATATAATTGCATAGATGTGTTTACACCAATACAATGATTGCAAAGTGTGCTCGAAGTGAAGGTACAGGAAGGCCTGAACTAGAGTCCGCTAACTGAAAACAATAATTTAACTTTTTGTCACTCCAGTTTTCCCATTTAGTTCTGGTTTCACCACAGCTGCTGTGTTGAACTGTCTTCCTCCATTTGCATTTGTACTGGAGGAACCAGAATGGTGAGGCTTGCATCGGTGAACGCTCATCATTGTTCATTTTGTTGCTGTTTGCAACACATAGATGCAGAAGATTTCCCATAAGTCCAAGCCTTCTTTAGCATTTATGCAGAGAAGGACATCTGGCTTGAATTTCCGAAGTAAAAGGCCATGATTACTCTGTGTGGTTGCGTGCAGAAATTCTGTAGTAAAACAGTCATCGCTTTTTTAATATGACAGCTGACTAATTTGTTGAAACTTTGCAAGGGTTTTAGACTCAGACAGCAAAGGGCTGATGGATCCTCTGGCTCCTTGGGAAGCTCACAGATATTACTTTTGGGACTTTTGGTGGAAAAGTGGCTCAAAATAAATTATGTAAATGAACCCTGTCACAGCTCGCCTGATTTGCATAAAGCACCACAGAATAGCACCTGATGCCAGACTGTCCTGACACATGTTTAACATGTCTGCGGAGCACAAAGATTCTCTGATGCTGAACTTGAAATACTGGTTAAAGGCCTTTTGAAATCCCGCAAGAGAAAGATCGTATGTGAGAAAGTATTATGTATTTGTATTAGATATTATAAATAATATTTGTTGGCACAATTGTTGGAAACACCGACAAGAAAAAGGTGTTTTCAATACTGGCAGAAAATGTGGGCTCCACAGGCTACAGATATTTAACCACAATCCTCTGAGCAGCCTCTACAAACTACGCATTCACATCGACAAAGCTACTTCACCATGCTGAATGTGTCTCCCAACAACTTGCTCCTCTGTTCACTGTTTCTGAGCCATGCTGCATTTATTTTGCTGATCCAGTGGGTTTGATTTTCCTCTCAGTCTCTCTAATATATTTCCATACTAAACACACCCTCCACTTCATCCAAACACTCAATTTTTGTTGTTTGAAATGCTTGTTTTTTTGCAGGATATGATCCAGACTGTATATTTATGATGAATCCTTAAATGAGGTATGTAGAATGAAGTCATTTGTGAAATAAAATACAAAAACATTAGGTTATAATTTGAATCATTTTCCCTATGGAACCACACATCACACATGGGTAGTTCACGGACCATCAGACGGTTGAACATCCAATGGTTCTCTCTGTGTTTTCACGTTGTGGCACTAAAAATGCTGTAAGTTGGGCATTTTGTGAGGATAACACGCCTTTCGGTGAGTTTTAGGGCTCAGGGGGTTAATAAGTAGTTACTCCAGTTTAATTTATAGGCCACTTGACTGAAACTGCTGTGAGCACTTCAAAAGCATACTCGAGCAGGAGGCCACTGGAATAAACAGAAAGGCAAAGTCAAGTGCAAAATAACAGGATGCTGCTGCTCTTCAGGCTCCCACCATGGTGCTGAACGGAGAGTTCCTGTAAGGTAGCTTCATGGCACAGCTTTTCCTTTTGCTGTAATAATCTTCCTCTGTTTTCCCTCCATGCGAGTCCAAGAAAACCTTAAAATTACATTTCCGACACGTGTATAAATCCCTGCTCTCTGCTCCTATCAGTGAAGAAGATCAGAATTGAACACCTTACATGTAACATTGCATGTTTTCTTTTCTTCCTCTACTTTCTGCAGAAGGTTGAGGTCAAAGAGGGTGGAGTGGTCAATAAAACGCAGAACACTACTGCTCCCTGAACTTAACCAAGACTGTGTTGTTTTAACCATGGCAACAAGTGGTCAGTCTGATCCAAACCACAATTCCAAGTCTTTCTTTGTGCTTAAACCTAATCAGCCTTTAACCACAGCTGTGTAAAACTTTGAAAACAATTTCTGCCATGTTGATTTGGAAAAAATTTTGAAAGGCGCTGATAAAAGAAGCCATTATGCCGATAAGGTCATCAGCTCACAACCGTCTCACGCAGTGGATTCAGAAGTATTTCGGCCTCTCCACTTTCTGTACGCTGCATTGTGTTGCAGATTAAATTTTAACTGGAAAAAAATGCCATGCTTTCTCATTAAGCCAAACATAATGACAAAAAGGAGATGCTTTTATAGACAAGTTATTCCACCTACAATCTTTCATTTCCAAAAGTATTCAGGCCCCTTTGCTTTGACACCCCAAACTGTGGTGAGTTTCACTCTGTTCGCTTTAACTGTCCTTGAGATGCATCGACGTTTGTTTGGAGGCCACTGGCGGCGGCAAACTGATTTAGGTTTTAGGTTTTTAAAGACCGCTTTTAAAACTTCCCCAAATATCCTCGAACTTATCCGCTGCAAAAGAGTGGCTAGCTTCAATCACAAATATGTTAAAACTGCCTCTGAAGAGTGTGTAACATTTGATTGTTTTAAATTCTGTCACTCTCTATTAAATGAGCAGTTATTGGTACTTTAATGCAGAAAGTACATTGTTTTTGCCCTGAGGTTAACCTTCCAAGCAGCAGGCTTTTCCAGCGAAAGGGTTCTAGAGAGTAAATGTTAGGGTCATGCTTGGATTTAGAAGCTGCCGGTGTCTGTGAAGGAGGCCTGAGTGGAGGAGGACAAATGCGTCCCCTGAGCTTGATAAACACACTGTACATTGGCAGGACCCCAACTGGCACAGCACGGACATGCTTTCTGCAGTATGGCATATGCTAACTGCATGCTAGCGAAGTGACAGAGCCCACTAGCAGACTGCAATGCTTACTATTTATTGGAAGACTCACATGCAATAGTGCAATAAGCACGCCAGGGCCTATTGTTGTTATTGTTACTGACACGGGGTCATGGCATGTAGCCGTGGCCGGTGTCTGCGGGTCGGTTGGGACAGTTGAGAGGTGGCCTCCGAGCTGTGGGAGTGGCCCGTCCCAGATGGTCGTCCTATACAGCCCAGGGACTCAATACCTTTCTTTTCCCCCCTCACAGACCAGATGGAGACCATTACAGTGGCCTGAAAGACCTGAGAGAGAGCCAGAGCGAGCGAAAGTGAGAGAGAGAGGTGGGGTAGGTGGCGGCGGGGGTGTCTCGCCTTTCCAAAATCTCTAATTACCACAATTGTTGAAATCTTTTCAGCCTGCTTTTTTCTTGCTTTTTCTGATACAAAAAGCTCCCTCCCAACATGCACTGCAAGCCCTCCTGAGAATTCCTATAAGAGACCAGACTGTTTCACACAAGACAGAAAGACGGAGAGAGAAAAAGGCAGAGAAGGGAAGGAGAGAGGAGAAAAAAGCACATTAAAGATATGCAAATCCAACTGTCTGGGGTGAGGAGCATTAACCAGCGTTAGCAGGATAGCTGCCTCTATTTTTAGTGTTTGCGTGCGTGTGTGTGTGCACATGCATGTGTGTGTCTGTGTCTCTCTGCCGAGGTGTGTGATGACTTCCTTAAGCCCGGGCTTTCATGTTCTAGTGAGACAGTCTGGGCGTCGAGATATGTCGGCAGAAATATTCTGCCTAATTGAGACACTTCACAAATGAAGCTGTCAAGCCCGAGCTTCAAACAGAATACACAACAGCAGTTAAAAGAGAATTTCTAGGACAGCAGTGTGTGAAGGAGTGTCTTTCTCTCTACACAAGTACAGTGCATTAAATGATTACAGGTTAGTTTCAGGACAATCATCAGAGTTGCCAAGGATGTTTAAAAAAAAAAACTTTGATGAGAGTCAAAAATAGCAGCCATGCCAATCACATCCTCATGAGGAAGAATTAAGTAAGTGAAGGGGAGGGATGCATTTAACTCATTTAGTTTGTACACATGGTTCTGACATTACCCAAGGCCAATGTCGAACTCGTTCAGAACAAAGGGCTTTCAGGTGATGTAATGCAGCGTCTGGCAGCCATGTCGGTGTTTCTTTGTGCCTGGAAGCAGTATGTTTCAGTGTCCAAAATCACTCCTCGGTTCACTCTTTCACTACTTCCCTTTTAATAGACACTAACAGTTCAGAATAGTAAGTGGGGAATTAGGGTTTCGGACACTTCGGACACAGTATCGTGCATCTGCAGCTCTTTTAGCTCTACTGTGGAACGTTTCTGTGTACTACAGTGAATCTGTCTACATGCTTAGAATTCGGACACTCAGATAAAATGACGGAAAGCATTTGAGGTGCAGTACTGCATTATATTTTGCAGTTTTGCGACAATGTTTAAGCCACAAGACTCCAAAACTAAAGTTGACCATTGTTGAAGAAACACATGGAGAGGTCTTATCTTTCGTTTGTTTTATTAAAGGAAACCGTGATGAAAATAATTCAGCGATGACTCATTTTTCAAAAATGAAGTTGACCTCGAGCAGTTCCTGGGAATTTTTTTGTCTCTGTAGCATTTTCACCTACTGTGGTCTCATTCTTCACTGCAATCTAAAGACCTGCAACTCTATGGAAACAGCCCAACGAAGGTTAGAAGTAAAGACAAATATAATACAATACAATTTGAAAAACCTGGTGGTAACGTGCAACTTTTTTCCAAGTGCCCAGAGGTGTTAATAATATGGAGAAAAACAGTGACTCTACAAACTGTATATTTTTTGACTCCATACTTGTGTCTGCTTTGTGTAAACACTGCCTGCAGTTCAGCCCAGGTCAGCAGACTCACTAAAGGATGAGGAGTGCAGACTTTTTACTTTGTTTACAGAATCCAGCTTGAGCAAATGTATTATTTTTTCACAGATTTATAAATGAGATGTCTGTAATAAAGGGATTTCGATGAAATAAGACAATTTGGTTAAGCTGCCTGATGAAACGCCACATTACAGATGAGCTGTTTAAAGATGTTCTTACAGTTTCTGGCTCTGATAACTGGAACAAGTTTGTTTGTAAAAGATAACATGTCTCCCAAATCCTCTAGCAGATTTTATGGTTCAGAGGTCCAAATAAAAAGTAATATTCAAAATAAGACATGTGACTAAACAATAATTTTAAAGACATTGACTTATATATTGCACTGTTAGCACAGTATTTGTTTCTACGCAGACAGTTAAGGTAAATATTACCTATAAGTATTAAACACTGCAAGTGCACTCACTGAGCACAGTCCTCCTCCTCCAGGACCCTATTTGTGATCCAGACCACAATTTGTAATGGGCTCTTCCTGTGCCTATGCTACATCTCCCCGACAAGTTTCATCAAATTTGGCTGTTTAGATTTTGAGTAATCCGGCTGACATACGAACGGACAGAGACCAGTGAAACCCTCAGCCTCCACCTTAGAGGATTAATATGCTTGATGTTAATGTTGTTTGACTGCATTAATTAACTCATCTTACTATATTGTACTATGATGAAAGAATCATTGTTTTCTAATAGCATTTTGGACTTGAACAGACTTAAATACATCATTTTTAGCCTCGTCAGTTGCACTGCAGCACTTAGCCAGCTTCTGATTGGCTGATTAGCTGAACTTGTCAGCGTATGTTCTGGGAAAACAACCACGTCCTCTTTACTGTTTTTCACATCACTGGTCTGTATCTCACTTAAGGACTAACAGAAGGAATGAGTAAGTCCCAGGATTAATGACGACGCGCGATCTGAATCATCCTCTGTTAACGTTATCCGATGATTTAGCATCTCCTCTCAAGTTAAATCCCACGAAGTAAACAGTATTTTAGTGAGAGTGAATCATCTTGTGAATCAGTTGCTGCTCCATGGAGGGAGCAGGTAGCTGTGGTAAGGATAGCGCTAACGCCAGGTGAGCAGGACGGACAGAGAGAGCAGTCTAGAGTTTGGAAAAGATGATGTTAACTGGGCTTACTGAGGGGTCATGATATTTAGCCTTTTCCCTTAACCTCCCCCTGTTGCTATGGCAACAGTGCTGGGAAGATATAAAATTAAAAATGCTAAAATAAGATGAACTGGACTAATGTGTATGTCTTTGTTAGCAACCTCTTTGAATTTTTATATAAAGTTCTGTCTTTGCAACTATGGCATAAAAAATGGTGGTGCTGAATTTTCCACGTCCGACTAGTGTAATGGTTTTAAGCTGCCAAAAGTTATTTTTGTCACTGAATAAAACAGCCAGTGCAAAATTGGTGAGAAAAAGGACAATTTTCACAATAACAGAGGCACATATGTGAAATTTAGTCATTTACAATGACCTTTATTTTCAATGTAAAAAAGAAAAATGTGCCAAGAACTGGAGCTAGGATGTTGTTTTATCAACACTGATGATATTTCAGGGGCCAGCGGTGGCGCAACGGGTTAAGCTCTGGGCTGCCGGTAGGAAGGTTGGTGGTTTGAACCCCCACGGCGTCCACTGTTGGGCCCTTAACCCACCCCTGACCCCTGCATCATGGCAGCCCCCTGCTCCCATCGCCCAGTGGAATGGGTTTAATGCAGAAGCTGAATTTCCCCAAGGGGATGAATACAGGTTAAATTATTATTATTATGTTGCTGATTCATGACAAAATTAAAAAGCTCTGTCAACTTGTCTCCTTTGTGCTCTGAGTGCAAGAAAAACCCTCTTATTTCAGAGGGACTAACAGCTGACCCTCCACAACCATCATTTATAAATAGCACGGCCTCCTACCGGGGAGTCCTGGGGTGCAGTAGCTAATGCACATGCTATATAACTACAGTGTATGAACAGAGTATAAGACCTTTGTTTCATGTCTCTCCCTTTCCTCAGTAATGGTTTTCATCTCCACCATAAACCATCGACTAATGGCATAAATGCCAAAAAAGTAATCTGTCAAGTTTATCATTACTGTAAGCTTTGCTGCCAAGATTTAATGAGATCTATTTATTTTGCTATTAGCATCTATGTGCAGTATTATATCTGTTAACACCTTGAACATTCAAACTCAGCAGGTTTGAAAGGTATGCTATCTCTAAAAAAATCCCCAAATAACAAAATTTATCAGAGCCTCAGTCTGTAAAAACAAATCATCACACTTTCAACTTTTAACAGTCCTTGAAGTAATAATCTGCAACGTGCCATTCAGACAGGAAAATGATCTAAATCTGAGCTTAAAAATCACATTAAATGACTTTATTCTAAATGTCTCATTTAAAAATTCACCCAAAATAAACTGTCTGTACGCACCAGATGCTGTGAAAATAAAAAATAAAATTAAAAAATTCTGCACTTCCTGGCGCAACTGAGGATCTTTCGGTTGAACTGCAGGCTGTGTTTGCACAGAGCAGAGAGGAGGCCAATATGGAAACAAATCAGACAGACTTAGAGGACAATTAAAGATATTGGATCAACAAAAAAATTACAGCATGGCTCAAAACAGGAAACAGAAGAGCAAGCTGTGGTAAAATATCTGTAGCATGGCTGGACAATGCATTCAGCACAGTGAGATATCTTCCTAAAGCTGATATGCAGAGTGATGTGAACAGAGTTGGTAGAGGCTGTAAGAACATTAGGAGCAAAATATCTGTAGCAAGCAGGGTCAAAAGTTTTTCAACTCTTTTCTTTTTTTTATGATTTATTGCATTAAAACTGTCAGAAGACATTTCTGAGCTCTCTCTATATTTAGCCATGGCTGTGCTGTTTCCATAGAGGTGCAGGACTTTATATTGCAGTGAAACATGAGCCTACAGTCAGCAAAAATGGGACAAGAGCTACAAATGTTAAATAATTACAATTTAATAAGCAATGTAAGTAAGTGTTTTGTGGTGAGGGTTTGCTCTAAGGTTAATGCCTAACATGTAAGGGTTAGAAGTGAAGTCACTGTCAAAGCCAACATCAGTGCTTCATGTAAGAAATCCCATTGTTTTTATAATACATGATCCGTTGTAAGACGCCAGCACAGCTACATGATAAAGGTCCTATCATTCTGCATGTGGAACACAGATGACAGGAAATGTAGTGAAGCAAACGGGACGGCTCTGCCAGTCGGACAGTTTTCGAACATGTTTCTTATGTGAGAAACTTGTAAATGCTGACATGATTTGCTCCATCTGGCTTCCCGTAATGCAGACGGCAAAACATCAGGTTACTATGACAGTGTGTTGTATCATGGTAAGCTCAATTTAGAAACAGCTGACCTCACTACTGAAACACACACTTTTTTATTTGGCTTTGTAGTGAAGAGAATACAGTCAACACAGAATGGATTTTCTTCTTTGTTATGGTGGCAACTAACTAATGCTTGGGTTAAGGCTTTCATGCATACAATGCTTAGCGCTATGTGACGACTTGTGTTGTAAATATGCGCTATATAAATGAAATTTAATTGAATTGAATTGAATAAGTACAGGGGAGTCCATCGTCTAAACCCATTCGTCATTTCTAATGTTTCTTCCTTAGTTTGTCAGTCCATGCATGCTCCATACAGATAGGACGAATAACAGCAGAGGTTTTTATAGAAATACAAACATATTTTTTTGGTGTCTGTAGATTCCACAGCCGAGATAATTCAATTAAAGAACAATTCAGGTCTGTTTCAATCAAGCATGTGTCTCCTGTGGCTATTACGGCTGATGTACACTGAAACACATACTGTCAGTCTTCACACCTTCAATTCTTTTCCATCAGTCTCTACAACAGAGGTGGAGAGTGCAATGTTAGCATGGCCCACAGAGCCGCAATAATGGGAAATAAGCCAGGCTGAAGTAAACCTGAATTACCGCTTGAAAGGCCACGCGACTGACTTTAAACACGAGTATCAGCTTCCTCGTCCTCAAGACTTGAAAGGGAGCGTAACTCAGCCTGTGAAAACATGACATGATGTCCTCTGTGCTTCTGAGGGGAGTGTGAGAAAATAACCCTGATGATGTCATACTGGTGTCAACAGGGTTACAGCATCTCAGTTTGAACTCGCTTTTCACAAGAAGCCTAAAAAGATGTGGAAAGTAACAGACTATGTTTGAAGACAAAACAAATGAAAAGGTCTAATGAATGATAAAAGCTAGGGGAAAAGTAGGTTTATTACTTTTTAAAAATCTCTCTTTAGTCCCCAAACATTACCTAAATGTAATAATAAATCCCTGAAGGAAGGCACACATTAGAAGTCAGTTTGGGTCATTACTAAGCCTGAGACACAAACAGGGAAACTGAACAATCTTGGAAAATGAAAATTGAAATCATGCCAGTAGTTTCATCCGCATTAGCATTATACCAGCTTCTTGTGCTGTGCTGTATTTTTAAAATGCATCGCAGCACTGCACACTGATTTGAAAGGAAGCCTTTGCCCTCGTGGCTGATGGCTGCAGCAAGCGTTTGTGGCTACAGCGATGGAGGAGGAAAGCTGCATGGAAAGTGGATCAGTAAAACAATACGCGAGTCTCTGCTCTGAAACTTTCATCATGAACTCTAATACTTGACTGTGTTTGTCAGTGCAGTCTTTGTTTGGACAAGAAGAGCCGAGCCCTGAGAACAGCAGGCTACTGAGGGCCTGCCGCAGAGTGTGATACCAATGGCTACGGATAGCATATGGCACTGGGAACTAGATACAACACAAACAAACACAGGACACAGGGATGGGCAGGCACAGACGATGGAATTACATAGGCCTTATACTCTGTGTGGTTGTGCGAGTGTAGTTTTAAGTGTACGTGTGTGAACCATACATTATGTGCAGTGTTCAGCTCAGTGTCAGTATGTTGAAAATGTGATGTGTTAGACAGTGGATGGCTTCAGCAGATGTGCCTGGAAGAAGAAATTCCATTACATTGTCATTTCCACAGAACGTAGAGAGAACTTGTAGATGGAGGCAGGTAAAACATTGATGAGACAGACTGTAACAGACACATCAGCCCATGAATGAAGACACTTGACTACAGCTGTTAGCATCCAATTCCTAATGTACGTGCATAAGAAGTGTTCAGACATAAGAAGATAATGGGCAATGCAGACACAAAGAAGGTCATGATGGGAGGTGAAGAGATGCTCCTCTGACAACCCCTGCAGTATTTACAAGTCCATCCCAAGGATCAGTATCAAGGCTGATCCAGGTATATTTCAGATCTGTGTAGGCTAAAGTGATTTCAGTTAATCTGCCACCTTTAAGTGCAAGCATTATACAGCATGTAAGTTTAAACTTGCAGTACAATGCAAAGATCGGTGTACAAACATTCAGGAAGTGGCTTTTCATTTAGGCTGGGTTCACTTTTGCATCTGTTTCACCTACACTGGGATCTTGATCTGAACTAGGGTTGGGTCCAGATTATTTGGTAATGTGAGGGGGCTGTAGATCCAGTCTGAACCCTCCCAAACAGACTCATCAGGACTGCCCCAATTAATATCAAACGTGTGATATTAACTAGTTGAAATCGGGATTACTATGATTGTCAGGGAGGCACCTAGAACAGGAGACACTGTTGCCAAGCAACACTAAACAGCTATTCTCTGATGAATAGACAACCCATGCTGACCACATCTTCCCAACCATTTTCAAAGTTTATCAGCCTTCTGATTTGTTTTTTGTCACTTCAAACTCACAGCTTTAAAAGAGCTCAGTGTTTCTTGGCTCCTGACATGGGGCTGGGTTGTGGCATTTGGACTCTGACTTTGGCTACTTCCACCTTTGGATCTATCATCCAATAGATCTGAAACCCAGTTCAACCAACTCAAATGACAGTTGCACACTGGGTTTAGGTTGAATATGTCTGTTGGATTCATGTTTTTTGACCACTCTAATTCTGATAAAGACACAGTAGTTTGAAACATTATTTGTTTACACAGTTAAAGGCTACTAGTTCATCAGGATGTTCCAGGCCCATTTTTGTCCTGTCTAACACTTAGCTGTTGTTGGTTTGTGTCTCTCTGCAGTGTGCACTCTGCTTAAGATTGTTAGTAAAAGAAGCATCACTCTGCAATTCTGCAGTTCATCTGCCTTGCTTCACATCAGTATCAGAAGTTGCACTCTTCGAGGTAAACTTCACTGAAATAAGTTCAATAATTTGAGCTGATCAGTTCAGGAGTTTTGAACCAGGATCTTCAATATTATGATCAAGTAGCTCATGAAAAATAAGGTGTCAAATATATAAGACCCGAGCTTTTTTTGTGTGTTAGATACATATTTAATCAACATTAATATAAATCTAAGTCCTGGAATGAACTAGCCAACTATTAAATGACTCAGATCAGGATTCAGCCCTGAAACAACAAGATAATATACAATAGAAGAGTGAGCAGGAACAGGAGCACTTGGTAGGTTCATCAAGTTTTTCTTCAGTATATTCAATATATACTTAATTATATACATAGTTTTCCAAAATGTAATCAATATATCCTAAAAACTGAGATTTGTGCTGCGTTTAAACACTGCAGTTAACATTATCCTTTTTTTCTTGTAAATGTTTACTTAAGTGAAGACGTTTAATGTTTAATACGACATTTTCCAAAATGCTTTGTTGAAGAAAGGCAGTTAGAATAATATTCAAGCTCAAACTGAATCCATTAAATCAAGTCGCACCTTCGCTTTGGATCAAAACTCCATGCCATATTTTAAACAAATCATCCCAAACTGACCCACGAGGATTCAACCAGGACAGCTCCGTCACCTCAGACTGTTGTAGGCAATGAATGAGCCTTTTACTTCTGGAATTCTACAGGCACTGCCACACTGCTTTCCATACCCATAATATAAAAATCTAAAAAATGACAAGAGCACTGCTGCTTGAACTGGATCCAATCCAGCTAAACTGATGCCAGGAGCGAAATCAAGTCCAAGTATGTATGTAGCCTCATTACTGATGGTTTTCTCTGTTGTTCAAGAGACAGTCTGTATTTTTATCTTCTAACAATCTTTTCTTCATGCATCTTTGACGATCGGAATCAAATTGGAAAATAATAATAAAAACAAAAACAAGTGGAGCTGCTTTAAGGAGCTGTCAGGAGAAGGATTAACATTAGCCTGAGCAGAAGTCTACTAGATCGTAGCCAGAGGAAAGAAAGGCGAGTGGGGTCTGACGAAAAGCAGGAGGCCCAAAGTCAGCCGGGCCCGGGGCGAAAGCTGCAATCCACAGGGACGCAAACACACTGAAGTGAAGCTCAAGTCTCTCTTGATAAACAATGAGAAAGAAAACACACACACATGTGGGCAGCACACATGAGCATACATGAAAATACATGCAGCACACACAGTGTCTGTGGAGGAGACACTGCAGCCACGGGCCTGTTGTACAAAAGGATCCTTTGTTCTATTACAGCAACACACACATACAGTATATACACACACACACACAGACAAAAAATACAAAACAAAACACAAGTGCTCCATGCAGACCAGACAGAGCAGAAAGGCTGCAGGTTCAAGGCTGTCAGGGACTGTTGGAAGTCTGAAAGTTGCATCTATCTCATACATCTGTGTTGAGTACAGCTCCACTGCATATCTGCTTTACATGTGTCTAGTGTTTCATGTTAGAGTGTGTGTCTGTACGGTGAGATGGAGACTGTGAGTGCATACTGTATATGTGTCGGGTCACCTTACAGCAGGTTCTGTCAGGAGGTGAGGATGAACTGTTAGGAGAGAAGTGTCTCTCTGTGTCAGTTCCTCAGTCTGCAGCCTCACCCCTCCTTCCCCCGCTGCCTTACATCTCTCACAAACCCTCCTTTTCTGTGTTGACTTCTCAATGCAAACATGGAGATATCACAGGGATATGCAGGAATGTACGGTACACCAAAATGTCAACACAGATACATGTTTTCTTTCCTTTTATGTTCTAAAAATCAGTCATCTGAATGTGCATTCAGTGGCATACAGTTAATCAATTAGCAAACAAGACCCCTGTTGACTAGACTGGCAGTCTCTGTGAGTCACTGCAGTGCATTCTGCATTGGTTGCCAATAGGTGGGATCTGCCAGGACACCTGCCAAATTGCTTTCCACTACGAGAAGGAAGTGGTTGCTGTTCACTGTTTATGCTAAAAGTCCCCAAAAACTTGGTTTCAGATTTTACATACGTATATCTCAGTCACAGCTAAATACGCAACAGTCAAAGGTAGAGTTCAGAAAGAAACATCTATCCTCTCACCAAAACATAAGTAATTTGCATTTCATTTCCAGATGTCCCTCTCCCCAGCAATGTTTTCCAGGTCCTCCTGGGGGATCCCAAGGTGTTCCTAGGCCAGATGAGATATGCAGTGTCTCTAACAAGTTCTGGGTCAACCCTGGAGTTTCCTCCTGGTTAGACAAGCCCAGAAACTTTTCAAAAGAAGGCACCCAGGAGGCATCCTAATCAGATGGCCAAACCACCTCAACTGGCCTCTTGCGACAGGAAAGAGCAGCGACTCTATTCCCAGCTTTCTCGGATGTATGAGCTCCTCACTCTATCTCTAAGCCCGAGCTCAGCCACCCTGCAGCAGAAACTCATTTCGATCACTTGTATCCACTCTTATTCCTTTAGTCATTAGCTAGGGGTCATGACCATAGGTGAAGGCTTGGACAAAATCGACAGGTAAATCAAGAACTTCCAGCTCAGCACAAGTCCAGTACAACGCCCAAATTACTGCTGTCCTGCATCAGTCCATCAGGAATGTCTTTGTCCTAACTAGTCTTAACCAGAGTGACAGGCTCCTTCCACTAACACCATGTTCAGTCCTCATAGGAGCTGTAGCAGTGATCACTAGAAGCAACGAGTAGCAGCTGCATTTTTTCTTTACCTTTTTCAATAAATTCATCACAACAAGCTGTTTAGCTCATCTGTTTCGTTTGTAATTGTCAACCAGAGAAAGAAACAAATCCTACAACCAGACCAACCATAGGTTGTAAGGTTGCTTGTCCTTATTGTCTGAATACGACACATAGGAGTTTAATATGCATAGGAGAATTGTATTTATAGGGGGACAGTAATTATGTCACAAATCCACAAGTCTCTGTACCATAAGCTTCTGTAAGTCAATGCAATCTCAATGTGTAAATCAAAATACTGTGTAATCACACCGTTTCCCAGCTGGGGGACCTCTGTTGTATGTCGTACCCCTCTGTGCATGGCCTTGTTTCCCATATCTCTCTAGACTATGAAGTCTGTTCCTGTTCCTGCAGTTTTCTTTACAACTTTTAACAGTTACTTTGAGAGCACAGAGAAGACTACAGCTCCCCCGGGACAAAAAACTACAAGCATAGCAGCATGGATACTGTTGTCACCGTAACTTGGTTTCATCTTTGATAAAACTCACCAGTGCTCTCCTCTAAACGCATTTTTTCATCTTTCTAGTTGTAATCTCTGCCGTCAAAACCTTCTACAGTGTTCAGTCCTTTCTGTCCAGCTGTTATTACAGACATGACGGAACTAAATCCAACCCTGGACTCTTGTGTTGTATGGTGCAGAGGGTGAACCAAATATAAGACTACTGAGACGCCAGGGCAGCCTGATAGGCCTGTGGTGGAAGCTGAAAGGATCCCTTCTTTATCATGCCATGAGACAAGTCACCAAGTAT
Organism: Dascyllus trimaculatus; assembly: GCA_024666655.1. NCBI lineage: Eukaryota > Metazoa > Chordata > Actinopteri > Pomacentridae > Dascyllus > Dascyllus trimaculatus. The sequence continues at coordinate 4,284,828 of CM045453.1, read as the reverse complement.
TTCTCATTTCAATAGTCACTAGCATCTCTACATCAATCATTTCCATTCCTTCTTGGGATGCCTGCTTCACCATTACTATTGAGCTATGATGTTTATCTCATGAACATGTTGAGCTTATGGGAAAGGTGTCTGATAAAGGGTCCTACAGCATAAACACTGAATGCTAGATAGCTTATAATTAAAAAACTATCCTGACATATGAAGAAAGACTTTTGTCATACTGCTGTGAAAGGCTCTATTTCAGCGCTCTATCTTTAATTATTTCCATAGCTGAAAATGTGTGCTGGACTTTGGATGAGGTTGTCCCACTTCTGGGGTGTAATCCAGAAGTTCAAAAGCTCCCCAGAAATCTGAGGGGGCAGCGGTTTAGAGGTCTGCAACCAGACTAACACAACCCAACACTTGTCATCAAATTCTGATTCAATTATTGTTAAACTCACGGCAATCCAGACCGGGTACATATCGACCTTGTAAAGGACCAAACAAACTCAACATATCTAATGACTTTGTTCACCTCCTGACCTTTTCCAGTGAGCTTCTAAAACTTTCGACCAATACATTTCTGGATGCACATGGCAGACTGCCATAAAATGTACTGCCGTCTTGATCTTTATGACCCTATAACCTTTCCTTTTCAATTTTTTGCAGCACAACTTGTAAGGCTGTAAAAACAGAAAAATTAGTATTCAGTCCAAAAAAACTGTAATGAAGCTTATAGTGAACATACTTTACACTTAGAAAACACAAAGATCACTCTAACTTTCTTAAGTATGCTGAGACAAAAGCACATCATTTTCTTTATTCATACTAAAAGATAGAAGCAGAGCAAACATTTATATGTGAGGTAAGAAGTAAAAGCTGCCTTGAATATGAACAGATGGTGAAAGGAAACTGTGGAAGTGGCAGCACTGGGTCAAGGCCCTGACATAACTGAATAGATAAGATGAAAGACAGATGAGCTAGGTAAGTGTTTAAGGCCTAGCAGGGCAGACACAAACATCTACAGGACTTCAATCACAAGACGCTGGAGTTTTTCTGGACCCTAACCTATTAAAGTATAATAAAAGGGTTTGAACATTCATGTATGGAGTGTAAAAGTCTTTGTTTGTTGCATTTAAAATAAGCTGCCCTTATAAATGCCAAACACAAACCTTTACAGAAACAAAAGCCACAAAAGGAATACTAGGCTCTAGCCATAGACTGAATATAAATGATGGACTGAGCGTCCAGGTCTAAAAAGTGAAGAAAACACAGAGGTGCTTTTAATCAGCATTCTTTCTAATGTCCAACAGGGGGTGACTCCTCCGGTTCCAAAAAGAAGTTTGATTGTATCGAAGTCTATAAAAAATGCCCCTACTTCTCATTGATCTATTAGCTCAGTGAACATTTTTCAAATAGGTTTATGGTATCAGCTGCTAGTTTCCTTCTGTATAGCATGATGTTCATCTAGTAAATGATAAACCCCATTTGAAGTAAAGCATGATAAAACACGGTCTGTTTTAGGGTGTGGCTACCGCATCACCCTAGCTTGTTTCAATCAGGATGGAAACGACCAAATGCCAAACTTAAGGCTTCAGAACTGTGGCCAGAGATACAATGGGTCGTGGTCACTAAGTAGTGACCAAGTAGTAAGCACGCATTGGTACCAAGGGCAAGAAGCACATCATGTACCAACTAGATAAGTGAGATTACTCATCTCTATCTGTTCTGTTCTTACTAACCAAGCGCGTCAATTCATCTTTATCCAAAAAGACTTCCCTCTTGGACAGACAACAGCTAAAACTGCTTTAGAAATTCGTACTCGACATTAAACTAGCCTAGAATCTACAGTGCAACAGCTGCATCACAGCTACCTCCTCAGGTGGAAGGCTGGTTTGCATGTGACAATGAAAAGGAAAAAATAAGCCGTTTAATTTACCCTGATAGCCTATAATGTTGACTCCTTTAAAATACTGATATAAAAAGTGCAAACTTACCAGCCGCTTTATAGTGTACGACTTCTAAATCTAACGCAAGTCAATACAACAGTGGTGCCATGAATTCTGCTTCTACATTTTCAGTTTTTGTGGCTGTTGTTGAAAAGGTTATAATTCTGCTTTATGGTTATTATTAAGAGGGTAGTGGTTGGTGATGGTATACGGGGCTGCATTTAATTTAATAGAATTATAGCATGTGTTCCTAATAATTTGTCCAGCCCTGAACACAGAGCTGTAGCAATAATTCCAGATCCATTTTTCAGTTTGTGTTCCGACTGCACCAGTCTGATCTAACTGGGATAAATAGTCCTACACTTAGACAAAAAAAAATAAAATAAAACACATAAAGGCTTAGAGCACTCGTTTAATGTACTAATACTGTATATTGCAGATGTCTTCTGGCCATCATAGTCTCTTTGTCTATATATAAAACAATGATTTTTTTCCTCCTCAAAGCATTTTGGCACAAAAATATTTAGAGATCTCTACACAGACACAGACTGCTGGCACTTCATGTTTTCTATGTGCTTCTTCAAACCACTGGAACACTGTATATACACAAGCAATATCAGCGCTTTAGAAAATCAAATCAAATCATTGGAGCTTTCAGTCCCTGTTGGCATATCAAAATAGCACGAGCACGCCTGTGAGCTATTACTAATAATATAGATGGGATAATACATCTGGGAATGTGAGTTACTGACAATCAAAGAAAGAACATTTACAACAGCAGTGAGGTAACGCCTCCCTGTCTGACTGTCTGTCTGACTCTGTCTGCTCCCGTCGTATTCTTCTTCTGCTTGCCCCACCCCATTCACACAAAATCTCTCTTTTTTTATGGCATAAACACAGAAGAAAACCGTCTGATATCCATGTACCCACATTTATAAAAAACAAAATCTAATATGGTCATACACACACACTTTCACACATACACAGTAATCCAGTCCCTGGGCATCCGCTCTTGGTCTGTAATTACCTTATTTGACACTCAGTAGATGGCATTTGCTTGCATGCATTCGCAGCCGCCCACACAAACACACAAGCAACAAACCCATATGCATCAAAGCAAAGGTGCACACACACATTCACACTCTTTAGCACACGTACACTCCAACTCCGCATCCATCCTTATCCGCCAGCTCCAGTGTCTGAGACGTGAAGAGGACAATGAAGGTCAGACAGACCGTTAAAATTAAACAGTTGGATTTAATTATTATTGGATATTTAGCACTTTATTGCTGATTAGCAGTGGTAGACATGGTGAACATGATGTGGTTTAATTCTGAAGTTAGAATCCTTAAGGTTTTTTATCATCACCTGCTGTTTTTGACACATTTTATGGCTGGAAATGACCAAGAAAGTACCTCTCTGTAGCAGCTGGTATCATTAGTGAAGTACGCCTTACACGTGCAGGATTAGAATTTCATACCTATTCATAGTAAACGATCTAAACCTGGACTGGACAGGATTTCCAAGACAAAAGCCGGTGCATGGATTCATGTGGAACTGAGCTCATGTGATCATGACTTCACAGTGTTCACTTTTTCTTAAAATGCACTGATTGCTCTCTGTTGCACAGTTTGTTTGACTAAGTTTTAAGAAAAAACAGCTGTTCTTTTCTCATTACATTTCTTGAGTTGTTGCTGGCGATGGGATTGCTGCCCCAGTTACCACCAGTAACCAGCACCTTTAAAGCTTGGTGACACGTATTTCTGCTTGTGTTGTGCCCATGAGGAATAGTTGCAGTACGTAACAAGGTAACGACATGCAGTGTTATACTGTGAGCTGTAGAGGTGCTGATAAATCACCTTTTGGCAGAGCCTGGTGACCTGGTTCCCCTGCTCCCACACTATATGCTAAGCTACGCTAATCACCTCTGGTCTCTTGCTCCATAATTATTCTTCTTAGGCGTCTTACACAGACCCAAAATGTGGAACCACTACTTTTATTTATGTAGTTTTAGTATTGTTCCATAGTATTCACTAGCTTTTAAAACTTCCCTGATCAATATTTTTATTGCAACAAAGATTCAAATGATCCTGTAATGTGATGAACCCAAAGAGAATTATCATCCAACTCTGCTGTAATGGTGTTTGGTGTTCCTCGCTGTTGCTGCTTTGGTTTTCCCGACTGTGAAGTCCAGTTTCATCAGCCTCAGCAAGCAGCTGTTCTGAGTTGAACCTCTAAAATCCCTTTGTACACAACCTGCTCAGCAGCTAGCATCAGACAGGTAGAGACCAGCAGGTGAACGTAGTGGAAGGAAGGGGATTCAACTTGTCAGGTGACCATAAACACTGCTGCTCTGACATCTTACCTTCATCTGATATCTTCATCTAACTATAATTACCAGTATCATTGAAATTTTTAAGATTCTTGATACCAAAAATGGACAGCATAGTGGCTCAGCTAGCAGCGTCGCCTCACAGCTAGAAGATCCCTGGTTCGCATCTCGGTTAGGACGGCTAGGGTCTTTCTGTGTGGAGTTTGAATGTTCTCCCTGTGCACAATTCTAATTTGTCCGTAGGTGTGAATGTGAGTGTGCTTGGTTGTCTGTCTCTATGTGTAGCCCTGTAGGGTGAACCCTGCCTTCGCCCGAGTCGGCTAGGATAGACTCCAGCCCTCCTGTGACCCTACAGAGGACTAAGCGGTGTATAGATGATGGATGGATGGATACCAAAAACTAAGTTAATCAAAAGAACGTATTCTGACATGAGTTCCTAAACATCATTACATGTTGACAGCCCTTTATATTCTGACTTCTGTTTGACTATAACTCCTCCCTGATCATCTGACTCACCCTAAATATCTGCATAAAAGTCGAGTTGTATGCCTGTGTGTCCTATGCTTGTTAGCATGAAAACCTCTTGCACGCCTGAAGGGACTTTCTTCAAATGTGGCACAAACATTTACTTGGGCGGACGGATGAACTGATTTAGTTTGGGAGGTCAAAGGTCTCATGAACAATGGATGTGTAAATGAGCAACAGTTTGCTAACATGTGCACCATTTAAGTGTCAGTGTTCCGCTGCCCCCAGGTGCTCAAAAAATCAGCTGATGCAGCTTTAAATTTTAGTGGCAATAACATATTAATGGGAAGTTACAGAAACATCAAGTACAGCTGAGGCTAAAGCATGTACTTAAAAATGACACGTATGAATAAAAATATTTCCACTGCATTGTCGATGGAAGAGTTTGAGTTAGGCGGTCTGGCTATTCAGTATCGGCTGCTGTTTAGGAACGCTGCCAATCCAAGCACTGAGTTTGAATTCAGGATTTCCATTTCACTGTGTAATTTGCTCCTCATCATTTAGGATGTGCATGTCCATCAATGATTCATTCAGTCAGTTGTGCAAATTATTGCAGCTTAAATGAGTCTGACTTCAAACTGTGTCTAATAATTTAGACAGCAGCTCAGTCCACGTTCTGGTGAATCCCTTTCATACCTTTACTGCACTAAAGCAATACGATCAATGATTCAGCTCTTGACAAATACTGTACGTCTCCTCTGCTCGCGCTCATCAGCATGGAATCCATTTTCCTAAACAGTTCTGCATGAAAAGTTTGCTTCTTAACTTCTCGTGTTATTAGATTTGACTAGCTCATTTTTCATCTTGACAGCTTCATTAAAGCACCCTGAAAAGGCTCAAAATATTTGTGTGTGTGTCGGTATGTGTGTGTGATTGCAAATACAGTCTCCTCGTTCGCTTCCCTCAAGTCTGCTCGTCCCTGTCGCTATTTCAAAAGCCGTGTTTTTTCCCTTCCTCCCTGAGTTTTTCTACCAGTCTCTCTCTCTCTTTCGATATGTCCTTACTTCACAGCCACTGTCCCTTTTTCCTCCCTCATCCATCTCACCCTGCTTCATTACCCTTCACTCTTCCTATCATTTTCTCTACATTCTTACCCCTCGCTCCTTCAGCCTCCATCTTATCACTTATTCTTCTACTCCTCCTCTGTGGTACTTTCTGCTTCTTTTTTCACCAAAGGGGAAAAAAAGAAAGAAGAAGAAAAAAACCTCACTTGTCTGCTGGCTGCCGGTTTGTCTCCAGCCTCTCCAAACCTCTCCCTGCTCTGGTATTGGCTGGCTGGAGCATCTGCTGTGTTGGTATTGGCTGGTTCCAGCAGGTGAGGCATAGCTGTGCCACTTAATCAATGCCCTGCAGTGGGGGAAGCATGTGCCAGACACACAGTGCAGCGGCAGCAGCAGCCGTCAGCATTGGCAGCTCTCCATGAAGCTGAGCGTGGGGATGGTATGACCTTCAGACGGCCAGGACCAGCAGGAGAAAGACACACACACACACACATACACATACGTGCAAGCTGCGCATATTTTCCTTGCCAATCACGCTCTTCCCCAAAATGTCTGCAGGCCACACCCAGCACTCTACCTTTCCACTGCAGAAGAGAAGGCTCAGCTTCTCACAATGGGACTGTGAGTGTGGCAAGTAGGCATGGCATTACTCTCTGAAGGTCAAGAAGAAGCTCAGGTAACACATGCACACACACAAACACAGACCGCAGAGGCTGCCAGATGAAGTGCTATGAAAAAAAAAAACGAAGAACTGGAGAATACAAGGACACCTGACCATCGCCTTCGGGTGTTTTTACACCTGTAGCTCTGTTCATTTGATCTGGACCGAGGGCAAGAACTTACACATCGCTGCATTTCTGTTCTGGTTCACTTCATATTCACGCTCACAGTTGAACTCACTGATGTTTTCTGACAGCACAAAGGCCTGAAAACTGGTCACATATTGATATGTAACTGCTTTTCATTGTCTGATCTAAATAAAATGTGCTCCATGCTGCTGCCATTGTGACTGTTCTCTCTCTGTAAATGGGTTTTCTTGGGTTGACTATTTTACATTTTTTGTTATTATCCTTGCATCAGCTGTGTTGGATCATAGCTAGTTTTTACATCTGTTTTTAAATAAAAGCATTATTTCATTTTTAACATTTGTTTTGGTAAAGCCCATTTCAGACATGGGATACTTTACATTGCTGGCTTCGTCAGTCTGGTAGAGTCCCTGTTGATTCAACTCCTATAAACTCATCTCTGGGTATCAAGGTTACATATCGAGAAGTATTTTTCCATGAAAATAATCTCTTTCTTCATTGAAATGTCTTGGATATAACTCCTCAGCAATGCTTCCTTTAAAATTTGCAACTCTACTCCCTCTGGTCCCTGTCTCTCTCTCTTCACTCCTCCCTCTCCACTGGCTGGAGCTCGAGCACACCAGCTCTGTTCAAACACTGTAAAACTAGTCGCACAATAGCAAGCTATTACACTGGACTAATACAGCCATGCAGGTTCAAGCTGCTAAACTGATTCTGAGGATGAATAATGATCCAGAAAGCCCCAAACTGTAAGGAAACAGGATTAGTTCCTTCAGGCTTGTCACGTATGAGATCAGTATGTCATCAGTACACTGCAGGTGAGAATGCTAAGCCACGTCACAGCTTAGTTTGTTCATGATGTCTTCTAGCATATAAGATAACAAAGTAAAACCTTGATGTTCACTGGAGAGGGTCATTATATAATTCAGACACAGCTCAGTGTACCTCACAGCTTCATCTTCGGTCATCAGTGAGGCAGAGAGCTGCAGTATGCAAACAAATGATTTAACTGCTGCTTATAACTGTGACTCTGTGGATGACATTTTACCCATCAAACATGAGGAAAGTACACCGTTTGAACTGCCTTTAGATCTTGATCGATCCTGTCTCCATGTCAGGGATAAATATTTTTTAATTTGTAACTAGTGAATAAAGTTGCTGTCATTGCATGTGTGTTATGGAGGCGCTCATACAGATCCTGGTGCAGGTATTTAATAAACTAAGAAGAAAGAAACCTACAAACAGCTGGAAATACATCATTTTTGCACACCTATCCATTAATGCAGCAGCAAGCAGTTCAGGTTTGTGTCACGTTAAAAGTGGTGTCGCTGTTTAGCTCGCTGAGTTAAGGCGTTACCATGTGGGTGCAGGTCGCATGCAGTGGTTGTGAGTTCGAGTCTGGCTCATGATTCTTTGCTGTGTGTCTCTACCCCCTTTCACCCTGTCAATAAAATGGAAAAACACTCCCCTAAAAAATGTTTAAAAAAGTGATGTCTGTCCTATTAAGACTGACTTTTAAGGGACAGTGGCGAGGGTGTTCATTCAGACATGAAGCCAACACGTTCAGATGCTGTCAGATTTATAAAGAGGATGTCTGCATGTCTGAAAGGGACTTAAGTTCCACGTTTTTAATGAAGTCAAAAATTCTGGATTGATGAAATCCTCAAGGAGCAGTACGACAGCATGGCTCATTTTTGTGTTTTTAAGTGTTGGAATGCTATAGTTGCTGGACTCTAGTGGGAATCTAGTGAACAGTCAGTATATCCAGTGGACTGCCAACGTCAGCATGTGAATTACTTGTGAATTAATAGCTTAGCTCAGTGAGTGGGTGACTGGTCTCGTAGAGTGATCCTGCCAACCTCTCAGAGTCCACCACCGGTCTCTCATTTACTACGACTGGCCTGTCAGTAGCTCAATCACAGACACCGGCGGTCGTTCTTGTTTTTGAGCCACTGCACCACAGTATGACGTCTGTAAACCTCAGATATGTCTAACAGCTGCCTTAGCACTTACTAATAGAGAAGAAATAAACAAATAAGGATCCATCACATCAACTAAATACTGTTGTTCAGCGAAATAACTGTATATGTTCTCATAGTGTCAATGAATACAATTTTAATTCTGCAACAACCATCATCATGAAATCTGTCTTGTCTCTATCATCCTTCTTACATGACATCTACATGCTTGCTGCCATTTCAGAGCAGAGGTGGGCCACTAATCACACATCCACTGATGCTCTATCATTCGGGGGAGATGGAAACCCATGCTATACTGTACACAGACTCATTTTCACTCCTCTCTCTCACCCCGCCCTGCTCCTCCTGTCTTCAACACTCCTCCCACATCTTGTCCTCCTCCCTAACCCCTGACCTCCCCTCGCTCTCCCGCCTTCCTCCCCTCTCCCCTCTCGTGAGCCCCGTGCAGAGTCGGCAGGCCCCCCACGTCGCGGGCCTATTAACAGCCCTCGGTTCACTGTAATGATGCCTCTCCTTATGTCTGTGCAGCTGCTGCAGCGCTGAATAGGGAGGATAAATCTGGGATCCTCAACATCCGCATCATTGTTTCACTGCCACTCTCTGCTGTCATGTATGTCAGACAGCTCCAGTTCACTGTCCCTCCTGTTGGCCACTGGCTTCCCCTTTCAAAAAATATGACACCAAGTTCACCTCTGATGCTGTGGTTCCAATAGTTTTTAGAAATTAAAAAAATATATATCAAAATTATTATTGAAATAGTTTGGATTGATTTCCATCATGATGAAAACATAATTTCAGATAGAGCTTGGTGGAATGAAAACAGTCATATTAAGAATAAACAAAAAAGGAATCACAAATCATAGAATTTGACTTTACAATTGTGGAAGATAAGTGACTGGCTAACACCTAAATGAGTGTGATGGATTTAATGTAAGCACACTAGCCTGAATAATCTCTATTTACTCTGACTCATGAATGTAGAGAATTAGAGCCAATGATCAAACAGGTGAAACTGACAGACTATTACAAGAATTACACACAAAGAAATAAAGAAAGGAAGGGAGTTGTTCTGGAGCTGGACTAATGCTGGTCCTCCTCCCACCCTGTGAGTGTATGAAATGCTTTTACAACAACAACAAACACATTGCATGTGTTTTTACATGGCTGTATCTGTGTGTACATTATGCGTCCATGTGTCATGGGCCAGCAGACAGCTGCTGCAGGCTCCATCAGTCAGCTGCTGTATTTATAGGGTGATGACCACAGAAAGCTAACAGCTGCATCACACAGGGACAGAAAGTGAGGACACAGGAATCTCTTCGATTTTACTGGCGCTCAGAACAACTGTAGTACCTGTTAGACGGTAACAGGAATTCAAAAGGCCTCCTGTAAGCTGGAGTGAGATCTATAACATGCTCACCCCAGTACTGAAGGGAATAAAACGTACGATTAATTTTAAAAATTGCATTAAGTGGTATACTGTAGATGCTGGTGATCTTCAACAGATATTTAATTGTGAATGAATTGTGAAACAACAAATCTTATATGAGCATTGTGCTGACAAAACTTAGCACTCTGAAAATAAACATTAGCTACATGTGACAAAGCGTGACGTGTAGGAAAGACTCTGTCCTGGTATTTGGCTTTTTCTGTGTAACTGTTCAAATGATTTAGACACCTTAAGTGAGGATGCTCTCACACACAATTCAGCAAATAGTTTTTATACTTCAAGAAATGAAATGATAAATGGTGCTGTGGCATCCCCACCCCAGACAGTTCCCTCTGTGGGGGCTGTGCCATCTGCTGCAGGACTACCTGACACCTCCCTGATGGTGTTGCATGATAGATAACAATCCAAACATCTAAGGTGCCGACAACTTCTGCACAGTCCTGTAATATTGATCTGCTTGCACGGCAGCGCGTTGTCCGAATTCACATAAATACCCGCGAAGGATTATCACACTTAGGACATCAACGACTGGTTATTTTAATGATTGATTAGTCAGGTTATTACTTGCTCTGTTAACTGATCATTTGGTTGATCAAAACACGTGAGGAAACAGTGTTATCAAGTAGCTTGTCTTGGGTAAATCATATGACAAAAACAGCTCTGTTCCATGTAGATAAGCTAGTCAGTGCATGCTTGTGTGGCTTACCTGAACACTTGATGGAACTCCAGTCATCTTTAATATAATTAGTTTCACCTGTGCTTCTCCCACAACGGCAAATCAAAATGTCCTAAAATGCTCTACTGATCTTAAAGGTGCTGCCTGGACCTTTAGACGGATGAGATCTCTGTTTAGGTTGAAGGTGTTCAGCCCTGTGTTGGATTTATGTATCAGCTGTTAATAAGTACAGCTATGATCACATGATGGAAATTATTTCATTGATGCCCCTTTTTTTCATGACGATAACGAGACGGTGACGAGCTAAGCATGGCTCTTTAATGACTAAAATATGACGAGTCATGTGTGAGTTTTCGTTGCCGAGACGAGACTGGGTGAAAATGTTAGTGGGGGGTCTGTCAGACATTTAAAACACATGACGTTTCTGCCTATTGTGTGTATGATCTATCAGTCAGAAGCTAAAAAGTATCAGCAACGCTGCTGCATCTTATCTTTTTTGGTCACACCCACCACCTGGCATGCAGCGCACATTCTGCACAACACACCGGTCACTAGTCACACACAGACACGCAATTTAGTTTATTCATTCATTGATGGACCATAGCCCTGTGATAGGCCGGCGACCTGTCCAGGGTGTCTCCTGCTTTCCCCTGAGTCGGCTGGGATAGTCTCCAGCCCCCCGTGACCCTGCAGAGGATTAAGCGGTGTATAGATAATGGATGGATAGATGGATGGATGGATGGATGGATGATGGACCATGGTGGCAGCGTCAACAAAGGGCCTTGGTGGTCGGAAATAAAGAAATGATCTATGGACATACTTTCAATATAATCCATCAGAAAGAAAGAATGCACTGTAGAGGGAGACGGCGGTAAATGTGGCCACAAACTAGGTGGAAAGAACACCACTGATCTCAAGCGACACCTGAAGGCTCACCAGGGACGGGCTGGTCATAGGGAGATTCAGGAGGTCTCCTGAACGGTCGGTCTGTTCCAGGCCAGTGCTTGACCGCAGCAGCCTGCTGTTGTAGCCATAGGTAGTGAGCACAGACTGAGTCAATGATCTACCATATTGGCCTGAATAGACGACCCTTATTATAAGGACCCCCCACCCCCCCATTTTATGAATTGCAACACTTGATGCAACCTGTCAACCTTGATTCCAATTTCCAATACTTATTGACATAAATAATACTTGTTAAAATGCTAATACTTCATTTTTTTCTAATACTGACTAAAACTAGACTAAAACCTTTTTGAGTTTTTGTCAACTACAACTGGACTAAAACGATCACATATAGAAATGACTAAAATGTGACTAAAACTAAGATGGCTGCCAAAAACAACACTGTACTGAAGTCCACCTGACAGACAAATTCAAGCATGTGTATCCAGTCAGCTCTAGTCAGAGGTCACCTGTGACTTCCAGCCAAATGTGCTGGTCATTTAGTCATTAAAGATTCTGCACAGCTCTGGTCTGACTGCACCTCAGTATCATTCTGCAGTCGAAAAAACGCACTGGTATTTACAATCGACGTAAGTGTTTCAGTGTAGTGGTTTGGTGCCCTAAGGTTTTTGTCTACCGCAGTAAAGGAGACTTTAAAAACGCTATCGCATAGATGGTGGAGGAGGAAGAGAAAGCTGCAATAAATGTGCGGAAGAAATGGCCGGCTTATTCCTACAATCTACCTCCTGTGAGTCAGACCACCTTCATACACTCTTTACAGTTTTTATACATTAGATATATACATTTGACATCACGTCCCAGTCAGGGGCAGAGTGCAGGTAAATTCGTTTGACCAGAAAGGTCATGTGATCGCATTTGAGCGAGCGTAAGAAAACGAGTAAGTGGGTCAGAGATGTCAACACGGCGCAGTGTGTACACACCCACACAGTCCTGACGTGAGGCCGAATCAGAACGTAAGTGGAAACACCTGCTTTACTGTAACTGTGCTGGACCTTCGTAGTTACTAAGTTACTGCCATGTAAGACACAGGAAAGTAGCAAATCCTGGTAACCACAAACCTGGAACTCATTAATGCTCAGTGTTTTTTATTATTTCATCAGTTGCTCTAGCTGTGATTTGCAGGAGACGACTCAGAAGAGACTGACAGTATGGAAAAGACTGCAAAGAACTGGACTCCATTAAACTACTGTGTCACTCCTTCAAAGTAACTGTGTCTTCAGAAAATCGTTTATGTAAAATACATTTGTCACTTTTAGTGCTTCTAGACCAGCATGTGTGTATCAGGGTATTTCATAACCCACAGAGCCATCTGTGTTGTCTGGCTCTCCTAATGCATGCCTTAGCACTACATTACAGTGATGGAGGTCTCAGTAACAAATCTCACTGTGTAACACAGCCGGCAGACCACCAGCATTGAAATGTCTGTCCTCCCCACCCCTCATGCTCCCTCCTACACAACTTCATACAGTATCCAACACATCAGTACTTACAGACTACTGCCAGGTGTCACCTGTAGGCCCCAGTCTGATGTCCTGGCAGCTCCTGAGGACAAGGACAGAAAAGACAGGTCAGTGTCTACAGAATTCTCTATTGTTGTAGAGAAAATGTTCTGTCCAAATGCAATCGTTAAGCCTTATTTTTACTCCCATGCAGACACTACAGACACTGAATTGTTGCTAATATACTACTTTAGTTTGGAAGATTACATCGGCAGTAGGTTATATATGTATTTGGGCCCACTACTGCCCTCATAGCATAATTACGGTCACAACAGACACAAATCTTGGGCTTTGGACTTTGAGAAATTATTACATTGATGTCATGCAGACCCTCATTTACAGACACATGATGTATAGAGGCCAATTCATGGTTTGACAGATGTAGAAGTTGAAAGTTGTTGCATCTTTACTACAGTAGCTACACATCGGCCTGCTGCGTAGACGGTTACATTGGTCCTCATATCAGACAGAAAAACACACAGGACTCCTGTGGGTATTTCTTAAAGGCTGTGACTTTGCACTTTTTACAGGCTATAGCAGCTGGTTACAGATTGGACTGTAGCACCGTGTCAGTGGTCATTAGTGTGCAGACATAGCTCTGGATCTCTGGAGAAATTCAGACTTCCTACTGTGTTTGGTCGATGGAAAGCATGTGCAGATCAAAGCACTTCAAAAGTTCGGCAGTGAGTATTTCAATTACAACTCTTTTAACGATGAATAAAGGCGTGGATGATGGACAGTCTCCTTGCAGAGTTTCTCCTCATGACAAGCATTTGTTTTAAGCACCATCTGCTTTCATACCACATGTGCAGTCGGACAGTCCACAGAGAGGTCCACGTGGACCCTGGCAGACTTGGGTGAAGGACATCATTTATGTCACCTTCTCTGAAACCTTATCCTGACCTGCCTGGTTAAGACTTTTATAGTGTGATGAGTGCAGACCATAGAAAGACAAGTGGAAAGACGGTAGTTTTATTCTAATATTTAGGAATATGTATCCTCTTTTTCTACAAAATTCAAATTAAAATAAATTGAATTGAAATTTAGGATGAGAAATGAGAAACAAGCTCCCAAAAAGAGCAAATTTATTACGCTGAATGTTGGTGAAATTCAGACTGATAAATAATCTTGATGATATATCCCAGCCCCACTGGAGGAACAGACCCCAGATCTAAATATGAATATTGCTAGATGAACAAAGAAAAACTATTCGTGGACTCATAATGTATACTCTCAATGGGCTGCCGAGTTGCCAAGGCTGGAACTACCAACTGGCTGAAGTGTTTAACTGTTTCGGATCTCTAAAACTCCAGGGATCCCGAGGGCTCCTGCATGTGTTGGCTGGTTTGTGCAGATTTTCTTCATCAATTTGTTGAGGAATACACACCTCTGAAGCTCAGTTCTTGATAAAACTTCACGGCGGGTCCAGCTTTGTTACCCAGCTTTGACAGGTTTGCACTGCATTCACATCAGCGTTGAAGTCATCTCTTATTTCAGTGATGTTTCTGTGTTTCATGTTCTGCACTAATGTGTTGAACCAAACTGGCACACAGCAAATCAGAGACCAGGTAATATTCTAGCAAAGACACACACACCCACCCACAGAGGGAGGTATGAAGAATTCTTAGGGGAGTAGTAGCTATGTCTTGTGCGAGGGCAGGTTGGGCCTGGTTTTTCAGCGGCTTTTTAATTAGTTTGGTTGCTTTTTGTAAGACTGTGGCCAACTGTAGCTACACCCTGCTGAGACCTGATCACAACATGAGATGGACCACTTCCACATGCAGACTGGCAGGTGTGATCCACACTGGGCCTGCATTTACGCCTGTATCAACATGCACTTTCCAAGATAAGATACAACAGCTAGGTAGGAGATCCAAATGCAGACTGAGCATTAATAAAGATGTAAATGAGACAGGTTTACTGCTACAAAGATGTTAGGGACAAACTAGTCCAACCCACTCCTGGGATCACGGCCAAGACTGGTCTTACAGTACTACACAGAAGTTCTAGACACTTAAGATGTTAAGATCCTTAACAAGTATGTGATACTATCTAAATGCTGTCTCAAATTAATTCAAAGTGCACCAAAGCAGCACTAATCACAGTTACTGGATATACTTCAGCTCTGTGAGCTCACAGGAAACAGAACAATGGAGGGTTAGTTATGTTAGCCTGTACAGTGATTTTTTTGTTGCTAATGGTGATGCAAGAGAGGAGACGACTGCTCCCTGATGACTTCTTCTCTAACTGTTCTCCAGATTTAACCAGTCAGTTACGGCCTTCATTCATTCAAGGCATTATTTTTGAAAGCATCCCCTCTTAATGACTAAAGCTTGTGTAGAATACGGCATTATGTGGACCCTGTAGGTGTGACTAATCTACTTTTAATTAAATACAGCTGATTTCACGTTCACAGATCAAGTCCTGGTGACAGGCAACTCAGTTTTTAACACCACAGCAATCCCTGGCCTCGTGTGACCTTCCATAAAAATAATCCCAGTGAGTTCCATGAGGTACACAGATTTTAAATATGGGTCAATGAGATCACTGGGATTAGATAAGAGAGACAGACAGACAGACACCCTCACTGGAGGTCTCACAATTGGTAGCTAGAATGTGTTGCACTTTCTGTTGCTGTCTTAAATTGAAATAAAAGAGAGCTAACTATGGAAGACAAAAAGGCTTCAACTGGTATTATCTGAGGGTTGCATGTAGAGCCAAGTGGAATCATAACTGAGGCTGTTGTGTTAAATCCCCAAATTAGCTGTAAGAATGAGCACAGAAGGTAAATTAGGACTCCTTCATATATTAACATATGCACATGGCAAGGTGCCCTTCAGCGTGGCTCTGAAGCCCGACTGCTCCTGCAGAGCTGCACAGCAACACATCGTGGTTCTATTAGACAGCCCCAGTGTGAATGTGTGCAGATACGAGATTGTTAAGCAGGATGCTGCTGGAAAAAAGCAGGGCATTTAGTCAAATTTCACAGCAGAAATAAAGGTTGGAAGAAAGTAGTGTTACAATACTCCTTTGCTCAGAGTCACATGAATGGATATCTGATTTAAGATGGAGTTACTTTGTGTGTAGCACTTTGATAATTCAACACACCATAGTCATGACTGTGATGCTAATTGATTTCTAATGACAGGCTGCTCCTCTGTGGAGGACACAGCCTTTCAAATGAGAGCAGTGTCTTGTTTATCATGTGTACGAGAACCTTAATGAGGCTGATTACAGCCATGTTGCTGCTGCTGCTGCAGGCGTCGGCAGCAGCAAAGAAACAGACAGGAAAACGACCGCTGGGTTCAGTCCTTCAGTCACATCCCGTCCTGGTGTATCCCATTAAAATATGATACATCCCATTGCACGCGCTCAGTCTACTCGGCTTAATTGCCATACGGTCAAAAGTTGGCTTTGAAGCATTTAAAGGTTGGCAGAGACAAAGAAGCAGTGGGAGAGAGAGAGAGAGGGTTCATCCTGAGTTTGAGCTCAGCTGTGATGTAACTGTGGACGATGGCTGTGCCGCAGTCAATTTAGGAGACGGTATCCTCAAACGACCTCAGCTCCCTCCCACCTCCCTCCTTTCTCTCTCTCCATTTCCTCTATCTCTTATTTTCGCCTCTTCACGCTGGTGCAATTTATCTCTTCCACACCCTATCTTTCTTACCATTTTTTTTTTGTGTTTTTTTTTTTTTTGCTACAAAAAGCTCCAGCTACCCTTTCATACCCTCATGCAGGCTCTAATATTATCTCCTCTCCTCTCTTGCTGTCAGCTCGTCCATGCATCACTGCCTCTGCTCTCCATCCTGCCCAGCATCCTTCCTCTCCTCTCAGGCTGCAGCACTTACACACATACATACACGCGCAGAGAGAATAATATCTCCCGCTAAATTCACTTCAACAGGACTCTGGCGGCGTGAAACGCGTTAGCACGTTGCAAACTGTCCACCCCCACAGTAAAGCTGCTTGTTGGATAACCTTACCGCTTTTAATAACAGTATATCCCCCAGACGTATTTAGCTCTACTATATGTTTATGGCCCCTTCACACATCTCAACCTCTCCCTGCACTGCTCTCATCATCGCTCGCCTTTCCACTTGCCTCCCTCCTTCCTCATTTTCTTTTTCGCTTCCTTTCTAGCTCTCCTTGTCTCTGCCTGGCGATTCAGGGGTTTTGTGTGTGTGTGTGTGTTTACTGCTGCGGCTGGAGACAATATTTCTATGGCCAATTCACATGTAAGCTGATTATTTAGACTGTCAGATCTTTTAAAACCCTGCTGTGGATGTTGTGTAACAGCTTCATGTGTGTGTCCATACATTTATATATGTGAGTCTCCTCGCCTCTCGTCTCCTCTCCTCTCCTCTCTCTGACTGATGGAGGGTGGGGTAATCTGCACCGGTTGCCATGACACCAGACAGCCCTTGCTTGGCGAAGGCACGTAGCTTCCTCTCTGCTCTATTTCCCCGGAGCCCTCCGCTCAGGAGCGTGTGTGCATCTGTGTCTGTGTGTGTCTATGAATCCGGGAGAGTCATATATGATGCACATGATGCACAAAGCTAAATGGAAAAAGAGCAGGGAGTGCTCGTATTTACTGTCTCAACATATCGAAGAGAGGCAGGGGACAAAGCAAACAGCACCTATCTAGAAGGCAAAGAAAGCTTTTCAATGCAAATATTTTAGATAAACCTCTAAAAACAGCATTAAGGTTGGAAATTATTGCTATTACCATTACTGCATGAGACATTTTCATGAGTTACAGTCAGCTTCATCCAGCCCTCTGTACGCCTGGACACCCTGGAACCCACTCAAGGACCCCTGCACTCCCCACGGCAGACGTTCACTACATGCGCCTACCACAAATCTTATTTTACGAACCGGGTCGTTTCCCCTCTGACTCGTTTTTCATTTTTATTCAACCTCACTGTTGAGACAACTTGTTCTGAAACCTAAACTGTCGAGGACAGCTTTTTCAGGCAACACGCGGCGTCCTCGTTCCCCTCATACAGTCGGTGTTGTCAAAATGAGGAATTGCGGCATCTGTAATGAGTTTTTATTAACTGTCACACTCTGCAAACACTGGACAGACAGCTGAAATTTCAGACTCCACTTGTATGCTTTTCCAAATAACACACAGCATCCTGAATCACCTCATACGGACTCAGTTTT
Source organism: Dascyllus trimaculatus (assembly GCA_024666655.1). Lineage (NCBI taxonomy): Eukaryota > Metazoa > Chordata > Actinopteri > Pomacentridae > Dascyllus > Dascyllus trimaculatus. The sequence goes on along the minus strand of CM045453.1, from coordinate 4,266,500 downwards.
GATCGGCATTAAAGACTAGTATGTTTGTTAAGGCTCGCCTAATTCGCTGCAGCTGATCACACCTAAAGAAGGCTCAAACTTATTTTTATGCTTCCCAAGTTTAGCGTCTGCATATCTGCCCGTAGTTTGAATTTCAATTTAATACTTAAAGTTTAACTCCTCCAGCAAATAGCTGTTCCCAGACCTGATGCAATTACTTTTCTTAGTCTCAAAAGGCAATCACAGTGTTTTGAACCACTCTCCTCACAGCTCTCGGAATCCTAATAAAAGTGTCCATGCCAGCTCCTATCCATCTATCTATCTCCAGACTCCAGCCTAGATGAATAATTTAGCAGGCTATATTTCCAGCCATCTGCTTCCCTCTCTCTCTCTCTCTCGCTTTCCCTCCATCATTCTTCTTCTCTTTTCCCAGTAAAGTCTCTCGGATCACATTTGGCTCTCTCTCTCTCTCTCTCTCATGCTGGCCTGTGGTTGGTGATGGGGCTCCACGTGCAAAATCCTAATTAGAAAACGTATTTTTCATAATTAGAGTTTTCAGCCATGACCGCCAGTGTTTTACCTGCCAGACAGCTGCCTGCTATACGATCCATAATACAGTCAAAATCTTACTATTCAGGGTAAAAATAATATGTATTTACGCAGGGGGTTGTAATCTGAGAATATTTAAGAACGCTGACGTTTTAACATGAAACTGACTCCACTGTTGCGTCTGCTAAACCGAAGCTTTGCTGGACAACAGCAGGATGCGGCCACTGACTCTGCAGTGATCCCTGAAGTCATTCTGTGGCTGACAGAAGCCAGAGGAAGCCTTTACAATACGTATACATCCTCAATCAGATTATTAACGGTGATCAACATCTGCAACACTGCCTGTCAGAGCCCAGCAGAGGTCAGCCAAGTTCCTCTTTCCTGTCAGCATAATGAGCAAAGCGACCACATGTTCCTCCACCAGCATCGTTTTCATTATCTGTGTGCAACAATTACACCGCCTGAGTAATTGATGATCCTCCCATGCTCGCAGCCACCAGTATGAATAAGCAGGCTGGAATCACAATCTAAGTGAAAATGAACGCGTAATTACATATGTAGCAGGCGGCTGATTGCACGGCGTCTGGGATTGATGTAAGCAAATAAAAGCAAACGTCTGAGACGGCTGAGGAGAAGGCAGGAAGGCAGAGACAGAGGGGAGACGCACCAGCAGAGGTTAATGTTAATGGAAAGAAGATCACGAGAGAGAATCAAGTCAGACTAATGATGCAGGTGATGATGATGAGGGAGGGGAGGAGGATGGAAAAGTTTGACTCAGTACACTGGATTTTTTTAAAAAAAAATTTCATCCTCAGAAGCAGATGTGGGTATTGTTTATTAACCATGAATGACCAGACATGATAAACTCCTATTCATCCAGATCATGTGACCAATAGATCATCACAAGTATACAAAACAAGACAAGTAACGTCCTTTTTAAACAAAAGAGCTTCATAACAGTGGATACAAAATGAATATGGGACTACAGATTTTATATTATTACAAACATCTTTTTGGAATATTTGAATATAATTGAATTTACAGGTACATACGAAGGCAAACGCTTTATTTTGGATTCTTTTAAAGATAAAGAGCTGTCCTTACTTACGTACTTCCTTCCTGTCAGACTGTGCAGTCAGACGGCTTGTGAACTGTCATCATCTACTCCACTTGTGTTATTAACATGTGTCTCCTGAGCAGTTTGAAATGTCATTATCATAAGTGTGTGTTTTGTATGATTAACCCTGAGTCTGCTTGATGATAGCACATCCATCACTGACCCTAATTTGCTCTTTTCTGTTCTTTGAGAGGAAATGTAACTCTGTAGACTACGAAAGAGACTTTTACATCTTGTTCCTCGAGGAACCCTCTCTGGCTTAAAGCTCCCCTCTCTGTTCCAAAACCAAACATTCCTTCTCAGTTAGTACAAATTGAAGGGAAGAGACTGGGCGACTGCAGCTGGAGACATGTCTTTTTCACGTCTAACTGGACTTTTATGTTCTGCTTTGCTTTAGTTGAATCTGATGAGGTGAAGTGAGGTTTGAATTGCGTGTTTTCTCAAGTAGTGTTCTTAACTAACACATCGGGGTACTTGTGCCTAGCTAGAATATTTCCATTTCATACCAACTTATGCTCCACTACATTTATCTGGTAGCTACAGTTACTTGTGAGGTATAAAAAAGCACAGAATACCTGCAAGTTCAGGGTTAAAGTACCCAGCAGGAACTTAAATAAAGTATGGTAATTAAAAAGAGCTCATCAGAAGCTGTGATACATCAGTAGTGAAAATCTGCTTATATGATATATGATAGAGCAGCTTTAAAATCATTGATGCAATTCCACTGCCTAATGAAAATCACCTTTAATTGGAGGTTTTCGGCTGCTGGTGCTGGGGCTGCTTCTACAATGTGGATACTTGTCCTTCATTACCAGATCTGAATAGTTCTTCAGTAGTGATGCTCACACTGCTTTGTACCTGCAGTGACAAATTAATATAAAGCTGTAAAATAGTGCATTCAAAAGTATAATGCATGCAGTTTGCGCTTATACTTTTGAGTGTATGGATTGAGTTTGCATACTAAGAGTGGCCTGTCATGACCTGAAAGAGCCCCCCATACATATACACACACACTCTCACACAACACACACATGCACCCTCCTCTGATCTATCTATACTCAAGCTTTCTGCTGGCTGGCTGCTGACCCTGCTGGTCTGGTTAGCTGGCAGCCTGACAGACAGCCAGACTGACTGGCTATAAAAACTGGCCGGCTGGTTTGCCGGCTGGGACACGGCTGATCCCGTGTAGCCCCTGCAGCACAAGCAGCATCTATTACAAATATACAAACAGTCTCTGATTCCCCCAGACGTTCACATTCAGCGTGACCTGCGATGACCGACTGCGTGTATTTATAATCTGCTCTATCCTGCGGCAATTAAACTCTGTGAACCTCGACAAGCTGAAAGCGCCACAGTCGGGGAAAACTGCAAGCAGCACATGTCTGCTCTGGCCATCGTGTCACCTCGGTGATCAAACCGGCGAGCGGCCGGATGCACTTGTAACCCTTTGCTTTCTGTTCTCTCAGACACCTCTCCGAGCACAGAGACACTAAAGCTCCTGGCTCTCGGTATCTTGTTTCTAGGAACTGCACTGTGGCTGAGGCGGGGTAGGGGTGGAGGAGGGGAGTAAAGTGGAGCACGGGGGGGTCTGCGGTGTGCAGAGGTGGGCTGTGCATGTGTGTGAGGCTTTGCATACAATGGCGTCAGAGCAAGGTGTGTGTATTGGACATGATCGAGAGGTTTGCATGCAGAAGATAACATGACTGCAGCAGCAACATGTTCTCAGTCTGCTGCCAGGTGGGTTCACCACTGCTGCAGGTTTTCAGTCCAGATGATGTCAGGTTGGATTGTGATGTGCCAGTCAACTCAGTGAACCCAACCAGACATAAAGAAGAAGACAGAGAAACAATGCACCGCTGCACTGTGAAATGACTGCAAGGTAAAGGGGAAGTTGGGGGAGACAGAAAATAAAGAGGAGGTGTAGCGAGGAAGCAAGGAGAAAGGAGAGAACAAGGGGAAAGAAAAAAGAGGTTGTGTGTTGGGAGGAGTTGAGGAGTGGTGGTGAGGGACAAGGACAGGAAAGAAAAAAAAGGGGGTAAGAAGAGAAAGGAGGAGGAGGAGGAAGAAGAAGAGGAGGAGGAGGAGAGAGGCGCGACGAGGAGAAAAAGCGAGGCAAGGCGGGGGAAAAATAGAGCGAGAGCGGAGGGAAGGGGATCTGGAGGGGAAGGTAGGGGGTGGGGGGTGGGGGGGGGGAGGTAGGGAGGAAGGGGGGAGGAGGGGGGTCTGCTGCTGCTGCTGCCGCTGCTCCTGATGCCGGAGCACAGCGCGGCCAGGCTGAACCGAGTGAACTGCAGTGGAGGTCAGGGAGTCCAACATTCCTCTGGAACACTGTGTTTACACTGCGTAGCAGAGAGGAGGGAGGGAGGGGTGGGGTGGGGGTGGGGGGGGAGGGGGCTGGAGGGGGAGGCGCGAGGGGGACGACGCGCAGGGAAGGAAATCATCTCCCGGAGACACTCCTTTCAGGGAGGGAGTGTGTGTGTGTGTGTGTGTGTGTGTGTGTGTGTGTGTGTGTCGCTTATCCTGTAGCTGTGTAGTGCGCTTCTAAAGCACCGGAGTAACTCGATTCCAAACTCCCCTCCCTGCCTCCCCCCCTTCCTCCCCCCTCCCTCCATCCTACAGTGTTTAAATGGGCCTTAAACTTCGTCGACCTACGGCGACGGAGGGCCGCGTCCCAACACTGAAGGCTCAGAGCTGGAATCTGCAAACCTGACCTGCATGAATTATGTGTCATTTCAAAACTTGTGAGAACATGGAGGAGGCGGTATTAAATATGAAAAAGGCTTTTTGTCTCAGAGGGTATACGAGGTCTTTGAAAGAAAAGCAGCAGCTTTTTGTTGTCTGTTGAGATTCAGAAATGCAAAATATAAATTTATTAACACTGAAAAATACATTGAAAAGGGAATTAAATTATTGCTTTAATTTAAAACACTGAAAAACAGTCAGTAAATTACAATAGTGGTTTTAATCAGAGTGAATTTCAGCAGCCGTTTATTGCTAAAACTTTTCGAGCATATTATATTTTTCCAGGATGTGCACTAAAAGAAGCTGAAGAACTTGTTTTAATTTCCATTTTTGTCAATTATAATCTAAATGACTACATATTAAAGTTGTTCATTGCCTCATTGACTGTTTTTACATTTAAAATAAAAAGAAATATACATAAAAATAAAGAAGAATAGAGGCACATGTACTGGTAAAAACTAAGAGTGTTTTTGAGAAACGGCACACACATTTTCCTCAATATTGACCCAACAAAAACATGTAAGTAAATTACTGCTGTGAATTTACTATAGTTAATATTCACCTTTTTCTTTAAGGAAAACATTTTCAATTATCTACCACAAAAAGGAAGACAGAGACAGAAAAACACAAAACCCTGACACATTATTAAACATTTCAACACAACCAATTCTGACTCCAACTCCACCAACAAAAGTTTCGTCTGTAAATCAGCAGCAAAGCGGCGAGCGGCCACAGCACACACTCGCAGCCCTGCAGTCTCCTCGGCCACGCTGCTGCAACTTCACCCTCATTCATCCCAGAAAGACGTTTCCTTTCCCCATCTGCTGGTCCGACCGAGACACTGCAGCAGAGCACAGAGCGCTGACTCTGCAGCAAGCCGTTTAGCACGATCACTGAAGGCACTTCATCACATCTGACACGGTGAATCACGCTACACGCTGGCTCTAAAAGATGTCCTGTAATTGCTGATTAAGATTCAATTGTTCCTAACAATGTAGACAATAAAGGAAGTAGTCGAACCTGTGCCATCAAACTCAGTTCAAAGCTACAGAAACCAGATTTCCTCCCAGACTCATCCATATAAGTCTAAGAAACAACTTTGTCCCATTTGTATGCAGCAGAATGCACTGGGCTGTTATTCTCCACATCACTTTGATACTAGTATTACCATTTGAATCAGATTTAGCCGCTGACTATTCAGACTCTGTAAATATTTAGTGTTTTTTTGTGCCGCCGAAGGAATTATCACCTCTGGCATCAGTCAGAATGACATTTCAGCCAATCAAAGCTGAGCAAGAGACAATTGGCTGTCTGGGCTTTGGGACTGAATAATCAATTTGTCCCCAGACTGCTGCATAGCAACACCTCATCGCAGAAGAGCAAAGTATGCATCAGCACCAGGATAAAGTTTAGCAATGTGAGAATCTTTTACTAGATTAAAATCGGAGACCTTAGCCCTCCGTTCCATGTGGCCGACGCAGCAGGCGTTTCATTCCTCAATACTGTCAATGGACGGCAACAGCTTCAGCTTCAATACCCCACTAATCATTCAAACGCAGGGCCGATCAGCTCCAGTTTGACATCACTTGTCAACTCCGGTTTGTAGTCTCCAGTCAAGGCACTGGCTTGAACTTTTGTCTCCGAGAGCTGACTGTCATTTGACAACAGGCTGACTGACATTTGACCAGGATTTCCCAAAACTTTTCAAATCGAAAGACTGTTGCACAAATGCTCGCTGACAGCAGGAAGTCGTGTTACTGTAACCTTGTCAAAGCAAAGAGACGTCTGCAGAGGACATTCAAAGAAGAACAGGACTTTCATCTGCTGTGGATTTACTTCTTCACTCGCTACCACGTCATGAAAAGGAGTTTACATTATGCGATTATATAAAGACTTCAGTATTGTCCAGCAACATGACACCAGAGCATATATAAATTAATAAAGCTGAGTGTTCATTCAGGTATCTGTTACTGTTAAGTGTCTCTGAACCAGAGCCCAGGGTTGCTCATGTTGGCCTCACAGTCGTGGAGCTGTTACTGGCTGAATTCGGGGCTGTTTCATCAGGTAGAAATTTTAGTAACCCTGGTCAGATGTTTCTCAGGTGTGTGGAGCCCTGCTACATTCTAGCTACAACCCTGCTTTAGTGTTTGGAGGAAATATTAACTATTGTTTTTCTGACATATTGTAGTTTAATTCGTGATATGTTTTAAAGTCAAGCTTCAGGTCCATATTCACTATGTTACAGAGTTAAAACATGTGATGCAGTTACCACATGGTCCACAATTAGGAGTGTAACTGTCACACAAGGTTTATAAAAACACTGGCACACAGTTTAAAATCCTGCATGTGGCTAGAGATCTGGCTTCTGTAAGGCGAAGCACAGTGTCCATGCCTAAACCATGTAGCATACATTGATCAATGGGCACACCGAGTATATCCTAAATTGCACCTTTTGCGATATTCTAATTGCATTGTCTCAAATTGCAATTTTGATTTGGAATCCATTAATTGTGAACCCCTATTACCAACATAAAACAAGCTCCTATAGTCCAGTGAGCTCAGGATGGCCACCCCACACCACCAGCAGTGAGGACCAACAGAGCTCCACACACATACTGCTACAGCTAAATGCCTAATATAATTTAAACGGTAAAACTAACAAATCAGTTGAGGGTTACATAAAGAAGCTTATTACATGTGAGTTGTAATGTTGTACTCTTACATTGCTGTCATGTCTGCAGAAGCACAAAATAAAAGCAAGTTAGCAAAAAAAAATTGTACTATCTGGCCTACGGTACTTTGCCATGAGAGTGTCTGTGCCACCCAAGTGTGAGTACTGGTGGCACCCTGACCAAAACCCTGGCTCCATCGCATAAGGGTGTAGAAGTGTGAGCAAAATGTGCTTAAATATGGGATCAGTGCTCAAGTATTTAGCTGGTCAAGGTGTAGCTGCGACTACTTTGTATGCAGTTCAATCCAATGGCTTTCAGCTGGCAGTAGAGGTCTGGCCCCGCCGAAGGGTTACAAGATAAGCAAAACAAAACTGTGCAAACAAGGTTATGCCTATATTTCTCTATTATCTGTGATTTTTTTTCTTAAACTCTGAAAAATGTCACCTTTTAAACTTTTGAATGACTACATATTCTTTTGTAAAATGATCATCTGTAGAGCGAGTTAAGAAGAGAGAAGAAGAGAAGAGACGCTGCAAGTGGAGCGTAAAGTAAGCTGTCGGGTAAACGTAGAGCAGTACGAAGAGCAGTATATCCTCAACTGCAGTAGAGTAAAGGTATAAATACTAAAGCAAGTACCTCAGTGTTGTACAGGACGTGAGCACATGTAATTAGCACACATTGTCGCAATGTGACACCACTCAGAAAGATAGAAACACACTCTATGCTCCACTTGATGCCAATCTATATGTAGCAAACTGCATGAAGGGACTGGGGCAACAACGCCGAACTACCCCAAACTTTGCTCCCTACTGGAGGCACCAGCACCTCGCGTGGGGTATTAACCATCAGTACCAGAGGAGGAGCGGATAGCGCAGTACGCCTCTGAATCTTAAAACCGCCACGCTGCTAAACAGGCGAACAGCTTCATGCCTGACATCTGTCGCATTTCCCTTTTTTTCCTCCGTTCCCATCCCTCGCCCCGGAAAAGACCGCGGTGGCCCGGCGAAAAAAGTGGACATAGAGGAAAATCGGAGACAGAAGAGATGGGCGAGGTAGGCGTCGATCGGGAGCGAGCCCAGGAGCAACAATGGATAGCCACAGCTTTGACAATGCCTTTCCAACCCTGACACCCGACCACCCCTCCATCCCACCACCTCCCCTCTCGAGAGCCAAGACCTTTGCTCTTTCTCCATGACAGGCAGCATTCTTTTGTCTGGGACTGCCAGACTCTGGCCGGACCCAGACAAAGGCAAGAGCAGAGAGGGGACAGAGAGAATGACAGAGCGGACAGAGGGGTCGGTGGAGGGGGGTGATAAAGGGAGGGATAGATGAATGGAAGGGGTAAGATCGGCAAACCGTGCTCACCTTTTGTCCGAAACTCTCTCCCTCTCCCTGTCTTTGTGTGTGTGTGTCATTCATTTTCCGAATTTTTGCACGGTAATCCAGCAACTAAGTTTTTTTTCTTTCTTTTTTAAGTGAGGGTCGCGAACGCCCACAGTGCGATTATTATCAATTTGGCATATTCGCTTTTCGGTCGACTTTTCTGCATAGTGTCCCCCCTCCCCAGTGCTGTCTGCGGTGTCCAGTGCAGTCCACTCCGGTCCTGGTTGGTAATGGCATTAAGAACAGGAAAGGCGAAAGGAGAGGAGAGTCAGGTGATGTTGTTTAGTTGCTGGTTTCAGTACTCGTCTGTCTGCTTTGCCATCCAGTTACATCATCCAAAGTTTCCTCGTTCCCATCTGACCTTCCTATTCTGCCCTGCTTAGACTTCCCCTTCGGTTCAAGCGGGTGAACAAGTTCAGCTAATTTCACGAGGTCAAAAGTGGATCTGTTTTAACATGTGCAGCTGAGTGTACATGTCAGGTTGATCCTGGAAGAAGCAGCTGCATTATGCATTATGCAGAGGACATCCAGCAACCGTCGAGAAACAGTGACAAATGCTGGGAAAGGGGGTTGAACAGAAATCACCTCAAAGAAACCTTAAAGATCACATCCAGGAGTGTCTGAGGATTTATACATGTACCCCCCTTTAGTAACTGTAATCTATGTATAATATTTACTGGTTTACCTGGTTAGAAAGTCTTGAAAATAACAAGAATATGCATTCTTTTTAATATGAAAAGTTGAACTAGTGGACACATGATGCTTCCTACAATGTCTGTCTGCTCTCAGTAGAAGAATTCGATTTTCTTGGATCCACACATTAAATACAGTAAAGCTCAAACATCAAAAAGACACTGACTTGGGCCGCCGTATAGCTCACCGAGTTAAGGCGTTACCATATGGGCGCAGGTCGCCAGCAGTGGTCGTGAGTTCGAGTCCAGCTCACGACCCTTTGCTGCATGTCTCTCTCCTCTATACCCTCTTTCACCCTGTCTCTCTTCTGCTATCAATAAAAATGGAAAAAAAACTCCCCCCCAAAAAAAAATATTAAAAAAAAAAAAAAAAGACACTGACTTAAACACATTTAAAGTAAATATAGGATAACCTTTCAGAGTATGACAGTGGGACAAATTAACTGCATGGCTACATAGTAATTCCACAATTAGCTGCTTGTCATCTAAACTGTTAACTCTTTTTTCTTGGGGTAAAATTTACCCGAGGTCTCAAAAAATAATAATCTCAAAAGAAAAACAGCTCTTGTCATGAATGTATTTACTCTTTTTGTTCACTAAACAAAACCAAGGCTTCCATATAACTGTCAGTCGAATCTGAGCCAAGCTTTAGAAATGTAGCAAGAAAATTTAAAAAAGAAAATGTGGGGGTGCCCTGTATCCTCATGGTTGTGTCATGTGACCCAAGTGCCGAGGCGTAGCGGCTGTCCTGGGTTCGATTCCGACCTCGGCATTACCGCATGTCCTTCCCCACTCTGTCCCCTGTCCTATCCAATAAAGGCATAAAAAAAAAAATAAAATAAAAAATCTTTAAAAAAATAAAGGAAATGTGAATTAGGCATATTTCCATGAACTACTGTCAAGCAAATAAACGAGGCTGTGTAATGTTGTCAGAAAGTAGTGGGCTATCTTACACAGGACTGCGATGAACAATCCGGAAACAAAACCAGTTGTTGCTGTCTGCTAAAACGTGAGTGTAAATACTGTTTGGAATTTTGCTGTTTTCTCATTTTCCAATTCTAAACTTCAAAATGCACACAGAATATGTTCTGGAAGGGACAGCTACTTCATGTAGTCACCATGAGACAGATACACCATGTGAATAGCTGTGAGCAAAGAACATACAACAATCACATGAGTGAAAGAGATGGAGGAGGTGTAGCTAATGGAAAATATCCACCTGTAGCTTAGGACTTACAGCCATGAGGAGGACAAAAACATGCAAACATGGTAAAAGCAAATGAACGCTTTCAGGATCTCATGCTCTCATCTTATCCACGCCAGTCGTACATCAAATAACAGGGAGCTTAAAGGCCTTCCATTAGGAGAAAAGAAGCCACAGAGCTCAGAGGCCTTCTCTGCACACAGGAGAAAGTCTGAACATCAGCCCCCTTTTTCACATTTCAGCAGCAATGTTAGTCCGTAAACACGAAAAAAAGAGCAAAGAACACTCTCAAGAGGCTGACCTGTCCACCGTCACAAAACTCTCTTAAGGCATAGCTGAGTTTTGCTTCATTTACTTGCTCTACAATTTCACTACAGAAAGAAACGTCCATAAAAATACTACTTCAAGGCATTGAAAACAGAGTCTGCAACAGGTCAGACTATTGTGACTCACCAGAAATAATAAATGTAACCCAGGTTTGACAAAACATCAACAGGAGCTGAAATGTAATTTGGTGCTTCCAGCTGTTTGTAGGAACTCAGTAGATATCTGCAGCATCAGACAGCAGCAGGATCAGTATGAGCGCCTCCAGCGAGGGAGGGTTCTACAGATGTATGGAACAACAGCATTAATTACGTATCATTTATCACTGACATGGAGACAAAATCGATCAGGATCTACCTTTCAGGTCGGCCTGTGTGTCTCTCAGACTCAGAGCCTCAGTTTATAAGTCACTGTTAAATCATTTGTTACATACCCATCCTCTGGTTGAGTCCTGAACTCCATCACAGCTGTTGGGATACTTCTATTTAACAGTTACTAATAGTTTGAACCATTTTCTAAAGAACTACATATTTCTCACAGCTGCAGCTAGATATTTGCAATAGTGGCATGAATATGTGTATGGATGTTTCCAATGAGGACGTAGAGAATACATGCTCTCTAATCACTTAAGTAGCTGGAAGAGTATGGCTACAGGTAGTGGAGTGAGTGCACGTAGTTTCTGCTGTTGGATAAATGAACCTGGTGGAAGTTTCTTCCTGTTTGAAGGGACTTTGTTCTTGTCCATCGTCACAAAGTGCTGCTCAGAAGGAACCATTGGGTTTCTATTTTTAACAAACAATTAAAAGGTCCTGCTTTTACTGTGTGCCTTAGTGCCCTGGGGGTGACTTTTCTTGTGAATCAGCACTACAGAAATAGATTTAAATTTAATTCCATTGACAGTCATGCTTGGACAGAGTTTTCTGTGTTTAAATCACAGATAAACTAAGGACTTCCCTTGCTATGGATGAACTGTTTCCCCTCAAATACAAGCTCTGCATAGTAGCAAAACTCACATTTTTAGTTTATATTTTGTTGTAGCACTATAATAATCAACTGTGTATAAATTATACATATAAAACAAACATATTGAGGCTAAATGCCATTAAAATAAAACAATATAATAACAGGCTTTGCACTGCAGTGGGTGTCTGTACTTTGTTAAAACGTGTTTTAAACTGGCCATATGCAGTTTTGCTCACACTAGAAAACACATAACGTAGCTTTGTAAACTTTATAATCACTTTTTGCAGCATTCCATTTATTTACCTTCTATAATAAAGAAGGCTTGCAGGTAGGAGGTATGTCCAGTTCTTCTAACTGTAGAATCACTTGTCTACATTACTGTGAGCTGGTGTGGGAACGTATGTTTTCACCTGTTCATTAACATTCTCAAATCAATCAGCAGTGCCGTATAGGGCTTGGGAAACAGGACAGACGCATGGGGTCCACAGGGTAATGTTATACCCCTTACTCTCTCTCTCTCTCACACACACATACAGTGCATTGTCACCTCCTCGAGTACACCACTGACGGAAGGCGCCCCCTCCTCTCCCCCTCCTTTGAGCGTGTTCCAGCTCCAGGCTCTCTCACAGGGCTATAACTCATAAGTTGCTATAGTCGCCACAGCATACCGCACCTTCTGCTGGGGCACGTATAGAGCGCCGCAGTCAGTGCTTCTTAACGGCTCAGCAGAGAGAGGAAGCCGAGAGGAAGTGTGTGTGTGTGTGTGTGAGAGAGAGAGAGAGAGAGAGAGAGAGAGAGAAAAACAGGCAGACGGACAGGAGAGGACGTTTTCCACTGAAGGCGGTAAAATAAATAGAGACGGCAGCCGAGGAGAAAATGGAGTAACACGACACAATGAACACGATGAACTTCAAGCAGAAAATGGCTGTTTCCAATTCATCATCTGAGATGGAAACCCTGTGATAATCAAAAAAAAAACCTCAAATTAAATCAATGCAAAAAGCTGTATTCATGTCTTACTTAATGTTGTATTTTAAAAAAATGCTACACTTGCTTACTTTAATTCTGCAGAGGTGCTGTAAAAACGACGCAGAATAAGGACAAAGAGCAACAACTGAGGAGACACAGAGCAAAGATGAAGTAAAGCAGAGAGAGTAAGATGTCTGAAAGAAAAAAAATGAGAGAGAGGGAGAGAAAATGAGTTGTCTGGTGCCCAGAGGAACTGAAGAGCTCGGTACTTCTAAAGTCTTCACTTGTACAGTATGTATTATTTATGCTCTCCTCGGCTGCTCTCTGCCGTGCTGACTGGCTGAACGGCTGCTTGGCTGGCTGAATCATGACTGGCTGAGCAGATGAAACACTGACTGACTGACTGCTTGGATGACCTGGCTGACTGTGATGTGTGAGGTTCTGTAGCAGGTTGGTGTCTGCCTCACACTCGCTCACTCGTGCTAAAAGGCTTTTGTTTGCTTCTGAGATTTTCTGTCAATCAATCAGACGCAGGTGATAAAATAAACAGTTCTTTTTTCCTGCATTTACTGTTTGTCCTGTAAGAGCGCTACATTTCTACTATGCCTTTGTGTCTTCATACACTTTCTGTACACTAAAGACAAAAATAGGCATGCACACAGACAGCTGTGGACACTGAGGATGCATATTTGTTGCCATTTTACTACCTTTCCAGTCCTCTAGGAGGGCTACGTCCCGTACATGTGCAGTAGATTGTATGCAGTCGACACATGCATAATTCTGCCAAGCACACTTTCAATTTTAGATATGTTATGTTATATTAGTTATGTCACATGGACCACTAAAAGGACTTTTGCATATTTGTAAACGCAGACAGTAAAAAAATAATAAGTCAGCAACAGGACTTTTACCCAGGAGACTGGGGTTTGCACCCCACACAAGACCATTATTCTGAAATGTTGTTTCCACTCATCAGTAACTTTTGGTTTTCACTCACTGTCTTGTTGGGTTCAGGTCTCATTACTACGTGGTAAGGGTTTGGATATATCACACTTGGTCGACTCCTTTTTTCACAACGATAACTAGTTGGTAGAAGCTCAGTAAAGTTCCAGCAACAAAACTATTTGTTTAAGTTCAAGAAAACAGCCTGGTCTGGGTTAAATACTCCTTTCCAGCATGTTTGAATTATGTGATTGGTTTGTTGATAAGGACTGGCTTTAAAGCATTAAGATAAGTGAGGATAAAGACATGTTGATTTGAATGTATTTGTCATATGTCAAAAAGAAATGTAAACCCTGAAAAAAATGTGTTTCCCTCAAAACATAATTGAGAATGCAGTTAGCTGCTGCAGAACACAGTTTTTGTCAACACAGCTGAGTAACTGCAAGTTGTATAACTAACTACATCATTTTTTCCCCCGCATAGACCTGCTAATTTTGTGACCCTGAGGTCCCCCCTGATACTCCAGAATATCGGTTAGTACAGTTTAAAGTTGGGCTGTATGGAGTTTAAGGGGTGTGGGCTCACATTTGGGCCGGGCTGGAGACAGAACTCCGATACTCCTCATCTCCACCCTTCAGTTACTACACATTCTCTAACCACCTGTGCAACACGGTGCCTTCCAGTTAGATCACATTTTGGTTAAACCTTTGTGGGAGGAAGTGGTGACACGTGGCCCATCTTTATATACAGGCATACACATCTCAGCTGGTTTATTATACTTGTTAGTATCTTTTATTTATGACCCTCATAGCTGACTGGACTGATCAACAAGTAACAAAAGTACAACTCAAGTTGTTCAGTCAGGACCAAGTTTTTGCAGAACTTTGTCTTCACTGCAGCTCCGACTGACAGTTAATGGATAATGCTAAATGCTAACCCTTGTCTCTAAACTAATCCATTAAATTCCTCCTAAAGAGGTAATTAAAGCTGTAGATCACAGTTTAGTAGATGGTGTTTCATTAAGGCAGAAAGCTGTGTAGTGATTCTGGGCCTTAAAACAGTGAGGATATATGCAGATATGTGCATACAAAATCTCATTATGGTGTCCACTACACAGAAATCCTCTTAATTTGTCATTGTGTCAACAAGCCTCACACACTCCCACCTAAAAATAGCCGTAATGAAATCCGTGACAGTGTTTAAGAAATTGGGAAAGTCAAGGTGAGACTGAGAAAAGGAAGAGCGCGATGGTCCAGTGCAAACGTTTGACAGAGCGTCAGTAGCACCGGTGCATGTAGGGGTACGCTGCAGCTCCTCTGATGGACATCTCATCTTATAATTAGAAACACTAATTAGTCGAATTATGCCACTTACATACAGAACCATGGCTGTGTGAAACCCATCAGTTTTAAAGGCACAGCTGAAGATGATGGCTGCACTCCATTTTATTTTTTGCACCGTCATTACCAGTACTTCTCATTCAGTCCAACTCCTTCAACACTTGAAACCTGCAGCTTGGTACTTAGTACTTATGTGGTTGGATGGAAATAAGGGGAGGCTTTCTGGGCAAATGAAGCAGTAAAGGTTATTTTCAGTTTTGACGCTGCTTGAGTGAAACTTCAGACGCTGATCATCTCTTCAAGAAGGGTCTGGACTGACGTGTACCGCCAGCTTTGTGCTTGTTTCGCCCGCTGTGATGAGTAGTACTTTGTGCTGCATTATATCAGGCCCCTAGTGTATAGCCTTTATTTCAAAGCAGCATATAGCACTGTCTTGTTTCATTTTTGTTTACACATATTCCAGATTACCTGACTTTGTGCATGCCTTGTGTTTGTTTTGTTTTCTTGTTCAAGTCTGTAGATGGACTCTGATGTTTGGCTTTACACATCAGTTCAGTTTGATGATTATTTGCTTTATGCAACTTATGATAACACAGAAAGAACAGATGTCACTGCATGTTCAACATCTAAAATTCCCCATCTGCTATAAACCTTATTTTGGCACCAACAGAACCTCAAATAAATCAAGATTAAGTGGCATTTATGGAAAAAGGGCTGTCTTTAACCGATCTTGCAAATTAATCTTTCATTATGTCTAACACATTACTGACTAACTAAACTGACTTTTGACTGGAAAACGATGCCTCTTCCTGCACTTGTGCTATTGTCATTCAGCCCAGCTCTACAGTGCGTTATTCAAAAACAGGCCCACTGTTGTCTTGTAGCAAGGTGACTGAAGCACTGCAATAATTAGCATGAGAAACCACTGAGGTGGCCATCGGGTGCTGATTCCATGCAGCGTTGATCTGCTTCTAGCTGTGCCCAACAATCAATACTCTAAGATGAAAACAGGGAGGCCTGCTGCATGTGTCGAAGCATGTCTGCACTCAGTTCACATGCCTCTGTGCATTTCCAACATTTCCACTCACAAAGGAAAATGTATATAAATATAAAAATATGTGCATCTCTTCTTATTGTGCATGACATTTGCTTCATCAAAATTATTTCTATAATTAAAGCAAAGCATTTACACCAGCAGGCCACCCTCTGTAAACTTATCTAGCATCTCAGGTATGAATGCCATACGTCTATGCACAACTTTACTGGCTAATTAATTTTTATTCAGACTTGAGCTTTATACAAAATATTAGAAAAGTGTTATTAGGCTTTACGAAGGCCAGCTGCCGGAGTATTCGTATATTCGTATAATTATAAAGCTTTTCTGATTTTTACACGCACGTAAAACCTAAAATTCTGCAAAGTATGGCATTTACTAAATGCTAAGAGATTATTCTACCTACCAAATTCACCTTTTGTATCAATCTTATGATCCAGCAAAAGGTGTCTACTTAATGCTACTGTCAGCTAATGCTTTTGAGTATTATTCTTTATTTAATCTGCATCAGCAACACAAATCTGCTTTTGAGTCGGTGCTTGTTTCACACATCTTGTCAGCCTGTACTGAATAAACACCCCCCCGCACTCACCCACCACCTGCATCCAACCTCTCCTGAAACCTCCTGCTGTCTGCCACGCCCTCCTAAACCCTTTCCCCTCCATTCTGCCATTATGTACAAAGTCCGGGTGGAGCCTCAGCCTCCAGGATCTGAAGCTCCAGGCAAGCCCTTCACATCACAGCATGGCTGCCCCACATTTCTCTCACTTATCTGGGCTAGCTGAACACAGATGGCCCCCTGAGAGGGGCTGGCAGGGAGGCTTTAGGGAGGTCTGCTGCCCGCCAAAATAATTACCTGTCACACAGGGCAATAGTTTGTGGTGAGAAGCGGTCATTTTTACACCATGAAATAAAGTAATCTTGGGGATAGTCTACTTATCCCTGTTCTGTAGCTCTGCTTTAATTTACTGCGCTCTCATTCGCCTATCTTCCCTCATTGCACTTCCTCTTGCTGTGCTGGTCTCTCACATTTCTCCACAATTCATTACCAGCTGTCAATCATCTGTCCAGTCAGGCAGGCTTACACATGAAACACTCAAGCAACTACAGGCACCAAGTATGATGAACAAGAAGCTAAATAGGATACAGAGAGGCCAGATGAAAGCTTCCAGCTTCTTGTGTAATTTGAAGCAAACCTCACCGTTCCACTGAGACCTTACAGTTCATTTTATTTTGATCTCAAATTCGAGTGCATAAAGGAGCAAAAACATTAATTTCACTCCACTGTTAACTTATTTTTTGAAGGGATGGTTACATTTGTGAACATTAATTGCAACAACTTTACATTACTGAACTCTACCAATTAGCACAGAAGGGCAAGCAGCAACATCAATATGGAGAGATGTTGTCCAGTGGAGATACAGTATTTTAACTATTAATACTTAATTAAAATTAATACCTAACTATTGGACTATTTCCAGTGAGAACCATATAATGTCTAACTCCATATGCATGCAGGTTGTTAAAGATGTGGGCCAATTACTGATAATTAATGTCTTTCTCATGATGTGTTTAGTATTAGTGTAGTTATTTGTGGATGAAATTATTAACTATTTTTATAAATGCTACATATATATACACATACAATAATGTGAGAATTACACAAAGGACATACAAAATAATTTGTCTACATCTTCAAAAACATATAGCATACTTAAGAAATTTGGCACTATATGCTTCTGATTAGACATAGTATTAAAATAGC
Organism: Dascyllus trimaculatus; assembly: GCA_024666655.1. Classification (NCBI taxonomy): domain Eukaryota; kingdom Metazoa; phylum Chordata; class Actinopteri; family Pomacentridae; genus Dascyllus; species Dascyllus trimaculatus. The sequence goes on along the minus strand of CM045453.1, from coordinate 4,248,805 downwards.
CTTTGTCCACTGTAAAATATCTCTACATATTAATTTAACTATTGTGCTCTCGTTGACCTGTTGTTAATTAGCAGAGTTCAGTAATGCAAGTCTGCTAATTAGCCAGCGAGGCCTGTTAACACCCATTAGCACACATAAGCAGTTTTTACCAGTTAGCAAACATAAGCAGTTCTTGCCCGTTAGCTAGCATTACCAGTACCAGTCAACAAACATAAGCAGTTCTTACCAGTTAGCTAACATGACTAGTTCATCGTTCAGCAGTTGGCTAACATAACCAGTTCTTGCCCATTAGCTAATATAACTGGTGCGAGTTAGCTAACATAACCAGTTCTTACCAGTTAGCAAGCATGACTAGTTCATAGTTCATCTGTTGGCTAACATAATCAATTTCTACCAGTTGACCAATTCAGTTCAATTGAATATTATTTATATAGCGCATATTTACAACATATGTCGTCACATGGCGCTAAACATTGTAAGGAAGAACAGAAAACAGAAAACCCAACATTCCAAAGTTGCTTTTGGATTCTCTATGAGCAATAAATCAGCGATGGTGGGAAGGAACCAAAAACTCCCTATGGTAGGGAAGGGGGAAAAAAACCTCCAACAGGACCAGGCTCATGGAGGGCGGCCATCTGCCTCGACCTGTTGGGTTGGGAGTGGGGAAGAGGAGGACCAGTATGAAGTAAACGATGCATTTTCCACTAAAAGGTAATGCTTGTCAAATAGGACTTATTTTACTCTTAATGTAGTCCAGTATGAAAGACAATATATTATCAGTTTAATCTTTGAAATTGTTATCACTCGTGAATTATCTGTGTCCGTAGTCTGTAAGTAACAATTCTAAATTATCTGCCAGAGGTCCTGTGATAATACAAGCCCTGTACAAATCAGCATCAAGTCGCAAGGCAACTGTTTTATTTTTCTGGACCTTTCTTTTTTTCTCCTTCCTGAACAGAAATATGGAGTTATGGAGTCTTCGTTAGCATATATAAATGAATACTTGGAAAGCATGTCGCTCATGTCGTCTACGCAGCATTGACCCTCATTCACTGGGATAGCAAAATCTCCAAGGATGATGAGGTGGATGACATGCATGGCAGCATGCAGTAGGGAGCATTTCTCTGTCTTTCAACGGGGTATAATGTCAGTAAATTCAAGCAAGACACAGACTTCGCTTATCCCTTATGAATGAGCTACACAAAGCAGATGTCGACTAAATCACAAGGTACCAGGTTATACTGGCATCACGCGAAGAGGTCTTAAGACTAAATATAACTGGATTAATAATAATAATGCATTTTATTTGTATAGTGCTTTTCTGAGCACTCAAAGACACTTTACAAAAACAAACAACAGATTAAAAAGCAGGTATAAAAGCATAAAAACAGTTAAACGTTAAAAGTAATTTCATAGAGGTGAGTGTTTATTAGCAATTTGAATGTGTGGAGGTCTGAGTAGTCTCAGATGTGTGGTGGGAGAGAGTTCCAGAGAGTGGGAGCAGCGACAGAGAAAGCTGTGTCCCCCCAGGTTGGGTGCTTGGTTCTGGGTGGTGGGGCAAGGAGGTGAGTATTGGAGGATCAGAGGTTGCAGGAAGGGGTGTGGGGCTTAATATGATATTGGGGAAAAAATATAAGCTTACTGCAGTGAAGTCCCAAAAAATGTGAAAAATAAGGACTGTGTTGGTTTGTTCTTTGGACAAAATATCACACATTTAAAGCCACCATCCTGAGCTGTCACATCAGAGTGGTGGTGAGTGAGGCGTTGGGGGATGGAGGGTTAGGACAGCGGAGAAAGAACATTCATTTCAGTCCACATGCACCTCTCACACACCGCATGACAAAATAAACATTGTCTGTGGTGCTTGGTCTCACACCAGCATTCAAGGATAAATGAATCCATCCTGCTCCATCATTCCCACGTCACTCTGCTGTCACATCCATCAGCTCCCCTCAGAAGGAGAGGTTTTTACTAAACTTGGACTGGTCACCTCACCCTGTCATTAATCGGATTTCAGTCTGGGTATTACCTAACCAGGCTTCAAGGACTTTAGTGAAATAGTTCCAACTGGGGAAGCTGTTAACCTGAGCTACAGTTTAATTTAATTTCACTTATTGCATAATATATTTTTGTCCTCAATATTCAGCGGAGAATTTCAGTGTGTTATGGTTCACCTTGACATCTCGTCAAACTCTGAAAATGTTGTCATGGAAATGCTTTAATTTAAGGGGGTTGGAGAAATCACAGACTTGGACTGCAAGTGAGTTAAGATGCTGGAATGACAGACGTCTCCAGGACAAGGACGGGGGTTGAAAGGGTGTTGTACAGGTTTGGACATGGTGATGAGCACAGCTCTGCTAACAAGGTAGCTTACATTTAGTGGCAGAACATTCTTATTTAAAGCAAGAGCCGAAATATAAAGCTGTCAAATGCTAAATTAGTTCAGCATTATTTAGTAGCAGAGCAGTTACAGAGGCATTTATCATTCTAAGAAAAGGTTGCATTCTCTATTAGCTCAGCTGCATCATCCAAAAACAAAACTGTAAAAGCCACATAAATCTGTAGCATCTATAAATGGCAGCAAAATCTGTTAGATATTAACACTTCATGTGTGTTGATGTTGGTTTTCTTAATTATATATATATATATATATATATAATTTTATGTCTATGTCTAACAACAATGTAAGTGGGGGTAAATCCATACAATTTACAGGCATTATGTACAATCTGACAAGCATGAGGTTGTGTTTTTTAAGCAATCCATATTTTAAAGGCTGTATAGTTGTGATAATTCTGACTGATATATGACTGATATCTGTTATATTACTTGTACTTATTTGATTCTTATTTGCTCTGTGTGTTTCAGCTGAATGTTTTCCTCTTACGGCCTATAACCTTGTGGTGTTTTCACTTTGCCAAAGTAAAGCAGCTTTTGCACGCGCCTCCTAAATATTGTTTAAGTAACCAAAACTGCCGAGCATCCCCAATATGATACACCAGATCTGAACTGAGACAACATGTGTTTAGATCATTGAATCATTCATTTTTTAAAAAAACAACTCACATTCAGGTCATTAGCATTGTTTGTGTTTGGCTGAAATCACTACTTTTCCGTTGTCCTCCTTGTTTGCATGTCAGAAAGCAGAAATTCAAGACTAAGTGATTCTTCTGATCTCCTGAAACCTAATCTGACATAATCTTCTTTGTCTTAACAGAATTATTTCAAATACTGCAACATCCTTGCCATTCATTCTATTTCTAGTAATGCGACAACAAGAACCTTGAATGAACATTCCACAGTTACAGAGTAGTCTAAATGGAAGTGATCAGACGTCCATGTTTATTTTACTCATTTACAGCTACATTCACAGCACACTGTCTCTTTTGATCGGTGTTTCGACAACAAGTGCCTCTACATTGACTTGGAGCTGTGATGGCAGCTGCTGCCTGCTGTTATAGATTTCCCCAGCCTTGTCACTGTACCTATGATGACCTGCTGAATATCGACTATTGTTGCCACACAAAAAAAAACACAGATCGAGAGGGAAAACTTGCTGATGGCCAGTCCATGCCTGGGCATGTGTGTTGCGATGACTCTGTGCAGATGTTGAGGATATACTTAGAAAGTTGTTGCACTGACTTTTGTGAGTGCAGGAAGTCACTACTGACTGCTGCTTGAACTGAAGGAACACAGTAATAATATGTAGATGTTGTGTTTATCACTTGTTGTAATGCCTCAAGTGGTGGATAATCAATCAGTGTACATTTACACAGTCATTACCAGGATTGTTTTTTTATTCTCTTTGATAAACTAAGGATCGACTCAGCATCAACTGTTATTTTTAAATCCATACTGGTGCAGGTGGCAGACGAGCAGTTCAGATCCTGGCATCTCCTATGGGATGTGGCCCTGAAGCTCCCCAGCCTGCACAGCCCTCCACCCACACCCCGCTCAGGACTCATGGACGTGTAATCATATTTAACAATAGCGCTGGTTTACTTTTCTTTCCACCAGGAGCCGAATGTGAGCGCCCTGTAATTGCTTCCATGCTCCCCCTGCACCGACCAAGTGTAAATACGTGAGAATGGCAGGTAGCGCGGGCTCCTCCTATACAAAACACAGGCTCCTACTGTAAACAGGATTTTTGTTTGAACCCGGTGCACCCTCCACTCTCCCTCGTGACACCTAATATATAGCGTGTGTGTCTGTCTCTCAGGAATGCTTTGAGAGGCTTGATGGATTTTACTCAGATCACAACTCCCTTTGCTAAGAAATAAACAAATAGAATTGAATTATGATGCAAGGCACCTATGAATTTTCCAACACACATTGGTCTGTCTTTTTTTTATCAGTCTCAGGGCACGTTGCTGCTCTCTCTGAGGCCTTCAACAACATTAGTTCAGCTGGAAATAGCCGTCTCCTCTTTCCCAGAATTGCTGCCGTGGGTGGATGTTGAAAGCAGTTTGAAAAATAGCACCTCTCATTTCTTTGTCTTTCCTGAAACAGGACACTGAGCAGGAAAAAGTGCCATAGTTAAGCAGACGAACTGCTCATGAAACGCGTACACCTCAGCCAGAGCTCGAAATCTTTGCCGCAATTAACACAGCACTGAAATTTTGTTGCCATTGGACGCTTTTGATTTCCTGTGCAGCTGCATTTTCATTCCAAAAAAACCCCCCACAAGCTTTTACCACTCTACACACTGGCAACTCAAGGTGTTTAACAGGTTTGTGCGGCTAAAATCTTTTACAAATGTGACAAATCCAGCTCAAACTCGTGCTAGCATGAGGCACCAAGGACACAAATACATGTTTTTTGAGGGTGGGATGGAAGAGTTGAATTCACGTCTCTGTGAAGGAAACAGGCTCTCTGTGCTACTCAAGGTTACACACACAAAACGGGAGTCTCAAATCCACCGCTAGTTTAACAAGGTCACTCCCAAAATTACCTGAGAGTTATCTACCCGCAACCTTCAGTATCTTATTACTCCTGCACAATTACTCGGCTTGAGATTTCGTGTGTAATTTGTCATTTTCAGGCATGGGTGAAAAGAATAACAAACTGTATATGAATTGAGATGCATAATTATAACATAATTCAAGAAAATTGCCTCTGATTGCAGGGCAGGGCAAAGTGTTTAATCATGTTTACCAGGTCATGCTGGACGAAGCTAGAGGGTAACATTAGAGGTCTAACTCCAAACTGACGAGCCTCTTTCAAGCTCTAAATTACAAGCATGTAAACCAATGAGGTATTTCTCTAATCAGCAGCTTGGCTACCCGCTGCATCCACTATTTTCTGAACTTTTGGGAACAATTTCTGCAAGTGCAGGGAGCAGTGAAAGGTCAGTGTGGGCTGCAGAAAGGAAGGTATTACAAGGAGGAGACTTTCTCATCACAGTCTGTTCCTAAATGGATAGTAAACGGCAAAATCGTGTGTGCAATATGAAAGTACTTTCAGTCTTATTTGATAAAGCTAAAAAAAAAATGTTACGGCTCGCCTGGGCTCTCCAAAAATAATGATACAGTTATTCACAATGCGCCTTGCAGTAAGCACTCTCTGATAGGCAATTTTGAGGCGGTAAACACGAAAATTGTTCACAAGATCATCAGTAACCATGTCATCATATTTGAAACTTATCTGCAGTGGTTTTAAAATGTACTCTCGTCAATGCAAGCAACACAAACCAAATGCTACTCTCCTGAAGCAAAGCTGCAAACCTTGATAAACCACATAAAATTGAGGAATTTAATGACAGAGATGGATATGAGATCATGCTCCACAGAAGAGGGTGAGGAGGTGTGTTTTTTTTGAAGGTCTGTCCTTTTTAAAAGTTACTCAGCCAGTCCTCGGCTGGTGTCAAAGCCTTGGGCCTGCTCAGATTTTCAAAATATATTGGTTTGCCAATAGAGGCAAGGTCTTTTTCCCTCAAAGTGTCTTAGTCTATAAAACCTGCGATAAAACTCGTTTCACTCTGCCTTGAGTCGCTGCAAGCACACACAGGAGTTCAACTGGACTGCTTTTCAATTAGCGCAAATTCAACGAAATGATATTTGAGAATTATTTCCATTTTTCAGTGGCAATATGCACAAAGTCGCATTGAGCATATGCAGTGACGTGGAGAGTACAGGGAAGAGTTCAGCTTCAACCATTTGTGTCTTTGCACTTAGACTGCAGTTAAATTGGTGTGGCAATGGATTGGCACACCTTATTGTACAGACCTTCATGGTGCCCAGAAGACGGTTCAGAGAAGGCATTCATGGTTTCTAGAGTTCAAGGTTCTCATTTATCATACATGTTAAAGGAATTACCATTCAGTATAGCAGGCAGTTATGTTCTTTACTGTAGTCACTTTTTCATCTAGTGCCATTAAATGAAAATAAGACCAGTACTTTAATTTATTACCTTTAAATATTAGCATGCAAATTAAGAAAAACTCATTTAATAAACACAGTAAACCTCTGGAGCATATTATCATTCTGCCATTTAGTTCAAAGCAGCACCGTGGCTAAGCACTCTTAAGTCTGTAGGTTGTGTCCACACATTTCCTGCATACATACTACTGTTCACGCTATTGCCCTTTGTGGCATAGTCACTGCATGGATTGTCCCCATGGACTCATATTTTGGACTATGTGAAAAAAGGTCTCAGTAACCTCACATAAACCCTAGAAAACCCTCTGACGCTTGCAAATGTGAAAATTACAACAGTGGCCTTAGTCTTGTTTAACTGCAGCCACGATCCTCCAACGATCTTATCCAACTGTGTTAGGTGTCAAACCTTAACCGGTCGGTGTTTACTTGGTACAATGAAATGTAATCTTTTTAAAGATTTAACTAAAGAGTGCCGTCCAAAAACTTAATCCAGTGTTTTGCAGAATTCTCCACATTTGGACCCAAAGAAATAGTTTAGACTGCTTGAATTTCCATTTAACTGAATCTATTTCAAATGCTTGATCCACCATTTTAATTATTAGAATTCTGTCATGAAAATGTGAAAGCTGTGTAATTATAGTGTTTTGGACACAATAAGGTCTAAATCAAATACTAATCAAGTACTGGTAACTTCAATTCCAAAGGTTTGTGGTCTCTTTAACAAACATGCCAATCAATGCTTAATGGCACAGTTCCCCTGGCTAAGTCTCAGGTTTACTAAGCCAATATCCTCTAACACCCAAGAACTCTGGCCGTGCACAGAGCCGTGGTTTACATCCTGCGCCAAGGCCAGTCCAGCCCAGTCTAGCACAGTCCAGCCCAAGGCCAGACTCACTGGGGAATTTCAGCTGAATTCAATTTCACCTCTGGCCTCTGTCGCGGCAGCTTGAGCCGCGGCTACACAAAGGGCCAAGTTTCACATTGAACGTGAGAACCCCCTCATCTCCTGACCCCTATTACCATATGAATGGACCAGAAAATGGAACGGAGAGCAAAGAGAGAGAGAGACAGGAGGGAGTGAGTCGAGGCGGAATGGCTCAGTTCAGAGCACTTTGTTAATTTCTCGCTCGCCAGGAGTAGGAATCTGTCTCTTCATGTCGCTCTTGGACAAACACACATGTACCTAACGGGTCACGTAGAGAGGATACTATAGATGTCCTGAAGCTCTGAATTCAAACATGCAGCCTTACATTAAAGTCTTACTTACCGTTAGGCTGGATACTCTAGATCAAAAGCTTGTAGCATCAACATTTCCAGTTGTAACTGACAGGAAACTACAGTATAAACTCCAACGCCTCAATCTAAGGATCAGCACCTTGTGTCTGGTTAAATAGCCTCTGACCAGGGCGACCTGACAGCCAAGTGATGAGGACACATAGGCACAGATGCCCTGAGCAGAGTCCCTGGTTCAACTACAGGCTGGCTGGACTACTGCTACTAACTCCCATATTTACCGTCTCTCTCTTAACCGTTGCTGTCAAATAATGACATAAAAGACCCAAAAATAATCCCACTGACTGAGTCATCACAGCTCCGGAGAGCTTCTTTCTCTTTCGCTACAGGTTTTGTTCCTTCAGTATTTGTCAGCACCTTCCCAGTGTCACACTTCTCTCTTCAGTCATCATGCAACGCCACGGACAAATAAGCAAAGAATGTGTAGCCACAGCAACAGAGTGGTAAAGCATGTTTATCTGCTCTTCTCTTGAATATTGGTTCGACAAAAGGCCTAATTATGGCCTTTATGACATATTTTTATTTAAGATACGAGTACAACACATTAAACCATCCCAATATAAGCTTAACGGTTTGTTAAATCCACTAAAACACATTCTTAAAACAGCTTTGGTTTTCTGAGGCCAGTAATAGTCTTTTCATTGTTAAACTCCTAACAAAGAAGTTGAAATGTAACTGTTGTTTACTAGGTTATGAATATTTAATGTGACAGAGGATGTTAAAATTTGAAACCAGGGTTATAGGGGATTTTAAATCCATACAGCCTTCGAGCTCAAATCTTGTTTTCCTGTCAATAATAGCAGACTTTTTTTCCCGTTTTCACATGAAATGGCTGAAGAGAGATAAATAAAAAAAAAAAATGGAGTACTGGCAGAAAATATCACTAACACAACTATTTTAAAAAAATATTTGGTGTTGGCCTACCAAAAGTTCCTATCAGTCAACATTTTAAAAGGAGGTTTTAATGTTTATCAGGCAGCCTAAATCCAAACATCATAGTCAGTATCAGCCGTGTCCTTCTTTAACCCTGCAGCACAGATGGAGGGCAGGGGGAGAGGTGAAAGTCAAGGCGTGGGGAGAGCAGGTGTACAGATGAATAAAGGTGGTGGTGGTGGTGGTGGTGGAGGGGGGGCCAGTGCAGGGGAGCTGTAAGAGGAGACAGCAGCAGTCAGCACTGAGTGGAGCTGCAGCCACGCCCAGGGAGGAGCGAGCAGCTCACTAACCTCACTGACAGTCACAGCGAGGGCCTCGTCAGAAAAAGGACGAGGTAGTTACGACGAGCAGATGATACACGTGTAGAGAACCTGACTAAAATGGGTGTTTACTGTGGGTTTGGGGTTTCTGAAGGTCGGGAAATAATGCAAAATACTCAATATATGTAAGTTTTAAATCTGACCAGGGTAAGGAGGCGATGGGACTTTGAATACATGTCCAGGCTGCATGCTGTGTTAAAAGTGAGGCAGACGCTGCTGCTCATCTTTGTCCTTCAGCGTGAGGCCGCAGCTCAAGTGTGGCAGCCAGAGAGAGAGACACTTGATCTATAGCTGAGATAAGAGTAAAGGGACAGACACCGATGGGAACAGCACGTCAACACCGTGAACACGCCATATGTTCTTATTATCTCCCATCCGCAAGACGAGACCATCAAGTGCTTCCATTTCCACCCTGCAGTACCTCCTCTCAACTTTTCTCCTCTATTTACTCGGCTGAACGAGGACGTACGCGGCGCAAAATCTCCCCCAGTTAATGATCAAAATGAGCGTTGCATTCCAAAGCAGCTGGACTGAAATGGGACGTGCCACAGTTAAAACCACGACAAGTTCGGAGCAATCATTTTACGCACTCCTTGAAATGAATACTTTGACCATAAATCCATCCATGGACGTGCAATAGGGGAGCATCTGACTGGTGACGCAATGCATTTTCACTTCAGCTCACGTATATCCCCGACAAAACCACAAATTTTCCGAAATTGTGAAAAAAATACCCCTTTTTTTCGTAACAAGCCGAGACTTTTCTGGTTTTGCGAAATAATGACGAAATTGCAGCCACACCTAAATAAGGTTAAAGTCAGGTTTGGAGGTTAGGGTCAGGTTTTAGTTTGTGTTTCACTTTAAAAATTCCAGATTACAAATACATGGCACCTAATGTTACAGCTTGCATATAACTGATATAAAAGCACCATTTAACAGCAAATAGAGATCTGCTAAGTTATAAGACTGGAAAGACGATTTTTATGAGAATATCAAACACATTTGCTGGTTTGCGTAATGCTGCCTACGGCCTGGAGGCCACACAGGATGCTGGGGAACAGAAATGGGTTCAAAATAACAGGCATATGAAGACATTCTATGAATATATTCCGCAGTGGATGCTGCAGCTATCCTTTTCTGCTGTTTCATTTCATATTGAGGCAAAGTCATTTAGGCAGCCCAGTGAGTGATCAGAGGCTGGGTGAGCAGCCAGACAACGGCTCTGCCTCTCCCCTCCTTCCTCCTCCTGCATCAGAGCCCGTGGTCATTATTGCCCTCCAGACTGCTTTTATCATCTCTATAAATCTCTGCCGGCTCAGACGCGGTGTAATGAGGAGACCTGCGAGGCTGTCAACCTGCGACTCTCACCCCCACCGAGGCACGGCGGAGAGGGCTGTGAAGAAAGAGGTGGAGGGAGGCCGGAGAGAGGCGCACAGAGATGAAGGGAGAGAGAGTTAAAAGAGAGAGAGAGAGGGCAGGAGTGTGTTGTATGCACGCACACACACACACACACACACACACACACACACACACACACACACAGCCTCAACATTGTATTCTGCTTAGAGGCTGGAGTCAGTGGACGAATAATCATCTTCTAGATAAAAGCTTTCAACAGTCTGACACTTCCATGTGACTGTCTGTTTTCCAATGACTTTGTTTACAATATGAACTGAGTACTGAGCGAATCAAAGCAGAAACTAGTGGCTCTTCGACTGACAGGTGATTCCTGAGAAGCGTGGTAACATAAAGTACGACAGCTCACTTGTACTCAGGAGGAAACCTTTTAGATAAATCACCAGTGAAAACACTTAAATTGGCGACAGCTTTTTAAAATTGTGAATTCACACACTGAACAGACCGACTCTGTTTGCCTTGGTATTAAATGATTTGTTCTCTCAAGTCACTGAATTGTGCTACACTCCTCCCTTTAATGTAACAGCTTGAAGCTCTCCTCTGCCCGTCACTTCCACACAGCTGCTGCGGACCGTTTGGCTTTAACACAGGTTCAGTTTGATCCTGGACTGAGATATGCTTGAAGTTTGGGGCTGTGAAAAGCCAAACATGTTATCTTCTCTTAAAAATACTATATCGTATTAATTCATTTCCATTTCAAAGCGTTTTATGATTACATGACTAGTATGGATGTCAGCTAAGCGCTCCAGTAACAACACAGTCTACCAACCAGACCATAAAAACACAGGCTAAAGATTGCACCTAACAATAGACCTCACTGACAAATAGGAAATTAATATTTAGAGGAACACATTTTCTCTAAACTCACTGGGACCCATACATTTGCCTTAAATATATTCATGTTTAAAATGCTACAGACACATTTATAATTTTGTTGCTTTTATTAATTACATTCATGTCTGTGTACTGCTAAACTGGAATCGGTGCCCAAGCATACACCTTTGGAAGCAGTGATCAGCTGACTGTGACCACCGTCTTCTGTCCCTTCCTCTGCAGGCCTTGGTGCTGCTACACTGCGTTCTCTTCTTTTCTGTCTCAGCTGTTTTGCTGATTCCAAGCTGGTTCGCAATGACTCTCTCGCTGCGTCTCTCTTTTCCTCATCTCACACTTCTCTTCCTTCAGTCGCTGCTGACTGATAATTCAGTTTGGATCGTCTGCTGCCTTTACATGCACAGTTTGCACACAAAATGATGGGGACTGAAAATGTTTTCAGCCACCTGGTGTGAATTTTAATCCATCTTCTGTTTTAATCCATCATATTTCAAAGCATGATTCATTGGATTGGATTATTTCAAGGCTATTTTCACGCTTTTTAAAAGACGTATTTATTTAAAGCGATAAAATTCTTATAAAATTATCAGTTTTGATTGTGTTGTGTGGACTTTTAGAAGCAAGGAAAGGGTCACATAGTCAGAAACCGTACTCACAGTGGTCAGTCAGTAGCTTCAGTCAGCTAACTGTGGCCTTTACAAGCTACTGGCCGTACCAGACCAGCAAACTGCAGCAGCAGGAACCTCTACTGAGTGTTTGTATTTTTGATTCATTCCACATATCATTTTATAGAAAAATATTAGTTTTTTGTTGATGTCTTGTTGTTTGCTAGAGATATAAATTAGCTAAGCAGCAGCTCAGGACCCCATCGGGATTTTTGGCATTACTATAGCTTAGGAGCCGACTAATTATTGGCCTGGATCGCATCCAATTAATTTCCTGTATTTTTATTTATACAATCAAATAAATTCTTTTAAAATGTTCTGCTGTGGCTCTGATGCAGCTGCCTCTGTCTGTTCTCCAGTAATATCCGGCCCACAGCAAGTCACAAGCATTAGTCCATCAGCACTGAAGAATAAACACCAGAAAGTTCTCTTTTAATAAACATAACAGAACATAAATAAAGAAAGGCATTTCAGCAAAGTGTTGCGTCAGAACTGAAGAGTTTTACTACAAATATAAATTAGTCTCAATTTTAACTTGATGGCTAAGACACCAGTTAAGCCCTGTTATCTATTAAACCTGTTTTTATTTACATTTTTGCGCTTTACATTGCAACCTTGCAGTAAACATAATGAAAACTGTTCTGACCTGGTGTTATTTACATTTACATTTAATATTTTTGGTGCTTTTTACTACAGAAATAAAACAAATAATACCATCCATTCCATTTAATTCTTGGGGCTTTTTCTTGCTTTATTTTTTCATTAATTTGCACATATTAATTTTAAATTTAGAAACATAGTACTTGTCTAATTATTGCATTGTTTATTATTTTTTTGTTCGTACCGTACCCTTTTTATAAACTTTTTACAATGGCCACAGTGTAAACCTTGGTTTAAACTCAAGTGTATCATGTAGGTGGAGGTGGAGAATTGTCCGTGAGCTCCACAAGTTCTTAGCTCGACCCTAAAGATTGTAATTTTAAAGTCCAAAAAGGCCCTTTTCATCTAGTCCCACTTGGTTTACAAGAACAAATCCAGGAGAGTTATGTGTTATGATGGGGTGTGATAATAATCTGTGTTCCTAAAAACCTCTCACCAGTCAAAATCCCTTTAAAACTGTACTCACACTGACCTTGTGTACCACGAATAGGTGTGTTTTTTTTTCTTGGAACTGCACATCCACAGCAGCTGGTTGGTAAAACCGCTTGAGGGAAAAGTAACAAACAGCTCCTGAGAGACAGACCAACGCTGACCTCAGTGACAGGGATGTGTTTTTTGTCTGCGTGTCAGAAAGAGAGAGATGGGGCGTGCATGCCAGCTAAATTCTTCTCCCTCTCTGCTCGGAGTGCTGCGTCTGATGTCAGACAGAAGAGCCTCGCGTCTCTGCTGACGCCTGTGCAGGCCGTAAAGCAAACACGCTTTCTGACAGCTGATACATAGTACGGACTTTGACCCACGCTGAACCTCACAACAACAGCCCCGTCATCCAGCGTCAGCCCGGCGCTTCCTCGGTCCGATGCCCTCCCACACTGTCAGGAGCCGTCTCCAAACCACCCACACTCGGTTATGTAAGGGGATAATCCTGTGCAGTCATTAGAATGATGCATGGCACTGGAGGTGTAGAGGCACATAACTATTTGATGCCTGTGGTGAAATCAGTGCATTAATGTTTGATCATCATAATACCTCGCAGCAGATTAGACCTCCTTACATCGCCAAAAAAAACCCCTCTTCTCACTCAACCCTCTGCAACCTGGGCCGTATCTAAACTAAAGAGATATCTGAAGAGCTGCAGCTCCTCTGACACTTTAATGACCCTTGCTTTTCCAGACTCCCTGGCTCTTTCTCAGACATCTCAATCACCTTCCTCTCTGGTTGGAGAAAAAAACTCATTTCACATGAACACTCGCTGTGTGCCTCCTCCAACAGAAACAAAAAGGCAGCCTCTCCATCATCCGGCAAACCATAAGCTTGCCTTTATCTTCCCTCCCTCATTAAACTCTGAATAACTCAGCAGAGAGGCAGAAAGATGAGAGAGAAAAGTGATTGAATTCTGCTGGAGGAATAAAAGCCCCTTGAGGTTGCCATTTTGAATGTGTGCCATGTTGAACAGGCTGGATCCAGAGATGCCCGAGACAACGGAGCAGGGAAGAATAGTCTATAGACAGAGCTCCAGGCCGGCTGACCCACTGTAGATAATGTACCATGGATGTTGTGTCATTGTGCTGAGAGGCTGGAGTCATGATGATGACCCATCACGACCTCAGAGGGAGGCGGAGGAAGGAGCTGTGAAAGGAAGGTCAGGGAGAAATCGTGGCTCCAAACTTGATGTCTCTATTCACAAGCTGCACTGGCAACCTGGTCGCACTGAATGCAGCCCAATTATTTCAATACACCAGCGATCCTGGGAAGGGAAGACCGGAGAAAGGGGACGCGAGAAAAGAAAAATGAGTTTGACATTCAGGCAGGCGGGCTGAGGGAGGTAACAAGTTCACGGCCCTTTCAGAAAACATGGCCGCCTGCTGTGTGATGGATCACGGAGCCTCAGATGGGCCATCAGGGGTGGGACACGGGGAGGAACGCATGGGAACCCAGTCTCCCAGGAAGAAGGGAGTCATCCTGCTAGTTAAATAAATGAACTCCTGATGTTCTGATGTAAGCTGCCTCCACAGCTGCCTGAGTGGCCCCATATGGAGCTACAGTGCTGCTGCTAGGACATGACGAGGCCGATGCGTTTGACGCCTCTGTGTACACTACAACGCACTTTTACTGCATTGCACGTATTTAAAATATAGATGTCAAAATAGGGATAAGAAAAAATCCTGACAGACTGACAGACCTTGAATGCTGCATTTCCCATAAAGCAACTAAATAGCACCTTTTATTAAGCCTCGGCACTCGTCTTTCAAACATGTGACGCATGTTTTGAAAAGCTCCTCCAGGGCCACAGAAAACACCGGTGCATGAGGAGTATTAACCATGACGAGTAAATTGATGCATGCGTGTAAAATCTATGGCGTGCCCATTGTTTAGGTTGAAAAAATTCACTATTCTCCACAAAGGCAGTTGAAAATGTTTTACAATATTATATAGTGTGATGATGTGAAAGGTGGTGGAAGAACTATCAGCTGAATCTGCAGCATCTCTGAGCTTTATTCTAAATTTCAGCTCATTGTTTAACTGCCTATTGTTTTGGCTCACTCTCACTGATCTCATCACATCATTTCTGCTGGCAAAGACACACTTAAAGACTAGCTGGTGAACACAGTGGAGCATTTAGCGGCTAAACAGCGCGATATCGCTTTCAGGAACTGGAGGAGACCAAAGACAGAGCTAAAATAGACTGAACATTAGAGTTAGATAGCCAGGTGGCCCAATCATAGCAACAGAAAATGCTAATGAGGCTGAATGTGAAACTGTAAACTCGTAATAACTCTCACAATAACTCACATTTATTAGTAGCTCTGTTAATGAAATCATATGTTCTAATCAAACTACTGTTTCATCAATCATGAGGGATTTTCGACACACAAAATGCATTTCAATATTACCTCTAATGCACATTTTTTGATTATGCAGATGAAAACGTGTTATTACTACGTGATATTCACATGTTATTAATTGTTGAAGAACAAAGACCTTTGTAGATCAACAAAACTCATTAAAATGTGTCTCAGTGCTTTAAAAATCACCAGTTCATCAGAAGCAAGGCCCATTTTACCATTTCACCCTTAAACCATCGTGATATTTACTAAATAATGTACGAAACAAAGCTTTCCCACGTCAAGGAGAGCACATTAGAGGTGCATTAATAAAAGTGGAAACACTAAAACTGTTAGAGATAGTTTCGTGAATATGAGCAGAACTCCCACTGAGTCCATTAAAAGCGCGAGGATGGAGCAGAGGGGTCAGCTACAGTATGTCTGGTATGACCGAGATGACGGCAGCAGTCACTACTACGGTAAACATATGAAAGCAGTGTTTATCACTGAGAGGAAGAGGGCGGGGGTGCATTTATTCCTGGATTTTTTCCACAAATTATGAAACAATAATGAAAATGATTAAGTATATTGTTATTATTATTGAAAATATAACATACCTACAATGTACTGAAGTTTTAGTATTTATTGTCTCATATTTGCAGCTTTACTTCTGGGCCAGAAAATCCTAACGTTTATTTTTTTTAAATTTACTGATATTTTGTAGATTAAAAAAATGAATCCAAATAACATTTTTAATTGATTAAATTAAATTAATTCAGTTTAAAAATAACAGTTATTATCTATTATAACCTAAGTGGTATTAGCAGCTTCAGCTCAGTGTTTTGTCCAGTAAGAAAACCTGACACAGAAAGCCATCGACACACAGCCAATAAATGGAATACTAATATTAACTACTACTGCTAATAATAATAATGATTATAATAATAGGTTGTAAAAACAAGTCTCTCTCCCCTCTTCTATCCAGCAGTGGTGTCTGTGTTGTGCTCCACTTCCACAGCTCAGGAATAATAAACGTGTCAACAACAAAGTCTCCCGGGAGGCCACTGCTGACACTTGGTTGTCAGCGGCAATGCATGCTGGGATAGCTAATGGGACAGGCCCTCAGGGGTGCCCAGGACCGAGGACAGCTGCAGACAGGTGAGCTGCCTGACAGCTCTCATGAAAAATAATAATCAATAGTAGCCTTATGGTGGACTCAAAATGACAAACTGATTTCAGCTGTAAAAACAAACCACAGTGATATTATTATTATTATTATCATTATTATTATTATTATTAATGAAAAAATTGTATATCGGTTCCAGTGTTCAGGATGAAGCCACGTCACCATCATTTAAATAGAATAAATGTAATAGTGGGACAAAGTCAGCTACATTTTTAATATAAATTGTGAAAAAATGGGAATTCTGCAGTTAAAAATACAATCACAACAACCACACCCCACATAATCAACACTTTGTTTTAAAACCTCATGCATCAGAACGAGAAAAACCACGTGAAAGAAGCCCCTGTCAGTAATGCTTCATAAAACGTGAAAATTAATCACATCCTTGTTTCTCCACCGCCGCTCAGCCACATGTCAGTGAGAGTGAGTCCCCACAGCCTTTCAGCACGTCTCTGTGATTTCTCCCTTATTGTAACCACGTGGCCACGTCCGCCGAGTTTGTCCTCCCTGAACACGTGTACGCATGTGAACATCTGAGCTGATCAACTAAAGCAGTTCCCATATGTAGTGCTACTGAGGGGAGCAGCTGGAGTTTCAGTACTTTCACTGCGGTGTGGCTGACACACCGGCTGGATGGTGCTGAGGGGAGACGCTGCACAGCCTGTCAGTCAGTCTTGTTAACACAACTGCCCATGAGTACACACACTATGTTTGCAACTCAGAAAACCAGCACATGTAAAAAAATAAAAATAAAAAAAAAAGAAGCACTGAATGTACACTGAAGTAAGCAGGAGGTTTCAAGCACAAAAAGCAAGTAAAGGAAAAGAGTTGTGGAGTGTTTCCTGGGCACTGACCTGGACAGCATAGCAAACACAGCGCCGGTCAGCCTCTCATCTTGCTTCTCTCCTCACGTTTCACACTCCAGCTCCCTCCTGACTGCCTTTTGAAGTTGGTCTCTCCGCTCTTTCTGAGGTAAAAGTCGTTGGCAGAGGAGGGAGTGAGGGAGAGGAAGAGGAAGATGGGGGTGAAGTCTTTCTCTCATGCCTTTTTTCCTTCCTCCTCCTCCTCCTCCTCTTCTTCTTCTTCTTCTTCTTCTTATTTTCTTTTACTTCCCCCTTGTTGCATTTTGCACTAGCTAAAATTCAGCACCTCCTCCTGCTCTTCCATAGCAAAAAATCTCTCCACACACTCACTACTGACAGAGGAGGGAAGAATAACATTGCGAGAGAGAGAGAGAGAGAGAGAGAGAGAGAGAGAGAGAGAGAGAGAGAGAGAGAGCAGCAACAAAAGTGTGCTCAGTCACCTCGTCTCCCTCCTGTTCAAATTTAGAGGCTGGATTTCAGGCTGCAAGGCGAACTCTACTGGGCATGCCCACAACCGAGAGGCACACTTTGTAACACTCACTTCCTCTCTTGTTCTTGCCTTCCCCCCCTCCTCCCTCATAGCTCTCTCTCTCCCTCCCCTCTCCCTATAGCTCTCAGTTCAGCAGGGATCAGGAATGCTGCTGCTGCTGCTGCTGCTGGACCAAAGTCCGCTCAGCTCCGAGGGGCAAGCCCCACATTACAGGAGAAACAACAAATCCCACACAGAAGAGCAGAGTGCTGGAAGGAGAATTTTAAAAATCCAAGTTGTATTAGCCACATACACAATATGAAAATATTCCTTCATCTCACTGCTAAAAATACCAGTATTTTAGGCGTACTGCTTATTCTCAGTGCGTGTAATTCAATCATGTGCATACTAGATGCCTGTCTAGACTTCAGTGATGTAACACTTAATCCAAAATGTGTCACTGAAAATGGCAAAGAAACCGCAGTCAATTCTGATAATGAAATGTGCTCATGTGAAAAATTTCCTAAATCACTTCTGCTTGAGAGAGATAAAAATATTATCTGGACCTATGTGGCATCCTGTTTAAAGAGTGCCGGGCCTGGCTGTGTTGTGCCTTATCACTGATCCCACCAGCACACACGGTGACACTGCTCAGACAGACACATCCGACAGGTATGGGAGGTATGTGGAATTTGCCTTTTTAAACCTGCAAAGCAGTATTGTTTTCTCCAGCCTTTGCACAGCGATATGTGACGTATTTCTTCAGCGAGTCAGCCTCGTGTCTGTGCTATCTCAGGCTCCCCACGCTGACCCAGATTCTCCCCCAGCAAACTATCGGGACACTATGTATCAAAACCAGGCTGTGGAATGAGGACAGCGAGTTCAGGGAGCGACAGACACAGACTGAAAGAGAGACAGGCACAAAGTTCCCCGGCATCTGTAGTGTGCTACTCTGAACAGACAAGGGACGGTTCAAATTCAAAGCAATTCTTTATCATCACGTAAAAGCAGCCGATTCAGGGCTTAATGGAACATTTTCAAACAGTATAACAAAAATAATTTTTTAGCCAGAGCTGCGGGTCAGACCTGGAGCTTCCTCTCTGTTGAGACAACAGTGTAATCCTGTAGATGTCCTGAGCAGAGAGAAATCCATCTGGAGCATCTGAAGGGTGGAGATAAGAGCCAGGTGGACATGGAGGAGGAGGAGGAGGAGGAGGAGGAGGAGGTCCAGACGGCTGAAGGCTTGACCTCAATAGGTTAGAGGTCATGGGAAACAGCGGGTCAATATGAAGATGAGAGGTCAATGCCACGGCTGGATAAGCCAGAGCTGCATGTGCCGAGCTGATGGACGGGTGGGGGAGCGGGGATGGAAGTGTAACGAGATCAAAATTAAAAGCTAGAGTCAAACAAAGGAACAGAGGGGCCAGTCAGGCTTGCAGGAGTCACAGCTGAGTTACACACACAGAAATACTGTTGGTGTTGATTTAACTGTGGGAGTGTAAACATGAAAGAAACTCCAAATCCACAAATTCATGACGCAGTAGTTAAGAGCTTCATACGTAACGAGGTAGCTTGGACAAAGTATCGTTGAAGCATGGCCAAAGGTTTATACCTGCACTGACGCACACTCACGTCCTCCCTCTGGCTGCATCCCACTTGATCTCTCTCCAGAACTCTGTCTTTTGTGCGTCTTTAATGTCTTTACGCAATCAGTCGTGCAGATGGAGATATGAGCACGCACTTTGGGGCAGTCTCTCCTTGAAGGTATTCATGCTGTCGAACTCGGCTGTGCTCATGAAAGCTGACAAAAGTGTGAGGAATGTCAAAAGAGCACTGAGGAGAGATTCCTGCGTCAGAAACAGGTTTTCAAGACGCTATTAGATAATCATTTTTGCACACTAAGGCCTTCATACTATCTGTGGATAAAGGGTGCATCCACTGTAGGCTGTTATGGCTGTCTAACCTAATAGGAAGATTTCCCATATCTCTACGACATGTGTGGCCCTGCGCTTTAAATTCACAGATGTATTCAACCTGTTTTTGTTAGCTGGTTTCAAAACAGACAGAGGAGACTTAAAGACTTAACCCAGGACCCCTCTCAGGCTTGGTCCAAACTATAATTAGTCAAGTCCAGTGGGGCTGGGTTCCATTTTATATGCTGGTGTCAAATCTTTAATAAGTGACTCCAAATGAGATTTAATATAATCACTGATGGTGGTGCATCACTGTCATTCAGGACAAAACTTGTATTTCAAAACTTGTCTCGTGGTGCATAAAGCTGCTGCCAATGTTGCCACTTATTTTGGAACAGCTGACAGCACGTCACACTGTGTTCAGATAGGTTTTCCGCTGGTCCCTCAAGACTTGAAGCCTCTTGGACTCAAGCAGACCTTGCATAACTTATTGTTCTTTGTAGAAGCTTGGATCAGTCTGAAGTTGTCTGAAGCTCCAGCCTTCAGACAATCATCACCTGGAAGAAAAGGGCTGGATGATAAAACAGTACCTCGGTGGCTCTGAGGCTTATTGCCGAGAATGAAACAGAGAAACAAGCCTTGACCATGTTAGAAACCTCTGAGCCCACGGCTGCGGACCACACTGGCCTGCTTCTCTTAGCTCAATGCTGACACATTAGCCCTCTCACCCTGGGTCTCTGAGGACCTGTGACCCCGGCTATTGTCTGGCTCAGGTCTATCCTGACAAGAGCCCCAGCGCCGAACAAAGCCCCGTCATTAACTCTGGCTCGGCTGCCCTCTCGGCCACAACCTGCAGCCCCCGCAGCCTGTCTGGGATGAAATGATGAGGGTCAGACAAACACGGCGCACCGTTCATCAGCCTTAACCCCCCTGAGGACCACCCGGCTGCCACTCCCACCATCTAAAGAGGGCAGGGAGTGACAAGCTGTTTACAGGCAATAGGAGAACAGTGTCCATCCACCTGCTCCTGTGCAAACACATGTGTGTGGTGTTGGTGAAGTGCAGCAAGCCAACGCCAAGTGCATTGTGAGGGGGAGTTGAAAGCAATAATGGTGGCAAGGCAGTTGTTTGTTTTCTCGTTCCCCCAGTCAATAAACCAATAAGAAGTAGCTAAAGAACACACAGACATGTTGAACTTGCTAAGCAGTGTGGCGCCTGTACGTCGCAGCTTTGTACTGATCTTAATATTACTGGTGCAAAATAAGAAGTGAATCGCGTGTACGGTTCTGAGAATTACCTCACTAGGATTACTTTTGTGATAGATGTGAAAAACAAAGCAATTAAAATCAATGACAGCTCCCCCAACAAGCATCACATGGTTTTATATTTTCATGCAGTAGCTACTGTAGCAGCAAAGAAAAAGTTTTAGTGTTTTTATGCCATTAATGTTTCCCGAGAGGCAAATTTCAAATTATTGAAGAGCAAATGTGTACTGTACATCTTCAGGCCTTGGGGATCAATTCTGGGCATCCATTAAAATCTCTATCACCAGGAGGTTTGCACAATCTGTGGATTTAGTGGCCTGTTCCTTTAATTAAACCAATTAGCTTGGGACCATGATCAGCTAAGGTTTGGAGATATATTTTTTCCACCGGCAGACAACATTTCCTAAATGGACTGAACTAAAAGCAAGTGGAGCAAGGACAAAGAGCAGTTACGCTGCCCAGACTGGACTAATTGTGAGAAGATGTGAAATTTAAATAATCCCTTGGAAACACTTTCACCCATTGATAAAACAGTTAATTGATTTTGCAGACGTATTGATCTGTTTTTGCCAGGTGCTGATGGACGTGGTTATAGGCTATCATATTGACAAAACGTTCGAAGCATCATTAGCAGTAAATATCTGAGCACCTTTTTTTTGAACTGCTATCAGTGACAGCACGACACTAGCAACAAGACATGTGACGAGGCGTGATCATCAGCAGTGTATAGGACTGAATGATAGCGGTGACTCGGGTGAAACTACCCGATATAAAGCATGTTGCAGGGAGTGAATCAAGGCTGCAGACGGGGGAAACTGCTAGGACAGGATGGGGAGGCATGGTGCTCATGATTTCCCTCTTGTGCTTTGCAGAGGCTGTTGAACAGCCCGTACAGGTTGAACAAACCCGCACATGGAGCACCAGCACCCCCATTTGGATCTCAGACATACTGCAGTTCAAACACTTTCTCCTCCAGGGTGTTTGTGGTTAAAAGTGAAATTACTTGAAAAGGTTAGTATGTATACTATCCCATGTTCGGCTTTGGACTATGCTGCTTCTTTGCAGTTCAACCACAAACCAAAAACACAAGTCATTTAGGCCTTCTCAAGAAAGTTGGACAGCAAACACGTTTTCAGCGTTTGGAAGAACTTTTTGCTGCCGTATTGTCAATGCAAGTATTGGATCACTTAATTTTAGAAGTAAACGACAAACACACAGATTTCTTTGAGTATTAACTGCACAAATAGCCAACTGTGACAAACAGAATGAATACACAGGCTTTAGGTTTGACCCAACAGGTGGGATTAGGAACCGCCGAGTGTTTTACATAAGTGTGAGCCATCCCAGTGATGCAGCGCTACAAGTTTTCGAGACATGAATCACCAATGTCAAGAGCTCAAACAGCCGCTTTCACTCGCGAAGCTCCTCACTGGAGAGGTCATTCATTACTGCCTGGCTAAAAGCTCATGGAAAGATGACAAAATGCCTCAGAAACAGTTCTACAATGTAAGAGAACAGTTTAAACAGGCAGCAGACTGGACTGGAGACAATCAGAATGAGCTTATTCAAATATTATTAAACTGTGTTTCCAGGTGTGTTGTGGTGGCAAACATATAACCTGAGTTATATTCACATGCAACATTATGTTTGAGTCCTGCACTTAGCAACTTTAGCAGAGTCAGTAGGAGGTGGTTGGGGTGGATTGTGGGCGTTTAAAGCACACATTTCTCACACCATCCAGACATCCTGATTCAAATCTGTTTTTAGGTCTAGGCATCAAATGCACATCAATTAAGGCTGCAGTAGGCAGAAATCAGGCTGCACGGTGGCTCAGTTGTTATCACCTAGCTAGCTAGAAGGTCACCGGTTCACATCTCGGTTAGGACGCCTGGGATCTTTCTGTGTGGAGTTTGCATGTTCTCCTTGCACAGCGTGGGTTTTCACCGGGTACTCCAGCTTCCTCCCACAGTCCAAAAACATGCTGAGGTTAATCAATGATTCTAAATTGTCTGTAGGTGTGAATGAGAGTGTGCTTGGTTGTCTGTCTCTATGTGTAGCCCTGTGATAGACTGGTGACCTGTCCAGGGTGAACCCTGCCTTCAACCGAGTCGGCTGGGATAGACTCCAGCCCTCCCCACAACCCTACAGAGGATTAAGGTGTACAGATAATGGATGGATAGGTAGAAATCTGGAAAATGCAAAAAGAATCTCTGAAAACATATCCTACAGCCCTGCCCTCTCCCCACTAAGACCCTCTGATACAGTTTTGTCTGATCAGTGAAATGCCCTGTGAGGAGGCCCTAAAGTTGAGTTTCCTCTTAGACCACTTAAATTACAACATGCTGAAGGGCTAGTGTGCAATTTTTGCCCAATGATGCCAAAAATGCCACCTAGCCCAGCTTTAAGGCTGGGAAATGATCATGGTTTGTATATGCTGTGTGTCTAGTCACTGTCACAAGAAATGCTGAACTCTGAGGCTGGATATTCCTTCAGCTAAAAATACAAGGTCTTTGAACATTTACTGATCCTTTTAGCAATACCATATTTGCACCTGGCAGGCACATAAATGTACAACATTACCTCATTATGTATAGAAATACTATTAATGTCATCTGATTGTTGCCTTCTGAACATATTAGTAAATCATCTGTATGAAAGCAGAATTGTTCAGGGTCACAAGATTGCTCCAACTTATGAAAAAGTGGGCAAAATCCGAAGTCAGTGACTCTGAGACTTTGACCCGAACTGAACGAAAAGGTTTGAACCAGCAAAGTGACTCGTAACTTGCACCTCTAAAACAGCAAGACCCTGCAAGCAGGACGGCTGAGTGGAAGGAAGTCCTCTTTAAAGTTATTAGTTACACCTGCTTTTCATGCTGGGACAAATCAAGACGTCTGCTGTGAAAATGCCTCACAGAACCTTTTAACTAAATGTTTATAGGCTCTCCACCTCCTGCGTAATTCTACAGGATGATGAGATCCAGTTGTAACGGTCGTCTTCCTTTTTATTCTTTACAGTGATGAGCTTCTACAGCATCAACAACAACAGCTCCTAAATGATAATAAGAATAAGAATAATAATAAGAAGAACATTTCAGGTTTCAGGTATCAAGTCTTTTCAGTATTGACTACTATGATGATGTTTTGAACTATGAAATGTTACTGATGCCTTCAGATTTGTCTCACCAACAGCCCAAAACAAAGATGCTTCAGAAACAAATCTGTAAATCCAATATCCAAACAGTTCATTATCATGAAAAGTTGACTCTGTTTTGCTCCACTGTTAATTAAATGCAGCAGTTCTAACTCATCGCTGTAGCTCTCATTTCATTTGGCCCTCATGCACTTCTTTGAGCTTCCATCAGGCTCCCCTCAGGATGTTTAAATCAAAAAGCCTTGGTCTTACCTGCAGTGTGTGGAGCCGGTGGAGCCTTCAGAGCCTCCTGTGGAAGCAGGACAGCAGCTCTGAGCAGCCTCACCTCACCAGCTCCACTTTTATACTCTGGATCCTGCTGCACAGCGCAAATTGAGGGCATAGATTTCCAAGACAAAACCTGCGCTCCAATTGATCCGACCTTGAAAGAAATAAATACATAGTCATCGATGATGCTCTTTGTTAATGCTGCTGTTGGCGGGCCAGAGAGTGATTCTCATCCGAACAGCCAACATCAATCGGAGCGCTATTAAGAGACACTCCTGTCATTACGCGCAGAAGCTTATCAATTCCATGTTTCTGATTCTCCACCGCAGTCGATACGGAGAAAAAGTAGAGCCGCAGTTATCTGACGTTGTTGCTGAGGATTAAAGTTCACCAGCTGATTGGTATGGACACATTCCTGGAAATTATGATGCACTCCAGCTGCTTTAGATCATTAAAGCCATTTACCTGCGCCCAGACTATTGCACCATCCACCAGGTGTTATTGGGATTCCGGTGCTTTATTGTTGGGAGGCTCCACCTTCTGTATTGGGAAAAAAGGCCACCATGATTATTCAAACGTCTTGAAGACTATTGAGCTGCGGAACCAGCAGCAGTAGCAGAGTGGACTGTTTGGGAGGAGGAGGGAGGGGCCCGGCCGTCTCTGGGGGCCCCGGCACCGATAATTAGCGATCAATCACGAATTAGTTTAAAAGCTCGAAAAGAACACCGAGAGCACTATTAGACTGCAAAGATTCACTGCTCTCCAATAATTGCTTTGGATTTTTACAGGGAACCAAGGTGTCCGGTTTGTTTTATCACGGTGTCCTGCAGGCGCCTCAGCAGCTGATGTGATGACGGATCAGTGCAGATTAACACAGGAGATGGTTCCAGTGAGACACACTGAGCTGTGGAGCGGATTTTCATCTGCTGCGTGAATCTTTCCTACAGCATGTATATGGGTAGAAGAAAAAAGTTGCTTTTTAACATTTGCTCAAGCGAAAGTCACTAGAACTCGGAGAGATACCTTGTCCCAGAGCCGGCTCGCCTATTAGGCAAAAGAGGCAAATGGGTTACACAAAATTGGGAACAATTTCCCCTTCAATATCCATCCATTATCTATACACGCTTAATCCTCTATAGGGGCAGGGGGGGAATGCTGGACAGGTCGGCAGTCTATCACAGGGCTACACATAGAGACAAACAAACAAGCACACTCTTTTTCACAACTACGGAAAATTTAGAATCACCAGTTAACTGGAAGCTGGAGAACCCGGTGAGAACCCACGCTGCACAGAGAGAACATGCAAACTCCACACAGAAAGATCCCAGGTGTCCTAACGGGGGCACGAACCAGGGATCTTCTAGCTGTGAGGCGACGCTGCTAACCACCGAGCCACTGTGCAGCGCACCTTCAATAGAATTATATTAAAACTAGTTATTACTATTAACTCTTAAAATGGAAAAGCTCACATTGATTCAAATGTAAAGCAATACCCAATTAACATTACTACAAAACAATGTTATTCTATTTCTTTTGTAAGCGTATTTAAATCACTGATGGAGGGGGGCGCCATATAAAATCTTGCATAGGGCTCCACATTGGGTAGGGCCGGCTCTGCCTTGCCCTAACCTTTATCAGAGGGTTCAAAGCTGTGTCATCAGCATGATAATTGTTATACCCATATCCTTCCTCCTAGATCTAAACAGGCTTTTCCACATTTTTAAAAATACTTGAGGTCCTTACAAGTGTACCTAAGCTCTTCACCAGGGCTGGAGCTGAGGGGTCACCACCACCACCACAGACCCCAGTCTGACCAGCCCATACAGTACTCCTAGAACTGGAGTTACATCCAGTAACTGCTGTTTTTCTGGCAGAACTTTTTTTGGAACCATTTCTCTATGACTGTTGTTCCCATCCAGATACATTTTAACAGTGCAACCGCCTCCCATACTATAATATGTTCACTGATTCACAGATTTCACATTGTTGCCATTGAAAAGTGCATAGAAATGCATCTGTTTAATTTAAAATAAAAATCCCCCCTCCCACCAAAATAACTTGGAAGTAATGGACGGATTTGGATGAAATTTTCAGGAAATGTGTGAAATGGGACGAGAAACAAATGATGAAATTTTGGGACTGATCCGGATCACCGTCTGGATCCAGGAATTTTTTTAATGTAAGTGTAACCGGGTGGACAATTAAATGCGGTTTACTCTAAAAGCCACCAGAGGGCACTCTTGTTTTTGGGGTAACTCCCTCTGACCACATGACATTTTGGGTCTCCACGCGACAGACAGCGACAATGACGGAGTTCTCTTTCCTTCCTGAGCGACATACGCACGGTTGAGCCAGCATTCTTATCTCTGGTTGTCCAAGAAGCTGGGAGGCTGTTAGGAGCTGTCGCACTAGACGCTGTGCCTGTTCATTAGGTCGGATGGGGTGAAGGCCGCATTGTCGGTAGGACATTTGAACTCTCTGTAATTACATTTGTATCTGTAATGTTCCATACAAAATATGTGGATTGGGAGATTGTGTTAAGGGTGGACTGAAGCTCCTTGGCGGAGGTATGAGCTCTCTGAGTGCTTGTCTAGTTTATTATTGTGTACTCAGAAATTTAGGGGGTTTGTTCATCAAAAAAACAAAGCATGTTGTATATATTAAGTGGTACTTCAGAAAAGAAAGATGAACCTATTCCACATCTACTCCATGAACAATCATTGAGAATTCTTGTCAGATATAAAGATAATGAAGATAATTGCTGGTTGCAGACCTACAGTCCTTCTGGCCTGATAAGTGTGCTCTAATTACTTGACACAGACAAAAAAAAATCAAAACACAGCTTTACAACAAATGAGCTCCATGTTAGAGGCTGATAACATCTGGAACGAGTGTTGTCCACTATAATGAGGAGCAGAGGAATCGGTGCACACGTATGATCTCCTGCGTCGTCAGTGCTTCATTATTGGTTGAATATTGGAACCAGTAAAAGTTTGTAGACTGACAACATGACTTTTAAGGTCAGGGTTACGTTTTGCTGTGGTGTGCTGGTGGCAGCACGCAGGTCAAGTTTTTGTGTCGCTAGAAAAAAACACCAGCGCTCATGTAAACTGGACCTTAGTGTGTTGGTTGCCATGGTTTCCTGTGATGCTATCTGTTACTGGCTACATCTTGTTTCCTTCCTTTTGTTATCCATGCTTCTCTTCCATTCTTCTGACCCTTTTCTTTATTTAGGTGCTGTCACTTTTGAACACTCTTTTGCATTACTTGAACTGTCACCCACTGCCAGCCAATCAGTCCGTTCCTGTTATTACATCACTATCCAAACGTCAACCGGTCCAACATGCTGCAGCTTACAACATCCAGTGAATGGATAAATAGTTTGCCAATTCACTATTAAGCTGAACATAATAGATTTTAAATGTTAGGCAAGGGCAGCACGGTGGCTCGGTTGTTAGCACCTTTGCCTCACAGCTAGAAGATTCCCGGCTCGCGTCCCGTTAGGATGCCTGGGATCTTTCTGTGTGGAGTTTGCATGTTCTCCCTGTGCAGCGTGGGTTTTCACCGGGTACTCCGGTGTTCATTGATGATTTTAAATTGTCCGTAGTTCTGAATGTGAGTCTGCTCAGTTGTTTGTCTCTATGTGTGGCCCTGTGACAGACTGGCGACCTGTCCAAGGTGTACCCTGTCTTCACCTAAGTCGGTTGGAATAGGCTCCAGCCCCCTGCGACCCTACAGAGGATTAAGCAAGCTTAATGTTCGGGGCGGTGCTTAATGTTTGACTCCACCCATCTCAACATTCCATAAACCAATCGTGTTCAGTCTTATTACATACAACTTTAATTCATTTTGCAACAGTTTGGTGGCAATCTAACCCTAACCCTAACCAGGGACGTGTGTTCATCCATCCATCCATCCATCATCTATACACCGCTTAATCCTCTGTAGGGTCGTGGGGGGACTGGAGTCTATCCCAGTCGATTTGAGCGAAGGCAGGGGACACCCTGAACAGGTCACCAGCCTATCACAGGGCTACACATAGAGACAAACAAGCACACTCTCATTCACACCTACGGACAGTTTAGAATAATCAATTAACTTGAGCATGTTTTTGGACTGTGGGAGGAAGCCAGAGGACCCGGTGAAAACCCACGCTGCACAGGGAGAACATGCAAACTGCACACAGAAAGATCCCAGGCGCCAACCAGGGATCTTCTAGCTGTGAGGCGACGCTGCTAACCACCGAGCCACCGTGCAGCCCAGGGAGGTGTGTATCTAATGCAATTCCAAGTGGAACCACATACAGGGCCAAATACAGGTTTGTGACTATGCTAGGAGCATAAGACAGCGCTCGTTTTTACATGCAGGAAATGTCCCCTTGGGCGGAGTCAAATGTTAGATTCAGCCAACAGCATGCTGACGTTGAGCAACGTTGAGCTCCACCCCGAACTGCACACTGCAGTCAGGGGTACTTGGATTAAGCGGTGTATAGATAATGGATGGATGGATGTTAGGCCTGCTCTGGGTCATCCCCCCATAATATCTCCAACATGCTGAGGAGCTCAAATGCAACCTGACATCCTCTCATAAAGGTCTGTTAGTAATTCCTCATTCAAGGACCTGGAATAATGGGCCAGAGATCAGGCAGACCCAACCGTGTCTACCTAATGATGTCCCTGTACAGTTCAACTGCATTCTACATTTTGAAAGACAGAAGTTTTCTCCAAGTAAGTTATAAAGTAGTAGGAAACATTTCCATTTTCAAACAGCCATAAAGTCCTCTTTAGCAGGCTGCTTTCAGAAAAAAAGCATGTGGTTTGTGTCTCATGTGGGACTATTTCTACACTTAACTTTCATTTTAACTCACCGTTAAAAAAGGTTCAGGCACTAAAACTGGCAGGATTAGTGGGAAAACATCATGCTCTACGTTAAAATATGGACCACTTCCAACATGTTAGAAGCTTCCCCTCCATTTACTTGGTTACCAGGGAGACAAGTCCCGCCCCCATCTAATATATGATTGGTTGGCTGAAAAAGAGCGACAGTTAGGAAGCACAATAAGATACGTTGGTTCGAAACAAATATGTGATAAGTCACAAACAAACATAACGCAGGAAAAACATAGGTTTCTTTCTAAACATATTGAGAGAGTATAAATTATGGGAAACAGTGCAGTCCAGCTATTCCTGTTTTAACCTCCTTTGTTATTATGTCTGTGTTATTTTTAATTCTATCAACTTATACATTGTATTGTTTAATTTTATGTCTTTGTAAAGCACTGTGCCACTTTTTTATGGATAAATAAAAAAGTTATTAATATCATTATTGCCCTCTAGTCCTTCTCTTCCTTATCTTTGTCCTTTTTAGTTATTTGTCTGTATTTGCCTCTTTTCAGCTCTTTTTCTAAAATCCCTCATTCCATCTTAACGTTATTTCCTTAAGTGAACTTCTCTGCGTATTTGTTTCTTCAGGCCACATAAACAATTAGGTAAGGACCTATAAAATTTCCCTGATTATATACAGAGAGTCAATGCTGATAACATGAAAAGTTGATTGCAATACACCCTCCTGTTTTCAGACAGTGGGTTTTTCACCTTCCAGACAGCAAACAAAGCTCTGACAACACATAAAACTAGGAACAAAGATCATTAATTGCATCATTAAATTCACCAGGTCTAGGTCTCAGAGACTGATGCACGTCACCAGGCTGAGGTCATGTAAGGCCACAAGAGAAGGTGATTGTGTATCCATAGCCAAAGTAAACCCGCTGAGCTTCACTAAGCCGCTAACTGGAAATGCAAGGGTATTTAATTACATTCTAATGGATAGACCCTGTTATGTGGGGTTAGTCCTGAGGCACTGGAATGGAAATGTTTTTGTTGTTGATTCAGAGAGGCATTGTAGTGCTGCCTACACCCATTTTGCAGCAGTGAGCTTCCTTCATGCCTTTAACTCCACCCTACTGGGGCCTTAGTTCAGCAGTCAAATGGGTGTTAACCCTCCATGTAGATTCAAAAAGGACGGTAGGTTTTGCATTTGTCACTGAAAAATTGTAGTGGAAATAAAAGAAACCTGACAAATGTTTTCTGTGTCTCTATGTCTCCCTCTTGTGGAGATGATGTGCACATGTGAAAATATCCCAAAACTGCCCAGCAGGCTTTTTCAGAGGAGACAAGTGAAACTGCTAACATTGAATACAGCCAGGTTCCCAGTCTGGCAGGATGCATGTTGACTCAGTGATATGACTTCACTGGAAAATCACCAACATTACTAGCTGCATCTTTGCTTTACCTGCTATGACTGTTGTTTTTTTCAGGTTTAGGCTGAGGTTTATTGACTCCAATATATCTGCAAACCAGCACACTGCCCTTGTTTTTACACAGTCCACCAACTTCATGAGGGCAGCAGGCAGTCAGTGTCCAACATCAAGACATTAGAAAGTATGACAAAGAAAAGTAGGTCATATAAACAAGCAAAGGTGTGATGCTGCAGTGACTGACTTTTTTGCTACATACAGTTTCTGTTTCAAGACATCTTTACATATAAGCAATATAAAATAGGTTTAGGATTTATAGCTACAGACAGTAACAGAACCAACTGGCTCAGTTTAAATTTTTTTCATTTTATAGACAGATTTTCCCTTGGAGTGAATGAAAGCATGCAGCTGAATGCTGCCACAGTGTGGCTGACTGAAAGAACTAAAGCAAGGGTGTAAAATTCTGGTCTCCAACACACCTGATTCAAATGATCAGCTCATCATCAAGCTCTGCAGAAACCTGATAATGATCCTGATCATGTGAATCAGGTGTGTTGAAAGGGGGAAACATCTAAAACATGCAGGATTGCAGCCCTCGAGGACCAGGATTGGACACCCCTGAACTAGGTCCAAAGTGTGTATGAGCACAATCTGAAAACCATAGTTATACTTTTAAGACTATTGGCTGTGAGACAAATAAGTTGTAACCTTCTAAACCCCAAGCAGTTTCAAGGTATTTTTTCTTTGCTCATGACATGTTTTTACTTCCTGTGGGCTAACCTTTTACTGGCATCTCTGTGGAAACATGGTCATGGTCAGGAGTCGAGAGAACTTAGAAATGTATTTGGTGCAGTATAACAAAGTCATAATACCATAAATCATAAAAGAAGTAAGTGCCCAAATATGGTACCAACACTGTACAATCTCTACAAACTGCATTTTTCACACCAATCTGCCATCAGCATCACCATCTAGATATCTTCCAACACTGGCTGACCACTCACTCCTCTGTACACTATTTTTCAAGCGTGATGTTTTTAGTTTTTGTGTGTTAAACTTTCTTCTCAGTCTCTCCCATTTGTTTCCACACCTGTCTCCTCTCTGCTCTGTGTAAACACAGCCTGCAGTTCAGCCTAAACGTCCCTGAACTGCTGTCACTTGACATTGATTGCAGCTGAATCAGTCATGACTTGTGCTGAGAAGACAAGAGCTTTTAGTTTTTTACAGGATCTAGTACAAAAGGTTTTATTTAGCTTTTAATTTAAATTAGACCTGTATGATAAAGGGATTATGATTCTGAGCTTAGATCTGGCTCATTTTCCTGACAGAAACGTTCATCACACATTGCACATTCATGGGCTGATAAGACGTTTAAAAATGTGATATTTCTTTCTGTTTTGATGATGTCTGGCTCTGATACATGGTGTAGTTTTAGTTATTTTTAAATAGATTTTTTTAAAGGGTTTAGAGAGTTAAAACTATAGTGTGTGTTTTTATAGGTGCACTGGTGACAATCAAGTTAAACCTGAGTCAGTGATGTTAGATCAGACGTTTCAGGATTTGTCTCTTGAAATGCACAGGTCCTGCCTTCGCCCTGAGTCGACTGGAATAGGCTCCAGTCCCCTCACGACCCTACAGAGGATTAAGCGGTGTGTAGATAATGGATGGATGGATGGATGGATGGATGGATGGATGGATGGATGGATGGATGGATGGATGGATGGATGGATGGATGGATGGATGGATGGATGGATGGAAATGCATAGGCAAGATGAGATGAGCACACAGAACCTAGTGTGACTGAACCTACTTCTGTTTTTAATACTCATTCTCTATCAGATGTCTTAGGTCTATTTCTAAATAACTGGTTGCATAAACGTGCCTTCTAAAAGATAGTATGTTACAAAACAGGACAGACAAGCCAAGTCTGCCAGCTTTTAACAATTGTACTGATCAGATGCGTCACTTGCTAAACACCAGATTAAAAAAAAAATCACCTAAAACAGGGAAAAAGGGACAAAGATGCAGTACAAGGCTGCTGAGTGCATAAGAGTGGACGCCTAATAACAAGCCTGGTATTTCTTACAGCTGCATTTATCTATTCTTGTACTTATATTGCACCTTTTTCTACCTTAGTGGTATACAAAGCGATTTACAATGTGTTTCTCATTCACCCATTCACACATCAGTGGCGACAGAGCTGCCATGCAAGGTGCTAGCCCGCTATTGGGAGTAACTTCGGGTTCAGTGTTTTGCCCAAAGACACTTCAGCATGCGGAGGGGCCGGGGATCGAACCGCCAACCTTGCGATCAGTGGACAACCCGCTCTACCAGAGAACTCTGTATAAGGTGTTGAGTTCATGGCTTGGTCTGTGTCTTGGTCAGACACACACAGACAGACCTGATGGATGTCAGGTGCACCGCTGCCACTCATGAAACATCTTAGTCCACGTCACAGGTTTTTGGTCACACGTGTGAATAAAATGGTCACACTCTGGAGCCGTGTGAAGTAGAGAAAAGTACACAGTGTCATTTGCTGTTAGATCCTCTCCTACATGTTGATGAGCTTGTTATTAGTTTAGGTTTAGTCTGTTGTTTATTGGTCACTCCCGGAATCTAGATTTACTTTCCATTCTTACATGTATGACAAATATGTCATGTGATGGTGGGTCTGAATGAAGCTGTAAAGAACTGTTGGTTCAGACATTTACAAAGAGTTGAGTTCATAGCTTGTTCTGTTCCCCCTAAAGTGTCCAAAAATAGGTTTTAGCTTTATGTTTCTGCTCATTTTACAGATTTGTTTTACAGTATCTTACTATTAGTCTGTTGTGGAGATGGAAATTTTGGCTGACAGAAACGTACTTAATGACCACAGTCATTGTTTGATTAGGAATAATATCCTCAAGCTCAAAGGTAAACAACTAAAAACACCACTGTTCATCCTGTCAAACTCTAGCGGGCATAAATTAGTCCACATTTAAACATGTTTGACTTCTCTCTGCTGTCTCCCCATTCCAGGGTATCAGTCTTGTGGTTCTTTGGCTCACACACACTGACATGATGGCTGTTGGACTCATTTCTGTGTGTGTTTGAAAAAAACTCACCAAAGGAAGCATTGGAAACTACTGTGTCAGGGGCGGATCTCGAAAAAATTTTATGGGGTGGCGAGAGGGGGGCAGGAATTTTTGAGGGGTGGCAACATATGCAGACGTATATATACTGAATTTAATCACAGTTACCACAGTTTGATGAGAAATGGCATGTACACACTACAGAAGGGCGCTGGCTGCCATTTACAGACTCATACAGACAAACCTAATCTCATGCAGTCAGTGTTCTGCATTTGAGGTTTCATGTGAAACAGTTCATATTAGAAATAAGTGACCAGACAATGTGACCTCACTTAGTAGAAGATGAAAGTATGGTTACACCAGGTGGGGCATAATCACAGGCAAGGCATTAAGGTAAGACACAGGTGATGAGTGGCAGGTGTGTGAGAGGGGAAGCAAACTGTTTTTGACTGTGTCAGAGTGGCAGCGTTGCAAGCAGCATCTGTACAAGAAGAATCTATCCAAAGAAAAACTTACCCATAATGACCTACGGACTGAGCTGTACTAAGGTCAGTAATAATGTAATATAATGAGGCCCTTATCTTGGTGATGCTCTCCCTCCTCCAGATCTTCACAGCGGTGGTGTTCTCCCACCTCCTCCTGTCCCTGGTCACCTTGGCCTTGTATTCTATCTCTGTCATGTTTCTGCTGCCCTTCCACCTTGTCTTCGTCTTCTCTCTCTCCTTCCACCTCTTTTGTCTCTCCTGTAGCGTACGTATGCACCAATATAATGTAGCGTAACTACACTTTACAATTAAAATTTGCACTCGTTAATGAAGGGGCACCATCTCAGATTACTGAGAAAATTATCATTCTAGATTAAGTCTCAAAGAGACTTTAATTGAATGAAGTTGATCAGTCTCTTAGCTGAAAATCGTAAATTCTGATTTCATTGACCTCCAGTTTCCAAACAAAGAAATACACGGCAGAACCGATGATAATTATACATAAACATTTATTAACTAACACTACAAACAAATAATAAACAACAATGACGTAACAACAGACAGTGAATGAATGAATGAATGCGGATAAGCTAATTAACTGTGATCGTCACTGGAAGCAGCTGATAGAAAGGTGATGAATTTAGAATCACTTTGGAATTGGAAGCCAATTGTAATTTATAAATTCACCCGTTTAGCAGAAGGAAAACGATATTTGCGTAGCCCTTTGATGGAGAGAGAAGACGGCCGCAGGATGTCCAGCTGTGATGATCTGCTGGATGCGTCGGATCAGGAACGCAGAGACAAGGAGGCACTTTGGTGTAGTCATGTTGTAAAAATGTGCCAAAGTACAAACACTAAGAGTCGAAGCTCATAGTTGGAAGAAAATGTCCGTGCTGTTGCGTTTTTAAAGTTAACTTAAGAAGTCTAACTTCAAGTTAATCATGGAAAAACACAGCTCACGAAAATATTAAGAACCCTTGTTGAAAGTTGCGCTGTATAAAGAAAAACTCTGTAAAGCCCAATAAAGCCAAATTAAAAAAAGTCCTTAAAGAAAAAGCCTAATAAGTAAGGAAAAACCCTAAAAGTTCTTTAAAAATAGTAAAAGCCCTTGAAAAATAACAAATAAAGCCCCTTGAATGAAAGAAAAGAAAAGCCCATGAATGAAAGAAAAGAAAACCCCCTTTGAAAGAAAAAGCCCAAGTTGCATTCCAGTGACTTTCCTTTTATATAGAAAGTTTTGGAGTCAAATTCAAATCAGCATCTGACCAATCGTGGCTGTGTCCATCCCAGGGGGAGGTCTTGAGTCTCACTGTCCAGGAGAGATCAGAGGTCAAATACCTTTAGAACTTACTTTAAGGTTATTTCTTAAACATGCAAATTCGATTGTTAAATGTTTATGATGATCACAGATCTAAAATATCACTAAATGTGTGATTAAAACGACAGCAAACATGATATATTTGTCTCACATGGTTCCTGAGATAATAATAATAAAAAATATAACACGAGAATAAGCTTACAAATAGTAGACTTTTAGGCTACATGAAAGTAAACTATTAATGTGACTACTAGGGCTGCAGCTAACGATTATTTTAATAGTCGAGTATTCTATCGATTATTCTGACGATTAATCGAGTAATCGGATAGAATTTTTTTTTAATTTCATTAAATTACTTGAACTTAATTTAAAAGTAATACATGACAGAGAAAATAATAGAAGTCAGTTAAATTAACAACCAATTCAATTCCTCTTAAGATAAACATTTTTATTGGCAGACTTAACATAACTGAACTGGTAGCTGCTTCTTTAAAGAAAGAACAGAGTGCATTTACGTGTCATTGGCACATTCTGGATTTTAAAGATGACAAAAAAAGTTGACAAAAAACTTAAAAATATTGCCACACTACACTCTTCTTGTTTTTTGTTTTTCTAAAGTGCAAAAATAAATAATAGTAACAGTAATTTCACATTACTTTTTAAGAAGGTATAAATAAAAATTAAAAGATAAAACTGAGGCATAATAATAAACATTAAATGTCTTTCTCTACACTGATGTGTGTCTGTGTGCATGCTCAGCTCTTTAAAGGAGCCTGTGGTTGCAATGAAGAAAAGTAAGCATATCAACATGCTCAGAACTGAGGCTCGCCCTACGTTTTGATGCAATATTCCCTGTTGCAGAAAACAGGCGCTCTGATGGCGTAGATGTTGCCGGGATACACAGGAAGGACTGTGCTAGCTTTGACAGTGTTGGATAGTGTGGTGCATTCGCTTTCCACCATGACAGCGGATTCTCCTTCTTGGATAGAGGATGTTCTCCAAAGTACATCAAAACCTCCTTCAGGACAGTTTGACTCAACTGCTGCTCCTCATCCTCTTCATCACTGGTGCTTGAGTCTGATGACCCCAGTATCTTTTCGAGCAATGATTTAACATCCCCCTGATGTGTTACTGGCATGTCTTGTGCTGTGCTGGGAGACCCAATTTCACTTGCATTCTTCTGCCTCGCTTCCTTTTTGGCAACAAGTGCCATGGTTTGTACTGTGCTTTGGACCTTGAAAACTTCATCAGGAGACAGGAACTTAAGTTTCCTAAACCTGGGATCTAAAGCAGTAGCAAGTAGGACATGGTTTGATTCAGGTTGAAACACAGATAGTCCTTGCCATCTTGCTGTGATCTGTTCTGTCACATCAGTTTGGTATGACTGGTGCAGTCTCAAAGGCTGGAGTCTGTATGGACTTCTTAAGGCTTTGCACAAGCTGTGGAAGTGCAGAGAGGGTAACATATTCTTGCCCACTCAGAAACACAGTTGCTCCTTCAAATGGCTCAAGGGCCTGGTTCAACTCCTGAATCACATCCCACTGTTCAGGCTTAAGATCAAGGTAGTGTTTTCCTCTTGGTGTCACTGCTGGGTCAGATAATGCAGTTGAACATGATGGAGCCCTCTGTACGAAGCTGTCCAAAGTACCACTCTGCGATTTACTGGGGAAAAAAAGTAGTAGAGTATAATTAATTTTGTTATTTATTCATTGATTACTAGGCCTAAATTAATGGTTAATGTACATATTATGGTGTGATCTAAAACTGATGACCCTACTCTCTGCAATACAATTAACATTAATAAACCCAATATATTGTCGTTAATATAATATACCTAAACAAATAAATAACAGACAATGACCAGGTCTGACAACCTCTGGTGTGGTGTGGTGTGTGTATGAGACAGAAAAGGAGAGAGTATGCTGTGTGGCACAATCATAATAATAACGTGAACGAAGAGTAAAGTAACTAGCATTTTATTTTCTGTGTAATCTTCTAACAACACTTCACTAATACACTTTTTCACATAATGCCTCCCCATGTGGCCACTACAATTATTTCCAGTTAATCAGCCATTATTTAGCTACGTGTATGTTCTTTACGTGTCGTAATCTATACTAGCAATCACTGATCTAAATTAAATACTTTTGTGAACGTGACATTAACATTAGACCTACCTGCTGGATCCGCTCGGCAAACTTGATGCGTACGGCAGATGCTTTCGGTTCAGGTGCTGTAGCATTGAAGAAGTGCTATTATGGAAAGCTAATTCTATTTTGCAGTGCACGCATTGTACTGTGTTTTTTGCCCGATTTAGTTTATAATGGTCCCACACTTTCGACATTTTACGTCGTTTTCTTTGCTCTCCCTGTCGCTCGTCTCCGTCGGTCTCCGTGTCCATTTTGCATTCCACAATTTGCGCGGATGTCGGCATCAAAAGCGGAAGTGGCTTAAACGAAGCATCGAGTCAGAGAATTTTGCCTCGACGCATTTTAGTAATCGAATTACTCGAATCACTCGAGGAATCGTTTCAGCCCTAGTGACTACAGATACAAACATATACATTCAATTATAAGAAAAGTTCAACTTAAAAGTATATATGCTGAGGATAAAAGTCTCTCTGTCTTTATGGTGGTGGTCTGTGACAGAGAGGAGGGGGTGTTGGTGTCGTGCGTATGCATCTCAATAAACACTTCAGATTCAATGTGTTCTCCTTCCATGCTGGTCCTGATCAACCTGGTATCACAGAGTCCAGATGTTGGGATCATCACTCCAGAGATGTTGAATTCTTTGATTTTGTTATTTAGAAGTGTTTGGTTTGAATCATCAAAGAGTTCCTTGTGTTAGGAGGAGTGCCATCTCCTCTTCTTCCGAGGTATGGTTTTTGTCACCTTTTGGCACTTTTATGACCCTTATCAGATTCTGGTGCAGAAGGGAGACATCCTGTCGTCTCCAAAAAGGGGGGATTTGGTTTGGCTGTCTCCTGAAATGGTTTCTTACCCAATTTACAGCTCTGAGAAACCGTCTCTGGATTATCTGTTTGATAGCTTGGAATGTTGTGCTCCGTTGTACGCTACACTCCTATCTCATCTTCTCCATCTACCTTGCTCAGTCATTCATTCAAAATTCAAAATAACTTTACAATGTTTCCTTGACAGACGTTGAATCACTGTTAGCTTTTGTAGCCAAATTTAAACAGAACTAATGTCAGACCTAGCTAACATTAGATGTATAGATAGTGAAATAATGTTCTTCAATCTGATTTTTATCATCTCAAAATCAGCCCTGCAACTATCCTAACACTGTGCTTTCATTATCATTTCATAGATAGTTAATCAGTTTTTATCTCTTTCCTCCGGTGTCTCCTTTCCTCATGACTCCTCGCTCCCTCACTTCACACCACTCAGTTTTCTAAACAAATCAGTCTCTTGTCGCTAGGGATGGTATGGTTAAGATTTTATCGGCACGTCTACTTACACACTACTACTCACTGTGAGGTATAGAGACAGATTAGGGGCCCGAGGTCCTTCACTGAGTATGAATCCGTTTTTTAGCACAAGTGTCTGGAGTTTAAATTAACACACCAATGCTGCTTACCGATACTATATTTTAACAATATTCTTATCTGCACTTCTTTTCTTAGTTTATTTTATAATAACATTTTTTGAAAATATAAAAAGATCAATCAAAGGGTGCAGGTCTTCACTATGAACCTGGTTACAGCTGAGTGACACTCAGTCACCCTCTCCTCTGTCCTCCTCCCACTAGCTGTTAATGTGAAGGGGCTTTGGGTTTGGTTAGACTTGGACTTGGACTTGTGGTAGTAGAGGGAGAAGTGGGCTGGTTAATTGTAGCTGCAACTTCAACAAAAAAGCCACAGAATATTTAAATGAGTGCATTCATAAATTCAATCTGTCAGGTAAATGTCAGTACACTGTCCTGACAGAGCCTCTTTCACTCATCACTTTGAAGCAAAAAATTCAATGCAGCTCTTTTACTTTGACAGCATCTTCACTGTGTGATAAGAAAACAGCTGAACTACTTCTACCACTGACACCAACATTCAGATAGGGAAGAACTGAAAATAAAAAGACCAGAGTTTGTCTGCAGCCCCACAATGATTAAACCTCCACTGCTCTGAGCTCTGATAGTGAAACTAACTCTGAACGAGTTCAGATGAAGCTCTGACTTTCAGAATGACTTTATGAACACACCCACAGCTGAACAATCATGGCTAATGATTACTTTCAATAAATTACATATGTTTATGTCATTTAGCTAACTTTGCATGTGGGCTCAGTGCCGTGCCACTAGCATAGATACCATATCTGATTACCGAGGGACGAGCTATGAGCCAGGCTGTCTGAACTTTGTACGTGATAGACTTTAGAAAGATGTTTGATTGCTGCTGTTTCCATCCTTGCATTAAAACAACTTGCTGCACTGGTGGCAACCAGCAGTCCTGTGTCAGTCCTACTGAAGTGTAACCTCACTTTGGACGTTTAGTTCTCTCCTCCATCGTAAAGCTGCAGGTCAGTGACAGCGAGCTGCTCTGACAGGCAGAGTTCACCTCTGGATCTAGAGAGGGACAGGACCTCATAGAGGTATGTCCATAGACATACATAGGTATGGGTGTCTTCATCTTCTTGTAAAGAACAATGAGGACTGGTGAGAATAAATCTGCTAAATAAATTTCTTCCTACGTTCTAAAGTGCCGTTAACAGAACCGTTACCGTCAGAGCTTATCCATCCTCCGGTTTTGAAAAATTTCGGCTCCTTTAGTCCCGGGGCTCGGTACCGATCCCTACTCTGCTCTGGCGTTATCTCGCGCTGCATTCACAGCAGTCGGACTTTGGAAATTCGCGCTCGTAGATGTTAAATTCTCCATAACTTTTCTTTTAATTCATTGCTGCCAACTGGGGTGGCAGCAGGGGTGGCAAGGCTTTCATTGCAAGGCAAATGCCACCCGATGCCGCTCATGACTGACTGTATTGATTAAAGTGTTACCATTCAGTTTCAGACACTCCTGTATGATAAGGATTTGAAGGTGATGTTTCTTTGTGTTTATGTGTGTTCAGGTCTATGTTTCCTGTTCAGGTGTGTTCTGGTGTCCAACAGTAAAATATGAAGGCCACTGCTCTCCTCTCTGCAGCCCTGCTGCTGCTGATTTCTGAGATTCCATCTAGCAGTAAGTTTAAGCTTTTTGCTTTTATTATGGTGAAATTAAGAACTGTGGTCAAAGAACAGAACAGAGATGTAATGATATTATTTTCTTTGGTTCTATCGTGAACTGTGGGCTGCACGGTGGCTCAGCTGTTAACACCGTCGCCTCACAGCTAGAAGATCCCTGGTTCACGTCCTGGTTAGGACGCCTGGGATCTTTCTGGGTGGAGTTTGCATGTTCTCCCTGTGCAGCGTGGGTTTTCTCCAGGTGCTCCAGCTTCCTCCCACAGTCCAAAAACATGCTGAGGTTAATTGATTATTCTAAATTGTCTGTAGGTGTGAATGAGAGTGTGCTTGGTTGTCTGTCTCTATGTGTAGCCCTGTGATAGGCTGGTGACCTGTTCAGGGTGTCCCCTGCCTTCACCCAAGTTGTCTGGGATAAACTCCAGCCTCCCTGCAACCCTACAGAGGATTAAGTGGTGTATAAATGATGGATGGATGGATGGATATCTTGAATCATCACTCAGGCTTGGTGAAGAGGAGGCCGACCACCATCAGGTCTCCTCTTATGACAGTGCATGTAGTTTTATCTTCCTTTCTAACGCTGACCTCTGTTTTTCAGCCTCTGCTGATGTTCCCATCACTGTCCTGGTAGCAAACTCTGTCACAAACTCGACCAATCAGACCTACAGCACATTTGTGGTTTTCAGAGGGATCCTGCTGGGTGGACTGACCAGACTGCAAGAGTCTCACAAAGACTTCCGGTAAAACCATCACATCCGCTGTGTCTTTTCTTTTCTTTGTTCCTTTATTTTAACAGTGGAAACACATTTTCTCTAGTTCACTCAGGTTATGATTCAGACTGATGCCTCATGTTTTTGGGTGTGAATCTGTTCTTTGATTGTTAGTCAACTAAACTTGCACAATCAGGTTTTTTCTAGTTAAACGACGTCAGTTCAAAATGTCACAATGAAATCATCGCTGTATTTTGCTGACCATTAAACTAATCCACACTTCCATTCCTTCCCAGAATACAGAAACTGGCTTTATACTATTAACACCTTCATCTGCTATGAAACAACACCTTTAAAGTTTTACTGATTAAAGACAGATCCTTAAGAGACCTTAAGAGCTTGGTGCTCTTGTTCTTGGGGGGTTCTCTTTTAGTTCCCAGAATGTTCCTCTTAAAGATGGGCTAACTACAGATGCTGTAAAAATGCTTGGTGACAACATTGTTAGAGCATTTGGTCCCAGCATTCTTAAAACGTTTTTTGTATGTTCCATTGACGAAGGTCATACAACGTTGTGAAATATTGTGGGAATGTTTTCTAGAACGTTCTGTAACATGTAACCTCAACAATATCCCCAAAACATCCTCAGAATGTTGCAGGCACAATGTTCCACTTTTGTTAATATGTCATAATATAGAAAC
Organism: Dascyllus trimaculatus; assembly: GCA_024666655.1. NCBI lineage: Eukaryota > Metazoa > Chordata > Actinopteri > Pomacentridae > Dascyllus > Dascyllus trimaculatus. The sequence goes on along the minus strand of CM045453.1, from coordinate 4,206,647 downwards.
GTTTGATTAAAAAATGATCTGTCATCTGAGGCCCATTTTCTGGATGTTGGTTTAACAACTTTCTTAACTTTCTTTCTCAATCTGTGGCCCTGACGACATCCTCCAAACGTCCAGATGTTGCAGCTCAAACATTATGTCTTTGTTTATTTTTTACCTTGTATCAGCATGATTTGAAAAGTTCATACCCTTAAAATGTTCTTTTAACATTTGATTAAAACTTTAGAACATTATTCAAACATTCAAACTTGCAGGAGAACGTTCCCTGCTAGCTACAATATGTGAAATATGTATACATGTGTGTGTATATATATATATATATATATATATATATATATATATATATATACTGGCAAATGCCACCCTAAATGAAAGCCTTGCCACCCCTGCTGCCACCCCAGTTGGCAGCAATGAATTAAAAGAAAAGTTATGGAGAATTTAACATCTACGAGCGCGAATTTCCAAAGTCCGACTGCTGTGAATGCAGCGCGAGATAACGCCAGAGCAGAGTAGGGATCGGTACCGAGCCCCGGGACTAAAGGAGCCGAAATTTTTCAAAACCGGAGGATGGATAAGCTCTGACGGTAACGGTTCTGTTAACGGCACTTTAGAACGTAGGAAGAAATTTATTTAGCAGATTTATTCTCACCAGTCCTCATTGTTCTTTACAAGAAGATGAAGACACCCATACCTATGTATGTCTATGGACATACCTCTATGAGGTCCTGTCCCTCTCTAGATCCAGAGGTGAACTCTGCCTGTCAGAGCAGCTCGCTGTCACTGACCTGCAGCTTTACGATGGAGGAGAGAACTAAACGTCCAAAGTGAGGTTACACTTCAGTAGGACTGACACAGGACTGCTGGTTGCCACCAGTGCAGCAAGTTGTTTTAATGCAAGGATGGAAACAGCAGCAATCAAACATCTTTCTAAAGTCTATCACGTACAAAGTTCAGACAGCCTGGCTCATAGCTCGTCCCTCGGTAATCAGATATGGTATCTATGCTAGTGGCACGGCACTGAGCCCACATGCAAAGTTAGCTAAATGACATAAACATATGTAATTTATTGAAAGTAATCATTAGCCATGATTGTTCAGCTGTGGGTGTGTTCATAAAGTCATTCTGAAAGTCAGAGCTTCATCTGAACTCGTTCAGAGTTAGTTTCACTATCAGAGCTCAGAGCAGTGGAGGTTTAATCATTGTGGGGCTGCAGACAAACTCTGGTCTTTTTATTTTCAGTTCTTCCCTATCTGAATGTTGGTGTCAGTGGTAGAAGTAGTTCAGCTGTTTTCTTATCACACAGTGAAGATGCTGTCAAAGTAAAAGAGCTGCATTGAATTTTTTGCTTCAAAGTGATGAGTGAAAGAGGCTCTGTCAGGACAGTGTACTGACATTTACCTGACAGATTGAATTTATGAATGCACTCATTTAAATATTCTGTGGCTTTTTTGTTGAAGTTGCAGCTACAATTAACCAGCCCACTTCTCCCTCTACTACCACAAGTCCAAGTCCAAGTCTAACCAAACCCAAAGCCCCTTCACATTAACAGCTAGTGGGAGGAGGACAGAGGAGAGGGTGACTGAGTGTCACTCAGCTGTAACCAGGTTCATAGTGAAGACCTGCACCCTTTGATTGATCTTTTTATATTTTCAAAAAATGTTATTATAAAATAAACTAAGAAAAGAAGTGCAGATAAGAATATTGTTAAAATATAGTATCGGTAAGCAGCATTGGTGTGTTAATTTAAACTCCAGACACTTGTGCTAAAAAACGGATTCATACTCAGTGAAGGACCTCGGGCCCCTAATCTGTCTCTATACCTCACAGTGAGTAGTAGTGTGTAAGTAGACGTGCCGATAAAATCTTAACCATACCATCCCTAGCGACAAGAGACTGATTTGTTTAGAAAACTGAGTGGTGTGAAGTGAGGGAGCGAGGAGTCATGAGGAAAGGAGACACCGGAGGAAAGAGATAAAAACTGATTAACTATCTATGAAATGATAATGAAAGCACAGTGTTAGGATAGATTTGAAGAACATTATTTCACTATCTATACATCTAATGTTAGCTAGGTCTGACATTAGTTCTGTTTAAATTAGGCTACAAAAGCTAACAGTGATTCAACGTCTGTCAAGGAAACATTGTAAAGTTATTTTGAATTTTGAGTGAACAACTGAGCAAGGTTTGTCTGTATGAGTCTGTAAATGGCAGCCAGGGCCCTTCTGTAGTGTGTACATGCCATTTCTCATCAAACTGTGGTAACTGTGATTAAATTCAGTATATATACATCTGCATATGTTGCCACCCCTCAAAAATTCCTGCCCCCCTCTCGCCACCCCATAAAAATTTTTCTAGATCCACCCCTGTGTATATATATATATATATATATATATACACAGGGTTGTATATACGTAATTTTATATATACGTATATACATATACGTATATATAAAAAATTTGCTACACATATGTTTTATGGCAAGATGGACAAAATTGCCTAATCAGCCCTTTACCCAAAAGGCAACAGGAAGTCTGCCATTTTGAATTTTCGGTTAGAATTTTCACATTTTCTAGGGCGAACTCATCCTGGGGGATGACTCCAACAGATCTCAAATTTAGCCAGCACATACTACAGGTGGTGGTGAGCAATAGCTATTAAAATGTTCCACAAAAGTATGAGGGTGTGTCCGTGGCGGCCTGTGGCGTTTTGGCATTTGGTCATTTTGGTGTTTTGCCATGAAAAACACAGTAAGTGCTGTGTAACTAGTCTGTATGTGCTCCAAATGGACTGAAACTTCACATGCATGATCAAATTCAGGCCCTGATGACAGCCATATGGTGATTTCCTGTCTCAGTCGCGAGCAGGCCAAAAAAAAGAAGGAAGTGCGGTCTCACTACTTTAGACATGCTCCAATCAGCCTGAAAATTGCCATGCATGATAAAAAATAACACACTGATGAGATGCATATGGTGATTTCCTGTCTCAGTCGCCAGCACGCCATGAAACAGGAAGTGTGCACTATTTAGACGGCCATGCTCCAATCGGCCTGGAACTTCACCTGCCTGACATAAGTCCGGGCCTGATGACATACATATGGCAATTTCTTGTCTCATTCACCAGCACATCATTGAACGGGAAATGCAGTCTAACGACACTGTACGTGCTCTGATCAGCCTCAAACCTCACATGCGTGATCAAATTTCGGGCCTGATTGAATGCATCACTTGCTGACCAGCAAGAAGCGAGGACTTGTCAACGCTGCTTGCAGCTTTGACTTTTCTTTGTTTTTTCATGCTTCATAAAGCACTTTGTAGCATTGCCTTGAAAAGTGCTGCGCCAACACATGAATCGCCTTTGTGTTAAAGGGGGACAGGACTGTTTTAGAAATAAGTGACCTTATCTTAATCCTCCAAGAAGTCCTCCTCTGTTGTCTCGACAGCTTTACCTACACAGAAGATCCAAACTACGGCCCCTTCCTGCAGAGTGTCAACGGTTTGGCTGGATGTGCTGAGAAGCGAACCTACTGGCAACTGCTGGTCAAGAAACCAGACAACAGCACCATCATACCTGATGTTGGTGAGTCAACCAAGCTAATTAGTTCTCTCACATTTTACATACAGTCTGCCTTACACTGTTGTAATATTCTGTGGGTCTTGTTTACAGGTATTGGATGTTACATTCCCAGTGCAAAAGATCAGATCATCCTGAAATACACCAAATACTGAGGAATCAGCTCAAGAATGATTCTAATTTCCTGAGCGAAGATGCATTTGTCTCATAATGCTCAGTGAGAGCTAACAGTTGGATGAATTACCCGTTATGTCCTGACTGTAATTTCTCTGCTTGATAATTAATTACAATTTTAAAAACGATTTTTTATCTTTAACTGGTGTTTGTAAAAGTTTCATTTTCATCTCAGAGCAGCAGACTTCCAGCAGTCATCACATGTATTGAGACACAACTAAAGTAAATGATTACTACACATGATTGCTGTGTTCCATGATGGTGCAGTGATATGAGAAGACTGAATAAAAGGTCCTGTAATTTCTCTCTGGTCAAACCCAAACATACCAACATCCCTTTACCGGCAACTGGAATGTGTCTTTAATACCCTGTGATTTGTCAGGTTACACATTTAAAGCTGTGAAGCAAAGCATCATGAGGAGAATTGTATCTTTAAGTTTGGTGGGTATTTATCATAGGTTCTGATCATTTAAATCTGTTTGAAATGCTTTCAAATTTACAAATGCCTCAATAAACATAATGTGAAAATCAGTTTGTGTGTCGATCTGAGTGAGAAAATAATGACCACACTGACAAAATGTGTTTATCATCATTTATTACTTGATGTTCTCAAAACTCCAATGCAAGTTGTCAATAATAGACAGTGAGGGAAAGTTCTCATTAGCCCCTTGATCTGTGATATGTTGCTGTTTAAAGTTGAAGAAGAGCAGATGATGCAGGCAGTCAGGTGATATTCATACTGCATCTTAGAAGGAAGAAAAAATCAGGTACACTTGGTCACCGCTGTTAGGCTTGTAGGAAAGGCCTGTGAAGGTACATGAAGGCAGATGAGGAGGTGCAGAGACAGAAAACGGCAACAGTGTTCCTCTGGAGCACAACTAAAGCCACAATTTGTGATGATAAAGGTCAGTTCAACTTCGGAAAGATAGTAAAGGAGCCCTCATGAAAACTGAAAGATATTATTATGTATATACACGTATATAAAATAATAATATACGTACATTGTTAGAAATATAGCACATTCTTTTCACATGAGCTCTGTACTCCAGCAAATTGAACTTGAAATGGTTTACACACAGTAGAAGATCATAAAACCATGATCTCTGTCCTTTAAACTTGCATCGATCCATCTTTTAATGGTCTGCAGGAGGTCAGAAACAAGCTGTTAGCATAACACTGACCATCAGTCACAGAGCAATACAGAAATAGCCTCCATATAAGTTCACTTCTGCATGTATGTATTTTTACTGAAGCTATCTTTGTCTTCCAGACTGTACGGTGCGGATACAACAGAGTGAACTGCCAAAATTGCCAAAAGCAGAATGATCATCTTGAACACACTAAAAGGTTCCATAGAGCTGGTGGCAGCTGCAGAACCAGGTTTAGTTCTCTGTGTTTGACAGATCATACGTTAGTGTCCACATTGCTCAGTTAATTAAACAGTCTCTGATATAACACATTGATTATTGCTGCTTTTTCTTCACTTTCCATCACTTCTGCACTGATGTGAATTCATACACCCTGAAATGAATGAATTGGTTGTTGTTTTGGTTCAGATGTATTATGGTGGAATACAGAGCCAACACACACACAGACAACTGTCATACTCCAGATGTTCATGTGTGTAACCTACTGATAGGTTGGGGTTTTCCATTGTTGAGGACTGCGCACCAGAACTTGTCTGCTGTATTCTCTTTCCCTTTCACTGACTCCACATAAAGGCCACTGCTGGGCACATCTTTGGTCGAAAAACTGCACAGATGACACAAGATGTTGGTAACATGCAAGACAGTAGCAGAGTCCATCCGTCCACAATACTGTGAACCTGCTGTGATCTGGTTTTATTTATGATACAGATAGATGGATAGAAGAGAGAGACAGAGCCTCATAAGATCAATTCTGTCTGCTAGATTCTAGCACTGTGGGTTCTTCTTCCTCCCAGCTGTAGTTGGCCCCCTCGTGAGTCATAGTCATTATTTCCATATTCGTTGCATATTCAGTTCTATATTATTGACTGATATATTCATTGTTGTAATAAAAGATGTTTTATAACCATTTTGTCTGCCGTGTTTTGCTTGTCTGTGCTTGAGCCTCTGACCTGCTCCATGACATAACTGCAACATATCATATAGCTATCTCTTATTTCTCAGGGAAATCACGTACAGTAAACACAACCTTATCTTTAAAGCTTCAAATACAAACAGGCATCTGAGGCGTACACGCAATATTATGAGCTAAATTCAATATTTTGCATAACTCACCTGAAACCATCATTGGATGATTGAAGTTCTTGCATTGCCTGCAGGAGGTTCTGATCACTGTTTGAGTTAACAGTGAACTCTTCCGGAGGTTGTGGCTCCTCACGGTTTGTATTGTCGTTAATGTACAAGGTAAAGGTACATTAAGGACACACAGACGGACTGTCATGTCTTTTTGTTGTGCAGAGCAACGGCAGTCAGGGAAAAATGGAACATGTCGCTGCTTTCATGCATCAGTTTTTATGTAGAACCTACGAGGAAGCAGCTGGAGAAATAGTTCTCATTCCTTTAAGGAGGTATCAGATTTCACTTTGTTTTCACTGCTGAGGTTAAGATTCCGACAAAACATCCTGGTTTGTGGGAGAAACAGATTTCAGGCATGAAGGCACACTCAGAAGTTGTATGACATTTAGTTACAGTAGGATTAACAAACTGTGAGCGCTTGTGTGGTTGACAGTGGGGGTTTGTCCAATCACAATAAAGAGGGACATCCTTGAAAGGCCAGATACAGGACGCCATACTGACAGCATTATCCTTTCATCTTACATTATCCTAAACAGGAATGAGTAATCAGATAACACCCTGAACCATATACCGTCATTCTTACAGGTGCTACTACTGTTAGAATCTGTGTTCACTGGGCATCAAATATCTTATGTAAATTAATCATTTAAATCACATACACCATGAACGTACAGCATGAACAACATGTAGACCATCACTTATTTTCATTCATGCCATCTACACCAATGAATGGTAAATGGTAAATGTTCTGCACTTATATAACGCTTTTTTCTACCTTAGTGGTATCCAAAGCGATTTACAATGTGTTTTCTCATTCACCCATTCACACACCAGTGGTGACAGAGCTGCTATGCAAGGCACTAATCTACCATTGGGAGCAACTTCGGGTTCAGTGTCTTGCCCAAGGACACTTCGGCATGTGGAAGGAGGGGATCGAACCTCCAACCTTGCGATCAGTGGACAACCCGCTCTACCACCTGAGCCACAGCCACCCGATGAATGAATGAATGAAAATGGAAGTTAGCTGTTAGCTCCCATAGCCTCGCTCTTTCTGTAAATCTTCTGTTATGTCTGAATGACATGAATCCACCCCTTTAACAGACAGATGATCCAGTTATGCTGCATATTCTGGGTGTCCTGTAGGTTTACAGACACTGGGATTCAAACTGTGGCTCCATCAGAAAGGTTTGGGTGGAAGCAAAGACTAAGAATCTCTGGACATCAACATGGATCAGAGTCAGTTCAGCTGTATGCCTATGTATTTCAGAAATCAGTCCCTCCAGGATTTCGCGGGCGTTTTTCAAGATTGTTGCTCCTAAAATGCCTGAATTCACGGCAGCTTTTCTAAAAAGTTGCGATGAAAGTTGCGATGTTTTAAGCGTATTTGTGTCGATGAAATTGCGGGAGACAGTAAAAAAATGCTAAAAACTTGCATTTTTTTCATTGTTTTGTATAATTCATTAAAAATTTTAAAAGTTTAAAAAGTTCATTTCACATTCTGGCACACACATGTTCACACACACGCTCACAGCTCGTCACGTCAGTTAATTAATCTAACTGACCTTCATTCTTTCAGTGCTGGTGACAGATCTGGATGCAGCAGCTTCATCACGGTGGTTTGTCTGGTCTGTGGTCCGCTGGTTTCACCCATTCTCCTGATATGTTTACGGTAGAAAAGTGTTTGTCAGTGGATGATTTTGGTTTGTGTTCCACCTCAATATTCCACGGGGTGAAAACAGTTTACCTCCGCTTTGGTGAAGAACATCAGGGAATTGTTTTTGGTCTTTAGCAGTAATTTTTGTTGGTAAGTGAGAGACATTACTGTCGATTCGGTGACGTACGTGCATTACGTTTGCGCAGGGGACTGCTATGATGAGAAGCCCCTGACTGCAGTGTGCAGTTCGGGGCGGGAGCTCAGCATTCAACTTTACTTCATTGCAACAGTTTGGTGACAATCTAACCCTCACCCTGCGTGCCTATCTAATGCAATTCAGAGTGGAACCAAATACAGGTTTGCGACTATGGTAAGAGCGTAAGACGGAGCTTGTTTTCACTGTCCCCGGTGGAGTCAAATGTTAGATTCAGCCAATAGCATGACGACTTTGGGCAACGTTGACCTCCCGCCCCGAACTGCACGCTAGAGTCAGGGGTACCTGGCTATGATTGGTGGAACTCACGGGAGGCTGGCCAAAATTGCGGAAAAGTCGCGGTGATTGGACAAAATTGCAAGGTCGCGCAGAATTCGCGGAGATTGGTTGAATTTGCGTTAATTGTTGCGATCGCAACATCGCAAATTCCTGGAGGGACTGACAAATAGGTTATCAACCAACTGTTGTTCAGAGTGAACTGACACCAAATTTAGACAGTTTGAGTACACAAAGAGTATTAAAGCAAATTGTGTATTGATAGCACTTGTTGCTGCTCTTGGAAAATGTACAAATGATAGAAGTACACAGAGCAAGTCAACTGATGGAGCTACAGCGCGCTGTGTGCTTGATCTTCTTCAGCCTTAGATACGTGTGCAGCTTCTCAAAGGGCTCTGATTACTGTAGAAGAGTAGAGGAACTGAGGGTTTAAGCAGATTTGCTGTTTCATACAGAATGCTGGGTTAAATTGAAATAAATCAAATCCCTGTGAAATACATGAAGAAATAAATCAGTGTCATATTAGATGTGTTATTAAATCAGTAATCTGTCAGTCTAACAGATGAGACTGGATCAGTTAACATCAATGCCTGCTCATTGGCCAGCATCTAGTGAGATTGGGTTTGTTCCTTGCAGACTAAGTCATTTGAATGACTTTTTTTAATGGTGATTAGTCAAATACAATGTTAAGCAGAGTTTCTGTCACTGTTTCTGTAACTGCTACAGTCCCAAGGCTTCGCTGTGTTTTCTTCACACTGTCAGTTTGAGTTTATTCCATTTGATTGTCATCATTTTCTCCATTCCTCCAGTAGATGAAAATATCCTTAATATGTTAACACGTCTTTCCCAGTGGTGTTCTGACTGGTTCTGAACATACAATGAAATTATCAAACTATCACATACTCAGTCATGAGCCAAAGCTACCATACACTTGTAAACACCATGTAGATTATGGCAGCCTTGAGTTTCCAGTGACCACTACAACTCTGAATTTTCTATGGTGGAATCACTGAAACTCATGCATCTTTATCACGTTAATTTAAACCCAAGATACTTGTGCTAAAAAAAGAGGATTCGTACTCAATGAAGGACCTAGGATCCCTAATCTGTCTCAATACCTCACAGTGAGCAGTGATTCCTAACACATCTCAGGGGGTCATCAGGGGGAAACCTCCCTTCAACGCTGTTTCGCCTACTCAGTCCCACGACACCTCCAGGAGGCTAGGAGGTGAACTCTGGCGTCCCAGAGTCACCCCCCCCCCCCC